>JAXGFM010000014.1:7502500-10002500 GCA_039880935.1 Streptanthus diversifolius | reverse complement strand
AATATTATAAAAGACATTTTTCTTATTGATTGTTTAAAAACTCTTTCAAAACTAAACAACTTTTTCTTGGTTTGTTTATATAGGCAACACTGAATTTTACGAAATAAAAAACATATTTTTCTTATTCCATATCAATCTAGAAAACTTCATTTTTCTAGTTCTAAAAAACTTCATCTTTTCTATTTTACCTTTTTCTTCAAACTTCTATAATATGAAAGTTATCCAACAATGATGTACTTGGATCTTACAAACGAAAACCAAACACCTTTGTACCATTCTAGTCTCGATATGCTTTGCCTCAAAAACTTCCAAGTTCCCTTCAAACTAAATTTCTTTGGGTGTTTTTCAAAAGCTCGATATCATCACCTACCCGATCACCACTTTGTAGTTTTCTTAAGTTTCCACTCTATTGGTTCTAATATAGTGCCTCTCAAGTACTGTAGCCACAGTAGCTGGGCCAAATTTCCGTATCTATGTAACCCCTTGGACCCATGATATCAAACATTCTTCCCAAAGACGACCAGTTATCAAACTAGAAGGAAGTGCTTTCCCCATTCTGTATTTTCATTCGATTGAATCCTTTGACAATCTCTCTGAATTTCCGTACATTTTTCCATATCGAAGAGCCTTTGTTCATGTTATCCTTCGTTGTTCAGAATATCTTTTGTTTTATATATGATTGTTGTATCCGCCGTATCCATATTTTTCGCATAGATACTATCCTCCATTTAAGCTTGAGGCAACTGGCCTGATTCACTTTTTTTCTCAATCTCCTTTCCACAGCCGCTAGGTAGTCGGTCTGTGAACAAAAATGATGCAGCTAATCAAAGAACGGCACCTCCGTACGGTTGTTACAGAAAACAAACGTCGGTTCTTGAGCGGCTTGATCCGTGAAAGAAGAAGAACCACGACGATTCAAGATCACATGAATTGTGGATTTGGCAAAGAGTTCAAGAAAAGAAGAATTTTATTTGATTTTCGATTGATTTGTACAGAGTGTTACACATCACTTTTATACTTATGATGTTCGTTACAGTTAGTTAACGGTATAACAACTAATATCCACGTGTCACACTCTGCTTTGAACTCGATATTCCTCTGTTTCCCGGTAACAAATCCTCCCCTTTAGAGAACCTTGTCCTCAATGTTGAAATTCAGGAAAGCGTTTCTTCAGTTCGAACAAGTACTCCCAAGTTGCTTCGTCTACTGACTCATTCTTCCATTTAACCAATACCATAGTCACCGCTCTCCTCTGTCTCTGTACCATCTTCCTTTCTATCACTAGCTCGGGTATACGGCTATTTCCTTCTCCCATTTCGGCAGGCAATTCTGTTGATACTTGCTTTGTTCCCACACTCAACTTGAGTTGTGAAACGTGGAACACTGGATGTATTTTGGTAGTTGCAGGGAGTTCAAGCTTATAAGCCACTTGTCCATGTTTGTCAATTACCTTGTATGGTCCAAAATATTTAGGTGATAGCTTCTCGTTTGAACGCATTACCAAGGATTGTTGCCGATAAGGTTGCAATTTCAGATAAACAAAATCTCCAACCTCAAAGACTCTATCTGACCTTCTTTTATCAGTCTGCTGTTTCATGCGTTGTTGCACTCTAAGCAGGTGAAATTTGAGTATCTGTATTACTCGTTCTCTTTCCTGCAAGCTTCTAGCTACAACGTCGACCTTAGCCTCTCCTGGAACATACGGTAGATGAACCGGAGGTGGTTGTCCAAACATCACTTCGTATGGGGTAGTTAAAAGGGATGTGTGATAGTTGGTGTTATACCAATACTCAGCCAGTGACAGCCATTTGTTCCACATATAAGGTCGATCATTGCACATACACCGCAAATATGTCTCAAGACATTTATTCACTATTTCCGTTTGTCCGTCACTCTGAGGGTGATACGCGGTTGATTGGTTTAACTGCACTCCTTGAAGACTGAATAATTCGGTCCAAAATTCACTAACAAACACTGGATCTCGGTCACTGATCATAGTCTCAGGTAACCCGTGAAGCTTGTAGATGTTGTCCAAGAATGCCTGAGCACCGAGAGAGCTGTATAAGGGTGACTCAGTGCTGTGAAATGATCAGCCTTGCTCAACCTGTCAACAACCACATATATGACTGATTTCCCATCAGATAGCGGAAGACCATCTATAAAGTCCATTGATATATCTCTCCATATGGCTTCAGGTATTGGTAAAGGCTGCAGGAGTCCGGGTGAAGCTGCATTATCTGATTTACAGGCTTGACAAATCGGACAAGCTCTTATAAAGCTCTGCACTTCTTTCGCTAATCCTTTCCAGTAAAAGATACTCTTGATCCTTTGATTAGTCACGTCCCTTCCAGAGTGTCCTCCTACACTTGAACCATGTAACCATTCTAAAATATGATTACGTATGCTGGTCTTTGCAAGAACAACAATCTTGTTTTTCCTCCTCAAAACTCCCTGAGACCAGCTGTAGTGTTTTACCGAGAACTTGTCTTGATTCAGTTTGTCAATTATGGCCTGCACATATGAATCTTCAGTATAAGCCTCCTGAATGCTTTTCATCAAATCCATTTGATCGGTATTGATCGCCATATGCAATACTTCTGCTCCCGTTACCCGTGACAATGCATCCGCAGCTTTATTCTCTTTGCCCTGCTTAAATTGAATTTCATAATCGAATTCCAACAACTTAGGTAACCACTGCTGTTGGATTGGGGTGTTTAGACGTTGCTCAAGCAAGTACTTTAAGCTCCTCTGATCTGTCTTGATAACGAACTTACTTATTAACAAGTAGTGGCGCCATTTTTGAACTGCAAATATCACGCTAGGAGTTCTTTTTCATAAATGGACAGGTGCAGTTGTTTCCCTTTCAGGTGTCGACTTATATATGCTATAGGATGTCCCTTTTGCATCAACACAGCACCTATACCCCCTCCAGATGCATCCGTTTCTACTTCAAAGGTTTGGTCAAATCGCGGCAATGCTAACAAGAAATGTTAGCCGTTTCTGACCATTGGAAACAATTTTTCTGAGTTAAATCATGCAACGGTCTAGCAATGCTCCCAAACCCTTTTACAAAACGTCTGTAGTAGCCAGCTAATCCCAAAAAACCTCTTAGTTGTTTAACGGTTGTAGGAATAGGCCATCTCTGAACTGCATCTACTTTGGATGGGTCTGTCATCACTCCATCTTGTGAAATGAAATGGCCTAAGTACTCCACCCTCAATGTGGCAAACGCACATTTGCTCATTTTAGCATAGAGGTGGTTCTCTTCCATCAATTTAAAAACTGTCTCCAAGTGATTGATGTGATCAAGATTAGAAGAACTGTATACCAGAATATCGTCAAAAAATACAAGTACACATTTCCTGAGAAGATCTTTGAACACATCATTCATCAGCCCTTGGAAAGTTGCAGGCGCATTGGTGAGCCCGAAGGGCATTACCACATACTCATAATGTCCACTATGAGTTTTAAAAGCAGTTTTGTGTATATCAGAAGGTTCCATTCGTACCTGGTGATATCCTGCTCGAAGGTCAATCTTGGAAAATATCTTAGACCCTCCAAGCTCATCCATCAGATCATCTATTAAGGGAATAGGGAACCTGTCTTTCACCGTCATGTTATTAAGGCCTCTATAATCTACACAAAGCCTCCAATTAACATCCTTCTTTTTCACCAACACAATTGGTGAAGCGTAAGGGCTAGAGCTTCTTTGTATAGTTCCATTGTTCAATAGTTCCTGCACCATTTTGTCTATTTCTTTTTTCTGATGTAGACTATATCTATACGGTCTCAGGTTAACCGGATTGGAACCTTCCATTAAGGGAATGTGATGGTCATGATGAGCTCTTCACGGCGGTAATCCTGTTGGTTCTGCAAAGACACCAGAGTATTGTTTTAACAATTGTTCTATTGCTTGTGTATGCTTCAACTCTTTTATTTCCCCATCTGTTTTACACAAACTCAGACCCTCATTTGGCGCAAATTTTTCCACATACAGCATAGAAAATTGAGCTTGATTAACAACATACTTCCCAAGTTTATTTGCCTTAACTTCCCTCACGGATCCTTGGTGTATTCCTTTCAGTAATATCTTCCTCTGACCCCATTGAACTGCATTTCCAATGTCTTAAAGTTCCACTTGATATATCCTAATTATTCCAACCATTGGACCCCGAGGACCATATCACAACCTCCAAGAGTTATAACCATTAGATCCGTTTCAAAGCGTTGATCATGGAATTTCCAACCGAAGTTGTCAATTCGACCTTTGACACAAAGTTTTCTTCCATCAGCTACTGATACTCTAGTTAATCCGGGTTCTTGCACCCTGCAATTCAACCTCGCAGCTGTGTTTGCATCTATGAAATTATGAGTGGAACCCAAGTCAATGAGAATGTACAACACTGCATTCCCGTAATGACCTTTAACCCTCATGGTGTGGTATCCTGCAACACCGCTTACTGCATTAACAGATATCTTGGCAATATCTCCCCGTTGAACTAACTGATCATCAATCTCTTCAATCGACTCACAGTCCTCTTCCTCGTCTAGTTCAAGCAGATAAAGCTGGTTCCTCTTATGCTTAGAAAGGAAGTGCTCTCGAGAATAAGGTTCTTCACAATAAATGCATAATCCCTTAGCTTTGCGATCTGCCAGTTCCTCATTACTCAACCACCTACGCCCTTTGTCAGGATTCCTGTGATCATTTTCTCTCTTATTTGGCAATAAGCCTTTCTGAACTTGATTCATAGCATGATTGTTACCAGTCGATGGAATAATCATTTTCAATGGATGAGCTTGTTCATACAGCTTCCCTAGCATAAGGCAATCCATCGTACTCTTAGGCATAAACATCCTAATATGCATTTGTGTCTCGGTTCTAAGTCCCGCCAAGTATTGACTAACAAGGTATTTCTCAGGTAAATTCACTCTTGTTTTAAGTTGTTCGAATTTACCATGATAGTCGATGATTCCATTGGTTTCTTGCAACCTTTTCAATTCCGCTATCGGGTCGTCCAACACTTCACTAAACCTTCCCATGAGTTCAGCTTTGTAGCTATACCAGCTTTTACAGATATTAGCACCTGAGAAAGATTGACACAACGAGCGATGCAAAGTCGCTGCCGCGCCGTCAAAGTGTATAGACGCAAGCTTCACCTTGGTCCCCTCATCCGTATCATCAATTTCAAAGAATTGTTCGACTTTGAATAACCAATCCTGCACATTCGAGCCGTCAAAACGGGGAAAATCAATTTTCGGTAATCGCGTGATACCTGCGTATGATTGATTCGAATGTCCCATTTGAGATTCAAGAATTGGTGCCTGAGAAGTTTCCCTTGCGGTCCCATTCCCGTCGGACGCGATGTCAACAAGAGATTAAGTGTTTCTCTTATCTCAGTTTGGAATAGGTGAAACTCGTTCTGAAGAGCAGCGATGGCGGATTGTTGATCATCTTGATCGGTAGATGGATTTTGATTTCTAGAAGCTTGAGATTTTGATCGAATTTCCGTCATGATCGTCGAGAAAGATTCGTCGAGGACAGATGGCTCTGATACCACTGATGCAGCTAATCAAAGAACGGCACCTCCGTACGGTTGTTACAGAAAACAAACGTCGGTTCTTGAGCGGCTTGATCCGTGAAAGAAGAAGAACCAAGACGATTCAAGATCACATGAATTGTGGATTTGGCAAAGAGTTCAAGAAAAGAAGAATTTTATTTGATTTTCGATTGATTTGTACAGAGTGTTACACATCGCTTTTATACTTATGATGTTCGTTACAGTTAGTTAACGGTATAACAACTAATATTCACGTGTCACACTCTGCTTTGAACTCGATATTCCTCTGTTTCTTCATGAGTCATTTTCCCGGTAACAAAAAAATCACAATACTGGTAATAATTGAGTGAAGAAACTGGAGTCTACCGGCATAACAAAGATACGTGGTTGTACACAAAATTATTTTTGACCGGATTCTTTCCACCAGTGGCATGTAATCTGCTATACACAAAATTATGCCTAGATACCTTACGGTAGTAACCAGTTTCAAAGGGAATAACGAAGCAATATCATATTTGCTTTGCTCACTGATACCCACGAGATATAAGGTAAATTTCTTGAGATTCATCTTTCACCAAATTTTTTTGCAAAATCATCAAAAATGCTTATAATTTATTCTATGGAGCTGCGCTTTTCAACCACAAACATCATTAAATTGTCTACATTTGGGATGATATCCAATTTCTTTTCTAATGCAGCTTTGTCGATCATTCTCGAAAACACATTCATACATATCACAAAAAGGTATGGAGATTAGGAACACCCCGATGCAAACCATGTTTGCTTCGGAAGAATCTTGCCAGCAAATCGGTGGAATGTAATCTACATAAACCATCAGCCATGGCTGATGGAAGACTCTATGCACCTCATGGTAAATTTTCTGTCATTGTATTTGTTTCCTGTGGAATAAATGAGGTTTTGATGGCAATAAAGGAACTCTCCATCACTGGAACTTCTTTATATGTGTATATGTGTTGTGAATGCTGGTCATTTTTTCGGTGAATACACCATCTTTTTACCACATCTGAGCAGTTAATTGAAAAAATCATATATAATATATGAAACACATACATACACTCTGTTGACCATATCAGAACCTCTAAGTCAGCATGAAGAGAGGAAAGACTGCACCAAAGATTTTGAGCTCCAAGCAATAATTCTACCTCTCCATTTTTGCTACTAAACGACCCTTGACCATAAAATTTATCTTACTTCTTCCAAACTACGTCTATTTGACATCATCAAACATCATTTGTTGTTACACTTGTTGAATTGGTATAACCAGTAACTTCTTTTCCACTTCTAATATTTGGGCTTCTTCCCCAACTTTTCCTTTTGTTTCCACCAATAAAAAAAAATCTCCTTATGATTTTGCTCTAAATTTTATAAAAATTTGTCATTCCAACTTTTCAATTAATACCAAATAATCCAAAGAAAAAACCATTTGGGCTATCTTTAGGGATCCACATAACAAATAATATATATTCATAAAAATTAATAATGTTGTAAAGATCTCCGGATTGGAAGAAATATTAGGTAATGCTAAGTTTGTATGGCTGGTGGACACTAAAAAATGATATGGTTTATTATTTCTTCTTCTTTAGCACATCTACCATATTATAAATCACATTTTATTCATCGTGACCTCAAGTTCCGCATAACAGATACACATCCTGACAATATTTGCCAAATAAAATATTTATTTTTGGATGGCACTCAATTTTCCAAGATGAGGCCTTAAGTGAGGTAATTTCTGGTCCAAAACATATCATTATTACCTCTATCTGGATAATTTTTCTCTATCATGTAACATTATTTTACTGTATATTTCTCATCATTTATAAAACGTCAATCATTTGAAACCGAATTTAACGCTCGACTCACCACTAGAGACTGAATAAATGTCACATCTTCACGGATAATAGTTGTTTCAAGCAATGCCATATTTCAATTACTGATCTGGGTGTCTCTAAAATCCTTAACTGTAAAATTAGATGGGTAATTGTTGAATTTGCATGTTATTGAACTCGGACGAAGGGATGGGATCAAAGGATCATTCCATGTAGAAATGTTTGAACTTGTTCCAACCCTTTTGATTAGTTCTTTCTAACCAGAATCTAATTATGATGATAAGTCTCCATCTGTAAGAGGAAGAGTATGATCTTTTTGGATCCAACGAATCCAAATTCCGTAAGTACCAACTTTTATAAACCCATGAAAATAAGGATTTTGGTGAATCCATGATGTGCCACAACTTTTTTGCTATAAAAAATATGTTAAAATCATCAATTGCCCTAAAACCTAGTCCATCGTCCTCTATATGTCGACATAACTTATTTCAAGCTAACCAGTGGATTCCTTTGTTAATGCCATTCTTACTCCACTAAAAATGAGCTATTACAATTGTTAATTTTTAGCAACCGCATTTGGTAACTGAAAGCAAGACATAACATGAATTGCAAATGCTGTTAAAACAAACTTTATTACCACCTCTTTTCTTCTTTGGATAAGAATCTTAGAGTCCATCCGTTTACCCTACTATGGATCATTTCATGGATAAAAGCAAAAAAAAAAAAATTTAGCTCTTCCCAAACTTTTTGGGATTCTTAAATATGTTCTCATTCCCCTAATAGAAAATATGCCTAAAATTTGTTTCATTTCCTCCCTTATCGTACTATCCATTTTATGCCCAAATTGCAGAGATGATTTTGAAAATTTTATTTGTTGACCGGAAACCACCTCATATTCTTTCAGAATCCTGAGTATAGCCTGACATTCGTCATTTTTGTTTGACAGAAAAAGATTATCATCCGCAAAAAGGAGATGAGTGATAGAAAGGCTAGACCTTGCGATTTTTATACCGGTTATCTATTGATCATTTTCATACTTACATATATTTGCTATCAATGCTTCTGTACAAAGAATAAAAATATATGGAGATAAGGGATCCCCATGTCTAAGTCCTTTTTGGAATTATACACCCTCCAGGTTGTCCTTTAATCAATATCTTAAACTGAACCGATGTAATACACCGCATCATCCACTGAATCCATAAGAGGGAGAATCCCATTTTTCGCATGACGTTTTGTATAAAATACTATTCAACCCTATCGTAGGCCTTATTTATATCTGTCTTGAAAGTTATATATTTCCTCAAACATGGTTGGTTGGTCTGTAAACCAAAAAATATCTCTTGAGAAATCAAGATATTATTCAAATTTGACGACTAGATACAGAAGCTGATTGAGTTTCTGATATTAAATCAAGTAAGACCCTTTTAAATCTTTGATAAAACACCTTTGAAAATATTTTGTATCCCACATTATATATACTAATTGGTCTCAGTTTCATAATCCGACTTGGGCACTATCGTTGGTATTAGACAAACATTTTTCCACTTTAACTGTTGATCAAAACAATCTGTTATAATAAAATAATTGATCAGTTCTAAAACAACTCTTTATAATAGGCCATAATTGCTATAACATAATACAGTAATTCCATCTGACCCTGGAGCCTTTTCTAGATGCATCATGAATAATGCTTTTCACACTTTCTCTTTTGTGGTCAATAATCCTCAAAATATGTTGGATGTGTTAAAGAAAATAATTTACCACTACTTCCTCCATTTCAGTGTTCTTTGTAACCCATTCACCTTTTGGATTATGTAGACCGACGATTCTGTGTTGCGCCTTCCTTTGCTTAGTTACCGCATGGTAAATTATCTCTATCTCCGTTTGTATGCCATGTATTTCTACTCTTTTGCTTCCAAGATAATTCCTCATCTTGATATGCTTATTTTAACTTCCTTGTGACATCTAGCACCTCCGACTCAAATCGACTAGTATCATTGTGAATATCCTCTAAAGCGTTTGTAACTCATTAATCTTTTTTCTTATAAGATAAATTATGTTTTCTCTAAACAGATATCTCATATCAACAATTATTGAATTTTCCTACAAAATATTTTCCGTTGATTCTCGGTAAACCATCCTTTCGAAATAGAGTGCATTAGTCCTTTCTTCCATATCCACTGCTTATCAAACCTAAATTGATTCATCTTTTTACGGGTTTATCCTCGATCGTGGCTACTATGGTCCAAACCTACCATCCCAAAATATTCCACAAAAGAAAATAAGAATTATATATACTAATCATCGTTAGCCAAAGCTCTATCTAACTGGCAACGTATTACCTAACCGCATATGGGACCTCTCCACGAGAGTATATTTCTCAAAGAAGGAAATTATGTAAGAATATAATTGGTGAACATGTTGTTAAAAAGAAATGAACGATGCATATTTTATGGTCTTTCTTCCTTTTCATGATCTCATTTAAATCTCTTATACTAAACCAAAAATCGTTTATGATTAACCCAGTTCTAGTCAATCTTTTTCATACCTGATTTTGTTGACTTTTGACTGGGGTCCATAAACAAATGATAAATAATTTTCTTTCTTTGAAACTCCACTTTGGTAACAATTATTCTATTATATAAGAATAATATCATAGAATAATGTGAGATCTCTACTAGAACTTCGAAGTTCAACTGTGTGTAAGTTTTCATAGAAATGGCCCTGAAATTTTTGAACAAAAAGTTTATTTTGTTTTATTTTAGAAAAAAAAACATTTTGGTTTATTCTTAAACTAATTTTTTGAAGATAGTTGATAGTCTATTTATTTCCTAAATCCTAATAATTCTAACTCAATATACATATATTAATAAATTATCTGCATGATCAAAACTTTTTGCCAGTTTAAAGAGACTCTTTTGCTTTTTTCAATTATTCCCCAACAAACCAAACTTATTATTCCAACCATAAATATTATTTATATGTAACCTATGGCATTGCTTTTGTATCCGGAAACCAAGAGGCTCCAAGAAAATATAATTGTTTCTCTCATGAATACAAACAAAATGATAAACAAAGATGTCCTCGATCCAGCAAAAAATAATAATCAGGACTTCCAAAATCTTAGTGCCAAATAGAACACCCAAAAAAGGTTGTTCATTTATATCATTACCATCTTAGTCATTCACTACAAGAAATGATATATAAAATCGATAGAAAAACTGACGAATAATCGGATTCGTCGATTTTTCTGTTGGATACTTGTCGGTACATTGTCGGTTAACAATCGTCTGATTCCGTCAAAATACAAACCAACGGTTACCGACGAATATTGACAGAAATGAACGGCCGTCGGCAACCATTAAAAATTTAATCGACATAAAGCGTAGAAAATCAACGGCCATGTGAATTTTTCGACAGAAATCGACGGGTGCTGACATCGTTCAGTAATATCCCGACGGAAACCAACCGGTGCTGGCATCCGTCAATAAATTTTCGACGGAAACCGACGGTCGTCAACACATGTCGACTGTTTTCTGACGGATAACTGAGGAAAACCGAGAGACTCGTGCATTTATATATATGAGTGTATACTTCTTTTAAATTCACACAAATTAAAAACCATTCTTAAACAAAATTCTCTAAATTCGAAAACATGAGTCATTATTTTCGGTCTTGGATGGACGAACCTATGTTTGATGAAGAATTTCGATTACTAAAAGATGATTACACAAAAGGTATATGTGAGTTCATGGATTTATTGGAAGGGAAGCTTGCTCGGGGAAAAAGGGTAAGATCACTTGTCCTTGTTCTATGTGCGGTAGTAATAGAAATGTTAATGTTAAGTTAGTTTGGAATCACTTATACCAAAACGGGTTTTTTTTCTGTGGTAGAAGATTTGGTATTTACATGGAGAAACAAATTACAAATATGGTAGTTCTAGTCAACAAGATATTGCGGGTAGCTCAACAGAGGTAGATGTTGGAGTAGGTACAGTCCAGATGGTCAATAATGCTTTTAGAGAATAGTTTCAAAATTCGGAATATGATATTCATACTGCTGAAGAACCTAATTTGGAAGCTAAAAGATTTTTGATATTCTAGATGCAGCAAATAAACCACTATATAGCGGCTGTATAGAAGGTTATTCACCGTTATCATCGACTAATATAATAACGGATATAAAGGCAAACTATATTTTTTTGGAGGAATGTGTTGATGCTTGGGCTGATTTCGTGAAATATATTTTGCCGGAAGATAATATGTCACCAACATTATACTACGATATTCAGAAACTTGTGGATGGTCTTGGTTTGCCATACCAAGTGATAGATGTGTGCATCGACAACTGCATGATATATTGAAGAGAAGATGAAAATCGTAAAACGTGTTGATTTTGTTGTAAACTTCGGTTTCAAGAAACAAGTTACAAATTTTCACTTCCATTCAAAATGATGTGGTATTTACCATTAATGGATAGGTTGAAGCGACTATATTAATCTAAACAGACAGCTGAGTCAATGCGTTGGTATGCTGAGCATCGACAAGATATAGATATTACGCTTCTTTTAGATGCAGCAGCCTGGAAACATTTTCATACAATTTATCCTTACTTCGCATATGAGCAGCAAAATGTATATTTTGGCTTATGTACAGATGGTTTCAATCCATTTAGAAGGCATGGGAGAAAATATTCATTGTGGTCGGTTATTATAACACCTTAAAATTTACCGTCTTCTATGTGCATGCGGAGAGAGTTTTTGTTTCCCAATATTCTTGTTCCTGGTCCAAATCATCCGAGAAGATTGCTTGATATATTTCTCCAGCCATTGATCTACAAATAAAAAATGTTGTGGGATCATGGTGTTCAAACATTTGATGTTTCACAGCAGCAAAATTTTAATATGCGTGCAGTTCTCATGTGGACCATAAGTGATTTTCCAGCTTACGATATGTTATCTGGCTAGAAAACACATGGTATATTATCATGTCCTTATTCCCAAGACAACACAGAAGTGTTACAGCTACACCACGGGAGGAAGACGTCATGGTTTGATTGTCATAGAAGGTTTTTACATGCGGATCATCCTTACCATAATGCTGTTTAGGTATGCTACATTTCGTATCCACGAGTTACATATCGTTCAGATCCTTAGATGACAGTAACTTCAATTAGTCCTAGAGACAAAATATATTGCATTTCAGAGCCCGATCCACTTAAACCAGCGGCCAGTTTTCATATGGAGCATGTTCAGGAGTTAGACAAAATTGATATTGTTACTACCGTTTCTCATGTTGGTGATAACATTGCCGACATGGACTCAGTGAAAGATTATGAGATTAAGAGATTTATAGATTTGTAGATTGAGAGAGAGAGAGATTGGAGAGAAAAGTGAGAATGATTATTATTAAGTGGACTCAATGAATTTTTTGCTTATAAAGGAAGAGAGAGATAGATATTTATACTAATCTAGTCTAGGCTTGTTTGGATACTAAGATAGCTTAATATATTTTTGGCTACAAGGATAACATATCATTAATCATAAACAAGCCTAAGCCACTCCCTTTGGACCCTTGGCGCCTACTTAGAGTCTAAGGCACACTTTCTTCATTTCTTCTTTTGCCTTCATCATTATTCTTCATTCCAACACTCCCCTTCAAGCTTAAGTAATGGAGAATACCTAAGTTTGCAACCATAAAACATTACCTTATTTAACCTGAATAAGAAAAACATAATTGGGACAAAAACTTTTCTAGGAAAAAAGAGTATAACACTCCATGATCAGGATCAGTGTTGTGGAATGGACATGAGACCAAGTCTTGGGTAGATATAGCAGCCAGTCTTCAGTGTTGTAGCCTTGGTGAACACATCAGCTAGTTGATCTTCACTCCTTGTGTAGCAAGGTAAGATGGTTCCATTTCCAATAGCTTATCTCACCTTATGGCAATCTATCTCAATATGCTTGGTTCTGTCATGAAACACAGAATTAAAAGCAATGTGTATAGCTGCTTGATTGTCACAATGGACAGTGATAGGAGCCTCCAAGCTCACGCCTAGAATATAAAAGAGGAGTTGCTTCAGCCAGATGCATTATGTTGTAAGCTTCCTCATAGCCATGTATTCAGCTTTTGCACTAGAGAAAGACACAACCTTCTGCTTCTTGGTCTTCCAAGTCACAAGATTACCTCCTATGAATGTGCAGTAGCTAACTGTGCTTCTCCTATCTTCTCTGTCTCCTGCCCAATTTGCATCACAATAACCTACAACTTTTGTTTTTCCATTACAACTCATCCATATACCTTGTTCTTTAGTTCCTTTCAAATATTTCAATATGCACATGATCATGTCCCAATGCCTTATCTTTGGGTCTTGCATATGTTGAGACACCTGATTCATAACAAAACATAAGTCAGGTCTAGTGATGGTTAAATGAGCTTACCAACCACTTTTCTATACAACTTTGCATCATAGAACTAGCCATCTCCTAGCTCCCCCTTAGGTTCTATCTTGTAACCTTCTTTTAGGGGTGTCATAGTTGGTTTAGCTTCCATAATACCTGTAGAGGTTAGTAAGTCCACAGTATATTTTCTCTAAGATAAGAAGAGACCTTCCTTGAACCTACACACTTTAATTCCTAAGAAGTATTTAATTTTACCTAGATCATTAATATCAAAGACACTCTTTAAATAAGATTTAGTAGAATCAATGCCTACTTTGTCACTACCTGATATGATTATGTCATCCACATAAATGAGTATAACCACAATACCTTCCTTACTCTGAAGTGTAAAGAGAGTGTGTTCAACTTCTGACCTTTTGAAGCCTCTGTCCTTTAAGGTCACATTCAGCTTATGTTACCAAACTCTTTGAGATTGTTTTAAGCCATAGATAGTCTTTCTTAATCTCAGTGTATTGCCGCCACCTACTTGATCTTCTAGACCTAGTGGTGGAAAGAATATGAAATTAAAAGATTTGTAGAATGAGAAAATGAGAGATTAGAAAGATTTATAGAGAAGAATGATCTTATTAAGAAAATGAAAATAATACTTTTTTAAGTTACAAATGAGGAGAGAGATAGTTATTTATACTAATCTAGTCTAGACTTGTTTGGATACAAGGATTACCTTATACATGAATGACTATAAGGATAACATACTACTAGAACACAAATAAGCCTTAGAAACTCCCCTTAGACTTAGTCAACCCACGCCTTTAATCAACTATTAAAGGCTTTCTTCTTCATCATTTCTTCTTCATTCCAACACTCCCCTTCAAACTTAAGACATTGAGAATGCATAAGCTTGCAACCATGAAGCATTACCTCATTAAAAAAACCTAAAGAAGGAAAACCCAATTGGGACAAAACATTTTCTAGGGAAAAAGAATATAACATTACATGTTGGGATCATTGTTGTGAAATGGTCATAAGGCCAAGCCTTGGATAGATAGAGGCGCCATTCTTCAGAGTTGTTGCCTTGGTAAACACATCAGCTAGTTGATCCTCACTCCTTGTATAGCAAGGTAAGATAATTCCTTTCTCAATAGTGTTTCTTACTTTGTGGCAGTCTACTTCTATATGTTTGGTCCTTTCATGAAACACAGAGTTGGAGGCAATTTGTATAGCATCCTGATTGTCACAATGGATGGTGATAAGTTCTTCACATCTCACGGCTAAGTCTTCCAAAATTTGTTTCAGCTAAATGCATTCAGTTGTAAGCTTCCTCATGGCTCTATATTTTGATTCTGCACTAGCGCATGATACCACATTTTGCTTCTTGGTTTTCCAAGTCACGAGGTTCCCTCGTATGAAAGTACAATACCCTGTGGTACTTCTCTTATCCTCCCCATCTCCTGCCCAGTCTGCATCACAATAACCAACCACATTTGTGTTTCTATTGCAACTCATCCATATACCTTGTTCATGAGTGCCTTTTAGATATCTCAGAATTCGGTTTGCCATCTCCCAATGTCTCATCTTAGAACTTTGCATGTGTTGAGATACCTGATTCACAGCAAAACATAAATCTGGTCTAGTAATGGTTAGATAAATAAGCTTACCAACCACTTTCCTATATAGCTTAGGATCATGAAAATCAATTTCTTCTTCTAGCTCCCCCTTACTTACGATTTTATAATCTTCTTCTAAGGGTGTTTTGGCTAGTTTAGCTTCCATCATACATGTAGAAGTTAGTAAATCTATAGCATATTTTCTTTGAGATAACAAAAGACCTTCCTTGAACCTACACACCTCAATTCCTAAGAATTATTTAAGTTCTCCTAGATATGTAATATCAAAGACACTCTTCAAGTATTATTTTGTAGATGGAATACCAACACTATCACTACCATATAAGATTATATCATCTACATAAATGAGAATTACCACAATATCTTCTTTACTCTTTAGTGTAAAAATAGTATGTTCAACTTCAGATCTTTTGAAACCTCTATCCATCAAGGTTACACTTAGCTTGTGGTACCAAGCTCTTGGAGATTGTTTATGGCCATAGATGGCCTTCCTCAGCCTGAGTATGTTGCCGGTTACTACCTCTTTCTCTAGACCTGGTGGAGGTGACATGTATACCTCTTCTTCTAATTCACCAATGCATTCTTAACATCCATTTGTCATAACTCCCAATCAAAGTTAGTAGCAAGTGAAAGAACAACATTAACAGAATGAAGCTTAGCTACAGGTGCAAAGGTATCCTATAATATTCACCATATGTCTGAGTAAAACCTCTAGCCACCAACCTAGCTTTATATCTATCAATAACACTATTGCTTTTGTATTTAATGGTAAAAATTCACTTAGAACTTACAGCCCTTTTTCCTTTAGGTAAAGTGGCTTGAGCATAGGTACCATTCTTTTCCATGGCTTGTTTCTCAGCTAGGATAACTTTCCTCCATTCCTTCTTGGTCATAGCTTCCTCATATGTCTTTGGAATCTGTTCCTTATCAAGACTTGAAATAATAGTAACATGATTAGTAGGTAAGTGAGCAATATTACAAACTCCCTGATCATGATGAACCACAGCATTTCCATTGTAGAACACTGGTGGTTTCCTTTGTCTTATGCTCCTTCTTAGGACTGTAGGTGGAGCTTCTTGGATACGATCCTCCTCTTCACCTAAAACATCAATAAGAGTAGGTACATCTCTTGATCTTTTGGAAGCTGAGACTAGGATTGATTCATCTCCTGCTGAGTCTTGTTGGACATAAGTAGATGTCTCTCCCCCCCCCATGTTCAAGAGGAGGAAGGCCAGGAGAACTGAAGTTACCAGGCTGCGGAATGGAAGGGCCGACCGGGGTTGATGGCCGCGGCCCGGCTGGCTGGCTGGGGCTGGACACGACTGGTACAGGCTGAGGAGCAGTGACCGTAGGCTGATGAGGTGAAACTATGCCAATACTCTCCAAGAGCCTCCTCAAGTTCTCAGCTTGGTCTAATCTTGTTGTGGAGATGTCCTTGAATTGATCCCAAATTCCTTCTTCATATAAACCTTTGGATTCTTAGAATTTGACATCTCTGGATACCAAGACTCTTCTAGTCTCTGGATCACAACATTTGTATCCTTTCTGGGTAGAAGAATACCCAATGAACATAGATTTGGTACTATTTGGGTCCAGCTTGTTCCTTTGCTACTTTGGAACTAATACAAAACAAACACAACTAAACACTCTTGAGTGGTCAATATTAGGTCTAGTTTTGTTTAGTACCTCAAATGGAGACAAGTCATCTAGGATTTGTGTAGGAGTCCTATTAATCAAATAACATGCAACTACAAGAGCATCCCCCCAAAATCTTTTGGGAACTTTCATGTAGAACATCATTGTTCTCACAACTTCCATCAAATGCCTATTCTTCCTTTCAGCCACTCCATTTTGTTGTGGATTGTAAGGACAGCTGGTTTGATGCTCAATGTCATGCTTGGTCAAGTGTGTTGAAGTCTGGTGCTAGTGTATTCTCCTCCATTATCTGTTCTAAAACATTTAATACTTGCATTATATTGATTAGTAACATATGCTTGAAAAATTAAAAATGCATCAAATACTCTATCTTTAATACTAAGTAAAGTAAACCAAGTATATTTAGATTTTTCATCAATAAATATTATAAAATACTTATGGTTTTTTCTAGATGGAAATGAAGATGTCCAAACATCATAATGCACCAACTCAAAAAAATTATCATAACTATGCAAAGATTTCTCAAAAACAGTTTTGCAATGCTTTCCAAGTATACAAGAATCACACATATCCTTTGGTATTTTTAAACCAGGAACAATCAGTTCAAGTGCTCTAGCATGAGGATGTTATAATCTAGCATGTCAAAGATCAGAATTATTACTAAAATGACTAGTATTAACAGCCGCTTCTAGCCCACTAGCTTTAGTAATATCTTCAAGCACATACAAGTCTTCTCTTGTGGTTCCTTGTCCAAATTTTCTACTATTCTCAATATCCTGAAAGTGGAAATCATTAGAACCAAAGATAGCTTGAAAATTTAAATCAGTAGTAGCTCTTTTAACTGAAAACAAATTAGAAGTAAAAGAAGGCATGTAAAAGGCTTTAGATTCTTTATCAAACAATTTAAGTTTTCCTATGCCTTTAATTGGTACTCTAATTCTATTGGCAATGACAACATTACCTAAGACATGTTCTATATTCTCTAGCAATCATAGATCACTAATCATATGGTGAGAAGCACCAGAATCAACAACCAATGATTTAAAGGCATTAGGAGTGAAAGAAGTTTGAAAAGAAGCATGAAAAGTTTAATATCATCTTTAATTGCTTTGATAAGAGCTTCTAAATCTGATTTAGTCACAAATTCAGATGCTGAAGACATGGAACTAGTTGGGGCTGAGTGAAGAAATGAGCTGGTACACGCCTTTGAAGGAACGGGAGGCTGGTACACTCCATGGCCTTGAGGTTGTAATTGCGTATGGCCGGCTGTGGGCTGTTGTGGCCGAGGAGCCCAACTTGGCTTCAGCTCAGGATGGAGTATCCAACACTACTTCTTTGTATGGCCACTCCTTTTGAAATGGTCACAAGTTTGTCTCCTCTTCCTAGATTCATTTGTTGTTGCTGATTTGAAGAGGCTCTTGTGTGCAGCCACCAATTCAGCTTTGTTGCCAACTAGTCCATGAAATCCTTGCTCCTTTTGGATTTGAGCACAAACATCTTCCAAGCTAGGGAGCTTATCAGACCTGAGAATATGCTTAATAAAATCTGAGTTAGTAGTGTTAAGAGTTAAGAGCAACTCAAACACCTTATCTTGTTCTTTCCTTTCAAGGAGAACAATTGGGTCAATGGTGGCTGCATTAGCATCTCTAGCTCAGCCCACAATGCTCTAAATGAGCCATAGTATTTTGTGAATTCTGCATCCTCCTGCTTCAATTCATTGAAAGCCTTTTTCACCTCAAAAATTCTTAAGAGGTTAGTGGTGTTTCCATACAGCTTTTGCAAAGTGTCCCAAAGTTCATTAACATTTTCACAAAAAGAATCAGCCTCTAAGAGATCACTAGCAAGAGAGTTTTGAAGTATATAGAGTACCAACTGGTCTTCTTGGTACCATTTGGCTTGAGCAGCCACAGCTTACTAACTTCAGCAACTTCATTTTCTTTAAGGCCATTTGTAGAAATGTGATTCCAAAGACCTTTACCACCCAATATGGTTTTCATGGTCCTAGACCATAAGAGATAATTTGTTTCATGTAGAATCACTGTAGCTCTGAGTGTAGCTTGGATCTCCATGAGTTAGAAGTTGGTCGGAATGTGCTGGTCAGGACGCTTGACAAATGGTCAGGAGGTGGGACGGCTGGTCACATGGGACGGTTGGTCGCGGGTTCAGGTCGAAATTGGTTGTGTGGACTTGGACAGGGTATGTGTGCTAGTGTTCGATACCAGGCCTATAGAAGGCTCCACAGACGGACAGAAGACAGGAACATGGCACAGCTGGTCGAGGTCGAAATGTCTGGTCGGGACTGCGGAACTCGTCTGGCCAGATCGTGAGGATAAGACGGTATGATCCAAGACGTGTGACACAAGAAACCTTGATCGGACAAGAACAAGGGACACGGTCATACCAAGGATAAAGTGCGTGTTACCAGAGCTGCTTGATACCAAGTTGGGCCAGTTGGGACACGCCAAGGATAAGGGGCGTGTTCCACCAGGACGCTTGAAGAACTTGCAGGTACGTGGGATGAAGGCGCCTCCAACAGCCTTGTAACCGTCTTCAACAACCAACCAACCTCAACAAATCCTGTAACCAGATTCATCTACCTCCAACCAACAATATCAACTACTAACAATCCTTATCTTAACCACCAATAAAGATCCAGTACAAGTTTCTAAATTTACCAATATACAATTCAAAGAAAATCAAGTTTCTCTTCTTTTTATAATTTAAAAATTTTGATAAAGAAATCAAGAAAATCAATCTTGAAGACTTAAACTCTTCTGATTGAAACCAAATTTCGTGGAGACCCTCAAAAGATACTTATCTAACTTTCCAGATTTAAAGAAAACTGAGAAAGGATTAGAATTATATCACAAGATTCTTGTTAGAGTCGATTTCTGACGTCTTTGAGAAAAACTTCAAGAAATTCCTTCAAATGTAACAGAATTGAGTTCTTCTTTCTTTAAACAGAAAATAGACTCGAAGGGCTTGATTTTAGGATTTGGAAAATCACGATTTGATAAATATTTGACAACGGAATGATCAGAGGAACACAGAGGTTTGTGGCGGAGGCACTCGCAGAGGTCCGATGCAAGAAAATTCGTAACTTTTGATTCCCGTGGTCAAATGATGCAAATGAAATTTCTGTGGCTTCAGAACTTGCAGAAGAAAAATCCAGAAAAAAAGAAGACTGTCAAAATCTGCCGTGTTTTGACCGGAATTTGCGATCCAATATGACGGACGAAATAGGATTCAAGAACAGATTGAGATGAAGATGATTTCTTCTTGATTCAAAGATTTAATGATGAATTTTACCCAGATTTGATGTAACCTGGCTCTGATACCATTAATGAATATGAGATTAAGAGATTTTTAGAATAAGAGAATGAGAGATTAGAGATATTTAGAGAGAATAATGATCTTATTAAGAGAATAAAATAATAGTTTTCTAAGTTACAAATGAGGAAAGAGATAGTTATTTATACTAATCTAGTCTAGGTTTGTTTGGATACAAGGATTGCCTTATACATGAATGACTACAATGATGACATAATACTAGAACACAAACAAGCCTTAGACACTCCCCTTAGACTTAGTCAACCCACGCCTTTAATCAACTATTAAAGGTTTTCTTCTTTCATCATTTATTTTTCATTCCAACAATGGTGGCATGTACACTTCCTCTTGTAACTCACATTGTAAAAATGCATTCTTAACATCCATTTGCCATAATTCCCAATCAAGGTTAGTAGCAAGAGACATGACAACATTAACTGAGTATAATTTAGCTACAGGAGCAAAAGTATCCATATAATCTTCACCATAAGTTTGTGTGAATCCTCTAGCCACCAACCTAGATTTATACCTATCTATCTCACCATTACTTTTATATTTAATGGTGAAAATTCATTTAGAACATACATCCTTTTTCCCTTTTGGAATAGTAGCTGGCGCATAGGTTTGATTCTTCTCCATAGCTTGTCTTTCAGCTTGAATTGCTTCTCTCCACTCCTTTATATCTATTGCTTCGTCATAGGTCTTTGGAATCTGCTCTTTATCAAGACTAACAGTAAATGCAACATGAAAATCAGGTATATGAACTAGATTACACACTCCATGATCATGGTAAACTAATGCATTGTTGTTGTAGTAGAAGTTGGGTGGAAATCTTTGCCTTGTACTTCTTCTAAGAACAACAGCTGGTTCCCCTTTTTCTTCACCTTCTAGAGCATCTAAAATATTAGGTTGAATTACCCTTGGCCTTTTAGAATTTGAGACTAGAATTTCTCCTTCTGGATCCTCATCTTGATCATGTCAGATCCATGGCCTCCTTCATGACCAAGATAGAGTGTTTGGCCCGGTGGAGAGAAGGACTGGTCGAAGGCATTGGAGTTGGAGTTGGTGCTGGTATCTTAGGAGGGACTATGCCAATATTTTCTAAGATCCTTCTTAGATTCTCAGCTTGTTCATGTCTTGTTGTTGAGATGTCCTTGAATTCTTTCCAAGTTCCTTCTTCATAGAATCCTTTGGACTCTTGGAATTTGACATCTCTGGATACTAGGACTCTTCTAGTCTCTGGATTGTAGCATTTGTATCTATTTTGCGTAGGAGAATACCCAATGAACATGGCCTTAGTGCTCTTTGGTTCCAGCTTGTTCCTAAGTTCTCCTGGCACTAAAACAAAACAAACACACTCAAATACTCTTAAGTGTTCAATATTAGGCTTAGTTTTGTTTAATACCTCAAAGGGAGACAAATCATCTAGAACTTTAGTTGGAGTTCTATTGATTAAGTAGCATACAGCTACTAGAGCATCTCCCTAAAATCGTTTGGGAACCTTTTTGTGGAACATCATTGTTCTCACAACTTCCATCAAATATATGTTCTTCCTTTCAGCTACTCCATTTATTTGTGGAGTGTAGGGACAACTTTTTTGATGTTCAATGTCATGCTTGGCCAAGAGTTGCTGAAATTTGGTGCTAGTGTATTCCCTTCCATTATCTGTTCTAAAGCATTTAATCTTGGCATTGTATTGGTTAGTAACAAATGTCTGAAAATTCAGAAATGCATCAAACACTCTATCCTTAGAACTAAGCAATGTAACCCAAGTATACTTAGATTTTTCATCAATAAAGGTCACAAAATATTTTTTGATTTCTCTTGAAGGGAAGGGAGATGTCCAAACATCAGAATGCACTAAATGAAAGCAATTATTATATGAATAAATTGATTTCTCAAAAGCAGTCTTACAATGTTTTCCAAGAATACATTATTCACACAAATCATTTTGCAATTGAATTTCAGGGATTATCAGTTCTAAAGCTCTAGGATGAGGATGAACTAATCTAGTATGCCAAAGTTCAGCTGTGATATTGACATCTACACTATTAGCACAAGGTTCTTGTAAGGGATGCATGGACAAGTCTTCAAGCACATACAAGTCATTCTTTGTTGTTCCTTGTCCAAATTTCATACTTGTTTCAGTATCCTGAAGTAGAAATCATTAGGACCTAATATAGCTTGACAATTAAGATTTGTGGTAGCTCTCTTAATAGATAACAAGTTAGATGTGAAAGATGGCATATAAAAGGCTTTAAATTCTATATCAAACAATTTAAGCTTTCTAATTCCTTTAATTGGCACATTAATTCCATTAGCTATTACCACACTACCTAATGCAGGTTCTAATTTTTTTAGCAAATCTAAATCACTTATCATGTGATGAGAAGCTCTAGGATCAACAATCAAAGGTTTAGAAGCAATAAATGCTTGAAAATAAGCATAAAAAGATATACCCAACATATAACCAGAGCTAAAGGCTTTGAAGAGAGCTTCCAAGTCAGATTTCTTCACAAACTCAGATGAAGGAACTTGGACCGGATTGTAAGCAAATGAAGAGGCGGTTGTTTCCACCAGGTTAGAGGAGCTAGTGGCGCTTGTTGATGAAATTTTGGACCTGTCAATGAACCAGCTTGGCTTCAATTCAGGATGAAGCACCCAACACTCCTTCTTGATTTGACCGGTTCTCTTGCAGTGATCATACAAGGTTCTCTTCTTCTTGGATTCAGCTGGAGCTGGCTTGAAGAAACTTTTTTGGGCAACCACTGGGTCTTCTTTATTTCCAAACAGCTGAAGAGACCCTTGTTCCTTCTGAATCTTAGCACATACATCCTCTAAGCTAGGAAGCTTGTCCTCCCTAAGAATGTGCTTAATTAAATCAATATAGTTAGTGTTTAAAATCAAGAGTAACTCAAACACCTTATCTTGTTTTCTCCTTTCATGGAGAGTAATGAGATCAATTATGACAGGTCTTAGCATCTCTAGCTCTACCCACAATGCTCTAAAGGATCCATAATGCTTTGTGAACTCAACATCCTCCTGTATAAGATCATTCAAAGCTTTCTTTACCTCAAAAATTTTTATGAGGTTAGTAGTATTTCCATATACAGTTTTTAAAGTTTTCCAAACGTCTTTAACATTTTCACAATATGATTATGCTTCTAAGAGAGATCCAGCAAGGGAGTTTTGGAGTATAGAAAGTACCATCTGATCTTCTTGAAATCATTTGTTTTGATCATCTTGATAATCTGAGTCAGCCCCTTCAATGTCTAGAACATGCGCTTTTGTAACATACTCCATAAGCCTTTGCTGCACAAGGTTATCCTCATGGGTCTTGACCAGAGAAGGTAGTTCATCCCTTGAAGCATAACTAGAGCCTTTATATTCATCTGGTACCCCATCAGGCTCTGTTTTAAAACCTGCAAGAAGATAAGACCAAGAAGGAAACAAAAGAATACACACGCGCTGGACCAACACAAGAGGTGGCGCGTCTAACAACCTGCAACCGTGAGCAAAAACTTCCAACAGCCTAACAATCCTTGGTCAAAAAACTTCAAAAAACTTTAAAAGTCTAACTAAAAATGATCCAGTGATTAAAATTTGTTAAAAATGTCTAATCCAATTAAGAACCAACTTTCCCTTCAAAACTTAAAAAAAACAGGATTTTATTAACTTTCAAGAAAACTTTTCTTGAAGTCTAAAACTCTTTGGATTGATATAAAATTTCTTGAGACCTTCCAAAAGATCCTTAACTAACTTTTTGTCGTCCAAGATTCGCAAAATACTATGAAAGATTAAGGTTTTTAACACAAATACCCCAAATAGGTCGAATTTGGACCTGTTGAAGAAGATTGATCAAGAAAGCTTCTAAACGTGAAAAGAGGCAAAGCATACCTCCTTCATAATCAAATAGACTCGCTTTAATTGAGCTTAGGCTTTGGAATAACGTGATTTGATGAAGAATTGAAGGAGATATGTTTGTTGCAAACCCGTAGACTCGCGGCAAAGACGATCGCGACACCACCAGAGAGAATCGATTGTAACTTTCGACTCAGACCACCAAATTGAATGAAAACACCGGGTAAATGCTCAGAACTCACTGTGGAACAACCCTTGATGAATAAAATGGCAAGAGATCCCGAATTCTTGCCGGAAAAATCGATCAAACCATGATTAGAATGGCGACAGTGCTTGTTTTGAAGGCACAAAGAGATCGTGAGTAAAGATTAGAGATTTTGCGGAATTTTTATGCCAGATTGATGTAACATGGCTCAGTTACCATGAAATTTTATGAGAATAAGAGATTTAGAGATTTGTAAATTGAGAGAGAGAGAGATTAGAGAGAAAAGTGAGAATGGTTATTATTAAAATTTTAGAAAAATGAATTTATTGCTTACAAAGAAAGAGAGAGATAGCTATTTATATTAAACTAGACTAGGCTTGTTTGGATACTAAGATAGAATAATACATGTTTGAATATAAGAATAACATATCATTAATCACAAACAAACATAAGCCACTCCCTTTGGACACATAGCGCCTACTTAGAGTCTAAGACACACTTTCTTCATTTTTTTCTCTTGTCTCCATCATTTTTTTTCATTCCAACACTCAGAGAGAGTACATGAAGAATTTTACAATGTTTTAGATTCAATTTCTTTGGTCGATTCATCCAAAGATTTGGAATAGTGTTGGACAATTTCATTATATTAATTAATATCATATTCTATATAAATTGTTTAGTTTTGGATATTTTATTTTTTTTAAGTAACTGTTTTAGTCTGAATAAATGGTGTTCCAATTATATGCATTAACAAAAATATCAATTAATACGTGTTAGAACACATATTTTACAGACGGATTTTCAATTTCATCTATTTTTCATCATAGTCATATTTGACAAAAACCGGCTGTATTAATTACTTTTAAAAGTTAGTGTTGAATATATATGTTTATAACATGTTACAAGTTATACACATCAACACAATAGTTTACATCAGATGTTAAAGACTAAAAGAACATGTGTACGAAACCAGGGAGAGGCAAACATTTTGTATTTTTTTCACATACTATCAGTTTCCGTTGGTAATTAACAGACGGAAACCAGCGGTATTTGATTTCGCTTACGTCGGTACCCAAAGAACCCGATAAAAACAAGAAATTATTTCTTCTCCATATAAATTCGGGAGCAACTCCCCTCACCTCTATAAACTTAATATGCCGCCATAGTCGTCGCCAGATTCTCCTAGGCAAAGCATGACCAGCCCGAGCCTCCGCCGCCGAGTAAAGGTTTATTATATGGCAGTTTTGTTTGTAGTTATCGCAGAATTCTTTTGCAAAATTATGTTGACGTTGTCAGAAGTTTATTATCTCCCAGTTTTTTTGTAGTTATCGTAGAACTGTTTCGCAGAAATTTTTTTACGTTGTCGCAGGTTTATTATCTCGCAGTTTTGTTACAGTTATCGCATAATTCTTTTGCGGAACTATTTTTACGTTATCGCAGGTTTATTATCCCACAGTTTTGTTGTAATTATCACAGAATTGTTTCGCATAACTATTTTTACGTTGTGTCCAAGGACGCCATCAAAACAGTGAACATCAAAATTCCAACAGGCTCCATTTTTCTAACTTAGGGACACCTCGCTTATTCTTTTGTCTGTGGAGAATTCGATTAGCAATAATGGAGTATATTACTTTGGTGTGTGGAGAATGGAAGTTCGAGAGAAAGCGATGGATTTTTGTTGTTGATGTTATGTGAGGATCACGAATTGTATTAGTTGCATCTTGTATTAAGTACGCCATTCTAATTTGAATGGTGTTTGAGGATTTTGGGTTGGAGAAGAGAGAATATCACGTCAAATTGAGTTATATATTGCCTAAAGAAATTCAGAAGAAATTGCCTCAAGATACACCTCCAGTATATATCTCAAATTGTAGGCAAGTATAAGTATTCTTGGGGCAATCAAAAGGACATTATCGACAAATTTGTGTTGAATTGAAGAAAAAAATTGATATGAAGACATTAGAAGATAAGTTTTGTTTTGAAAAAGGGATATCAAGGAAGAATATGTAGTTCGAAAGGCTGAACAGAATTTGCAAGAAAATTGTGATGAAGATGATGAGCCCATATTTTATTATTGTGACGATTCCGATGGAACAGACCCATCTGATGAGAAATTTGAAGCGTTTGGGATGAAAAAAAAATGATGTGAATATTGAGGCGTTTGGGATGAAAGAAGAAGATGATGATGATGAGAATATTGAGGCGTTTACGATGGTGCATAAAGATGATCCCAAGAAGCTGAAATTACCCCCTAAGAAGAGAACTGTTTCACTGTTTGTAAGTGAAGGAAATGCTAATGTTGCGAACTTAATGAAACTTTAATTGAAAGATTTTGATTTAGCTTTCGGAAAATGCTATGAGACGAAAGAGCAGTTGATGATAAAAATGAAGGTTCTAACCGTGGTAAAAAAAATCAATTTCGATATTCATAAATCGATACCATTGCTTTTGACTGCCAAATGTTGGGTGAAGGGATGCTCTTGGAAGGTCCGAGCTACACCAGTAGGAGATTACCCGAGATTTCATGTTCGAAATCATGTCTTTGAACATACATGTTCAGTAGCCGAGCGTTCAAGATGATCCCAACAAGCCACACATGAGATTTTTGAATTAATATACACGTACAACGTCTGTGGAGTTGGAACAAGCGTATTGCTAACTCATGTTTCTGAAGCGCTAAACAAACGATCTCAAATCAATGTACGTGTTCGCTGATTTGTTCTTTATTGTCGCGAAACTATTGATAATTTTTGAAGATTTAATGTTAGTTGTCGCTGATTTTTTTGTATGTATATGTTTCGTATTGAAAGGTATACCGAACATTAAGACATGCTCGTGAATTGGTCAGGAGAACACCGGAGAGTGGATACGAGTTACTACCAACGTACTTGTACATGATTAAAAAATAAAATCTTGGGTCACACACACGGCTTGTAGTTGATGAAGAAAATAGACTCAAGTACTTGTTTATAACATTTGGAGTTAGTATCAATGGATTTTCATTCGTGCGGAAAACCGTGATTGTTGATGGAATTTTTTGCATGGAAAATACAAAGGGACACTTCTTACCGCTACAGGTCAGGATGGTAATATTAATTTATTCCCTATTGCTTTTGGTGTTGTAGATATTAATAATGATTAATCATGGAGATGGTTCTTCGAGCAACTCAACGATGTTATCCTGATGATGAAAGGATGACCATTATTCTAGATAGGCATAAGTCTATTGGGAAAGCTATTGCAACACTTTACCCAAATGTAGTCGTAGAATATGTACGTACCATTTTTATACAAATATATTAGTACATTTTAAAGGTAAAAAATATTTAGTTTGGTGAAGAAGACGGCATACGCTTTCAGATTTGTTGATTTTCAGAAACCATTGGACGAGTTAAAAGAAGTGAATCATGCACTTCATGCGTATCTTGTACGAGCTGATGTACGACTTTGGACACATGTTCAATTTCCTGGAGATCGGTACAATATTCTTGCAAGTAACATAGTTGAATCAATGAACCACTTCCTATCCAAAGCTCGGAAATTGCCTATAGTGCAACTTCTAGATGTAATCAGATCAATGATAACAAGGTGGTATGATAGTCGAATGTCCTCATCAATAAGATTGCAGACAACTTTAATCGGTGGAGTTGAGAAATTGTTACATGTAACTTTCACGTCTATAAACATACCCTGCAACAAGGCATAAATATTTGGACTGATGTCATTTTCTTGTTATTCCAGAACCGTGTCGTAAAATCAAAATTTTTGAGTGTCCAAGATATTGATGTTTGAGTAAAAGTCACTTGTGCTGCTGGATCAGTGAATGTTGTAAATTTAAAAGATAGAAAGTGTACATGCTGACCACGCAATTGCAGCAGCCAAGAAGAGGAATATATCTCGTATTTCTCTTTATTATCTATACTATCATCGCTCTTATTTGTATAATGTGTATGCTATCGTCATCATGCAAAAAAATTTCACTGTATCTTTACCGGAACATGTTGCTAGAAATGTATGTTCCCCGCCTCTTACTAAACAACAATCTTGATGCGCTTTCCAACGATATACAGGATACATGATGTATGCCATAAATTCCAACATGCAAGATGCATAACTTCCCTACCATCATCCTCTTCCCCAAACTCCACTCATCACACCGTTGCACAACCTTCAGTAACTCCTCCATGTAGGTCCATCTCCTTGAGAACCATTCATTTTTGTCCACAACGCTTCATAGTCTAGAGTGTTTGATGGATCTTCTTCTGGATATAGATCACAGTTAAGACCTGTAATTTCCTTTTACTCGTTTAGCGAGAATCTTAGAGGTTGGTCATCAATCAAAGACCAAAACTTGTGGTCATTGTTGATTAACAACTGTTGGGTTATGAAGTGGTGAACGATACTGGCTGAATACACATACTTATCAGTCAATTCTATGTCCACGAGTTTGAGATACACCAAACATATGAGTTTTTTCAGCTCATCCCACACATCTCCACTAATAGATTTTTTAAGGATCTTCAATTTCTCTAGTGTACAGTAATGGTTCATACTCTTCATTTTAAAATGAGATTTTCCATCATCATAACGGTTAGGTGGGTAACGTGAAGCGGCCATACTATGCATTCCACACAACAACAACAAAAAGTTATTTCGGCGGTGACTACAAATAATTCTGTGATAATTCTGCGGTGACTTCAAATATTTATGCGACAACTTTAAATAATTATGCAGCAACTACAATTTATTTCGGCGGTGACTACAAATATTTATACGACTACCTCAGATAGTTATGCAGCAATTACAAATAATTCGGCGGTGACTAAAAAATATTTATGCAACAACAATGAATATTTTGGCGACAACTGTAAATAATTCTTCGGCAATTAATAATCAATACCCGAACAACAATCAATTCTTCGCCAATTCGGCAATCCACGGCAACTAACAACAAATCGATGGTAACAGGCAAAGTATCAAGTATGAGTTTTACCTAAAAAGAAAAAGATGAATGCACAAAACACGAGCAGACAAAGATGACGAAGCCAGATAAGAAGAAGTTCAAGGAGAAGACGAATTTCAACAAGCAGACGAAGTGTGCAAAATGTACAATAGTTGAGAAGTTGAAATTTTAATGTCTCTCTGAAAGTTTTGGTTTTAGGGTTTGGATTTTATGTTCTTGGGTATTTTGATAAATTTAATTTTAAAGAAACTATTTCACTTTTGTCGATAATTAAAATTTTCTTTCAAATTACAAATTTATTGATAGTGAAAAATTTCAATATTTTATCCAACAATTTAAAATAATATAGGCCCTGATTGGTAATCTGCGGAATGGCGGAATGGTGTTTAAAAACACGATTCCGCAACAATTTTGCCAATAAAAAAAACTCGAGGAATATAAAAAAACGCGAAAACGCAGTCTGCGTTTTGGCTGAAAAAATACAAAGAAATTTTCATTAAACAGAAAAATAACTATGAAGTAGATTTTTCGCGAACTCAAAGTTTTATAATTATTTAATTACATAATAATAATATTTTATACTTTTAGATAAATACTAATAAAAATTAATTAAAAATATAATTATTTACAATAAATAATAATATTTTATAAATATAATTATTTAATTACATAATAATATTCTAAGCAAATTTCTCTTAATTTTATATTACATCGAAGATATGTTAAAAAAATAAAATAAAAGAAAAACTGAAGTGACACAGATTGAGACGATCAGGAGAAGATTGGATCAAAACATAGGAGGACGAGGTTCGTTAGCTATCGTTATCCAAAAAATGACGGCCAAATCTATCATTCCACGTGTCAATCCGATCTCCTGTGTCTCATTGGCTTCGCTTGTTCGTTCGATTTATCACCGGTCGCGTCTTATCTCATCATCTTCCTCGAAACATGCAACACACAAAGTAGGGTTTAAAACATTGCAGATTTAATCTTTCACTCTCTATAAGTCATCTAATTAAAAATTCATTTTTGTGGCGTAGAAGCTTGATAACAGAGAGAGAGAGAGAGAAAAAGAAAGATGGATCACGAAGCAGATGCTTACCGTACGGATTTGATGACCATCACAAGATTTGTGCTGAATGAGCAATCAAAGTATCCAGAGTCCCGTGGGGATTTCACGATTTTGCTCAGCAATATCGTTTTGGGATGCAAATTCGTCTGCAGTGCTGTCAACAAGGTGAAATTTTTACTGTGACGACGATTGTTGAAACTGGGTCAAGAGAAAAAATGTCGCTTTCGATTTGGTTTTAAGCTTTTAATTATGTTTGATGATCTGGAATCCTCTTTAGATTGTGAGTTGTCTCAATCGTCTTTTCGGTTTAGGCTGGTTTGGCCAAGCTAATTGGACTTGCAGGGGAGACAAATATCCAGGCAAGTTTATGTCTTTGTCCAATTTAAAGCTTTCTTCTTGTTCTTTTATTGTATGTGCCTGAAATTTACCATTTTTGTCTCTGTGTAATAGGGTGAAGAGCAAAAAAAACTCGATGTACTCTCTAACGATGTCTTTGTCAAAGCTTTGGTTAGCAGTGGCAGAACTGTAAGTAAAAACATATCTATTATATGAACTTGAGAAGAGTCAGACATATTTGATTTGTATCTTACAACTCATTTTGGAAATTGAAACCTCGTGGCAGTCTGTTCTTGTCTCGGAGGAAGATGAGGAAGCCACGTTTGTGGAGTCATCTAAGCGTGGAAAGTAAGTTTTGAATTGATCTCTCGTCACTATGGTGATGAAAATGTTCTATTGGTAATTGGCATTAATATAGTCGAATATGTTCCATGTATCAATAGGTACTGTGTTGTTTTTGATCCACTTGATGGATCCTCAAACATTGACTGTGGTGTCTCCATTGGAACAGTATGTTTCTCTCACCCAGTTTTTTTTCGACGGCTCCAGAGAGTATATGATGCGAAAGTTATCTTTTTGCATTTGGCTTTCGTATAGATTTTTGGAATTTACACAATGAACCACAGTGATGAGCCAACTACTGAAGATGTCCTGAAACCTGGGAATGAAATGGTTGCTGCTGGTTACTGTATGTATGGAAGCTCCTGCATGGTACTGAAAAATGAAATTTACAAAAGGCAACATTAGTAGCTATCAGTCTGATTAAGTTTATTAATTTGATGTGATTTGGCTCTCAGCTTGTGTTGAGCACTGGAACCGGTGTCCACGGATTTACCCTGGACCCATCTCTAGGAGAGTTCATATTAACTCACCCGGACATTAAGGTAATGGGAACCAATAAACATGAATTTTCTCTTTACTTTTGCTATGTATTTCTCTAGAACATTAGTTCTTCTTGTGCACAGATTCCAAAAAAGGGAAACATCTATTCAGTGAATGAAGGCAATGCTCAGAACTGGGATGGTCCAACCACAAAGTATGTAGAGAAATGCAAGTATCCTAAAGATGGTTCTTCCGCAAAGTCTCTGAGATATGTCGGAAGGTATTGTAGGGAACCTTCTCTGTTTCAAAGCTAAGATATAGAAACTAGCCTATGCTTTTTTATCCCCTTATGGTTAATTTCATTGTCTTATCAGTATGGTAGCCGATGTTCATCGCACGCTGCTTTATGGAGGAATCTTCTTGTACCCGGCTGACAAGAAAAGCCCCAATGGGAAATTGCGGTAAGCTTGGGATAATACTGGAGTTCAAATATATAACCACTCATTTGGGTTAGATTTGATGATTTGGAAAACAGCAAAAAACCACAGACAACTTGAGCTGTCGTGTTTTGTTACCTATGTGAACAGTGTCCTGTATGAAGTCTTCCCAATGGCGTTCTTGATGGAGCAAGCTGGAGGTCAGGCCTTCACTGGCAAGAAAAGGGTAAATTATCCTCTAACCCTTGAAATGCAACCTTTCATGGTTTTGTTGGTTACGGTTAACGGGTGGAAGTATATAATATGAAATGTCCTTATGCAGGCGCTAGACCTTGTCCCGGAGAAGATCCATGAGCGTTCTCCGATATTTCTTGGTAGCTACGACGATGTAGAGGAGATTAAGGCTCTGTATGCTGCGGAGGAGAAGAAGAACTAAGCTTCTTATTCTTCTTAGTCTCCCAATTGTCTCTCTTATTTCTATATCTTCTTCTGTTGAGACAAAACAAATGACTCATTTATACAAGACTTGTTCAAAAGAAAAAATATCTTCTTTCATTAAATATTTTTATTTGTCTCCAGCTTGCAACATTTATTGTCGAAGCCTATCCTTCAAGTTGATCCCACCACGTACATCTCTCTGCTTTATAGCTTAATTTCGAGTTAAAGTGTCAACCACTAAGGAAAGAGAGCTAACAAGGGATATTTGAGAATAAACCCTACACTAAGACATACTTTTTGACAATTTTTTCTACTTCATGTAATTTTATTAAAACCATAGAGGTTACAGAGACCGGGAAGAAATTGAAATTCCTGGAGTCAAAATCCAAACAAGACAACAGACATTTGGGGACGAAATCACACAACTGAGACACTTGCATAAAACAACCCAAAGAAGAAAACCTGCAAACCCATTAACATTCACTATCTAAACTGAATTAAAAAAAAAAATTAAAAAAATTAAAAAATAAAAACACTCATAAAAATATTTTTTCATCTTATTTTGAGAAATAAATTATTTAAAATAAATTATTATTTTAACTCATAAAATATGTATCATAATAAATTTGATTTTATCCTAATTTTGTTCTTTTATCTACGTCAGTATAAATACATGTAACTAACTAATTATTTTGGTGATTGTTTTTATCATGTAACTAACTAATTATTTTTCATATGGGTAAGCTAGTTCGATGGAGACTAGCTTAAATTACCTACTGTAGAACGAAATTTTATTTGATTTGATTCAGACTTTAGTTTTGGCGCTATGATCAGAGATGATAAAAACTATGAATCTATGTTAGGTATTGTCCAAAAACGATATATACAAGAAGAAAAAAAATTCTGTGATTGTAACTTCTCAGTACCCTGAATGGATGCTAGTTCGGTATGGTTTGAAGACATCACCGAGTTGTTTCTTTTAAATTGTGTTTGCAAATTTCTTTTGTTTTGGATGATTTCCTTTGATATGGATGTCAATTATGTTTTGGTTTATAATTGTATATGGTGATTACAGTTAATTAAGAAAATTTTGTAATGTTTGTCAATAAAATTTTAAGGTTTTCATGATATTAGTGTAGAACTTTATAAAACCGGATTTTAGAAATATCAATTTGCATCATATTTTATTTCTTGAAATTGAAATAAACTATCAAACACACATATATAAATATATTAATATCTATATATATATTAATATTAATATTTATGTGCCATAATTTATTTTAGCAAAATTATTATAGCATTTACATAATTCAATAATATTAAATTACATACTTAAGTATAACATTTTGACTATGAATAATAAATTCAAGAATGACTAACATAATTATTAGCAAGAACATAAAAGCTAACAATATTTAATTTTATCCTTTGACCAAAAATTATAGTTTCATATTTCACATATTAATCTTTATGATCATAGTTGTTATATTCAATATTAACAATGCATGATTCATTGACAAACATTTTAATATTGACAATTTAAATAAATGATAAGATGAACATGGATTAAAACAACAATATGTGTGAAAATAAAATTTAAACAATAAACAGATTTTATAAAATCATAAAAACCATTTGGAGGCGTGATGATTTTTTTCTTTAACTCAATAAAATTTCTGCAATGAGACGGTTTATATGCATTTTTTGAATTCCAGGATAACCAAACATATAAGACTAACATGTTTCATTCATGTTAGAATCTACGAGCAAATATTCTACCATATACTCAAGAACACAAAATCTACTTTTGAAATAGAAAAGTAGAATAGGGAGAAAGTTAGAACATGTTTAACTTGTGAATCTTTTAGCCTTGAACATGACTGGTATTTCTTGAGTGAATATGGAGAATACAGTCTTCTCTTATTCTCCAAAAAACGACCTCATTTCACACTCAACAGGTGATTCTCGTATTCTATTTCGAAGTATTCTGCTTTACTTCCTTGAAATAAATATGATGAAATCATTAAAAGCTTACGCTTACCCTCAATTTTGCAGACAACACTGTTTATCATTATTAGAAACTGGGTAGAAACATAAGTTTCACAGTGTTTTCTTAGACTTAATTTGACTTAGTTGTCCTTTTTAACCTAGAAAGTATAGGTGTGGTTACCGCCAAATTTCATCGTTAAATCATAGGCTTTAAACCTATTAATATTGATGATTTCAATACTTGATCTCGGTTCAGACCTTTCGTAAAAGGATATGCTAAGTTATCAGCTGATTTGATGTAATCTATCAAAATTACACCACTTGAGATCAATTATCTAATGGTCTTATGTCGTCTACGTATGTGACGTGACTTGCCATTGTACAAGCTATTGTTAGCACGAGCTATAGCCGACTGGTTATCGCAGTGTATCCAAATCGATGACACTGGTTTTTCCCACATCGGAATATCTTCCAGAAAATTTCGAAGATGCTGTGTTTTTTCTGCTGCTTTGTCCAACGCAATGAACTCAGATTCCATTGTTGACATAGCCAGCACTGTTTATTTCGAAGATTTCTAGGATACTGCAGCACCCCCAAGTGTAAACACATAACCACTTGTGGACTTTAAGTTTTTGGAATCTGATATCCAATTAGCATCGGTATATCCTTCCAACACAGCAGGTTCTGAACCGTAATGCAGTCCATAATTTTTGGTAAAGCGTAAGTAATTTAATACTCTCGTTATCGCTTTTCAATGGGTGTGTCCTGGATTGCTCGTGTAAATACTTAGTACATTAACCGAGTGAGTTAAATCTGGTCTAGTACAATTAGTCAAGTACATTAGACTTCCGATTACTCGAGCATACTCATTTTGTGATACCGTTGCACTTGAATTTTTTGTCAGGTGAAGTGTGGTATCCACAGGTGTTGTGGAGGATCCAGTTGAATAGTTCTTGAATCTATCAAGTACCTTTTCAGAATAATGCTGCTGGGATAATATATATCCTCTAGGATATATAGTGATTTTAATTCCGAGAATTACATCAGCTAGTCTAATATCCCTAATTTCAAAATGTCTATGTAACATGGTTTTAGTCTGATTTATAATGTCGTCGTCACTTCCAATGATAAGCATATCATCTACGTATAATCATAATATAACGTATGCATATTTCGTAGTTTTAAAGTACATACATTTATCGCACTCATTTATGCGGAACACATTTGATATCATTACTTTGTCAAAATTCTCATGCCACAGCTTTGGAGCTTGTTTAAGTCCGTACAATGATTTTACAAGTCTACAGACCTTGTCTTATTTTCCAAAAATAATAAACCCTTCAGGTTGTTTCATGTATATTTCTTCTTCAAGATCTCCATTAAAAAAATCAGTTTTTACATCTATCTGGTGAATTTTTCAGATTTCGTACTGCTGCGATGCATATGATAGTTCTTATAGAAGTTATTCTTATCACGCGAGAATACGTGTCAAAGAAGTCTAGACTTTCTTTATGACAAAATCCTTGGATCACAAGTCTGACTTTATACTTGTCAATAGTCACATCGATTTTTAGTTTGGTCTGATTTTGTTCCCTAATATATTATTGAAAAAATTCTTTCTAAGCAAATTGTTATTTATAATTTAACTATATATTATAAATCCAAAATTGATTATTAATATATTGTTCTAACACTTAGTTTTATAACAAATTTTTGAGGATTCAGTAAAAAAAAGTGTCGCAACTGAAAACATATGGTGACCATTGTGTGACTATAATTTAGTCACTAACTGTGACACATTCTTTTTTCTCGCAATTTTATAATGTGTCGGTTACTAAAATATGGCAATAACACTTGACAAATATGTGAAATTGTTTTGTTATAATCTGTGGCATATTTATGACTAATGTTCGTCACAATTGTCTCATATATGTGATGTTTAAATGGTGTCACTAACTGTGACGAATTGCTATTATGGTTAATCGTCACAAAATGTTGTGACTTTTTGAGACTAAAATAGACTTAAGACCATTCTATTGTAACCTTGTATAACTAGTATCATTTTTGCCACAATAATTTTGTTGTGACGAAATATTCATAACTGTAATAAAAAATTGTAACAATAGTCAATTTTTTTGTAGTGAAATTGTATTTACACCAACATATATATAGAGAAGTTCTAGAGATATAATACTCATTCAACATTATTGATATCAAATTTGGTACACGTGCAAAAAAATTAAGACAGACAATTTAACATGCAATGCTCAAAGTCTTCTAACATTAATGGTTCATGTTAATTTTGAATCACTAGTTTGGTTCACTAAATCATTTTGTGTAATTTTTTCTATATTTTGAATCATGTTAATTTTTTCTATCAGCCTTTGTCCATCTGGGTTGGTAACTACAGTCCAAGTATGGTTCTTCAGCAGGGAATATATTTCTTCATTCATCCCTCCTTTCCACAGTTCCCAATCATCATAGTTAATTGCATCTTGTTAACTGCAGGGTTCTCTCTTCTCACCATCGACCGTGGTATTTAGAGCTTCAGCCAAAAAATACTCGTCATCTTCATCTACCTCATCATTGAGATAATATTCAATAACGAAATGCCTCGGTGGAACAATTGGTCTTCGTTGTCTGTCTCGAAACAAATGATAACTCTCAGGTGTCTCGTCTTTAACATCATCAGGAACTACTTCGTTTTCATTGTTCGTGGCTCGATGATTGTTTTGAACAGGAGATTGATTCCTCAGGGATGCTGTCGCATTTGAGGAATCTCCACCTAAGCCAGTATCCTTTATTTTTTCCAAATCAAGGTCCAGTAAGGATCAAAATGATTCACTGATGTCAGAGGCATGTTCTTGGTTTCCCTTCATTACATCTTGAAACAGAACATTTTGACTGATGACACATTTCTTATATTTGATTAACCACACTTTGTATCCCTTTACACCTTCAAGGTATCCTAAGAGAAATCCTTTCTTTGCTCTAGGTGTAAGCTTCCCTTCATCGGTGTGGACAAACGCTAGGCAACCAAATCTCCTCAGGAAGCTGTACACTAGGGATTTTCCAGTCCACCTCTGGTCAGGGATTTCCGAGTTCAGAGTAGAGGATGGTGTCTTGTTGATTAGAGCCACTGTTGTGTTGGTAGCTACAGCCCAAAACGTTTTTGTTAGGCCTGAATCACCCATCATACTCCTTACTTTTCCATTATGGTCTGGTTTATCCTTTCCGAAACGCCGTTTTGATGAGGGGTATAGGCACACGTTTGATGCCTCACTATCCCTTTGCTTTTTCATCAGTTTTTGATACAATTGTTGCAGAATTCTAGGCCATTGTCAGTGTGGAGAATCTTGAGTTTCCATTCTATTTGATTTTCCAGCATTGTGTTCCACTCAACGGATGTGTGTATCAGAGAATGGAAATGATACTCACATATCTCTCCATATCTCTGCAATTACGATCGTATATTCTCGGCAATCATAGCTGTATATTCTTCATAGTTATTGTCATATATTCTCTATCCTTGTGTAGTTTTCCCCTGTTTTTTATATAACTAGAGCATTGCTCTCATGAATGGATTATCCAAATCCATAAGCTTAATATGGTATCAAAGCACTAAGGATTTTTTTCACTCTCTTTTCTTTTCTTCTTTTTCATCTTCTTCTTCTTTCTTCATTCTTCTGAGTAACAAAAGGTGCCGTTGAATTTTTTTTTCCGGCAACAATGTCCCACAACGAAAACTCCTCTGCTGCAAACACCACCATTTATAACTCCTCAAATCCTTTCACTACTCTAATCTCCATTAACATGTCCAACATCACCAAGCTCACTACTCTCAACTACGTAATTTGGAGCCGACAAATCAAGGCTCTTCTCGAGGGTCATGAACTTCATGGGTTTCTTGATGAATCCATCCCGGTTCCGACACCAACTATTTATGTTGATGACCATGTCATTCCCAACCCAGACCATGCACCATGGCGACGACAGGATCGCCTTCTATACAGTGCATTAATAGGTGCCATCTCCCTTCCAGTCCAATCAATAGTGTCCACGGAAACAACAACAGGTGAAATATGGGCTATTCTGGCTTCGACGTTTGGAAAACTAACTCGGGGACACATTCGACAACTGAAGTATCAACTCAAGACCTGTGTGAAGGGCACCAAATCTATTAGTGAATACCTTCGCATTATCAAAGGGAAAGCAGATGACTTGGCCTTACTTGGCAAACCGTTGATTTAAAGGATCTAACAGAGCAGATCCTTGCTGGGCTAAGTGACGACTACAAACCTGAAATCGATGCGGTCAATGGACGTGATGCTCCAATCTCCTTTGCTGAACTTCATGAAAGACTTCTCAACAGAGAAGCAATGTTGCTGTGCAAAGAGGAGAGTGTTTCCTCTGTACCGATTACTACGAATGCAGTAGAGAATCGTACGTGTCCACCGTACCACCATAACAACTGGAAGCAAAACAATAACAGAAATAACTCGTTGTACAACAACAACAACAACAACGTTCAAAATCGTGGATCTCGTCCATACCTTGGAAGATGTCAAGCATGTGGCTTACATGGACACAGTGCCAAATTTTGTCCGGAGTATCGAATCATCCATGGCTCTACACCAAACCACTGGAATGGTCCTTCCCAATACCCTCTGTGGAGATCGTCCAATCCTAGTCAGCCTTAGCAGCCCCGAGCAAATGTCGCCTTGCTCCCCGGATCTGACTCATCTACATGGTTGCTTGACTCGGGAGCTTCGCATCACATGACGTCTGATCTTGCGAACCTATCACTGCATACACCATACAATGGTGGAGACGATGTCATGCTTGGAGATGGATCTGGATTATCGATTTCCCACACTGGTTCCTTCTCTCTTCCCTCTCTTACTCAACCTTTTCTTTTTGATAATGTTCTTTGTGTGCTTTCTCTTGACAAAAATTTAGTGTATGTATTTCAACTATGTTCTTGTAATGGTGTTGCTGTTACCTTTACTCTAACTTATTTTCAGGTCTGCGACCTGAATACGGGGGCGCTTCGTTTGGAAGGCCAACCTAAGAATGACACTTACGAATGGCCAAAACACAGATCCATTAAGACACCTTCTTTGGCGTATACATCTGTTGTTAAGACATCTATGTCTGATTGGCATTCGAGATTAGGCCATCCTGCAATATCTATTCTTCAAAAAAGTCTTTCAAGTTTTCATTTACCGTTGTCTTCAAACGTTTTAATCAATAAACCGTGCACTGCCTGCTCGATTAATAAAACACATAAGCAACCTTTTTCCATTTCTACCATTGTTTCTTCTTGCCCTCTTGATATCGTTTTCTCTGATGTGTGGACATCACCAATTATTTCAATTGACAATTTCAAATACTATGTTGTGTTTGTCGATCATTATACTAGATATACTTGGCTCTATCCTTTAAAACGAAAATCACAGGTCCAAGATATATTTCCCAAGTTTAAAGAGTTGGTTGAAAATCGATTTCAATCAAAGCTTAGAACACTTTATAGTGACAATGGTGGGGAACACATAGCTTTAGCTGATTTTCTATCTACTAATGGTATCTCCCATTTTACTACTCCTCCACATACTCCAGAGCACAATGGTACTGCTGAAAGGAAACATCGACATATTGTTGAAACCGGCCTTACCCTCTTGTCACATGCGTCTATGCCTAACTCTTACTGGACATATGCGTTCGCTACTGCAGTATATCTTATTAACCGTATGCCCACGCCAAATCTTTCTATGCAGTCGCCTTTTCAAACACTTTTTGGGCAACCTCCAAACTATTATAAACTAAGAATTTTTGGTTGTTTATGTTTTCCATGGCTTAGACCTTATGGTTCTCATAAGCTAGATCCACGTTCTAAACCATGTGTTTTTCTAGGTTATTCTACAACACAAAATGCATATTTCTGCCTAGATAGAGAGACATCTCGGATTTACACATCAAGACATGTAGTATTTCATGAATATCTATCCTTTTTCCATGACTAACAATATTAGAAGAGTTTATGTGTCTATGTTGGAAAATGCTGATTTAAATGTTGCAGATACGGTTGATGTCACATCCAGTGCCTCACTTGTTCAATCGTCACCAATCTTTCGCTCACCTAATCCAACCTCACTGGGTTGGCCTCCCATGTCACCACCAGTTTTACAACCCACTGAAATAGAGGCTCCACCAGTACCACATGTTCTCTCGACACCCACTGATTCAGAATCTCGGCAAGCACAACAAGGACCTCCAGCTCCCAACACAATCACAGCCACTAACAGGACATAATCAGCATCATTGACACAACCAGCACCACTGTCAGAATTGCAACCAGAAACAGAGACAGTCTTGCAATAAGACACAGCCACATTCCCTCCAATCCGGAAATCTACAAGAACAAAGAAACCAGTCCAGAAGTTGAATCTCAGTGCTCTCATCACATCACGCTCGGATGTCGAACCCACCACCGTAGCTGAAGCACTAAAAGATTCTCGGTGGCGTAATGCAATGTGTTTCGAGATAGATAATCAAGTACGGGAATAGACATGGGATCTAGTCTCTCCCACAAAAGCAGTGAATGTTGTTGGCTGTAAGTGGGTCTTCACCATCAAAAGTAAAGCTGATGGGTCTGTGGACAAGTTCAAAGCACGACTTGTTGCTAAAGGCTACAACCAACGTCCTGGAATTGACTACAAAGATACCTTTAGCCCAGTCATTAAACCTGCAACAATTCGTTTAGTACTCAATGTATCGGTCTCAAGCGGTTGGCCCCTTCGCCAGTTTGATGTCAATCATGCTTTTCTTCAAGATCAATTACATGATGAAGTCTACATGGTGCAACCCCCTGGTTTTGTTGACAAAGATAATCAGCATGCCTTGTGCAGACTAAAGAAGGCAATTTATGGTTTAAAACAGGCTCCACGGATGTGGTACAATGAACTACAAAACTTTTTTCTACAATCTGGGTTCAATAATTCTCTTGCTGATGCAAGTCTCTTCATTTACAACAAAAATGGTGTACTTCTCTACATGCTTGTTTACGTAGATGACATCCTCCTCACGAAAATAATCAGCATCAACTCAACACGTTCATTATCGCCCTCTCCAAACGATTCTCCCTCAAAGATTTGGGCTCTCTATCCTACTTTCTTGGTATGGAAACAACTTACTCTCCTACAGGTCTTTTACTCACTCAACGACGTTATATTGCAGATATATTACACAAACACAAGATGGAGGATTGCAAATCTGTCTCGACCACGATGTGTCCCAACACGGAACTTACTCTCACTACCAATGTCCACATGGCGGATCCATCAAGTTTTCGAGGACTTGTTGGCAGCCTCAAATATCTATCTCTCACTCGCGGATCCATCAAGTTTTCGAGGACTTCTGCCAAACATATACTACTTTTTTCTCGGGTACCAGATCTCAGGGTATTTTCTTTCACAAATTCAATCCACCAACACTTCATGCCTACACCGATGCTGATTGGGCAGGAAATAAAGACAACTATACTTCTACAAGCGCCTACATTGTCTAATATGTGAAGAATCCCATTTCTTGGTATTCAAAGAAGCAAACAGGGGTAGCATGCTCTTCAACAAAGGCTGAGTATATAGCTGTTGCTGCAACAGCTTCAGAGGTTTGTTGGATCACGTCTCTCTTAACAGAACTAGAGATCAAACTCTCCAAGGTACCACCAATATACTGTGACAACATTGGAGCTACATATCTTGCAGCAAACCCTGTATTTCATTCACGTATGAAACATCTCGCCCTCGACTATCACTTCGTCTGAAACTTGGTTCAGAGTGGAAAGGTTTGTGTTACCCATGTTACGTCAGCTGATCAACTTGTGGATGTTTTAACCAAACCTCTCCCTCGAATGCGGTTTCAACAACTCTCTGTCAAGATCGGTATCGCCAATGGCGCTCCATCTTGAGGGGGTGTATCAGAGAATGTAAAGGATACTCACATATCTCTTCATATCTCTGCAATTACGATCGTATATTCTCGGCAATCATAGCTGTATATTCTTCATAGTTATTTTTATATATTCTATATCCTTGTGTAGTCTTCCCCTGTTTTGTATACAACTAGAGCATTGCTCTCATGAATGGATCATCCAATTCCATAAGCTTAATAGTGTGAAGGCTTCATCTGTGTGCCTTGGGAACTAAAAACATGTCTTCCTAGAGAAGTCATCTATTAGAGAGATGAAATATGGACATTTTTCCAAGGACAAAGGAATAGTTGGTGCTCCCAGAGGTTGGAGTGAACGTAGTCTAGCCTTTCCTTGGTGTTGTTCTTTACCAGGTCGAAGCTTGCTTGCTTCACTTTGTCATAGATGCATTCTTTGCACATCTCGAGAGAATAATGAAAGATTATGAGATTGAGAGATTTGTAGAATGAGAGAATGAGAGATTAGAGAGATTTAGAGAATAATGATTTTATTAAGAGAATGAGAATTACAGTTTTCTAAGTTACAAATGAGAAGGGAGATAGATATTTATACTAATCTAGTCTAGGCTTGTTTGGATACAAGGATTGCCTTATACATGAATGACTACAAGGATAACATAATACTAGAACACAAACAAGCCTTAGACACTCCCTTCCTATCCAACTAATTCACGCCTACTATAGCAACATTTAGAGGCTTTCTAATTTCATCATTTTTTCTTCATGCCAACACTCCCCCTCAAGCTTAAGACATGAAGAATGTCTAAGCTTGCAACCATAAAGTATTACCTCATTAAAAACCTAAAGAAGGAAAACCCAATTGGGAAAAAACCTTTTCTAGAGAAAAAAGAGTATAACACTCCATGTTTGGATCATTGGTGTGGAATGGTCATAAGGCCAAGCCTTGGATAGATGGAGGCGCCATTTTTCAGAGTTGTTGCCTTGGTGAACACATCTGCTAGTTGATCCTCACTCTTTGTATAACAAGGCAAGATGATTCTCTTCCCAATGGCTTCCTTTACTTTGTGGCAGTCTACTTCTATATGCTTGGTCCTTTCATGGAACACAAAGTTGTAGGCTATGTGTATAGCAGCCTGTTGTCACAATGGATGGTGATAGTTTCTTCATACTTCATGGCAAGATCCTCCAAAATTTTCCTCAGCCAAATGCATTCAGTTGTGAGCTTCCTCATTGCTCTATATTCTGATTCTGCACTAGGGCATGATACCACCTTTTGCTTCTTGGTTTTCCAAGTCACAAGGTTCCTTCCTATGAAGGTACAATAGCATGTGATACTTCTCCTATCCTCACTAACTCCTGCCCAATCTGCATCACACTAACCAACCACATTTGTGTTTTTATTGCAACTCATCCATATACCTTGATCATGAGTGCCATTTAGATATCTCAAAATTCGGTTTGCCATCTCCCAATGTCTCATCTTTGGACCTTGCATGTGTTGAGATACCTGATTCACAACAAAACATAAATCTGGTCTAATGATGGTTAGATAAATAAGCTTACCAACCACTTTCCTATAGAGCTTAGGATCATGAAAATCAATCTCCTCCTCTAGCTCCCCCTTAGTTCCGATTTTATAATCTTCTTCTAAGGGTGTTTTGGCTGGTTTAGCTTCCATCATACCTGTAGAGGTTAGTAAATCTACAACATATTTCCTTTGAGATAAAAAGAGATCTTCCTTGAACCTACACACTTCAATTCCTAAGAAGTATTTAAATTCTCCTAGATCCTTAAAATCAAAGACAATTTTCAAGTAATCTTTAGTAGATGCAGTACCAACATTATCACTACCAGATATGATTATATCATCTACATAAATAAGAATTACCATAATACCTTCCTTGCTTTTTAGTGTAAAAAGAGTATGTTCAACTTCAGATCTTTTCAAACCTCTATCCATCAATGTTACATTTAGCTTATGGTACCAAGCTCTTGGAGATTGTTTAAGGCCATAAATGACCTTCCTCAGCCTAAGAATGTTGCCGCTTCCTACCTCCTCCTCTAGGCCTGGTGGAGGTGACATGTATACCTTTTCTTCTAGTTCACCTTGCAAGAATGCATTCTTAACATCCATTTGCCATAACTCCCACTCAATGTTAGTAGCAAGAGAAAGAACAACATTAACATAATGAAGCTTAGCTACAGGTGCAAAGGTATCCCTGTAATCCTCACCATATGTCTGAGTAAAATCTCTAGCCACCAACCTAGCTTTATATCTTTCAATTTCACCATTGCTTTTGTATTTAATGGTAAAAATCCACTTAGAACTGACATCCCTTTTTCCATTAGGTAAAGTCGCTGATGCATAGGTTCCATTTCTTTTCATGAATTGTTTCTCAGCTAGGATAGCTTCCCTCCATTCCTTCTTGGTCATAGCTTCCTCATATATCTTTGGAATCTGCTCCTTATCAAGACTAGAAATGAAAGCAACATGATTAGTAGGTAAGTGAGCAATATTACAAACTCTCTGATCAAGATGAATCACAAAATTCTCATTGTAGAACACTGGTGGTTTCCTTTGTCTTGTGCTCCTTCTTAGGACAGTAGATGTAGCTTCTTGGATATGATCATCTTCTTCACCTAAAACTTCAATAGAAGTAGGTACTTCTCTTGATATTTTGGAAACTGAGACCAGAATTGATTCTTCCCCTGCTGAGTCTTGTTGGACATGAATAGATGTCTCTCCCCCCCCCCCCATGTTCAAGAGGAGGAAGGCCAGGAAAACTGAAAGCACCAGGCGGCTGATGGATGGAAGGACCTGGTGTGGCCGAGGCTGGTTGGCTGGGACCGGTCATGGCCGGAACAGCAGAACAGGAGGGGCCTTGGCCGGGGACTGCTGAGCATGAGGGGATATTATACCAATGCTTTCCAGGAGTCTCCTCAAGCTCTCAACTTGGTCTGATCTTGTTGTTGAGATGTCCTTAAATTGATCTCAAGTTCCTTCTTCATAGAAACCTTTGGATTCTTGGAACTTAACATCTCTTGATATCAAGACTCTCCTAGTCTATGGATCATAACATTTGTATCATTTCTGAGTATAAGAATACCCAATGAACATAGATTTGATACTCTTTGGGTCCAGCTTGTTCCTTTGCTCCGTTGGAACTAATACAAAACAAACACAACCAAAAATTCTCAAGTGGTCAATATTGGGTCTAGTTTTGTTTAGTACCTCAAATGGAGAAAAGTCATCTATGACTTTTGTAGGATTCCTATTAATCAAGTAGCATGCAGCTACAAGAGCATCCCCCCACCCAAAATCTTTTGGGAACTTTCATGTGGAAAATCGTTGTTCTCACAACTTCCATCAAATGTTTATTTTTCCTTTCAGCCATTCTATTTTGTTGTGGAGTGTAGGGACAGCTGGTTTGATATTCAATGCCATGATTGGCCAGGTGTTGTTGGAGTCTGGTGCTAGTGTATTCTCCTCCATTATCTGTTCTAAAGCTACTTGCATTGTATTGATTAGTAACATATGCTTGAAAAATTAAAAATGCATCAAATACTCTATATTTAGAACTAAGAAAAGTAACCCAAGTATATTTAGATTTTTCATCAATAAAGGTCACAAAATACTTATGGTTTTCTCTAAATGTGAATTGAGATGTCCAAACATCAGAATGCACCAACTCAAAACAATTTTCATAAGTATGCATATATTTTTCAAAAATTGTTTTGCAATGATTTCCAAGTACACAAGAATCACACATATCTTTTGGCATTTTTAAACTAGGAACAATCAGTTCAAGTGCTCTAGGATGAGGATGTCCTAATCTAGCATGCCAAATATCAGAATCAGTACTAAATGAATCAGCATGTAAAGTCGTTTCTAACCCATTGGCACTAGTCATGTTTTCAAGCACATATAAGTCATCTCTTGTTGTTCCTTGTCCAAATCTTCTACTAGTCTCAATATCCTGAAAGTAGAAGTCATTAGGACCAAAGATAGCTTGACAATTTAAATCAGTAGTAGCTTTTTTAACTGAAAGCAAATTAGAAGTAAAGGAAGGCATGTAAAAGGCTTTAGATTCTTTATCAAACAACTTAAGTTTTCCTATGCATTTAATTGGTACCTTAATTCCATTAGCAATGACAACATTACCTAAGGCAGGTTCTACATACTCTAGCAATCCTAGATCACTAATCATATGGTGAGAAGCACCAGAATCAACCACCAATGATTTAGAGACAGTAGGAGTAAAAGAAGTTTGAAAAGAAGCATGAAAAGTTTTACCCAACACATTATCATCTTTTATGGCTTTGATAAGAGCTTATAAGTCTGATTTTGTCACAAATTCAGATGCTGGAGACATGGCACTAATTGAGGCTGAGTGAAGAACTGAGCTGCTACATGCCTTTGAGGGAACCATCACAAGGTCGTGAGCTTGTGCTTGCGTGTGTCTGGCCGTGGGTTGTTTTGGCCGAGAAGCCCAGCTTGGCTTCAGTTGAGGATGGAGTACCCAACACTCCTTTTTATGGCCACTCCTCTTGCAATGGTCACATGTTTGTCTCCTATTCCTAGATTCATTTGCTGGTGCTGATTTGAAGAAGCTCTTGTGTGCAGCCACCAATTCAGCTTTGTTGCCAAATAATCCATGAGATCCTTGCTCTTTTTGGATTTGAGCACAAACATCTTCCAAGCTAGGAAGCTTATCAGACCTGATAATATGCTTAATAAGATCTGAGTAAGTAGTATTAAGAGTTAATAGTAACCCAAACAACTTATCTTGTTCTTTCCTTTCAAGGAGAACAATTGGGTCAATGGTGGCTGGCCTTAGCATCTCTAGCTCAGCCCACAATGCTCTGAATAAGCCATAATGCTTTGTGAATTCTGCATCCTACTGCCTTAATTCATTCAAAGCCTTCTTTACTTCAAAAATTCTTAAAAGGTTAATGGTGTTTCCATACACTTTTTGCAAAGTGTCCCAAAGATCCTTAGCATTTTCACAAAAGGAATAAGTCTCTAAAAGATCACTAGCAATGAAATTTTGAAGTATAGAGAGTACCAACTGTCTTCTTGGTACCATTTGGCTTGAGCAGCCACAGCCTCACTAACTTGAGCCACTTCATTTTCTTCAAGGCCATTTGTAGAAATGTGATTCCAAAGGCCTTTACCACCCAATGTGGTTTTCATGGTCCTAGACCACAAGAGGTAATTTGCTCCATGGAGAATGACTGGAGCCATGAATGTAGCTTGAATACCCATGTTTTAGAAGGTGCAGCCGGTCGGGTTGATTTGGTCGAGACAGAACGTAGACAACTCGCTGGGACAAAGATAGGCTGGGATGCAGTTGAGATGCCGTGTGATCCAAGTAATGTGCGGTCGAGCTAGTCAGGTGAGTTTATTTGAATGCTGGTCAGGTGTGCTAGGTTAGTGTGCTTGTCGGAACGTTGGAAGAACGGTCGAGTCTTGCTGTCGAAACAAGAAATGCTAGTCGGAAGAAGAACTGCCGGTCGGGACAAATTCGGAACGAGATCGGGACGAGTTCGGGACACGGATGTGTTCGCTAGTTCGTGTATCACGGACGGAGAACGGCTGTGACTCGAAAGCGGGATGCTGGACAGGATACTTAGATACGGACACAAGTCGGTCGGGGTGCGGAACAGCCAATCGGTACGCGGAATGTGATGATCACGTATTTGATTGAGTGTTCGCGTGTGCTGAGCAGGTCACGGACAGGTCGCTGGATCGAACTCGAACATGAACGCTGGACACAAGAAACTGCTACCAGACGCTACCAGACACTGGACTCGAACACAGGCACAAGTGGAGCGGTTGTGCAGTGGATGATCAGGTGTTTAACAAGGCTCACCAAGATGCTTGCAGTCCAAGAAAATTCCAATGCCCGTGCAGGCGCCTGAAAAGGCTCAAGGACGAGTGAACTTGAAAAGGGATGTGTGAACCCACGACTGTGGCAAGGGCATGGCACAGGCAGACTGAAGCTGTGACCGCGTGACCAAGAAACCACCAAGGCGCGTGTAACAACCACTTGTACCTGACTTCAACCAACTTGTAACCAACTTCAACTCCTCCTGCAACAGATTTAAACAAACTCCAACCAAAACTATCTACTTCTAACTGTCCTTAACCAATTCAACAAGCCTAAATTTCAAAAATTATTAATAGATCAATCCTAAAATTCAATATTCCCTCTTATTTTAAAATATTAAAGATTAACAAGGAAATCAAGAAAATCAATCTTGAATACTTAAACCTATCAGATTGAAACCAAATTTTGTGTAGATCCTCAAAAGATACTTATTTAACTTTAAAGATTCAAAGATTATCACCAGATTCTTGTGAGTGGCGATTTTTGACGTCTCTGAGAGAAACTTCAAGAACTTCCTTCAAAATAAATGAAATTGAGTTCTGCTTTCTTTAAACAGAACTAGACTCTAAGAGATTGAGCTTAGGATTTTGAAAAACGCGATTTGATGAAGATTCCATGACGGAATGACCTGGGAAACACGGAGGATCGCGGCGGAGGAACTCGCGGAGGTCCGATGCAAGAAAATTCATAACTTTTGATTCACTTGGTCAAATGATACAATTCCAATTTACGTGGCTTCAGAAATTGCCGAAAAACAATCCAAAAAAAGCAGATTGTCAAAATATGTCGTTGTTTGGCCGGAATTTGCAATAAAAGTCGACGGTCGAAATAGAGCTGAACAGAGATTGTGAAGAAGATGTTTTCTTCTTGATTCAATGATAGAATGATGAATTTTACCCAGATTTGATGCAAACCGGCTCTCATACCATGAAATATTATGAAATTGAGAGATTTGTAGAATGAGAGAATGAGAGATTAGCGAGATTTAGAGAAGAATGATTTTATTAAGAGAATGAGAATTATAGTTTTATAATTTACAAATGAGAAGGAAGATAGATATTTATACTAATCTAGTCTATGCTTGTTTGTATAGGATTGCCTTATACATGAATGGCTACAAGGATAACATAACACTAGAACACAAACAAGCCTTAGACACTCTCTTCCTATCCAAGTAACTCACACCTACTATAGCAACATTTAGAGGCTTTCTAATTTCATCATTTCTTCTTCATTCCAACAAATATATATTCTTTCTGTCCAATAGACCTCTCTTTACCAGAATTTCCATATTCCTTTGACTTATGTGGCCTAATCGTTTGTGTCATAGGACTGTGTCATGTCATCACTTCTCCGCTCAACTGCAAATGAATGACCATTATCAGGTTTCCCTTGGAGTATGTAAAGCTTCTTGTATCGCCTACCCGTCATGATGATGTTGTTTTCTCTTTCACAGTCAGTATCCCACCCTTAGACTCGAAGCAACAGCCTTGTTCCTCCAATGTTCCCATTGATAGTAGGTTTTTATCCATGTCTGGGATGTACCTTACTAGGGTGAGGAGGACTGTGGATTCATCATCATTCTAAATCGTCACATTTCCAATTCCTCTGACTTAGGAGATTGTCTTTTTCGCACAAAAGCAGCTCCACCTCGAGATTTGCTGGTGCTAGCTTGGTCCTTCTGTTTGTATTGGGTTTATTCTGAGTTTTGAAATGCCTCTCTTGCCCACAGATCCAGCAGCTTTTCTTGAACTTTGATTTTGACTGTGCTTTGTTCTGTTTGGGGTATCTTTCTCTTTGTTCGCTTCTACCCCTATGTTCTCCCTTATCTCAAACATATAAACCCTGAACATTTATGGTAAAAGATCTGATAGATAATCAGAAAAATACTTTGGAATATGCCGCTTTTGGAAGCAAATATTATCCTGGAATATGTAAATATTATACAGTCTTGGGCAGTGAGTCAATTTGGAAGACCAAACACAAATGGATGGCATTACACCAAGAATGAGAAATATTCGACAAAATCAGGATACATAGTTGAACAACTTTATCTAGATAAGAGTAGTGAGGAGTTTTTTTTTATGGTTCGATAATCATGTCATTACAAGCAGATGTTTGAAAAGTAAAGTGCCCTCATAAATTGCAACATTTCATCTGGCAAACACTTTCATGATGTATTTCAATTTCGAAAAACTTGAGGTCTCGTGGAATTAAATGTGATACTCAATGTGGTTTATGTGGAGCGGAGGACGAGACTATTAATCATGTCCTCTTTAAATGTCCACCAGCAATTCAAACGTGGGCTTTATATATTATTCTTTCACACCCAGATGCCTTTCATACGACATCAATCTTCACTAATATAGATTATATATTTCATAATCTATCTAAGGAAAGTCCATATGTACTTTCCATTGATAATGTGGTATTTATGGAAAGAAGAAATGATAAAATTTATTAAAAGGTAGACAAAAATCCAAAAGATATTCTAATGTTGGCGGAAACAGAAAGAAATGTATAAGAAGAAGCTCAGAATATGGAGGAACAAAATACGGTGGTCTTTAGTCCATGTATGGAATCTTTTCCACATGGTATATGGTGGTGTCAAATGGATGGATTCTGGAAGCAAATAGATAAATTTTCTGGTCAATGATGAGTATGTACAAAGATTGGAACAACTATATGAAGTAGAAATATTCGAGGTAGTCAGTCCCCGGTGCACATGGAGCTAGAAGTACTTATATGGGCAACAAAGTATATGCAAGTCTACCAGCATTCATACGTAGTTATTGTAATGGATTGCTCTGATGTAGTGAAAATGGTATCTTCACCGGAAGAGTGGCCGGCATTCGCAGTTTACTTAGATGAAATCAACCGATGCAAAAACAACTTTGAAGACACAATGATTATATTTAGATCCCGGACGACAAACACAAAAACTGACAATCTAGCGAAGAATGTAAGATGTCAACAAAAATGATATATGTTAATTCAATCCCTTCAATCTAGTTAACTAGAACGTTATAGTAGATAAGAGAGTTTAAAAAAAAAAGACCCTAAACATTAGAGCCTTTTGAGCTTGTGAATATATCGCAGCATCCGCCTCATCGAGAGTCAGTCATTCTGCTCGATCCATATTTCAACGTGTCGTGGAGATGATCAAAATGTCGTGGGAGTGAAATGAGGAGAAGGATTGCTTGTTCCTCATAAAACACCATTACATCAGCGTCTTCAAGATCAATAGAAGCGTTTTCAGACATTCTGAAACTGTAGAGGCGTTGTTTCAGATAGATTCGGTATGGTAGAGCTTTCGCCAAATGAAGCTTGTCTAGAGCTCTAATCATCCCAGCAGCGGTAGTTTCCTTTCTGATTATCCTCAAGACTCTATCTGTAACACTTAGGAAAATGGTCCCTCTTACCTTCTTTTGCTTCTCAGCCCATGACTCCTCCTTCTCTTTAGCTTCCTTTGTTTTACCTTCTACTTCACTCAAATCCATGGTCTTTGATTTTGAGCTCTCCGTTTCTTCCAGAATTTTGTTCAAGCCTATTAGATCTAGGTGAGCGAGTAGTTTGTCTTTCCATAGCATATAGTCACCATGGCCATCAAACTTCTCCATATCCACCCTTGTGTCGTCATGATTCTATTATAGAGTCGTGAAGACTGATATAGAACCACGAGAGCCGTAACCTGAAGCTCTGATATCAATCTGTTAACATCAAATACAGATTTCACTTAATAACTTTCGTCTTCTTCTGCAATCTTACAGACCAAGGTAACTAGGAACAGAGAAGATGAACACACACTTTGCTGGTTTGAAAGAAAGGCATAACCTAAGGAAAGGACAGCACAAGATAGAGAAATAAGAGAGCACACACACGTTTATCCAGTTCACACTTTATAACCAAGAACGCTACGTCTGACCGGGATCTTCCTTCCGGAATCCACTAGATCAAAGTTACAAGAGATCGAAGCTAAACAAACAAGAAAATCCCTTACAAGTGTAATCTCTCTGTATACTTGTCTTTACTCTGTTTTCACTCTAGAACATCAAAGATAAGTTTATGCTTTCTCTATTCATTCCCTCTCTCTTATTTTCGTTGTTTTCCAAAATTCCTGATTTCTCTTAAATATATATGAATATAAAACGAAGCTTTAGACCTTGTTTCCATTATTTGTGAACCCTACCGAATTTCAATTTTAGTCATTCGCACATGTATCGAAACGGGCCCTGTTCTCGATACATGATTATTGACTTATGCTGAACTGCTGTAGCAACAGCTAAGAATTGTAGTTCTACAAAGCCTTGGTCACTTGTCAGCTTCATCTTATCCCGAGACATCTACCTCAGGTCGCTTTCCTCGTTACAGCTACCATTGACCTTTGATACTAATCCTACAAGACAGAGTAATGAACCACAATAGATGATCAATTTCTTTTATATGTGAATGTCTAACACATTATATCATATTGATCAAACCTCATAAATATAGAAAAAAAAAATCAAAAGAAAATGACACACATAATAAATTGAAAACACTATTATTAATTTATATACTAAAATAATTTTGGGTTAATTATAAAAGATGCTGTCCTTTATTAATCTGAAAATCATACAAAACTCCAGTGCATTAGAGTTTTGTATGGGCTCACGTGACCGTCTTAAAACCCACTTTGGGCTGAAAAAAGCTTAAAGTGGCAAAGCTACTGATCCAATGTGCCCTCGGATCCCAAAAAACTTGACCACATATAAACATTAACTGAAGAAGAACACTATTCTACTCGTGAAACGGATCCAAAAGATGATATTGATGAATATTAAGCTGATTTAAAGTTTCCATATTCTTTTCCTTGTCGAGTTTTTTTGCCCTAAAAATCCTTGAAATCAAAAGAGAACCCTTAATTCGTCCCTTCTCTTTTATTCTTCGATGCCCAACCAAAGTTGGAAATTTGTATCTCCTATGGGTTTACAAAATCCATTATAATTATCCCTTTTGAGACTTGTATTTATTGATTCGGATTTGTTTTCTCCCTGATTCCGCTAAATCTGATCCTTTTATTTATGATCTTGCGGAGACATCAAAATTTGTTTTCTTTTTCGTTGCCCAAATCGTAACGTAGGTCTTAAACTCTTCTTTCTGCAAATTTGCGATCTTTAGATTCGGGCAAGCTCGCAATCGAGGTGTTTTCAATGGCGGATCATCAAGAGGACGAAGATTTGAAATTGGCTCTTAAGATGAGTATGCAATACAATCCTCCGGAGCCTAAACGTAGCAAACCCATTGAAGAAACTGGATCCGGATCTCAATTTGGTGGTTCTTCTGGTGAATCGCCGGAGGCAAAAACCCGGCGGTTGCAGCGGGAGCTCATGGCTGCTGCGGCGGAGAAACGAATGGTGTCGTATCCTAAGAGCCCTCCTGCTCAAGCTAAGCCCAGAGCTCTGGCTTCGCCAATTACGATTGCTGATAGCGAAGTTGTGAAGAGCGGTAAAGAGTTGGGATCCGGTGGCGGTGACGGTGGTGGTTCTTCCGGGAAGGAGTTATCGCCGGAAGAGTCAAATCAGTTGTTCACAATGGTGTTTGGGAATGAGGTTTCCAAAAGTGTACTTGCACAGTGGACTAATCAAGGCATAAGGTACGATCTTTTTCATCATGGACTGATTCAATTTTGGGTGAATTTTACCGGTGAAATTTTGATTGAAATTTGTGTGCTTTTTACGGGTGAAATTTTTTTGCTTTTACCGTTCTTCATAAGCTGATTGAAATTTGGGTGCTTTTGCATTAGCTTTAGTGTGTTTGGTATCTATTTTTATGTAGATTTGTATAGAAGGAAGGCTATTAAAAGTTGATTCTTTGGATTGTAGTATTCGATGTTTCCCCTAAGCAGTTGATATTATAAAGTTGGAGAGTTTGAGAAAGTATATACCTTTTGTTAAGGAGAGAAGCCATGGTGGTTGGTTTTGCCATTTTATACTAAATGAATATGTAGCTGAGAAGACAAAATATTTTCATGATTAGTTGTGGTTAATAAGGTTAATGACTAGTTAATTAATGCGAGTTAGGTACGAACTAAGCCCTTACAAACCTTAGGTAGTAGTGAACACAAAAGCTAGATTAAGAGTTAGGGTATATTATATGGTCATTTAAGGCATTAGTTTTGTTAGTCTGCTATCCGATGTGAGATTCTTATCAATATCGAACCCTTTAGATCCTTTTCTCAATTAGGCTTTCTCCATTTTTTGCTCCTCTCCATCCAGTTAGCTTCCCGGAAGTTAGACCAATTAATAGAAGAACAAGTCGAAGTGGAAATATATAGAAAATGTAGAGAAAGCAAAGGTAAATTCTCCATAAGGAAAATGTTTTGCAACGAAGATTGGCTGATTATTAATCCAACAGAAAGCATACCTCGTATTGGTTGAAAGCACAACAACAAACCCTAAATTCTTTCACAATTAAAGATACCAAATCAACCAATTTCAATTACTCACCAGCAAATCATTTTGATGCATATCTATGTATTAGAATCTAACTGACCTTTTCTGAAGAAATCAGTGTGGCAGTACAATTGAGTTTTGACGGCTATAACTGGGAACACACTTTGAATGCATGATTACAGTGCATTCATCTCTTTCATCTCTGATTTCAGAAATTAGATTTGCATAGCCTCGAAATATGTTCGGTTATTCCACACTTCTTGTCTTCTCGTAGGTATATTGATATACTTGTGGACCATAGTTTGTTCGTGTCTGGCATGTCATATTGTTACATATTTCTTCAACAGAAATTTCCATTTGTATGTTAGATTCTCAGTAATTTCTCCAAACCTGATGAATGTAGTATATGAATTATCTTTTATTCCCATATATGTATGTCGCTTTATGGGTCATTTAACTAATGTTTTGACAACTCTTTTATAGGTTTAGCCCTGATCCTGAAACTACTATAGGTTTAGTGCAGCATGAAGGTGGTCCGTGCGGTGTTTTAGCAGCACTACAAGTAATTCTTTTGTTCTTATTTGTTGTCTGTTTTAAATGTGGTTGATCGTTGTCTGGAGCATGTGAACATTTTTACAGTTGAAGCTGACTGTTCCATTTTCTGTGTAGGCATTTGTTCTTAAATACCTTCTTTACTTTCCGGATGACATGGGTAAATCTTTCCCAAGTTTGGGTGTCAGGACGTTATCCAAAAACCGTTATGTCGCATCAGACTCTTTCTCTTCTGTACCGGAAGAAGCAAAAACAAGGTGACTTTCTCAAGAATATTTGCTAGACTATGATTCACGTCCAAAATTTTAGTTGTCAAGGTCTATTTCTCAGCATATGTCATTTTATTTTCCTGATTTTGCAGGGCCCTTGTCAGAAGCATGTGTGAGATTCTATTTATGTGTGGAAACAATAACCGAGCCGTAGTAGCAAGTTTCCCTTATGCTGAGGATCTCAATAGTAATCATAAAGATGAGGTAAGTTAGTTTTCCATATTGGTGCAAGCATTGGTTTTGCTTCACTATTTAGGTTCCGTCCCTAATTTATTGATGCAGGTAATGGCTGGTGGGCTCCCCATTGAGTCTGCTTCAGATTTGCAGAAGATCTTAAGATTTGAGACATTCACAACTCAATCCAGTGCCCTTACTAAGCTAGAAGGCACAATAACTGCTTTCCAAAGTGGCGTGGGTGCTTTGCTATTCCTAATTTCTGCTTTACTCTCCCGTGGACTGGTATTGACGCAACATTGATCCTTATTACTCTTTCTTTTTATCAATATGTGTACATGGAGGCGATAGGGTTCAGTTTTTCTAACGACTTGGGATAATTTGGTCATGTGGTCCTTGCTATTGACGTTATAGCCAGAAATAGAATTTATAGAGAAAAATCCAGCTGGTAGGGCAAGCTAGTCCTACTGTGAGTCTAATCAATGGAGTAATAAATCTGCTAAGAGTTCATTAAAAATACCACATCAGCATTTAGATTTTTTGGTTTAGGTTTCTAGGTTTTCTTGATTTAGTCTCTGTTATACGATTCAGATCAGAATCAGAATATCAAGTTGAAGACTGGATCATTGTGCTAGATTTTGTAGATAGATTTTTCATTTACATTCTTTAGGTTAGCTCGAAGGATCCACCTTGTTCCTTTTGGGTATATTACAAATGTCCATGATAATTGACTTCCTAGTGTTGTAGCCTTAAATGAATAATTTTACCATAAACAGGATACTGTTCAAACCGACAGGGATGATCCAAACCTCCCCCTAGTAACTGCACCATTTGGACATGCCTCCCAGGTAATAGAATGAACACAATTCAAAATCCAGTTTGATCTGTAACTTGTCTTTTTACTCTCTTTTGTCCTTGAGTATTACTAATTTTTCTCTATGCCTCTGTTTTATTAGGAAATTGTAAACCTGCTTTTGTGTGGTGAAGCGGTTCCTAATGTGTTTGATGGAAGGATGGATCTAGGAGGCGGCATGTTTCTGAAAGGCATATCTAAGAATGTGGAGGTGGGCTTCCTGACGTTGCTTGAGTCTCTCAATTTCTGCAAAGTTGGTCAGAATCTCAAATGTCCCAAATGGCCAATATGGGTTATTGGCAGCGAGTCACATTACACCGTCCTGTTTGCGCTCGATCCATCGGTTCAAGCAGAAAACGAACTCGAGCTGAGAGAGTCTCAGATAAGAAGAGCTTTCGATGCAAGAGACCAAAGCGGAGGAGGAGGTTTCATCAGCGTGGAGGCCTTTCACCAAGTTATTCAGGAAACGAACATTAGACTCCCAACCGAGAAGGTCAACAATATCTGCGCTACAGGGTTCATCGTGTGGAGTGAGTTATGGCAAGTGGTCTTGGAGTTAGACCGAAATTTGGGAGGGATAAAAGATTCAACAGGAATGATGGGAAAGAAAGTGTTTGATATTTATCACTTCAATGGGATTGCCAAATCCGATATTCACGGTGGCGGTCAAGCTATGGCTGTGGAAGGTGGGACGGTTCCTATGCAAAGGCCACGGCTTACGAAACTAAACGTCTCTGTTCCTCCTAAATGGACACCAGAGGAGTACATGACATGTGCAATGCCGAGCAGCTCTGAGAAAGACTCAGAAGTGAATCAGCCTAAACCGGCACAGCATGCACCATTGGTGGATTGTATCAGAACTCGGTGGTCACGAGCCACTTGTAGCTGGGCTGGAGATCCTCCAAGTATAGTCTGAAGAGTGTTGATTATGAGAAAAACGGGAAACTGCTGATTTGATTTGGCGGTTTAGACGCGTCTGAACTTTCTTTGCGTTGTCCGTTTTTTCTTTTATGTTGTATTGATGTAGAATTTTTGTTATATGTTGAGACTGAACATTATTTCAGACAAATGAATATTTTCAATTGATGGATATACTGGGGTTCACTAACATTGATCTTGCGGCTACTTCTTTCACATATCTTTAGAAGTTAGGTCAGTCGCATCTCATATACCCAACTAAATCTCATACGTGTGAATAATTAAAAAAAAAAAAAAGAAATTTTAATTGCAACGTTTTATGCATATCAATGAGCTGAGACGATTTTTTAAAATTTTATTAAATATATTAATATTAAATTGTTTTGATACTTACTTCAGTATCGATCTGATGGTCTTAGAACCGCATATACCAAATTATGAATAGAGGAAAAGTATACTCAATCATGAAAGAATAAATCACAGCAGAATAAAAATGAAATTGCAAAAAAAATCAAATTGGATTTAGAAAGCCTCTTTTATATGTAGATATAAAGATAAGATTTTTTATGAACAAAGAACATAAAAAGTTGGAAAAACAATGAAATTTTTGTCAAACCTATATAAAATGACTTTTTCAATTTGTGTGGCTTTTTTGGTGTTTTTGTAGGTATAAAAAATAAATAGAATAGTCGATCGGTCTATGGAAAATATCGAAGAATGTGATCGACCTAGCCAGGTTAATTACCTAGGGTCGATTAGTCATGTTTCTCTACTTCATCTCGATGTCAGGTAAATCAGTTTTCAGACGAGCTGACGATCCATTTTCACACAAAGTATGGCGTATACGACCAAATCCACATAGATTTAAGGCCACTTTTTAAACTCACACGCACAAAAGTTCTAATTTCAAACCCCCAACATACCGAACTTAAAAACATATTTCCACACAACCCCGATTTAAAGCGGTTTTCTTAAATAACTGGTGCAAACCAGAAATTCATAAACCAAATCTTATTCAAAAAAACTCGATTACACACAAAAAACTCAAATCCTTATTTTTCTTAATAACCCTAAAAACTCAAATACAAAAGTTGAAATTTTGATTAAAAATGTTTCAGATTGATTTACATAGTTATGTCTTTGATTCTATGTGTACACCGCACACGTGCATCTGATAATTTCTTTTTAATGGTTTTTGCAGCTGTAGCATCAAGCTTTATCTGGGTTGAAATCTCAGTCTGCAAGTTTGTTCTTTCTTTTAGTAAACTGTTCGAAAATTTTTGTTTGTAATCGAACTTGGTTAGTGCATTGGGAGGGAACTGATTATTTCCTAATTACTGTTGTCGGAATATGTTCAGGTTTTTTGACAAATGGGTATCAGAACTTGAATAAGGAATTCTATGGCATAATTAATAATTAGTTCTCGTTTATTTTTGCTTAAACCACTGCATCTCCTCCGTCATCGTCTCCGCCTACTACTCCATCAGCTCTACCTTCGGTCACACCACCTCCTTCTCCACCTCAATCACCGCCACCTGTAACATCGTCACCACTACCACCGGTTGTTTCATCACCTCCATCGTCTTCATCTTCACCACCGTCACCACACATCGTCTCCTCACATCCTCCCACCGTTGCTTTTTCTCCTCCTCCTCCTGTGATGGTTTCTTCCCCTCCTCCATCAAATCTGGCGATGACACCATCTGCTCATCCGAGTGAGCCCGACGAGTTTAGTACTGTGGATACATTAGGGAGAGAGCGAGAGAAGAGAGAGATTAGTGTTGTAGTGGGAAAATGGGTTTGATTATTGTAATCGGATAGTAATTAGATTGTATTCGGGTTATAATTTTGGTTTATTGGTTAAATGTTGGTTTAATCTATTTTGTCATTGGTTACGGTGGATCTGATTTTGTTTAAACCAAAAGTTTGAATCGGTTATGCTCTTTCAAGTTTCAAACTTCCGTTCGGTGGGGAGATAGGTTAGAAATTTGGTATGTTGGAGGTTTCAGATTGGAACTTTTGTGTGTGTGGATTCAAAAAGCGGCCTTAAGTTTGTTTGTGTCTGATCGTATACGACATACTTCGTGTGGAAATGGGTCGTCAGCCCATTTTCAAACATATTTTCATTAGCTTCAAATTACTTTGAAATGAAAGCTAACATCTTCGGTTATCTTGCATCTAAATTTGAGCAATATAAGGTAGTAGAAATCTCCATCTAATGCAAAATTTCTGGTGTTAGAAACATTTACAATCTCCAAAATGCTTGTTTTGAGCTTCTTTGTCCAAAACATCCAATTACATGTAAAGTATTAAAAACTCCACAAACATCAAAAACCATGATAATACACCAAAAAATAACAGTTTTTATTACTAAAAACCTTTCAAAAACTTATTAAAATGGTAAAATATGATGTATATCAATCAGATAGACACTTTTAAGAAGATATGAAGCACAACTCGAACTAACAGGATCATGCCTATTATTTCAAGTACAAATTTTTCACTTTCTCTTTAACTGAAACCTTTAAATTGGATGAAGTCTCTTTCTCCTCAGTCCAATACCACATGGGATGAATAAAAGGGAGCCTTCTTGAATCAATTCTACACCAAGCAAATATCAAGTTCTATAAAGAGGAAGATCACGGGTTTCAAACAAGGTCCAACATCGTTTTCTACGAAGCTTTAGATAAATTTTAAGGAGTATACAAGGGGGTACTCTAACCATGGTTTCTCTGAAGGTAACCTATGGAATATCATCTACAATGGAATTGAACACAAGAACAATCTTTTCCTAGATACCGCATGCAATGGAAGCATTATGAAAAATATGTTCTGGAAGCAAAGTTGTTTTTTGAAAATTTTGCAGCAAGTGATGCAAATAGTTTCCCAAACTACAATAGGAGTATGAGAACCATGAGTTCATACTAAGAATTAGTCTAAATTACATAGCTCAGAAACATAGTCTTGCATCTACTCAAAAACCAACGTGGTGTTCATTCAATTGAAAGCGCAGTGGAAACCATTGGAGAGCCTTTCATGGAGTTTAATGGATATGGAACAGATGAGAATCTAGAAGAAGTTAACTACATTGATGAAAATTTTGGACCTAGAGGTTAGGACAAAGGATTTAGATCATTTACAAACCAATTTATGTCCTATCAGAACTGCAATGTCAAAAACCCTAGTAACAGTTGGAGGTTAGATTGATTACTCCAAAAAAAATATTTCACAAAATTCAGCAATCAAGACTTATATCTACTTTTGAAGTATGAGCATGTGCCTTTAGCTACCAAGCTACAGTCGTGGATAGCCTCAGATGCCCCTTGTAATGCATCCTTTTTCCTGACAAAATCTCAGAGAAAGAGGAGATCCATTAGCTTTCCGAGAAGATGAAGCACAACCGTCAAAGGTGAAGCATAAAGATGTTAACAAGGATGTCCAATCTGTTTAACCCCTACCAAGAATGTGGTTGAAGCCATTAATAAGCCTAAGAATGTGCCTAAGTCATTTGGAAAAATTAAAATTTTATCGCCGAAGAAGAAGCTCGATAAAACCAAGATTTTTCTTCCTTCAAAACCAGATTGGTAGGTCATCGCTCCCAAAACTAGGTTGATTGGCCCCAACTGGATTTCTTGAATTTCTATTAGTGGTTCTTTTCTAACAGACGTTTGTAAATATTGCTAATTTATGGTATTGAATGGCGATAGAGTGGGAGCGGTATTCAAAATGTGGTTAAGAAAAAACTTTTAATACACTTATTAGAAAATGTTAAATTTTGTGGTTTTAAAAATCATGTAACATAATAGTGATTATCTATAGAATTTATGATATTTGTCTGGCGTTTGAACTCAATAACTCGCAATGTTAAAGAGTTTATTAAGGATTTTGTGATACCAAAATTTCTAATAAATAATGAACGGCAGTTCAAAACTGCACCGTAAACAATAACCATCGGTCCACTATATTATGTTCGCATTGGATAAAATATTTTTTTTAAAACTAAAAAATCTTATATATGGGTATTGGCTGCATGCCTATACACCACAGTTAAATAATTGTAACATTTTGAAAAATATTCATCATATTTTTCTATTTTGAAAAATCTAAGTAAATGATTTTAATTTAAAATTACTTTATAAAAATATTGAATTTATACATATAAATCAAGTTAAAAATACAAAGACGAATTTAAAACTATACTATTTTTTGTCAACTTAGTATATCGGATTAATTTTCCATTTAACATCGTTGGGTGATTGATTCAAACTTTGTATATAATAAATTTTAAAGATAACTACAATTATGTCATATAATTCTTAAAAACTAGTGTAATGATTTTTAAAACTACATCTAGAAAATGGCCATTTTCATTAATATACCTCTTAAATAAATAAAGACGATTGTATCCTTATAATTATTCACGCGATATTCACTCGACCACAGACGAAAAATTGAAGTCGTTGACGCAAGAAATTTGCAGATCCCAATCGATTGTAGCTTTGCCTCAAGCAGGACATGGTTTTGAGATAAAAATTGGATAGATGCGAGGGATTTGGAGAATCTGGATTTAAATTTCACATTTCCTTAGTTCATAGTGCTGGTGATGTGTTGGACGATGATCCAGTGGGAAAATTAAAAGTATTTGATTATAAGCTTCCAAGCAAATACAACAAGAAGATACTTCAAAAAGACCCGAGATGTCTCTCACACATGTTTGCTGATTAAGATCGATGTCTCTCTTAAAAAGGTAAGGCTTAAAAAATAACATATTATTGCATTTATAGATGAAACACGTTATATACACCATAGTAAACAATATTTAAGTTTTGTTTTTTGAGTATTGTATAGGTTGGACTGCTTCTAGATGTGTTGGAGCGAAAAGTATTACAGTATTTTGAAGAAAGAGATCACATAAGAGTCTTTTAAGTATATTGATAGAGATTTATTGATCTCCACGAGTTTCATCTGAGTATATCGAGAAGTATTCTCAAGAGTTTACCCGAGTTATTGACTGCAAGGGCATAGTTAGTGTCTCTCGTAGTATAAACGGGATTGATCCTCAGAGAAGACTTATAACTCAATAGATTTCAGGAATTTTTATCTAAGCTAAGAGATTTAGAGTTGATTATGTTCGAACCGACAGAAAGTTAAACTAATTAAAAGCAAAGTAAATAAAGTTGCGATTAAATTAAACTAGGATTATGCTAATAAACGAAGCAATTCAAATTCAACCATGGATTAGGCATTAGAGTGATTAAAGGTAAGATCAAGATATGATTATAAATCATGAATGTGTAATTTGTATTTCCAGACAATGAGATTATGAATAGATTAATACATTTTCATGTAGAAACCCCTATGTTTAGAACTAGATTTGATCAATTCTCATTGCAAACCCTAAAATTAAACAAGTGTTAAGATACATCTTAATTTTCATCAAATTCCCTAGACAACTACTTCCGCAGGCTAGAATCATAATACTCACTAATTAGACTATCCTATGAATTCACTATCCCTTTTTCAAGGGGTGAATTCGATAAACCCTAAATTGACTCTTCCAAGATCAACCTAGCAATGAACACATCTAATAGTGATGGATTACACAATCCTAGACCTAAATATCATATCATGATCACAATCCCCCTAATCATATATCATATCCATGGCTGAATCTATAGATCTACTCAGACATAATAGAGACTGCAGGGAAAACTATAATAGATGAGAAAAACATAATTATATTGCAGAGATGAACAAATACAAGAATCCTTAATGAAATAAATCTAGAAATGCCTTACTAAACACCATGGATTGCTTAAGGAAGACATAGGGTTCTTGTCAGAGTTTTCTCTCTGGATTGCTGAGTAAAACGTGTTCCCTAGGTTTTCCTTAAACAACATATTTATAGGTTCTCAAAACCTAATTTATTTTACAAAAACGACATAAAAATGAAATATTTACAAGGATCGATCGATTGGACGAAGGGATCGATCGATCCTGTAATCCGTCGTAGAAATTTTGGGCTGGTAGATCGATCGATCTTGACGGATATCAGTCGATCTAAACTGGTTCGGTCGTTCTCTTCCTCCTCTATTTGGTCTTTGAGATTGACGCAGAATCGGACAGATATACGACCGATCGATCGCTGAATGCATGATCGATCGATCTCTTCACTTCAAAGGGTATACAGGTTTGATCATCATTTGAGCTCATTCCTCCAAGTAATATGTTCTGATTATTCTCGCATTGTTGCACTAGCCACCGGTGTCTTCATAAAATCCGAAAAACGTTCCTAACTTGCTTTGTATCCTCTGAAAAACAAAAAGTGGAAAACATCCTAGTATTCTAATGCACATAAATGTGTCATAAAATATGAAATCTAATGGTTAATTCATGCAAGTTATGCACAAAATGATCTATTAAACCTACTAAAATATGGGTTTATCAACTCCCCCAGACTTGTCTTTTTTCTTCTCTTAAAGCAAACGACTAGAAATAGGAAAGATAATAAACCTCCTGGAACTCAGAGCCAAGCCACATTGGTCAAATATTCTGCTCAAGATCAAAGCTAATAGTTCTAGAATGCAAAGTGTGCAAGTTTACTTAAAAATTTCAGCCATTCCCATCACAAATCACATCAGATCTAACTTAATCTACACAATGCATTCAGATCAACCAACTCTTTTAACATTCATTAAACTTGAAACTCGTGAATCATGCTAGACACTTTCAATGAACTCATTAGGCTAAGGGTAAGGTCAAGAGATAAAAATGATCTCTTCTTCCATAGGTTTTTGAAAGCTAAATGTAGGGATCTCTCAAAAATGAAATGAACTTTAGAAGAATGCTAAAGGTAAGCTCCAATAGATGCATACAAGACTAGTCACTTAAAATAAATCTATACCCAAGCAAATATTATTCCCCAGAATGATCATAATTCTACCCTTAAAAAGGCATTGCTAACTTTTATACTACCTTTAAGATCAGTCATAAAATCTTCATTCAACCTTTTTTAAGCGAGGGGTTAATTCTAATCTATCTAGCGGGTTTGGATTCTCTTATGGCTGATTTTTGCCTTTTCTTTTCCCCTTTTTTTACGGTTTTTTTTTACTTCTTTGCAAAAACCTTTTTCTAATCCAAATTTTTTTATCATTATTTCAAATACCATTTACTAGACTTTTGTCTCTTTCTTTTTCTTGTATCCCTTTCTCTCCTGAAGTGTTTACCATTATTAGCTTCCTTTTTTTTTTCAAAACCCATTGGTTACCCATTCCTTGTATCCTTTCAAGCATCTACCTAATCCTAGTTGGCTTAAAAAGAGTGAACCAAAACTACATGAAAAGCTAATCCTGTTGGTTCCTACCTAACACGTTCTACCAAGTTCATTCCGAAAAAGGCCTATTGCACTCACTAAAAGATAATGTAGTTTAAATAAACGTTAGGCTCAAGGTAGGATAGTCTACTCGGATAACAAAAAATGGTAAAAAGGTAAAAGAAATCCAAGTATGTATAGATAAAATCCATGAGTTCAAATCCGGTTATCTAACATGATAATTCTAAATCCATATTATGTTCCAATAAATAAGAGATGGCATCAAATCAAGCATGTTTCAACTAAAGATAATCTAAACACAAAAATTCTAGGCACGGATCAATCTTATGTTTCAACAAGCCATTTATGCATCAAATAACCGATCACTCATCAATTGAAGCTAATAAAACGAGCAATATACTATATTAAGGCAATTTCATCATGGTTTCTTATGCTCATGCAATTCAAACTAAATGAATGATGAAAAATAATTCATAAAAACAAGAGTGAATGCAAACACAAATATCCACCCCCAGACTTATTTTACACTGTCCCGGTGTAAAAATAAAACTAAAGGAAGATTCAACACAAAGTACAAATGGTAGCTAATACAAAGGAAAACAAAAGAAAAAAAGGTTACTAAATCAATGGTCCTCGGGGCTAACGTTGCGACTTTGTCCTGGACCACATCTGCGCCTGGGTAATCGAGCTTCGGAATCCGACTATGTGTCCTCTGTATCGGCTCCTGTCCTGTGTCCAGCAACATCAGGAATATCGTCTGCAGCTCAAGAAGGCTCACCTGTCTCTCTAGTCTGTGACCCTCTGAAGCAGGAAGGTGGCTGTGGGCATCTGGTCCGAGCTATGGCTTCCCATATCCGTCGCATCATCGAAGAGACCTCCTGTGAGACTCTACTACCCAATCTCGGAACTCAGCATCAGTGGCACCAGAGAAATATGGTGGAAGATCATACTATCCCGAAGATGTAGGAAGAGCATACGTGTCCCCATACGTCTCTTGGGTCTGTGTCGGATAATAGTTAGGGACTCTGTCGTCCTCTTGGTGGGGCTGAGATGCATATGCCCTGGATGAGCTGCCCCATCGTCGCGACCCAGTGCTAGGCTGATGTTGGCGCTCTGGTGGGATGGTGAACTCCAGATTTTCCCTAGAGCTCAGGGCAGTAAAGAAGGAGCTTGCAGAACTATGTGACTCCTGCGCGATTCTGGAACTGATAACTGTAGTCCAGCTTAAAGATGCCACTGTTCCGGAAGTACTGCTCGTTGAAGAGGGCGATCTTTTGCTCGCTGGGTGTGGAGCTGAGATCGATGTCATGGTGCATAAACAAAGGAGTCAGGAGGCTCCCAATCCGCTCAACCTTCTTGTTCACTGTGTTCAGGCTGCGGGCTTTCTTGGATACGAGGTTCTCCGCAAAGATCGCATAAAGGTTGGTGCGCAGCATAGTCAGTGGAGGACTAGTGTAAATGGCATGTGCAGATGACGGGAGTCCGAAGTGAAGTAACATCAGCTCATCCTTCCTCACAGCTCCGAACTCTTCCTTGGCAAATAAGATGTTGCCAAGGATCTTCGCCACCACCCGAACAACGGGGTTCCGAATGTGAGTTAGCTTAGCTGACCTGGACTCGTAGGCTCTCGAGATAATCAGATTCCATAGCTCAACGGCCTGTGGGAAATCCGATGGCCAACTGCACAACTCTTGAGTCCTATCGAACCCGTAGACGTCACAGAGATCTCGGAGGGAAATCTCATATAGGACCCCGCTGAAGAAGTACGACAATTTCCCCTCGCTGGCAGCTAGAATTGGTCCATCCTGATAGCGGAGCTCAGCAGAGGTAAGAAACTGGTGTACCAACTCTGGGAATAGTGGGTACGTCTGTTATGCTATAATGTCTATTCTGAGCCTCTGCAGCATGCCTCGAATACCCATCCTCTCCCGCTTCCTTTCGCAGACGAAACGGGTGGGTGCCATCTCGATGCGCAGCAGCCCGTTGTAGAAAGTGCAGGGGTGGTGTGTCCACGCCTCCCCATGGCGGTAGTTCTGATACCGCAAGTCTCGCTGCATCTCCCACATAATGGTGTGCAGGATCAGCTCCGTCCTCCAGTCCTGCTCATCGCCCGTATAGAATAGGGTGTTATCCGGGCGAGGCCATAGGTACGATGTGGTCTCCGTGGCCTCGCCTGTTTGAGAAGTTCAAAAAGCTGCTGGGAAAAGTTCAATTCACAATGCCATTTATGGATCTTGTTTTAGATTGTCCAATTTACAACAAGCTTCTTAAGGACATAGTAACCAAAAAGCTGCTGGGCACTGTCGGCGTCTTGTCGATGAGATGAAGTGGAAGCAGTGGACCTGCCTCGTCTCTTCCGTGTCTGGTCACCTCTAGCCATATCTGCAAAATGTAAGAACAAATCAAAAGTTTAGTAAAATGCATCGATAGGATCGATCATTCCGAACTGTGATCGATCAATCGAAACTCGGTTGATCGATCTCGAACATGTACGGTTTTATTCTATTGAATCTGATCGATCAGTCCCGTGATAGATCAATCGATCTCAGGTGTTTACGCAAATTCATCCTATTTATCGACCAATTATATTTATACCAACCGACCAACAACACAGAATCGACCGACCGGTTTATCGACGATAAGATCGATCGATCGTGGGAAGGATCGATCAATCGCGGACCGTTCGACGAACAACAGTACGGATTTCCCCAAAATCACCCTAAATCGTTATAATCAATGATGAGTTACTATCCAATCTACCTAATAGACTCCGATTAACTATCAAATCCTTCTAAAACAACCTAAAAATCAAGATTTTTGGGTTTTTTTAACTAAGAATACCGAACTGAAAAAGAGAGATTAAAGAGTCATACCTTTGCAGATCGAATGTGAAAGTTGTATAAACGTATAGAGCTTGAAAAAGTAATCGGAATAGACTCAAAAATCGCTCAAAAACGTTAAGGATTGAAGAAGTTAGGGTTTTTGAAAAAATGTGAGTTTGGGGTGTGTGTTCTTCGCAAGAGAGAGAGGGGGTTGTGGAAAATTTTGTTTATTTGATTTGTTGTGGTCAAAATTCGTGTTTAAAAACATGTTTTCCGGTATGAATTGAGTAAAATCAAATCGGTTCACTTACCTGAGGAGGCGATCTCGATCGATCTGAAATGTTCACGGCTAATTCTTCATAGACTGACCAATTAATTGATCTTGTATGTACAGGTCGATAAATGACGGCTTTTTCATGTTTCAGTCGATCGATTGATTCTTATAGGGATCGGTCGATCCTTTTTACGGATCAAAATCCTTCATTATAAGATCGATCGATCTGGTGAATTCAGTCGTTCGTTGTTAAGGCTGCAAAAATTCGGATTTTTTGCGATCGATCGATCGCAGATGCCATCGATCGATCGTGCTGACTGTCATTTGTACATCAAAACAAAAACAAGATCAGAAAACTAAATCCTAAACTACAAAAATGCATAAATATTTACATGAAGATACATGGGTTGCCTCCCAAGAGCGCTTGTTTAACGTCACTAAGCTTGACGACCTGAGATTCGAGCTTATGCTGTGAGAGGTTCTGAGAGAGAAACTTATAAGTTCCCACTCTTGTCTTTGGTTGCCAAGTAAGTTTTGCATCTCTGCCCGTTGACTGTGAACTCTCCCTTGGACTTATTCCAAAGGACTACTGCTCCATAAGGTCTGACTTCTTTAATAGCAAATAGTCCAGACCATCTTCATTTAAGCTTTCCCGGAAATAGTCTTAGTCTGGAGTTCAAGAGTAGGACTTGGTCTCATTCTTTGAAATCTCGTCTCAGGATGCTTCTGTCATGGAAAGCTTTGGTCTTCTCTTTATAGATTTCTGAGCTCTTTTATGCTGCTTGCCTTGTCTCCTCAAGTTCTTCCAGATCAATTAGACGTTTTTCTGAAGTTGTCTTGATGTCAAAGTTAAGAAACTTTGTGGCCCACAATGCTTTTTATTCCAGCTCTACCGAGAGATGACAGCTCTTTCCATACAGCAGATTGAATGGATTGGTGCCAATGGGGGTCTTGTAGGCAGTTTTGTATGCCCATAGAGCATCACCAAGTTTGAAAGCCCAATCCTTCTTGGGTTTTCTGACTGTCTTCTCAAGGATTTCTTTAATCTGTCTATTCAAGACTTCCACCTATCCAGATGTCTGAGGATGATAAGGTGTAGCCACTTTATGTTTGACTTCATGCTTCTTTAGCAAGTTTTCAAAAACTTTGTTGATGAAGTGGCTTCCTCCATCACTGATCACAACCCTTGGGACCCCAAATCTAGGAAAGATTATGCTCTTGAACAACTTGATGACGACTTTCGCATCAATAGTAGGACTGGCAACAACTTCCACCCATTTAGAAACATAATCAACTGCTACTAAGATATATTTGTTATTGTAGGAAGATGGAAATGGTCTCATGAAGTCAATTCTCCACACATGAAATATCTCAACCTCAAGAATAGGATTTTGTGGCATCTCATTTCTCCTGCTCATGCTGCCTTTTCGCTGACAAGCATCACATCTAGTAATATGATCATGAGCATCTTTAAACATCGTAGGCCATCAGAAACCAGCCTGTAGTATCTTCTGGACAGTCCTGAAGGTAGCAAAGTGTCCACCATATTCAGAACCATGACAATTTGTCAAGATATCTGCTACTTCTTCTTTTTGGAATACATCTTCGAAAAAATGGTCATTGCACTGCTTGTAAAGGTATGGCTCATCCCAGTAGTATTGTTGGACATCTCACAAAAACTTCTTCTTGTTGTAACCTTAAAGTTCTGGAGGTGGAATTTCGCATGACAGGTAGTTAACAAAGTCTGCATACCATGGAAGACTCAGCTCGACGGAATTAGTCTCTAAAAGGCTGTCTAACTCGCTGTCTAAAATCTGAAGCATATGAATTGTATGAATCTGCTCTTCAGACTACGAGTCATTGATAGGCAGAACTTCCAGAATCCTCATTCGAGATAGATGGTCAGCCACTCCATTTTCTATTCCTTTCTTTTTTTTGATTTCCATGTCAAATTTTTGCAGGAGTAGTATTCATCTCAACAGTCTCGGTTTGGCATCCTTGTTAGCTAGTATGTGTCTTAATGCAGCATGATCTGTGTGTACTATCACTTTAGAGCCAACCAGATTTGTTCAAAACTTCTCAAACGCATACACAATCGCTAGTAGCTCCTTCTCAGTTGTAGCATACTTCGTCTGTGAATCGTCTAGGGTTCTGCTGGCGTAGTAGATCATATTCAGCTTCTTATCTTTCTTCTGTCCCAAGACTGCTCCCACTGCATAATCACTTGCATCACACATCACCTCAAAAGGGAGATCCCAGACAGGTGGTTGCACTACTGGAGCACTTGTTAAGGCTTCTTTCAGCTTCAAGAAAGCTGTCATGCACTCCTCATCAAACATAAACTCTGTATCCTTGCACAGAAGTCTTGTGAGTGGTATGGCAATGCTAGAAAAATCCTTGATAAACCTTCTATAGAAACTAGCATGCCCGAGAAAACTCCTAATTTCCTTGACAGATTTCGGAGGTGTGAGTCTCGTCATGGCATCAATTTCGGCTTTATCCACTTCTATCTCAGCTTCTGAAATCTTGTGTCCTAGTACAATTCCCTCCTTTACCATGAAATGACATTTCTCCCAGTTCAGAACTAGATTTGTCTCCTCACATCTTTTTAGTATCCTGCATAAATTTGAAAGACACACAATAAAAGAAGAACCATACACAGAGAAATCATCCATGAATACTTGCATTATCTCCTCAATCATTACAGAGAAATAATACATTACGCATCTTTGAAAAGTCGTAGGTGTGTTACATAGTCCAAATGACATTCTCCTGTAAGCGAAGGTACCATAAGGAAAAATAATTGTCATCTTTCCTGATCCTGAGGATGAATGGATATTTGAAAGAATCTAGAATACCCATCTAGAAAACAGTAGTATGAATGATTAACTAATTTCTCTAACATCTGATCAATGAATGGCAATGGAAAATGATTTTTCCTAGTTGATGCATTCAATATTCTATAGTTTATGCACATCCTATGACCAATAATAGTTCTTGTGGAGATCAATTCATCTTTCTCATTTCTAATCACATTAATACCTCATTTTTCGGAACTACATGCACAGGAGAGACTCAATTGCTATCTGAAATTGGATAAATGATTCCTGCTCCTAGAAATTGTAAATTTGGATTCAATCTCCGCTGATGTTCAATTGATGACTTAGAATCATCTTCTAAAATATTCTATGCATGCATAATGATGGGAAAATTCTTTTGATATCTCCTAAAGAGTAACTTAAGGTTTTCCTATACTTTTTAAGTTCATGCAATAACATAGATGTTTCATTATCAAACAGAGAAGCACTAACTATCATCGGGTAAGTAAAGTTTGTTCCAAGAAAAGCATACCTTAGCCCAGGTGGTAGTGGTTTGAGTTCTATCTTTGGTGCATTCTCCTCACTTCAATCATCATTACTGCTAGTCTTACCATTGCTAGCTTCTGGAACTTCCAATTTGGATTTAGCTTCTCCTTTCAGTGGCTTGTGAGAATCCAGAATCCGCTCATACTGCTCTACTTCCTCGTTAATCTTGATTGATTTCGCAGACTCCTTGGTAAGAGCTAATTAAAAAGAGTCTTCAACAGCTAACTCCTCCAGATACTCTTCTACCATATCTTCCAGCATCTCAATGTAAAAGACATTCTTCTCTATCGTGGGCTTCTTCATGATGTCGAACTTGAGTACTGAGGATCCCAAGTTCAGGTCAATAATCCCCTTCTTCAAATCGATAATCGCTCTAGCTGTGGCTATGAACGGATGTCCAAGGATGATTGGGTCTATAGGTTCGTCATCCATTTCTAACACCACAAATTGGTGGGGATTATGCAGTCTCCTATCTTCAGAGGCAAGTCCTCTAGAATACCAATGGGATACCGGATAGACCTATCTGCGAGTACCAGTGAGATCCTGGTCTTCTTGAAATATGTCAGCCCTAGTTTCTTCGATACATTCAGTGGCATCAGACTAACACTTGCTCCCAAATCAACCAGACATTTCTAAAAGCTTAGAGGTCCAATAGAGCAAGGTAATGTAAAGCTTCCAGGATCCTTGAGCTTCCTAGGCAAATTTTTTTGAATTATCACACTGCACTCATGATTGATTTGTATCATAGCTTCCTCCAGTGCTTTTTTCTTGGTCATTATGTCTTTAAGAAGCTTGTTGTAGATTGGACAGTCTAGAACAAGGTTCATTAGTAGCATTGTGACTTGAACTGTTCTCAGCAGCTTCTTGAACTTCTCAAACTGCTTGTCTAGGATTTGCTTTTTAAACCTTCCAGAGAATGGAAGTTTCGGCTCATAGGGTGGGAGTACAAAGTCAGCTTTCTCCCATGTAGTTTTGCTTTTGTCAGCTTTGGTATTCATAGCGATGCCTTTCTCCGCATGATATTCTTCTTCAGCCTCTTCACCAACTATCTCCTCTGCTGTTGTCTCAGTAGGTGTGTCATTCATTCCAGATTTCTTCCTTGTTGCTCCTCCACTTGGCAATTCCTTTCCACTTCTCAGTGTGATGACTTTGCAGTACTCCTTAGCGTTAGGCTCAAAATATCCAGGTAGAATCCCTTTTCCATTGCTTCTTGAGGATGAAGCTACCTGAGCAATCTGATTTTCCAGTCCTTTTACATGTGTCACCAGTCCTTCAAACTTAGAGTTCAGATAATTGTAACAAGCTTTCATCTCAGCTATCTCTTTCTTTGTTCCCTCTTGTCCTTTTAGCAGTTGCTTCAACATGTTCTTCACTTCATCATCCTGAGGAGGTTGATTCGAATTACCCCTCCTCTGCTGGAAGTTGCTGAGTTGTGGTCTTGGCACATAGTTGTTGTTTGAAGGAGCTTGGTTGCCAAATTATGAGTAACCTTTGGATTAGTTATTCGCTTGTCCCTGATAGCTCCCTTGGTTGCTGTAGTTGTTCCTCTGGAAGTTCCCTTGACCTTGTTGGTTGAAAGGTCTAGGTTGGAAACTGCTTTGTCCTTGCTGGTTTGGTTGTTTGGACTGATAGCTCTGACTTTGATTCTGATACCCCTGTCCTTGTTGCTTCAGGATCGGTGGATAGACCTGATCTTGTGGGTTCTCCACATTCTGGCTCCTGTAGGACAGAATGTTGTTGTAAGGTTTATATTGATAGCCTCCTTGATTTCCCACATAGCTGACTTCTTCTGGGTTTCTTTCCAAGGTTTCTACCGTAGGGTCTTGATAGTCTGGTTGGTAGGCATCTTGTTGATCCACAAAGTGGACTTCACACCTCTTGATGTCCTATCATAGTTTTCACTGTAGCACTGGTTGTGATACACGCTCTGGTTGTCATAAGAGGATGCAAACCAAAGGGGTTAGTGTTTGTGCCAACAAAGGAGATCCTCTCCTGGTTAAACACGAAGGGAAGCGATTTGGACCACACAAGGGATGAATGATCTCGTGATACACCAAGGTTCTTCGCGCCTGGATGCTAGATCAAGGCAGAAGAATTTCAATTGCTACAGACTAAGGAAAAATCGACTAGGGCTCTGAAAATTGCTGTCAAATTAATTCTGTCTGTCATTCCAGGGGAGGCTAAGGTTTTAATTACCCTAGCCTAAAAAACAACAAGTAGTTTTAAAAGAAAAAACAACAAGGCGTTCAAAACTTACACAAAAACTACAAACAGTTTAAAACTTTAAAAACCAGAAATTATTCTAAGTGTTGAAGACTGCTGTAGCTTGTCTTCATTGGAGGATCCTCATCTTCTGATTATTCCAGGGGCTGGTAAAAGGTTATTATCGTAGAACAGGTCCTTTCTTGCACACTAGAGGTGTTGCCTCGTTAAAACCCCCTTCAGAAAACCCATTGGGACAAAACCAAAGGTAAGAAAAAGAGTACAATTCCCTAGCATGTCTTTGTGTGTCTTTACTCTATGGTGATAGTAAAGACACCAGAAGATGATGTCTGACACTGGAGAAGCTCGCACGAGAATCTTGAAAATGAGTCTTCTCCCTTGCTGCTGTCGATGGCTGAGGGTGGACAAAGACTAGATGATCCTGGCTCGAGCACAACTTCTACTAGATGGTTGAACATGTGTGCGATGGCTCTGGCTCTCTGGCGAGTTATGGGTCCATTAGGTACTTGAGGGATGATCTGCACTCTCTCTGGTTCAGCTGGTATTGTAGGAGAGTCGATGTCCTCATCATTCCCTCCCTCTTCAGAAGGTTTTGTCCTCAAAACTGGATCATCTCCTGCATCAAAAATTTCCAAATCAGAAACATTAAAAGTAGAAGATACATTAAACTCACCTAGAAGTTCCAATTGGTTCCTAGTTTCTTCTACATTGACCTCCAGAAATGACTCAAGAACTTTGTGTCTCTGTCTGACAATATTGTCCTGGGAATTCCATGAAGCCTCACTACTTCCTTGAAGAACAAGCTAGCGATTTGACTAGCATCATTCGTCTTAGCACATGGTATGAAATGTGCCATCTTAGAAAACCTGTCTACTACAACAAAGATGGAGTCTTTGTGATTTATCTTAGGCAATCCTAGCACAAAGTCCATAGATATGTCAGTCCAAGGAGTAGTAGGAATATGAAGTGGCATATACAAACCGTGTGGATGAGACTTGGACTTGGCTCTTTTGCAGACCAAGCAGCGAGCACAATGAGCTTCCACATCTCTTCTCTGATGAGGCCAGAAGAAATGTTCCTTTAGCATGCTCAATGTCTTGTCCACGCCAAAATGTCCCATTAATCCCCCTCCATGCGCCTCTCTCAGCACTAAGTCTCTGATGGATCCTCGTGGAATGCAAAGTCTCTGCCCTTTAAACAAGAATCCATCGAATAGATAGAAGTTGTTGTAGGCGCCTTTTCCATGCTCTTTGTAGCTCTCCTTAAAGTCATCATCTTCAGCATACAGATACTTAATCAATTCAAATCCTAGAACTTTGGATTCCATGATCGAAATAAGGTTGTATCTCCTTGATAGTGTGTCAGCTACAACATTCTCTTTTCCCTTTTTGTATTTGATGACGTATGGAAATGTTTCAATGAATTCCAGTCATCTTGCATGTCTCCTTTTCAGCTTAGTTTGGCCTTTAAGATGTTGTAGGGTCTGATGGTCTGTGTGGATAACACACTCCCTGGCAAGTAAATAATGTTGCCAAGCTTCCATTGCCCTCACAAGTGCATAAAGCTCCTTGTCATAGGTGGGGTAATTCAATGAGGCACCACTGAGCTTCTCACTAAAGTATGCTACTGGTTTCCCTCCCTATGTCAGCACTGCTCCTATTCCAATGCCTGATGCATCACACTCCACCTCGAATGTTTTGTTGAAGTCTGGAAGTGCTAGAACAGGTGCATGCGTTAGTCTCTCCTTGAGGAGTTGGAAAGCTCGTTCTTGTTCTTCTCCCCACTTAAACTCTTGGTTCTTTTTTATCACAGAAGTCAGAGGAGCTGCAATAGTGTTGAAGTCTCTGACAAAGCGTCTATAAAAGCTAGCTAGACCGTGAAAACTTCGCACTAAGCTGATACTAGTTGGTGTAGGCCACTCATTAATGGCTTTTATCTTTTCTTCATCAACCTGTAATCCCTGTGAACTCACAACAAAGCCTAAAAAGACAACTTTATCAGTGCAGAATGTACACTTCTTGAGATTAGCATACAACTTCTCTTTCTGAAGTGTTCGTATAACTGTTTCAAGATGTGTCACATGGTCAGAATAAGATGAGCTGTAAACTAGGATATCATCAAAATATACAACCACAAACTTACTGATGTATGGTCTAAGAACATGGTTCATTAGACGCATAAATGTACTGGGGGCATTGGATAAGCCGAATGGCATGACCAGCCACTCATACAACCCATGTTAGTCTTGAAGGCAGTTTTCCACTCATCTCCCTCTCGCATTCTGACTTGGTGGTATCCACTTTTCAGGTCGATCTTGGAGAAGATGGTGGCACCACTGAGCTCATCAAGCATGTCATCAAGTCTGGGAATTGGGTGCCTATACTTGATGGTTATGTTGTTGATTGCTCTACAGTCCACACACATTCTCCAACTGCCATCTTTCTTTGGAACAAGGAGAACTGGAACTGCACAGGGACTGAGACTCTCTCTCACGTATCCTTGAGCCATTAACTCCCTGATTTGGCGTTCAAGTTCTTTGGCTTCTTGTGGATTGACTCTGTAGGCAGCCCTATTGGGTAGCTGGACTCCTGGAATAAAGTCAATGTTGTGTTCTATGCCCCTTACTGGCGGCAATCCAGGTGGTAGTTCTTCAGGAAAGACATCAGCATATGTTTCCAGCAATGTATTCACCTCTGATGGTAGCTTGATATCTGCTTTATCTACATTCAAAAGCTCTTTCAACATCAGTAGAATAACATGTTCATCTCCCTTACCAATGGCTTTTCGAATGTCACTGGAGTTGATTAAGAAGTTCTCTTTGTGTTTACTCCCATCCTTAGCCATTTTTGTTCATGTCCCTCACTTGTTGAGGTGATAATGGAGCCAGTTTGTACCTGCGCTTTTTATGCTCAAAAGAATAAAGATTAGTCCGTCCATTATGTGTGGTTTCCCTGTCAAACTGCCATGGACGTCCCAATAAGAGATGACCAGCTTGCATCGGGACCACATCACATATCACTTGATCATGGTATCGTCCCACACTAAATGGAACCTTAACTTGATCGGATATGTGTAACTCAGCCTTATCATTGAGCCACCTCAACTTATAAGGATGAGGGTGTTTAGTTCTCTCAAGGCCAAGTTTGTCTACCATATAAGAACTAGCTACATTAGTACAAGAACCTCCATCAATGATTAGAGAACATACCTTTCCCTGAATGGTGCACCGAGTATGGAAGATGTTTTCTCTTTGTGCAACCTCTTCAGGACCTACCATTGCATTAAGAACTCTTCTCATCATCAAAAGCTCTCCTGAGTCTGGGTACTCTATGTCCTCTGGTTCACCATAGTCATGGGATTCCTCTTCTCCTTCGTCTTGAGACTCGTAGTCTCCAGCTGGTGTGAAGATCATGGCTCGTTGATTAGGACACTCTCTTGCCATATGTCCTCTCCCATTGCACTTGAAGCACAAAATGTCTCGGCTCCGTTGAGTGGAAACAGTTGGTGTGGCATGTTGAGGTGCACTAGGACTGGGTTTGGTCATCTTGGTGAGTTCACTCACTTTGCTCTTGAGTCGGCTATCTCCTGGTGTACTAGTGTTCCTCTCTGTTGGCTTAAATGTGGGGTTCCAGATGGTCTTAGGCCGAGTATTGTTTGCTGCCTTGCTCTTGTTCTGTTGTTCAATCTGAATGGCAAGATGTAGCAACTCTCCTAAGTCATGGTATGTCTGTCTCTCGACCTTCCTAGCAATCTTTTCTTGCAAACCATCCACAAATTGTGCCATTAGACTCTCCAAAGAGTCGTCTACTTCCAACCGGTTTCTCAGGTGCTCAAATTCCTCATAATACTCCTCCACACTCTTGTTGCCTTGTGTCAAACGTCTAAAACGCTTCTGCATATCCCTGTGAAAGTGTGGTGGTACATAGCGCCTTCTCATAATGTATTTGAGCTCTTCCCAAGTCACTATGTTCTCATACCGGTTCTTCCTCCTCTCAGTCACTTCTCTGTCCCACCAAGTAAGAGCATGGTCAGTGAACTGGGCTGTAGCTAGAGCTACTCTCTGTGGATCAGCATATCTATAGTACTCAAAAATGTGCTCCATCCTTCTCTCTCAGTCAAGATAAGCTTCCGGGTCCACTCTTCCAGCAAAGGTTGGTGGATTAAGCTTCACATCAGGAGATGGGTACTGTGGTGGTTGCGGAGGTACATGGAATGGTGGTGCATGAAATGGTGGTGCATGAAATGGTGGTGTCTGGGCGTGGAATGGTGGTGTCTGAGCTGGTTTCTCTCCCAAGCCACGTGCTTCTCCTTGCCTAGATGTTTCAGGTATGTTTGGTATTCCAGGCTGCAAGAGTTGCCCCAAACGATCCATACCAGCTGCCATGTTGCTGAGTTGCCCATTGATGGCTGCTAGCATTTGGATCATGGCATTAGTGGCATCTACTTGTTCTGAGCTATCAGACATTGTTCTTCTGGACAAAGGATTCGATCCAGTTGAGGAGTGGTCGATTCACTAGGCGATCGGTCGATCTTAATGTTGATCGGTCGATCTGAAATTCGTCTGTAGAAGGTTGGATCGATCGGTCTCTTTGGGGATCGGTCGATCTTAGATGTGATCGACCCGAGGAATGATCGGTCGATCTAGGTCCGCTCGGTCGATCTTGTAATTGCCCGCAAAAGTGGATCGGTCGATCTAAAGTTGATCGATCGTTCCTGATCCTTTACGTCTAGGGTTTCCACTAATTTAAAGTCTCCCCGCAGCCGCTTTGTAGAGGGAGATCGATCGATCCAAAGAGGGATCAGTCGATCTGGGCTCGGGTTTTCTTCTCGCCTAGGGTTCCTGTCAGCTGCAGACAAACCAAAACCAAAGTGAAATATGAAATTCCTAGCCGTTATTCCTCTAGTTTCGTCTACAGACTCTAGAATCCTACTAGTTTAAAGGTTTCTAACTATTCTAAACTCGTTTCTTCTAATAATTCAGACTCAATTCCAAAGGACTAAGAATCTGTCAGTTTTTCTTTTTTTTTTTTTTTTTTTTTTAGAATGAATGAAACTTGCAGACAAAAAGTTAAAAAGAGATAGGTTTAGACACTTCCTGAGAAGGTAGAATCTTCAGCTCTGATACCAAAAGATGATACACGCTCTGGTTGTCAGAAGAGGATGCAAACCAAAGGGGTTAGTGTTTGTGCCAACAAAGGAGATCCTCTCCTGGTTAAACACGAAGGAAAGCGATTTGGACCACACGAGGGATGAATGATCTCGTGATACACCAAGGTTCTTCGCGCCTGGATGCTAGATCAAGGCAGAAGAATTTCAATTGCTACAGACTAAGGAAAAATCGACTAGGGCTCTGAAATTTACTGTCAAATTAGTTCTGTCTGTTATTCCAGGGGAGGCTACGGTTTTAATTACCCTAGCCTAAAAAACAACAAGTAGTTTTAAAAGAAAAAACATCAAGGCGTTCAAAACTTACACAAAAACTACAAACAGTTTAAAACTTTAAAAACCAGAAATTATTCTAAGTGTTGAAGACTGCTATAGCTTGTCTTCATTGGAGGATCCTCATCTTCTGATTATTCCAGGGGCTGGTAAAAGGTTATTATCGTAGAACAGGCCCTGTCTTGCACACTAGAGGTGTTGCCTCGTTAAAACCCCCTTCAGAAAACCCATTGGGACAAAACCAAAGGTAGGAAAAAGAGTACAATTCCCTAGCATTTCTTTGTGTGTCTTTACTCTATGGTGATAGTAAGGACACCAGAAGATGATGTCTGACACTGGAGAAGCTCGCACGAGATTCTTGAAAATGGGTCTTCTCCCTTGCTGCTGTCGATGGCTGAGGGTGGACAAAGACTAGATGATCCTGGCTCGAGCACAAATTCTACTAGATGGTTGAACTTGTGTGTGATGGCTCTGGCTCTCTGGCGAGTTATGAGTCCATTAGGTACTTGAGGGATGATCTGCACTCCCTCTGGTTCAGCTGGTATTGTAGGAGAGTCGATGTCCTCATCAGGTTGCTTTGAGCTAGGTTCTCAATCAGCTGCTCTCCTTGGTCAACATCTAAGTTAGCAAAACTCCCATAGCTCGCTGTGTCTAGAGCTATTCTGAACTTCTTATGAATTCCTCCATGAAAAATTCCTAGCAGTGCATCTTTCTCCACCCCATGATGAGGACATGCTCTGGTGTATCCCTTCAGGCGATCCCAGGCTTCATAGAATGACTCATTAGGTCTTTGTCGGAAGGTAGTGATGTCATTCCTGATTTTAGCTGTCTTCTGTTTGGGAAAGAATTTATTAGTGAATTCCTTCTTGCACAAAGCCCATGTAGAGACCAATTTTGAAGGCACATTGTGTTCCCATTGAGCAGCTTTGTCTCCCAAAGAGAATGGGAATAACATCATCTTAATTGCATCCTGAGGAAAGCCATTTGTCTTGACTGTCCTGCAGAGCCTCTCAAAATCATCAAGGTGATGAAGTGGGTTCTCACTAGGCAGACCATAGAACTTTGAGCCTTGCACCATGTTGATCAAACTCGTTTTGAGTTCATAGCTGTTGTTGGCAACAGTTGGTGTTGGAATGCCAAGACTTATGGTCCTTTCACCAGGCTCATCGAGCTCCAATGCGCTTGCGAGGAGCTCTCGCATCCACTTGTGGAATAGGCAGTGCACAATTCCCACGCCCTTGGTGTTCTTCTGGTTGGAAGTGTTGAGCTTCTCCTTTGTGATCCTCCATGTTCGGATTGGGAGATTGTTCCAGTCTTTCTCTTAGAATTCTCAAAATGTTTCCTCTCTCAAAGTGTCCTATTTCGTGAATCAGTGGTTGCAGGTTTTGTTGTCCTTGACTTCTCAAATTCATGAACCTGCAAAACAAAAAAAATTATCGAGTTTAAGTCAGCGACGAGAGGATAACAGTAAACGTAACAATCTTAGTCTTAGAAAATTTCTTAAATCTATTGGCTAAATTGTTTCCCAGCAACGGCGCCAAAACCTTGATAGAGATTTATTTATCTCCACGAGTTTCACCTGAGTATACCGAGAAGTATCCTCAAGAGTTTACCCGAGTTAGTGACTGCAAGTGCACAGTTAGTGTCTCTCGTAGTATAAACGGGATCGATCCTCAGGGAAGACTTATAACTCAATAAATTTCAGGAATTTTTATCTAAGGTAAGAGATTTAGAGTTGATTATATTCAAACTGACAGAAAGTTAAACTAATTAAAAGCAAAGTAAATAAAGTTGCGATTGAATTAAATTAGGATTATGCTAATAAACGAAGCAATTCAACCATGGAATAGGCATTAGAGTTACTAAAGGTAAGATCAATATATGATTACAAATCATGAATGTGTAATTTGTATTTCCAGAAAATGAGATTATGAATAGATTAATACATTCCCATGTAGAAACTCCTATGCTTAGAACTAGATTTGATTTGAAAACCCTAAAACTAAACAAGCGTTAAGATACATCTCAATTTTCATTAAATTCCCTAGACAACTACTTCTGCATGCTGGAATCATAAGACTCACTAATTAGACTATCCTATGAATTCACTATCCATATTTCAATGGATGAATTCGATAAACCCTAAATTGTCTCTTCCAATATTAACCTAGCAATGAACACATCTAATAGTGATGGATTACACAATCCTAGACCTAAATATCATCTCATGATCACAATTCTCCTAATCATCTATCCTATCCATGGCTGAATTTATAGATCTACTAATACATAATAGAGAATGCAGGGAAAACAATAATAGATGAGAAAAACATAATTAGATTGCAGAGATGAAGAAATACAAGAATTCTTAATGAAATAAATTTAGAAATGTCTTACTAAACACCATGGATTGCTTAAGAAAGACTTATGGTTCTTGTCAGAGTTTACTCTCTGGATTACTGAATAAAACGTGTTCCCTAGGTTTTCCTTAAACAACCTATTTATAGGTTCTCAAAACCTAATTTATTTTACAAAAACGACATAAAAATGAAATATTTACAAGGATCGATCGATCGGACGAAGGTAGATCGATCGATCTAAACTGGTTCGATCATTCTCTTCCTCCTCTAGTCGGTCTTGGAGATTGACGCAGAATCGGGCAGATATACGATCGATCGATCGCTGAATGCATGATCGATCGATCTCTTCACTTCAAAGGATATACAGGTTTGATCATCATTTGAGCTCATTCCTCCAAGTGATACGTTCTGATCATTCTCGCATCGTTGCACTAGCCACCGGTGTCTTCATAAACTCCGAAAAACGTTATTAACTTGCTTTGTATCCTATGTAAAACAAAAAATGGAAAACATTCTAGTATTCTAATACACATGAGCCTAAATGTGTCTTAAATATAAAATCTAATGGTTAATTTATACAAGTTATGTACAAAATAATCTATTAAACCTACTAAAATATGGATTTATCATATATAATACCACTGTTAATTCTTACCACAAGGTAACAGAGTATGGGTAAGGCACATCTCATTCGGATAGCTAGTTTGATTGTTCACTGGTTATCATAGTTGCAATATATGCTGAAAATGTTTGGGATTTAACATTGCAGGCTCTTCTTCAAGTGAAATGAATTGCAAAAGAGGCTGGGAAGAGAGAGCTGCGAGAAGCTGAAATAGCTGGTGAGATCAAGTGAAATTTGAATTGCAAAACATGTACCTGGGAACATTCAGCTACAAACCTGAATTCAAACCAAAATATGGGTTTTGTATTTTGTAAAATACATTATAATACCTTTTAAATTTCTTTGTAAAAACATGTTTAAATATTTTCACTATGTCTCTCATCTCATCCATGTTCTTGACTTTATCATGCTGTACTTATAAAATCATAGAAAGCCTTGTAAACATGAATATAAACAAGCAAAATAGATTATATATAGTTTTGTAAACATGGTGTTATGAGATTTTAAAACAGTTTGTAAGATTTACAAATAAATTTATATAAAGCTTATAAAAAAATTCTAAAATCTTATTTCATTAGTTATAAAATCAAATAAATTCATAAAAAGCTTATAAAAACGTTTAAAATTTTATTTTATAAGGTTATAAAATCAAATAAAAATCCATATAAAGATATATAAAAACTTTTATAAACTTTTTTATAAAGTTATAAAACCAAATGAATATATATATAAACATATAAAAACTTTTAAAAGCTTATTCTATAAGGTTATAAAATCAAACAAATTCATATAAAATTATATAAAAATTTTAAAAGCTTCTCCTATGTGATTATAGAACAGTGTAAAAATATATAAAACTTTACAGAAAATATATGTAAATAAATTTTGTTTTATGGTACAAACATAGAATTTTATATGGTTATGTATGTCTCTATACATTTTTATACGCTTTTAAATGGTTTTATATGTTTGTGAAGTTGTCTTCAATAAGGTTATAAAACCAAATAAATTCATATAAAAGATTTATAAAAAATTTTAAAAACTTCTTTTATAAGATCATAAATCTATATAAAGATTTATAAAAAGTTTTAAAAAGTTTCTATTATAAAGTTATAAAACCAAATAATTCATATAAAAAATTTTTAAAGCTTATTCTTTAAGATGTTTAAACCAAATAAATTCAGATAAAATTATATATAAATTTAAAACCTTCTCCTTTATGGCTATAAACCGGTGAAAAAATTAGTAAGCAGGTTTGTATATCTCCATTGATCTCTGATTTGGATTTTGTGTTCTTCCATAAAACACTAAGCTTTGGTGATTTCTATTAAGTTTTTGAAGTCTGGGTTTCCAATATAGAATACAAAACTATAAAGATTAAAATTATTTTTTATGGCTTCAAATTGGAATCACAAAATTCGGTAAACAAAATGGCAGATTTCTATTTCATATATATTTTCAAAATTCACTTATAAATTTATATAAAACTTTATGAAATCGTATAAAAGTTAATAAACATAAAATTGTATAATAAATCAGTAAGAACTAGGTTTTGTAAGTAGTTTTAAAATTTTATAGAATTAAACAAATTCATATAAACGCGTATAAAAAATTTTAAAATTATTTCTATAAAGTTATAAAACCAAATAAATTTATATTAAAACATATAAAACTTTTAAAGCTTCTTCTATAAAATCATAAAACCAAATAAATTCATATAAAACGTATAAAAACCAAATAAATGTTTAAAACATTTAATATTTTTATCATAGATTATAAAAATAATAGAATTTTAATAAAGCATATAAAAATAAAATAAAAAATTTACAAGACTATAAAAACAAATAAATTTATATAAAAACGTATAAAATCATATAAACCCTGATAAAAATCTTTATAAAACTACATAAAACTCTCTACAATTCTGCATCCAGGAGTGAGACCATCCAAAGCATATTAATAAAAAAAGTTATTGAGGAACAAAATTTTCGATGATTTGTACCGTTTTACAAAATCTTTTTGATATTGACGACTCTTAAACAACAAAATATTAATTTCTTCACCCTACATAGAGACAAAAGGAATTGTAATTAACGTTTTCCATAGACAAAGTTAAATTATTTCTGCTGCTGGTTCTTAAGCTGCTTCCGCTGCAGCTGCTCATTGGAGGTTCTTGGCAATCGATGGCTTCACTCATTTTTTTTCTTTCTGGGCAACACAATGGGTGTACAACCTGAAGCTTCAAGCTTCTCTTTAGGCTGATGTCAAGAATGCACGAGCTTTACGCTTAGTTTTCCGGTACACAAATCTGAAATCCAAGAACAACCAAAGCGTTTTATATAGAGAAATGATGAATGGATGGATTAACCAGAATGAGAATTTAACTACTCATGAAAAGGCTTGCACACTAATAGTTCCATAGAGATACATGATCGATTATGTATTTTGTCCCAAACAGCACAACATCACGAGAAAGCCTAAAAGCCATAATTCAAAAGTAAGAGGAAAGTTCCAAATCATTAAGATACCACATTACACTTCACGATAAAGCCAAAAAGACATAATTTATAATCAGAATCAAACTAGTAACCCTTAAGTTCTCATGAATTTCTTGTCCCTATACTTCTACACAATTAAATCAACAACCATGGATCAGAAAGAAAGACTGCCATGAATTACATCGTCTGAAGCAGCACAAGGCTGAAAAGTAGGACCAGGATTGGACCGTTCAACGGCGACTTGAACCGGAACGCCAAAACCTTTCCTTGGAAGTCCGGTTTCGCCGAACCGCGGCTGAATCCTCCCGGCGTTTATCTTCGTCGCCGAAGACTGTTCAAGTGTTATCTCTTTCACCATCTTCATCTCTCGCAGCTCCGTGACCACCATCGTAAATTTATGAAGTAATGGTCTAATGGTTTGGATCATCTACAAAATACGTTAGCACATCCACCACATAGTACATGTTTTTTCCTATGTTCTTTACAACCATTTTCTCTTTCAAACTCTCACGTTCTATGCAAGTTAAAAGCTACCAATCAAAGTGAGTCCTATATTTGGATTAGTATAACTTTATTTATTTTCTTTGTAACTTTCGAGAATATAGGTTTAGTCAGACCAAATGTCATATCGTCCCTACTTGCCCCTCTTGGCAAAAGTCTCTCTTCTGTCTTTTGGTCTTGAAGATTTTCTCTCCTTCGGTAGGTAAAAGTACTGAAACAGAGTAACCCAAACCTCGCCGCCGGAAAAAAAAAAATTGAAATCGATGGAGCCTTCTCTGAGAGCAAACCAATCATCGATTTTAAACGAAATCGAACGTATGCCAGAAGCTCCACGTCAGCGTATATCTCATCACCGTCGAGCTCGCTCCGACACTTTCTTCTCCGGCGAATCAATCGACGATCTCCTTCTATTCGATCCTTCCGATGTAGATTTCTCTTCTCTCGATTTCCTCAACGCTCCAACACCACAACCTCAAGTACAACCATCTCCGATGTCCGTTGATTCTCCTCCCGAAGAAACCTCATCCAACGGTGCTCCACCGATTCCTCTTCCTCCTGGCCGTCACGTTCGAAGCTTCTCAGTTGATTCCGAATCCGATTTCTTCGACGATCTAACGGCCACTGAGGATAATCAATTCACCGCGAAATCGTCCCTACCTACAAGCTCTGGAGGGAGGAAAGGTCATCATCATCGGAGTAATTCGATGGATGGAGCTACAAGTTCCGGTTCGTTTAACATCGAATCGATTCTCGCCGCCGTGAATTGCAAAGACGGTGCTAAGAAGAATATGGGTATGGCTAGTGACAGACTTGCTGAGCTTGCTTTGCTTGATCCCAAAAGAGCTAAACGGTAAGTATCCTCAGATATTAGGATTTTTCATTCCTTTTTGCCTTAAACATACTTTGATTCATAATCTTGATAGGATTCTAGCAAATAGACAATCTGCGGCGAGGTCAAAAGAAAGGAAGATTAGGTATACTGGTGAGCTGGAGAGGAAAGTACAGACACTTCAGAACGAAGCAACTACACTGTCTGCTCAAGTCACTATGTTGCAGGTAATGACTTGGTCAAGCACACCATATCTTTAAGCCATTGTGCTTATGTATCTGATGTCTCAACGTTACCTGCTATTTACATTTGAGTTGTATTTGATTAAATTTGGTGATGTTGGAGATTAAATGGTTTGTGCTTGTATTCGCTTGGTTACGATAGCTTAGAACTTGTAATTTGAGGCCTAATGTGTTTAAGATTGCTTCTCGGTGTTTAGACAGTAGATCTGTTTGTTACTCGGAACAATTATATGATAAGTCAGTGGAATAGTTTAAATAAAGAAGAGAGAAAACAGATTTGATGTCTTCGACAAATTAGTTAAGAGATCTCTACAACTTTACTGTTGTGTTCTTGACTTTAACCAACAATTCATGATCAATAAAGGAAGAATCGTTTCTGATTCTTATTAGTATACAAGCAGTACCAAACGATCTGTTATTTCTTATGTTAATTCAACCAACATGTCAGATATGTCAATAGTATAATGAAAACAGTCGCTGTTGTAATTTTTGTATACAGTTCAGTGATAGAAGCAATTCTGGAGTAATATAAAATGATTTCTTCCCTGAAGAGCATGTTTGCGCATCCATTCTAAACTCTGCTCCTTGTGTATACTGTGCAGAGAGGAACATCAGACCTGAGCACTGAAAACAAACACCTCAAAATGCGGTTGCAAGCATTAGAGCAACAAGCTGAACTTAGGGATGGTAAGCCATGTTTCACTGGGTCGTTCTGAAAAAGCAGCATTGTATATAATATAACCAAAATTTTGATACAGACTTAATATTGCTGGGTGTAACTTTCAGCTTTGAATGAAGCACTGCGGGAAGAACTGAACCGACTCAAAATAGCTGCTGGAGAAATTCGTCAAGGGAACGGAAATTCATACAACCTTGCTCAATTCTCATCTCAGCAATCGGCAATCAATCAGTTCGGAGACAACAAGAACCAGCAGATGAGCACAAATGGGCAGCCATCGCGCCCAAGCTTCATGGATTTCACCAAGAGAGGCTAAGTTCCAAATCTTGGCTGAGTTACAAATACCTTATATTCATTTGGGGATGCAATATTGGATGTATGTATGTATGTATTATGGCTTGTGATAGTAGTTTGCTTGTATGTCTATGCAGATATGTTCATGTTGATATCACGGTCTTTATATTTTAAGAGTAGTAACTACTGTAATATTCTCCAGAAAATTTTATAGCAAACATATCTACCAGTGGTTTAGTTCAAATCATCTAAAACGTATAGAGCACATCACAACATTTTATTAATAAGTGAAACTGACAAAATTTTACGAAAATTCATGGCTCCAACGGATAGAAATTTAAATCAGAAACAAAGAAATGCCAAACATGTGGTGAACTGCGCGGTCACTTGTGAGCTGGACAGATGCAGTTGTTGGTTCCTACATCCTTTGCAAGGCATGGTGTTTGAGATCCATCCTCATACCAGGCCGATCTATGTTCGACCAGGTCTTTCACAAAATGATCGAGCTTCTCGATTGTAACACTTGGCATCACCACCACATGCGCTATATCGCCTTGGCAAGCAAGCTGCCACCTTCTAACAAACTCTTCATCTTTGGGCCTTTCAAAGACCACAGTGCTGCTAAGCTCGTTGAGCATGGCGCTGATCCCAGCTTCACGAAGTCTGTCTTTAAGGTAATGCGCGTTTCTCAGGCATTTCTGAACTTCTTTCTGGAATCCTTTGTACCCTTTACGGTTTAGAGTGTACCAAAGGAACAAAGGCGCATGCCCGTTTCTGCTTCCCATGATTGTTGCATCCCTTGATGCGAGGTACTCAACGTTACTGGATAGGACTTTGATGTGTTCCATTCTTGTTATCTGAACACCACAAGGCATTGGACACCCGACAAATTTGTGGCCCGACACACTCACACTCCCTATCGGTTTATTGAACGTGACTTTTGGTGCCTGCATAAATGAGAAAAACAAAAAAGATTCGTCAGAGCACAGTTAAGGTTATCACAATGGTATGATTGAAGACTGTACACTTACACGTTTGACAAAAGGCATCATAAGTCCAAACAGAGCTCCATCGCAGTGAATATAGAACCTGTCATGTGAGAACCCACACTCTTCAAGAGTTTTGATTACAAGGTCGAGATCATCGACGGCTCCTTTAACCGTTGTTCCTGCAAGAAAGAAGATATACCAACCATCAGCAAAACTCCACCTTTCCCTAATACAAACCAAGTAATAAAGAGAAACACCAACCTATGTTAACATTAAGAATCGCCGGTTTATCTTTGTTTGCCAACAGCTTTCGTCGGAAATCATCACAGTCGATCTCCCCCGAGATAAGCGTATCAACCTTCTCGCACTCCATTCGATACATACGAGCTGCTTTAAACACGGAGTAATGAGATTCACCCGACGCATACAAAATCCCATCAGGAAACATTTCTCTCCTGAAGAGATTAAAACAATATCACAAACCGCAATACAAATGAATCAAAGATTGAAAGCCGATCACACAAACATACACACCCAACTAAAATCCCGTGAAGGTTTCCTTCTGTGCCACAGTTTGTGATGTAACCCCAATAGTCATCTCTCTCTATCTCCCAGAGACGAGCAAACCAATCCAAAACGCCAACTTCAAATGGCCTCGAGTGAACACCATAGTTGCTTTCGATAAACGGATCTCCAAGATTGTTAATGGAGAAATGTTGCAACTGCCCAAGCGCACCGTAATCGAAATCCAAGTTATATGGATAACCTACACCATATTATCATTTCCACAACGTTAAAACTCAAAACATATCGCAGATTCTTAACAATATCGTCTCTCTTGGCCTAGTGTCTACCTTAGGCAAATTTAATATCATGAATCTAAAAATAATGAATTTTTTGTTACCTAGATGATATTTGGTTCGTTCAACCAAAGTTTTCCGGTAACGAGCGAGAACGCTAGCCATGTAAGCTTCCTTATCTCCGGTGAATTCGTCGTTCGACTCCGGCTCCGTAACGGCGAGGGACGTCGTGTGCACATTCCTGCCGAGAACCATTTCTCTATCTCCTCCTCCTCCTCCGTTTGTTACCTTCGTCTTTTTCAGATTCTCTTCCTCGTGACCTGCTCCGATCCCGTTTGTTACCGGCGAAGGTAAAGGTTCGGCGACCACAGCCGTTGGATCGAAATCATCAGACAAGATCTCGAATTTTTCAGCCATTCCAAAGATTGGTTGATCAGATTCCATAGCTCCAACCATGGTGATTTAAAAGATGCAAAAAAGGAGGAGAATATCTAGTGAGTGCAGATCTGAGAGAGAGGAGAGAGAAGGAAGTGATTGGTGGAGAAGCGGTGGAAATGGTGGGGCAGAGACAGAAATCGAGAGAGACGCGGCTTCGTTCATTTATAAGTAGCAAAAAAAAAGACAAGACAAAAAAAATTAATACTTTGCTTTTTGTTTTGTTGCCCTTTCGTTAGCACTTGTGCTTGCCACGTGAGATTTGATTTATTTTTATTAAAGAAATAAAAAATTTTACCAACCAAACAATTTCTAAATCATTCTCGTTTGTTGGTGGGCAAATATTTTTCAATACTTTTTTTTTGTTTATCAAATACTATTTGTGAGATTCATATTAAATTAATACCATCTGTTACCTTTTCTTTTCTTCCTTTTAATAAAATTAATTAATATTTTATATTTTGGGACCACTTAGGTGATAGAAAATGGGACCTACTCAAATGATAAAAAATTGGTATCACACAATTTATTTTTCAATATCCATCCACTATCACACCAAATTCTTTTTTATCAAAAAAATGAAAATAGGATTCACCCTGTTTTTTAATTACTGACGATCACACCGAAATTTTTTTATCAAAAAATAATTATATCAATTTCAAATGGGACTCACACAATGATATTTATATACAATTGAATATTATTAATATAATTAAGACAATATGTACAATTCGATAATACTAATATAACTTATATATTTATGTAAATAATAAAAAAAATATTTTCCAAAATATTTTTCTATAAATCTTTATTAATTTTAATTTCTTTATCTATTGTAATCGGTACAAATAAAAAATGCCTAAAGATAATGATACAACTAGAAAACCTCAAAATGATAATTTTACTACTATGTTTAATCTGATAGTATTGGTACAACTCAATACAACTTTAGTGTGAACCCATGTAATATGAACAAGTGTTTAGTATTTAAAACTTAGGGTTTAAGATTTAGGACTTAGAGTTTATACTCATATATATGAGTTACTGAAATCACTGTTGTTGAAAAAGTAGTATTATTTAAGGGAAGTTTAGTAGTAGTAGCCAAAGGGAATGTATAGTAGTGGTATAAAAGAGTGACACAACAAAGTATTACTCGTACAACTATATACTAAAAATTCTGGATTGTGTTATTAAAAGAGGAAAACCCTGAATAATAAGATTTTCATTTGTTGGAGAACATCGACCAAGAAGAAGAAGTACTCACAGATGAGGTTTGTATTCGTACTTTAATTGTAGTAGTGGTGGTAGTGGTATCAGGTATTGAAACAACTATGTAATTAGAGGGTATTACAGGGTTTCATGAATTGAAATATATGGGTATTACTCGTATAACTATGTACTATAAATAAAACTGTATATTACTGGTACGTTGTAGGGTTTAGGGATTAGGGTTTGGGTTTAGCGTTTGGGTTTTATGTGTTATAATCATGTATTTGGGATACTAAAACCAGCGTTTACCCTATTAAATATGATATTCAATTATTAATCTAGAAAAAGTAAAAAATAACATGTTTTAATCTTATAAACCCTAAACATATATGTGTGTTGTTAACTTGTTTGATCATTAGTATGCGAATTGCTGAAAATTTGTAATTTCGAAAATCTATTAATATGAAAGTTTTCCAAATACTAATTTAGTAACCTAATGTAATCGATACAACTCAGAAAACTGACTAAAAATATCGATATAACTGAAAAAACGATAAAGTGATATTTATATAATTACGTGTTGTTTATACAACTATGTACAACTATAGTGAGAATGCTCCTAGTGTGAACAAGTGTGAACACAAAATATTTATTGTTTCTTTATTGAACATTAGTGTGAACGCGCGGGAGGGCGCATGTGTTTTGGCCCAGTCGTACTTAGTTGTATTTGTACTACTCAATTGTATTCAATTTTGTTATGAAAACTCAGTTGTATTTAGTTGTATTTTCAAAACTCAGTTATATTCGTTATTTACATAGTTTAAAACCACAAAAACAACAAAAACAATACAAAACCACACAAAAGAGTTCATACATTAACTAAAGAATTTTGCTTAAATTTAGAATGACATGCTTTCTTTTTCAGACTCTTTGATAAACTTGGACTGTCTTCATTACTTTCTCCACTTCAATCCCTGCTAGGAGTTTCTCCTCTCTTCTCACCATCAATGCTCGATTTTACAATAACGTGTAGTAGTATCGATTGATACTCAGTTGTACAGTAACGTGTAGTTATATTTATTGATACTCAGTTGTATCATAACATGTAGTTGTATTTATTTATACTTAATTGTAATGATACTAATGGTTAATTAATACTCATATATACACAACCACATAGTTTTATCTAACATATAATTCACATTTCCTTCAAATCAACTGCTAATCAACTACTACTATATACCCATTGAACATGTGACTATTAAAGATGTTGCCATTGTTGGAGATACAACCATTGTTGGAGATTCCGCCATTATTGGAGATGAAAGATTTAGAAGAGATAGAGGATTTGGAAGAAATAGAGGACTTGGAAGAGATTGAGGAAGAGATATTCATCTATATTATCTAATATAAACATAATTTAGTTATAACCTAAATAATTTAATTTAATTGTAATTTATATATAAAATTAAAAATATAATTAAAAATAATTATAATTATAAAATTGATTATCTAAATTATTAACAATTGAATTTATAAATATTAATGTGTTCGTAATACTTGAAAAAAAACACATCAACTCATTTGGTTAATTCTCAGCTCTTTGGACTCAAGGATAACATGTTAAACTCTCATATTTGCTAAATTTCAATAATTCTATATAATATATATTAAATATGTGATGAATACACAAAATATCAATTTGGTCAAGTGGTTCATGCTACTTGTTTACTTTTTTATTTTTTTGAATGTTTTTTTTTTTCAAATTGAATATTTTTTGTCAAATACATTTTTTAAAAAAAAATTAAAATTTTTGTCAATTTTTATCATTTTTGTCAATTTTTATCAATTTTTATCATTTTTTTTATCAAATTCGTTTTTTCAATTTTTTAACTTTGTATATTTTGTTGTTAATTTTTATCATTTTTCAATTTTTGTAAATTTTTGTCCATTTTTTTGGTCAAAATTTTTTTTGTGTCAATTTTTTTTTGGTTAATTTTTTTATTAAAAGAAAATAGTTGACCCGGTTTGAATCCGGTTTACCCATTAACCCATTGGATCATTGATTTGGGTTGTAATTAAGTTAAAAAGTTAAAGTTATTTTGTAATTTTTATCACTTTTGTTAAAAGAAAATATAAAAAATAAGAAAAATGTGAGGAGTGTTTCAGAAACTTTTTAAAAGAATCAGAGTATATGAGAATTTGACTCTCTACCAACTTGCCATGAGACTATAAGATTCATATTTGACTTTCTTTAATCTTTAAATCCATACAACAAGAAAGAAACAGAAAATAAAACAAAACTTGAATTGATAGGAAATCATTTAAAATTTGATGTAAACTTGTTTTGGTTTGAATAGCATAACAAATGAATGAACATAACATAAATTAGTGTACAATTTTTAACAAAGAAAAGTATGATTAGTGCAAATAAACAGTAAAAGAAATGTATAATGAACATGATTAGTCTGAGTCCAAAAGGTGTAATTTTATTCAAAACAATAAAAATGCATAATGAATATAAAAATAGAAGAATATCATATTTGTTGGGTATAATTTTATTTATAAAATTTTATTGTATAAACCCGGTAAACATGGAATAATCATATAAATAATAAAAAATATATTCTTGAAAAAATTTAAACTCTAATACGAGATTTAATAAATGTCTAAATCCAAACGAAACAATTTTTATAAGATAATTTTTTAGTAATATAATGAGATAGCGGTTTTGATCTTATTATGAGACAATTGTTTTGATCTTATAATGAGGTAATCGTATTGGCCATATCACAAAATAATCATATTTCGCTCAATAACAAAATATCCATGATGACTTTACCCGACAAGAGTCGGTTATCCAAATCTTCATCCCAAGATGATTAGAACGCAAAGTATATCCCTTATAAAAGGGAACACAACTACATAAGAAAGGGGATGAAATCGAGCGAAAAACACCAAGACCACATCTAACAACTAGAAAACTTAACTATATTGATTGACTTAGTCTTGATCTCTGTATTTTCAATTGTTACTCTGATTAATGAAAGGCTATTTCATATATATCTCTGTGTTCTCCATAATTCTGCAACGATCTGATTTTTTTTCTAAACAATTAGCGCTAGAAGGAGGAAAGAAAAAAAGCTACGTGAGACGACATAAGAGCATCTCCATCTGTGTTTTTTAGACAAGATCTTAACTATTAAAATATTAAAAAGAAATGAAAAGAAAAAAGAGAAAGGAAGAATCGATCCTTAAATAAGAACCAGAAGAATCGGTCCTTAAGTTAATCAGTACACCTGTCAAAGTATTAGTGGTTAGAATTTTAAATTTTAATCATTTAATAAATAAATATATATAATTATATTTTTAAAATAAATAAGATACTCTAACACAACGACACACGACCACTGTTGTTCTTATTTAGTTGGAAACTTTGACTGTCCACATGAAAGAGTTTGTTCAAAAACTCGTGCAATTAGAGGCAGAAAATGCTATATTGAAGAAAGAGATATTGGCAAGGAATGATACCATAACCATAGAAGATGGACTTTAAACGCCCATCCGCCATATGCAACCTTTGAACATAACTCATGGTGTTGATGGAGACGTGTCACACCTGGTTGGATCTAGACAAAAAAAACATCTAGAGGCCTTGAAACATTGTTTCTCAAACACATAAATGATATAGAGGCGTTGATTGAACGATTACCATGTATATCTCGGCCAATCCAGAAAAGTGCTCTACAAAGTTATGCTCACTGAGACCAAGGAAATATGTGTTTCCGACTATGAAGATGTACTATGTAACAACTGATCCTGAAAACTATGTAGCGCAATACAAGCAACGGAAATTCGCAATGGCTATTCAAAAAGAACTTTGGGAAGCCACCATGTGTAAAGGGTTTGGCACAAATCAAGGGAGCATACACCACAAAACGGTAGTTATTTGCCCATCTACGGAGCATACACCACAAACGGTATTTGCTCACCCATCAAGGAAGCATACTACAAATTGATAGTTGCTGATCCATAGAGTAAACACACTCACCAAAAACAAGTAGCCACCTAGAAAATCGATTTCAATAAGAAGAGGTAACCTAGGTACTCACTATAAAAACATGCAAAAATCTTTGCACGACCCCATCCATTACGAAAACTAGTCGTGATGAATATTATGTTAGGGATTCAGTCATAATCATGGTAATGGCACTATAGAAAATCCATTACCAAAACAAGGTAATGACCCCTGTTACTGTAATGGCGTTATAGAAAGTCAATTACTAAAATACAATAATGACTCTAAAGAAAATCCATTACCAAAATATGGTAATGGCCCTCATTACGATAATGGCGTCCATTACAACACCGACACCGATTATGGTAATGGTGTTAAAAAAGTTAATTACCAAAAATTAGAAATGGCTCTATAGAAAATATATTATCAAAACATTGTAATAGCGCCCATGATGGTACCAGTAATGACATTTAAAAAGTCACTTACCAAAATATGGTAAAAGCTCTAAAGAAATTCCATTACCAAAATTTGATAATGGCGCTAGAGAAAGCCAAAAATGGCAGTGGTGCCAGTGAAAGCCAAAAACAGTAATTGCACCAGTGAAAGCCAAAAAAAAAATCAATGGCATTCAAGAAAGTCTATTACAGTAATAAGACCAATGAAATTCCATTACCAAAGTGTCATAATGACACTATAGAATGTCCATTACCTAAGCAAGGTAATCGTGCTAAAGAGAGTTCCTTACCTAAAGATGATAAAAGCAGTAATGAGAGCCCATTACATATATGTGATGATGACACTAAAGGAATTCCATTACCAAAATACAGTAATGGCGCTATAGAAAGTCCATTTCCAAAATACGGTAATGGCTGTAAAAGAAAATTCAATTATCAAAATATGGTAATGGGGCCCTGTAACACCCTTGACCAGTCTATGTTAAAGTTTAGTTAACCAACTGTGCAATAATCAAACAAAAGTAATAACCACATAAATTCAAACCAGACCAGAAATGCTACTGACGTGTACCAGACATCCAATCCGAGGTTCCCAACAAAATTTAAGAACCCTAGGCCGAACGCCCGAGCACACGTGCCTATTAAATGTAACCCTATGCCAGCCAACCTGGACAACTTTCATAGTTCGTACGTCCCAGACCAGAATCAAATATTATACAAAACCTACACACATATGCTTAATAAATACATTTCATATTCATCAATACCAAGCACAACAATTATCAAGCATCAATCAACATTAAAATATCTCTTATTTGTCTTGCAGTACAACAAGCATAATCACAACTCACATTGGCCTACTATAACAAAATAATGACAACATATGGTTCACGTTGGGTTTTTGGGTATTTTAGGCAAAACCTGGATTTTATGGTGTTTTGACCATATTAAGGAAAAACTAAGCTCAGTTTTGGATTCAGGAAGAAAACTAAGTCGGAAAGGAAAAATTGACTTAAGCGACTGACCCAAAAACTTTTCGCCTAAGTTGCTTGAGACTTCTTAACTAAAAGCTCATAAGCTAGCTGGTTTCTATTCTATCCTGTAATTTATTTTTTTGGACATCGTCAAAGCATAAATACCCTTTAACCATTGATGTGGAGAAAAATATTGATAGATAGATTGAAAACGGTTAAAAATTTATTGTTTATCTGGTTAACCTCCACATATTTCTTAACATAGGCGATGAAATTGACTGTTTTATTGATTTGAACAGAAGAATGTGTACATGTGGAAAGTATGACTTTTTAAAAATATTTTGCAAACACGCCACTAAAGCAGGTTTTTCTGTCGGCAAAGAAGCACACTCACTCATTGGTGAAAGCTATACCACTGCTTCATGGTAAACAACTTATGAGGAATGCATTAATCCAATAGCTATTCTTGAGGATGCATGACTTATCCTACTGAATGTTGAACATTTCCCAAGTTCTACCACTTGAAACATAAAGAGCTGCTGGTAGGCAAAGAAAGCGTCAATTTGATGATGCCCAAATTCTACCAAAGTCAAGATACGATCGTCACAAGGATCACAAGGGTCTAAGAGGAACCAGTGTAGCCGTTGTGGTATTAACAGACATTACAGAATGACATATGATAGAGCAATATAGACATGTTTTCATTTTCTTTTGGGTTTTTTCATTTGATTTAAATTGATGTAGCTGACATTTATCTTTCTATTTTTTGCTTTGTCCTTTGGTTTAAGAATATTTTCATCTTCCTAACGACTTTTATAATCCGGTTTTTGTTAGCTATTTTGTTTTATGTTTTTTTATTTCATATAATATTCAAGGTTAATCTCGTGTTTCTCCTTTGTTAATGGTGATTTCATTTGAGTTTTGATGATTTTAGAAAGTTTATTTCATAATACAATATGTTTATAAAGAGCATATTGAGAAGTCTAATCCAAGCAGGTGACACTTAATGAATTTCAATGCATACATTCCACAATCACGATAAATCTTATTTAGGCCAATGTCCATTAACAAATATAAGAATGAATACTGACGAATATTAAGATGTTTCTTGTTCACATGTGACTGAACAGCTTTCACAATATGAGGGATGATGATTCCTTTTTGTGTTTCTTATCTGAACAATCAAAAACATATTATTTTAAGTATGAAATTATTGGACAATGAGATTTAATAGTTATTACGGACAAAGGCTGGAAAATAGATATGATAACATCCACATCCTACACTTTTCTGGTTTTCCATGCAATGGAAGCTCACCATTCCGTAAGTTAAGAACAAACTATCCTATTTGAATCTTCTCTTATCTTCCAAAAGTTTGTGGTATGGACTTCTGATTTATATGCTGACACTACACGAAAACATGCAATTGGCGACTACAATTGGCGACTAAAATTATAGTCGCACATATTGACGATTACTTTGCTACTACAGGATGACTATTTTACTACTACGTAGTTTTAGTCGTAACTCAGTCGCTATTTTGCGACTATGTATAAATGTGGTAATTTGGTCATAATTTAGCGACTAATATGCGATTAATGTGTGACTAACTATCAAATGTGGTCAACGGCCGGGCATTAGTCGCTAATTTAGTGACTATCATGCGACTAATTATCAGAACAACTACATGGCGACTAACTAGCGACTATATATAACCAATGATACGCGATTGATTAAACCATGTAAACCGAATTAATTTTTTGGTTTAAGCTAACAATTTTACCATATCAGAACTGGTATAACCCCGCACCCCCTTCGCATAAAATTTCTCCGTCTGCCTAAAGAAACCCTAAACGAGTGTTCTCTTCCTTCATTTGTTCGATCGTGTGTTCTCTTCCTTCATCTGTGTTCGTCTCTTACCGCAGTTTTGGTTGGTCATATCTTCCTTCATTTGGGTTCAGTGATTTTTTAGAAAAAGAACTGATAAGTGGTTTTTAGGTTTTAGATATGTTCATTCAATCCTTAGAAAATTTTTGTTTCTTTGTTTGTTAAATTGGTTTTAGGGTTTACCTAATTGGGATTTAAATGGTTTTCGTTTGGCAGATTTTCACTGCATCACCGATTCATGTTCCAGATACATGGCATATGCCTCAGGTGAACCCTCTGTAGCTTTCACTGTATTTACATGTCTTACTATTAAAATGATACTTACACAAGGAATCACCTTTTTAGTTGTTGATTAAGTAGGATTTCATTTGATCTCTCATGGGTTTCTACCTTGTTGTTTCCTTCTACCGTTTTTTTTTCCTACAATGACAGATCGAAAAAATATTTCACTGATAAAGATGAAGCAAATCTGGGTTGTTTTTGATTATTTTTTTATTTGTAGAGATTTGGATCTCCTTCTGGGCAAAGTGGATATGATCTGTCGTTTAAGATCTTGTTGATTGGAGATTCTGGTGTTGGTAAAAGCCGTTTGCTTGTGAGCTTCATTTCCAGAGCCGTTAGTGATCTTGCTCCTACCATCGGTAATTACTTCTTCATACTTACAATCTAGCAGTCTGGTCTTAGGATTTGATTGTTTAACTCTATACATAGTCAATTGTTTCATCTTTGTAAGACACTAAGTATTTGATTAATAAACATAGGTTGAAAACTTTTTTCTTCTTGTTTTCGACTAGAACTAATATTCTCAACACTTCAAAAATACATTATATCTTAGGTATTCTCAATCTATATGTCCTAAGATTTGTCAAAGGTAATCGTACTTGCTGCCACACCAATGAAACTTCTGTTTGTTTTGTTGTACTTTCTAATTCAGTTCTGTGATTCTACACATACGACAACTAGATATAAACATAGATATGCACTATATTTATAATTCCTATCTGCTTTTCTAATCATTATTGTCTCAGTGATAATAAATTCACCGACCGGTAAGAAATTGACATATTAATTTCATTTCTATCCAATACGCTAAAGCTGTCTCATAGAAAGAGCATTTTTTTTTTCTATCAGTAGGATTTATCTTGTTTGGTTTGTGGAAATATGTTTTGTCGGATCATACTTGTATATCATGGTGTAAGTAAACCTCATTATTACTCAATAGGATTCTCAATGCAACAGTGTTTATTAACAAACCGATATCATAATGTCGGAAGGAATTAAGTTTGATTTGTTATTCTCACTTGAAAGCAATGTCTTGTGTAGTTTGTTCATTGATTGTGTTCTTGTTTTCAGGTCTGTAAAGACACTGAGAGTTGAGACAGAAATTCTGGTTTTGTTACATCGTGAGCTCCATTTTCATCAGCAATTTGTCTAGTTTTTGAGGTAACCATTTTTCTTTCTCTTCTTAGATGTCCAAAATGCCTGTAATATAGCTTTGTTTTGTTGATTTTTTTTTGTGTTAATACAGTCACTAAATTCATCTGTTACTTTCTTCACTTTTGCATATAATATATTGTGTAAGTAAATTAAAGTGAATGTTGCCCACTGTAACTTGATTGCTTCAGTGTCTGATATTACTGACCTTGAATTGTTTCATTACTAAAATCCAAACTGATCCAGCATTTTTGGATTTTATGGCAGCTCGTTCAGCTTCTGGAACTGCTTCAACTCCACCGGCTTCATCTCCACCGGCTTCATCTCCACCAGCTCCTTAGGTTACTTATGACTCTCTTTCTATAAACTTCATAACTTAATTTTCATGTTTGATGTTCCTTTTTGTATGTCTGATGTTGGACTTGGTGTTGGACTTGGTGTTTTATGTATCAATGTTAGTTTTAAACGTGAATTTTAGTTTATGATGTTTTTTGATGGTGTATTTCGTATACAATCAAAACATACCAAAACAGAATACCAATTATTTTATCATAAGAAACTTTCGTCGCCAAACAGACGAAACTTAGTAACTGAACAGACGTAAAACAGTCGCATAATAGTAGCAAAAAACTCACGACAGAATTTTTTTTTCTACAAACTAATAGTCGCTATATTGTCGCCATTTAGTCATTAAATAGACATAAAACAGACGCAAAGTAGTAACTAAAACATTTAGTCGCAACATAGTCGCCAAACTATTTAGTCGCAAATTTGTCGCTAATAAAATAGTCGTTAGATAGTAGCCAAAACATGTAGTCGTATTTTAGTCGCTAACTAAACAGTCGGTAGTTAGTCACTAAATCAGAAAGTCGCATAATAGTCGCCAAATATTACGACCATAATACGACTACTTTTGTTCATTCATTTTTTTTTGTCGTAGTTTCGTCGTAATGTAGTCGTAACTTTTAACGACTACGTTACGACTACATGTACGACAAAACATTTTATCGACTAAGGATTTACGACTATCTTATATAGTCGTAACGTAGTAGCAATTCACCATTTAACGACTAAATAGCGATTATATGTGCAGTCGCCATTTGAATGTTTTCATATAGTGTGAATAAGCAATTTATAAAGGCAATAAGATATGGTGCCCATCATCGAAAGATATGTTTTTTTCAGAATAAGTACATAAATGCATCTATATCCTCATATAATAAGTAACCCGTAAATAAATTTGTATTCATTTAATGTTTATAAGATAATATGTCAGTTGGGTCTTACCTCACTAAATAACATTTTCTGGAGTCCATTATGCAACATGCTAAAACAAAAATATAAACACTTGGACCAATATGTAGATCCTTAAAATGAATTAAATATTTAGTTATTAGTAGTACATGGAATATACAATTTTTATAAAACTATATGAGACATATGTTGCAGATTTATACGGGCAACATAGACCAGTCTTGAAGTTATGTCCACGATTCAAGTTGAAAGAAAATCTAAAAGGAATCAGCATCTTCTTTTCCAACCATTTTTGTTTTAAACTTTGTTGTAGGGTGTTATGTATCCGCCTTTAGTGCGGGTCGGAACTTTACCCTACGAAGAATTTTGTTACCTTCTAATGCGTTATATCATCAAAATTATCTTTCGCTGCAATTTTTCAGTTGTACTAACTATCGGCTTTCACTGTCACCAACAAGTTAAACGAAGAAATTGATGAACATACAAAGTTAACAAAATAAAGTTTACATAACCTGTTAATAAAATAAAATCTACATAAACATATAAAATTTATCTAACATTTATATGTTTCAAAAAATTATTTATGATAATGGATATGTTCTTTCACCAATCCTTAACTACAGATTTGGGTTTAAATTTTAGAATTTAGAGTTTAGATTTTAGGGTATATGAGTTAGATTTTAGAGTAAAACTTTTAGAATTTAGGGTTTATAGTTTAGATTTTAGATTTTAACTGTATAATGTATACTAGTGATTCACTAATCCTTAATTATGATTTTTGATTTTAGAATTTTAAACTTTATGAGTTATGTAAGAGAGAATGTCTTTTTATTTTTCCAATTTATTTGTTCAGAAAAATTAAAATATCTATCAAAATCTCTTACTTTAAATTTTCTATCGAATTATTAAACGTAAACAATTAAAAAAAAAACAGAATTAAGAATTAAGGATTGGTAAACTGAAGAAAAATAAAATTATACTAACCTAGTAGAATTCTATGTCCAAGACCATAGAATGTGGTTGGAGGCGGTTGACATTCTATCATATTTGTTGTTTTTCTAATTTGCTTTATCAGAACTTCAAAAAGCCAAACGATATTTTTGGGCGTGATTGAGTATTGAGTCAAGAGAATATGATATATATATATATATATATATATATATATATATATATTTATATGTGTAATCAAAATCTGAATTGTTGAAATATGGGAGGCGATAAATTGATTTTGAAGTGTTAGATTGAATAAATATTTTCCAATTTTTATGAATCCTAATTTCCAAACATTGGTATAGAAAAAGAAAAACTTTTCAATTATTTGTTGTACGTACATGTGTGATTTTACGTTGGTGTGTCAAATTAAAATGTTTTGATTGGTTTTCAAAAATGCTGATATGTTATCTTCTAAAAACATAAATAACTGATATGTCATCGTCGAAACACTTGTGTCACTATAGTATTGATTACAATTATTCTATATTTTTATATAGAAACACATGTATTTCTTCCCAATTACTATTTAAAAATCCTAGAAACACATGTATTTCTTCCCAAATACTATTTAAAAATCCTAGACACTATATACCTACTGCATGATGAATCTTTAACTACTTGGCCATGTCAGACAAGTTGTCATGTTCGGTTGTTTTTGTTTTTACAAATAGACAATGTCTTTTTCCTCGTTGAAAAATCAGTGTTTTTTACAAAAAAAAATTATTGTTTTTTACAAAAAAAAATTATTGTTTTTTACAAAAAAAAATTATTGTTTTGTACAAAAAAATGTGACTTCAGATAGTAAATTATTCGATATCATTTGTGTCCAACTAAAAATTATTAGTTATTAATAGTAAATTATTCGACATCATTTGTGTCCAACGATAAAAAGACGTTAGTCATTTTAGAAAGCATAAATCAAATAATTGATTTATTTTAAAGAAATAAACGTGTTCTAACTTGATTTTCTGTAGGGTATATCGATTCTCTAGGTAATCATTATATATTCAGCCATAAACACACACCCATATGTTGTCTAGTCAGACTTAAAACCTCTAATCGATCTTATCCCATCCAGATGGAACACTTGTGCGTTTAAAACTTTCCCCTCCTTCCCTTCTCCACACACCCATTTTTTAAGATATATGTTTTAGAATTTTTTTCCCCTAAAAGTCGAATATTTTTTTAAATTTTAATGCAAAATTTTTTTTTTTAATTTCTAATTTACTCATACCAATTCAATAGAATGTAAACCTTTTTAAAATTAAACAATTCAAGTAATAAAAATGAGCTTAGTTTAGTTTGTTTTTTTTTTGTCAACTTAATTTAATGATTTTAATTTTTTTTTAACAATTTTAGACATATATGATAAATTTTAGAAATAATCATTATTATATCATATAATTTTTACGTCTAATTTAGCTTGTTTGATAAAAACAAGTTGAGTTTAGCTTTGATATTACATTAAAAAGTGAGTGAAAATTCCAAAACATATATTTTTCGAAAAAAGGAAGGAAATTATTTTTCATTTTTTTTCTTTAGTCAGGTTAGGACATTTTCATCATTCATCAACATAAGTGGCTTTGATTGGACGAAGCGGTGTGGAACAGTTTTTACTTAGTTATAACGTTTATTTTTTGTTAACATAGCATATTAGTTTTAATATTCTTTTAAACATTGCAGAGTATTGAATTCAAATTTCAAATATGTATCATGAATTCAAAAAATAACCACCATTGTATTACATGATTCTGACTAACATTCATCTTCTAGTATTTTATTTAACAATGTTTTGCGGATAAATATGATTAATAACTAATTAATACATATAAAAGAGGTATTATATGCGGAAAAGATAAAGAGAAACCATGTTGCACATGACTTTTTTTTTCTAACATCAAACAAACGTATGTTTTTTTACCCTTTTTCTAATTGTAAAGTCAGAATTCTTTTAAAAGAAACACTAAAGTTAAATTTTAGAAACATTTGCAGAAAGACAAAAAAAACACATATATATCCCATTATATCACCAAATATTGTCTTAATACGTTTAAATTAGGGAAATTATAAAGAATAATCTCTTTTTGTAAATAATTTACAGATCACATTAGTTTTAAAAATGCTAGAAATAGCTAACATTTTTGTTGTCAATTGGACATTTTAATCCTTATATTTATTTACAAATGATATTATCTTTCTTATAATTTTAAAAGGCTTGTTCATTTCATTTGCTTAGTTATTTATTTTTTAATGTTAACTTTATCTATTTTGTTACTACTACCAATGTGATATATTATAAAATCTTATCGAATTTATTATTTATCTTAATATCTATCATGAATAGAATATTTTCAAAAAATAATAAAAAAATTCACTTTAAGATGAACAATGATTATTTACAAAGTTAACTCGTATAGGTTTGGTTTATTTTAATATCTATCAGGTTTGGTTTGGATTTTTGAATTTCTAGAGTTATGGATATAGAACCCGTTTGTATATTTTTCATATTCAAATCGTTATTTCGTTACGTTAATAGTCGTTCACAGTAAATGTTTAAATGTTTTCTTCAAAACACTTGATGTCATTTTTTTAAAAACAACAAGTTTCGTCCAATGTTCCGGTCATGAGGGCAAAATCGTATTTTCTTAAAAATTTATACTCAGTGCTTAGGTATGTATCAAAATTACTGTAAATAAAAATACTCATAATGTATGGAGAGTATTTATATATTACCGTTTGACGGGTTATGCATCATTCCGGTTTACGATAAATAAGTATTGTTCAAGTATTATCCAATGTAAACGATTAATAAGAAATTCATTTAACTCAACTGGTTACCAACTAGTTACCAACACTCACAACCCGAGCTTGAGTGTCACAACATGGGTTTCATTCCTTTTTTTTTGATTAAAGGCTACCGTGGATTAATTTTAAAAATCCACGGTTACCCACGAAATTTTCGTGGGTAGCCTCTTTTAATTCGCTTAACTTCTTCTTCCTCCTCCACTCTCGACGGCGCATCTAGGGTTGCAATTTTGAAGCTCCATTTTCAGCGGCTGACATCTTGATTTGCTCCGTTTTTCTACACACTCGGCGATTGAAATCCTCTTCCTACATAACGCACACATCTGGGTAAGATTTATTCCCCTTATTTTCTCTGTAATTATCGATTTTGTTATGTTTTTTGTTGATGATTTTGGTTTGTTGTGATTAAATATAGTTATGGGTTGAAGGTACTAATAGGAGAATTAGACCTCTGTTGATTATGTAGTTTTATACGATTACATATGATTTGGAAATAGATATTTGAAATTTTAACTTGTTAATATAAATTTTCGTAACAGATTTACGATTTTTTTTAAAAAAAAAAATTCCAAACGTTTTCATATTAATTATTAATTAGTTTTTGCTAACAATAAGATTTGAAAATATAATGAATTTTTAATACTATGATAGGAAATTTTAAAATTTAATTACTATGATTAAATGGTTATGTATAAAGCTTTCACATTTATTCAAATTTTAAAACAAATATTATTTCAAAAATTAATAGCTTTCTAAATTATTTATATCATATAATTGTTCATAACTTTAAAACATAAATTTTTATAAAACAAAATGTGTATTTTTTAAAATAATAAAATTTTAATTGTATTGTGCAATTCATTACCAACAACATATCTTATAATAATGTGAATATCTTAAATTTTCATATAATTATCATTATATTGTATTTCTATTCTCTAAATATATTAATTTATCACAATTATATTAAAAAATAAAAATTATCAATTTATTGACAAAAACATATGAATTATTTTACGTTATTAGTTATGACATCGTCATCTAATTCCGAGTACTCGAGATCGTTTGGTCCCGGTTGCGACCTCTCGGTATGTACTCGGGATGCTTCTAGAGAATACCGTAGCCGTTTACAGGCGGTATACAGCGCTCCTTCTAGGCGATAACAGCCCGTCTTTCATCCTGAGAAGAGAAACAGAGCTTTATTTTACATATAAAATTTATGTTCATTTAAGTTGAATACTAATCTTTTTTTTGGGAAACTAATAAGGATTTGTGTCGATGATTCGGTCACCAACTTTATTAGACAGAACTGGCAGGGAAACTTCTGGATTCCATGTAAAAACTGGACTGAAGTGAAAAAGCAAGCTCCTAAAAAAATTCAACAGTGGTGGGGAAGTTTTGTGATAAGTGTTAAAATAAATTATTTAAGCAAATAATTATTTTTTGGTTTCAGTTAACATTTGTTTGTTCATTGTTTTATAGGAACATTACTACTGGGAACCTCGTTACGAGGACATCGTCTTCCACACATGGAAGATGAAGATGATGAAAAGGCTTGGAGAAGAAATTAGCCGTAAGAGACGAGAGAACAACAACCGAGGATGATGAAGATATTCGAGACGAAATCGGTGACCTGAGGAACAAGATAGAACGCATTGAGGGGCAGCTGGGAAGCGTGCAGGGGTAGCTCGGAGATGTCGTGAAAATATCGATTTGTTGGTGGACAGACTCTTAGGAGGTGGGGGATCGTCATCAAGGAGTCAGCCGGCCGACTATGACCCGAGTCAGATGCCACCGGTTCGGCTCAACTCCGATGAAGATCAGAAACTTTTTCTAAACAAGAAAATTTTATTATCTTTTTAAATTCAGTAATTTTATTTTTTATCAATTAAGAAATTTAATTATTTTAACACTAACAACCAAATTTTAAAAAAATAAATGCAATTTTAGAAATTCTACCCAATAAGCGTGGCTTTACCTACAGATATATCTGTGGGTATTCGTGAGTAGTTCTACCCACGAACTACCACGAAAAGTCTTACCCACGAAATGTTTTTTGTGGCAATCCGTAAGTTTACCCACGGATTGCCACGAATTATATCACATTCACCAACGAATTGTACGTGGGTATATAACATTTTTCTACTAATGTTTTTGTGTCATATTATTACGTGGGTATATAACATTTTTCTACTAATGTTTTTGTGTCATATTATTCCTAACAAGGTTCAGATTTTAGAGTTTAAAATTTAGAATTTAAGTTTAGGGCTTAGAGTTTATAGTATAAGGATTTACTGTTTAGATTTTTAATAAACTTGTAAAACTAAAAAAAAATGTTATAAAATTTCACCATGTTTATGGTATTTTATAAAAGTTTATGTTATATATATATAAATACAAATCAATGATAAATGGTAATCATTCATTAAAAATGATAAACAAACGATGAACAATAATTAAAGAAAGTGATATAGGTTATTCTAAATATTTATGTCAACTCAATGTTATTTTCGTCAATAAAAATTATTATTACATAAAAAGTTATTTTAGCTATATACTCAAATTATTTTGGTCAACAAAGCTATTTAACCAAATGCTTCCTTTAAAAGTATAATCATGTTTTACCCTTACCTATTAGCCAAACTAGAAAATTGACCGGTGCATATACGCACGGGGTTTTTCATAATTCAAAATTCTTTGTGTTATAGTATTATTATATTTGTGTATAATAATTAAGTATGTGTATATTTGCTTTAAATTTTTAAAAGAGAATCAAATTATTGTATCTTAAATTTGTTGATAGTAAAAACGATATTTTAGACTGTTTATGCAAAGTAAGTTATTCTATGATTGGCCTGAGATTGCTCTTATAATTTATTTTAAGATCAACACTATATGACTATTTGATAATTTTTTGACGTAAATACATCCGAATGAATAATTGACCTATAATATATCCAACATCGTTACATATATAATATCTTTAATGTCAAACACTTGGTAAATATTGTAAATTTTTTTCTCAGCCATCAATCATAATTATATATACAGAAACATTGGTTTGAAGTACAATAACAAATATATAAATCTAGAAATAGAAACATTATGCCAAACAAAACTACATGCCTACTCTTCCAACCCGTCTATAAAATTATCAGGTTCTATCATACTCTTTTAAGATATTTCTTTGGAATTTAGATTTCAAAATCCCAATATTATGGACATTCCATGTATTCAACGTCATACATTTCTCAGGTAAACCCGAGTGAGAAAGGCTGATAATCCGGCCAAAAAGCCCAAGTTTTCCAATTTCAAACTAACACACAATATTAGGCTTAAATTAAAACACGGAAGTTAAGGTATCCAAATTCACAAAAACCAAATATTTTAGCACTGCATTTCTAAATTAACCCAAATAAGAAAACATAGAAACAATGAAATACGACCAAAATAAAAAATCTCCTAATCCTCTATCAAGAATTTGATATGTAGAAGAAGATATTAAGTGGTGACTCAAAAGAAAAACATAACTGATGTAATTAAGGTACAATTAAACTTTGATAAATGAATAATTTCGACAAATGAATAAATATTTCCGGTCCGATATGGTCTAATTGGCTAAATGAATAATCCCGCTAAATGCATTAATGAATAATTTTTTGAAGTCCTCAAAGACCTTATGTAAATATAAATAAATAATCATCACATCTCATTAGATATATATATATATAGTAAAAATATATTTTTTTCAATTAATACAATAAGTGATTCTTTTACAAAAAATGAGTCTATAATTTATTTTATTTTATTTCACCTAAATTTATTTCATCCTTAGTTTTTTAGCGCAAACAAAACTTTATGTGTATTTTGTTTGTGTTGTAAAAAATAGTTTTTTTTATCTTATCAGTCAAAAATGTTTTTGTTGATGGCTTGACTTTTGATTGGAAGCCATCAAATTGAATGTCAAAAAAGATTATAATAACAACTTTTCTTATTGATTTTAGAAATTCTCTCAAAACTAAACAATTATTTCTTGTCTCTCTAGCTATTTTTAAGGTGATACAATTTATCATCAAGACTTATGTTTATATATATTACATTGAATTTTAAAAACTACAAAACTTCTTCTTTCTAATTCTACCTCAATTGAGAAAATTTTCTTTTTATAATTCTAAAAAAATTCAATTTTTAGTTTTATAATTTTTTTTTTCTAAATTGCGTTTTTCTTCAAGTTTTTAATGTAAAAATATTATATAAATAAATAAAAAATCATTTATTTATTAATAAATAAATGAATAAATTTGTTAAACGAATATATTTTCCTGGTCTCAAAAGTATTTATTTATAGATTTTTACTGTAATGACAAATTTATTATATATTTAAATTGAAAGATGAAATGGCTGCGAGAGTTTCAATATTCCCAAACTTTAAAAAATTTGAGTCAAAATAAATAAAATCTAATTAACATGTAAAACTTGATTTTTTAGTAAATTTGTGAAAGCTGATGTGTCACAAAGGTTGGTGCTGAGATTTCAAACCCTTGTGAGACACTATCCAACTTTTATAAACTAGAATAATTATGTTTAATATTTAAGTAAATCTAACAAAATTAAAATTAAAATAATAAAAATTACATATGGTAAAAATCAATCCACAAAACCCAATAGCCTATTTTTCCCAGTCCTTTTCTTCTCATTCTTCTCGCCTTCGATGTTCTCTTTGACGAGTGAAATTTCATTAGAATTTCCATTCTCGTTTCCTTCTCTTTCTTTTTCTCTTTGTTCGTCCTCATCATCCTTGTTCCCCCTCGATTTGTCCATATGCAAACAAAACTTAATATTAGTACAACTAGTAACATTATCCTTTAAGAGATAATTTTTGTTTATACAACTCGGTAATACTGACTTTAGAATAGTAAAACTAATAACATTTTGTTCAAAAAGACAATTTATGTTTCTACAACTTAATACTGGATTTCGTACTAGTACAACCAACCGAGGTTGAATTTAATAGAAAAGCAACAAATCACTAAGTAAATACAGACTTTACAAATAAATATATGTTCTACAAGTATGTCTTAGATATAACAAATATGTATTTGATATTATTATTTTTTTGTTATTATGGTCCCTTGTAGAATATTCACCCAACAAACACCGGACCAACAACCAATTTTCATACGAAGTATGGTTTATAGCACCAGACTCACACAGATTTAAGGCCACTTGTTAAACCTCAACACACTAAAGTTCTAATCTTAAATCCCCACCGTACCGAAATTCTAAATCTATTTTTCCACGAAACGGAAGTTCAAAACTTGAGAGAACATAACCGAATTGAACCTATGGTTTAAACAAAACCAGATACATCGTAACCAATGAAAAAATAAATTAAACCGACATTTAACCAATAAACCAAGATTATAACCTGAATACAACCCGATTACGACCCACTTAAGTCCTAACCCACGGAAGAAGGAGAGGAAGGTTTCTCCGTCGAAAGCGCCAGGAGTAGCGGTGGAGGTGAAGCCGTGGAGATGAAGAGGTAGATAGAGAAGAAAAAAACCTACTAGATTTACTCGTGGAGATTGTTAAGTTTGTAATGTTCGGTAATGATTTTCGGTATTTGCAGTCATCTGTTGTTTCTTCAACGTTCATATGAATTTTATATTGAATAGTAAAAAACTTGCATCATAAATCAAACTGTTCTTATAATTTAAATCATCGGTGCAATTTCTTTTGTGAATCCTACGAATCTTACAAAGCCTTATGAAAAACTATTTGAATGAATTATTTAGTTAGAATATTATTCTTCAACTCTCCACTGCCATTTTCCCGAGAAAACAAGAGAAAACAAAAAATAGAAGGAAGAAGAAAAGCTTTACTCTTTACTCTTTGTTTCTTCTTCCTCTTCTTCCTCTCTCTCCATTCCATCTCTTCCCTTCCTGCTTTCCAAACCCTAATCCCCAATTCTCATTTTATTCCTTCCGCTTCGCCCATCTTCTTCCAACCCGAATCCGATCCCGATTCTGAGTCGTTGATAGGATCCGAATCTGAACCCAGATCCGATTTTCGAGTCGTTGATTACACAAACCTCGACCACATCGATGCTCTCACCTCCAACAGAATGTCGGAAGAGCTCTTCAGATTCCGTCTCTAACACGAATCCATGTGCGTAAAATCAATCGCCACACTCGCCGTCTAAATCCCCATAAAAACTCCGGCGAGATACTTCACGTGCCCCAGTGTCGAAACTCCGGCGAGATACATTTACATGGTGCTCGACACAGGAAGCAACATTGTCTGACTTGTGGAGATGACGATGATGGATGATAAGTTCATCTGACTTGTGGAGATGACGATGATGAGAATCGGGTTTCGAAGGAGAAAAAAAATAGGAGTCGAGTTTTTTTCCTGTGTAATCGGGTTTTTTTCTTTATAATTGGGTTTTTCAATAAAATTTTGTTTACAGATTTCCTGTTTCACATCGGTTAATTACGTAAACCGCTTTAAATCAGGATTATGGGAAAATAGATTTAGAAGTTCGGTACGTTGGGAATTTAAAATTAGAACTTTAGTGTGTGGGGGTTTAACAAGCGGCCTTAAGTTTGTGTGGATCTGGTGCTATAAGCCATACTTCGTGTGGAAATGGATCGTCAGCCCACATACTTTAAATATCATTTTGTAAATATTAACCATTTTAACATGTAAAACTTACAAAAATATGATTTAAGACATATTATTGCATAAATACCTCAGAAATATACTTTTATTGCCTAAAATCATTTGTAAAAATAGCAAAATAATTTTTATGATTTGGTAAAACTAATTCTACATTAAAACACCAAAGTACAATTGTTAGCAGCTACATAACACTATAATCTTAAGAATAATTATGTGAGTAAAATTCAATCTGAAAAGCAAATAATGGTGCACATATATGATTATATTGCACATATATCTTTTACTGTAATGAAAATTTATCTTTTTATTTAAAAGGATAAAATATAAGAGCTATATTATATCTATTTGTTTTTCCCCCAAAACCATTATTTTTTTAGGTTTATACTTTCCTCATCTCTTCTCTTCCTCTCTCGCGACTTCTCTCAGAATCTTTGATTGGACGATTGTGTATTTGAACACTCTCAGCACGGACAATGTTCAAAATCTGTCTCAACGACAGTTGATGATGGATTACCGCGCTACAGATAGTAAAAATACGATCTTAATGCTCATTGGCTGCCTAGTACCCAAAAACATTTGTAGATACTAGGTGGTTATTGAAGGGATATTGTCACGAAAATGAATTAGTCTGTACATGAGCGATTCTTCTACCATGGTTGAGAATAATAAGCTTGTAAACATAAGCTCAACATATATTCCTTAGAAACATCTGACCAATTACCAAATTCCGAATAGTGCTTTTAAACTTGAAAACAAACAAACTCAAAACGCTTTTATTTACTCTTGTTTTAGTAACACCAGGTTACCAACTCATAATCATTTATTAGCCTAAATTAGATAGAAACTTCCATCATATGTGCTTGAAAGATACCAAGTTTGGATTGACACCCCAAGTAATACAACAACAAGAGGATTTGGTATATCCTACGGTCGAGCAAAGACGCAACCTACCAAATTGGCGTCGTTGTCGGGGAGCTTACCAAATTGGAGCGTTGCAAAACCTGGGATTTTCTATCAATATTTTGTTTTAGTTTTTGTTCGATATTAGACTCTACTTACAACTGTCTGTTTTCAGGTGTATGTATATACGAAGCAGAGGTTCCACAAACCTTCATCCACAAGTTGACAACTCCCACGACTAGAAAGATCAACCACAAGAGTCCACCAAATACATGCCAACGACCCTTCAACAATTATGATGGAGAACGTTGATCATCCCATCAACAACGAAAACCGTCATGCACAACAAGCTCAAGACCCTCGACCAGCACGCATGATCGGAGCCTACAACGAACCAATCAGCCATGGAACCAGAATTGGAATAAGACCACCGCCGATCGACAACAACAAATTCAAAATCAAAGCGAGTCTCATCACCATGGTCCAATGCAACAAGTTTCACGGATTATCCATGGAAGATCTTCTTGACCATCTGAACCAGTTCGACATGTTCTGCTTCACCATGAAGATCAATAAAATTTGAATAAAAAAACGCATTCAAATTGCATATTTTCTCCTTTTTTTAGGAGATAAGGCACATATATGGTAGAAGAACCTTCATTATGGAGCGACTGCAAGAAGATTTTCTTAACAAGTTCTTCTCAACTACACGCACTGCAAGGCTGTGCAATGAAATCTCCCGATTCACCCAACACTCAACTAAAAATTTCAGTGAAGCAAGTATCATGGTTTATCGCGTGAATCACTACTCAGTACACTCTACAGAGGAGTACTACCTAAAATCAGAATGCTCCTCGATACTATTTCAAACGAGAACTTCTTAGGCCAAGACGCAGACAGATGACTACAACTAGTTGAAAACCTAGGTACAAGTGATGAGAACTATGAAAAAGTCTATGATCGCACTCCATTCCACAACAAAAAAAAAAGCAAAATCAAAGCGCTTAATGAGAAACTGGATATAGTCCTCCAGGCCACAAAACGTCAGGTTAGCTTTATTAGTGAACCAGAGTACATCCCCGAGGACAACACCGACTTCCAATCTAACGAGACTGAAGAGCTCAACTATATCAGTGGAAAAAGATTCAAAAATCTTAAAATCCGGCTATAACACAAACTATAGAAACAACAATCTCTCTTACCGTAGCACCAACGTCGAGAATCCTCAGGACCAACACTACCACCACAAAACAGCCCAACCCACAATCCAACACCAACACCTTCATTCTAAAAAATCCACACAATGGGTTACCAACCCGATGCACCAACCCAAAACATCTTTCCAACCATATACCATTCAACCAGCAGCTACTAGACTAAGCCCTACTACCCTAGCAATAAGCCATCGTCTTATCAAACAAGTTTTTACCAACAACCTCTCAACACCACCCTTGAAGTAAAAATCACAAACCAAGTGCTAGATGGACAAACCAAGATTGCCCTCGACAACAACATCAAGATAAAGTAGATCCACACAAAAGTGGACAATATGTATGGAGATCTAAACTCAAAGATCAACCATCTTGCTGCAAAAATCTGATCTTCAGAAACATCTACATCTACCAGGCAATGAGCACACTTCCGCAAAAACCATAAACCAACCCTAAGGAGTACGTGCATGCTATAACTTTACGAAGTGGAAAAGAATTGCAAAGTCCAACCCTAAAATGGAACGTTTCAAGAGCAGGTCATGGGATGGTAATAACTATCGAAAAACACAACAAGACGGAGGACAAACGTTCATAAGTTGCTAACAGTGAAATCAACCCAAAGCCAACCATGAATACAGCCCAATCACTACTCATTCTATCACCTTACGAGCCAAAATTATTCTTCCCAGGAGATTAAATAAGGAATTGCCGGCTAAGTACAAAGCTTTGTTTGAAATGCAACTGTCCGAAGCCAATGTCACCTTACCCTTGATCAATGCATTCTAGATGGTACCTATATGGAACAAGTATTTGAAGGACGTTATCAAATAAAAATAAAAAGAAATAAGAAGCAAGGAAACAACAAACAAATGCAGCACAATTATACCAAGATAGAAATCATCAAAGACAAGGTAGACGATCTGGAAAGCTTGATGCTATCATTCACTATAAGTACGATCACATTTTTTACATGTATGTGCAATATTAGAGCGAGTATCAACTTGATGTTGTTATCCACCACCAAGAAGCTTGGGTTCCAAAGCTTTAGAGAGAGCCGCATATCCCTTATCTTCGTTGACCACTCGGTAAGGCATTCTGTAGGTATGACAGAAGATCTACCCATTATGGTAAGACAATTTGAAATTACTGCTGATTCCATATTAATAGAGATGGAAGAAGAATCAGACAATCACCTCATCTTGGGTCACCCATTCTTAGCCACCACGGGAGCCCTAATTGACGTAAACAAGAAGATAGACTTAAGACTCGACAGTACAACCCTCACATTCAACGTCAATAAATTTGACAAAACGCCAACACTCAATAGTCAAAGCTTCATCGCCAATAGCAAGAAGGCGTGTGAAGGCGATCTAGTTATAGAAACAACCAATGGAAACTCTCCACCTAGCACATTGACTATCAAGCAGGAAAAGCATAGACCTACAAAGAATAATGATGAAGCTAATACGGAGTTGGAGAATATGTGTGCAAGCCACATGGGAAACAAGAGATTCTTGGAAACGTGACAGACGCTTTACGCTACCGCACAACCCAAAAACTAATGAGCAAAGAACGTGGATACAGGAAAAGATAATCCAGGTGATAAGTGGAATAAACAAAATATGCCAGGGTAACCAAAACAAAAGCTCGAACCAGTAAAGAAACAAATACTTTCAAGTAAAAGCACAAGGATTTTTCCTGACATGAAAAAGTACCAATGGCTTTGCCCATTTGGAATAAAGAAAGAAAAGCTATATGGAGCAATGTCACCATAGAGAAAAATTGGTAGACAATGTACTAATACTGGACGACAGCTGAAATCAAACCTCACAGACCAAGTTCTGGAAAAAGGAGCAAATGCTCTCCTACAAAATACAATCTGCCTTTAAAAAATGATAACACAATGTCGAGTTTGATACATTAAACAAGCGATATTGGAAGGCATTCTCATGACTATCCCTTTTCATAATGTAATTTGTTTTTAATTAGGCTTTGATATATATATTTTTTACTTCACAACATGTAGATATGTAGAATGACAAGGAAAAAACAAAAGTACCCATAGACAAATAAAAAAGAAGGAGAAAAGAGAGAGAAAAAAAAATCAAATGCTTAGAACGATGGGTTACCAACCCATAGCGTAACTTTCCCAAGCCAAGGTAAGTTAACTGGGTACAAACCAGTTTAACTTAATTTATAATTCTATTAGGGTAAATCGGAATCACACGCGGTCTCCTCATTATTTTTAATTTTTTAACTTCTCTCAGTCGTTTCTACTTTCAAATAAAATTTTTTCAAAGAGTACAACCGAAATTCTATTTTTGTCGATCTCTCTTTGCCTAATTTCGACTCTGTTTCAAGAGGTATATTCATGTGTTGTTTGACTTCTTAATTTATAAACCTCGGCGCTGCTGTTTTCTTTTCGAAATTGGTAATATGTAGTAAGTTGTCAATAGAGTAGAGAATTGCTTAATTAAGGCGTAATAAACCTCTCTCATACTTGCATGTTGAATTCTTTCTCTTTTACCTCGCAGAGAAGAGGGAAACTTTTTTTTCACAATCCGGAGACTAACGCAAATTTAAGTGGTTGTGATTCCAGGTTAAGATTTAGTGAAACCAAGTCGCGTAACTAATTCAGAAAACAGAGCAGGAAATCTGACGACTTGGTCGCAAGAATCACACAAAAAGTAGGGAGATTCTCCAGCATTGGAGCCTGTTTATTAATACATGGACACTAGTGAAGAGAACTCAACAGAAGCAAAAAGCTCTGGGTAAGGCGGATAAGAGAGCTCTGATGAAAAAAACAGAGGCAACACAGAGAGCATGCATCACGCCTCATACGAGGATTACTATGACGTTCTGATACAACTTCAGTTCTCCCCAATGACATTCACTTATGAAACAGTGCTGCGAGAGATGAAAATCTGTTGGAATGAAGAAGAAATGATGAAGGAAAAAAGCCTATAACTCTAGCTTAAGGCCGTGTGATCTAAGTCATCTAAGGGGAGTGTCTAAGGCTTGTTTGTGTTCTAGTATTATGTTATCCTTGTAGCCATTCATGTAAGGCAATCCTTGTATCCAAACAAGCCTAGACTAGATTAATATAGATAGCTATCTCTCTCCTCATTTATAACTTAGAAAACATTATTCTCATTTTCTCAATAAAATCATTCTTTCTCTCTATCTCTCTAATCTCTCATTCTCTAAATCTACAAATCTCTTAATCTCATATTCTTTCATGGTATTGAACCAGGTTACAAAAATATGTGATAAAACTCATCATTGAATCATTGAATCAAGTTGAGATCATCTTTATCCCAAATCCGTTTTTATTCCGACTTCGTCCGTCAAATTTGATTGCAAATTCCGGCCAAACCACGACATCTTTTGATAATCTGATTTTTTGTTCTCCGGCGAGTCCTGAAGCCACGTCAATTGGATTTTTATCATTTGAATACGGGAATCAAAAGATACGATTTTTCTTGCATTGGACCTCCGCAATTGCCTCCGCCACAAACCTCCGTGTTTCTCTGAGCGTTCCGTCGTACAATCTTCACCAAATCGTGATTTTCCAAATCCTAAAATCAATCCCAACGAGTCTAGTTTCTTTTTAAAGAAATCAGAACTTAATTATCCTAAGTTTGAAGAAATTTTTTGAAGTTTTCCCTCAATACGTCTAAAATCACCCTTCACAAGAATCTGGTGATAAAACTCTTATCTTTTCTCAGTTTTCTACAAATATTTGAATCTGGAAAGTTATATAAGTATATTTTAAGGGTCTCCACGAAGTTTGGTTGCAATCAGAAGGGTTTAAGTATTCAAGATAGATTTTCTTGATTTTTCATCAAACTTTGAAAATCTGAAAAATAGAGGAAAACTTAATTTTTGGATTGGTACATTGGTAAAATTCGATTTTTGTTGCTGAATCATCATTGGTTGTGAAGCTAAGGACTGTTAGAAGTTGTTCTTGTTGGTTGGAGTTGGTTGAATTCTGTTGCAGGAGTTGCCAAAGTTGTTGGCCTTCAGCTCTGCCACGCGCCCGCCCGAGTGCATTACATTGCCCGACCGTGGGCTTCAGCCGTTCCCGACCAGCGTGTCTCTGTCCGAACAAGCCGACCATTCCAATAAACAAGCCAGTCGAGTTTCAATCTTCTTAAGCATGTAAATTCAAACTACTATCAGAGCTCCTGTTATTTTACATGGAACAAATTATCTCTTATGGTCTAGGAACATGAAAACCACATTGGGTGGTAAAGGTCTTTGGCATCATATTTCAACCAATGGTCATTATAAAGATGAAGTTGCTGAAGTTAATGAGGTTGTGTGTCAGGGGCCAGACATTTAAGATGTATTTGGCCGTAACAAGGACATCCAGCCCGCAACAAGAGGAGACTGTCCAGGTTCAATGTATGGAAGATTCTTCACCAAATCCGGGATCCCTAAGTATCCGCCCTCAATCCCTAAAGATCCGTCCGGGATCCCTAAGAATCTGCCCATACTTATGAGTATCTTTGTAATAGCCGTTGGACTAATTTAATCTCCACCATCCATTCTTGAGGTGTTTTTGTATAAATAGGGGTGAAATCCCTCATTTGTAATCATCCAACATTTTTCATCAATATATGAGATATCGAGAGTATTTCCTTCTCGTTTCCTGAGTTTTCTCTTATTTTTCTAAGTTTTTTTTGAGAGTTAGGCTGTCAAGACCGTTTGTCTAAACCCAAACCAGTCTAGGGCCACACGGTTTAATCCTCTAAAATCAAGCGCGTGACAAGTGGTATCAGAGCCATGTTCTATCCAAATCGAAGAAGTAATCAAGAGATGGCGGGACACAATGAAGAAGGTGTTATCGTGGGGAATGATGGTGTGGACGAGAGGGGACGAGAGGTCTTCGCTCCTGATGTTCCAAAGAAGAAACGTGACAAGAGCAGGGTTCGATATGAGCTTGGAGCCCTGGGAACCACAGTGACGGAAATGGGGGAGAGACTCAAAAAAGTCGAGTTCTCCACCACCAATTTGAAGTGGATACAAGATTCCACCAATTTGAAGAAAACATGTTGGGGGCAGTCCATGTGTTGCGAGTGAGCATCGAGGCGATGCAAGAAGACCTTGTGTTGTGCAAAAAGGCGGTTGCCAATGCAGGTACTAGCAATGCGGGCACGGGTAGAGTGGATTACCCTAGGCCCTCATGTTTTGATGGGGCTCGGGATGCCAAGGAAGTTGAGAATTTCCTGTGGCAAATGGAGTAATACTTTGATAATCTCGATCTAGGAGACGAGTTAGCAAAGATCAAGGCGGCCACATCCTACCTTACGGATACGACCATGCTATGGTGGCCACGGCGTCACGGGGACATTGAACGATATGTCGGATGGACACATGGGACGAGTTCAAGAAAGAACTGAAGCGTCAGTTCTACCCAGAGAATGTGGTATACGAGGCCAAGAGGAAGCTGAGGGAACTCCGACAAAGAGGTAATATCCGAGACTATGTTAAGGAATTTACAACTTTTACGCTACAGATTCTCAACCAGTCCGATCAAGACTTGGTGTTCCATTTCGTTGATGGACTCCAAGGGTGGGCAAAGCAAGAGTTGCAGTGCCGCGGATGTAAGTCCGTGGATGAAGCCATTGCGACAACATAATCCCTTCCGGATTTCTACGTCCATAATCAACCAGAACCATACAAGAAAAGGGTGGTGTCAATGGGAGATGTAGAAAAGAAGGACCAACCACCACCGACTTACACTCGAAACCAAAAGAAGAGCTCGGTACAAGAAGACTATGAAGCAAAAAAACGCTCTTTTGTTCTAAGGAGTGGTTGTTATGTGTGTAAGGGGCCACATCCTGCGAGGGATTGCTCTAAACTGGGGTCTTTATCGGCCCTTATCGAGCAGAAGGAAGCTCGTACCCACGAGGAGACAAGCGTGCTTGGGTCTTTACAGCGGCTCAATGCCCTAAAGGCGATAACCACATCTAAGAGTACAAGCAAGGGCTTGATGTACGTGGATGTGAACATCAACGGGCAAGAGGTCCAAGCAATGGTTGATACTGGTGCAACCCATAACTTCATCTCCGAGGAAGAGGCAAAGAGACTTGGACTAAGATAGACCAAGGGGGACGGTTGGATTAAGGCCGTGAATGTACCCGCCAAGCCTCTTCATGGTGTTGCACATGGAGTTGAGCTAAGAGTTGGAGCATGGAAAGGTACGGTGAAGTTTTCCGTTGTACATATGGATGATTTCAAGGTAGTGATAGGCCTTGAATTTCAGAGGTAAGTATCGGCGATCCCAATGCCTGCCTTTAGCACGGTATGCATCCTTGAAAAGGGTTCGACGTGCATGATTTCCACTGTGGATATTGCAAGTGATGGAGAAGTTAGACAACTTTCGGCCATGCAACTGTCTAAAGGAATCAAGAAAGGCGAGCCAACATATCACGCCATGTTGAAGATGAATGACGAGTATGAATGAGTGTCTTTCCTCCCTCCCATGATCGAGAACGTCCTTGAGCAGAATAAGGACATGATGCTGGCTAAGTTGCCCAAGGAATTACCGCCTAGAAGAGAGGTGGATCATTAGATCGAGCTGGAAGTTGGGGCCAAACCACCTGTGATGGCCCCATACAGATTGGGTCCCTCTGAGTTGACGGTGCTGAGGAAGCAACTCGACGAGTTACTTTCAACGGGAATGCTGAGACCGTCAAAGGCCCCATATGGCGCCCCAATGTTATTTCAGAAGAAGCACAATGGATCCTTGAGGATGTGTGTGGACTATCGAGCACTGAATAAGGTAACCATCAAATATCATTATCCTATCCCATTGATCGTAGATCTGTTTGATAGGTTGGGTAGTGCCAAGGTCTACACCAAAATGGACCTGCAGAAAGGGTACTACCAGGTTCGGATTGCAGAAGGAGATGAGTCCAAGACTGCATGTATCACTCGGTATGAGTCTTACGAATGGACGGTCATGCCGTTTGGACTCACCAACGCTCCAGCCACATTCTGCACTCTCATGAACCAGATCTTCCAGCCTTACTTGGACCAGTTCGTGGTGGCCTATATGGATGACATTGTCATATACTCCAAATCGCTAGAGGAACACGAGAGACATCTTCAGACAGTGTTCCAAGTTCTACGGGAGAACAAACTATACGTGGAGCGGGAGAAGTGCACGTTTGCGACAGATTAAGTCCAGTTCTTAGGACATGTCATTGGACGAGGGAAGCTTAAAATGGACAATGCCAAGATATCTGCAATCACCGAGTGAGAAGCACCAACCAAGGTACCTGAACTACGGTCAATCCTTGGTCTGGTTAACTATTATCGGCGGTTCATTGAGGGGTACTCTAAGAAGGCAGCACCATTGACCGACCTTCTAAAGAAAGCCAAAACTTGTGAATTGGCAGATCAATGCAAGGAGGCATATGTAGCTCTTAAGGCGGCCATTGTCCAAGAACCGGTCCTCGTCCTTCCCGACTTCAGTGTCCCCTTTGAGGTACAATCTGATGCTTCAGACTTTGCAATTGGAGGAGTTCTGATGCTAAAAGGATACCTTATAGCTTTCGAAAGTCGCAAGCTGAACGATGCTGAAAGGCGGTACACTGTGCAAGAAAAAGAGAAGACAGCGATTGTTCATTGCTTGCGGGTTTGGCGATATTACCTCTTGGGAGTGCCTTTCTCTGTGAAGACGGACAATGTGGCAACGAGTTATTTTCAGACTCAAAAGAAGTTGTCGCCAAAACAAGCCAGATGAGAAGAATTTCTAGCCGAATTCGACTTTTCCTTGGAGTACAAACCAGGGAAGGGAAACGTAGTGGCTGATGCACTAAGTCGGAAGGTCGAACTTGCAGTGATCAGCCAAGTGGAAAGTGCCCTCAGGGATCGGATCCGATAAGTGCTTGACCACGATCCTACTGCCAAAGAGTTGGTGAAGATGGCTTTAGAGGGAAGGACTTTCCGGTTTTGGGTGCAAGATGGTATACTCTACACCAAGGGTAGATGAGTATACGTTCCAAACTATGAGAGTTTACAACGCGACATTATCCGAGAATGTCATGACACACTTTGGGCGAGACATCCAGGACAGAAGCGGACATTAGCCCTCGTAGAATCGGCCTATTTTTGGCCACGGATGCAACCACCATAGAACTCTATGTGAAGACGTGTTTAGTGTGCCAGCAGGTCTTAACCGAGAATAGGCAACCAGCGAGGCTGCTGGAACCCTTGCCCATACCAGCCAGACCTTGGGAATTGGTTTCCTTGAACTTCATCAGTGCACTGCCAACATCTGATGGGTTTGGGTCCATTATGGTAATCATCGACCGGTTTTCCAAGTATGGGACATTCATAGCTTGTCCAAGAGACTACACAACAGAGGGTGCAGCTTGGGCATTCTTCAAGAACGTGGTCAAATTTTGGGGATTACCAACCAACATTGTAAGTGATCGCGATCTTCGCTTTACCGGGAAACTTTGGACAGAGCTGTTCAAAACTCTTGGAACGGGGCTTAGTTTCTCAACAAGCTTCCATCCCTAAACAGACGGCCAAACCGAGCGTGCAAATTCCCTGCTGGAATGCTACCTTCGGCACTTTGTGAGTGCAAACCAGGAAGACTGGGCAAAGTTGTTGGATATAACCCAATTTTCTTACAATCTACAGCGGAGCGAGGCAACCTGAAAGAGTCCGTTCGAACTGACCACCGGCCAGCAGCCAACAAATCTTCATGCACTGACCACATCAAGCAACGAGACACGAAGTCCAAGTGCACATAAGATGGTTCAAACATGGGAAGATCACGCGGATTTTGCTCGGGTCTGTTAGGAGAAATCCCGTAAACGGATGAAGAAGTAGGCCGATGAGAAGAGACAGCCATTGGACTTTAAGGTGGGGGACCAAGTGTTGTTAAAACTCCTTCCCCAACAGTTCAAAGTCTTTAGAGGTATGCACAATGGACTCCTCCGAAGATATGAAGGACCGTTTAAGTTGACAGCGAGGATAGGCAACATTGCTTACAAACTTGACCTACCTGAATCACTGAAAATCCATCCGGTCTTCCATGTCAGCATGCTAAAGCCATTCCAGGAAGACATAGAAGATGGGAGTTGTGGACAGTTCAGTCGAACACCACCGATCATAACCAAGTCTTACGACAAGGAAATAAAAGAAGTAATCGAATAAAAGATAGTCCGGAAGCGCGGTGTTCCTCGGCAAACACACTTCCTTATCAAATGGAAAGGACTACCTGAGTCTGAGGCATCTTGGGAACCTGAAGTGGACTTGTGGCAGTTCAAGGAGCAACTAAGAGCATTCACGGCGACGATGGCGTCACCGAATTATGTGGGGGAGAATGACACGGGCCGGACATTTAAGATATCTTTGGGCCGTAACAAGGACGTCCAGCCCGCAACAAGAGTAGGTTGTCCATGTTCAATGTATGGAAGATTCTTCACCAAATACGGGATCCCTAAGAATTCGCCCTTAATTCCAAAAGATCCGTCCGAGATCCCTAAGAATCTGCCCATACTTATGAGTATCTTTGTAATAGCCGTTAGATTAGTTTAATCTCCACCATCCATTCTGGAGGTGTTTTTGTATAAATAGGGGTGAGATCCCTCATTTGTATTCATCCAACATTTTTCATCAATATATGAGATATTGAGAGCATTTCCTTCTCGTTTCCTGAGTTTTCTCTTATTTTTATAAGTCTTCTTTGAGAGTAGGCTGCCTAGACCGTTTTTCTAAACCCAAACCAGTCTAGGGCCGCACGGTTTGATCCTTTAAAATAAAGCCCGTGACATGTGGCTGCTCAAGCTAAATGGTACCAAGAATATCAATTGGTACTCTCTATATTTCAAAACTCTCTTGTTAGTGATCTCTTAGAAGCTTATTCATTTTGTGAGAATGCTAAGGAACTTTGGGACACTTTGCAAAAAGTGTACGGAAACACCACTAACCTCTTAAGAATTTTTGAGGTGAAAAAGTCTTTGAATGAATTGAAGCAGGAGGATGCAAAATTCACAAAGCACTATGGCTCATTCAGAGCATTGTGGGCTGAGCTAGAGATGCTAAGGCCAGCCATAATTGATCCAATTGTTTTCCTAGAAAAGAAAGAACAAGACAAGGTGTTTGAGTTACTATTAACTCTTAACACAACTTACTCAGATATTATTAAGCATATTCTCAGGTCTGGTAAGCTTCCTAGCTTGGAAAATATTTGTGCTCAAATCCAAAAGGAGCAAGGATCCCATGGATTCTTTGGCAACAAAGCTGAATTGGTGGCTGCACACAAGAGTTTCTTCAAACCAACAACAACAAATGATACAAGGAAGAAGTGACCAATATGTGACCATTGCAAAAGGAGTGGCCATAAAAAGAAGGAGTGTTGGGTACTCCATCATGAGCTGAATCTAATCTGGTTCCTTGAGAAACAACAACACACTGCCGGCCACACTCAGCTTCAAGATGCCGACCATGGCCAGTACATGCTCCTAGCTGGTATTAAGCTCTCGGTCCCTTCTATGGCTTGTACCAGCTCCCATTGTCACTCGGCCCCAACCAGATCTATGTCCTCAACATCTGAATTTGTGACAAAATCAGATTTAGAAGCTCTTCCCAAAGCAATTAAGGATGGTAATGTGTTGGGTAAAACTCTTCATGCTTCTTTTCAAACTTCTTTTGCTCATAATGCCTCTAAATCATTGGTTGTTGATTATGGTTCTTCTCATCATTTGATTAGTGATCTAGGATTGCTAGAGAACTTAGTACTTGCCTTAGGTAATGTTTTCATTGCTAATGAAATCAAAGTAAAAATCAAAGGCATAGGAAAACTTAAGTTGTTTGATAGAGAATCTAAAGTTTTTTACATGCCATCTTTTACATCAAATTTGCTTTCAGTTAAAAGATCCACTACTGATTTGAATTATCAAGCTATCTTTGGTCCTAATGATTTCTACTTTCAGGATATTGAGACTAGTAGGAGATTTGGACAAGGGACTACAAGGAATGACTTGTATGTGCTTGAAAATATGGCTAATGCAAGAGGGGTGAAACCGGTTGCTAATACTAGCTCTTTTAGTGATGATTCTGATCTTTGGCATGCTAGATTAGGAAATCCTCATCCTATAGCACTAGAACTAATTGTTCATGGCTTAAAAATGCCAATGGATATGTGTGTTTTTTATATACTTGGGAAACATTGCAAAACAGTTTTTGAGAAATCTTTGCATAGCTATGATAATTGTTTTGAGTTGGTGCATTCTGATGTTTTGACATCTCTATTCTCATCTAGAGAAAACCACAAGTATTTTGTGACATTTAATGATGAAAAGTCCAAATATACTTGTGTCACTTTGCTTAGTTATAAAGATAGAATATTTGAAGCATCTCTAAATTTTCAAGCATATGTTACTAACCAATACAATGCAAGTATCAAATGCTTTAGAACAGATAATGGAGGGGAATACACTACCACCAGGCTTCAACAACACTTGGCCAAGCATGGCATTGAACATCAAACCAGCTGTCCTTACACTCTACAACAAAATGGAGTGGCTGAAAGGAAGAATAGGCATTTGATGGAAGTTTTGAGAACAATGATGTTCCACATGAAAGTTCCCAAAAGATTTTTTGGGGGGGGCAGATGCTCTTGTAGCTGCATGCTAATTGATTAATAGGACTCCTACAAAAGTCCTAGATGACTTGTCTCCATTTGAGGTACTAAACAAAATTAGACCTAACATTGACCACTTAAAAGTTTTTGGTTGTGTTTGTTTTTGTATTAGTTTCAAGGGAGCAAAGGAACAAACTAGAACCAAAGAGTACCAGAGCTATGTTCATTGGGTATTCTCCTACCCAGAAAGGATACAAATGCTATGATCCAGAGACTAGAAGAGTCTTAGTATCCAGAGATGTCAAATTCCAAGAATCAAATGGTTTCTATGAAGAAGGAACTTGGGATCAATTCAAAGACATCTCCACAACATGATCTGACCAAGCTGAAAACTTGAGGAGACTCTTGCAGAGCATTGGCATAGTCTCTCCTCATCCTCAGCCCACGACCACCTCACCTCAACCTCAGCCTCCTGCACCAGCTGCGTCCATCCCTGACACGACTACAGCACCAGCACGACCAGCCGGGCCGAGGCCATCCACTCCAGCCGGTCCGGTTTTTTCTGGTCTTCCCTCCAGCTCTACTGGCCTTCCTCATCTTGAACATAGGGGGGAGAAGCATCTACTCATGTCCAACAAGACTCAGAAGGAGATGAATCAATTCTAGTCTCAGCTTCCAAGAGATCAAGAGATGTGCCCACTCTCATTGAAGCTTTAGGTGAATAGAAGGAGCCTATCCAAGAAGCTCCACCTACAGTGTTAAGAAGGAGCACAAGACAAAGGAATCCACCAGTCTTCTACAATCAGAATGCTGTGGTTTATCATGATCAGGGAGTTTGTAACATTGCTTACTTACCTACTAACCATGTTGCATTCACTTTGAGTCTTGATAAGAAACAAATTCCAAAGACATATGAGGAAGCTATGACTAAGAAAGAATGGAGGGAAGCTATCCTAGCTGAGAAACAAGCCATGGAAAGGAATGGTACCTATGCTTCAGCCACTTTACCTAAAGGAAAAAGGGATATAAGTTCTAAGTGAATTTTTACCATTAAATACAAAAGCAATGGTGAAATTGATAGATATAAAGCTAGATTGGTGGCTAGAGGATTTACTCAGACTTATGGTGAAGATTATAGGGATACCTTTGCACCTATAGCTAAGCTTCACTCTGTTAATGTTGTTCTTTCACTTGTTATTAACCTTGATTGGGAATTATGGCAAATGGATGTTAAGAATGCATTTTTACAAGGTGAATTAGAAGAAGAGGTATACATATCACCTCCACCAGGTCTAGAAGAAGAGGTAGGAGTCGGAAACATACTCAGGTTGAGGAAGGCCATCTATGGCCTTAAACAATCCCCAAGAGCTTGGTACCACAAGCTGAATATAACCTTGATGGATAGAGGCTTTAAAAGATCTGAAGTTGAACACATCGTTTTTACACTAAAGAGTAAGGAAGGTATGATGGAAGGTAAACCAGCCAAAACACCCTTAGAAGAAGACTATAAAATCGGAACTAAGGGGGAACTAGAGGAGGAAATTGATTTTCATGATCCTAAGCTCTATAGAAAAATGGTTGATTGGGCAGGAGATAAGGAGGATAGAAGAAGTACAAAATGCTATTGTACTTTCATAGGAGGGAACCTTGTGACTTGGAAAACCAAGAAGCAAAAGGTGGTGTCATGCTCTTGTGCATAATCAGAATATAGAGCAATAAGGAAGCTTACAACTGAATGCATTTGGCTGAAGCAACTTCTTGAGGACTTGGCCGTGAGCTTTGATGATCCTATCACCATTCATTGTGACAATCAGGCTGCTATACACATTGCCTCCAACTCTGTGTTTTATGAAAGGACCAATCATATACAGGTAAATTGCCACAAAATAAGAGAAGCTATTGCAAAATAAATCATCTTGCCTTGCTATACAAGGAGTGTGGATCAACTAGCTGATGTGTTCACCAAGGCAACAACTTTGAAGAATGACTCCTCCATCTATCCAAGGCTTGGCCTTATGACCATTCCTCAACAATGATCCCAACATGGAGTGTTATACTCTTTTTCCCTAGAAAAGGTTTTGTCCCAATTGGGTTTTCCTTCTTTAGATTTTTAATGAGTAATGCTTCATGGTTGCAAGCTTAGGCATTCTCCATGTCTTAAGCTTGAGTGGCAGTGTTGGAATGAAGAATAATGATGAAGGAAGAAGGCTTCTAACTCTAGCTTAAGGCCGTGTGATCTAAGTCATTTAAGGGGAGTGTCTAAGGCTTGTTTGTGTTCTAGTATTATGTTATCATTGTAGTCATTCATGTATAAGGCAATCCTTGTATCCAAACAAGCCTAGACTAGATTAGTATAAATAACTATCTCTCTCCTCATTTTTAACTTAGAAAACATTGTTCTCATTTTCTCAATACAATCATTCTTTCTCTCTAGTCTCTCTAATCACTCATTATCGCATTCTCCAAATCTACAAATCTCTTAATCTCATATTCTTTTAAAATATACGATGATATCCATTCCATATTCTCAAGTATGTGACTCGGGGATCTACCATTTAAGTCTCAGCCAGGATTCCGAGAACTCACATACAAATTCCTCACCTCTATCCAAAACTTTTTTTGCCAGCAAACGCCATACAACACTGTCACCGATGGGTATATTGAATTCCTTGCAAAAGTGATAACCTATCAAATAACATTAACAACTCAACAACATTTTCGACCTTCAAGAAAGAAGAGACCTCTCATTCGACGGTCTCAGATTCAGCAACCTGTGAAAGTATGGTGTTGCATCACGCAAGATTATTACGATCCTAGGATGAGTAGATGCTCGCAGATAAGACATCCCACCATAAAATATGTCCACAAGGTCCTCATTTCGACGGTTTTCTCACGGAAAGCTGCAAACACCATCATGAAGGAAGAGATGATTTTGATGGTGAAAGACATCCAAACCTATACGAGGGTATGCATGACAATTCTCCAGTAGAAGAACGTGGCAGTATTATTAGTATGGCCGCAGTGTTAATACACAGATTTATGAAAATGTGAGAATAAGTGCATCTGAACACCCAAAGCAAACTAATGAAGCTGAGCACGGGGGGAATTATCACATCCATCCTCTTGCGAGCTCGCGTCCCTGTCACGGAGCAACCCATTTTCCACAAGTCTCTGAATGAGGATGCCTTAACAACCTTGCAATTCTTGGAATGATGAAAAAAGACAAGCTCGTCTACCATTTTTACCTCCAAGGAAGAAGAAAAGAAAGGATCCTACTCCCACACCGGCCTTTCACGAACATACGACGACGGGAGAACATGGTCTTCTTCTCTCCATGGTCATCATGCCATAGGCAAGATCCTCCGCCAACAAACCCATTTCGCGAAGAGTCGGATCAATCAGGACAGTGCCCGGATAAATAGAGCAATGAAAAGCAAGGAAAGCAACCCCAGGAACTGAACGCTTCACTTTCGTGCCGTACACTAACCTGATCGTTAGCAAGCCCGTGCGAGCAGCTCACGAACTTATGAACCTCTTCCAGACGTTCTGCAAGTATCAACAACGAAACATCAACAATATTACTAGTGCAGTCAGCAGATAAAGGAGGACATACAGGAGTTGGGATGAAAGATGAGCTGCCAGACCAACACTAGCTTCAACACGTGAAAGTGCCGTGCACCGCCGTCATACGATGAGTCTCCAGATGTGCCTCTTCCTAGGTAAATATACACACCTCTGTATATAATTTATTTCATTTAATTTCTTCTTTTTGTCCTTTTTGTTCCTTACCACTCTCTCATTCACACTGAAATGGTATGAAGTAAGTCTGGGGGAGAGATCACGATACTAACTTCATTATTATTTCTTGAGTCATGTTTGAGTTTTATTAGAATTTTAGAATACAGTCCTAGTTCTAGAATAGAGTCATAAAAAAAGAATTATATATGCATTAGGTTTAGAATATGATAACACTTTGCTCTTTCATGACTGTTCATCACCTTTGAAAACGTTGAAATAACGGAAAACCTTGTTTAAAAATTCTCACTTTTGAAAAATCCATTAGCTTTGGAGCTCACTTAGTCATTTTAAAAATAATCCCATGAACTTGAACCTAATTGAATCAATAGTTTTTCGTCTAGGGGTTTGATATGCTTTTCTCGTTGTTTTAATTTTTTCAATTAGTATATTTTTTTCTTTTTTTTTACCATTCTCTTGAAACCGAATAACTATCCCACCCTAAACCATAAACTATTCTTTTAAACCAAAACGATTTTCTTTGAATGAGACCTTGTTTTGAAATGTGTTACATGTGCAGAATAGTCAAAGTCAAGTAACGACAAGAGGTCTCATCTTCATAGATAGTTAGATCATTGAGATGAAGTTTTGGGAGCAATTCCCTTTAGATATGGGAACGAAAACGGGTTAGTTACCCGTAGTTCTAAGAAAGAGGAAGAGATTGAAAACGGATTAGTATCCCGAAGTAAAAAAAAAAAGAGGGAGAGAAGTGAGAAAAGAGAAGTTTGAGAATGGGTTATTAACCCGCGGTAAAAAAAAAAGAAACTGAACCTACAAGTAAGGAGAAGAAAATAAAAATCTTAGTATTAGAAGGGTTTATGAAAAAGAATCTCCCAACAATATATATATAAGGAAGGGAGCAAGAAAAAATATAGTCTTGTAAGATCTAAATACCCAAGTTTGAAAGACCTTTAAGATTAGAAAAGTAAGACGAAATCGGTAGTAGTAGGATTCAAAACTCAATGAGATAGGAATGAACATAAGTCTCATGTATGCATCAATTATTCTTTGCTTAGGCTATTTTTTTATAATGTCAAGCTACTATTTTTTTTTAGAGATAGTCACCGCAAAAGAATTAACCCCATAAAAGTACACCTATACATAACCCTTTTTATTTCCACCCTTAACCGATCGAGAATTGATTGATCTCCCCTAAGCGAGAGCGCACTCTAAATACCTGCTAATGAGTGTAAGAGATTGTTCTTGACTTGATTCTGTTAGCTCCATAGATAGCTTAGAACGTGATGGCCATGCTAAAGTACGAAAAAATATTTGTTCTATCTAACGAAGGACAACCCTTTATGAGCAATAGTACAATAGTGTACTATTCTTTTAATTTTCTTTTGTCTTAGTGTCCTAGTACCTTAATTTTTTTTTTTGTTTAGCGAGTCGATGTCTTTCCATTCTAGGTTTGCTTGAAGACAAGCAAAAGGTAAGTCTGGGGAAATTGATATCTTAAGATTTTGCTGATTTTTAGGATATGATTTAGTCTATTTAGGATGCATTTTAGGATGTTTAGGACTGCATATAGTGTACATATTGCATAAATAATTATTCTTGTGTTGAGAACCGAAAATAGAGCCAAACCTGGGAAAAAGGCAAAGTTGTAAGTAAAATCATGAACCGGAGGAGATTTGCGCATCATAGGAAGAATCTTTAGAGAAAATGAAGCGCAGGAGAAGGAAATGATGAAAATAGAGAGAGAAAGGGAAGGAGCCGAGGAAAGAAAAAAGGAAATCAGGAGAGAAGAAAAGAAGAAGGAATGAAGTTTAGTGACTTACCATAACTGATGAAGTGGCGCCAATCTGGGGCAAATCCTTTTTATCTTGCATATTTGTATAAATGACACCGTTGTACCTTAGATTTTAGTTTTTAGTTTTGTTTAATAGTTTTTACTCTTTTCATTTAATTTAATACTTACTTTAATTTTTGTCTTTTAATTTATTTGCATTTTAATTTACTTACACTTTAATTTACTTGTATTTTAATTTTAGTTCACGATTCTCTACTTCATTTTTATGTTTAACAAATTATCAAACCATATGATTATGTTATTCGTAACGATTAGTGAGTAGATCCCTCAACCCTTCGGGTTGGGTAGGGAGGATATTTTAAGGGAAATAAACAAGGATTATTTAAAGCTTTTATCCAATGACTCTATCGTGTCTTGAGATGCTTAATCTCGGCTCGTGGTTATGACCCGAGTTTGAATGATAAGGCATGAGTGATCCTTGATTGGATGGTTATGTATTTGAACACTCTCAGCATGGACGATCTTCAAAATCTGCCTCAATGACAGTTAATGATGGGTTACCGCGCTACAGATAGTAAGAATATGATCTTAATGCTAATTGGCTGCCTAGTACCCAAAGACATTTATAGATACTATGTGGTCATTGAAGAGTTTTCTGTCACGAAAGTGGATTAGCTTATACATGAGCGATTCTTCTACCATGATTGAGAATAATAAGCTTATAATGAGTTCAACATATCTTCTTTAGAAACATCCAACCAATTACCCAGCTCCGAATGATGCTTTTAAACTTGAAAGCAAACAAACCCAAAACATTTTTATATCCTTTTGCTTTAGTTAGATTTAATTTTTTTTTATTTTACTGATCTTTGTTTAGTGACACCAGGTTACCAATCCATAATCATTTATTAGTCTAAATTAGATAGAAACTTGCATCATAAGTGTTTGAAAAATACCAGGTTTGGATTGACACCCTAAATACTACAACAAGAAGAAAATTTGGTATCCAACAGTCAAACAAAGACGCAACATAGCAAATTGGCGCCGTTGCAGTGGAGCCTACCACAGACCATAAGAGTTTCAGTTAATTGGTTGTGAATATCTTCTCTAAGGCTTTCTTCTTCTCTAGTGGTTTCTTCTTCTCTAGCGCTTTCTTCTTTTCCATCGTTTTCTTCTCCTTATCGAATCATAAAGTCAATAATTTTCAAATAATTGGTACCGTCGCCGTATGGGTTCATTTTCATCTACATAGTGAGATGTTTGGTTTGTACGAGCCGATGCGGAGAAAACAGTTGAACGAAACGACTCAAAAAAAATATGGAGAAAAAGAGGGAGAAGTGGAGAGATGCGGCAGAGGATGGATGAAAAGCGAGAAGCGTAAGAGAACATGGTGGAGAGGATGAAGGGGATGAGAAGAAGCTGAGTAGTTTTTCTTAGTTATGCGAGAAGAATGACATTTTAGAAAAATCATGGAAAATAGATATAAATACCTAGAAAAATAAAGAATGATGAAATTGGGGAAATATTTAATTTTAATTTGAGGAAATAGGGTATCAGATTGGGTGCATTGGCCTGGTTGGTTATTTAATTGTTAAGTTTTCAATATGATATATTTGTTATTGAATATTTTTATAATTAAAATAAATAAAGAAATAAACTATATTTTATAAAAAGGGTATTTGGGATAGTTTTATATAGTGAAAGGTATTTCAGTTCTTGATCCATCAATTCACCTAGGCTTGAGCATAATACCCGAAACTGAATACTTGAACCAAAACCAAACCAAAATTGGCGGCTTAGGTCAATTCTGGTTCCAATAAAAATAATCGATTAGATCTTTTAACCCATTGTTTTAGGTATCTTATAATACTCAAACCGATACCCAAACTAGTACTAACCATAACTGAAACTTTTTTAAAATAGAAAAATTGAATGTTTGGTATAAATTTTAGTTATGCTACAATTGAATTTAATTATGGTATAACATGCATAAAATAGTAAAAAGGTAAATTATATTACATTGGATATATTAAGATAATTTAGTATTAGAATCACTAATAACCAAATAAATATCAGATTTAATTCAATTCTTGAAGTAAATACTCAAAAAAACTAGATGTAAATGGAAACCGAACCGAATTATACAAAATACCTGAATATTTCTTCAACCCAAAAACTAAAAAATCTGACATTTGAAATATTTGAATTGAATCAGAATACACTACAAAGAATATTGAATTTTAGGCCAAGCCGGACCTTTGGGCCAAGTCGGACCGGACTACCTTAGACCCATTGAGAGGCCTACGTGCGTTTTTCACTCTCTATGAATTAAAATTAAAATTAAAATTAATTAAATCAGGAAACATACAGAAGGCCAAAATACTGTCAGTACTCAAAAGGTTTCAACAATCCCAGCCAAAAGACTGGGATATGCAACAGATTGCGACCGGAGAAAGCGTAAGAGCTCCGAAATTGATTACTACAGTGCACGTCAGAGGTTTTGAATTTCAGGCGACTTTCTAATACCTTAATCAGAAACCCCCAAAACAAACAACTAAACTCAAAACCCTAATCCTAAATTGCTCGAAACCCTCTCGCTTCTGGACTCTTGCGTTGCTTGAGGGATCAGCGGAAGAATCTGCTTTTCAAAAATTTCTCAGTAAAAATGGTAACTTTCTCGCTCATTCTTCTCTGTCTGTCTCTCCCGACAGCGGTTATGTCTTTGGTGTTTGGGTTTTCGAGTTAATGCTTGTATCTGTATGACCTCGATTCTGTATTTGGGAATTGCGATGGTTGATTTTCGTTACCCACATGCTAATTTTTAGACCAGACTTGTAAGATTTCGATTTAAACCTTGATTCAAGGCTGGAAAATTTTGATCTTTCGTTTTGTTTTTCTTTCAGGCGATTATTTGTCAGACTTGTGGCGACAAAGGTTTTGTAGAAGCACTCATTTATTGTGACTCTTGTAAAATTGGTGCTGTGCATTGGTTAGTTTTGTTCTTGATATCCCCTGTGGTTTTGTGTTCGACTCATTTGTGTTATTTTGATTAGAATTCTTTTTAAGCTCTTGGTGTTTTTGCTTATTCCTTTTTGTTCTCCAGCTATTGTTGTGGCATATCGCCGGTTCCTATAGATGACTATGTAATTTGGTTCTGTTCGGACTGTGAGGGGATTGACACTGGCTCTGGCTGCAAAGATGTTGATACTGCTATATTGAGGAAGACTGAGAAAAAGAAGAAGAAGAAAAACGATGGGAGCAGCAATCACACACCACCGGTTTTAGATGTTGAGCACAATGAACTCCAAGATAGTAGCAATGTTAAATCTGTAGAAGTTTCTTCTTCACCTCTTCACCACCAATTATAGAAACAATGGAGGAGCCTGAGACAAGGAAAATCTCAGATAGAGGCAAATCTAACAAATTGACTGGCTTGGTAAGAAATGAAGCATCTATCTCGGAAAAGAGTGAGAAAGAAAAGAAGAAGAATAAAAGAATGATCATTGGTCATTCCATGCCAGATGCCACCAATGTTGAGCCCGTGGAGGTTTCTAAGAAGCGAGATAACTCAGATACCGGAAAATCTGATGAATTGACTGGTTTAGCGAGCAATGAAATATCTGTCTTGGAGAAGAGTGAAAGAAAAAAGAAGAAAAAGAAGAAGAGTTACGCAGAAAGCAGCAATCACACCTCCTCGCTTGTTCTAGCTGCTGACGGCCATGGGCTCCAGGATACTACCAGTGTTGAAGCTATGAAGGAGTCTAAGAAGCAAAAATGCTCAGATAGCAGAGAACCTGAGGAGTTGAATGGTTTAGTAAGAAATGAAGTATCTGTCTTGGAAAAAAGTAGGAAATTGAAGAAGAAGAAGAAGAAGAAGAAGAAGAAGAAGACGAACAAGGAGGAAGAGAAGAGAGAAAGCAGCAATCACACATCGCCTGTCTTAGAAGCTGAGGACCATGGGCTTCGGGATGCTACCAGTGTTGAAGATATGAAGGAGTCTAACAAGCGAAAATGCTCAGATAGCAGAGAACCTGAGTTGAATGGTTTAGTAAGAAATGAAGTATCTGTCTTGGAAAAAAGTAGGAAAATGAAGAAGAAGAAGAAGAAGAAGAAGAAGAAGAAGAAGAAGAAGAACAACAAGGAGGAAGAGAAGAGAGAAAGCAGCATTCACACATCGCCTGTCCTAGAGGCTGAGGACCATGGGCTTCAGGATGCTACCAGTGTTGAAGATATGAAGGAGTCTAAGAAGCAAAAATGCTCAGATAGCAGAGAACCTGAGGAGTTGAATGGTTTAGTAAGAAATGAAGTATCAGTCTTGGAGAAAAATGAGAAAAAGAAGAAGAAGAAGACGAACAAGGGAGAAGAGAAGAAGAACGAAGAGAGCAGCAAACACACCTCGCCTGTTCTAGATGCTGAGGACCAAGGGCTCCAGGATACTACCAGTGCTGAACCTATGAAGGAGTCTAAGAAGCGAAACACATCAGATAGCAGAAGCTCTGATGAATTGAATTGTTTAGTAAGAAGTAGAGTATCTGTCTTGGAGAAGAGTGAGAAAAAAAAGAAGAAGACGAACAAGGAGGAGAAGATGAAGAAGAGAGCAGCAATCACGCCCCACTGGTTTTAGCTGTCCAGGATGCAACCAATGTTGAACCTGCTAAGGCACAAAAAAGATCAGCTAGTGGGAAACCTCATGAATTGGCTAGTTTAACGAAAAATGGAGCATCTGTCTCGGAATGCGGTCATTCATTCCCAGATTTTGTGAAATTATTTTAGATTTTAATTTTAGTTTTTTTTTAATTTAGTTTTAAATAGATTTTAATGATTTTGTGAAATCAACAAGTTAATTGCTATTAAGTAGATTTTAATAATTTTGTAAAATTAACTAGTTAGAATTTACTCATAATCCAATTCAAATTTGATCCACTACACATTCAAAAAACCAAAATTAAAAATCTAAAAATATAAAATTAAAATTCAAAAATTCAAAATATAATCTATAAAATTTAAGTTGTAATTTTTGTTTCAATTTTGGTGTTTTAGGGTTTTAATTTTAGTTTTTTAAGTTTTAATTAAATAGTATAGGTGGTTTAACCATGAATAATTTAACATTAAAAAGTTTAATAATAATTTTGAAAGTTTAGAGGAATTGAGAATGAGATTAAATAGTTAAAGAAGTTTATTAAAATCAACCAAAAAACTTACATAAAATTTCAATTAGAAAAGGTTTTTCTAATTTTGTCGAAAAATTATTAATAGTTCAGGAAAATTTTCTACAAACCTTAAAAAATCAAATGTCCATCATACTTTGTCCAATATTTTAAAGTCATTTTTTCTTTAACAATCTGTATACGTTGTTATGAACATATTGTATCATGTGTTGTTACACATGTGAAAGAATATGGGAGATTCATACCCTCCCATGATCGCACTACCACCTTTGCTATATCCAATGGGAACCGAGCCAAATCAAGCAGTTTCGATAAACTAGCACTCGAATATTGATTATATTGATGCAGTAACGGGCATCCTCACACAAGAGGAGTTCTAACGCATAAAGGTGTCTTTTATGTTACCTCCGCTCATGCTAAGTAAGAGGCGCTTGACAATAATTTTCAGCGAAGATTAGGTCTCGGGTATCTGTTCGGTTTCGGTTCGGGTAATTCGGTTTTCGGTTTTTTTGGGTTTAGAGAATAGGAACCGTTCGGGTATTTTTTATTTTCGGTTCGGGTTCGGTTCGGTTCCACCCAAATTCGGGTCGGATCCGGGTACCCATAATATATTTAAAAAATAAAATTCAATTAAATTTAAATAAAATTTGTTTAAATTTTGACAAATATAAATTAAAATTTTTAGATATTTCAATTTTTTTAAATATTTTGATTATTTTAATCTAAAATTAACTAATAAATTTAAATTTATTATTATAATTTGAGTATTCAATTATTATAAACCTAAATATAATTAATATATTTGAAAATATAATTATATTTCAAATATTTCGGGTACCCATTCGGTTCTCGGTTCGGTTTGGGTTTGGGTTCGGTTTTTCGATTATAAGAGTTTAGGAACCGTTCAGTTATTTATCAATTCTAAATTTGATTCGGTACTGCTTTTACGGGTCGGGTTTGGTTCGGTTCTTCGAGTCCGATTATTTTGCCCAGCCCTAGCGAAGATGATACATATCTTTCTCACTAGAATTTTTCTTTAACAATCACAATTAAGAAGAATGAACTTTGGTTTCACTTTGGAGCGCAGCCACTAAGATTCCCTATAAGGGAATTTCACACGATAACTTGACTGAAGTGTAGTGGATAAGGAGCAGAAGCAGAAACAGAAAACCAAGAGTACGATTGGGATTTAATGTGTGGTAGGCATTCACTTGATAAATTGGTAAAGCAGCTACCATAAAATTTACATGTTCTCATTATCACAATATACATGTTCTCATTATCAAATGTCCAGAAAGAACATGATACTAATGTCCTGATGACATATCCTTGGGGGGGGGGGAGAGAGAGACGCCTACAAATTGCTGCTGTCATCACTTAAGAGGAACATTAAGTCAAATTTGGGAAGGGCCATATACGAGTTGCAAGGATTCCCACTAGCATTTCATCTTTGGATTTTGGAATCTATGCCTCTATTACAAGCGGCCTTTAGAAGAAAAGATACTACAGATCCTGCACCTAAGTTTTTTTGTGAGAAATACACTCATACGGCGTCCCCAACTATGCCTCAGGTCCTAAGTGTAGAATCATCAACCCATGTAAGTTCTACTTCTGTCCATATAATTGTAGATATATGTTCTCTTTAGTTATATATGATAAGGAAACTGAGATTTACACTAATGCATGAGTGGTTTTGGTTATAGAGTGAATAGTTGAATGAACGCATATATTTGTTTTGGGAAATATATATATATATATATATATATATATATATATGATTATAGCTGTTTGGGCTTGTTATTGAATTATTATTCCTGCGCAAGACGAGGGCATTAGTGTGAGATCAGCACATTGTTCTTTAGCCTTTTCGCTTGTTTGTTGTTGAATTCATGTGTTGCATATATTCCATTATGTTTTGTAGCTGAAGGTGACATATATTACGTTCAATTGCAAATGATACTGAAGACCAAGTCTCACTAGAAGACTAAGTTGATGAAAATCTGGATACAATGGGAGATTTGGTTAAGAGAGATTTCAGTTGATGTTGTCGGTGTTAGAATTTGCGGAATATGATAAAAAGTTTAGATAGAGTTTATGGATAGAACGAAAAACAAGATAATAAAAATAAGAGAAAGAGAGATCGAAGAAAAACATAAAGAAGAATAAAGAGAATATGTGAAGGATGAATATATTTTCTTGGATTAAAATAGCTACAACATACATTCTTTTATAGGCTAAGCAAGAGGAAGAGACAAAATGCACAAGGAACCGTGGTGATAGGGACAGGACACCAACGGTTCTCTTATTTGAATTCCTTAGCTTCCATATGTGATTCTTGCTTCCCAAAGCTTGGTTATCTAGGACTTCAGTCATCCAGTCGTCCTAGATGCGTTCCAAAGTTGCTCCCTGGTAAAGCTCTCTTTACTTATCTAGGACTTCAGTCGTCCAGTAGTTCTAGATGCATTCCAAGATTGCTCCCTGGTTTAGCTTTCAGTCCCATACTTGGTCATCTAGTACTTCAGTCGTCCTAGATGCATTCCACGTTGGGGTTGGTGCATATACTCTGGGCTTTGGTTTCACTTCATCACCTCAGCCCAGTCCTAGGCATGATCTACAAGCATAGCCATTATTCATTATGTCAATACACCCCCTCAATCTTAATATAGATGTTAGTAATGCTAAGCTTGGAAGTTGCCGGCCTTGTCTTCAAGACTTTGGCCTTAGATTTCCTTTTCTTCTTCCTCTCTAATACCAGCTTCAACCACTGGCTATTATGGTGGTTCATACTTGACCACACATCATGAATCTTAAGCCTTCCTTGCTTATTATATACACATCTGATCATCCTCTTGATGTTTTGATCATGTGATGAGTTTCTTCTAGGCTGAGTTCATGGCTTGACACTTCTCTTCTTCTTCATTTTGATATGGATATGGTTGGCTATTCACTTCATGTTTGGCCTCCTCATCTCTTTAGCTTCATTCACTCTAATACACTCCCTCAAGCTTGGTCGTCGGGACACCATAAGGACCAGAGGCCAAGCTTGCAACACGCGAATAACTACCTCACTAAAAACCTCACCATGGAAAACATCTTGGGATAAAACCATGATGAAGAAAAAAGAGTATAGCTTCACGGTGCATTGATGTAGCTATGAACTTGGCTTGATTTGAACTTTAAAACTGGCTCATTTCCAAGTCTTCTCATTCCTTAGTCCTTCATGAATTGATTTCTCTTCTAGTGAATCCTTTCCTTGCCATCTCCTTTAAGGTTCTCCAGCCTTCGAGGCTTTCATGGTCTCCTTTACCGTTAAAAAAAAGATAAAAAAAAAGAAAAAGATTAAGTATTTTTATGAGAAATATCAAGGCTTACGAGGAATATCAAGGTTAAGATGCACAATAGTTTAAGAAATAAAAAGAGAGAAATACCAATTGAACTTAAGTTGCAGCTTATTCCTTTTGATACTGCCAAAACATGTGTGCCTTGTTGATCTTCAAACTCAAGTGAACACTAACTTCTTTAATCACCAAAAGGAAGGACATAAGACTCCATGGAAAAGCTGATTCATCATATTCCACCAGTCTTTCCTCTCCACTTCTTGTGGTGGCTGTTCTTTGTGGCAATTGGTTCTAATATACCGCATGTGCTGCACTTTCTTATTGCCTTCCTCTTGAAATTATCAGCATTGGTTGAGCCATTTGTCTCCCCTCCGCAAGCTTGACTCGGATAATAAGAGTATAGAGCCAAGATTGAAAAAATGAGCTCCAATGGTCACCAATATTTTGGACCCACTGCCTTCTTGGCTTCATAGGTTGGCCTTCTTGAGAAAATAAGTGAACTTCACACCATCTTCAAAGATTGAACCTATTTGAGATTTTGGACAGATTCTAAACAAGAGAAGGTGAGAGCATAGAGAATAGTATTGAAGAATGATGGAGAATTAGTAACCAGAGAATGATGGAGAATAAGTAACCAGAGAATGATCTTCTCTTAAGGACTTTTGGATTCATCAAGATCTCTTACCCTCACAAGAGTAAAGTAAATCAAGGTTCTCTTCCCTTAAGTGATTTTCAAGAGGACTTTTGGATTCATCAAGACCTTAAATGCAATGCATAGTCCACAAAGGTTCACTTCCCTCTTCTTATAGAATAGATTGGAGACTTTTAGATTCATTAAGGTAGGTATTAATGCTAATACTCAAAAGAGTAAAGTTTTCCTTGGTTCTCTTCCCCCAATATGCTCAAGAGTTCCTATGAACAGAGTTTTGCTCTGTTTTCTTGAGTTTTGCAGAAGCTTTAACAGTCATGAGGATCCAAGAATCAACAAGAGTTTGGTTCTTTAATGGCTGAAACAACAATAGACCGTTAGACAATTGGTTTATCCATCGGTTAAAGAGACGAGCCACCGGAGTGACTCATAGAAAAGTGTTTTTCCGGGGCTGTTAACAAGAAAGCCATCAGAATAACACATAAGGAGGTGTTTTCTGTGGTTTAAACAACAATGAAACTGATGGAGTACAATAGTTTATCCACCAGTCCAAGAGATGCTCCATTAAGAGAAAGCTATTATACAATAGATAAAGAAAAACTGTAAAGCATTTTTGAATTCTTTCCATCTCTCAAGCTTTGTCTTGAGACATCAGCAAGACTAGAAAAAAGGCTCACACAATATTGAAGTAGAGGAGAGAAGAATCAATTAAAACAGAGAGACTAAATAACAAACTTCAATGGACTTAGGTGTTTCACATTCCACAAGAAAAAAAACAAGGTCCAAAGTTTTTAAAACAACACAAACCACAAGTCTAAACAACAAACTACAAAGAACTCATATATCTCTCGTTTCACAAGGAGACTAGCTGGTGCGGCCCTGGTTGTTTTAAGACCAAAGGATTGGCTTAAAAGAGGTGGATTTGACGACAGAGGAGGATACTAGGCGGCTTGCTATAGTGGCGGTTCTTAGAGGGTTATCTGACAATTCCAATAGCATAGGTTCACCCTGCTTTAGAACTATGGAAGATCACTCTACCCTTCAGTGATTAGGAATCAATGTTCTTAGGCTGAACAGAGAAAGCAATGAGGAAGAACAAGAAAATTTCTCTAGGTTTTAATATTAAAATCGTGTGTGCTTTTACAATGGGGGGAGGGGTAAATGCCTTTTTAAAGGCATAAAATCCTAAGAAGATTATTCTAGAATAGAATATTTTATCTAGTCTAATCTAATCATAAAATAATATACCAATGATATATCTAGTATATCCTAACTAACTCACTGGTTTAATTTTAATGACTAATTACAAACCAATAAACAAATTAAACTAATTAGTTGGTTTAATTTTATTCTCTCGATCCTTGATCTAGTGAATTTCTCTAAGGCATAAAGAGTCTTTCTTTGTGCTTTGCTCCTGGATCTTGTTAATGGGCCAAGCCATAAATCCTTATCTTCTTGGCCCTGAGCTTGGGCCATACAATCTATTTCTTCTTTTGGCTTTACACTGAACCCTTGTCCTTCATGAATTACTTCATCTTTTTTCTGCAGGTTCTTCGGTCGTGCCTGGGCCGTGCTGTCCATGGTGCCGTGAACCATGCCGGATGTTCCTCCTCGTTCTGCGCCATCCGTGCCGGTCGTGCTTCTCTGAACCGCACCGGTTGTGCGTCAGTGTTCTGCGCCGTCCGTACTGTTCCTGTGTTCGTGGTCTGCGCCGTTTGTGCCCTCTATGTGTCCGTGATCCGCGTCGGCCGGGCCGACCTTGTCCCTGTGTTCCGCGCCGGTCGGGCCGGTCATAGTTCCTGAATCCGCGTCGGTCATGCCAGTCGAGCTCCCTAGAACCACGCCGGGTTCTGCGGTCGTTCCGCCTTGGTCCTTGCCGGGTTCCTCAGTCGTGCTAGTCGAGCTTCTTCAAACCGCACCAGGTCCTACGGTCGTTCCACCTATGTTCTGGCCTTGTTCCTCTTCTTGGTTCTCACCAGGTTCCTCGGTCGAACCTCTTTGGTTGGGGCTGGACCATGTTGTCGTCGAGCTCTCCTCTTCTCCCTCACTTTGGAAGTCTTCCTCCCCACTATCTTATTCTGTTGAATTCAGGTGCACTTGTGTCTTAAAAGAGTCTTGATCCTCCCATGTCGCACCATCCCCTCCTCCTTTAAAAGGATTTGACCTCAAATCCAATTCATCTGCCACAAAAGTAATTAAGTCAGACACATTGAAGGTATAACTTACAGAATACTTACCTTGGAGATCTATATGATAAGCATTGTTGTTGATTCTTTTTAGGACTGGAAAGGGTCCATCTACTATGGGCATCAACTTTGACTTTCTTTAATTTGGAAATCTGTCCTTCCTTAAATGAATCCACACGAGATCACCATATTCTAGTATCATTTCCTTTCGACCTTCATTCTTCTTTCTAGCATACATTATAGTTATTTCTTCAATATTTTTCTTAACCTGTTCATGCAAAGACTTAAAAAACTCGGCATTCTTTTGGCCATCAAGATTAGTCTGTTCTTTCAAAGGCAAAACAAGTAAATCTAAAGGGGACAATGGGTTAAAACCGTACACAACCTGAAAATGAGTGAATTTTGTAGCTGAATGCACTGACCTATTGTAAGCAAATTCGACATGAGGTAAGCAATCCTTCCAAGTCCTAATGTTCTTTTTAATTATGGCTCTTAAAATGGTAGATAGGGTTCTATTTATTGACTCTGTTTGGCCATCAGTTTAAGGGTGACAAGTTGTGGAAAACAACAACCTAGTACCCAGTTTTCCCCAAAGGGTCCTCAAAAAGTGACTAAAAACTTAGAATTCCTGTTTGATACAATTGTCATAGACATCCCATGTAATCTAACAACCTCCTTAAAGAACAAATCAGCTACTAAAACTGTATCATCTATTTTATGACAAGGTATGAAATGTGCCATTTTAGAAAACCTATCAACTACTACAAAGATATTATTTCTTCCTTTCCTAGTTTTAGGCAGTCCTAATACAAAGTCCATGGAAATATCTACCCAATGTTGATCAGGTAAGGTAATGGAGTATACAAACTTGTGGGTTGTACCTTGGACTTAGCTTGCTTGCACTTGAAACACTTGGAGCACACCTTCTCCATGTCCTTCTTCATGCTGGACCAGTAGAAGTGCTCTTGTAGTGTAGATAAAGTTTTGGCGACACCAAAGTGTCCCATTAAGCCGCCCCCATGGGCTTCCCTGACATATAGCTCTCTGATTGTCCCACATGGATACAAATACGGCTATCACAAAACAATAACCCTTTGAATTGATAAAATCAACCCTGGGCATGGTTGTTAGTATCCTTATACAATTCTCCAAAGTCAGGAAACAATATTTGAGATGCTCAAAACCTAGTAATTTCGTTTTCATAGATGATAAGAGAGCATACATCCTTGAAAGAGAATATGCCACAATGTTCTCCTTACCTTGTTTGTAATGAATGACATACGAAAATGTCTCAATGAATTCCATCCATAGTGCATGCATTTTATTCAGTTTCTGTTGTCCCTTGAGATGCTTGAGAGATTCATGGTCGGTATTGATTACAAACTCCTTAGGCCATAAATAATGCTGCCACATCTGTAGGGCTCTCACCAGAGCATAAAGCTCTTTGTCATAAGTAGGGTAGTTAAGAGTTGCCCCTCCTAGCTTCTCACTGAAAAAGGCTATGGGTCCTTTTTCCTGCATTAAAACAGCACCAATTCCAATCACAGATGCATCACATTCAATTTCGAAAGTTTTAGAAAAATCTGGTAGTACAAGTAAAGGAGCATTGGTCAACTTCCCTTTCAGCAGCTCAAATGCCTCTGCTTGGGCCGGTCCCCAAGTGAATCCCACAGATTTCTTAACCACTTCTGTAAGTGATGCAGCAATAGTGCTGAAGTCCTTCACAAATCTTCGATAAAATCAAGAAAGTCCATGGAAACTCCTCACCTCTCCAATGTTTTTAGGTATGGGCCACTCCCTAATTGCCTCTACTTTCCTTGTCTACCTGCATATCTTGAGAAGTAACAACAAAACCTAAAAAGACCAGGTTATCTGTTCCAAAAGAATATTTCTTCTTGTTTGCATATAAGTTTTTCTTTATCAAAATATCCAAGACATGTCTAAGGTGATCAAAGTGTTCTTTCATGGTTTTACTATAAATTAAGATATCATCAAAATATACCACCACAAATCGTCCTATGTAAGCTCTTAAGACATGATTCATTAATCTGATGAAAGTACTAGGTGCATTAGTAAGCCCAAAAGGCATAACTAACCATTCATACAATCCTAATTTAGTCTTAAAAGCAGTTTTCCATTCATCACCTTCTTTCATTCTAATATGATGGTATCCACTTTTCAAATCAATTTTAGAAAAGATGCAAGACCCATATAACTCATCAAGCATATCATCCAAGCGAGGGATATGGTGTCTATACATAACTGTGATGTTGTTTATGGTCATGCAATCAACACACATGCGCCAGCTCCTATCTTTCTTGGGTACAAGCAGGACTGGTACTGCACATGGACTCAAGCTTTCGGGGATATGTCCCTTCTCCAAGAGCTCATTGACTTGTTTTTGAAGTTCTTTTGTTTCCACATGATTGGTCCTGTATGCCGGCCTATTTGGAAGAGTGGCACATGGTACAAAGTCAATTTGGTGTTCTATACCTCTCAGGAAAGGTAATCCTACTAGTTGATCCTCTGGAAAAACATCTCTATATTCTTTTAAAAGAATCTCGATCTCTCTCGGCATTCTCGGAGTCAAGTTAGTACTACTAGCTAATAATTCCTTGCAAACTAGCAACATCATGAATTGTTGATCATTTAAGGCATGCTTGACATCACTAGGAGTAGCAAAAAGGCTATAATTACTTACCTTAGCATGGCTCTCAGCGTCGGTCTCCTTGTTTAGTGCCTTTGCTTCTTCCCTCCTTTGCCTAGCTGCATCTGATGGTGGTGCACCTCCTGGGGCGTGAGTGGCACTAGTGTGAGTTTTTTTCCTTTGTGGTTGAAAGAGTGTCTATTGGTAAAACCGTCATGGATTGTTATCTTGTCATATTGCCAAGGTCTCCCCAATAGTATGTGACTGACTTCCATGTGAAACACATCACAAGTAATCTCATCTTGATACTTGTCAACGCTCAATGGTATTTTTACTTGTTCTGTCACTTTCATCTCTTCTTCTTGTTTTAGGGTGTTTGTGAGTAGATAGGTTGAGCTGGTCCACGAAGGTTTGACTGGCTACGTCGGTACAACTTCCTCCATCTATGATTAGGCTGCATACTTTCTCATGAATAAGGCAGCGAGTATAGAACAAGTTCTACCTTTGTTCATGCACCTTAGGTTGTGCACTCAAGGTTCTCCTAATCACTAAAAGTTGTCTTTGGACAGGGTAAGCTACACTCTCTTCTTCTGATTGGTCATCTTCTGATGTCATCTCTCCATTGTCTAAAATAAGCAAAACCTTTTTGTTAGAACATTCATTAGCATAGTGACCAAATCCTTGGCACCTGAAGCATTTGATGTTTCTGGTTCGTGTTAGTGTGGAAGTTTGATTTGCAACTCATTTGCCTTTGTCATCACGTGTTGGAGGAGGAACAGGAGTACCCTCTCTGGTTTTCATTGGCTTTTTAAAGGATGACCCTCCTGCCCTGTCGTCTCTATTATATGGCGGCTTGGAGGTTGGAGCGTATGGAGCCCTTGAGTTACTCCTTATTTTGTTTTGTTGTTTAATAAGAATAACCTTGTGTAGTAACTCATCCATGTCCTCATACTCTTGCTACTCCAATCGATCATGGATGTCTCTGTTAATTCTTTCTTGAAACCTAGCCATGCTAGCTTCCATGTTCTCATCAATCTCAGCTTTGATAATTAGACTCTCCATCTCCTGGTGATAGTCTTCCACACTCTTTTTTCCTTGTGTTAATCTTCTTAGCTTCTGGTGTAGGTCTCTTCAATAGTGAATAAGAACAAACCTCTTCCTCATCATTGTTTTCATTTCAAACCAAGAAGTGATTTGAGGTTCTCCGTTGCGCATCCTGGTGATGGCAATCTGTTCCCACCAATTGATGGCATATCCATCAAATTTTGTGGCTGCTATTTTCTCCTTCTTCTCCTCAGAATAATTTTAACAGCTAAAGATTATTTCAATCTTCTTTTCTCACTCTAGGTAAGCATCAAGATCATTCTTTCCCGAGAATGATGGAATCCTGAGTTTGAGCCCTCCAAGGTTGTTATCTGGTCTTAGATCCTTGTTGTATTGGTGTTAGTCTCCTCCAAATTGAGTGCCCATAACACTATCGTCTGAGTAGTCTTGCGGTTCTTCTTCTTCTCCTCCGGGCCTGATGTCTTGTCTAGCTCTCAGTCTGGCGCCTCTCCCAAAGCGGCCTCCTCCTCTGGTTGGTCTCCCTCCGCGAGCTGATCGACCTGCAAGGGGATCAACTCCATAGAAAAACTAATGAGGACATCGTCCCAGCTACTGCACCGGTCATCCCACCAGGACCTCTCACACGATCCAAGAGGAAGGCCCTAGGAGACAAGCTCAGCATGCTGCTGGAGAGTGGAGCCCGTCAGGAACTCGGACCGACCGCGGTGGAACCCAGACCAAATTTGGTCCGTGCGACCCCGACCCCTTTAAGCCGGACAAGGAATAATGGAGGTTCCTTCTCGAAGATTCTTCTTCCTCCGCTGTCTTTACCATTACCATCTGATAGAGACACCAAAAGTCGTGCTAGGAAATTGTACTCTTTTTCTTATCTTCGGTTTTATCCCATTGGGTTTTTTGAAGAAGGTTTTAACGAGGCACTACTCTTAGTGCGCAAGACGGTGAAGACTTGTTCACGACTCCACATTATTCACAAGTCACACCAATTTTTGCCTATGTGTCTAATTGGGCTTTTTCTATCTTTTATTCATATTTTAGACTAAGTATATTATTGGGGCTTATGAGTCATGTTATCTACTTAGGCGCAAGGTCCTTTTTAAATTTCACCAACAAGCACACTACTTGTTGTTTTTATTTCTTAAGGGGCTAAACATCATGTTGTTTAGCCTAAGTTGTAATAATGCATTATATAATCCTTTAGACCATTCATTAATGATAATAACAAGAAATTTAGAATTAAACAAAAACCCTAAGACTTCTTGTCTAAGTCTCTTGGCGCCGCCACCAAGCTTTCCTGGAGAGCCAGCCGTGTTCTTCAACCTCCCTGGTTGAAGTTCTTGGAGTATCACAAGCTCTTTCATAGCTTGTGTAGTCCCATTGATCCATCTCTCGCTTCCATCTATTCTGTCACCAAACTGTTATTACATCATCTGGTATTAGAGCTTAAAGCTCCTAAAACATCAGGTTGATTCTATCCTTGTTCTTTTTTTCTTGTTTTGTTGCAGTTATTTTTGCTTTTGTTTTTTTTTTCTTTTTACCTGAGGTTCTCGGTAAGAAGGTGAAAGAATCAAGTCCCTTACCACAAAATACAAAAAAAAACAGGTTATATCAATCCTTTATCTTTGTTTTTACTTATAAAAAAATGAAGAGTTTAAGCTACTAGGGTATTTTTTTCTTGTTTAATCTTGACAAAAAGGTGATTATGTTGTTTAAAACAAATTAGGGCTTTAGTAAACTCACCTAGAACATTACTTTCATCTTTGAGAAATTGTGTGTCCAAGGTTAATTGGACTACACGCTTGTGAGAGTTAGGGTTCTTGCTTGTTCATTATTGTTTGCGAGTGTAGGGTTGGGTTTCTAGGTGTGTTGTTGCGTGAGTAGCTCCAGCCTGTAGACCAGTTCCCACCGTGACAAGCCGCGCCTCTAGTTTCCTGCCTCTGTCCCGTGCGCTTAGGTTCCCTCGATTCCGGTAGGTTAGGTTCCAGCGTGCCGAGCTTGGCCCACCACCGTGCCTTCCCCTCCCGTGTCTTCCCACCGTACTTACCTAGATTCTAGGTTCCTTAACATTCAGAGTCTAGGTTCCATCCTGTTAGCCTTAGGTCCAGCACACCGCACCGCATTCCTGCGCATAGTGTAGGTCCGCTCCTGTCCCGCACCGCGCCTAGCGCCTCGCACCCTGTCCCGTGTCAGTGCCAAGCCGCCTAGTGTTTCTTAGGTCAGGCGGCTAGGTCAGCAACCTGCCTTAGTGTCTAGGTTCTTTGCATATAGTTTTAGGAATTTTTTCCAAATACTTTAGGCATAAAATTAATTAGTTGTCATTTTTTTTTCTTAGGCTATGATTTATTTATAAGAAGTTTCCCAAAACCTCCTAGGAAGTTTTTCAAAAACCTGTAGGCGATTTTCCATTATTAAGGATTTTACTTCTTTTTTAGAAATTAGGCCTTAATTAGTTTACTTTTAGCATCTAGGATAATTTCATTTTTTAGCATTTAGTCAATCAATTTTTTAAAGACAGATTAATTGTTCTTTTATATTTCCTTTTTTGCATTTAGATAGTTTCATTTTTAGTAGAAAATAAAATTAAAAGTGATATCTGCGGAATATTTCTATAAAAGTAAAGTTCCCTTTTCTGCAAGATTCCTTTCGGGAAACTTTCAATTTTTCGAACATTTATTTTTTAAAAATAAAAAAGGAAATATATCAGAGTGATGAATCATCTTCGGGCCAAAACAATCAAGCCATGATGCAGCTTCTGCAGTCTTTGGCCGCCCGTATGTCTACGATAGCAACGCGCCTCGAGCGATTGGAGCAGCTAGCACCTGCACCATCTCCCGCGCCACCCCCAACTGCACCCCAATACCTAACTGACCGACCAGAGGTGGCCTACCAGGGAATGGGCCGGCACGAGTTAAATAATATGAGATTAAGAGATTTGTAGAATGAGAGAATGAGAGATTAGAGAGAATTAGAGAATTAGAGAAAAAAATGATTTTATTAGAAAATGAGAATTATGAATTCTTATTTACAAAATGTGAAGGGAGTAAAGTATTTATACTATTCTAGTCTAGGCTTGTTTGGATACAAGGATAGCCTTATACATAAATGACTTACAAGGATAACATAATTTTATAATACAAACAAGCCTTAGACTCTCCCTTTTACACACATCTAATTCACCATTTGATTAGAATTAAAGGCTTTCATAAATTCATCACTTCTTCTTCATTCCAGCACTCCCCCTCAAGCTTAAGACATAAAATGTTTAAGCTTGCAACCATGAAGTATTACCTCATTAAAAACCTAGAGAAGGAAAACCCAATTGGGACAAAACCTTTTCTAGGGAAAAAGAGTATAATACTCCATGTTGGGATCATGGGTATGAAATGGACATGAGACCAAGTCTTGGGTAGATTGATGTACCAACTTTCAGAGATGCTGCCTTGGTGAATATATCAGCTAGTTGATCCTCACTTCTTGTATAGCAAGGTAAAATGATACATTTCCCAATAGCTTCTCTTACTTTGTGGCAGTCCACTTCTATGTGCTTGGTCCTTTCATGAAACACTGAATTGGAGGCTATGTGAATGGCGGCTTGATTGTCACAATGAATGGTGATAGGCTCCTCACACTTCACGGCTAAGTCTTCCAATATTTGTTTCCATATCTTCTGCCCAATCTGCATCACAATAACCAACTACATTTGTGTTCTTATTATTACCCATCCAAATACCTTGTTCATGTGTGCCTTTGAGATATCTTAGAATTCACATGGCCATGTCCCAATGCCTCATCTTTGGCCCTTGCATGTGTTGAGATACCTGATTCACAGCAAAACATAAATCTGGTCTTGTGATGGTTAAATAAATAAGCTTACCAACCACTTTTCTATAGAGCTTAGGATCATGAAAATCAATTTCTTCCTCTAACTCCCCCTTAGTTGCGATTTTATAGTCTTCTTCTAAGGGTGTTTTGGCTGGTTTAGCTTCCATCATACCTGTGGATGTTAGTAAATCTACAACATACTTCCTTTCAGAAAGAAAAAGACCTTCCTTAAACCTACATACTTCAATTCCTAAGAAGTATTTAAGTTCTCTTAAATCCTTTATATCAAAAACACTCTTTAAGTAATCTTTAGTAGAAGCAATACCAACACTATCACTACCAGATATGATTATATCATCTACATAGATAAGAATTACCACAATACCTTCCTTACTCTTTAATGTGAAAAGAGTATGTTCCACTTTAGATCTTTTAAAACCTTTATCCATTAAGGTTACACTTAGTTTGTGGTACCAAGCTCTTGGAGATTGTTTAAGGCCATAAATAGTCTTCCTTAGTCTTAGGATATTACCGCTTCCAACCTCATCTTCTAGGCCATGTGGCGGTGATATGTAAACCTCTTCTTCTAGTTCACCTTGCAAGAAAGCATTCTTGACATCCATTTGCCATAATTCCCACTCAAGATTAGTAGCAACAATAAGCACAACATTGACAGAATGAAGCTTAGCTACAGGAGCAAATGTATCCCTATAATCCTCGCCATATGTCTGAGTAAAACCCCTAGCTACCAACCTAGCTATATATCTATCAATTTCACCATTGCTTTTGTATTTAATAGTAAAAATCTATTTAGAACTTACAGCTTTCTTTCCTTTTGGTAAAGTGGCTGAAGCATATGTACCATTCCTCTCCATAGCTTGTTTCTCAACTGAGATAGCTTCCCTCCATTCCTTTTTAGACATAGCTTCTTCATATGTCTTTGGAATCTGCTCATTATCAAGAATAGAAATAAAAGCAACATGATTAGAAGGTAAATGTGCAATATTACAAACTCCCTGATCATGATGAACTACAACATTTCCATTGTAGAAAACTGGTGGATTTCTTTGTCTTGTGCTCCTTCTTAAAACTGTTGGTGGAGCTTCCTCTTCTTCACTCAAAACTTCAATGAGAGTAGGTCTTGATCTTTTTGATGCTGAAGCTAGAATGGAATCATCTCCTGCTGAGTCTTGTTGAACATGAGTAGAAGCTTCTCCCCCCCTTTGTTCAAGAGGAGGAAGACCAGGAGAATCAAGAGATGAGGAAGAATGTGAATCGGATGTAACAGGGCCGGATGGACCAGCTGAGCCGGAAGGGCCGGGTCCTGTACAAGCGTGTGGATCGGCCGGACCTGAGTTGCCGCGGCTGTTTGCTACTGGGACAGGTGACTGTGGTGAAGAGGCTGTGTGTTGGCCACTTCCTATTCCAATACTCTCCAAGAGTTTCCTCAAGTATTCTGCTTGATCAGTTCTTGTTGATGAGATGTCTTTAAATTGCTCACAAGTTCCTTCTTCATAGAAACCTTTTTATTCTTGGAACTTTACATCTCTAGACACCAAGACTCTTCTAGTCACTGGGTCATAACATTTGTATCCTTTTTGAGTAGATGAATATCCAATGAACATAGCCTTAACACTCTTTGGTTCAAGCTTGTTCTTTTGCTCCCTAGGTATTAACACAAAACAAACACACCCAAAAACTTTCAAATGATCAATAGTGGGCTTAGTGTTGTTTAATACCTCAAATGGGGATAGATCATCAAGGACTTTTGTAGGTGTCCTGTTGATTAAGTAGCATGCTACTACAAGTGCATCCCCCCAAAATCGTTTAGGCACCTTCATGTGGAACATGATAGTTCTCACAACCTCCATTAGGTACCTGTTCTTTCTTTCAGCAACTCCATTTTGCTGTGGAGTGTAAGGGCAGCTTGTCTGGTGCTCAATGCCATGTTTAGCTAGATGTTCCTGAAGTCTGGTACTAGTGTATTCCCCTCAATTATCTGTTCTAAAGCTTTTAATTCTTGCATTGTATTGGTTAGTAACATATGCTTGAAAGTTTAAAAATGCATCATAAACCCTATCTTTAGAACTAAGAAGAGTAACCCATGTATATTTGGACTTTTCATCAATAAATGTCATAAAATATTTATGGTTTTATCTAGATGGAAATGGGGATGTCCAAACATCAGAATGCACCAATTCAAAACAATTTTCATATTTATGCATTGATTTTTCAAAAACTGTTTTACAATGTTTTCCAAGAATACATGAATCACACAACTCTTTAGGCATTTTTAAACCAGGCACAATTAATTCAAGGGCTCTTGGATGAGGATGTCCTAGTCTAGCATGCCACAAATCAGAATCAGTACTAAATGTATTAGCATGAAAAGCCGATTCTAATTCACTACAACTAGCCATATTATCAAGCACATACAAGTCATCTTTTGTAGTTCCTTGTCCAAAGCATCTTCTAGTTTCAATATCCTGAAAATAGAAATCATTAGGACTAAATATAGCATGACAATTCAGATCAGTAGTAGCTCTTTTAACTAAGAGCAAGTTTGAGGTAAATGAGGGCATATTAGATTCTTTATCAAACAATTTCAATTTTCCTATGCCTTTGATTGGTACTTTAATTTCATTAGCAATAAGAATATTCCCTAAGGCATGTTCTACATTCTCTAGCAAATCTAGATCACTTATCATGTGATGAGAAGCACCAGAATCAACCACTAAAGATTTCGGAGCATTTGATGTATAAGAAGTTTGAAAAGAAGCATGAAAAGTTTTACCCATCACATTGCTCTTCTTTATTGCCTTAATGAGAGCTTCCAAGTCTGATTTTATCACAAAATCTGATGATTGTGACATGATGTTGGTGGCGGTTGAATGTGAAGAAGGACCACTGCTTACAACCGCCTTAGATGACACCATGCCGTGAGCTTGTCTGGCCGAGGGCATGACCGGCTGTTGTGGAGGGTGTGATGCCCAAGATGGCTTCAGGTGAGGGTGAAGTAACCAGCAATCCTTCTTTGCATGACCATCACTCTTGCAATGATCACAAAATTGCCTCCTCTTTCTAGAATCACTTGCTGGCTGAAGAAACTTTTGTGAGCAGCAACTAGTTCAGCTTTGTTGCCAAACAATCCATGTGATCCTTGCTCCTTTTGAATTTGAGCACACACTTCCTCCAAGCTAGGCAACTTATCAGACCTGAGAATATGCTTAATAACATCTGAGTAAGTAGAATTAATAGTTAAAAGTAACCCAAACACCTTATCTTGTTCATTTCTTTCAAGGAGTACAAGGGGTTCAATAGTGGCTGGCCTTAGCATTTCTAGCTCAGCCCATAAAGCTCTGAATGAGCCATACTGCTTTGTGAATTCAGCATCCTCCTGCCTTAATTCATTCAAAGCTTTATTCACTTCAAAAATTCTCAAAAGGTTAGTGGTGTTTCCATACACCTTAAGCAAAGTGTCCCACAGATCTTTTGCATTTTCACAAAAAGAATAAGCTTCTAAAAGATCACTAGCAAGAGAATTTTGTAATATAGAAAGTACCAACTGATCTTCTTGGTACCATTTGGCTTGAGCTGCATCACTCACTTCAGCCACTTCATTGTCTTCAATGCCATTTGTGGCAATGTGGTTCCAAAGACCTTTACCACCTAATGTGGTTTTCATGGTCCTGGACCACAAGAGATAGTTTGCTCCATGTAGAATCACTGGAGCTCTAAGAGATGTTTGAATCTCCATTGTAGGCAGCCTTGGTTACAAAGATCAAATGGTCGCTTGGTTACTTGATCCCCTGTTTGCTCGGTCGCTTGATCACGGACAAGATACTAGGCTGTTTGTGGTTGGTCACGGCTGGTCGGAAGGCTGCTGGTCGGGACAAACTAAACACACGCGGCCTGTCCCATTCCGATTGCTTCTTGGTCGGAACAGAGTGCCTTGATTCCTGCACAGGTAAGCAATACAACTTGGAAGAACAAGAGATTATATGCCAGGCAGGGATGAAATCAACCAAGAACAATTAAAATTTGCTTAGTAAAAATCTTCACCAGCAAAAAAATTGGCGCCAAAAAAAGAACAACCACTAACTACCTAAAACAACCTGTAACCTTTCCTAACAACACAAATAACAAGAATTGTAACAGTTTAAAAACTACCAAATTCGATCTTATCAAGATTCAACAACCAAAATTTGAATTTAATCAACTAAAACAATTTATGAATTCAAGAAATCAATTTAAAAGCTTTTCAAAACTGAACAAGAAATTCAAGAAAATCAATCTTGAAACCTTAAACCTATTGGATTGAACTGAATTTTCGTAGAAACCCTCAAAAGACACTAATTAAACTTTCCAGATTCAAAGAATTAAAGAAAACTGAGAAAGAATTAGAATTATATCACCAGGATCTTGATACAGGTGATTTCGGACGTCTCTGAGGAAAACTTCAAGAAAACCCTTTAAACTCCATGGAATCGAGTTCTTCTTTCTTTAAACAGAAACTAGACTCAAGAGGCTTGAGTTTAGGCTTTTTAAAATCACGATTTGAAGAAAACTTGACGTCGAGATGACCTGGGAAATGTAGAGGTTCGAAACGAACGCGATCGCGAATACCTCTTGAAAGAAAATACGTAACTTTTGATTCCCTGGGCCAAATGATGCGATTCAAACGGCCATGGATTCAGAATTCGCCGATGCACAATGCAGAGAAAGCATATCAACAAAAGGAGTGGTGGTTTGGCCAGAATTTGAATTACAAGATAACGTTCGAAATTGATCCAGAAACAGATGAAGAACAAGATGGATTCTTGTTGAATCAATGAAAGAATGATGAAATTTGCCCATATTTGATGTAACCTGGCTCTGATACCATGAAAAAATATGAGATTAAGATATTTGTAGAATGAGAGACTGAGAGATTAGAGAGAATTAGAGAATTAGAGAAAAGAATGATTTTATTAGAAAATGAGAATTATGAATTCTTATTTACAAAATGTGAAGGGAGTAAGGTATTTATACTATTCTAGTCTAGGCTTGTTTGGATACAAGGATAGCCTTATACATAAATGGCTTACAAGGATAACATAATTTTATAATACAAGCCTCAGACTCTCCCTTTTACACACATTTAATTCGCCATTTAATTAGAATTAAAAGCTTTCATAAATTCATCACTTCTTCTTCATTCCAACAACGAGTGCTACGACGAGCCAACGCCACCACCTCGACAGCCCATGAACCATTCCGACGTAAAGATGAACCCACCTTCCTTTTCAGTAATGGTTGACCCTGAAGAGTATCTAGATTAGGAAAGAAGGATGAAGTTACTTTTCGAGTACTACAACCACGAAGTGTTGGAATGAAGAAGAAGTGATGAATTTATGAAAGCCTTTATTTCTAGATAAATGGCGATTTATATGTATGTAAAAGGGAGAGTCTAAGGCTTGTTTGTATTATAGAATTATGTTATCCTTGTAAGCCATTTATGTATAAGGCTATCCTTGTATCCAAACAAGCCTAGACTAGATTAGTATAAATACTTTACTCCCTTCACATTTTGTAAGTAAGAATTCATAATTCTCATTTTCTAATAAATAATTCTTCTCTCTAATTCTCTCATTCTCTCATTCTCTCATTCTGCAAATCTCTCAATCTTATAATCTTTCATGGTATCAGAGCCAGATTACATCAAACCTGGGTAAATTTCTTCATTCTTTCATTGATTCAACAAGAATCCATCTTGTTCTTCATCTGTTTCTGGATTTTTTTTCGAACGTCATCTTGCAAATCAAATTGCGATCAATCCACGACTCCAATTGACGATCTGCTTTCACTGGAGTGTGCATCGGCGAATTCCGAATCAACAACCACCGAATTCGTATCATTTGGCCCAGGGAATCGAAAGTTACGAATTTTCTTCCAAGAGGTGTTCGTGATCGCGTTCGTTTCAAACCTCTATATTTCCCAGGTCATCTCGACGTCAAGTTTCCTTCAAATCGTGTTTTTCAAAAGCCTAAACTCAAGCCCCTTGAGTTTAGTTTCTGTTTAAAGAAAGCAGAACTCGATTCCATTGAGTTTAAAGGGTTTTCTTGAAGTTTTCCTCAAAGTCGTCTAAAATCACCTGTATCAAGACTCTGGTGATATAATCCTAATTCTTACTCAGTTTTCTTTAATTCTCTGAATCTAGAAAGTTTAATTAGTGTCTTGTGAGGGTTAATACGAAATTTCAAGTCAATCCAATAGGTTTAGGGTTTCAAGATTGATTTTCTTGAAATCCTTGTTCAGTTTTTTTTTTTAATTTGGAAAAGTTTTGATTTGATTTCTTGAACCTAAAATTGATTCAAGATTAATAAATTCGAAATTGGTGATTAAATCTTGTTAAAATTGGTTGTTAGGCTTTTTTTTTTTTTTAATCTGTTCATATCCTGTTGCAAGTATTGGTTAAAAGTTAGTTACAAGTAGTTATAGGTTGTTATTAGTTACTTGAACTGCAAGTTGTTGGTTTCTTGCTTCACACTTAATTCTGTGGATACACTTAGCTCTTTCACTTGCCTCCCTTCTTGTATAGTAAGCTGTATCTTGCAGGTATAGACTTGTGTGATTAGCGTTGTATCCGAGTGTCCCGACCACAGCTATCACGTCCGACCACGTCCAAAACAAGCGAGTGTCCCGACCGAGTCTTTCGCAAGTGTGACCACGTCCCGACCAACCAACTTCCAGCTGAACTCTTGACCAAGCAACCTGGTGAACAGAAGCCGTGACCAAGAGACCTGAGCGTGACCAGAAAGAAGCTGTTCACGCCCAACCCAACCCAACTAGCGTGACCAGCATCTTATTCTCGCCTAGTCGGCTCCAGTCTGGTATCACGATTTTTTTTGTTTCTCTGATTTATTGACCTATATTGCCTTTTAAGTATGGAAATTCAGGCATCCCTTAGAGCTCCAGTCATTCTACATGGAGCAAATTATCTCTTATGGTCTAGGACCTTGAAAACCACATTGGGTGGTAAAGGTCTTTGGAATCATATTGCCACTAATGGCATTGAAGACAATGAAGTGGCTGAAGTGAGTGATGCAGCTCAAGCCAAATGGTACCAAGAAGATCAGTTGGTACTTTCTATTTTACAAAATTCTCTTGCTAGTGATCTTTTAGAAGCTTATTCTTTTTGTGAAAATGCAAAAGATCTATGGGACACTTTGCTTAAGGTGTATGGAAACACCACTAACCTTTTGAGAATTTTTGAAGTAAAGAAGGCTTTGAATGAATTAAGGCAGGAGGATGCTGAATTCACAAAGCACTATGGCTCATTCAGAGCTTTGTGGGCTGAGCTAGAAATGCTAAGGCCAGCCACTATTGAACCACTTGTACTCCTTGAAAGAAAGGAACAAGATAAGGTGTTTGGGTTACTTTTAACTCTTAATTCTACTTACTCAGATCTTATTAAGCATATTCTCAGGTCTGATAAGTTGCCTAGCTTGGAGGAAGTGTGTGCTCAAGTTCAAAAGGAGCAAGGATCATCATGACCAGGGAGTTTGTAATATTGCACACTTACCTTCTACTCATGTTGCTTTTATTTCTAGTCTTGACAATGAGCAGATTCCAAAGACATATGAAGAAGCTATGTCTATAAAGGAATGGAGGGAAGCTATCTCAGCTGAGAAACAAGCTATGGAGAGGAATGGTACATATGCTTCAGCCACTTTACCAAAAGGAAAGAAGGCTGTAAGTTCTAAATGGATTTTTACCATTAAATACAAAAGCAATGGTGAAATTGATTGATATAAAGCTAGGTTGGTAGCTAGGGGTTTTACTCAGACATATGGTGAGGATTATATGGATACATTTGCTCCTGTTGCTAAGCTACATTCTGTCAATGTTGTGCTTACTGTTGCTACTAATCTTGAATGGGAATTGTGGCAAATGGATGTCAAGAATGCTTTCTTACAAGGTGAACTAGAAGAAGAGGTTTACATGTCACCTCCACCTGGCCTAGAAGAAGAGGTTGGAAGTGGTAATATACTGAGGTTAAGGAAGGCTATTTATGGCTTAAACAATCTCCAAGAGCTTGGTACCACAAGCTAAGTGTAACCTTAATGGATAAAGGTTTTAAAAAGTCTGAAGTGGAACATACTCTTTTCACATTAAAAGGTAAGGAAGGTATTGTGGTAATCCTTATCTATGTAGATGATATAATCATATCTGGTAATGATAGTGTTGGTATTGCATCTACTAAAGATTACTTAAAGAGTGTCTTTGATATAAAGGATTTAGGAGAACTTAAATACTTCTTAGGAATTGAAGTATGTAGGTTTAAGGAAGGTCTCTTTCTCTCTCAAAGTATATTGTAGATTTACTAACATCCACAGGTATGATGGAACCTAAGCCAGCCAAAACACCCTTAGAGGAAGGCTACAAAATCGCAACTAAGGTGGAGCTAGTTGAAGAAATTGATTTTAATGATCCTAAGCTCTATAGGAAAGTGGTTGGTAAGCTTATTTATTTAACCATCACTAGACCAGATTTATGTTTTGCTGTGAATCAGGTATCACAACACATGCAAGGACCAAAGATGAGACATTGGGAGATGGCCATGCGAATTCTAAGATACTTAAAAGGCACAAATGAACAATGTATATGGATGGGTAACAATAAAAACACAAATGTGGTTGGTTATTGTGATGCAGATTGGGCAGGAGATAGGGAAGATAGGAGAAGTACTACTGGATATTGTACTTTCATAGGTGGAAACCTTGTGACTTGGAAAACCAAGAAGCAAAAGGTGGTTTCATGTTCTAGTGCAGAATCAGAATATAGAGCAATGAAGAAGCTCACTACTGAATGCATCTGGCTGAAACAAATTTTGGGTGACTTAGCCGTGGAGTGTGAGGAACCTATCACCATTCATTGTAACAATCAAGCCGCCATTCACATAGCCTCCAATTCAGTGTTTCATGAGAGGACCAAGCATATAGAAGTGGACTGCCACAAAGTTAGAGAAGCTATTGGGAAAGGTATCATTTTACCTTGCTATACAAGGAGTGAGGACCAACTAGCTGATGTATTTACCAAGGCAACATCTCTTAAAACTGGCGCCTCAATCTATCCAAGACTTGGCCTCATGACCATTCCACACCAATGATCCCAACATGGAGTGTTATACTCTTTTTCCCTAGAAAAGGTTTTGTCCCAATTGGGTTTTCCTTCTCTAGGTTTTTAATGAGGTAATGCTTCATGGTTGCAAGCTTAAACATCTTATGTCTTAAGCTTGAGGGGGAGTGTTGGAATGAAGAAGAAGTGATGAATTTATGAAAGCCTTTATTTCTAGATAAATGGCGATTTATATGTATGTAAAAGGGAGAGTCTAAGGCTTGTTTGTATTATAGAATTATGTTATCCTTGTAAGCCATTTATGTATAAGGCTATCCTTGTATCCAAACAAGCCTAGACTAGATTAGTATAAATACTTTACTCCCTTCACATTTTGTAAGTAAGAATTCATAATTCTCATTTTCTAATAAATCATTATTCTCTCTAATTCTCTAATTCTCTCATTCTCTCATTCTCTCATTCTGCAAATCTCTCAATCTTATAATCTTTCACGAAGAACCCCGTAGAGTCGCCTTACTAACGGCTCAGTTCACTGATCACGCACTGGCGTGGTGGGATCGAGAAGTAACTGCTCGCAGGAGAGCTAGGATGGGTACTTTGACCTTATGGGTCGAACTCACCCAGATCATGAGGAGACGCTGTGTCCCACATCATTTCCACCGTGAGTTACAGAGACGTTTCAGACGGCTGACCCAAGGCAGTAAGACGGTGACCGAGTATTTCGATGAATTCAAGCATCTACGCAACCGACTTGACGTAGACGAGTCACAGGAAAGTCTAATGGCCCAATTCATCGACGGATTACACAAATCAATCGCCCGGAAGACCGAGCTACAGCTCTACCATGATGTACGGGAATTGTTCCATTTAGAAGTCCAGATAGAAAAGTGTAACAAAAGGAAATTAGCTGCACCTTCTAAAACTAAGAGTACCTGGAGTACCGGATCCAAGCCGTTTGAACGAACGGCCCTGAACAGCGACCCACACATCAAGGAAAAGGTCGTGGTCAGCAGCCCGGCTCCCAAGGCCGCCCCAGCTGCCACAAAACCCACCGTCCCCACGACCACTCTGACTCAGTCCCAGCAAAGCAGTGAGATCTTATATTTTAAGTGCAAAAGAAGGAGACACATGTCCCGAGAATGTCCCACTCAAAGGAGAATGATATTGAACGCCTCAGGAAACTCCGAGTCCGAGGATGAGCACAAGGAGGCCGCCACTGCGACCCATCAAAAATCTGACAAAGAGATATAATACGCCGACTCCGGAGAGATGCTCATGATCAGACGAGTTCTCAGCTCGAAATTTGAGCCAAAAGAGGTAGAACAGCGAGAAAACATGTTCCATTCCAAGTGTACCATCCTTGGAAAAGTGTGTTCGCTGATTATAGACGGAGGGTCGTGCACCAACACCGCGATCAAGTACATGGTGGAAAAGCTAGGATTGACTGTGACAAAGCATCATAAGCCCTATAAACTGCGATGGCTGAACAACAAGACGAAGCTATACATTTATGATTAGATTAAGATCTCATTCAACATTGGCAGATACCAAGACCATGTCACCTGCGATGTCGCCCTGATGTCAGTTGGACATCTTCTCTTAGGACGACCTTGGCAATTCGACCGAGATACTTCTCATAACAGACGGACGATCTTCTACTCTTTTTTCCACAACAAGCGTAGATAAACGCCGTTCGAGAAATGCTATCCAAGATGGAAATGACCAACATGCCCACAAAGAAAACTTTCTAATCAATGTGGCAGATATGAAGAAAGACGCCTGCTCTGAGGGTATCCAACTAGTCCTAATGCTCTACAGAGAGATTCTAAAACGTCCAGCACCAAAACCACCCTACCTATCGAGGTTCAAGTCCTTCTAGAGAGTTATGCAGATGTGTTTCCAGACGAGATCGCAGCCGGCCTCCCATCCATTCGAGGCATTGAGCACCACATCGACTTTATTCTAGGAGCTCAATTACCTAACCGGCCCGCATACCGAGTCAACCTCGAAGAAGCTAAAGAAATAGAGAGACAAGACCAGGATCTTATGGCTCAAGGTTACGTCAGAGAGAGCCTTAGTCCATGTGTCGTCTCGGTCCTACTTGTGCCAAAGAAGGACGGGAGATGGAGGATGTGCGTCGACTGTCGCGCCATCAACAACATCATAATCAAGTACTGGCACCCCATTCCGCGCCTGGATGACATGCTAGACAAACTAAGCAGAGCCGCGGTCTTTTCTAAGATTGACCAAAAAAGCGGATACCATCAATTCAGTCTGCGAGAAAGAGATGAATGGAAAACTGAGTTCAAGACCAAGCATGATCTTTACGAGTGGCTTGTAATGCCGTTCTGCACAGACCAAGTCATCTTCTTTGGATTCGTCGTGAGTTCACAGGGACTCAGAGTGGACGACGAGAAGTTCAAGGTCATCCAGGTGAGCCTAACGCCGACGAATGCAAGCCAAGTCTGTAGTTTCCACATACTCGCCCGCTTCTACCGACGGTTCGTCTGAGACATCAGTACGATCGCCGATCCGTTAATCTCTAAGATCATGAATAACCAAGAATTTTGTTGAGGCCCCGATCAGGAAAAGTCCTTTAATCTGTTAAAGGAACGCCTCACCCACGCCCCAGTCCTGGTTTTACCCGTCTTTAACCAGACAGTCGAGGTCGAATGTCACGCTTCAAGGATCAGCATAAGAGCACTCCTGACCCAAGGCGAAAGACATGTCGCCTATTTCAGCGAAAAGTTAAGTGGAGCCGCGCTTAACTATGCTACCTATGACAAGGAGCTCTATGCATTGGTCCATGCCTTAGAAACTTTGCAGCACTATCTACTTACTAAGGAGTACGTGATTCACACCGACCATCAGATACTCCATCATCTTAGAGGGCTATAACCACTTAAGAAGAGGCACGCTCGTTGGCTAGAGTATATCGAGACCTTCCGCTACGTCATTAAGTACAAAAAGGGAACGGACAAAGTTGTGGCTAACGCCTTATCCAGAAGATACAATCTCATCTCCGTCATGGAATCGAAAGTTATGAGATTCGAGATGATCAAAGAGCTTAATGTTGAGGACACCGACTTCACTGAGGCATACCAGGAGCACGACAAAGGAGCCTACAGCAACTTATACCTGTTTGACGGATTCCTTTTCAAGGACAAGCGCCTCTGCACTCTGAGAGGATCGATTCGAAAGCTACTTCTGGGAAAGGCCCACAGAGGTGGCTTAATGGTACATTTCAGAGTTGAAAAGACATTAAGCATGCTTAAGGAGCATTTCTACTGGCCCAACCAGAGACGAGATGTGGAGGCTCATTGTGCTAAGTGTCTTATCTGCAAATAGGTTAAATCCAAGATGCATCCGCTAGGTCCTTACATGCCGTTACCAGTTCCTTTTGCGCCCAAGACAAACATCTCTATGGATTTTGTGCTAGGACTGCCTAAGATCAATCACAAGGACTCCATCTTTGTCGTGGTTGACCATTTTTCTAAGATGGCACACTTCATCGCATGTAACAAGAAAAATGACGCGAGCCAGACTGCCGATCTATTCGTTAAGAAGATAGTACGACTGCACGATATTTCCAGGACGATTGTATCAGACCGAGACACCAAGTTCCTCAGTCACTTTTGGCGAGAATTGTAGCGGAAGTTATATACCAACCTCTTGTTTTCTACTGCGTATAACCATAGACAGGCGGCCAGACAGAGGTAGCCAACAGGAACTTATCACAGATGCTGAGGGAAACGATTGGAAAGAATCTGAAGAACTGGTTGGAATATCTTTCATATGTCAAATTAGCCTACAAAAGTGCCACACACTCTGGAACGAAGCGGTCTCCATTTGAAGTAGTCTACGGCTTCAACCCTACCACACCTATTGAGTTCCCATCCATTCCCTTAGGAGACGTCATCAGTTTAGAGAGAGAAGCAAAAGCCGAGTCATCAAGCGTTACATGAAGAAACCAAGGAAAATTTGGAGCAACAAAACATCCAGAACACAAAGAATGCCAACAAGTGCCGCCAGCATATGGTGTTCAAAGAGGGAGACTGGGTTTGGCTACACCTATGACCAGAAAGGTTTCCCCAGCAAAGGAAGAGCAAGCTTGCACCCCAGGGAGATGGCCCACTCCGAGTCCTACAAAGAATCAATGACTATGCCTACCAGCTTGAACTTCCAGGTGAGTATAACGTGTCTAGTACGTTTAATGTTTCTGACTTAGAGTTGTTTGATGCAGGTGAGGAATTTGCTTTGGAGACCAAAACACTTCAAGAAGGAGGGTCTCGGACCCACCGTGCTGGAACCCAGACCGAGCGACTCTGGTCCGTGCGACCTCGACGCCATCAAGCCAGACAAGGAACAATGGAGGTTCCTTCTCGAAAGTCGTGATAGGAAATTGTACTCTTTTTCCTATATTTGGTTTTATCCCATTGAGTTTTCCGAAGAAAGTTTTAATGAGGCAATACTCTTAGTGCGCAAAACGGTGAAGACTTGTTCACGACTCCACATCATTCACAAGTCACCACAAATTTTTGCCTAAGTGTTTAACTGAGCTTTTTCTATCTTTTATTCATATTTTAAACTAAGTATATTATTTGGGCTTATGAGTCATGTTGGCTACTTAGGCCCAATGTCCTTTTTAAATTTCACCAACAAGCACACTACTTATTGTTTTTATTTCTTAAAGGGCTAAACATCATGTTGTTTAGCCTAATTTGTAACAAAGCATTATATAAGCCTTTAGACCATTCATTAATGAAAATAACAAGCAATTTAGAATTAAAACAAAAATCCTAAAACTTCTTGTATAAGTCCCTTGGCGCCATCCCCAAGCTTTCTGTGAGAGCCAGCCGTGTTCTTCAACCTTCCTGGGTGAAGTTCTTGGAGTATCACAAGCTCTTTCACAGCTTGTGTGGTCCGATCGATTCATCTCTCGATTCCATCTCTTCTGTCTAGCAACCAGAGCTTCTTTGTCAAAAAACAGCCACCAAACAGTTATTACATCTTGGATCCTGGTGGTATTGGCGTTGGTCTCCTCCAACTTGACAGCCCATACCACTATCGTCTGAGTAGTCCTGTAGTCCTTATTCTCCTCCAAGCCTGACGCCTTCTCCTAAAGCGCCCTCTTCCTCTAGATGGTCTCCTTCCGCGAGCTGGTCGACCTGCAAAGGGATCAACTCCATAGAAAAACTCATTAGCTTGGTTAGCTCTGTTTTCAAAAGTGGCTTGAAGCCTTCTGGTAATCTCGTACATCATGACCTCCATCTGCAACTGATCAAACCTATGGGGTGGTGTGGCTCCCTTTCCTCTTGAGGTTTCTTCATTTGGATTTTCCATTTTTCCTGAAACAACTTTAACAAATAGTTAAATAAAACTCTCTCTCACTCTTTTTATGGTCTCTCAGTGTTCAATCCTCTTATTATTCCCAAAAGTTTAGATTAGATCAAAGCACAATCACCTAAGATATAGAGCTATTACCTACTAGAATTTAAGATAGAAATATTACAAGATTGTTTTCGTCAGCTGATTAACCTACTCGTAGCAGGGTTTGTCTTCTTCTTTTTTTTTATTTTTTGATATATCCTTTTCTTTGGATCATTTTGTAATTCAGGAGAGGCTCAGCTGACTTACAAAAGATAGAAAGAGAAGAATTGTTTATGAAATTAAATCGATGGGGGGGGGTGAATTCAAATGATATGGATTGAAATCAAAGTGATTTCAACAAACCCTAACCTTCAAGATGCTCTGATACCACTTGGTGCGACCCTGATTGTTTTAAGACCAAAGGATCGGCTTGAAGGAGGTGGATTTGACGACAGAGGATGTTACTAGCACTCCTTGCTGGCAGCGGCTTGCTATTAGGGTTAGTGGCGGTTTTTAGAGGGTTGTCTGACAATTCCAATAGCACATGTTCACCTTGCTTTAGAGCTATGGAAGATCACAGTAGATTACTCTACCCTTTAGTGATTAGAAATCAATGTTCTTAGGCAGAACATAGAAAGCAAAGAGGAAAAACAAGAAAAGTTCTCTAGGTTTTAATATTTAAATTGTGTGTGTCTTTACAATGGGGGGGGGGGGGGGTGAATGCCTTTGTAAAGGCAGAAATTCTTAACAAAATTATACAAGAATAGGATATTCTATCTAGTCTAATATAATCCTAAAAGAATATACAAGAATGATATATCTTATCTAATATATCATAACTAACTCTCTGGTTTAATTTTAATGACCAATTACAAACCAATAAACAAATCAAAACCAATTGGTTGGTTTAATTTTATTTTCTCTCTCCCTTGATCCAACAAATTTCTCTAAGGCATAAAGGGCATTTCATTGTGCTTTGCTCCTGGATCTTGTTAATGGGCCAAACCATAAATCGTTATCTTCTTGGGCCTGACCTTGGGTCATACAATCTATTTCTTCTTCTGGCCTTACACTGAACCCTTTTCCTTCACGGATTACTTCATCTTTGTTTTGCAGGTTCTTGGGTCATGGTTGGGTCGTGCCGTCCGTGGTGCCGTGAACCGCGCCAGATGTTCATCCTTGTTCTGCGCCAGTCGTGCCTGTAACACCCCCGATCCTCCTAGACAGAAAGATGCTACGATGGCACGATTCCCGTCCGTCTGAACCTCCGAATATATTCCGAAAGTCCAAATGAACGAAAACAGTACCCAACGTAACCTCAACATCCAACCCTTTACCCACGTCCGAGGTTTCATACCCGTAATGGAACTCGACGCCAAATTAACCCATTTCCCGGCCGGGACTCTAATGCTCATTTAACTTAGACATGAAACCATACATAACTATGTCTGGCGAAAATAGAAAACCTCTATTTCATATTATATAAAAGTTTAAAACAACTTTACATAATCCGCTTTACATAATTTTGTTTTAAACACGATATAAACATCCAAAACCATTCTTAAGATTATAATATAAACATACATTTCCAAAAGGGCGGTATAATCTACACTAATCGAAAGTCCAGCCTTCCCTCATTTCCCTTGCCTTTATCTTCAAGAGTGAGTTCGGATCAGCAACAAGTTTGCTGAGTGAGTTGGAAAATAAACTAACTCATCCCGTAACAAGCAACACAACATAACGTCATGAAACACTTAACACAATTGCAAGCATTCAATCAATCTAGACTCTGCATTCATAACCCATAACCATAACTCGTAATTAACATAGTCCAAGTGTATGCTTCCGTAAGCGATACACTATCTAAGACTTCTCAGTGCGCACACATCCCGCTATCAAACAAGTCATGATGTCGTGACCAGCTAACTTCCCCTTTTCGTTCTGAATACCCTTAACCACATAGGCTACAAGGATCAACCGTTGTACTACTAAGTAACAGACGCGGTTAGCCCCTTGACAAAACGCCCAGGTTGGTGGCAAGTCAACCCTCGCATGCATAAACGCGTAGCTGAGGCGGGTCGCCAGCCGCACCTCATCGGCTTTTACTGGGAATAGCTCGGTCACCATCTAGACTCATGTCTAACCCATACTCTACATTGCACAACCTATATGCAATATCAATCGATCCTTAAACTCATTTTTAAGGATCATACATGAACTGTCGTACGCTAATAAGTCTTATCCGCAAGCAAATTCGTCATGAAAACATGCATGCGATCAACCAACATTAAAACGGACATTATAACGGCATAGCTAAGGCGTTCAGAAAGGAATCAGACAGCACAACCATATGGAAATTAGACCATATCAGTGCACCAACGACTCCTAAGGAATCACCCTTAGTTTTAAACTTACCGTGTATATCTCACATCATAAACCAAACTCAAGACAATATTTCTTTGTTATAGACAATAAAATTCAACTCACAGTTTTAGTGGGGGTTTTCTCACAGATGGTACACAGACTATTGGTTCGGTCGCGGGCGGTCACCAACGGACTACGGACGTACTGCGGAATGTACTACAGTCGTACTGCGGTCGTACTGCGGACGTAAGGTCTGAGCTTAGATTTCGTGGACGAAAATTTTTCTAAGTGTTCGAAAATTTTTCAAAGTGTTCGACCTGAAGGGTGACCGGGGTATATATAGGTCAAGCAGCAGGCAGGTAAGCAGATTGCACGGTGTCGTCCCCACGGTCGCACGGTGGTGAAGCAGGCAGGTGCGTCACGGTTGTAGGTTCAACAGGTCATGGGTGTAGGCTGGGTGCGTCACAGGTAAGTAGGACGTGTCACAGTAGACGTCACGGCCGACCGCGGAGCACAAGCAGGACGTGTCACTGACGTCAGCCGGACGTACGCGTGACGTCACAAGCAGGATTTGTCACGGACGTCAGCCGGACGTACGCGTGATGTCTCAAGTAGCACATGTCACAGACGTCAGCCGGTCGTGTGTGTGACGTCCCAAGCGTACCGACTGTTTGGTCCCGGACATCAGCCTTTGGGTCGTACGAACGGTCGTATGCATGGACGATCGTACCGAGTTAACATCGGGTCGTACCGTCATCGACCCAAGGTCGTCCGTTCGACCTTAAATTTTATGGATGGTCATGCACACTTATGTTTAATCCGGACAGGCTATGATGCGACCTGGAACGAGCAGGACCTCTTTGCGACATCAAAAGACTTATTTTCAACCGAGGAGGAAAGTGGAGAAGAGAAAGGTGGCCACATGACCGACCTCGACCCTGACCTTTCCATGTTCTGAACCGGACTCGACCAAGTCCCGTCCATGTTACGAACTGGCCATGGCTCCGAATCCGTGAAGTCCGGCGAGAAAGGAGGCCACATATCCGATCTCGACCCTGTCTCGTCCGTGTCCCGCGACACACGACCCGACCCTGACCCTGACCAACATCCTGGAACGTGACCCGACCAGCCGCCCACATTCCACGACATCAAGCATAGCCCGGCCGCTCCGATGATGGCCCATGGAACCCAACCTGACCTGGTCCATGAACCGACCACGAACCATGAATCTAAACCCGGCCAAGACCATGACCCGTCCAAGAACCCACAACCCAAATCGGTCCATGACCCAACCCATTCCTGTCCTGAACCATACCACGACCCGGACCATGACCCATGACCCAACCATGACCCAAACCCGACAATGGAGCACCAATGGCCCAAGGATCTACAAAACGGAAGAGAAGAAGGTATGATCCAAGTCCAAATCCAAAAACACAAGGAATTAGGACTTGGCCCAGTAACAAGATCAAGGAGTCAAGCCCAAGCCCAGGACCAAGAAGAAAATGAATTATGGCTTAGCCCTATAACAAGATCAAGGAGCAAAGTGAAGCGCCCTAACCCGGGAAAACTACCACAGGTTAAAGGTTTCCTAACCGCGGTCGACCCAAACAACCACACTTAGTAAAAATTTCTTGATTCAAATTTTTACTTAACTTTTTCTTAGCATTTTCAGATTTGATTCAGCGGAACAGTGCATAAACGTGTAATAGATTACTTATTATAAAAACCGAGGTTCTAGTACAACGATAAGTCTACCAATACATCGTCTAAGCTACTAGACCCAATTATTCTACTAAGCCACCATCCTTTCTTTCCAGCCTTCGTCTCGCGTTCTAGCCACTGCTGTTACCTTCCCGAGTATTACCTAACCCTGCATCCATAAGGAGGCATAAGCAACGAATTGCTTAGTGAGGCGGTCATCCCGTCTCACATAGCTATGGTCAAGAAATCGAAAACAAGTAATCCAATCAATAAGTCAATCATGCAAAATCAGGCCGATATACTTTCCTAAACGTGATTCACCAACCACTGTTGGATCATTCACCAGGACGAGTCACACAAGACTCTCTTATTCACGCTTAACACTTAAAACAGGACAGGACAAGTATATTAGATCAGACAGTCAAGCACTTATTGAATCCACACACGCTCACGACCCTAGACCATAGCCACAGTCACGCACTCACCTTAGGATCTCGATAAACCGATGAAAACCCACGTTCTGACACCTCTTGACGCAGATCGTCCAAGCTGCACCGACGCGCGTCACACAAACCTAGCGATTTACTCGGAACACATCGACCAAAACACTAAGCCTCTCGATGCTTATAGCCCAGAAAGGAAAAACTCTAAGTTTATCGATGCTTACCCGGATTTCCTTAACCGAATGAACCGCTATCGATGAATACTCAGGTAACTGGGCGCCTCTCGAACCTTTCTAGGATAATCGCTTATCTTCCTCGAACTTTCTTTCTTTCAGAGTTCTAATTTTCGTTTTTGCTCACGCAGGAAATTATGAGGCGACTTGCTCCTTATTTATAAGGGAAGTCGGTTAGGATTTTCCTCAAATCCGCAGTCCCATCTTATCCCTTCGAATATCCATCCGTCAGTTGGGATATCAGCGAGATTTTCGGAGAGTGGTTGGGATTTAGCGCGAAAATCTCGGAAGTTGTTACCAACAACTTCGACCAACCCAATCCCCTTATCCGCTGGGAATAATCCATTATCCTTTGGGGATAATTCCCTATCCTTTGGGGATAATTCCCTATCCTTCGGGAATAATTCCCTATCCGCTGGGAATAATCCATTATCCTTTGGGATAATTCCTTTTTCCTTTGGGAATAATCCATTATCCGGTTGTTAGGATATTGCGAAATTTCCGGGAAGTCTGTTACAAGAATATTTCGAAACTTCCTTCCCAGATATCTTCGCCCATAATCCCCGAAATTTCCTTTTTCCCCGCCCTTGCCAGTTTTGCCCTCGATCGCGGTCATTACAATTCTCCCCCACTTAGGTAGATTCGTCCTCGAATCTAGGACTTAGTCTTTTTAGACTTAGATGTCTCGACAGCTTGTTTGTCGAACCATTTGGGAAACTTGTCCTTCATAATGACTTCAGGTTCCCACGTGATTTCTTCTTCTCCATCACAATCCCAAACGACCTGAATCATTTTGGTTTTCTTCCTGCGATCTGTCTTAACTCTCCTTCCCACAATTCGAACTGGCCTTCCTTCCACAGTCAGATTTTCCTGTAAATCTGCTGGTGGTTCCACTATCACATTATGTCTATCACTTATGCACTTCCTTAGCATAGAAACGTGGAACACATTGTGGAATGCACTTAAGACTGGTGGTAATTCCAATCTATATGCTACTGGTCCGATCCGTTCCAGGATCTTATACGGACCCATATATCTCGGACTTAATTTTGCGGTCTGATTCGTTCTTTCCTTTCCCTTATAGGTGACCGTCTTAAGATAGACCATTTCCCCAACTTCGAATTCTAATTCCCTTCGATGTTTGTCTGCATAACTCTTTTGTCGATCCTGAGCTTCCTTTATCTTAATCTGTAAAATCCTGATTTTCTCAGTCGTCCTATCGACTAAGTCTGGTCCATAAATGCTTCGCTCCCCCACTTCGGTCCAACATAGCGGGGTTCGGCAAGGCCGTCCATACAATGCCTCATACGGAGACATTCCAATGCTAGTTTGATAGCTATTGTTGTATGCAAACTCGGCCAGTGGTAAGTACTGCTCCCACTTACCGCCCCAGTCTAAGATAGCCGCTCTCAACAAATCCTCAAGTGTCTGGATCGTTCGTTCCGATTGTCCGTCCGTCTGCGGGTGATAAGCCGTGCTCAGGTTGACCTTCGTCCCAAGCCGCTTATGCAATGACTTCCAGACCGCCGACGCAAACTTAGAATCCCGATCTGATATTATACTCGCAGGGACTCCATGTAACCGAACAATCTCTTTTATGTACAACTCCGCAAGTTTCTCTGAACCATCTTTCCGATTAACTGCGAGGAAATGAGCAGATTTGGTCAAACGGTCCACTATGACCCAAATCGCATCCTTCTTATCGCACATCGGCAATCCGGTAACAAAGTCCATCGTGATCAAATCCCACTTCCATTCGGGGATAGGTAATCTCTGCATTAACCCAGCCGGAACTTGATGTTCAGCTTTGACCCTTTGGCATGTATGACATTCAGCCACCCATTTGGCTACATCCCGTTTCATTCCAACCCAATGATAGTATCGTTTTAAGTCTCGATACATTTTAGTCGCTCCGGGGTGAATGGAAAATTTGGACTGATGTGCTTCCTTAAGGATTTCATCACGCAACTGTTGATCCTTTGGAACACACACCCGACCATTCACCAATATCGTCCCATTATTCGATACTTGATACTCAGTATTCTCATTCTTTGCTGCCTCTTTAAGTTTCTCGTCAGCATCCTGGGCTAGCCGAACGCGGGTTAACATATCCGCATGGTCGGCAGCACCTAAGCCCAACGGTTCCACATCATCCGTCAATGCGGTAAGGCGCAAAGTGCTTATCATACTGACCAGACCTTCCATGTCTCTTACAACATCCTTGACCACTTTCTTTCGACTTAGTGCATCTGCAACCGAGTTGGCCTTTCCCGGATGATAGTCAATGGTCAAGTCATAATCGGCCACAAGTTCCATCCATCTCCTTTGCCGAAGGTTTAGTTCAGACTGAGTGAAGATATACTTCAAACTCTTGTGATCCGTAAAGATCTGAACTTTAGCACCGTAAAGATAGGATCTCCAGATCTTTAAAGCAAATACCACAGCCGCCATCTCTAAGTCATGGGTTGGGTAATTCGCTTCGTGTTTCCTTAGTTGTCTCGATGCATAAGCGATGACCTTACCCACTTGCATCAGAACGCACCCAAGTACCAATCGAGATGCATCTGTGTAAACTACATAAGGTGCATCGGGTTCTGGTAATGCCAAAACTGGAGCACTCGTAAGCATTTCCTTCAGCTTAACGAAACTAGTCTCACAGTCTGCTGACCATACAAACCGAACGTCCTTACCGGTCAGCTTGGTCATTGGCTGAGCCATGCTTGCAAAGCCTTTCACAAACCGTCTATAATAGCTAGCCAATCCCAAAAAGCTCCGCACCTCCGAGGCATTCTCGGGTCTCGGCCATTCCGCAACAACCCGGATCTTTTCTGGGTCAACAGACACTCCTTGGTCCGAGACTATATGACCAAGAATCCAATTTCACTTTGCCAAAAGCTACACTTGCTGAGCTTAGCAAACAACTTCTGTTCTCGCAACTTATCCAAAACCGTTCTTAAGTGACCTTGATGCTCATCTTGGTTTTTCGAGTAAACCAGAATATCATCTATGAAAATGATCACAAATTCATCCAAGAAATCTCGGAAAACAGTGTTCATCAGCTTCATAAATGCAGCCGGTGCATTGGTCAATCCGAAAGGCATGACTATGAATTCGTAATGTCCATACCTTGTCCGAAAAGCCGTCTTTCGAACGTCTGACTCGGCTATCGGAATTTGATGATATCCCGAAGCCAGATCAATCTTGGAAAAACAAGTCGCTCCTTTGAGTTGGTCCAACAACTCGTCAATCCTTGGAAGCGGATACTTGTTCTTCACCGTAACTCGGTTCAACCCACGATAATCGATGCAAAGCCTAAAGCTTCCATCTTTCTTTTTAACGAACAGGACCGGTGCTCCCCAAGGTGAACTGCTCGGACGGATGAACCCTTTCTCCATCAATTCACCTAACTGTTTCTTTAATTCAGCCATTTCAGCTGGTGCCATTCGGTAGGGGGCTTTTGATATCGGAGCGGTTCCAGGTTCCAATTCAATAGTGAATGGATCCGACCTTTCCGGTGGTGGTCCAACCAAGGCCTGGAACACATCACCGAAATCTTTAACTACCGGAATATCGTTAAGCCCTATGTCTGGTCCAACTTCTGATGTTGTGATCGTGGCCAAATACGCCTCACATCCTTTCTGGATCAATTGTTCTGCTTGAATCGCTGAAATGATCAAGCTTCCTGAAGTGGGTCGAATTCCCTGGTATTCCAGCGTTGAGTTTCCTCTCTCAAACCGGATTCTCCCTCGATGACAATCCAAATGGGCCTTATGCTTTCCAAGCCAATCCATGCCCAATATCACCTCATAAGTTTTCACTCCGCATATGACTAGGTTAGCTGGCATGTCCACACCGCATACCATTATCGGAACGTCAAGCACTTTTCCAAAGGTTTTCATAGCTTGACCACCCGCCGCTCGGACAAGTCCGAGTTGATCTCCAAGTTCCTTATGGAACCCGGATTTCCCAATCACTTCAGGGCTAACAAAACAATGTGTCGCCCCGGAATCAAACAGAACATGGGTCGGTATTCCGCCCATAAGGATGGTCCCTACAATATCCCCTAAATTGCTAAGGACACAAGCAGACATCGAATTTACTTAGTAAGTGTTAGGAGCTTACCAGTGATCGGACGAGAAGAGCTGCCTTCTATCGCCTCTTCAGAAATCGAGAAGACCCGTGGTGTTCCACCAGTTGTATGGGCCGTTCTCTTAGCTGGTGGTGGTGGCGGCAGTCCCTCATTTGCCCGTTTCCCGGATGACTGCGCCAGCTTCGGACACTGAGACCTGAAGTGTCCCGGTTCACGGCAATGGTAGCATATCTGCTCCCCAAAATTTCGTCCCGACTCTCGCGCCCCAGGGTACCTTTCCGGACAGTCCCCAATCTTATGGCTCAGACTGCCACACCGGAAACACGCACCCGAACTGGTCCTGCATTGACCTGAGTGCGTTTTCCCGCAACTTTGACATGCAGTTTGCACCGTCAATGTCTTGTTGCTCCTAAGACTCTTGTCTGAGTTCCTCCTTTGGCTCGAACCGAGTCTTAGTCTAGCAGAAGGTACCGTGGACGCTTTCCACTCCATGTTTGCCAACTCTGCTTCCTCCTTCAAGCCCATTTCCATAAGAGCCGCTACCTCTACCAGCTCAGACATCGAGTCGTATCTCCGCACTTGGCACCGATTGCGGAGATTGACCCGAAGTCCCCACAAGAACCGACTTATCCTTGTCTGTTCATCCTCGAATTCGCGCCCCGCAAACTTCATGAGAGAGTTATACTCAATCTCATATTCGCGCACATTCATATTTCCTTGACGCAACTCAAGGAACGCACGTTGGCATTGGTCAAATACTTCCCTTGGAAAGTACTTGGCGCGGAATTCCTCACGGAACACGGTCCATGAGCAATTTCGGCGCCTTGCCTCGACCGTGGTCCACCAAGTATGCGCGTCACCTTCCAAGTAGTGAACCGCGATGTCCTTCTTATACTGATCCGGACAGCGTATTGATGCAAAGTTCCGCTCGAGTCTCGATCGCCACTCATCGGCCTCGATCGGTTTTGCACCACCCGCGAAGTACTTTGTACCCAGCTTCCGCATATGATCAGCCATCGTAAGGTACGATGCCATCCTCGGCTCTGGCAATACCTCCTCAACCACTGCCTCAGCGACCCGGTCGTTTACCGCGGGTGGTGGTACCACCGGCGCGGGCGCAACAGGCGCGGGTGCAGCAGGAGCAGGTACCGCAGCCGTCAATCTTTCCAGAATCTGCCCCAACATCCCCATCAACTGACCCAATTCGGTCTGGGGTGCAGCGGCTCCATTCGCAGGCACATTTGCCGCGACGCCTTCCAGACCGTTGGTGGGGTTCGCACCATTCCCATCGGTGCGTTCCTCAGGCGCACCACCATTCCCAACCTGCGATCGAGTGTTCCTTACCATCTGCATCAATCATACAGTTTATTAAGTTAGCATGAGACTAACTTATTCTCTAAAATATCACTTACCGCGAGACTGGCTGGAAAGGATGGCTTAACCCACTAACCCGTTTATGCTTAACACTGTCCTAGAATCGACCATGCTCTGATACCAAACTGAAGCGCCCTAACCCGGGAAAACTACCACAGGTTAAAGGTTTCCTAACCGCGGTCGACCCAAACAACCACACTTAGTAAAAATTTCTTGATTCAAATTTTTACTTAACTTTTTCTTAGCATTTTCAGATTTGATTCAGCGGAACAGTGCATAAACGTGTAATAGATTACTTATTATAAAAACCGAGGTTCTAGTACAACGATAAGTCTACCAATACATCGTCTAAGCTACTAGACCCAATTATTCTACTAAGCCACCATCCCTTCTTTCCAGCCTTCGTCTCGCGTTCTAGCCACTGCTGTTACCTTCCCGAGTATTACCTAACCCTGCATCCATAAGGAGGCATAAGCAACGAATTGCTTAGTGAGGCGGTCATCCCGTCTCACATAGCTATGGTCAAGAAATCGAAAACAAGTAATCCAATCAATAAGTCAATCATGCAAAATCAGGCCGATATACTTTCCTAAACGTGATTCACCAACCACTGTTGGATCATTCACCAGGACGAGTCACACAAGACTCTCTTATTCACGCTTAACACTTAAAACAGGACAGGACAAGTATATTAGATCAGACAGTCAAGCACTTATTGAATCCACACACGCTCACGACCCTAGACCATAGCCACAGTCACGCACTCACCTTAGGATCTCGATAAACCGATGAAAACCCACGTTCTGACACCTCTTGACGCAGATTGTCCAAGCTGCACCGACGCGCGTCACACAAACCTAGCGATTTACTCGGAACACATCGACCAAAACACTAAGTCTCTCGATGCTTATAGCCCAGAAAGGAAAAACTCTAAGTTTATCGATGCTTACCCGGATTTCCTTAACCGAATGAACCGCTATCGATGAATACTCAGGTAACTGGGCGCCTCTCGAACCTTTCTAGGATAATCGCTTATCTTCCTCGAACTTTCTTTCTTTCAGAGTTCTAATTTTCGTTTTTGCTCACGCAGGGAATTATGAGGCGACTTGCTCCTTATTTATAAGGGAAGTCGGTTAGGATTTTCCTCAAATCCGCAGTCCCATCTTATCCCTTCGAATATCCATCCGTCAGTTGGGATATCAGCGAGATTTTCGGAGAGTGGTTGGGATTTAGCGCGAAAATCTCGGAAGTTGTTACCAACAACTTCGACCAACCCAATCCCCTTATCCGCTGGGAATAATCCCTTATCCTTTGGGGATAATTCCCTATCCTTTGGGGATAATTCCCTATCCTTCGGGAATAATTCCCTATCCGCTGGGAATAATCCATTATCCTTTGGGATAATTCCTTTTTCCTTTGGGAATAATCCATTATCCGGTTGTTAGGATATTGCGAAATTTCCGGGAAGTCTGTTACAAGAATATTTCGAAACTTCCTTCCCAGATATCTTCGCCCATAATCCCCGAAATTTCCTTTTTCCCCGCCCTTGCCAGTTTTGCCCTCGATCGCGGTCATTACACAAAGCCCAAAGAAAGGCCCTTCATGCCTTGATAAAAATCGAATTGAAGGGAGAAAGAGAGTCTAAAATTAAACCAATCCATTGGTTTAATTTATTGGTTTGTAAATAATCACTTAATTTAAACCAGATTAGTAGATTAGACTAAAATCTATTGGCATAGATTTATGAATTAATTAAATAGGATTTTAATAATTAGGATAAGTTAGTTAGAATATTCCTTTTGTTGAATAATTATTATTAGGGTTTTTTTGCCTTTAAAAAGGCATTCACCCTTTTGTAAAGCCATACATCGAATTTTATAAAAAATCTTAAAGCACTTTTGCTTCTTGCTTTCTCTGTTTAGCCTAAGAAAATTGATCATTCATTCACTTATGAGTAGAGTAATCTGCTGTGAAATTCCATAGCTCTGAGCATGGTGAACATGTGCTAGTGTAATCAAAATCCATCCTTCAATCTCGCATAGGTTGGAGAGCTAGTAGCCTCAACCACTTCATCAACAATCTGCTGCTTCAAGGAGAGCTAGTAGCCTCCTCAATTCGCCATATCACCTTCCTTCAACTCGATCCTTTGGTTTTAAAACAACCAGGGCCGCACCAGGCTACTTTGGAACAGTCGGCCTAAGGTGCGGGTCAATACATTCTCCCCCCTTATAAGAATTTGTCCCCGAATTCTCAAGCATGTCCCTCCATTTCATCCTCAAACAAATTTGGATACCTTTTTTGGAAGCCTTCTTCATCTTCCCAAGTCTCCACAATTCGGTGTTGCCTTCCCCAGAAGACTTGTATTTACGAAATTTCTTGGTTCTTTAGCTTCCGGATACGCCATTCACCGACTCAAATAGGATCTTCCGAATAGGTGAGGTTTGATCGCAATTCCTCTATCCTTTGCGGTTCTACTTCGGTCTGATCTCTAATGTGTTTCCGCAACATCGAGACATGGAATACCAGATGTAAAGCCATGTCTGAAGGTAATTCCAGATGGTAAGCTAACTCACCCACTCTTCCCACAATCTTATATGGTCCAATGAATCGAGTGGCTAGCTTCCCGAATTTTTCGAATCGGTCTTTACCTTTATGTGCCTCCACTTTCAAATAGACCAAATCCCCAATCGAAAATACCAACTCTCTTCTATGTTGGTTCGCGTACTTCTTTTGCCGATCTTGGGCCTTCTTCATATTTTGCCTTACCGTCCTTATTTTCTTAGTGGTTTCATCTACTATTTCTTTACCAAACATTCTCCTTTCACTTACTTTGGTCCAACACATAGGTGTTCGGCACGGACGTCCATATAATGCTTCATATGGAGATATTCTGATGCTCGAATGATAGCTATTGTTGTAGGAGAATTCCACTAAGGGTAAGTGTTGTTCCCACGTTCCATCCCAATCTAAGATACACATCCGCAACATATTTTCTATTGTACGAATAGTCCTCTCAGTCTGACCATCAGTCTCAGGATGAAGGCGGTACTAATATAAAGTTCGGTTCCTAAAGCATCCTGAAATGCTCTCCAAAATCTTGCCGTGAAATCTTGGGTCTCGATCCGATACAATGTTGGCGGGTACTCCGTGTAACCGCACAATCTCATCCAAATATAGTTTAGCAAGGACTTCAAATCCATCTCCTATCTTCATCGGGAGTAAATGGACAGATTTAGTTAAACGATCTACTATTACCCAAATAGTGTTGTTACCTCTCCCTGGGGCTTTAGGTAGTCCCGTAATAAAATCCATGGCAACGGCTTCCCATTTCCATTTTGGGATTGGTAGACTTTGAAGCAATCCTCCCGGAACTTGATGTTCTACCTTCACTTGTTGGCAGGTTTGGCATTGTGCTACCCATTTGGCTACGAACTTCTTTATTCCGGGCCAGTGGTAGTATCGCCGGATATCTCGTTACATCTTTGTACTTATGGGATGTATGCTTAGTAATAAATGATTCTGCCATTCATAACTAAGATTCCATCTTCAGCTAAATGATATCCCTTATCATTTCTACCTTCATTTGCTCGTAGCTTCTCGATTATTTGTTTTAAGTCCACATCTTCTCCTTGTTTTTCTCGGATCCGATTAATCAGTTCTGTCTAATTAACGGCTTGTACTCCGAGAGGTTGGCTTGTCTTCCCTACTAACAACGTAAGGGTCGCCATCTTAATTGTGTCAGCCAGAGCTTCTACATCCTTAGTAGCACAACTATCAGCTCGACGACGACTTAATGCATCCGCAACAACGTTGGCCTTTCCCGGATGATATTGAATCCTCAAATCATAGTCCGTAAGGAACTCCATCCAACGTCGCTGTCTTAAATTTAAGTCTGGCTGGGTGAATAAGTATTTAAGACTTTGATGGTCCGTAAACACTTGCATCGTTTCACCATATAAGTAGGATCTCCAAATCTTTAATGCAAACACAACTGCAGCCATTTCCAAATCATGTGTTGGATAATTTTCCTCATGTTTCCGCAGCTGTCTTGAGGCATAAGGAATGACCTTTTCATTCTGCATCAATACGCATCCAAGTCCTACTCGGGATGCGTCGGTATACACCAAGTATGGTTGGTGTGGCTCGGGTAAAACCAATATAGATGCGGTCATCAAGGTTTCTTTTAATTGTTCAAAAGCCCTTGCAGTTCCAGCATCCCATTGGAACTGAACTCTTTTGCCGGTTAAACAGGTTAAGGGTTCGGCCTTTGAAGCAAAGTTTTTAACAAACTTTCTATAATATCCAGCCAATCCTAGGAAGCTTCGGACTTTGGTGGCAATGGTGGGTTGCGGCCAATCCTTAATTACCGCTATTTTCTCCGGGTCTGTTGAGACTCCATGTTCGGAAAGTCGATGGCCCAAAAATCCAATTTCCTTTCTCCAAAACTTGGATTTGCTAAATTTTGCATATAGCTTATGTTCCCTAAGCCGTCCCAACACCAAACGCAAGTGTCTCTCATGTTCTTCCGCATCCTTGGAATAGACGAGTATATCATCTATAAAGATGATTACAAAATCATCTAAGTATTCCCGGAATACTTCATTCATCAATCTCATAAATGCGGCTGGGGCATTTGTTAACCCAAACGGCATCACCACGAACTCATATAGTCCATATCTTGTTCTGAAAGCGTTCTTCGATATACCATCCTCCGCAACTGGGATTTGATGATATCCCGAGGCAAGATAGATCTTTGAGAAGATCTTGGCTCCTTGGAGTTGATTCAACAACTCATCGATCCTAGGAAATAGGTACTTATTCTTGATCGCTATATTATTCAACCCTCGGTAATCAATGCATGGTTTCCAGGAGTCCTTATGGTTATGTTTACCTTTACTACAGTAAAGGTTCCTTCAAAACTTCTTGCTATATCGGGTGATACAAAACTATGTGTAGCACCCGAGTCAAATAAAACATGGGATTTGATAATATCCCAATAATAGTTTTATCTTACTCATATATGTATGCACGCAATCAATCATTCACAATCAATCACACAACACTCAAAGTTTAAAATAGAAAACCTCTATTTCATATTATATAAAAGTTTAAAACAACTTTACATAATCCGCTTTACATAATTTCGTTTTAAACCCGATATAAACATCAAAAACCATTCTTAAGTTTATAATATAGACATACATTTCCAAAAGGGCGGTATAATTTACACTGATCGAAAGTCCAGCCTTCCCTCCTTTCCATTGCCTTTATCTGCAAGAGTGAGTTCGGATCAGCAACAAGTTTGCTGAGTGAATTGGAAAATAAACTAACCCATCCCGCAACAAGCAACACAACATAACGTCATGAAACACTCAACACAATTGCAAACATTCAATCAACCTAGACTCCGCATTCATAACCCATAACCATAACTCATAACCAACATAAAGTGTAGGCTTCCGTAAGCGATACACTATCTAAGACTTCCCAGTGCGCACACATCACGCTATAAAACAAGTTGTGATGTCGTGACCAGCTAACTTCCCCTTTTCATACCGATGACCCTTAACTACATAGGCTACAAGGATCAAACGCTGTACTACTAAGTAACAGACGCGGTTAGCCCCTTGCAAGAACACCCGGGTTGGTGGCAAGCTAACCCTCGCATGCATAAACGCGTAGCTGAGACGGGTCGCCAGCCACACCTCATCGGCTTTTACCGGGAATAGCTCGGTCACAATCTAGACTCACGTCTAACCCATAGTCTACATTGCACAACCTATGTGCAATATCAATTGATCCTTAAACTCATTTTTAAGGATCATACATGAACTGCCGTAAGCTAATAAGTTTTATCGGCAAGCAAATTTGTCATGAAAACATGCATGCGATCAACCAACATTAAAACGGGCATTATAACGGCATAGCTAAGGCGTTCAGAAAGGAATCAGACGGCACAACCATACGCAAATTAGACCATATCAGTGCACCAACGACTCTTAAGGAATCACCCTTAGTTTTAAACCTACCGTGTATATCCCACATCTTAAACCAAACTCAAGACAACATTTCTTGCTTACAGACAATAAAATTCAACTCATGGTTTTAGTGGGGGTTTTCCCACGGATGGTACACAGACTATTGGTTCGGTCGCGGGTGGTCACCAATGGACTACGAACATACTGTGGAACGTACTGCGGTCGTACTGTGGACGTACGGTCTGGGCTTAGATTTCGTGGACAGAATTTTTTCTAAGTGTTCGAAAGTTTTTCTAAGTGTTCGACCTGAAGGGTGACCGGGGTATATATAGGTCGAGCAGCAGGCAGGCAAGCAGACTGTACGGTGTCGTCCCCACGGTCGCACGGTGGTGAAGCAGTTAGGTGCATCACAGTCGAAGGTTCAACAGGTCATGGGTGTAGGCTGGGTGCGTCAAAAGTAAGCAGGACGTGTCACAGGACACATCATGGCCGACCGTGGGACACAAGCAGGACGTGGCACACAGACGCACGCACGACAAGCAGGACGTGTCACTGACGTCAACTGGACGTATGCGTGACATCACAAGCAGGACGTGTCACGGACGTCAGCCGGACGTACGCGTGACGTCACAAGAAGAACGTGTCACGGACATCAGCCGGTCGTGTGCGTGATGTCCCAAGCGTACCGACTGCTTGGTCCCGGACATCAGCCTTTAGGTCGTACGGATGGTCGTATGCACGGACGATCGTACCGGGTTCACATCGGGTCGTCCCATCATCGACTCAAGGTCGTCTGTTCGACCTTAAATTTTATGGACGGTCATGCACACTTATGTATCGTCCGGACAGACTACTTTGGGACAGTCGATCTGAATTCTGTCTAAGGTGCGGGTCATTATAGTGCCGGTCGTGCTTCTCTGAACTGCGCCGGTCGTGCGTCAGTGTTCTGCACCGTCTGTACCGTTCCTGCGTCCGTGGTCGACACTGTTTGTGCCGTCCCTGTGTCTGTGTTCCGCACCGGTCGGTCCAGTCATAGTTCCAGGATCTGCGCCGTTCATGCCGGTGAAGCTCCCTAGAACCGTACCGGGTTCTGCGGTCGTTCCGCCTTGGTCCTCGCCGGGTTCCTCGGTCGTGCTAGTCGAGCTTCCTCGAACCGCGCCAGGTCCTGCAATCATTCCACCTAAGTTCTGGCCGGGTTTCTCTCCTTGGTTCTTGTCGGGTTCCTCGGTCGAACCTCTTTGGTTCGGGCCAGACCATGCTGTGGTCGAGCTCTCCTCTTCTCCTTCACTTTGGAAGTCTTCCTTCTTACTCTCTTCTTCTGATTAATTCAGATGCACTTGTCTTATAAGATTCTTGATTTTCCCAGGTCGCACCACTAGCCCAAGGTTTTGAAGGAGCTACGGTTTGTTATCCAAGATGATCTAATGCTGACTATGGCTTGAAGTGTCTTACATTCACAAAGGAAATGCACAAATATCCAATAGTTTAAGCTATTTTCCTATGGATAATATAAAAATATTTTGAAAATTCAAAAATTATGCCTAAGTGTCTTATATCCAATATGGTGCACTTTAGAGACCAATGAATAATGAATAGATATAATCATTCTTTTCTTTCTTTCCCTTGTGATTTTTCATCACTACCACCATTCTTTCCTCTTCATTGTCACTTTTTCAACCAGTGTTCATGAGAACAATGGAAGAACACATTGAGAACCAAAGGTACTTGCTTTTACCCACTGGTCAAAAACAAAAATTCAAAATTCAAATCTGTTATCCACTGTATAAAGCAATAAGCCAGCTGTTAAAATAAAGCGTCTGAGAATTTTGAAAAATGGTTTCTTGGAGATGAAAGATGAGAGATTGAATTGAAGAATGATATGAAAAATTCTCAAGAAATAAAAGATCTTAATCTCTCATAACTCAGCACCATTTGGTTTTGAAGATTATTCAATCTCAGAGTTAGTAGATTAGGAAGATTTATTGCAAGAGTAGGAAATGATTTCGCTTGATTCAAAACCTTGCTCTCATGCCATGTTAGAATCGATGGAATATGCTTTAGAGTTTAGGTAGATTTTTTGGATAAAATGAAGAAAAAGAAAATAAAACTAGGAGAAAGAGAGATTGGAGAAAAACATAAGTAAAGAAGAATCAAAAAGTATATGAAGGATGAGTATATTTCCTTGGATTAAAATAGCTACAATATACATTCTTTTATAGGCTAAGCAAGAGGAATTTGAATTCAGTCACCACAAAGAACTGTGGTGATAGTGACAGGACACCAACGGTTCTCTTATTTGAATTCCTTAGCTTCCACATGTGACTCTTACTTTCCAAAGCTTGGTTATCTAGGACTTCAGTCATCCAGTCGTCCTAGATGCGTTCCAAAGTTGCTCCATGGTGATGTTCTCTTTACTTATCAAGCACTTCAGTCTTCCAGTCGTTGTAGATGTGTTCCAAGATTTCTTTCTGGTTTAACTTTCAGTCTCATACTTGATTATCTAGGACTTCTGATGTGATCATGGAAAGCACCCAGACATGTGTTCAGTTTTCAAGGCGTATCTTTTCAACCACAACGATTTAATTCATGAAATCACTTGGAGAATATGCACAGCTCAATTATCTAACTCCTCAAAGACGAATCAACTCAAACCGAATTCGGATGAAGGAGTTATGAATTTTACAAATCCGGTGATTTTCAAATTACGCGATTCTGACATATGCGCATTTAAGAGGAATTTCGGCAAGATCAGGATGAATGAAGCTATAAACCAAGTTGTTCTATAATTCTGGTCCATGATAGAAGCCCAGAAAAATGGAACCAACGCCCAAGCCCATTTGTCTATGCCATCAAAGATGAGACAAAAAGTTAGTTGAACATTTAAAGCATTTAATACTAATCTTTTGTTGCTGTATGATTTTGGGTTCTGTCCAAACATGCAGCCTTGTTTCTTCCTAACTAGGCTTTTGCATGCTCTTGTATGTTATTGGAAGTTGTTCCAAGCATGCAAGACCTCTCTTCTTTTCTTCATTCTCTATAAATACTTGGTTTTGGCCACTCTTGTAATCCATCGAATTTTTAATGAGAGTTTTTATTTCTAAATTTTCGATCACCTGTTAGTGTGTCATATCTAACAGAAATGCTTAGGTTCTTTAGTGTGTCATATATAAAGAATCCAGGTGATCCGTCTTGGTGCGTCATATCCAAGGGATCATCCTCTTTGTCGTCTAGGTGTGTCATATCCTAGGACATTGAGGTTGGAATATCAAGGGCTTTCCGTATCCTTTGTGCGACCATTCGATCCACCGTCTTGTTTCTTGAGTTTAACCACTCTTTAGAAGTCAAAGATTATCCCTACCAACTTAGAATGTCGAATCCTTGGGAGGATCACATCAACTTCAGTCATCCTAAATGCATTCCACGTTGGGATTGGTGCATCTACTTTGGGCTTGGGCTTCACTTCATCACCTCAGCTTTAATCCTAGATTATAACAGCGTACACACTGATATTCTCTTAAGTGGTGAGGAAGTGCATCCATTTGAAAACTAATTTTTAATTTTACATTTTTATATAACAATATATACGTACATTTTTAAAGTAAGAATTCCGAGTTTAGTAAAGATGAAATGCGTACTTTTCAAACGTGATTGGTTTGACCCAACAATCAAAAGAGATGTCAACACCTGAAAAAGTACAACAAGTTTGAGCCTCTCATCTTAGCATCTCAAGCAGAACACGTAATTTTTTTCCATATCCCCAAGTCAAAACCAAATCAATCACTTGGTTCTTGAGTATTAAACTGACGCATAGAAGTTCAATTGTTGGAGGTGAAGTACCAAGTTGCAACAAAAATTTTGTAGTGATATACGAATACCGGACCAACTATATATGACATTCTACTGATTTATCCTTGAAATATATAATTTAAAGATCTTCCGGCTAATAAGATTGACGATGCAAAAAATGTCCAGTTTAATGAAAGTGAAGATTGTAATGACTTTTCTAATGATGGATCAGCTAATGAATCAGATTTAAATTTTATATTTTTTGTATATGAATAATTTATATGTAATAGTAAAATTTTTGTGTTGAAATACTTAATAACCCTTATCATGTGATAATATACATCTATAATACTTTTGCAACAAACATGTGATTTACAAAAAAATACTTTATAATTTATATTTCAACCAAGAAATGATAGATACAGGTTTTGACATCCATCATACCACTATATAAAAAGGTAAAACAAAATTTTGAACATGTTAATTTATATTCTGTCAAATTTGCGACGTGTTAACAACGAACTATTGGACATTCATAGTAAATTAGCAAACATACAACAATGTATTTACAACTAATCATCGTTAATATGTCGTATAACTATATCACCTTATCCTAAACCCCAAACACTATATTATATAACGAAGTATTTACGACAATCCGTCGTATAGTTTTTCACCTTACCCTAAACCCTAAAACTCTAACATTCAGTAAGATGAAAAATGTACGGATAACGTAGAAATTTGCCGGCAAACTTAGGAAAAATTGATGTAGATTCGTCAAAAAATCATTTTGCCTTTAACTATTATAAATATCACGATGCTTTTACGACGAATCATCGTAAGTTCATCATCAACATGCATGACGCTGTTATGACGAATCCACATAGTTTTGTCATCCAAGATACATTGAATAATTTACGCATATCAGTTAGTGTTTCAAAATATTACGACGAATTTATGACTGTAGTTGTAAATTCGTTGTAATCTCAATATATTGAAAAGTTTAAATGTTGCCATGTGCTGGAAGATCTAAAAACATTAACAAATTTATTACGCTTCATCGTGAAGTCGTTCTAAATTTACGACAAAATAGCACAACCACAAGACCTATATAAAGAAGCCTCACCTTGTCTCTTTGTCGCTCATTCCTCTTCCAACTCTCTTTCTCTCTCTCTCATCTGCCTCCTCTCTCTCTCTCTCTCTCTCTCTCTCTCTCTCTACTGAAACCTGAAAAATAAAAATAGTTATTTTATTAATTATTAAGCTTATGATTTGAAATTATGTTAGGATTGTAATTAGGATTATTTTTTTTGTTAGATTTATTATGTTAGTATGGAATTAGGATTAATATATTAATGTTAATTAAGTTTATTCGAATTGGTTGTTAATTATGATTATCTATGATTAATTAGAATTGGTTAGATTGTTATAATATTTGTTTGTTTGATTTATATTTAAATCTTAATTAAAATGTTAACTGTAGATTGTTAGGTGTGGGAAACATCCATACTACAGTGAGTCATTAATGCAAGACCAGAGTAGTATTCCCGGACCGAGTAATGAGGTACTGTTTTCTTCTGCTACGGAGACTGCTAGAGAGTCAGTCCAAGACAGCCGCGCCACCTCCATCACCATCTCCGCCTCCGGCTCCACCGCCTGCAAGAGTTCATCCAGATCTGTTAGTCCTGCCTGATGCTTCATATGTACATTATATGACGCAAGATCTTCTCATATAACCGGGACGAGGGTTGGATAGGTTGGATCCAGAGTAGCTTACGAGAAAATTTGTTACGTAACTTATATATAATTAATTTTAATAAATGACTTCAGTATAATTTAACTTATAGTATATATTTCCAAATATTTTTTTGTGGGTTTGGAGCGGTCTCTAAGATCAGACGTAGCTTATCCAACACTACTAAGAGTTACTTCACCTGCTTCATGCTAATTAGACTAGTACACTAGATCACATTCGTAAAACGTGATTTAAATGATTCGCGATATAATATTTTTATTTATTTTAATATTTAGTTCTTTAAATTTTATAATTCCTAAGTTATGAATTTTATGTGTATATTTTTTAACAAAATAGCATTGAGAGGCCATTAATGGTCTAAAAAAATGAAACAAATATAGTTTTTTTTACTTAAAAAGGTAAATTTTATTAAAAATTAAAAGATATCAATACGTGGGAATAATGCTAAACATGACAATACAAAAAGTGGTTTTCTCCTCAAAAATGCCTCTGATAAGAGCAAATCAGGAGGGGAAAAGTAAACTGAGTAAAAAAAAGAAAAGAAAATAAATGTGATTATCTCATTAGAGCCGTATTCGGAAAGTCATTGATAGGAAAACTCGAGTAAGAAAAAAAAAAGAATAATCTGAAAAATCTGAAAAGAGGTCAATAAGGAGAAAGAAAATAGACTGCCTCATTAAAATCCTTACTTGGAAAAAACCTGTGGAGAAAATTCAAGTAAGATAATAGAGTACAGACGTAGAGGAGAAAGATCCGATAGGATCGAGAATCAGGAGTGGAACCTAAAAGACTAAATGTGGGTCTGTAGGCCGAACTACGACTCCAGCAGAGAAGGATCGTCATGAATGGTAAATGTGACTAGTGCAATCAGCTTAGCTTTAACAGTATTCTGATCTTCATGGAGGAGGTATGAAGCATGAAATTCCTCTCGCGCCAAAGGAAGTACATCATTGCTTGAAAAAGGAGGTGGCCGATGAGCTTGAGGTAATTGTTGGGCTAGGATTGCAGAAGTCACTGAAAAATGAAAGAAGAGTGTTATGAGTAGGAATCATGTGCAAGACAAGCTGCAAAAGTGAATAAAAGTAAGAACAATATAAAAAGAGGTGATCCCTGGTCCCATCCTGGGTGTTACATAGCAGGCATGACAAGGGTGAAGCGAGAGAGAAGCGACGGATGCGATCTCTTATAGCAAGTCTATTGTGGACAGCTAGCCATGTGAGAAATGCATGTTTGGGAATTCTTCCAGAGAACCAAATAAGTTTGTGCCAAGGTGCCTCTGGGGGAGGGGGAAGAGAGCAGCGAAGGTTCAAGAAGCTGAGAATCTACATGAAGGCTGCTGGAAACGAAAATCATCTCCTGGATAAAGCCAAAGGTAGGTGTTTGGGTAGGTTGGTCGAAGAAGCATGTCGGGGTCTGGGTGGGCGTTAAGCATAAATGAGATGACTGGATTCCTAGACCTAGTGGAGATACGCCAGTGTCCTGAACTGATAGCCTCTTGGACAGAGGTCTCATAGGGAATACTAATGATTGATATTGCTGATCGTCCTAGAAGGAGTGATATGTCTATATTGATTCTAGCTAGCTTGTTTGTTTAAATTGGACATAGGTATATAAATGATTCAGCCTATTTTTTTTTCTTCGCATGTTATTGATGATAAGTGACTGCTACATTATATATATTATGTATTCGAGTATCCGATGAGATTGTTGGGGTACAAATACAGATTTCTATACTAGTGACACTTTTGTATGAGGGGGCATAGGAAACTTAAGTTGATATGTTGCTCGGTGTCTTAAGATTGATAAAGCGTTCAAGGAGCGGTGTGTTTGGACACATATTCTCTTCGGTCAGCCTCTTCGGGAAATGTGTGCGATCACTTAATTTGCTTGAGACATCGTCTATTATGTTTGGGCACTTCGGTGATGTTCTTGTTTCATGTTTAGGCTATACTTCTGTATTTTGAGTGCTATGACTGAGTCAGTGACATGATGGTCTTAGCATCATATACTTCACTGAGTGACTCCCCTGTTATTCACCCATTTCTCTTCTTTTTAGGTGAGCCTAATGAGTAGATGAATGCTTTGATGGATCTGATGTCTTTGAATTACTATTATTTTCTGCCTTTTATTTAAAACTATCATTTTATGAATTTATACGTTTATTTTGGTTTGTTAGATTTATTAGATTTATGATTAATAAAGTAGAGATTTAGCAAAATTGAGGTATTTGAGATAGAAGTTAGATTTTGTAGCAATCTGTTCTATAGAAGGATGGGACGGGTGTTACATTTTGATATAACAGCCCATGTTAGCCGTCCCAATACTGACCCGAGAGGCGGTTAGGTGATAGATAGTTTACACTTTGGTTTTTATAGTTTTTTGGGATTGGGGAACTTCAAAATAGTTGCACCCTTTTTGTTGAGTATTAATCTAATAATCGTTAGCGCTTGGATCTCAGTTAATTTTTAATCCAGGTTGTTCTTTTAGATGCCACAAAGGAGAGTTACCCAATCTCAGGGCGCTAGGGCTTTGAGCAGGTCTGTCTTATGTGAGAAGGCAGATGAGAGTATTCGCGCCTGGGAAAACCATACTGGGGTGGACCGACATGTTGTCCAATAATTTGATCAAGATTGAGTCAGGCAGATTGAATATGAGGCAGTTAGGCAGGCCACTTCGGATATGGTGCAATAGGTTGCTTAGGAGGCTGCTCAGATTATAGCACATGAGATTGCTCATCAGATCGCTCTTGAGGCAGAGTAAGCCGCTCATCGGGCACAGTAAGCCAATGCTCAGGGAGTAGAGCAGGTGATTGATCACACTGTATTGTTAGAGGAGTTGCAGAGGTATCATGAGAAGTTTGGGGCTCAATTTTGTGGAGAGCAAACTGTTGAGGATGTTCGTCGTGACAACGAGGTGCAGTGAGATATTCTGCTGTTGTTGATCATGAGCCGATCCCGCCACTACTACCAACGCCTACTAGGATCAGAGATGGACCAATATTTTGGTATTTGATGATATAGATGTAAGACATGGGTCTAGATCAGTTTGGCGAGTTGTGGATGCCTCTACTGCAGACAACTGGAGGAAGAAGTTAGAGCGTAATCTGGATCACATGAGCGTCATCCCTCAGTATTTGAGGGATGAAGCTCTCGCTTGGTGGGAAGGAGTTGTTGACGAGACTCGCGGTCATTATGTGTTGACTTATGAGGATTTCAAGAGGGAGTTTACCAGTAAGTTCTTTCCTCGAGAGGCCATGGATGAGAAAGAGAATGTCTTTCAGGATTTGCGTCAGGGAACCATGACTGCCAGATAGTACGAACTTGAGTTCAGTCGTCTTTGAAGGTTTTTTGGACGATACATGGATGAGCAGGAGTTGATCAGGAAATTCATGAAGGGTCTGCTAGTGGAGATTCGAAACCGATGTGCAGTGAAGAACTATTGCATCATGGAAGAACTGGTAAAGAAGGCTGTCGTTTAGGAGAAGGATCTCACAGAGGAGAAGAAGGGTGACACTGTCAAAGCTGGGTAAGGCACCTAAGACACAAAAGAGAATGTTGGAGCAGTCATGACCAATGATGTTTTCTTGTTGCAACCGCAGCCATTTTGTTGAGTGTTTCAAGTGTTACTCATGTGGACGTATTGGCCATGTTTCGAGGAACTGTTGGTATAAGCCAGGGGATGCGCCGTTTGCCAGGCAGTTTGCAGCGCCAAAAGCACCAGCGGCACCAACAGTTGCACCTAGGACTTGTTATAATTGTGGTCAGCAAGGTCATATCTCCAGGGATTTTCCAGACAGGACGTAGAAGGTGTTTATACTACTGCCTCAACGTTTAGCCATCACTCCATGAGAGATCACTGCACTAGATTACGAGGGAGTTGAACCGTTAGCTGGTACTTGTCTATTATCTATACATGTTATTGTGTTGAGTGTTTTGTCTTTTGTGGAGTTCTTTTTTTAGCTAGCAAACTCGTGTATGATCGGTTTAGTTGGGGTGGGGTAGTGTTTACGCTATTTGACACACATAGTATTGTGTGTGTATAGGTTTGGCCAATTGTTAGTCATTTCAAAAAGTATTTGAGTCAAAATCCAAGCAGCTCAGACCATTGGCACATAATTGTGGAATTTACATGAGTTCAACAAAGAATAACTGTCGTACTTTGGGAACCACTAAGGCATATAATCAACAATGGTTCAATAAACTGTAGAGAAAGTGGAAATGCTCAAAAGTCGGCTAATAGTAATCTACAATTTTCAAAAGAGTTCTTGATACAAGCGATGAAAAGATTTGGAGCTCGAGGTGGGCAACTTAGTGTACTTGAACATACTGAAATTTCAGGCAGGTACAAAGACTCAAAAGCTAGGGAAGCTTAGCCGAGAAATGTGGGACCATATCCTATCGTTGAGCAGATTGATGTAGTGGCATATCATTTGGGCTTATCATCAGAATTGATAAACTTTCATGACGTTTTTCATGTGTCAGATTTGAGAACAGTTGAGTGGTCTCAGTAAGAACCTGTTTGGACCTAGTCTACTGATAGAGATTCTAAAGCATCAAAAGAATGACTATCAAGTAAAGGCAGTTATGAAAGTTATAGTTTGTTGGGAGAGAGATGAGATCCAGGAGGAGACCTATAGACCAAATTGGAGATAAAGTTGGATTACCCAGCACTTTTAGAGGATGGAAACGAGGAGTCGAGTCATGGCTAATATTCGAGGATGAGTTCCTCGTTAGTAGGGGAGAATTATAACAGCCCAAACCCATTGACCCAACAAAGCCCAATTCTCCTATGGGAAACCCTAGGTCATTGCACTATAAATACCTAATTTCCTCTATTATTTTTCTACCAAAAACCTTTAAAGCACTAAAACTTTGTAGAACTTTTGCCGAATGAACCGCCGCAACCACCGCCTTCTGAGATCAGATCAACCAATGTACCATCAAACCGAGTCGAACGTAAACCAGATTATAGGTTGTACGTATTTTTTCTCTAAATTTATTTAGTGAAATAAGAGTTCTTCCCTAACCGATTTGAATTTTGGAAAAGAAAAGCCAGCATCAGATTCCTCACATCAAGACGAATCTTCAGCAATCCACTGCAGCAGACCGCCAACATGCCCATATGGGTCAACATCATTCTCCACACGCCACCATTGTTCGTTGAAGCCGCCTCGACCATTTGTCGTTGTCGCCGCTGGTGACTTTTCTGGTAAACCACCGGTTTAGATAAACGAGATGTTGGTTTGGGTCAATTTAGTTTTATTTAGTCAATTGGGTCTGGTTTAGTCAATTAAGTCTGGTTTGGATAATTAGGTCATGTCAATGGTTGGGTCTTGGTCTAAATATGGGTTATCTAGTTTGACCATTGACCGTTGTCTGTTGTTTTTTCTGTTGATTTTGACAAATTGACTGATTAGTAGTTTTTCACCATATGAAGGTCGTTCGAATGTTGTTCTGATGAGGACATCGAGCCAGCCACTGCACCGGTCATTCCACCTGGACCTCTTACGCGGTCCAAGCGAAAAACCTTAGTAGACAAGCTCAGCATCCTCCTGGAGAGTAGAACCGGAGAGGACCCCGAGCTGACCATGCCGACCAGCCTGCGTCCAGGTGATCTGTCCCAGCCGACCAGTATCTACACGTCCGACCCGAACAGCTCGTCCCACGCGACCATGACCGGTCCAAGCCCTGACCCGTTCCAGCTAGACAAGGAACCATGGACGTTCCTTCTAGAAGACTTTTCCTCCTCCGGTGTCTTTACCATTACCATTCGGTAGAGACACCAAAAGTCGTGCTAGGAAATTGTACTCTTTTTCCTATCTTCGGTTTTATCCCACTGGGTTTTCCGAAGAAGGTTTTAATGAGGCAATACTCTTAGTGCGCAAGACGGTGAAGACTTGTTCACAATTCCATCTCATTCACAAGTCTTCCTGCAAATTATGTGCCTAAGTATTATTGAGCTTTCTATCTTATTTCTATTCTTTTTAGACTAAGTATTTATTTGGGTTTAAGTCATGTTGACTATTTAGGGCTTATTTTCTATTTAGTTGTCAATAAGTGAATTACATGTTGTTTTAATTCTTGTAAAGCTAAACGCCTTGTAGTTTAGCCTAAGTTGTAACAAGGCATTATATAAGCTTTTTGTCTACACTTTAATGAAATAACAAGCATTTTGACAAAACCTAAGACTAGTGTATAAGACCTAAAAAAGGCGCCTCCAACCTCCTTGCAGCCTCCGAATTCAACCTCATTTGGTTGAAGTTCTTGGAGTATCACAAGCCCCTTTCACAGCTTGTATGATCCCTTCGATCCACCCCTTCCTTCCCATCGATTTCTGTCTAGCAACCTGAGCTTCTCGGTGAAAGACAGTCACTCATTGGTTCTTACATCATCTGGTATCAGAGCTTAAAGCTCCGCTCATCAGGTTGATTCTATCCTTTTGTTTTTGGCAATTTTTCCCTTTGTTTTGTGCAATGGTTTTTGGCTTTTGATTGTGTTTCTTTCTTTTTCCCCTGAGGTTCTCGGTAAGAAGGAGAGGAATCAAGTCACATACCACAAACATCCTACAAAAAACAAAAAAAAGTCTGGTTCTATCATTCATTGTTCTTGTTTTTCATAATTCAAAAACAAATAGAAGAATTTTGTTTGTTTCATTGCTAGAATTTTTTTTTAAGAAAAAAAAAATATATTGTTTAGGTTGTTAAATCAAGCTAGGGTTCTTAGAAACTCACCTAGAACACCTTCATCACCAAACATGGAATCCATAAGGATCTTGTGTGTTGCTTGTTTGTTTGCTTAGGTCTTGAGGCTAGGTTTCTAGTTGGTCCCTTGTCGCTAGCTAACTAGGTGTTCACCGTTTGTTCGTGTGTTGTGTCTAAACCCAAAAGCCGTGGATTGTCCCCCATTCAGTCTAGTCCTAGGTTGTTTGCGTGAATCTTAGGTTTAGTTCCTTCTTGTGTTCGCAGCCTGTGTCCAAGCCGTGAGTAGCCACCAGCGTTAGGTCTAGGTTCCCCCGAGTCCTTTGTGTCATTAGTTGTTTAGGTCTAGGATAGATAGCATCTAGCGCAGCCGTGAGTTGTGTAGCCGGGTCCAGAGCGTAGCCATGAGCAGTCCCGCGTGTGTGCGTGAGCGTCCAGCCTGCCGGACCGCGTTTCCCCTCCCTTAGCGTCCCGGTCGTGAGTCGTGTCCCGCGTGCGTAGAGTTAGGTCAGCTCGCGTTAGTTTCATCACCCCGTGTTCGCTAGCCTCAACCGTCCCGCGTCCAGCCTAGGATAGCCTGCCCGTACCGCGATTTGTCAAGTCCACCGTTTGCTAGCCCCGTTGCCGAATCGTCTCGTTGCAATGTGTAGTTTCCCTTGGCGGCTAGGTTAGTTTAGTGTCTAGGTTCTTAGCTCTAAGTTTTTAGGAAGTTTCCCTAGCATTTAGGCAACATATTAGATAGTTTACATAAATTTTTTAGGCTATGAATTAGTTTAGGAAGTTTTCTATATTGTCTTAGGTAGTTTTCCATTTTTTTAAGGCATTAAATTAGTTTTCCTTTTAAGTTTTATGAAAATTCCTTTTAAGTTTTAGGAAAATTCCTTTTAGGAAATAGAAAATGAGTAGATTTTCTCTTATTTAGTATAGTTTCCATTTTTCTTAGATTAGGTAATTAATTTATGATCCTTTGATTTAGATAGTTTCCTTTTTTTTAGTTTTAGACCATATTTTTAGGATATTTCCCATTATTAGATTTTTATTCTAGATTTAGGATATTTTCTTTTCTTTGATTGTTTTCTTTTTGTGTTTATTTAGTTTTCAATTTATTTTATAAATAAAAATAAAATAAAAATCTGTGGAATCTTTCCATTTAAGGAATGTTTCTAAATCTTGCAAGTTTCTTTTTCGGGAAACTTTCCCTTTCTAAAATTTCCTTTTCTCGAAAAAGGAAATATGTCACGAAGTGACGAGTCCACGTCTGGGCAGCCCAATCAGACTATGATGCAGCTGTTGCAAACTTTGACTGCCCAGATGTCAACCTTCACGACTCGCCTCGAGCGTTTAGAACAGCCCGCGCCTGCACCTGCCGCACCTTATCACCATGATCGATCATCCATGGGTCAACATCAATACTACGACTAGCCACCACCACCACCTCGTCCACCAGTACACTATCCCAAGATGAACCCACCTCCTTTTTCGGGAAAACTTGATCCAAAAAAGTACTTAGACTGGGATAGACGAATGGAGCTCCTTTTTTAGTACTACAACTACGACGATCCCCGCAAAGTCGCACTAGCAACGGCGCAATTCAGTGACCATGCACTGGCGTGGTGGGATCGAGAAGTCACCACTCGAAGGAGAGCTCAGATGGGTCCTTTGACTTCATGGGTCGAACTCACCCAGGTCATGAGACGACGCTACGTCCCGCCCCACTTCCACCGCGAGCTTCAGCGACATTTCCGACGTCTCACAAAAGGAAGCAAGATGGTGTCCGAATACTTTGATGAATTCGAGCATCTACGCAACCGACTCGATGTAGACGAGTCCGAGGAGAGCCTTATGACCCAGTTCATTGACGGCTTGCACGAGTCCATTGCAAGAAAGATAGAATTGCAGCCATATCACGACCTAGGCGAGTTGTTCCACCTAGCAGTCCAGATCGAGAAGTGCCATAAGCGTAAACTTACCGCACCTTCTCGACCCAAGAACACGTGGAACACTGGTTCCAAGCCACTTAAGAGGATGACTCAGCCCATTGACCCACGACTTAAAGGCAAAGCCATGGCCAGCAGCTCAGCCCCCAGACCGGCTCCACCCGCCCCAAAACCGTCCAGTACCACGACCCCGACCCAGCCTCAGCGGAGCAGCGAGATCGTATGCTTCAAATGTAAAGGCAAAGAACACATGTCCCAGGAATGTCCCAGGAATGTCCCACTCAACGGACAATGGTACTCACTGCTTCCAGAGACTACGAATCCGAGGACAAACAAGAGGAGCCAGCATTTCCGACACACCATCAGTCCGACGAGGACATTAAGTACGCCGACTCCGGAGAAATGCTAATGATCTGACGCGTTCTCAACTCGAGATTCGAGCCAGAAGAAGAAGAGCAGCGAGAGAACATTTTCCACTCTAAATGCACCATAATTGGGAAAGTGTGCTCGTTGATCATCAACGAAGGGTCATGCACCAACGCCGCCAATAATTACATGGTGGAGAAACTGGGATTGCCTGTGACCAAGCATCCCAAACCCTACAAGCTCCGATGGCTGAACAACAAGACGAAGTTGTACATCTCAGACCAAGTTAAGGTCTCTTTCAGCATCGGCAGATACCAGGACCAGGTCACCTGCGATGTCGTCCCGATGTCAGCTGGACATCTTCTGCTCAGACGACCTCGGCAATTTGACCGAGAGACTACGCATAACGGACGAACAAATTTCTACTCTTTTGTCCACGATAAGCGTAGATAAAACCTCGCACCAATGTCTGCACATGCCGTTCAAGAGATGCAATCTAAGATGGCGAAAGATCAACATGCCCGAAAGGAGAACTTCTTAATAAATGTGGCAGACATGCGGAAATCCACTTACACCCAGGGCACTCAGGTCGTATTAATGCTCTACAGAGAGAGCCTCCACACGACTAGCACAGAGTCATCATTGCCTGCCGAGATGCGCGTCCTGCTAGACAAGTATGCCGACGTCTTTCAGAACGAAATTCCAGCCGGCCTCCCACCTATCCGAGGGATCAAGCACCACATCGACTTTGTTCCCGGAGCTCAATTACCCAACCGCCCTGCATACATAGTAAACCCCGAGGAGACTAAAAATTTATAACGGCAAGTCCAGGACCTCATGGCTCAAGGCTACATTCGAGAAAGCCTTAGTCCCTGTGCCGTCTCGGTTCTTCTAGTACCAAAGAAGGACGGGAGCTGGAGGATGTGCGTCGTCTGTCGCGCCATCAACAACATTACGATCAAGTACCAGCACCCCATTCCGTGCCTGGAAGACATGTTAGACGAGCTCAGCGGAGCCGCAGTCTTCTCCAAGATTGACCTGAAAAGTGGATATCATCAAGTAAGGATGCGCGAAGGAGACGAATGGAAGACTGCATTCAAGACCAAGCAAGGTCTTTATGAGTGGCTAGTGATACCATTTGGCCCGTCAAACGCTCATATTACTTTTATGTGCCTTATGAACGAGTTTCTTCGTCCGTTCATTGGCAAGTTCGTAGTGGTCTACTTCGACGATATTCTCGTCTACAGCACGACCTACTCAGACCATCTGGAGCACCTAGAGGCCGTGATTACCACTCTTCAGAGAGAGCAGTTGTACGCAAATCTCAAGAAATGTACATTCTGCACCGACCAAGTCGTTTTTCTTGGTTTCGTCGTAAGTTCCCAGAGACTTCGGATGGACGACGAGAAGATTAAGGCCATATAGGATTGGCCCACACCAACGACTGCCAGCCAGGTCCGCAGTTTCCATGGACTCACCAGCTTCTACAGACGGTTTTTCTGAGATTTCAGCACGATAGCTGGTCCGTTGACCTCGACGATAAAGAAGAATCAAGACTTTCGTTGGGGACACGAGCAAGATAAGTCTTTCAAGCTTCTGAAGGAACGCCTCACTCACGCCCCAGTCCTAGTCCTGCCGGACTTCACTCAGACATTCGAGGTCGAGTGTGATGCCTCAGGGATCGACATTGGAGCCGTCCTCACACAATGCGGACGACCTGTCGCCTACTTCAGTGAGAAGTTAAGTGGAGCTGCATTTAACTATCTGACATACGACAAGGAGCTCTATGCCCTCGTCCGCGCCTTAGAGACTTGGCAACACTATCTGCTTGCCCGGCGTGCGTCATTCACACTGACCATCAGACACTCCAGCACCTCAGAGGACAGTCTACGCTGAAGAAGAGACATGCCCGTTGGATGGAGTACATCGAGACCTTTCCATACGTCATTAAGTATAAGAAAGGAACGGACAACGTTGTCGCTGATGCCTTATCTCGTCGATACAGTCTGATTTCAGTCATGGAGTCAAAAGTTATGGGCTTCGAGATGATCAAAGAGTTGTACGATGACGATGCAGATTTCTCTCAGGCTTACCTAGAGCACGGCAAGGGCAACTACAGCCGCTTCTTTCTTCACGACGGGTTCCTTTTTAAAGACAAACGACTTTGCATTCCGAGAGGATCGATTCGAGAGCTGCTTCTTAGAGAGGCTCACGGTGGAGGTCTCATGGGTCACTTCGGCATTGAAAAGACCTTAAGCATGCTTAAGGAACATTTCTATTGGCCCCATCAGCGACGAGATATAGAGGCACACTGCACCAGATGTCTTATCTGCAAGAGGGTTAAATCCAAGATGCATCCGCAAGGCCTTTACATGTCGTTACCAGTCCCATCCGCGCCCTGTACAGACCATTTCCATGGACTTTGTCTTAGGCCTGCCGAAGATCAACCACAAGGACTCCATCTTCGTCGTGGTCGATCGATTTTCCAAGATGGCACACTTTATCGCTTGCAACAAGACAAACGACGCAAGCCAGACTGCCGACCTGTTCTTCAAGGAGATAGTACGACTGCACGACATTCCCCGGACGATCGTATCTGACCGTGACACCAAGTTCCTAAGCCACTTCAGGCGAGCATTGTGGCGAAATTGGGCACCAATCTGCTGTTCTCCACCGCATACTATCCGCAGACTGACGGACAGACCAATGTTGTCAACCGGACCTTATCCCAGACTCTGAGGGCAACAATAGGTCGCAACTTGAAGAATTGGCTGGAGTGCCTTCCGTACGTCGAGTTTGCATACAACAAGGCTACGTATTCCGGCATGAAGCGTTCTCCATTTGAGGTCGTGTACGGCTTCAACCCGACCACTCCTATCGAGTTCACACCCATACCATTGGCCAACGCCATCAGCTTGGAGGGAGAAGCAAAAACGGACTACATCAAGCGATTTCATGCAGAGACCAAGGCAAACCTGGAACAACAGAACATCCAGAACGTCAAGAACGCCAACAAGGGCCGCAGGCACATGGTTTTCAAGGAGGGAGATTGGATTTGGCTACATCTGCGACCGGAGAGATTTCCCCAGCGACAGAAGAGCAAGCTTGCACCCTGGGGTGATGGTCCATTCTGCGTCCTCCGGAAAATTAACGACAACGCCTACCAGCTCAAACTTCCAGGTGAGTATAACGTCTCTAGTATTTTCAATGTTTATGACTTAGAGTTGTTTGATGCAGGTGAGGAATTCGCTTTCGAGACCAAAACACTTCAAGAGGGAGGGAATGATGAGGACATCGAGCCAGCCATTGCACCGGTCATTCCACCTGGACCTCTTACGTGGTCCAAGCGGAAAGCCTTAGGAGACAAGCTCAGCATGCTCCTGGAGAGTAGAACCGGAGAGGACCCCGAGCTGACCATGCCGACCAGCCTGCGTCCAGGTGATTCGTCCCAGCCGACAAGTACCCACACGTCCAACCCGACCAGCTCGTCCCACGCGACCACGTTCGGTCCAAGCCCTGACCCGTTCCAGCTAGACGAGGAACCATGGAGGTTCCTTCTAGAAGACTCTTCCTCCTCCAGTGTCTTTACCATTACCATTCGGTATAGACACCAAAAGTCGTTCTAGGAAATTGTACTCTTTTTCCTATCTTCGGTTTTATCCCACTGGGTTTTTCGAAGAAGGTTTTAATGAGGAAATACTCTTAGTGCGCAAGACGGTGAAGACTTGTTCACATTTCCATCTCATTCACAAGTCTTCCTGCAAATTTTGTGCCTAGGTATTATTGGGCTTTCTATCTTATTTCTATTCTTTTTTAGACTAAGTATTTATTTGGATTCAAGTCATGTTGACTATTTAGGGCCTATTTTCTATTTAGTTGTCAATAAGTGAACTACATGTTGTTTTAATTCTTTTAGGCTAAACGCTTTGTAGTTTAACCTAAGTTGTAACAACGCATTATATAAGCCTTTTATCTACACTTTAATGAAATAACAAGCATTTTGACAAAACCTAAGACTAGTGTCGAAGACCTAAAACAGGCGCCTCCAACCTCCTTGTAGCCGCCGACTTCAACCTCCTTTGGTTGAAGTTCTTGGAGTATCACAAGCCCCTTTCACAGTTTTTTTGGTCCCTTCGATCCACCCCTACCTTTCCATCGATTTTTATCCAGCAACCTGAGCTTCTCGGTGAAAGACAGTCCATCCTTTGATTCTTACATCATGTTCTCACTCGATTTTCTACTCCGATTTCAGATATAGAGTCCGTTTGAATAGCTAGAGGTCATAAACATCATGAATCAGTTTGCTAAAGTGAGGGCTACTCCAATAAACTTTTAAACTTAGTTTAAGACTTCTCGTACATATTTTTTAGTACTTAAATGGATATGTCTCTGTGATCGAGTCTAGCTCGCTTGTTTGTTTAAATTGGATATATGAATATATTATTCAGCCCATTTTTTTTTTGCATGTTACTGATGATAAATGATTGCTATATTATATATATATATATATTATGTATTCGAGTATTTCATGAGATTACAGGGGGACACAGAGATGGACTTATGTACTAGCGACACTTTTGTGTGAGGGAGCACGGACAACCTAGGTTGATATGTTGCTTGGTGTCTTAATATTGATAAGCCTCTTCGGGAGGTATGGGCGATCACTTAATTTGCATGGGGCTATTGTCATGTTCGGGTGTTATGCTTGTTTCATGTTTAGGTTATACTTCTTTATTTGGAGTGCTATGATTGAGTTAGTGACATGTAAGTCTTAAAATCCCATATTTCACTATGTGACTCTCCTATTATTCACCCATTTATTTTCTTTTCAGGTGAGCTTAAAGAGTAAAATCCCATATTTCACTATGTGACTCTCCTATTATTCACCCATTTATTGTCTTTAGGATTACTATGGTTTTTGTCTTTTATTTTAAACTATTGTTTTATGGGTTTAGACGGTTTATTTCGGTTTGCTGGATTTATTGAATTATAGTTAAGAAAATGGACGTATAGTAAATTAAATTACTTGAGATAGAAGTTAGGTTAAGTAGCATGCATTTCTGTAGAAAAGATGAGACGGTTGTTACAATCACTTTATGTGACCGATGTTGAACTGTATAGTATGTTGCTGAAAGTTCTAAGTGGTAGGACCCCATGAATTCGGCTTGAAATGTTGCACTCTGGAAGTTCCATTAGAATTGTTGAACTTTAGCACTCACATTTATTTTACTCCTATCAACCACTGCAACTCTTGCTGTACCTGCGTGTGTCTCTTTGTAACCCAACTTCTCAGCTAGATTCTTATCAATTGAATTATGTGTAGAGCCAGAGTCAATCAATATTAAGAGCGCTCTCTTCCCATAAATTCCTTTATTACACATTGTCTAATCGGATATCCTTGCCACTGCATTCTTATCAACAATATTCCTCTAACAAACAAATTCAAAAGTTGATTAACTGGGAAAAACAAAAAGTTGATATTTGAGAAAATTTATGTACAAATTTTTTTTCCGCTGCAAAATATAAAAGTTACAGAAAAAGGGGTGAAAAGCCAACGATCTTGTAATGGCTGAAAGGCAAGTATCATATCAACCTAGTAATATAATAATTTTGAGGAAGAAAAAAAAAGTTAAAAGGTTGATATCAACATGAACCTGCATAATAGAACCAAATGAAATCAATATACAATTCACGACCACATGCGTTTCTAGAATTGCCGTATCTGCATATTGAGTTTCCCAAGGGAGCTTTAACTTCATCTCTTCTCTTAGGTCTATTCGTTGTAGCTCTGTAACTCATTAAGCCAATCAGCGCCTATGTTGAAGGGCATGTTTCTGAAAACGTCACTAAACTTTTGGAAGTATACAACATTATAGAACATGTATCTCGTTGACAAAAAAACTATTTTCTCACATATTTCATACCATTAAACAAAATAAAACTTTATTGAGTAGATATTTTAACTACTTGAGAAATCATTAAAATTTTGTCCATAAACAAATCATTGGATAAAAAATTTCAACTATTTTAAATATCCATTAAATAAAATATTTTGTTATTCATAAAAGCTTTTACATTAAATATTTGAAATATAGATGCTTTTCATATATATTTATATTCATAATTTATGAAACATAAATTTTGTATTCAAAATTGAATTGTTAAATCTGGCTAAATTATAGAATGACAGAAGTTTTGGTGAAATCTATCATATTTAGTGGAATAGTTTAAATTTAAATGGTAATTAGATTTTTACCTTGTTTTCAAAATGAAGGATTATTTTTTTTAAAAAAAAGAGAAAATTTTAGTTTTATAGTTATATATGTATTTTTGAAGTGTTGTATAATTTTAAAATATTAAATTGAATTGGATATATTTTATTCTTATCAATAATATATAAAACGATAACAACATAAATTCGCATAAAATTTACAACTAATAAAAATCTTAAGGATTGATTTTGGCAGAATTTGAAGTTCATATATTTCATAACTTCATCATGCATAATTATCGTATAAAACAATAAGCTAGTAAAATTAATTATTAACTATTTTTTATTAAAAAATTAATTTTCTTATACTATACAACTCCTGACAATAAAATTAGTTAGACTACCATAGTTTTAATTATGTTAGACTATATATAGATATAAAATATACCTTTTGTATATGATTAGGGTTTTTCTTCGTAAATCTATTATATAGATTTCTTAATAAAATAAAAATGATAACAAGTTGTACCTCGTATATAGTTGCAGAACATACATAAAATCTTTAGCCTGTCATTAACTCTTTTTCTTCTTTCTTCATCTTTATGCTTCTTTTACTCTCTCAATCTCTGCTCTTGATCTCCTTTTCTCACCTTCTCTATTTGTCTATTTTCTCTATACTCTTTTGATCTAAATTACTCTTCTAAGAGTAGTTATTAAAATTACGAAAACAATCCTTATTTTAGAAAGAGACCCAATTATCAAAAAATTATTCATATACCACATTACCAGACGTTGACAGAATATCAGGAAGCTACCAATAGGGTCAAAAAAAAAAAGATGGTGTCACATTAATGGATCCTAAAAAAGTACATACGTTTTGTTCAAGATAAAGATGGTATATGAAGAAGCAGATTTTTGGATTGGAGTAAGGATATACAGAGAAGTTTTTCACTATTACATGCTGAGTTAGAAGCATTGATTTGATTCATAGAGTGTATGATTGCTTTGAATAACACAAAAGTATTTTTTCGTAAAAGATTGTTCAGAACCACTGGATTGGCCTGCCTTTCCAATACACCTAGAGGAGATTCAAAGGTGTAAGGAGCTTTTTAACAACTTCCTATTACATGGATTCCACGCACAAAAAGTATACATGCGGATAAGCTGGTACAAATGCTCGTATTTAACTGTCACGTTTTGTTTATGTAAACATTGTATCACCGATTTGGATATCCGAATCCATTTACGTTTTATTTGCAATGTTGACCAAAATAAAAATTACCTAAGAGAACTAATCATCCTTGATCTTAACAAGCTCAATTACGACATATGGAGGGAGCTTTTGGAAACTTATTGTCTCACTTTTGACGTTGCTGATCACCTTGACAGCACCTCATCTCCTACAATACAAACCCCAATCAGTTCACACTCAACAATCGTCAGCTCCCACCATTCTCTACAGAACCTCTGATCAAGAAAAACATGCTCCATGCTATAACAATCAATTTTATGGTCAATAAGACAGAGCATTCAAATAAATAAGTTGATGTCATCGTGGATGAAGATGTCATACTACAAATTGTGGCAACATCAAAACAATTATCCGCTGCAGTTAGGCTATGGCCAACACAATGGCCACATCTGCGGTAGGGTTCATCTTCATCTCCTCTGATCCATTTACATGCATAACTGATACAGTAAGTTTAGATCTTTATTTTCTACTGCAAGTGTAAAACATACGCAATAGTATAAAAATATCGATTTTCATAGGACCAATATCATATTATGTTTTTTAGAGTGAAACTAAGCTAAAAAAAAGATGTGGTTTTGTGTATCAAAAATTACAAACAAAATAGCAAATAACGATGTAAAAAGCAATTTTAACAACTTAGATCAAGGGCAAGGTTGCATGAATTAAGAGATTATTAACCAAGAAATTATTCAGAGAACAATTATTAGCAAGTCTCGAAATTTAAACATCAGTTTTAAAACCAATCTATTTTTTTAGCATCAATAACTTTATCTAACAACTTAGAGTTCTAAACTTTCCTTTGAACATAAAATTCTAGAAAAGCATTATTGAAAGGGTTTGATATGTTCCTGATCTACCTCAACATCACCTTTCATTGGTTGAGGACAAATTGCTCACCTAAGTCTTTGTAAGCAACCTATTATATTTTTGTTGAATATATTTAACCTAATTTCAGAGGCTATATGATCAGTTTAACCTAGACAATAAATCAATTTTAGCTGAAGGCAATCAAATGATATTCCCTATCTATGTTCAGTTCATTGATTCATAAATCCTTTGAATTTCCTAACCCTAACTAGAGGACTATTAATAGATGAAAGAAGAGAACAAAGCAATATATAATGAATAACTCATAAAATAATAATCAGCAAATCAATGGGGGTTCATAAATCTTCTTAGAATGTTGTACATATTATTTTCCCCACATCTTACAAAATGCTAAAGCTACTAAAATGTATTGGTAAAACTCGATATGTTCTTAGAGAAAAGTAGAAAAATAATAATCTTATATGTTCATAACTTGGCTGGATAAAATTTGGAAAATTATGTTGAAATTAGGCAAGTTGAAATATCTCTTATTTTTTCTCGTCAGGTTGGAATCAGCTGCTCCAGAGTAGAGCGATCGCTTTCTTTTGCTTTAGGAAATGTTTTTATTCTTCAATCGTCTGGACCGACTGCTCCACTGTCTGATGTTAACCTGAATCGGCTGCTCCATTTATTTGGAGTGACTGCTCTATACGTAATAATGGCTCATTTCTTTGATTTCTGAAAGATTAAGAGATTTGAGAAATTGAGATATTTAGAGATTGAGAGAATGAGATTAAAGAGAGATTAGAGAGAATAAGAATTTTATTAGAAAGTGAGATTATTCTTTCTTGCTTACAAATTAGGAGAGAGATAACTATTTATACCAATCTAGTCTATGTTTGTTTGGATACAAGGATAGCCTAATACATGTTTGGCTACAAGGATAACATATCAATAACCACACACAAGCCTAAGACAGTCCCTTTGGTAGCATAGTCCACACGGCCTTATCCTTAGAGTCTAAGGCAATCTTTCTTCATTTCTTCTCTTGTCTTCATCATTCTTCTACATTCCAACACTCCCCCTCAAGCTTAAGTCATGGATAATGCCTAATCTTGCAACCATGAAACATTACCTCATTAAAAACCTAAAGAAGGAAAACCCAATTGGAACAAAATCTTTTCTAGGGAAAAAGAGTATAACATTTCATGATCAGGATCAATGTTGTGGAATGGACATGAGGCCAAGTCTTGGGTAGATAGAGCCGCCAGTATTCAGTTTTGTAGCCTTGGTGAACACATAAGCTAGTTGATCTTCACTTCTTGTGTAGCAAGGTAAGATGATTCCATTTTCAATAGCTTCTCTCACCTTATGGCAATCTACCTCAATATGCTTGGTTCTTTCATGAAACACAGAGGTAAAAGTAATGTGTATAGCAGCTTGATTGTCACAATGGACAGTGATAGGAGACTCCAAGCTTACACCAAGTATATCAAGGAGGAGTTGCTTTAGCAAAATGCATTCTGTGGTAAGCTTCCTCATGGCCATGTCCTCAACTTCTGGACTAGATCAAGATGCAACCTTCTGCTTTTTGGTTTTTCAAGTCACAAGATTACATACTATGAAGGTGCAATAGCTGGCTGTGTTTCTCCTATCTTCTCTGTTTCCTGTCCAATCTGCATCACTTTCGTGTTTCCATTAAAACCCATCCATATACCTTGGTCATGAGTGCCTTTCAAATATTTCAATATGTGCATGATCATGTCCTAATGCCTTATCTTTGGGTCTTGCATATGCTGAGACACCTGATTCACAACAAAACATAAGTCAGGTCTTATGATGGTTAAATTTATGAGCTTACCAACCACTTTTCTATACAGCTTTGCATCATGGAATTTGTCATTTCCTAGCTCCCCTCAAGTTCTATCTTGTAGCCTTCTTCTAGGGGTGTAGTAGCTGGTTTAGCTTTCATCATACCTGTAGAGGTTAGCAAATCCACAATATATTTTTTCTGAGATAAGAATAGACCTTCCTTGAACCTACACACTTTAATTCCTAAGAAATATTTAAGTTCACATAGATCTTTAATATCAAGACACTCTTTAACTAATCTTTAGTAGGTTAAATGCCTACTTTATTACTCTCTGATATGATTATGTCATCAACATAAATGAGTATAACCACAATACCTTGCTTACTCTGAAGCGTAAAGAGAGTGTGTTCAACTTCTGACATTTTGAATCATGTGTCCCTTAAGGTCACATTCTGCTTATGATACCAAGCTCTAGGTGATTATTTTAAGCGATAGATAGCCTTCCTTAGCCTCAGTGTATTGCTGCCACCTACTTGATCTTCTAGGCCCGGTGGTGATGTCATGTACACTTCCTCTTCTAGCTCACCTTGTAAGAATGCATTCTTAACATTAATTTGCCATAATTCTCAATCAATGTTAGTAGCAAGAGATAAAACAACATTAACAGAGTGTAATTTAGCTACAGGTGCAAAAGTATCCATATAATTTTCACCATAAGTCTGTGTGAATCCTCTAGCCACCAACCTAGGTTTGTACCTATCTATCTCACCATTACTTTTATACTTAATGGCGAATATCCATTTAGAAATTACAGCATTTTTTCCTTTTGGTAGAGTGGCTGGCACATAGGTTTGGTTCTTTTCCATAGTTTGTCTTTCAGCTTGAATTGCTTCTCTCAACTCCTTTATCTCCATTGCTTCCTCATAGCTCTTTGGAATCTGATTTTTATCAATATTTAGAGTAAATGCAACATGAAAATCATGTATATCAACTATATTACATAATCCCTGATCATGGTAAACTATAGCATTGTTATTGTAGTAGAATTTTAGTGGAAATCTCTGTCTTGTGCTTCTTCTAAGTACAACAACCAGTTCTTCTTGAGTTGTATTGTCCTCTTCTTCCAAAGCTTGTACAAGATTAAGTTGAATATCCCTTTGTCTCTTTGAAGCTGAAACTAGTATTTCTTCTGGTGTATCTTCTTGATCATGTGTAGATGTTTCTCCCCCCTAATGATAAAGAGGATGAAGACCAAGAGAATCAGAAGCGCTTGGAGCCAGTTCATGCCTAGAGCTTGGATCGTGCCGTGAGGAGCTTGGTTCGTGCCGTGGAGAGCTAGGACTGTGCTGAGGAGTGTGGCGCAGTTCGTGCCATGGTGGACATGGCAAGGTCTTTTGTTGAGGAGGAGCTGACGACTTAGGAGGAACTATGCCAATGTTTTCTAGGATCCTTCTAAGGTTTTCAGATTGGTCAATTGTGCTTGTTGAGATGTCTTTGTATCGTTCTCAAGTCCCTTCTTCATAGAAGCCTTTTGACTCTTGAAATTTGACATCCCTGGATACCAAGACTCTTCTATTCTCTGGATTATAACATTTGTATCCCTTTTATTTAGAAGAGTATCCAATGAACATAGCATTGGTACTCTTTGGTTCCAACTTGTTCCTTTGTGCACCTGATACTAAAACAAAGCAAACATACTCAAATACTTTTAGATGTTCAATACTAGGCTTTGTTTTTTTAATACCTCAAATGGAGACAAATCATCTAGAATTTTGGTTGGAATTCTATTGATTAAGTAGCATGCTGCTACCAAAGCATCTCCCCAAAAACGTTTGGGAACTTTCTTGCGAAACATCATGGACCTCACCACTTCCATCAAATGTATGTTCTTCTTTTCAGCCACTCCAATTTGTTGTGGAGTGTATGAGCAGCTTCTTTGATGTGTGATGTCATATATGTGATTAAATTTCTCAAACACAGTTTTGCAAAGAATACATGCTTCACATATTTCATTTTTCAATGTTATTACAGGGATTGTTAACTCTAAAGCTCTAGGATGAGGTTGAGACCAAGTCTAGCATGCCAAAGATCAGCTTTTACATTGATATCTACACTATTAGCACATGGTTCAGAGGCAAAATGAATGGAAACGTCTTCAAGCACATACATGTCATTCTTTTTTGTTCCTTGTCCAAATGTCCTACTTGTTTCAATATCCTGAAAATATAAATCATTAGGACCAAAGATAGCTTGACAATGAATATCAGTTGTACCTCTTTTAACAGACAACAATTTAGATGTGAAGGATAGCATATAAAAGGCTTTAGATTCTTTATCAAATAATCTAAGCTTTCCAATTCCTTTAATTGGCACATTGATTCCATTAAGCTATTACCACACTTCATAAGGCAAGTTTTAATTTTTTATATTAAACCTAGATCACTTATCATGTGATGAGAAGCTCCAGAATCAAAAATCAGTGGTTCAGAAGTAATAAAAGTTTGAAAAGAAGCATGAAGAGATTTACCCAACACATTACCAGAACTAAAGGCTTTGAAGAGAGCTTCCAAGTCTGATTTCTTGACAAACTCAGATGGAGGAGTCAGAAGAGGGGTTGTGTTCATGTTTCCTTGAGCCGTATTGTAAGAAATAGGAGAGGCGGCTGTACGAACAAGGTGAGAAGAGCTGGGCCTGTTTGCTGGAGAGGGTTTGGACCTGTCAATGAACCAGCTTGGCTTCAACTCAGGATGAAGCACCCAGCATTCCTTCTTGGTGTGACCAGTTTTCTTGCAGTGATCACACACAAACCTCTTCTTCTTGGATTCAGCTAGATCCGGTTTAAAGAAGCTCGTGTGGGCAACCACTATGTCTTCTTTGTTTCCAAACAACCCATGAGATCCTTGCTCCTTCTGAATTTTAGCGCATACATCCTCTAAGCTAAGTAGATTGTACTCCCTCAGAATGTGCTTAATCAAGTCAGCATAGTTGGTGTTTAAAATCAAGAGCAGTCCAAACACCTTATCTTGTTCCCTCCTTTCATGGAGAGTGATTGGATCAATTGTAGCAGGCTTAAGCATCTTTAGCTCTGCCCACAATGCTCTGAAGGATCCATAGTGCTTTGTGAACTCAACATCCTCCTGCCTAAGATCATTTAAAGCCTTCTTTAACTCAAAAATTCTCATGAGGTTAGTAGTGTTTCCATACACTGTTTTTAAAGTATCCCAAAGATCTTTAGCATTCTCACAGTAGGAATATGCTTCTAAGAGAGAAGCTGCAAGAGAATTTTGGATTATAGAAAGTAACATCTGGTCTTCCTGAAACCACTGGCTTTGATCATCTTGATCGTCTGAAGCAGCCCCGTCTGAAGCAGCCCCTTCAATAGTTGGAACCGCCGCTTTGGTTACATGGCTCCACAAGCCTTTGCTGCATAATGTTGTTCTCCTGGTCCTTGACCAGAGGAGATAATTCGCTCCCTGAAGTATGACAGGGGCCTTCACATGTGCTTGGAACTCCATTAGACTTGTTTTATAGCCTACAAAGAAGGTGAGTCCAAGAGAGCACAACACAAGCTACACAAGTGCTTAAGTGGCGCATTTATCAACTTCAAGCAGGTGAAACCGCCTAACAACCAGCTAACAACCACGAGGAAACAACCTTAACAGCCTTATAATGCTCAAATAATGATAATCTAGTAATTAAAATTTTTTGAAACCTTGCAACCAATTCAAAACCAGTTTTCCGCAAAATAAAAAAAACAAAATTTTAACACTTTTTAAGAAAACTTTTTTGAAGACTAAAATTCTTTGGATTGCAACCAAACTTCTTGAAACCCTCCACAAGGTTCTTATCTAACTTCTTAACGTTCAATATTTGAAAAAGATTGAGAAGATATAAGATTTTTATCACCAATGCCCCAAAGGGGTCAAAACTGGACGTGTCAAGGAAGATTAATCACAAAAACTTCAAAACGTGAAAATGGGTGATGCAGACCTCCTGAAACCTCAACTAGACTCGTTATAGTTGAGAATAGGCTTTGGAATTGCTCAATTTGATGAATATTTTGAAAGAGTTATGCTTGTTTCAAGAACAGGGATCACCAATGAAGCCGATTGAGATTCTGGCGAATGTAACTTTGTATTATGATCACCAAATGAGGTAAGACCGGTGCAGGGATGATTATAAACTCTTGCCTGATGATAGTTTTAATTGAATATGAGAAGAAACCTTGTGATCCCGCCGGAATTCAATGAAGAACACGGTTGTCTTTGTTGGTGGCTCTCTCTTGAAGGCTAGGATGAAGAGTTTGAAAGAAAACATGTGATTCTGCGGATTTAGAATGGAGAATCGGTGAATCCAGGCTCTGATACCATGAAATATTAAGAGTTTTGAGAGATAAAGAGATTTATAGATTGAGAGAATGAGATTAAAGAGAGATTAGAGAAAAAAAATATTAAAAAAGTGAGATTATTCTTTTTTGCTTACAAATGAGGAGATAAATAGCTATTTATACTAATCTAGTATAGGTTTGTTTGGATACAAGCATAACCTAATATATGTTTGGCTACAAGGATAACATATCAATAACCACAAAAAAGTCTAAGACACTCCCTTTGGTAGCATAGTCCACACGACCTTATCCTTAGAGTCTAATGCAATCTTTTTCATTTATTCTCTTATCTTCATCATTCTTCTTCATTCCAACAATTTCGACCATTTTTGCTCCACAAGCTTTAATCTTCATCCAAAGCTATCTTTTGACATGTAATAACAAGACTAAAATACTTAATAAGAACTTGAAAACCACTATTAGCAACCAACATATCAGCCTCATCCTCCCAACAATATCCTTGGTCCATACATCCCTCAGCCACGAAACGAGGATCATATGGTGCACATAATAAAAACATATGCACCAGGCTTCTCCTTAGTATCTCCCGACAGAAATCTCCAATGCTTTCTTCACCATGTCTCTGCAAAACCCTGTAGATTCTAATTGGTACATGGACTCGGGGGCCATTAATCACATTACAACACAGCTAGGTATGCTACGTTCTACTTTTAGTTCGAGTGTTAATCCTTTAACCATGGTTGGTAATGAATTTTGCCCATGTTATGAGACTTTGTCATAGTACCATTGGTTCACCAAATTGTTTGCTTCACCCTGATCATGTGCCGATCTGTCCCTCGTTTGTGAATAATCTTGTTTTGGTTTGTTGCTTTACTATTGTCAATCAGTGTTGAGTTGAGTTTGACCATATAGCTTTTGTGTTAAGAATATGGCTACCAAGACCAAAATCTTCCAATATGATAGCTCTGGACTGTTGTACTTGGTGACTCCAACGACTGATACTTCACCATTGGTGTTAGTATCCTCATTATCAAGGGCCACAATCTGGCATGATTGTCTCGATCACTTGGAAATCTTGGTTCTTCCATCCATTGCATCTTCTTTTTTTCTAATCTTACAATCAGACCAGCTTGATAAACTTATGTCATGCGTTTCAATTGAGAAAACATGTTTGTCTCCCTTTATATCCATCTTTTTCGTTTATTTCTTTCAGCACCTTTTATTTGGACCTCTCCAATTTCGAGCTTAAGAGGAATAGAGTACTATGTTATTTAAATATATATATATATATATATATATATATTATGATTTTGTATGTGCGTATCCTCTCTGGGAGAGAGCAAAATATTTCCAAATAACTTCATTTTGTAGCTAATGCCCATAATTAATTTATTTTTTACCATTAAAGCGATGCAATGTAAATACCGAGGAGAATATAACTGTTGGTGTCTGAAAATATGTGTCTATTCGCTTGTGTCTTTTCACTTGTGTCCTTTCGTTTGTGGCCATTCATTTGAGTCCATTCGAAATACCTTTTGGTTTTCTATATAAAGGGACATATATGGCATTGTTTAGACACACAAAAACCATCAAAAACATCTAAATCTCCAAATATCATTCTGATAACATTCATATCAAATCCGGCAGTAAAGAACTGTTAATCGTTGTATCCTCTAGGCGGACGCCAAGGACTTGGAGAAGTGAGGGCGAATTTCTGTCTAAGGACACTGCATAGCAGGCCTCGATTGTCGTCTAAAACAGTAATCTCTTTTCTATTGTTTTATTTCGATTTGTATCAATATTATATTATTGTAAACGATTGCTTGTAACACAAGTCACTGAATGGTTCATACAATCTTAGACAGAAATTTTCTGTGATGGATCAATCAATGGCTAATGTGAAAAGCAACCATGTTGAGAAGCCTGAGAAATTCAAAGGCAAAGACTTCAAACGTTGGCAACAGAAGATGTCCTTCGATCTAAGAGCACTTCGAGTTTCCCATGTGTTGAATTCTGAACCTCCACAGCCTGAAGGAGGAGATGCTCCTACTTTAGAGGAACAGGCTGCAAATGAAAAAGCCTTAAAACTTTGGGCTGATGATGAGTTCCTGTGCAAGAACTACATTCTGAATACGCTAGATGACTCTCTTTATGACATCTATGCGAAGTTCAAAACCGCAAAAGAAATTTGGTTGTCACTGGACAACAAATACATGACAGAAGTTGCATGTTCAAAGAAATTTGTTGTTGGGAAGTTTCTGAATTTCAAGATGACAGACAACAAATCTGTGGTGAAACAAGTGGAGGATCTCCAATACATCATCCACGAACTAGATGAAGAAGGAATGGGTCTCCCTGAAACCTTTATTGTTGGTGCTTGCATTGAAAAGTTACCACCAACGTGGAAAGACTTTAAGACCCATCTGAAACATCTTACCGATGACATGACTTTTGAGCAGTTGGTTCTGAAATTTCGTGTGGAAGAGGATTCTCGGATCAATGAGAAGGCTGACATGGTTGTGGATGCAACTGCTAACGTGGTTGAATCTAAAGCGAATTTCAAGAAAAGAAAAGGAAGTGGTAATGCTGCACAGAAACAAGTATCCAAAAAGCCTCGGATAAGGGCCACCGCAAACTGCTGGGTATGTGGAAAACCAGGCCATAAGGCAAAGGATTGCTATCACAAGAAAAGTGATCAAGGAGGCAATGTGAAGAACATCAACCAAGCCAACCTCACTGAAAAACAATTTGTTGCAGTGGTAGAGGCGAATCTGTTCACCAATGCAACAGATTGGTGGGTAGACACAGGCGCTACCATGCATGTGTGCTCGGTTAAGGAGATGTTCTACACATATCAGCCTATTGAGGATGGTGAGACTCTGTACATGGGAAATGCAGCAACTGCAAAGATTGAAGGCAAAGGAAACGTGGTTCTGAAGTTAACTTCTGGAAAGAAACTAGTGTTATCTAATGTTTACCATGTTCTTTCCATCCGTAAAAATCTGGTGTCTGGTCCTGTTCTTAGTAACAAGGGGTTTAAACTCGTGTTTGAGTCAGACAAATTTGTAATCTCTAAGGGGGGGATGTTTGTCGGAAAGGGTTACCTATGTGAGGGACTCTTTACACTCAATGTTGTAATGCCTTATGATAATAATAAGAACACAAGTTCTGCTTATATGCTTGATTCTTCCTCTTTGTGGCATTATAGACTAGGCCATGTAAATTTTTGTTCTTTACAAAGAATGACTAACTTGAACCTTATACCCAAGTGTTCAATGGATAATAAAACAAAATGTGGGGTATGTGTAGAATCAAAATACACAAGTCACCCACATAAATCTGTAGAAAAATCCAATGAAGTTCTTGGTTTAATTCATTCGGATCTATGTGATTTTCAAGCAACTCCTAGCAGAGGAGGGAAAAACTATTACATAACGTTTATTGATGATTGCAGTAAGTATTGTTATGTATATCTAATACGTAGCAAGGATGAAGCCTTGAGCATGTTTAAAACATACAAGGCAGAAGTTGAAAATCAACTTGAGAAGAGAATTAAAATTCTAAGGTCTGATAGGGGTGGAGAATATATCTCCAAAGAATTCTCAGAATTCTGTTCCTTTCATGGTGTAGTACATCAAACTACTGCACCATATACTCCACAACAAAATGGAGTTGCCGAACGAAAAAACAGAACCTTAAAGAATATGATAAATTCAATGCTGATTAGTTTGGGAGCACCAAACAATTTGTGGGGTGAAGCGTTACTTACTGCTAATGACATTTTGAATAGAATTCCTCAAAAGTCAAGCAATCAGTCTCCTTACGAAATCTGGAAAGGAAGATTGCCCACTTATAAAACTCTAAAAGTGTGGGGTTGTCTTGCCAAAGTTCAAGTTCCCTTACCAAAGAGAACTAAGCTTGGACCAAAAACGATAGATTGCATATATATTGGCCCTGCCAAAAATAGTGCTGCCTATAGATTTTTGGTGTATAAATCCGATGTTGAAGATATAACTAAAAACTCCATAATGGAATCTGTAGAAGCAGATTTCTTTGAGAATATTTTTCCTTTTAAGGAAACATTTTCTACGAAAAGAACTTATGAAGATTTATCTTCGGATAACGGGAACTCCTCAAACATTCAACAAGAAATTGTTGAACCAAGGAAAAGTAAAAGAGGAAGAATTGCCAAAGACTTTGGACCTGATTTTATGACCTTTGTGATACAAGGAGAACCTCAGACCTATAAGGCTGCGATAGAATCTTCGGAAGCACCTTATTGGAAAGAGGCTATTCAAAATGAAATGGAATCCATATCGGAAAACAATACATGGAAATTGGTAGATTTGCCTCAAGGTCATAAAACCATAGGTTACAAATGGATCTTTACGAGAAAAATGAGACCAGATGGCACTATAGAGAGATACAAAGCTCGACTAGTAGCCAAAGGATATCGACAAAAAGAAGGCATGGATTACTTCGACACCTATTCACCGGTAACAAGAATTACGTCTATACGGACGTTAATTGCGATAGCAACGATTCACAATTTGGAAATTCACCAAATGGATGTGAAAACTGCATTTTTAAATGGTGAGTTAGATGAAGAGATCTATATGGAGCAACCCGAAGGATTTGTCGTTAAGGGTCAAGAAAGAAAAGTTTGTAAACTGATCAAATCTCTTTACGGACTAAAGCAGGCTCCAAAACAATGGCATGAAAAGTTTGATATGACGATGTTATCAAACGGATTTAGAATCAATGAATGCGATAAATGTGTCTATGTAAAAGGATACAAAGATGCATATGTAATTGTATGTTTATATGTTGATGACATGTTGATTTTGGGAACAAATAAAGATGTCATAAATCGAACCAAGAAGATGCTCAATTCTTGTTTCGATATGAAGGACTTGGGACTAGCGGATGTAATACTGGGAGTCCGAATTCAAAGAAGTTCAGAAGGCTACATCTTGACGCAGTCTCATTATATTGAGAAAGTTCTGAAAAATTTTGGTCATTTCAATGACAAGCCGGTAGTAACTCCATTTGATTCATCTAGTCACCTTAAGAAGAATCAAGGTGAAAGTGTGTCTCAATTGGAATATACTCAGGTTATCGGAAGTTTGATGTACATTATGAATTGTACTAGACCAGACTTAGCATATACAATAAGTCGTTTAAGTAGGTATTCTCACAACCCAGGAAAAGATCATTGGTTTGCTCTTGTTAGAGTATTGAGATATCTAAAACATACGATGAGTTACGGTTTACATTATACAAAATATCCTCCAGTGTTGGAAGGTTTTTGTGATGCTAACTGGATTTCAAACAATTCAGATAGTAAGTCCACGAGTGGATATGTGTTTACCCTCGGAGGAGCAGCTGTTTCTTGGAAATCATCCAAACAAACCGTAAACACACGATCGACTATGGAAGCTGAATTTGTAGCATTAGATAAAGCCACAGAAGAAGCGGAATGGCTCAAAAACTTCCTAGAAGGAATACCGTTATGGCCTACACCGGCAACAACCGTGTGCATACATTGTGATAGTATGGCAGCTCTTACAAGAGCTAAGAACCAAATATACAATGGAAAATCAAGGCATATACGGAGACGCCACAATACAATACGTGACTTGCTAAAAATGGAATTATTTCCATTGATTATGTAAAATCAAAGGACAATATTGCAGATCCTTTGACTAAAGGCCTTAATAGAGAGCAAGTACTATTCACAGCGAGGGGAATGAGCTTAATGCCAATACAATGAGTTATCACTTGATGGAAACCTAACCTGACAACATTGGAGATCCCATGGTCATGGTTCAATAGGCAAACTAGTTAAGGAAAACTCAAGATGATAAACACACATTCCTACCCATTTCTATGCTGAACAAAAGTGTGTATCCGTTGACGATTAAGGGATGAACAAATATGTTCTTAATAATGCTGATATCCTCAAAAGTGGGATAGATACGGACTATCTTTAATTAGCATTACCTATATGAGACTGATGTGGGGTCGCATCTATAAGAAACGATATGGCTAGTTTCTTTAAACATCTCATGAATGAAGGACATGTTCAGGACCAAAATGAACACAACCGTAAGGATTAAAATATGAAAGATATGGTATGTGTGTTGCTTATTGTCTTGGTTTACTATAAAATGTGAGTAGTTCAAGAACATCGTTCACTATCTCACAAAGTGAATCCGATAAGTAAACACTAAGAACGGTTCAAGTCCAAAAGACACCGATTCAATGCATACTTTATCGACGTTTCAGAATAAAAAATCTTATTTTCTATTCAAATGTGGGGTATTATTAGAGTTTGAATAGAAAATGTGGGGTATTGTTGGTGTCTGAAAATATGTGTCTATTCGCTTGTGTCTTTTCACTTGTGTCCTTTCGTTTGTGGCCATTCATTTGAGTCCATTCGAAATACCTTTTGGTTTTCTATATAAAGGGACATACATGGCATTGTTTAGACACACAAAAACCATCAAAAACATCTAAATCTCCAAATATCATTCTGATAACATTCATATCAAATCCGGCAGTAAAGAACTGTTAATCGTTGTATCCTCTAGGCGGACGCCAAGGACTTGGAGAAGTGAGGGCGAATTTCTGTCTAAAGACACTGCATAGCAGTCCTCGATTGTCGTCTAAAACAGTAATCTCTTTTCTATTGTTTTATTTCGATTTGTATCAATATTATATTATTGTAAACGATTGCTTGTAACACAAGTCACTGAATGGTTCATACAATAACAACTATGTGTTTCTTGATCATGTCACTTCTGAAAGCACCAATCTCTGCTTTCTCATTCCTATATACCTTCGAACAACATGGGTGTGCAGAGAGAATACTTCGTACCATCAACAACTTCATGTGTTTCGCTTTTTCAAGCAAATATGTCGCCACAATTTTGGATTGAAGCTCTGCACACAACCACACCTTACTACCAGAGCAGGCCCTAATAATTTTAGGGTTAGAATCATTATAAAAAGTGTGGCCTATTTGACCATAATGGACAGTACAATATAGGTTTTTAGATCTATTTCTTAATTACTTTAATGGGTTATACAAATATGTGGCCGAATTTTTTTTTTAATTTAATGTCTGAAAACATGGGTTTTCTTTGCTTGGTCCAAGGTCCGGCCCTAATTACTACATATCATTTGGTCAAAATCAATCAACGGTTGGGTCCCTTTCACTATTCTGTTTGCTTGACCACCAACTTATCATCATCTTCAGGTCTTCGGGTGTTTATACTATCCCATTTTACAAACCACATCGATCACAAGTTAGATAAGCATGCATCCTCTTGTATATTTCTTGGTACCAGACCGACCATAGAGGTTATCGTTGCCTTGATTTGATGACACCAAATATCATCTTTTCACGCCATGTTAATTTGATGAGGAGACATTCCCACTTGAGTCCTCGTCAATGAAAACGACTCCAATCTCTATTTTTGATCCTCCAACATACATGCTTCCTTCACCAATACCTCGCCTCGCATCACCCCTTACACTGTCTGCTCCACATCCACTAGTGGCTCCGCCTCCACCAGTAATTCACCCGATGGATATCCACAAGAAAAGTGGCATAGTCAAACCATGAGTATTGATGTGGTGTGATTTTCACCCAACTGGATATACCTGCAAGAATGCAGCAAATAGTTTAGTATAGTGCAGGGTTATCCATCATTAGAGAATTATATGGTCACACTGCAAATTGTAGAGATCCTTGACAAGCTATAATGTTCACAATGAAATATCGTTTGGTGAGTAACAAAAGAAAATAGCAAGTAGAATTATAAAGAAAATCAGTTTTTGTAAGAAATAAAGGAAAGTGTTAGGTTTTCGCGTTACGTTTTCATGCAACAAACTCAATATAATATGTTTATAGTCTTATGATCTAGAACTCAAACACAATTTTATAATTTTTTACTATCATGGCTCCAGTCACTATATCTAATAAATCAATAGTAATAATGTTTGTTTGTTATTGTAAGATGTATATATGCATTAATTGATCATCTTATGATAAAGTTTACTAGACTCCACAACTCAGCTTTTCTTAGTTACAATGCCTAACTCATTCAAATACTAGTTTATGTTATCATATTAATCACTATCAGGGCTCTAAACTCCTTAAATCAGATTTCTAAATGTGCATAAGATCATGTAATAAACCATTAAATATTATACTCGAGATGATTTTTATGCAACCATTGATTTCTTTCAACCTTACAAAAAGATCTACTTAGCATGATGTGTAGAATATAATAAATCTGAATAAACATCATCATAAAAAGTCACTTAAAGTAAGAGACATAAAAGAATTATTCTCTGTTTGAAGTACAATCGAGATGTTCTCTTTAGAAGCTCTTAAGATCCAAAAATTAAACATCTCCCAGTTTTTGATTTGTATGAATACATGTGAAAAATTTAGTGTCTCTCTCAACCAAGTGTCGTGTGTGACATGTGTGTTAAAGAAGAGGTTTAAATTAAGTATTTAAACTATCTAAGTCTTCTAGATTTAGAAAAAGACAAATAACATTTCATGAAATTTCGATTGAGGACTTGGGATTCTTATAGGACGTGGATAAGCTCAGGTGATGTTGGTTGAATCCATGATTTGTCTCTCATTTGATTTCTCTTTAGAACGTGTGCATCGTTAAATCTGAAGTGAGTGAGTTTCATACGTGTAAACATATTAAAAGAAAAAAAAAAGAAAAAAATATAGAAAACAGGTAGAGTTGTCTCATTGAGATGAATTTATTGAGACTGTCTCAACGTCCACTTTTCTTCTTCTTTCTCTCCTTGATTTTGTTCCCTCCAAATCTCTTTTTCCTTCATCTTTTATTTCCTCTTTTCTTTTCTTTTCTTTGGATTCCCTCTAGAAATCTCCCACATGAAGTAAATATAAAATCTAGAATTTTTCCTCTTTCTTTTTCTTTTGATTTGCTCTAGGGTTTGACACCAAAATCGCTTTTCATATCGGTGAAATCGGAGTACGGCGGTTTCATCGTGACCACGAACGCCTAGGAAAATCAATCACAGAGGGGTCATAGGTCAGTTTTATTGTCTTCCCATTCGATTAATTCTGTGTTTGTTTCATTTCATTGCCCAAATTCGTTTCTCTGTTAACTTACATTTGAGGATTTTTTATTAGGAGTGGACAACGTTAATTTCAAAAAACCCAGATTGGAATCAACCAAAAAAACCTCCAATTTATAAGCTAAAGTTACGATTTGCATAAATAATTATGTGTTGGTGACAATGAGCAGATGTGTAATTGAGTAAAGACGAGAGGATAATCATATAGTAAGAATAAAGCTTGGAAACAATATAGATTGAGAGATAGTAGAGATAGGATTGGATTGGATAGAAATAATTGTTACTTCCCTCTGTCTCCTTTTTGCATTAAGTTTAAAAGAGTATACTTTGAGTAAATTTGTATGATTTGATTTTCAGAAACAGCTGCATAGTTATAGTTGGAGACTACCGTCGTTAATGCACCAACTCAGGCTTCTTCTTTGGCCTCCGTATTACTGTAAATTCTATTTTATTTTTGTCCTAGGTTCTTGCATAGGATCCGGAAACGTATGGAACCATTGTGTTATATTAATTGATTTCTTGTAGAGAATTAAATTGGTTTGTAAATTTCCCTCATTCTTTGATTTCTTTCTATTAACTGATTTCTTGCATTTGCCGGTATAAATATAGCAAAAATAAAGAATATATTTATTCATTATTCAAATTTTGTTTTTTTAAATAAATTAAATAATTTTTTAATTTGTAAGAAATTCATTTCAGTCTCACCATTACACAGTTCATTCTACAAAATTTCTAACTAAGTCTTAAATAATAAGTTATTATTATTAATTTAATATTAATTTATTTCAATGAAACTCCAATCGTTCTCAAAGATGCTGATGGCCTCAGGGCCATACAAACATGTCTTCACTAAATCAGATGTAACTCTTCAACCATATACTTAAATTAATTTATTTTACATGCATATGAAATATAACTCAGAGGGTTTTGTCTCCACCAATTCCTCCAAAGAAAATTCTTATAAGGGCTCTATCTGAGATCGGATCTTTGGTACATGGAATATATCATGTAACTGTGATTTCACTTCATAAGAATAAAAAATCTTGACTAATTTTCTTATCTTAAAATTACATATGGATCTTGATATGTAGTTTTATTTTGCTTTTTTATTGCTCCTTTTGATGTTTTTTGCCTATAAAAACCTAAAATATGTGTAAACTATAAGAAAAACATATAAAAATTACTCATATCAATTCCCCCAGACTTTGATATTTGTTTGTTCTCAAACAAACAGAGAATCTAGTCAGAGAAAAGAGGTTTGAAAAGAAAAGGAAATCTTCAAAGATCGTACTTACTAATTTGAATCTTTGAACCACATAATACCTAGAATCACGTTGAAGCTAGCTCACTTTGTCCTGCATTCTCTCATTTCTTTGACCCTTCATGTGAATTTTATATCTTAGAAACTCTGTATTTAAGTCAACTAACTATCTACATTCATTAAATTATATGCGATTTCTCATCAAAAGCATTATTCAAGGTGGATGGTACTAGGTATCAGAAGCTATTTTAGTGGTGAGGTTAAAAATCTTTAAGGTTTACCACTACGATAAATTCAGGATATTATGCAAAATCTCAAGAGAAAATGAACCAATTGATGTTTACAGTTCTCCAGTCACTTCTTATTGTAAATAGTTCTCCTAAACTTAGATTTTTCTCCGAAAACTCTTCATAAACTTTCTTATCAAACCCCTTGGGACTCCATGGATCATATTTTGGCCTTGAGATTCTAGTTATAGCAACAAATTTCCATTCTTTTTGCTAATCTCTTTTTTTTAATGAAAATTGTTCATTACTCTAAGGCACCAAACAAACATTTTTAATACGCAAAAGATAAACGGTTGGAAAAGAAAACGTAAGTTGCACCGCGAAAGCAGCCATTAACATAAAACTAGTATAAAAGGAATATTCTAGTAATTAGCTGAGTTATAGAAAAAAATATTAGTATGTAAAAAGTATTTCTAACTATTTTAATCACATCATCACAGTTTCTGGTGTCCGCTGAGCTCCGCTATCAGGATGGAGTCATCCCTGCTGCCAGCGAGGGGACTCTTTCATATTTCTCCAGCGGGGTTCTATACGAGATTTTCCTTCGGGAACTCTGTGACCTCTACGGGTTCGACCGGACCCAAGAGCTGTGCAGCTGGCCCTCAGATTTCCTGCAGGCCGTTGAGATGTGGAATCTGAGTGGCCCAGGAGGTTATGAGTCTAGGTCAGCTAAGCTGACTCACATACGGAACCCTGTGGTTCGGATGGTTGCGAAGATCCTTGGCAACATCCTGTTTGCCAAGGAAGAGTCCGGAGCGGTAAGGAAGGACGAGCTTATGTTACTTCACATCAGACTCCCATCATCTGCCCACGCCATTTACACCAGCCCTCCCCCGACCATGTTGCGCACCAACCTGGGTGCTATCTTTGCGGAGAACCTCGTCTCCAAGAAAGCCAGCGGCCTCAACACGGTGAACAAGAAGGTTGAGAGGATTGGGAGCCTCCTGACTCTCCTATTTATGCATCACGGGATTGATCTCGGCTCCACACCCAGAGAGCAGAAGATCGCCCTCTTCGACGATCAGTACTTCCGGAACAGTGGCATTCTTAAGTCGGGGTACATCTATCAGTTACAGGATCGCGCAGGAGCCACCCAGTTCTGCAAGCTCCCCTTCCGCGACTTCACAGCCCTGAGCTCTAGGTCGAATTTGGAGTTCACCATTCAACATAAGAGACTGTATCAGCATGGCACTGGCCCACGATGACAAGGCAGCTCATCCAGAGCATATGCATCCCAGCCTCACCAGGAGGACGACAGAGTCCCCGATTACTATACGCCCCAAACCCAGGAGGCTCCTGAGGAGGCATATGCACTCCCTCCTTATTCTGGAGAGTTTGACCTTCCACCATACTCCTCCGGTGCTGCAGAGGCTGAATTTAGAGATTGGGTGGTGGATTCCCACAGGAGGTCCCACTCGATGATGCGACGGATGTGGGAGGCGATAGCTCGGATCAGATTCCCACAACCACCTTCCTCCTTTAGAGGATCACGGACCAGGGAGACAGGCGAGCCTTCCAGAGCTGCAGACATTCCTGATGTTGTTGGACACAGGACATGAGCTGATACAGATGACACAGAGTCAGATTCCGAGGCTCGATTACCCAGGCGCAGACGCAGACCAGGACAGAGTCGCAGCGTAAGCCCCGAAGACCATTAATTTAGTAATTTTCATTTCTTTTGTTTTCCTTTGTACTTTTCATTATTTTTACTTTATTTTGTATTTTCTTTTAGTTTTATTTTTACACCGGGACAGTGTAAAATAAGTCTGGGGGAGGATATTCATGTTTGCATTCACTTTTATTTTCATGACTTATTTTTCATCATCCATTTAGTTTTGCATTGCATTTGCATAAGGAACCATGATGAAATTGCCTTAATATAGTCAATTGCTCATTTTATTAGTTTTAATTGACGAGTTATTGCTAATCTGATGCATAAATTGCTTGTTGAAACATAAGATTGATTCATGCCTAGAATTTTTGTTCTTAGGTTACTCTTAAATGAAGCATGCTTGAGTTGATACCATCTCTTATCTATTGGAATATAATATGGATTTAGAATTATCAGGTTAGATAACCGGATTTGAACTCATGGATTTTACCTATACATACTTGGATTTCTTTTACCTTTTTTTTTTACCACTCTTTGAGATCCGAGTAGACTATCCTATATTGAGCCTAACGTATGTTCAAACCACATTATCTTTTAGTGAGTGCTTTAGGCCTTTTTCGGAATGAACTTGGTAGAACATGTTAGGTAGGAACCGACATGATTAGCTTCTCTTGTAGTTTTGGTTCACAATTTTTGGACCAACTAGGATTAGGTGGATACTTAAAAGGAAGAAACGAATGGTTAACCAATGGGTTTTGAAATAGAAAAGCTATGGGAATAAAAACTTCAGGAGAGAAAGGGATGCAAGAAAATCAAGAGACAAAAGTCTAGTAAATTGTACTGGAAATAGTGATAAAATTTCTGAAGTAGAAAAAGGTTCTTGCAAAAGAAGTAAAAAAGAAGAGAAGAAAATGAAAGAACCAGCTAAAAGAGAATCCAAACCCGCTAGACAGATTAGAATTAACCCCTCTCCTAGAAAGAAGAGTTGAATGAAGATTTTATGATTGATCTTAAAGGCAGTATAAAAGTTAGTAATACATTTCTAATAGTAGAATTATGATTATTCTGGGGAATAATATTTGCTTTGGTATAGATTTTCAGTGAGTATACTTCGGGTAGATGAGAATCTAGTCTTCTATGCATCTATTGGAGCTTACCTTTAGCATTCTTCTAAAGTTCATTTCATTCTTTGAGAGATCCCTACATTTAGCTTTCAAAACCAATGAAGAAGAGATCATTTTTATCTCTTGATCCTACCATTAGCCAAATGAGTTCATTGAAAGTGTCTAGCATTATTCACGAGTTTCAAATTTAATGAATGTTAAAAGAGTTGGTTGATCTGAATGCATTGTGTAGATTGAGTTTAATTTGAGATGATTTGTGATGGGCATGGCTAAAATTTTTAAGTAAACTTGCACACTTTGCATTCGAGAATTATTAGCTTTGGTGTTGAACATGATATTTGACCAATGTGAGTTGGCTCTGAGTTCCAGTAGGTTTGTTATATTTCCTATTCTAGTCATTTGCTTGAGGACAAGCAAAAAAAAAAGTCTGGGGGAGTTGATAAACTCACATTTTAGTAGTTTTAATAGATCATTGTGTACATAACTTTCATGAATCAACCATTAGATTTCACATTTTAGGATACATTTAGGTTCATATGCATTAGAATTCTAGGATGTTTTCCACTTTTTGTTTTTCAGAGGATACAAAGCAAGTTATGAACGTTTTCGGAGTCTATGAAGTCACAGGTGGCTGATACAACGATGCGAGAATGATCAGAACTTGTCAATAAGATGAATGGACTCAAATGATGATCGAACCTGTACACCTTCTTATGTGAAGAGATCGATCGATCTCAGCCTTAAACGATCGAACGATCGATTATGTGATCGTGATTGCGTGAATTTCCAAGACCGACTAGAAGGAGAGAAGAACGATCGAGCAAGTTTAGATCGATCGATATCCGTCAAGATCGATTGATCGATATCCGTCAAGATCGTTCGATCTACCAGCCCAAAATGTCTATGACGGATTTAAGGATCGATCGATACCTTCGTCTGATCGATCGATCCCGTAAATAACTCATTATTTTTTATGTCGTTTTAGTCTAATAAATCAGGTTTTTGGGAACCTAAAAATAGGTTATTTTAAGGAAAACTGAAGGGACATTATCATTCAGCCTCCAAGAGAGAAAAAGTGAATGAGAGCTCTAGTGATTCCTTCAACAATCTATGGTGTTTAGTAAGACAATTTTTTTTTTCTTAAGAACTCTTGTATTATTCAATCTGTGCAATTCAATTATGTTTTCTTCACCTTTGATTGTTTTCTCTGTAATTTCTGTTATGTATGAGTAGATTCATATATTCAGCCATGGACAGGATAGATGATTAGGGTAATTGAGATCATGAGATGATATTTAGGTCTAGGGATTGTGTAATCCATCACTATCAGATGAGTTTAATTCTAGATTGAACTTGGAAGAGTCAATTTAGGGTTTATCGAATTCACACATTGGGAAAGGGAAAGTGAATCCATAGGATAATTTGATTAGTGAATCTTATGATTCTAGCCTGCGGAAGTAGTTGTCTAAAGAATTTGATAAAAATTGAGATGAATCTTAATGCTTGTTTAGTTTTAGGGTTTGCAATGGGAATTGATCAAATCTAGTTCTAAGCATAGGGGTTTCTACATGGAAATGTATTAACCTGTTCATAATCTCATTGTCTGAAAATACAAATTACACATTCACGATTTGAATTGATATCTCAATCTAACCTCTATTCATTCTAATGCCTAATCCATGGTTGATTGTTTTCTTTATTAATACATTCTTAGTTTAATTCATTCATTATCTTATTTACTTTATTTTGAATTAGTTAAAATCTCTACCAATTCATTCACAATCGAACTTTAAATCTCTTAGTTTAGATAAGAATTTCTATAATCTATTGTGTTACAAGTTTTCTCTAAGGATTGATCCCGTTTATACTACAAGATGCATAATTGTGCACTTGCAGTCACTAACTCGGATAAACTCTTGAGGTTACTTTTTAGTACTCTCAAGTGAAACTCGTACAGATAAATAAATCTCTAGCCCATTGACAAAGAGAAATTTAGTCCAGAGTTATGATGCCTGTCAGGATGATGTAAAAAATGAATGTCTCGTAGGGAAAATTCTCATAAGCCGTGAAGGTTGATATAGAATCCAGAAATAAGCTGTCAGCCTTCTTAAAATTTCTGGTGGACATGCTGCAATACAAGCGACTTCATTGACCTTTTAGCCTGTACTTCCTCTCCCAGTCACCACCCTTTTCAAACAATCTGGCATTGGAAAACAGAGAGTTTTAAATCAAAGCTATCTTTGAAGTGTAGCAAAAGAAAATGGTAGCCAAAAATCCTAATCTACACCGACTTTTTTTGCTTTGTGAATGCTCTTTTACAAGGTCGAAGTCCATGTAGATAAAGACAAGCTGCAGCGTATAGAACATAAGGTCCATTTTCTTCCCAACAGCAACGATATTTCCTTCATTGATATCAGTTGCTCCACAGCTTTCTCCTAAAACTCACAAAGAAAATTTTAGTGGCCAAGGAAGTTCTCTGAAGTGCATAAATATTAACTGTGACATGCTCACACATGACACACCTTAGCAAGATGAGCTTCACAGACTTCACTGTCGCCACGTGCATCTGCAATCCTAAACAAAGGTTAGAAGGAATAAGTAAGAGAACGTCAACACCACATATATGTAAGATAGGATGGATTGTTAACACCATAACAGAGGATGAAAAGATTTTATACAAAAAATATATATATATATATATATTGTATAATATTAGCCTTAGATAGATCACAACATTAGATAATGGTTATCTCCAATTCAAAAAACTAAGACATCATACTATGATGAAAAAGCTCTCTAATCTTAAACTCAGTCCCCCAAAATCATTACATCAGCTACACAGTAACATCACCTAACCCAACCCGTCTCGTTTTCTTAAATTGCAAACAGCTCTGTAACATCAAATTAAAGACCCTATTGATCATAATGCTACAGTTCCCTCCATCAGTCTAAAGCAACAAACGGTAACACGAGAACTCAACTTTCAAGGCTCTGCTGATTATATCTCTATCCCAGCTGTAATATTTTGCATTGATAGTGAAAATCCAGCCACTATTGCTCAGAAACTGTCGAGATATAATATGTGTACCAAGGGTCCATTTTTGGTATTGATTTGATTTTCGATTTGTTTCGAAATGCTCTGTTTTCTGTTTGTTTTCAGCCTGTAAAAGGTCTTCTCTCATTTGAAAATATTTTAAATATTTTTTTCCCTTTTTTACTGATCAATAAATTTAATGTGTTAACAAAAAAGCATATGTGTATTAAATATTGTAATGACTAAAACTACAAAAAAAAAATTCAGGATTTGGCCATATTTGGGTTAGTGATATTTTGACGATATTAAGATGATATATGTGAACGTCTTTAAACAAAAGTATTTTTTTTTATAAATGATTTCTCTTAAAATATATTCTTAGAAGTGTGGGATTCGTCAAACAAAGCCTGACATATTGAGTTGACCAAAAAAAAAACCAGATATATTGAGAGCCTAATTTTCTGGCTTTTACTCTCTCTTAAATTTAATTGTTTTTCTATCTTATCTTGAAAAGAAAAAAAAACAGCAAACTAGATGTTTAGGAGTGTTTTATAATCCAAACAAAACCTTAAAATGGGAGCCAAGTCATTAGAAACTTAGCAGCAACCTACTGTTCTCAATCCTCCCTACAAATAAGGCACTTGAATCTCCATCTTCCTCAAACCAACCACCTCAAGAAATACTCATCCTCACACATTGAACACATCAATGGCCTCCATGGACACTATTAACCGCCCCACACCAACTCCAGACCATGACACGACTGTCGTAGTAGTGATCTTTTTCTCTCTAGGTTGCGTCATGTTCCTGGCGTTTCTAGCGTTTGTCATTTGTTTCTTGATCAAGAAGAAATGCAAGAAGAACAGTGAGAAAAGTGAGATAGTTCGTGTCGATGAGCACTTTAAGATGAACGAAGCTATAGTCGAGGGACCTCATGGACAAGAGGCAGTGGTGTTATCTGTTGAGGATGATGTTCATATTGAAGACTTGGTCAAAAAAGGTGAGAAAGAAGTCGGAAAAGACGGTGTAGTTGGATCTTCCCGTTCCTAAATGAGCCTTCATTCCTAATATTTCCAATTCTATTTTATTTGTGTTTGTATGTATATGTATCATTCGTTTGGTAAAATAAAAAGCATCGAGATATCACATGTATATTCTTTGGACGATGATGGTTCGTAAAACTTGGTTTGTCGAATGGTGATTAGTACGAGTTTGTGGGTAACTTAAGACAACCAAGGAAAAAACGTTTTTATCTCCTAGGAAATCACCTTAAAAACTTCATGATTTAATTTTCTCCATCTAAAATAATATAAAATAATAGTAATCTTTCAAAAGCTCTGAAAAAAAAATTGATTATATAGTTGCAAACTTTTTTGTCACTCAGCTAATTGTAAACCTATAATAGAAAAATATTAGCAAAAAAAATATAATAAAAGAATGGGTTTATCAGATTCTATAGTCCCACGCAAAGTTTGGATCAAACCCCAATCAATCAAAGTTTAGACTTATTTAAAAAATCAATAGGAGTTTTTGATTGAACCGTAATTGAGTACATATCCGTCGTTGTTGAATCAGTAAGCTTTGATAGAAATGAAAATTTTCAATCCAGAATCACACCAAATTTGAAAATGGTTAAAAAGATTTTTAAACATTATCCATTTACTCATGGCCAGAATAGGTTTTAAAATTAAAAATGAAACCGGATTTTGCAATCCAGAAAAAAAAAATATAATTAAACCGAAACACTAACTAAGTTTACCAATTTCAAAGACTACCAAACCCTCTCTTGAAACAAAAGTTCAAAAATTGTAAAAATCGTCTTTACAGATTGGGATCGAATGCAAAAACGTCGACAATCACAACAAGAAATATGCAGCGAAAGTGAAGGATCTCAGCAGAAGCTTAGGAGACAGAGAGACCATGCGAAGTATTTGAAAGACAGATGTCTTTGGAACAAAAGCTTCAACACAGAAGTGTTGGTTCGTACCAGATAGGTCTTCGCAGACCGCACTCGTCAGACTCAAATCCATCTTCTACGCCGCTGGTAGCTGCCACGTGGGCCTACTGTCGTTTCTTTGCTCCTTCGCTCTCTCTCTCTCTCTTCTTCATCTTTCTCAATGAATCTGATCCACCTGAGCCCAAACAACTAGTACAGACTCATAATGGCGTTGTCTTCGACGTTTCTGGAAGAAAACTCGATACTTTTGAAATCACCGGAGACGAGTCTCGGAGGAGCTGGTGTGACGCTTCATTACGTGAACCGGATAATCGTGATGGAGAAGGTGATAGAGCAACCACAACTGGTAGAAGTCGACGAGAGAGAAAATTTGTAGTGGATGTGGTCGGCGAGCGTGAGATCGTCGTTCAAGTGGAGGATAAAAGGTGTTGGGTTCACGGCGACGGTAGCGTTAGGTGGTTTTTATGTTTTTTTATGTTAATATCTTTTAAGATTATGTGACATGATTCCTACAATTAGTTAGTTTATTGTTTGAAAATATGTTTAGTTAGTATATGTTATATTCCAAAATTAGTTAATTATCTTTAATGGCATACCAATTAAATTACATATTTTTAATGGTATTTTAAGTAATATAATACAAGATTACTGGTTAATTCAATATAATGTATCTATTTCAATAGTATAAATTTAGAAAATTTTAGTTTGTTAGATTTATATATAATGATCGAGAGAATTTGATTAGAATATTTTATATATATATATAATTATAATTAATAATTAGTAAATATTAATGAAAAAGTGGCAAATTTATCTATATATTTTATAATTATAATATCTAAATTTCAAGATGAAACTGTGAAATGATGTTTGTTTTTATAGTTAAATGCAGCATTCAAATAAAGTATCTGAATAATTTTCTAAAACTCAACCAAAAAAATTGAAAATATATGGATAAGTTTAAAATAACCTTAACTAAGACAAAATTACACTAAAAAAGAAAAAAAAAATAGATCTGATATGTTTGTTTTATCATCCAGAAATATTTTTTTTCAACTTAACCTAGTAATTTTAATATCCCATTAAACATTGTAGGGTATTGAGTTCGAACCCTAGACATGTGCCATGAATTTCAGAGGTGACCACCATTGTGCCACATTTTTGGCCAAAACCACATAAAAATATTTTTTGCCAAAACCGTAAAAATAACAAAATTTTACCAAAACCACAAATTATAATTTTTGAAAAAATATAGAATTGTGTTTTTCTACCAAAACCATTAAATCACATTTTTTCTTAAAAAGTATAAAATAACATTTTTTACAAAATTACAAATTTTCATTATTTACTAAAACCATAGAATAACGTTTTTTCATCAAAAGTACATCATCATGTTCTTAAGCCAAACCCGCATAAGTATAATTATATTTCTAGCCAAAATCTCAAAATCACTTATTTCCCTAAACAACCTAATTTGTTTGTTCAGAAATACCAAAAAAAAATACATTTTTTCCAAAGTTGCAAAATTATGTTTTCTCGCCAGAACATCAAAATAATTTTTTCATACCAAATCTGCAAAATCACATTTTATCTAACAAATATAAGATTACATTTTTCTGAAACAATCATAACACTATGTTATTCCACCAAAATTATAGATATATGTTTTTCCGCTGAATTGACAAAATTATGTTTTTCGTGAGAACTGCAGTCGTTATATTTTCCACTAAAATAAAAATTACTTTTTAAAAACACATACTAACGTATTTTCCCATCAAAGCTGCAAAAATTTTTTTACTAAAAATGAAAATTTAATCGGAATCATGTGGTAAAATGGTGGTCACCTCTGAAATTTATGATAAATGTCTTGAGTTCGAACTCAGCACCCTGCAATGTTAAATGAGATATTAAATTCATAGGCTATTTTGACAAAAAAATGAAAATTTAATATACACAAAATTTGAATAATTAAATATTTTTTTGTTAAATGTAAATTCATAAATGTTAATAGTCATAACTTGAAAAATATTTAGTTGTAAATATAATTTAGATCAAGGATAAAAATTAAGATTTTAAATATGGTTAGATTAAAACATGTTCATTTTAGTCAATTTTTATCAAATACATTTAGATGCAGATGTGTTATAATTTTATATCAATCAATAAGAAAAAAACGTGGGAATCATGTGGCATAATGATGGCAGCTCTGAAATTTATCATAATGGAGTTTGAACTCAGCTTTCCGCAATGTTAAAAAAATAATAAAACCAATATGCTAAATTGACAAAAAAAAAACTATAAAGAAAACAATCAAGGTGTAATATACACTTATGATTATCGTTTTATTAATTGTGTGAATGAATAATATTACAATTTTATGTACTTATATGCCTAAAAATGATAATCTTCTCAACTTAGCAAATAGGAAATTCACAAACCAAATAGATATTTTTCCTAAACCTTCGGTCCCTTGCATTTCTCAGCTCATTCAATCAGGACCCTTAGCATACTTATTATTTTTTCAGAAACAAACCAAAAATACAGTTGCATTGAAATAGAGCATTCAAATGCACAACTGATATACAGAAACGAAGAACATCCAGATGCATTATTCATATACAACAATTGGATATAAATCAGTTAATAAAAGAATAAAAAACTGTATTTTTACAACTTAAATTATATAGGAATTCTTGAATACAAGATTCTCATACCAATAGATTCTTATTTTTCCAGATTTCCCATATAACCAATCGAATCGACCTCCGTATATGTTTTGTCCATTGTAGATTCTCCATTATCGATTTTCCATCTGGATCATGCACAAACAAACAGGACCACCATTCCATGGATCTTTTGGAGTATTTGAAAGCACATAATAATATATTATTTTTGAATCTTCGACAAGTTGTGAACATGGCGTTTGAAGAGGTGAGTCATTTGATGGATATTACTCTCAAACATTATAAGGGGACGATGCTGGTCCTAGCCAAGTTTCTCTATTATCACTTGTTGTCTCCTTCGCTTTCAGGTAGTGTTAAATGCAATATTCATAGTTTTTTGGAAGAACATAATTTGAGGAATGGTGGTGCTTTGGATATTGAGAGATCACTTGGAAACTGTTTTTTACCTGCAAAGTATGTTAATTATTATCTCTGATTTTTATTTCTAAGATATATCATAATATTGTATAAGCCATTTAAATTTCACAAATTTTTTGTGTTGATGATGAAAAACTTTTAATATAAAACAATAGAGAATTTAGAACTTATGATTGTTTATTGCTTTTGAATTTTTTTTATGAAATCTTTTGATGATATTTTGTTGATCTTCTCTTTTACACCTTCTTCCTTTCCAATTCCTTTGACGGAGATGAATTTTTTTTTTCTAATTTTCTTATTTGTTCTCCTTCTGTTTTTTTAAGAGTTTTGTGTTAATCATCAATCACCCCGTTTCTCACTCCCTCTATCATTTTATTTATGCCGAAGAGACATAAAGAGAAATGTAGTTTTTTCTAACATTGATTTATTTATTTATTAAAACATCGTATACTCTTATTTTATTTCATATATACACACATAATTAAAATTATATTATTTGTGTATTTACATATTTTTATGATAACAAATATAATATTTATGGTTAAAAGAGAGGGTCTCAACTTACTCATTCTAATACTCTTTTATCGAGACTGATCCATTATAATTTTACTTTTAACATATTAGAACCCATAAACTTTACAAAGAACTCAAACTATAATAATCAAAATATTAATATATCAACCACTCTACGAAAAATATTATTACATTTTCCCACTTGAAAGTTGTATTAACTGAATAGTCCAATATCCTTTCACGCATATCTTTAAATCAAATTCAATAAACCGTAAGTATCATATCTCCAGAGCTAGCTGAGCCATGGCGGTTGCTCATCATTTATTGCGATGGAGTCCCTTCCAAGTACCACACACCAACTCCAGTTTTACTACTTTTTTCTATTAAGATTTCACTTCAATTCTCAAAATCATTTATGTTACGATAAACCGTAATTCTCAACTTTATATGTCATCTTTGAAAAAAACTTCACATGCATAATTATTATGATAACCTTCTTTATTGCAGAAAATGATATTATCTTTGAATAACAACTTTACATGAGCTCACACTATCATAGCAATGTCTTATCTATTATGTCCATTTTCTTTACATGGCCAATAAATATATCGAGTTGTAATCCTTTTGTTAAAGGATCTGTCATCATGTTCTTCTTTATATGCTCAAAAGTCATTATGTGTTTCTGCACTTTTACCTTAACAGACAAGTATTTAATTTTGATGTGCTTAACATCTTTCAAATATTTTTCATTTTTTTAGAAGAAGACTGCTACAGAATTATCACAGTAAATTATCAACGGCTTAGCTATACTGTCAACAATTCCATGCCCTAAGATAAAGCTCCACAACCACAATGCACGAACCATGGTTTCAAAGCATGCCACAAATTCGACTTTCATGGTGAAAATAGCAATGAAAAATTATTTTTCACAGTTCCAAGAGACTGTTCCCCCAACTAATAGGAACATATAGCCAAAAGTTGATTTTTTACTATCGACGCAACCGACATAGTCTGAATCTGAGTATCCGACGATCTCAATATTGTTGGATTTCATGTATGTAGCATGTACTCTTTGGTGTCTTGCAAGTACCTAAAAACTTTCTTTGCAGCTTTTCAGTGATCCATTCCGGGATTAATTATATATCGACCCAACATACCAACAACAAAATTGATATCTGGTCGAGTACATGTTTGAACACAGTTCACACTCTAAACCACTGAAGCATACCAAATTCTTTCCATTTCTATATGTTCCAATTCATTTTTTGACATTGAATTTTGTTGAACTTATCCCCTTTCTATATTGGGGCCTTTCCAATGGAACACTTATCAATCTCATATCTCTTTTAAACTTTATTTATGTATCATTTCTGAGATAAACTTAACAGTTCTTGTGATCTATCACGAATTATTCAGATTTCAATCACATAAGATGTCTCATCCATATCCTTTATTTCAAAGTTACTAGAGAGATATTTCTTTACATCATTTAACATTTCTATGTCATTCGCAGCTATCAATATGTCGTCAACATATAATACCAAAATGGCAAACTTGTTCCCTGTTACCTTCATGTAGATACATCAATCAATGATGATCTCTACAAAACCGTATGACAATAGGATATCATTAAAATTTATATACCATTGTCTGGAAGCTTGTTTCAACCCATATATTGACTTCCTCAGCCTACACACGAGATTTTCTTTTCATGTGGTCAAAAAACCTTCAGGTTGGTCCATATAAACTTCTTCTTCAAGCTCTCCATTCAGAAAGACAGTTTTAACTTCCATTTGGTGAAGCTATAAATCATAATTATCTACCAATCCCATCACCATTCTAAAGGAATCCTTCATTGAAACTGGAGAAAAGGATTATGTATAGTTAATGTCGTCTTTATGAGTAAACCTTTTAGAATAAGGAAAGCATTATACCTTTCTATGTTACCTTTAGAGTATCGTTTGATCATATTGATCCATTTACACCCAACGGTTTTGAAACCATCAGGAAACTCTACTAGGTCATACACTATGTTTACAGTCATAAAATAAATTTTGTCTTCTGCAACATTATATCACTTTTCAGAATTTTTGTTTTCCATTGCTTTTCTGAATGTTTTCAGTTCTTCATCAAGACTAAGTTCATATTCATTTTCAACATCGTAAATTGCATAGTCATCTATAATGGTGGATCTTCTTTCCTTTACAGATCGCCTCAGTGGTTCTTGTGTCACGATGTTATGTTCTTGAATGGCAACAAGTTTATTTTCGATTTCCTGATTTTGTGGGACCATATGTTCATCATTTTGTTGTTCTATTATGGTATTGGGTTTTGCATCAACAACAGGAACAACATCTTGGGTTAGAACTGCGGGTGAAGGATCTTCTACCTAAATTTTTTTTATGTTCACTCTCATAGATTATGAACTCCCACTAGTTTCACCATTTCAATCAACATGGCATTATCCATCTCGATTATTCGTGTACTATGGCTAGGAAAGTAAAAAACAAACCCATTAGACTTTTCTGGATAGCCAATAAAATATCCACTGACCGTCCTTGAGTCTAATTTCTTTTCATATGGGTTATACAGCTTTACTTCTGCTTGACATCTCCAGACATGTAAATGCCTTAAACTGAGTTTCTTTCATTTAAATACTTTAAATAGGATCATTGGAACCGATTTATGAGAAACCCGACTTAATAATATATGTTGTAATCTTTAATGCATATATCCACAATGACATCTAAAGCTTGCAATTGCTTAACATACTCTTAACCATTTTCATTAATGAACTGTTACGCTTTTCAGCTACACCATTCTGCTGAAGTATTCCTGACATTGTGTATTGCACACAAATGCTATTACTTTATAAAAGTTTTACAAGTGGGCCAGAAAATTTCCACTTTCGGTGAATCTACCGTAAAACTAACCACCTCTATCCGATTTCATAACATTTATTTTCTTTTATAATTGTCTTTCCACTTCATCGATGAATAAATTTAGAACATTCACGGACTTAGCCTTATCATGCAATAAATAAGTGTACCATAACGTGAGTAATCGTCAATAAACGTGATCAAGTATATTTCACCATGACGGTGCATCGAATGGGCCACAAATATCCTTGTGTATCAATTCTAAAAGTTGTCTACTTCTTGTGACGGATTTCTTTGTGATGTGTTTGGTTTGCTTTCTTTTAATGCATTTTATATACACATTCAAGTCACTAAAATCTAATGGAGGTGATAGTTCTTTCTTTATGTCACAAGAGTGTTGAATTCTCATTTGATACACTATGATTAATTCTTTGATTCTTATCATTAAACAAATATTCATGAAAACTTTTATCAAGATTCAACATGTACAGTGAATCAACCAAAATATCATTACCATAAAAGTAGTCTTCTCGGTAAAAAGAAAATACACCATGTCCAATCTAAAAGTCAAATCCAAAATCGTCCAACCTACTTACTGAAACAAGATTTCTAGCATATTCATAGAGATAATTTTTAAGATCTATAAAACAATCAGTGTCAAATATCAATATGTATGTCCCAATGCCTACTATCCATGCCTTCATCTTATTTCCCATGAACAAATACCTTTCAGTTCCTTTTAAAGGCTTGATCGTAATGGATCCATGTTCAATATGAGATACATGAGTAGATGTACCATAATCAAGACACCAAGTATTTTCGAGCACTTCTCCAATTTTCAATTCAGAACAAACAAATAAATGTTATGTACATTTCTTGTCAAACCATGCCTTTTTTTTAGGATAGTCTTTCTTTATGTGTCTTCCTTTCTTGCAGAAGAAACAGTTGAATCATTTATGGATTTTATTTTCAGATATTTTAAAGTACCCTTATCCTTCTTTTTTTCTTTACCACTTAGTTTCTTAAAACTGCTACTGACTCTGTTTAGTCCAGCGATGAATGCAATTTGGTCTTTTAATTTGTTTAACATCGCTTCTTCCTAAATGAGCATGACCTTTAATTCCTGAAAGCTTCACTTATCCTTAATGTTGTTATAATTCACCTGGAACTGGTCATACTCATGAGGCAAAGAGTTTATTATGAGCTGAACGATTCATGCACTTCCATCCCCCATGGACATTAACTTTGATGCTAAGTTTAACATGTGAGTGACATGATCATGGATTGTATGAGACCAATTGAACTTCTTCATAGTCAGCTCACTCATGAAAATGCCTACTATCGATTTGTCAGACATATATGATTGGGATTGTTCCTTTATTTTTAGAATGAATTCCCTTGCTTTATCTGTTTTAGGCAAATATGGCTTTATATTTCTGCCACCGACACCTTAGTAAGTTCAGGCACAGCCGGTTAGAGCACTCCCACGTCTCATAACGAGACTTGTCCAATTCTGAGCTCTCAACTGTGATGGTTGCTGGCTCCTCATCAGTGAGTATAGCTTGGTCTAGAGAAATAACACCTAAAGAAAACATTATATGTTCATATCATTCCTCATAGTTGAGCCCATTAAACTTTACCACTGAATTTTCAGAAGCAAACAAATTTGATGAAGATGCAAAATTTTCCACATGCTTACCGTTAATGCTTTAAAACTTTAATAGATTCATCGACCAATAAAATATAAATACTTTACTTGTATGTATTTAAGCAACATGTGGGCAATACATTAAATACATACACTTTTGATGATGCTTGTTTAGATTTTACTTTAATAATTAATCAAATTATATATACAACCGATAGAAATGCTACATGTGGTTATACACACCAACAACCACAACATAAATGATTAATACTTTTAATATTACTTATTATATCCAATGATCCACATGTGGTGATCTCCTATGATATATTTAGTAATGAATTGATCAATCAAAACTTTTTATGTCATCTAAACATCTTTTAATCATGATCCATTATGAATATTTACTTTACTATCATATTAAATATATACAGATCACTGTGGTGATTAACATCTTATACATAATATAAATTATTTTTATAATATATATATATTAATATTTCATAATACATTAGACTAATTATTTTACAATAAGATATATATATATATATGTATTAATATTTCATAATACATTAATCTAACTAATTTACCATAATATATATTAATATTTCATAATATATTAGTCTAATTATTGCAGCGGAAGCATTTAATGAATATTTTTTCTCTGCGGTTTCTGTTTATCACTATTGTTCACCGCGACTGTTCACTGTGATATTGTTCATCCATGATACTGTTCATCGCGACACTATTCATCGTTGTTACTATTCATCGAGATATTGTTCACCGCGACACTTTTCATCGTGGTTAGTGTTCATCACCCTCTTCAACAAACTCTTGATTAAATTCTACTTCTTTATTATCATTAATCCCAATATCCACGTCGCCTACACTTGAAACACAAAGACATAGAAGATGCTTCTACTTAACTCGATAAAACTCCGGACTTGTCTATCATTTATGACATGCATAGGGGAGATATCCGGAGCCATCTATTGTAACATTAAGCCAACAATGAAATGGTTAACTCAATCAGCTCGGATTCCTTATCAAAGTTGTAATTATTTATTGCAATTCAGCATGTGTACCAGAATCACTCAAAACAAATATTTTACCTCATTTGCTATGATCCACCAAAAGTTCCCACAAAGTGTTTTTCATTTCCCATTTTCCAAACTTACAAGGATCTTAGCCATTATCTAACAAAAAACAAAGAAAAAAACATGTTACCATTCTCAATTCAAGATTTTTTGACGAAGAAGACTAACGAAGTCTGCTCTGAAAAAGAAAAGGAGATTTCAAAAAAAATCTCCTTCGCATGAGTTAAATGACTAGTTTAACACTAAAGTTGCTTCTTCCTTAATTATAAATAATAAACATGTCAACTCATATTATAGACAAACAACATAACTATCCAACATGTGAGAACAAGAAAATAAAAAACATTTATTATAGATATGGTAAAATCTATTTTTACTAAAATAAGCATTGAAGTTTGCTACTAAGGAGACTTCAAAAGAAGTATGCGTTTTAGATTATTTTTGTAATTTAAAATTAAGGAAGACTTCATCTGAAGTCCACTCGACCCACAAACTTCAAATGAAATTTTCCTTCATTAACTTCCGAGTTATTTGTTGCATTTGACCAAAAGTATGACTTTTGTGGAGCATATTTTATTTGCAGTCTTCTAATAAAACAAGTTAATTTTGTAACTGACCAAAACTTTGATTTTTTCGATCAATCTTCTTTTGAAGTCTCCTTAATTTTTACAAAATTAAGGAGACTTCAGGTGAAATCTGCACAAAAATCAGGAAACTTCAGGTGAAGTTTACGCCAAACTTCATGTGACGTTTGAATTAAGGAGACTTCAAATGGATAGGAGAATTTAAATGAATAGGAGACATTACATGAGTGGGTTAGTTTTGTGTTGACCAACATCTCAAATGTAATTAATAGGAAGTTTCTTGATTTTTCGGAAAGTTGAAAAAATTTCAAAAACTAGGAGACTGCAATTGGAAATCTCCTATTTAAATGTTTTATAGTCAATGTTTGAAAATTTTGGTCTAACACAAAACTAACCCAAAGTCTGCTCTAAAGCCAAAATTTTTTGTCAATTATAGACTTCAAATGAAGTCTCCAGAGAAGACAACATATAAAGTCTGCTCTCTAATAGTCAAAGTTTTGGTCAATTACAAAAATAATCTGGCTTTTCTGGAAACTTCAAAAAAGTCTATGTGAATTATTTTTGTTATGCAAGGAGACTTTGCTGACTGCAGATGAAGTCTTGTTCATTAGATCAACTGAAAAATTAACCTTTTATCATTGACTAGTAGATTTCATCCACATTTTTTCAGAATGCAAAAAAGGCTGAAAACTTGATGAATATTTTAAATTTATGAAAATCATGCTAGTGATTACTTGTGATCGTTTTTAGCTTCTTCAACCGTCCAAAAAGACCAAATTTCACATATTCGAATGAAGCCCAGTTATTGTTCATGCAAGAAACGAAGACATTTCGAAGATCAATTGATGTGATCTAAAACTCAAAAAGATGATTGTTTGGATGAAATAGATAACAATTGGAGAACAAATGGCGAGGTAAAGATTTTTTAAGCTTTTAGTTAGAAGTACACAAGAAAATGGTTCAAAAAGCATTAACAACTTCTTTTTTTTGTTGTTTATGATAGTTGACAAAATTGAAGATAATGATAATCTCGTAAATAAGAAATTTTTAGATAATTATTTTGCATAATTTCTTATAAAAAATAATTATATTTTCGTAAGCTGATTAGATATTAAATTGGGTCAAAGTGACAAAATATTAAAAATATATATTACGTTTATATTTGACCAAATATTTTAGATCATTTTAGCTAATGAGCCACATGTAACTTTTTTAAAAACAGTTATTAACCAAATTAAAGAATAATGAACATTTACAAATTATTTCAGGAAAAGTAGAAAACACTCTATGAAATCAAAAGCAAAATGTATTACGGCTAGTTAATCAAAATGAAATTGAAGAGACCTCAAACCAGCGGTGCAACATGCTTTCAAACTTGTAATGTGTTTTATAGTTGTGAAACAATCCTATTGTGAATCTCTTTTTCAATAAGTCGTGTTAATTGATCAGCCAAGACCCAACCTCGATGATGATTTACATGTTACGCTCCTGCCACACATGGTAGATAATGGCTTGGAAAACCAATCGAAGGAGGATAAAATCCATGGGAAAGAGACTTACATTCATGATAAAAATCCAGTCTATCAAGCCAATCCGGTTTAGCTAACGAACTTAGCAGGCTGCTAGCAATATCTAGGCAAACAGTATAAGTGTAAGGGCACATAAAAAGAGGTGGCCTCTCACCACTAAACACACAAGCTTACTCGATTCCCCAACTCTTCAATCTGTCTCCAATAGACAGTCTATTTCTAAGAGCAAACCAAGCTATAAGAAAAGAATTGGAGGGACTCTGTGTGTGAACCAAATGGTTTGACCCCAATTAACTATATCTTTCTTCAGATTTGGTCCCATGTCTTGGCAGAAGATAAAATACCTCTGATAATCATCTTCTAAATTTCTCCAGAAAACAGTATGATCTCTCAGCTTTGGTCTTGGGATAGGTTATGCCTGGATGTGACCAAGGAGAGATTGGAAAGAACTTCCTCTCTAACTCCTTATCCGACATTATGATAAAGTTGCAGCATCGAATACCTTAGCATATCGACCTATTACGAGACATTGGGTACTAGATAAATCGATTATATTATTAGCTTTCCCATCTTGATCCAATCATCAAATCAGATAAAACGATTTCCACATGTCTTATTAAACTTCTGAATAAATTGATATGTTTGACTCCTTAGCAATTTTTTTTCATATCCATTCTTTTATATCATAAGTATTATGTTTTATGTTAAAAATGTTTTAATTATATATAACAAAAATTATTTTAGAGTTAGTTTTTTCAAAAAAATGTAGTTTCACATTTATAATTGAATTTTCAAACTAAATTTCTAACTTAATTATTTTTATAGTATTAAATCTGGACATATTGTTAACAAAAAAAATCTGGATATATGTGGATATTTAAACTATTGTTTAATGTGCATAAAATCTCAAAACGATATATATATATATATATTTTTTCCAAGAGCAATTTTGTAGAAAAAAAAAATGTGAGAAAACATACGACTTGAACATTAAAACCAAAGGAACAAAAAAAAATGGTGAGAAAAACATTTATAGGGTAATGTCATTGACTTGAGGAGAGAGAGAAACTGAAAAACAAAGAAAAAGTAAGAAAGGGAATGAAATAAATCCGATCGAATATAATTTTGACGTCCGCAAGGGCACTATTCTCTCTCTTCATCTTCTTCTCTCTCTAAAAGATACAGCGAAGAACAGGACACAATACTCTGAGCTAAAAAGGTATAATTTAATAAACGCATAAACACAATTTGTAGGCGGCAGAGAATTGTTTTTGGTTCTTTTTGTTTTTTTTCGGTTATCCCCAAACAGAAGAAAAAAACCCTAGAAGATGAACAACGAGTTCCTTTCTCCAGCTTGCTACTGATTTTCTCTTTCTCGCAAGATTTCTAATTTTGTAGTTTACCCAGCAAGATAAACGGAGTTGATTTCTTCGATTCTCTTTTGAGTTGAGGCTTATTGGAGACATATTCTTCAATTCCAGCTCTTGTAAGTATCATTTTCGATGTAGATGGTTCTCATATTCTTCACTAGTATCTCTGTTTTTTTTTTCTCAATTAGGGTTTTGATCGAGCTTCTTCTTCTGTTTTTTTTTTCTGATGGGTTTGTTGTCTGTTTTGTGATATTGGGTTTTTGGTTTTGTTCAAGGTGCTGCTGAGTTCAAATGGAGTAGATTTGCTTTAATTCGGATCTTAAATTTTCATTGCGTCATCAGAGATTCGGAGCTCTGCGACTTCCCTTTGGAGACAGTGCTTTGGTCTAGAATGTTCGATACGGAATCTCACCACTCAGATTCAGCTCTTTTCATCATCTGTTTCGTGTATTTTACGACTCTGAAGCTTATCATTGGTCAGAAAGAACACGTTTCAACTTCATTGTGCATTGAAGACGTCTTTGTTCCAACACAGAGCTGAGATTATAATTATTCAGGCCCCTTTCATCGCCGTAAATCATCTGTTGTGTCTTGCTTGTTTGATTGTGGACTTGTATAATTCTGGGAGTATGGTACCATCGGAGCCACCAAATTCAGTTGGCAGTGGCGACAATGTTCCGCCTTCTCTATTAGGAGGCCAAGGAGGAGCTCCTCTTCCTTCACAACCAGCATTTCCTTCACTTGTTTCTCCGCGTAATCAGTTCGGTAACAACATAAGTATGCTCGGGAATGCGCCAAACATATCTTCACTCCTCAACAACCAGTCTTTTGTAAATGGTATTCCCGGTTCAGTGATTTCAATGGACACCAGTGGGGCTGAGTCAGACCCTCTGTCTAACGTCGGGTTTAGTGGTTTGTCGTCTTTCAATGCGCCGAGTATGGTGTCGCCACGCTCGTCAAGTCAAGTTCAGGGTCAGCAATTCTCGAACGTTTCGGCTAACCACTTGTTGGCTGAGCAGCAACGGAATAAGAAAATGGAGCCTCAGAATTTTCAACACGGTCAGCAGTCAATGCAACAACAGCAGCAGCAGCAGTTTCCGACAGTGCGTGGAGGAGGGTTAGCAGGTGTGGGACCTGTCAAGTTAGAACCTGGTCAGGTTTCCAACGACCAGCAGCACGGTCAAGTCCAACAGCCGCAACAGAAAATGTTGAGAAACCTAGGATCGGTAAAGTTGGAACCACAGCAACTTCAGGCTATGAGAAGCTTGGCACATGTGAAAATGGAACCTCAACATTCAGAGCAGTCATTGTTTATCCAACAGCAGCAGCAGAGGCAACAACAGCAACAACAACAACAACAACAACAGCAGTTTCTTCAAATGCCGAGGCAATCTCAGCAGGCTCAAATGAATATATTTCACCAGCAGAGACTTCTGCAACTTCAACAACAGCAACAACTCCTGAAATCAATGCCTCAACAGCGTCCTCAATTACCACAACAGTTCCAACAACAGAGTTTACCTCTGAGGCCACCTCTGAAACCAGTGTATGAACCTGGCATGGGTGCTCAGCGTCTTACACAGTATATGTACCGACAACAACACAGGCCTGAAGTAAAGCTTCTTACCGTAAATGATTTTTTTTTTTCTGAAGCGTGTGCTTTTCTTCATGAAAATAGTTGTCTTGATATTAAATGCAGGACAATAACATCGAGTTTTGGAGAAAATTTGTAGCTGAGTACTTTGCTCCTAATGCCAAGAAGAGATGGTGCGTTTCTATGTATGGCAGTGGCCGGCAAACAACTGGCGTTTTCCCTCAGGTTTACTGCTCAATAAACTTGCTCTTGTTGATAACACTATTGTGAAAGAGATTGTCTTCTTCATCTAGTTCCATCTTCTTTTGCTAATCTGATCTCATGCAACCAAGCCAGTTGTTTTGAATAAACTAGGAACTTGTTTCATGTTATACGTCTTTACATGGGTATATCTGTTCACAAACATTGCAGGATGTGTGGCACTGTGAGATATGTAACCGAAAGCCTGGACGTGGTTTTGGTATGTTATTTATATGATCAGTGCTTGTCTGAGCATTGTTTTATGGAATACAACATTGTTCTGTAGTTCTTAGAGAATATTCCTTCTATACTCATCCTTTGTCTGCTCTGCCTGTTTGATTGTATGTAGAGGCAACTGCTGAAGTCCTCCCGCGGCTTTTTAAGATCAAGTATGAAAGTGGCACTTTAGAAGAACTGTTATATGTCGATATGCCAAGGGAATCTCAAAATTCATCTGGTCAAATTGTTTTGGAGTACGCAAAAGCTACACAAGAGAGTGTATTTGAGCATCTTCGAGTTGTACGTGATGGCCAACTTCGAATAGTTTTCTCTCCAGATCTTAAGGTTCTTCAAGCTACGCTCTTTCTCTCTCTCTTGGCAAACTACTATACCATAATATTCCTCTCCAACCCCTTGATTCTTGTACGTTCCTTCTCAGATATTCTCTTGGGAATTTTGTGCCCGGCGGCATGAAGAGCTTATCCCACGACGGCTTTTGATACCGCAGGTAACTTCCAGAAAGATTAACCATTTTACTTTCTGTTTCCATAATTGAAACAGCATTTTTATGTTTCTGGCCAAACTGATAAACCCATAATATGTTGTGCTAGGAACTTTTGCTAAGTCATAGTTTTTTTTGTATATGCGACTTTTTTTTTGTCACAAAATAGGATATGCTGATGTAACATTATTTTGTCACAAAATAGGATAGTCTGTTTTACTTTCGTTTTAGGTTAGTCTGTAACTAAAATCATCACTTTACTTTTGAATAAAAAAAATTTGCTAAGCTAATTAGCTATTTTGGTATTTCATGTACAGGTTAGTCAGCTTGGATCGGCAGCTCAGAAATATCAACAAGCCGCTCAAAATGCAACAACAGATTCTGCTCTTCCGGAGTTACAAAATAATTGCAACATGTAAACTTGCTCCCTTTTGTTGTTAGATTACTGTAACAAATCATGTTATTGAACTTTCTGTTGATGATCTCTGACGTACTGCTACTGTTACGCAGGTTTGTTGCATCTGCTAGACAGTTGGCAAAGGCCCTGGAAGTACCACTCGTGAATGATTTGGGATACACAAAGAGATATGTTCGGTGTTTGCAGGTATTGAATAATATCTAACTATTAAATCAAGTGCCATTTCAACTCTCCAATTTTGCATAGAACATTAGATACTGCATTGAATGGATGGTCAGCTATGGAAAGGATATAATGAGACAATTAAATGAACTTTTGTAGTAAGTTTTCTCTTTACATGACCATGCTTGCTAATTCATATTGATATTCTGCAATTTTGTAGATCTCGGAGGTTGTAAATAGTATGAAGGACTTGATAGATTATAGCAGAGAAACAAGAACAGGACCAATCGGTAAGTTAATGTTACCACCTTTCAAGCATCTATTCTTTTTGTTCGTCTGTTATTTTCGCCGGTGTTATCACAGCAGCTTTTATAACGTGCGACTGATAGATATCTCGTGTCAATCATTCTTTTGTTTTTGCGTTTTTCTATTTCGTACAGAGAGTTTAGCCAAGTTTCCTCGGAGAACAGGTCCTTTGTCTGCACTTCATGGTCCTTCTCCTCAGCAATCCAGTGAACAGCTAAGGCAGCAGCAGCAGCAGTCAGTTTCCCAGATTGCAAACAACGATCAGAGTTCTGGGCAAAGTTCAATAAACTATGCCTTTAATGCAGGTTCTGCATCCACCTCCACAAGCAGTATCGCAGGGCTCATCCACCAGAATTCGATGAAGCAAAGACATCAGAACGCTGCTTACAATCATCCGAACAGTCCTTATGGTGGAAATTCAGTTCAGATGCCGTCACCTAGTTCCTCGGGCACCATGGCGCCATCATCCCAGCAACAACAACACAACCTGCCATCGTTTCAGTCTCCAACTTCCTCGTCTAACAACAACAATCCCCCTCAAAACGGGATAACATCTGTTAATAATCACATGGGTTCCACAAACTCACCAGCAATTCAACAGGCTGCAGCTGATGAAGCAAACGAGTCTAGCTCGGTGCAGAAGATACTGAATGAGATCCTGATGAACAACCAAGCTCATAATACCTCAGGAGGAAGTATGGTTGGTGGGCATGGGGCTTTTGGGAACGACGGGAAGGGAGGTAGTAATGTAAATAGCTCTGGTGTTCTGATGATGAACGGTCAAGTGAACAATAACAGTAACACAAGTACTGGAGGTGCTAATGGGTTAAATGGTGGGATGGGTCAGTCCATGGGAGCGAACGGAATGAATATTAACGGGAATAATGGTCTGATGAACGTAAGAGTTGGGATGATGGTGAGGGATCCAAACGTGCAACAGGATCTAGGTAACCAACTATTAGGAGCAGTCAATGGTTTCAACAATTTTCAGTGTGATTGGAACGTATAATGAAGAAGATCAAGAGACTTTGGAAACGAGTAATGTTATCCGCTTGCGAAGCATCATCAGGATATGGATTAGGCCTAAAGCCGCTACGCGATACTGTGCTTGTGAAAAAGAAGAGTTAAAAATCTTTGTACAACATCTGGTTTCTAGGTCACCTCCTCCACAACCACAAATGCCATCTCGAGTTGCTGTTTCCTTTATTTATTTTTTTTCCTCGAAATCTTGGGGAGTTTTCTTATGCTTTTATATTTATAATGTACATCTTTCTATGGGTGTTACATCATCAGAGAGGCAATGAATCAGATGCTGTATCCTTCTTTTATCTAGTCTTCGATGTGTTAACGAAACTTGCCTAAACTATGACAAAAAGAATTGAAATCCTTATGTTCGATGTCTACGGTTGGTTGGTTGGTTGGTCGTATCAAAACTCTTGACTCAAAATCTAGAATGTATCCAAGTATCTGAGATACTCTAAGCACGATTCATAGACTGAGAAAAGGGTCTGTTAACTGCAACAGTAATCAAAAATTTCATTGCTGATAATATGGGAAAAAAACAATTGATCAGCTCCACAACTGTGTATTCATACTCACATTTGACTACATGATTCAGCATTAACATCATCAACTGACAAACAAGAAGGCACTAAATCCGAGATCTGTAAATTTCAGAAAGAGTAGTCTTTCAAGTCTGCTTGAGAGTCATCCATATCAATCTCAGCGGAGCATTCTTCGGAAGTAAGAGGAGGGAGTTTACGAGTCTTACGCTTCAAGTTGTGTTTGTGCCAATCACTCTTGAAATGCTCTCTGTATTGCTTAGCTTCTCCAACGAACGTGTTGCAGGTACTGCACTTGATCTCTTTTCCTTCTCCTCCTTCTTGCTTTGTGTCGTTAGTGTTACCAGTACCAATCTCTTGCTTCTGCATTTTCATGCTAAGTTGAACGACGGGATCGGTCTCAGCCTCAACAGGTAACAATGGCTTTTTCGTCTGCGATGCCATATCATCATGCTCATCGTAATGATCCATGCTTGTGTCACCTTCGGCATGAACTGATACAGCTAATATCTCTAATCTCCCCTGCATATTCCTCACAAAGGAATCACACTCTCGGAATAGTCCTGGTTCCATCTCGCAGACCTGCACAAGATTGAGTCACCACAATCAGCGAGTTAGAGAAAAATTAAAAAGAAGTTAAAATGCTTAAAGCTATAGAATCATTACAGTGGACATCTGAGTTCCAGATTCGTCTTTGGAGACAACAGAAGTGTCCCATTCCTTTAGCTTCTCCAGAAGCGCCGTGAAGTTTTGAACAGGAACAGTGAGACGCAGTCTCATTGGAGACCGCTTTATAGGGAAGTGCTTCTGCAGCTCACGGATGACATCAAGAGCCTGCACAAGTTTAATAATTAAAAGAAGCTTTTCATAGGAAGCTTACAAGTCACTGTTCTCCAACATTAAACATGTACCACTCACCTGCTTCTTGGAATTGCTATGAGGATCAACAGCAAAATGAACTTCATGCATTAGACGCTCTACCATGCTAATGGTATAAGGACGTTGGGTTTCAGGGTTAATGGTTTTCTGCATTACAATCGTAGCAATATCCCGAAACTGGCTTGAGAACTGTGATTCTCTCTCTTTTCCAGCAACTTGAAGCTCACCTTTGTCCAGAATCTGAACATATACGACAAGTTTTGAGGAGGCAGAGCATCAAAATCTAAGAAACCAAACAAGTTTAATGAAGAACAAAGCCAATAACAGACCTCCAAGCATATCTTCGTATGATCATCTGATCCAAAGGCCTTTATCAAGTCTTTTGATTTGGCAAGAACTCCTTTCGACACATTTGAATAAACAGTATGTGACTGCGACACTTCATCTATGTCTTTCTCCCTGCACAAATATTGCTCGCATCTCATTAGTTTTCTATATTTCCATGAATTACTTACTTTCATCAAAGCTAAATAAACAAAGCAGAATACACAAAATCAAAAATGACCAACTTGAAGACATCAAATAACAATCACAAACCTAAAATGGAAAATCTGGGGCTAATACTCGATTCGCTTCAGATTAAACAAACCTAAAACGGAAAATCTGGGCGCTAATACTCGATTCGCTTCAGATTAAGCAAACATATGATCAATTTGAACAAATCTTCACACCAAGTTCATCATACGATACAGTGATAAACAATCAATAGGACTTAAGGCCTCTTTATCAGAATCGAATCGCCAAATTGGGAAAATCAACCGGAGACCAGTCAAGAACGATAGATAGCAAACGAAAACGAAGATTGACGAAGCGGATTATAAGTCTATGAAGCAAAAGATTTCGATTACAAAATGAGGATGAGTGATGGTAAACGCTTACACGCCGGACCGCCATGAAAGGACCTTATTCTTGTAGCAAGCGATCTCGAAGCGGTTCCCTTGCTTTTTCAGTCGAACCACTGCGACGTTCGTCAACCTCTTCTGCCCTACCGGCTGCACCAGCGTCTTCGACATCTCTCTATCTCTCTCTCTCTCGTAAGTTTCTGGAAGCTATGTGTTTTTTCGCTCTCGCCGGCAAAAGGGTTTTGTAAGTGGGTGTGAGGATTTAACCAGAAACGATTGCCTAGAAAACTCAATCACCAACAATTCAAGAAAGAATTACAGAGTAAAAGAGAGAGATTGAAAGAACTTGTGATACACAGAGATTGTTTACCTGGTGTTCACCGCATTTTACAAAACCGTAAAACCGTTATAATTCACTGGGGCTAGCCGAGACTAGCTCTCTTTAACTTGCTCAGAAACTTGAGCTAATAGTTTTACAGAATTGGAGAGGAAGAAGACGAAGAAAAACTTAACGACATTAACAAAACTATGTTTCATCACAATCCTTTTATAAGAGAAGGAGTGAAACGACAACGTAAAATAGCTATATATCCGGTATAAAACAACTCGAAACTAAACCAATACTAACTTGAGTTAAACCGAGCTTAACCAGCTTCCTCCTCACTTTTGAATTTGGCGGCCAAACCTGCAAAACTCCACCTTGCCGAGAAATTCAAAAACAACATCACTCTGCTCCACCTTGAACAGACTTGATTAAACTTGATAGATGACGAAAGTCCCTGAGAAAACCCTCTCAGCTTTGAGTTTAATAAACTCCCTAAGTAAACCACTTAGTTGCTTAATAACTTAGAAGCACTCATCTTCCGTCACTTCTTGACTCCGAAAAACTCGAGCGCTTCCTTGAATTTTCCAACTGGTAACACTTTCGTTAAGATGTCTGCTGGGTTATATTCTGAGGCAATCTTTGTGACCTTGATATATCCATTCTTAATTAGGTCCCAGATGAAGTGGTATTTTACCGCCATATGCTTTGTCCGCTCATGGAAGACTGCGTTTTTGGCGAGAGCTATAGCACTATGGGAATCACAATGAATGGTTACAGCTTATTGATTAAAACCTAACTCGGTCAGGAAACCTTTTAACCACATAGCTTCCTTGGATGCTTCTGTCAAGGATATGTATTTTGCTTCTGTGGTAGAAAGAGCTACTACCTTTTGTAAGTTTGATTTCCAGCTCACTACGTTTCCTCCAACCATGAAGATCATGCCTGAGATCGATCTTCTCTTATCTAAATCTGCAGCATAGTCGGAATCATAGCAGCCTTCGACCTGAAATCTACCTTTGTTAGTGAAACAAAGTTTAGTTTGTAGGTTTTCCCGAATGTATCTCATAATCCACTTAACAGCAAGCCAGTGATCTTTCAATGGATTGCTCATAAATCTGCAGACTAAGCCAACTGCATATGCAAGATTAGGTAGAGTCTCGATCATTGCGTACATCAAGCTTCCCACAGCATTTTGGTATGGGACGGTTTTCATTTTACCTGACTGCTCTGAGATCTCCTTCTTTGTTGCAGATCGTAGGTGAAAATGAGCTCCCAATGGTGTTAATACACCCTTAGTTGCATCAAGACCAAAGTTCCCCAAAACTCTCTCAAGGTATCCTTCTTGAGAAATGGTGAGAGTCCCTTTCTCCCTATTTCTTGTAATTTTCATTCCAAGAATTTTCTTCGCAGCCCCTAGATCCTTCATCTCGAATTCTCTACTCAACAAATCCTTAAGTTCATTTACATAGACCTTATTCACCGAGGCTATGAGCATGTCATCAACATATAGGAGCAAATACACATATGTTCCATTCTTAATCTCTTTGTAATAAACGCATGCATCATATTCACTTCTTAGGTACTTATGCTTAATCATGAATTCGTGAAATCTAGTATTTCATTGCCTAGGAGACTGCTTGAGTCCATAAAGAGATCTCTTTAACAGACATACTTTTGAGGATGTTTCTTGTCGATGTAGCCCTCCGGTTGTTCTATGTATATGGTTTCATCAAGAAAATCATGAAGAAACGTAGTCTTCACATCCATCTGCTCTAATTCCATGTTGTGGTGGACAACTGCAGACAGCAAACAGCGAATAGACACATTTTTAGCCACCGGTGAGAAGATTTCTTTGTAATCCACACCTTCCTTTTGTGAATACCCCTTTGCTACAAGGCGAGCTTTAAACCTTGGTGTCTCTACCCCGCTGATTCCTGCCTTTCTCTTGAAAATCCACATGCATCCAATTGCCTTTTGAGATTTAACAGGGTCAACAAGTACCCATGTACCACTTTTCTTTAATGGTGTTATTTCATCATCTGCAGCATCAAGCCATAGGTCTCTATCTGGATCTTCAAAAGCTTCCCTGAAGTTCTGAGGTTCGTCTTCCTCCATCTTCCATCATTAGATATGCATATCCTGCCATATCATCATTTTCAGGGTAAGTTTTATAGTCTTCTAACCTGACTGGGGGTCTAGTGATTCTCCTTTCTCTGTCTCTTGCAAGTTGGTATTTACTTAGATCATCATCCTCATCCTCATGATGATTTTCATTCATTTCATTTGAAGCTTCTGTTTCTATAACTTCTCCACCTTGAGCTGGCCTGGTTTCTGTTTCGCTCTTTCCTGAAATTTCATATCTCAAACATTTGTCAGTGTTGTTTGATATGATTTCATTTACCTTTCCCGAACTCTCATCCGCATTTGAGTTCTTAAACACGGTATCCTCTTTGAAAAACACATTTATACTAACGACACACTTGTTTTCTTCAGGCAGCCATACTTTATATCTCTTTACTCCTTCAAGGTATCCGGTGAAGAAGCCTTTCTTGGCTTGAGGACTTAACTTTCCATCATCATTATGAATATATGTCAAGCAACCAAATCTTCTGAGTTTACTCAAATCCGGAAGGTTTGAGGTCCATTTGTCTTTTGAAATATCAAAGCCTATTGCCGAGGAGGGTGAGAGGTTTATGAGATATACGGCCGTGGAGGCAGCCTCTACCCAAAATTTCTTCCCTAGTCCACTTTCGCTTAGCATTCTTCAAACTTTGTTTAAGATGGTACAGTTTAAGCGTTCTGCTACACCGTTATGTTGTGGGGGTGTAAGTGCACGTCTGATGTCTGATTATACCTTCATCTTTGCAGAACTTATCAAATCTCAAGTTACAGAATTCTAGGCCGTTATCAGTTTAAGCCTATTTACCTTTCTTTCTGATTGTGTTTCAATCATTTTCTTCCACTCCACAAACTTGATAAATGCTTCATCTTTTGTTTTCAAGAAGGATATCCATGACTTCCTAGACCAGTCATCGATGAATGAGATGCAGTACTGGCATCTTCCGAGGCTCATGGGAACATTAGGAGAGCCCCACAAGTCTGAGTGAACGTATTCAAGCTTGTTTCTGGTCACATGCTTTGCTTCGGTGAAGCTGAGTCTCTGTGTCTTTCCAAGAACACAATCTTCACAGAAAACTATCTCTTCTAGCTTTCCTTTGTCGATGCACCCCTTCTGAGCTAGAACTTTAAGTGCTTTCTCACCTGCATGACCCATTTGGCTATGCCATAATTGGGTGTATTCTCTTGTAAACAGACCTTTATTCTTGTTTTCAATGACATTGCAGGTCTCTGCAACCTTTGCACGAGCTTGTAATAGGTAGAGGGTATATTGACTCTTCCTGCATCCTTTCATTATCACTGTGCATCCCTTAACTATCTTAACTGTACCATTGGACCCTTTAAATTCACAGCCCTTAGCTTCCAGAGTACCTAAAGATATTAGATTCCTTCCAATTTCTGGCATAAATCTAACTTCACTTAAGACAAAAGTAGTTTCATCTGGATTTTGAAACCTTACAGCTCCTATTCCTTTAATATCAAGAAATGAGTTGTTAGCAACCCTTACTCTTCCTGTCTTTACTTCCGTGAACTCCAGGAATATGTCCTTGCGGTGGGTCATGTGGAATGAGCACCCAAAATCCATGATCCACTCATCTTGGTCTGTGTTGTTCTGTGACAGATTGTACTCACATACGAGTAAGCCAGCAAGATCTTGTGCGTCATCTTTAGTTGTTGACGCTTCTCCTTTATCCTGTGAGTTTATCCTTGTTTTGTTTCTGTCTAGCCATTTATAGCATTGTCTTTTGAAATGGCCTTCCTTCCCACAGATCCAACAAATCTTCTTTCTTTCTGAAGATTTTGATCGCGACCGATTGTTGTTGCGATTCTTTGTATTAAAACTTCTTGATTCTGACCTTCCTCTTGCGTAATGTCCTTCTAAGTTTGTTCTTGGGGTAAAACTGTGTCTGCTTTCCTTTTCCTTGGATCTTGCAGCACTAGCTACATCGTCAAGCTTGAGAACGTTTCAGCTATATTTCAGAGTTTCTTTCAGATTGTCATATCGTGGAGGTAGTGCATTTAAAACCAGAACTGCTTGCACTTCCTCTGGGACCTCGATACTCAGATGCCTCAATTCTCGTATGATTTTAAGAAAGTCATCAATATTCTCGTTAATCGTACGATGATCTTGCATCCTGAAACCATATAGCTCTAATTGAGCATGAACTCTATTCGGAAGCGTTTTATGCATGTATAATGCCTCTAACATTGCCCATATTTCAGCCGCAGTTTCACATTCTTCGATCTTCCTGAGAACATGATCTCCGACGCTAAGAAATATGATATTTTTGACTTTATCACATCTCTCTAATCTAGCTTCTTCCTCAGCTACTTTCTTCTTTAGCGTTTCTGAATCTTTATCATCTTCTTCGTCCTCCACCTTGGATTCTTGAACTTTAGGTATTAGGACGTCCTTTAGTCCTGATACACTTAAGTATGCAAACATCCTTCTCTTCCATATCGAGAAATCGCCATCTCCGTCAAATTTCACGATATCAATCTTTGCGTTTGCCATTCTTGGACTTGATTGCTTGATCGGATTCTTCTGAATTCTTTGCCGATGAACTCCGTTGGCTCTGATACCAAATTGTGAGGATTTAACCAGAAACCGATTGACAAGAAAACTCAAGCACGGACAATTCAAGAAAGAATCACAGAGTAAAACAGAGAGAGATTGAAAGAACTTGTGACATGCAGAGATTGTTTACCCCGGTGTTCACCGCACTTTACAAAACCGTAAAGCCGCTATAACTCACCGGGGTTAGCCGAGACTAGATTTCTTTAACTTGCTCAGAAACTTGAGCTAATCGTTTTACAGAATCAGAGAGGAAGAAGATGAAGAAGAACTTAACGACATTAACAAACTCTGTTTCATCACAATCCTTTTATAAGAGAAGGATGGGTGAAACGACATCGTAAAATAGCTATATATCCGGTATAAAACAACTCGACACTAAACCGATACCGACTTCAGTTAAACCGAGCTTAACCAGCTTCCTCCTCACTTTTGAATTTGGCGGCACAAACATGCAGTGGGCTAATTATGAAAGAAACTTTTTTCCGTGGCATAAAATGAACTGAAAAAAAATACTAGACCTCTTTTTGGTAATTGGATATGTTCAATTATTGTTGATGCTATCTTTTTCTTTGGATATTTTGTATTTGACGGTGTCGCAACCGTTTGTTGTCCGAAGTTCATTTTATGCCACAGAAAGCTAGTCGAGGTTGTTTCTATACTCTCAACACTTTGATATAATCTGTGTTACGAAACTAAAACAAAGTGTCTTTTTTTTCTTTAACATAACAGAAATTGGAGAGCCTTGAAGTAAAGAAAAAACCTCGACTAGCTTTTTTCCTTTCTACATCCTCTTTCTCATCGACCTTTTGTTTTGTTTGAAACACAAATCTGAGATTATTTGTTTTGCCCGATTACAGGCATTAAAGAAGACTTTTAAGAAGCTGGATCATGACGTAAATATACATGAATTTTTAGGAGCAAGTAAAATGAGTTCTCACAGGTATGGTAAGCATTATAATATATGTAATCTATCAGTGGATCATGAGTTTTCATAACAAATGTAGCCTTATATTTAGCACCGGTCCAGTAAATTTTGATGATCTATGTCAAATTTGTTTTTATGCCTTTTAATACTTTATAAATATTTTTTTTAAAATTTGATGCCCTTTTGATACCTATAAAAAAAACAAAAGTTTGTGCTGCCCTAGACACAAGCTTTGGTTGCTTGGCTTCTGGGCCGGCCCTGCTTATATTGTCATTGCGAACCACTAAAATATCTGAGACGTTGTCTTTCCTGTCCTGCAGGAATCAAACTATTGAGGTATGGCTCGACGACCATCGTCAGTTCTTGAATTTTCTTAGATATTATTAAAGTTCTCTGAGTCATATTGTGAAAGTCTATGTTACCTTGACCACACAACAGGGTCTAAGCAACCAAGTAGCGATTTTCCAAGCTCAACTTATGGAGTGTCATAGGAGGCTAAGGTGTGAAATTTTTATAGTTTCTTGAGTTTTCAAGTATCTTGGAATCTAGTTTCAGGTTATTGGAAGATTCATTGAGGAAATCCATTCAAAGAATCCAGATGTACAAGGTGTGTTATTTTATTTTCCTTTTAAGTCAATCATATAGACACATGATTCAGGAGTTCATTTCAGCTTCCTGAAACCCCATATGAACATTATTTACAAAAGACGGTTTGCTTCACTTGCAGGAACATTATCGAAAGAACCAACTTTTGCCAATAGAATGTACAACAACACAGGTTAAAACCATCTTTTCTTTTTCCTCTGTATCCCTCCCTCTCTCTGTCTTCATGAGGACAATTTCTTAACCAGACCAAAGCCTTTAACTGCAGTTTCACAGCGGGATACAGTTGCCTTTGGCGATGGGAGGTAATAATAGTATGCAAGAAGCTCATTCCATGTCTTGGCTTCCTGATAACGGTAACCAGCAAACAATATTACCTAGTGATTCCAGCTTTCTTCCTCATAGGTAAGATTCTATGTCACAATATATAAAATCTATTCATTTCCAAAAATGCTCTCTCAAGTCATGTTCTACTGATTTGAAAACAGAGAGATGGATGATTCGATTCCCATTTACTCAAACTGCTTCTTTGAGTCTATAAAACTGATAGGGATTTATTTATCTCCACGACTTTCACCTGAGGTTACTAAAAAGTAATCTCAAGAGTTTACCGAGTTAGTGACTGCAAGTACACAGTTGTGCATCTTGTAGTATAAACGGGATCGATCCTCAGACAAGGTTTATAACGCAATAGATTATAGGAATTTTTATCTAAGCTAAGTGATTTTAAGGTTTGATTGTGATTGAAATAATATGAATTTTAACTAAATCAGAACGAAATAACTAAAACGACGAATGAATTAAATTAAGAATGTATTAATAAGGAAAATAATCCAACCATGGATTAGGCATTAAAATAAATAGGGAGGAGATCGAGATATCAATTTTAATCGTGAATGTGTAATTTGGAATTCCAGACAATGAGATTTATAATAGGTTAATACATTCCCATGTAAACACCCTTATGCTTAGAACTATATTTGATCAATTCTCATTGCAAACCCTAAAACTAAACAAGCATTAAGATTCATCTCAATTTTCATCACATTCTCTAGACAACTACTTCCGCAGGCTAGATTCATAAGATTCACTAATCAGATTATCCTATGAATTCACTATCCCTTTCCCAAGGTGTGAATTCGATAAACCTTATATTAACTCTTCCAAGATCAACCTAGCATTAAACATATCTAATAGTGATGGATTACAATCCTAGACCTAAATATCATCTCATGATCTCAATTCCCCTAATCATCTATCCTATCCATGGATGAATCTAAGAATCTACTCAGACATGACAGAAATTGCAGAGAAAACAATCAGAGGTGAAGAAGACATAATTGAATTGCAGAGATTGAATAATACAAGAATTCTTAAGAAATTAAATTAATAATTGTCTTACTAAACACCATAGATTGTTGAAGAAATCACTAGGGTTCTCTCTCATTTTTTCTCTCTGGAGGCTGAATAAAAAGTGTCTGAGATTTTCCTAAAACAACTTTTTTATAGGTTTCTAAAAACCTAATTTATTAGACTAAAACGACAATGGGATCGATCGGACAAAGGGAACGATCGTTCCTTGAATCCGTCGTAGAAATTTTGGGCTGATAGATCGATCGATCTTGACGAATATCGATCGATCTAAACTTGCTCGATCGTTCTCCAGTCTTTCTGGTCGGTCTTGGAAAATCACGCAATCAATTTCATAACCGATCGATCGATCTTTTCAGGGTGAGATCGATCGATTCTTTCACATAAGGACATGTGTGGATTCAATCGCCATTTGAGCTCATTCCTTTTATTGACACATCCTGATTGTCCTCGAATGGTTGCATCGGCTACCCGTGACTTCATAGACTCCGAATTCCTAACTTGCTTCGAATTCTCTGAAAAATAGAAAGTGGAAAACATCCCAGAATTCTAATGCCTATGAACCTAAATGTATCATAAAATGTGAGATCTAATGGTTGATTTATGCAAGTTATGTATAGAATGATCTATTGAAACCGCTAAAATATGAGTTTATCAACTCCCCCAGACTTTTCTTTTTGCTTGTCCTCAAGAAATGACTGGAATGGAAAATGTAACAAACCTATTGGAACTCAGAGCCAAGCCATATCAGTCAAATATCATGTTCAATATCAAAGCTAATAACTATCGAATGCAAGGTGTGCAAGTTTACTTAAAAACTTTAGCCATGCCTATCACAAATCATCTTGGATCAAACTTAATCTACACAATGCATTAAGATCAACCTTCTCTTTTAACATTCATTAAACTAGAAACTCGTGAATCATGATAGACACTTTCAATGAACTCATTTGGTCAAGGGTAGGGTCAAGATATAAAATGATCTCTTCTTCCATAAGTTGTAAAAGCTAAATGTGGGGATCTCTCGAAAATGGAATGAACTTTAGAAGAATGCTAAAGGTAGGCTCCATTAGATGCATACAAGATTAGATTTTCATCTACCCGAAGTATACTATTTGTTGAAAATAAATATCCAAGCAAATTCCATTTCCCCAAAATACCTTTAATTCTACCCTTAAAAGGTCACCAACTTGAATATTTATCTTTAAGGTCAGACGCAAAAGCTTTCTAATCCATACATTTATTGTTATTTCTACTACACTTTACTAGACTTTTGTCTTTTACTTATTTTTCGTCCCTTTTCTCTCCCGAACTTTTTATTCCTTTGGCTTTTTTTGTCTAAAAACCTATTGATAACCCATTTCTTCTTTTCTTTTGAGTACCCATCTAGTCCTAATTGGTTTCAAAAGTATGAACCAAAACTACAATGAGAAACTAATCCTGTCGGTTCCTACCTAACACATTCATTCCGAAAAAGGCCTAAAACACTCACTAATATACTATGTGGTTTGAACAGACGTTAGGCTTAAGGTAGGATAGTCTACTTAGATAACAAAGAGTGGTAAAAAGGTAAAAGAAATCCAAGTATGTGTAGGTAAAATCCATGAGTCCAAATCCAGAAATCTAACCTGATAATTCTAAGTCCATATTATATTCCAATAGATAAGAGATGGTATCAAATAAAGCATGCTTCAACTAAGAGTAATCTAAAGTCAAAAAATTCCAGGCATGGATCAATCTTATGTTTCAACAAGCAATTTATGCATCAGATTATCAATAACTCGTCAATTTAAATTAATAAAATGAGCGATAGACTATATTAAGGCAATTTCATCATGGTTCCTTATGCATATGTAAATGTAAAACTAAATGAATGATGAAAAATATGTAATGAGAATGAAAGTTAGTGCAAACATAAATATCCTCCCCCAGACTTATTTTACACTGTCCCGGTGTAAAAATATAACTAAAGGAAGATACAAAATGAAAGAAAAATAAAATATAAAGGAAAAGCAAAAGAAAGAAAAAGAACTAAGTCAATGATCCTCGGGGCTCACGCTGCGACTCTGCCCCGGTCTGCGTTTGCGCCTGGGCAGTCTAGCCCCGTCGTCTGACTCTGTGTCCTCTGTGTCAGCTCCCGTCCTGTGTCCAGCAACATCAGGAATGTCTGCAGCTCCGGAAGACTCGCCTCTCTCCCTGGTCTGTGGTCCTCTGAAGCAGGAAGGTGGCTGTGGACATCTGATCCTGGCTATAGCCTCCCACATCCGCTGCATCATCGAGTGCGACCTCCTATGGGACTTTACCACCCAATCTCTGAACTCAGCCTCTGTAGCAGCGGAGGAGTATGGTGGGAGGTCGTACTCTCCGGAGTATGGTGGGAGTGCATATGTCTCCTCCTGGGCCTCTTGCGTCTGGGACGGATAATAGTCGGGGACTCTGTCGTCCTCCTGGTGAGGCTGTGAAGCATACGCTCTGGATGAGCTACCTCGTCGTCGCGACCCAGTGCTAGGTTGATGCAGTCGTTCAGATGGAATGGTGAACTCCAGATTCGCCCTAGAGCTCAGGGCTGTGAAGTCCCGGAGAGGGAGCTTGCAGAACTGGGTAGCTCCTGTGCGATCCTGGAACTGATATATGTACCCCGGCTTAAGTATCCCGGTGTTCCGGAAGTACTGCTCGTCGAAGAGTGCGATCTTGTGCTCGCTGGGTGTGGAGCCAAGATCGATGCCATGGTGCATAAATAGAGGAGACAGGAGGCTCCCAATCCGCTCGACCTTCTTGTTCACCGTGTTGAGGCCGCGGGCTTTCTTGGAGACGAGGTTCTCCGCAAAGATCGCACCCAGGTTGGTGCGTAGCATGGTCGGTGGAGGGCTGGTATAGATGGTGTGGGCAGAAGATGGGAGTCCGAAGTGAAGTAGCATAAGCTCATCCTTCCTCATCGCTCCGGACTCCTCCTTGGCAAACAGGATATTGCCAAGGATCTTCGCAACCACCCGAACCACGGGGTTCCGGATGTGAGTCAGCTTAGCCGACCTGGACTCGTAGCCTCCTGGGACAATTAGATTCCACAGCTCCATGGCCTGTGGGAAATCTGAGGGCCAGCTGCATAGCTCTTGGGTCCGGTCGAACCCGTAAAGGTCACAGAGATCCCGAAGGGAAATCTCGTAAAGAACCCCGCTGGAGAAGTAAGAGAGGGTCCCCTCGCTGGCGGCGGGGATGGCTCCGTCCTGGTAGCGAAGCTCGGCTGAAGCGAGAAACTGGCGCACCAACTCTGAAAAAAGGGGATAGGTCTGGTATGCAATGATGTCAAGTCCGGGCCTATGTAGCATGGCTCAGACCTCCTTTAGATGCCCATGCGCTCTAGGGTCCTCTCGCAGACGAAACGTGTGGGCGCCATCTCGATACGAAAAAACCTGTTGTAGAATGTGCAGTGGTGGTGTGTCCAGGCCTCTCCATAGCGGTAGTTCTGAAACCGCAAATCCTGCTGTATCTCCCGCATAGTAGTGTGCAGGATCAGCTCCGTCCTCCAATCCTGCTCGTCACCCGGATAAAATGGGGTGTTATCCGGGCGAGGCCACAGATACGATGTAGTCTCCGGGATGTCTATGTCCGGTCTCTGGGATGAGCTGGATGATGTGGCTCTGCCTTGTCTCTTCCGTGTCTGGTCACCGCGAGCCATATCTGCACAAATAAAAATCAAATTAATGTTAGATAATGAGTTAGCCGATTGCGATCGATCGTGTTCCTAATAGATCGATCGATCATAAAGGCGAACGATCGATCTCTAATTGGATCGATCGGTCCTATAATATTACAGGAATATGTAAAGTAGCTCGATCGATCGGTCGAAGGTGTTTAGTCGATCCTAATCTGTTACGGGTTTTTGTATGTGTTCTTGACAAATCACGATCCATCGATCCAAAACAGGGATCAATCGATCACATACTCGATATCGAACTCAAATCCCTAGTTTCGCTAATTCATGCCAAATCTCTTAAATCATATACGGTTTATGCTCCAAACAACCTAACAAACTTCTATTCAACTCCTATTCCTCCTAAAACACTCCAAATTCATTAATTTTCTCGAAATTTTCTTGTTTTCAGAGAATTGTACCTTTGCAGATCGATTGAAACGTTTACAAAATCAGGTACCGGATTAGGTGCAAGAACCACTTAAATCGATGGTGATTTGAAGGAGTTGTGAAGGAATTAAAATTTTAAGTTTTTTGAGATAATATTCGCGATATGAGGAGAAGATTTTAGGGTTTTAATTTGTTGTGATGATGTTTTGGGTTTATAAAGATGTTTTACGGTTTAATTTCACTGAAATCGAAACCCGGTTTACTTACCTGGACCGGGGATCGATCGATCGTTTTAAAGATCGATCGATCGTGGATTTGTACAGCTTTAATTCGATCGACCAACCGATCGATCGATCTCTTTTCGGCAAGTCGGTCTTAACTGGTCACGGGATTTTGGAAAGTGTAAGAGATCGATCGGTCATCAGTCGATCGATCCTACTGGCAAGATCGATCCAAGATTATGTCGCAAAATCCAGCTTTCTTAGGATCGATCGATCGTGTCCTTAAGATCGATCGATCTTGAGTCGTGGTGATACCTGCAAAATTAAGAACAAAGTTAGTGGAGCTAAATCCTAAATAACTAATATAGAAGTGTATACAATAAGAAACGTGGGTTGCCTCCCAAGAGCGCTTGTTTAATGTCACTAAGCTTGACGATCTCATGTTTGAGTTTATGCAGTGGGAGGTTCCGAGAGAGAAATTTGTAGGTTCTCGCTCTTGTCTTTGGTTGATAGGTAAGGTTTGCATCGCTGCCCATTTACTGTGAACTCTCCCCCAAACTTATTCCAAAGGACTACGGCTCCATAGGATCTGACCTCTTTGATAGTAAATGGTCCTGACCATCTTGATTTTAGTTTTCCCGGAAAAAGTTTCCATTTGGAGTTGAAGAGCAGGACTTGGTCTCCTTCTTTGAATTTTCGTCTCAGGATTCTTTTATCATGGAAGGCTTTGGTCTTCTATTTGTAGATTTTGGAGCTCTGATATGCTGCTTGCCTTGTTTCTTTAAGTTCTTTTAAGTCAATCAAGCGTTTTTCTGAAGCTGTCTTGATGTCAAAGATAAGTAGCTTGATAGCCCATAGTGCCTTGTACTCTAATTCTACCGGGAGGTGACAACTCTTTCCATACAGCAGGTTGAATGGAGTGGTCCCAATGGGGGTTTTGTTGGCAGTTCTATATGCCCATAGAGCGTCATCAAGCTTACTTGCTCAATCCTTCCTTGATTTGCCGACAGTCTACTCAAGGATTTCTTTGATTTGTCTGTTCGAAACCTCTACTTGCCCAGATGTCTGAGGGTGATAGGGTGTAGCCACTTTATGCTTGACTCCACGTTTCTTAAGCAGATTCTCAAAAATCTTGTTGATGAAATGGCTGCCTCCATCGCTGATAACAACTCTTGGGACTCCAAATCGAGGAAAAATTATGGTCTTGAATAACTTGATAACCACCTTCGCATCATTGGTAGGACTTGAAACAGCTTCCATCCACTTGGAGACATAATCCACTGCCACTAAGATGTATTTGTTGTTGTAGGAAGATGGGAATGGTCCCATGAAGTCAATCCCCCACACATCAAATATGTCAACCTCAAGAATAGGATTCTGTGGCATTTCATTTCTTCTGCTCATGTTGCCTTTTCGCTGACATGCAAAGTGTTCACCATACTCAGAACCATGACATTGTGTCAGTATTCCTGCTACTTCCTCCTCGGAGATACATCTTCGAAAAAGATGATCTTTGCACTGCTTATAGAGAAATGGCTCATCCCAATAGTATTGTTGGACATCTCTGAAGAATTTCTTCTTGTTGTAGCCCTGGAGTTCAGGAGGTGGGATTCCGCATGACAAGTAGTTCACAAAATCTGCATACCATGGAAGACTCAATTCTACTGCATTTGTCTCTAGGAGATTGTTCAGCTCATTGTCTACAATCTGAAGCATCTGAATTGTGTGAATTTGTTCTTCAGGTAGTGAGTCATTGATAGGCGAAATTTCTGGAATCCTCATTCTAGACAGATGATCAGCAACTCCATTTTCTAATCCCTTTCTTGTCCTTGATTTCCAAGTCGAACTCCTGCAGAAGTAATATTCATCTCAACAGTCTCGGTTTTGCATCCTTTTTAGCTAGTAGGTGTCTCAGTGCTGCATGATCTGTGTGCACTATCACTTTAGAACTAACCAGATATGTTCGAAACTTCTCAAATGCGTACATAATCGCTAGTAGCTCCTTCTCAGTTGTAGCATACTTTGTTTGTGCATTATCTAATGTCTTGCTGGCGTAATAGATCACATTCAGTTTTTTATCTTTCTTTTGTCCCAAGACTGCTCCCACAGCATAGTCGCTTGCATCACACATCACCTCAAAGGGGAGATCCCAGTCTGGTGGTTGTACTATTGGGGCACTTGTCAAGGCTTCTTTCAGCTTCAAGAAAGCTGTCATGCACTCCTCATCAAACATAAATTCTGTATCCTTGCACAGAAGTCTTGTGAGTGGTCTGGCAATGCTGGAAAAGTCTTTAATAAATCGTCTGTAGAAACCAGCATGCCCGAGAAAACTCCTAATTTCCTTGACAGATTTGGGAGGTGTGAGTCTGGTCATGACATCAATCTTGGCTTTATCTACTTCTATACCAGCTTCAGAAATCTTGTGTCCAAGTACAATCCCCTCTTTTACCATGAAATCACACTTCTCCCAATTCAGAACTAGGTTCGTTTCCTCGCATCTTTTAAGTACCCTGCACAAATTCGAAAGACACACAACAAAAGAAGAACCATATACAGTGAAATCATCCATGAATACTTCCATTATCTTCTCAATCATTTCAGAGAAAATAGACATTACACATCTTTGAAAAGTCGCAGGAGCGTTACATAGTCCAAATGGCATTCTTCTGTAAGCGAAGGTACCATAAGGACAAGTAAATATCGTCTTTTCCTGATCCTGAGGATGAATGGGTATTTGAAAGAATCCAGAATACTCATCTAGAAAACAGTAGTATGAATGATTAGTTAATCTCTCTAACATCTGATCAATGAATGGCAGTGGAAAATAATCATTCCTAGTCGATGCATTCAGTTTTCTATAGTCTATGCACATTCTATGACCAGTGACAGTTCTCGTGGATATCAATTCATCTTTCTCATTCCTAATCACAGTGATACCTCCATTTTTAGAAACTACATGCACATGTGAGACCCAATTACTATCTGAAATAGGATAAATGATTTATGCAAGTTTCCCTTTTTACTACCTCTTGTAAGTTTGGGTTTAGTCTCCTCTGATGTTCTATTGATGACTTAGAATCATCTTCTAAGTATATTATATGCATGCACAATGATGGGGAAATTCCTTTGATGTCTCCTAAAGAGTAACCTAAGGTTTTCCTATACTTTTTCAGCTCATGCAATAACATAGATGTTTCATTATCAGACAAAGAAGCGCTAACGATTACCGGGTAGGTAAAGTTTGTTCCAAGGAAAGCGTACCTTAGCCTTGGTGGTAGTGGTTTGAGTTCCAGTTTCGGTGCGTTCTTCTCACTCCAGTCGTCTTTGCTGCTAGTCTTACCATTGCTAGCTTCTGGAATCTCCAATTCTGATTTGCTCTCTCTTTTCAGTGGTTTGTGTGAGTCTAGAATTCGCTCGTACTGCTTAGCTTCCTCGTTGATGTTTATCGATTGCACAAACTCTTTAGTAAGAGCTAGTTGAAGAGAGTCTTCAACAGCTAACTCCTCCAGATACTCTTCAACCATATATTCCAGCATCTCAATGTAAAAGACTTTCTTCTCTATTGTAGGTTTCTTCATGACCTCCAGTATATCGAACTTTAATACTGAGGATCCCAAGTTCAGGTCGATAGTCCCTTTCTTAACATCAATGATGGCTCCAGTTGTGGCTAGGAATAGACGCCCTAGGATGATTGGGTCTGTAGGTTCGTCATCCATTTCTAATACCACAAAATCAGTGGGAATTATGCAGTCTCCTACTTTTAGAGGCAAGTCTTCTAGGATACCAATTGGATACCGGATAGACCTGTCTGCAAGCACTAATGAGATTATGGTCTTCTTGAAGTCTGTCAAACCTAGTTTCTTTGACACAGTCAGTGGCATCAGACTAACACTTGCTCCTAAGTCAACCAAACATTTCTCAAAACTTAGAGGTCCAATAGAGCAAGGCAGTGTAAAACTTTCAGGATTCTTGAGCTTCCCAGGTAGATTGTTCTGAATTATTAAACTACATTCATGATTGATTTGTACCATAGCTTCTTCCAGTGCCTTCTTCTTAGTCAATATGTCTTTAAGGAGCTTGTTGTAAATTGGACAGTCTAGAACAAGGTCATGAGTGGCATTGTGACTTGAACTGTTCCCAGCAGCTTCTTGAACTTTTTGAACTGCTTGTCTAGGATCTGTTTCTTAAACCTTCCAGGGAATGGAAGTTTTGGCTCATAGGGTGGTAGGATAAAGTCAACTGTCTCCTCTGTAGCTTTGCCCTTATCAGCTTTGACATTCACAGCGATGTTTTTTTCCACAGGAGATTCTTCTTCAGATTCTTCTTCAGCTTCTTCACCAACTATTTCCTCTGCTGCAGTCTCAGTAGGTATGTCATCCAATCCAAATTTCTTCCCTGTTGCTTCTCTACTTGGAAATTCTTTTCCACTTCTCAATGTTATAGCCTTGCAGTATTCCTTAGGATTAGGTTCAGGATGTCCAGGTAGAACCCCTTTTCCATTGCTTCTTGAGGTTGAAGCCACCTGAGCAATCTGATTTTCCAGCCCTTTCACATTAGTCGCAAGTCCTTCAAACTTAGAGTTCAGATCATTGTAACAAGCTTTCATCTCAGCTATCTCCTTCTTTGTTCCCCCTTTCCTTCCAGCAGTTGCTTCAGCATGTTCTTCACTTCATCATCCTGAGGAGGTTGATTCGAATTACTTCCCCTCTTCTGGAAATTGCTGAGTTGTGGTCTTGTCACATAGCTGCTGTTTGAAGGGACTTGATTGCCAAAGTTCGAGTATCCTCTAGATTGGTTGTTTGCTTGTCCCTGATAGCTTTCTTGGTTGATGAAGTTGTTCCTCTGGAAGTTTCTTTGACCTTGTGGGTTGAAAGGTCTAGGTTGGAAGTTGCTTTGTCCTTGCTGGTTCGGTTGCTCGGACTGATAGTTCTGCCCTTGATTCTGATACCCCTGTCCTTGCTGCATCAGGATCGGTGGGTAGACCTGGTTTTGTGGGTTCTCCACATTCTGGCTCATGTAGGACAGGTTGTTGTTGTAAGGCTTAAACTGATAGCCTCCCTGATTTCCCACATAACTAACTTCTTCAGGGTTTCCTTCCAAGGTCTCCATTGTAGGGTCTTGATATTCTGGTTGGTAAGCATCTTGTTGATCCACAAAGTGGACTTGTCTCTGTTTCAAATGCAGAACCTTGTTCAGCCTATCAAATTTTTTGTTAATCTCCTTAAGCTTCTGATCCTCCAGCTTCACACCTCTTGATGACCTATTATAGTCCTCACCATATCATTGGTTGCTTTGGGCCAGGTTTTCAATCAGTTGCTCTCCTTGATCAACATCCAGATTGGCGAAACTTCCATAGCTCGCTGTATCAAGAGCTATTCTGAACTTCTCATGAACCCCTCCATGAAAGATTCCCAGCAGTGCATCTTTCTCCACTCCATGATGAGGGCATGCTCTGGTGTATCCTTTTAGTCTGTCCCAGGCTTCATAGAATGACTCATTTGGTCTCTGTCGGAAGGTAGTGATGTCATTCCTGATCTTAGCTGTCTTCTACTTAGGAAATAACTTGTTTGTGAATTCTTTCTTGCACAAAGCCTATATGGAGACCAGCTCTGAAGGCACATTGTGTTCCCACTGAGCAGCTCTGTCTCCCAAAGAAAATGGGAATAACATCATCTTGATTGCGTCTTGAGGGACACCATTGATCTTGACTGTCCTGCAGAGCCTCTCAAAATCATCTAGATGATGAAGTGGGTTCTCACTGGGTAGACCATAGAACTTGGAGTCTTGCACCATGTTGATTAAACTCGTCTTGAGTTCATAATTGTTGTTAGCAACAATTGGTGTAGGGATGCCAAGGTTGATGGTCCTTTCACCGGGTTCGTCGAATGCTCCAATGCGCTTGCGAGGAGCCCTTGCGTTAACTTGTGGAATAGGTAATGCACCAATCCCACGCCCTTGGTGTTCTTCTTGTTGGAAATGTTGAATTTCTCCTCTGTGATCTTCCATGGTCAGATTTGGAGATTGTTCCAGTCTTTCTCTTAGAGTTCTCAAACGGTTTCCTCTCTCAAAGTGTCCTATCTCGTGAATCAGTGGTTGCAAGTTTTGTTGTCCTTTGCTCCTCAAATTCATGAACCTGCAAAACATAAAGATTCTCGAGTCTAAGTCAGCGACAAGAGGAATGTAGTAAATGTAACAAACTTAGTCTTAGATGAATTCTTAAATCTATTGGCTAAATTGCTTCCCCAGCAACGGCGCCAAAAACTTGATAACGATTTATTTATCTCCACGAGTTTCACCTGAGGTTACTAAAAAGTAATCTCAAGAGTTTACCCGAGTTAGTGACTGCAAGTGCACAGTTGTGCCTCTTGTAGTATAAACGGGATCGATCCTCCAAGAAGGTTTATAACGCAATAGATTATAGGAATTTTTATCTAAGCTAAGTGATTTTAAGGTTTGATTGTGATTGAAATAATAAGAATTTTAACTAAATCAGAACGAAATAACTAAGACGACGAATGAATTAAATTAAGAATGTATTAATAAGGAAAACAATCCAACCATAGATTAGGCATTAGAATAAATAGGGATGAGATCGAGATATCAATTTTAATCGTGAATCTGTAATTTTCAATTCCAGACAATGAGATTTATAATAGGTTAATACATTCACATGTAAACACCCATATGCTTAGAACTAGATTTTATCAATTCCAATTGCAAACCCTAAAACTAAACAAGCATTAAGATTCATCTCAATTTTCATCAAATTCTCTAGACAACTACTTTCGCATGCTAGATTCATAAGATTCACTAATCAGATTATCCTATGAATTCACTATCCATTTCCCAATGTGTGAATTCGATAAACCCTAGATTAATTCTTCCAAGATCAACCTAGCATTAAACAAATCTAATAGTGATGGATTACAATCCTAGACCTAAATATCATCTCATGATCTCAATTCTCCTAATCATCTATCCTATCCATGGCTGAATCTAAGAATCTACTCAGACATGACAGAAATTGCAGAGAAAACAATCAGAGGTGAAGAAGACATAATTGAATTGCAGAGATTGAATAAGACAAGAATTCTTAAGAAATTAAAACAATAATTGTCTTACTAAACACCATAGATTGTTGAAGAAATCACTAGGTTTCTAAAAACCTAATTTATTAGACTAAAACGACAATAAAAAAAATGAGTTATTTACGGGATCGATCGATCGGACGAAGGGATCGATCGATCCTTGAATCCGTCGTAGAAATTTTGGTCTGATAGATCGATCGATCTTGACGAATATCGATCGATCTAAACTTGCTCGATCGTTCTCCAGTCTTTCTGGTCGGTCTTGGAAACTCACGCAATCGATTTCATAACCGATCGATTGATCTTTTCAGGGTGAGATCGATTGATCCTTTCACATAAGGACATGTGTGGATTCAATCGCCATTTGAGCTTATTCCTTTTATTGACACATCCTGATTGTCCTCGAATGGTTGTATCGGCTACCCGTGATTTCATAGACTCCGAAAATGTTCCTAACTTGCTTCGAATTCTCTGAAAAATAGAAAGTGGAAAACATCCCAGAATTCTAATGCATATGAACCTAAATATATCCTAAAATGTGAGATCTAATGGTTGATTTATGCAAGTTATGTACATAATATTCTATTGAAACCGCTAAAATATGGGTTTATCAAAAACAAGAAGATCAGATGTGCAGAAACCCTGGACAGCAGTTTGAGCAGTTAGAACAACAAGGCGACACTTGTTTGGGTTTACAACAAATTGGGGAGGAATAATCATATCCTACACCATTTGGTACTACTCTGGGAATGGAAGAGGATCAAGATAAGAAGATCAAAACTGAAATGGAATTGAACAACTTGCAACTACAACTACAACAACAACGACAACAACAACAACAGCAAGATACTTCATCAATGTATGATCCAACGGCTAGTAATAGTGGCTGCTTTCAAATTCCTCATGATCAACCCATTTTTGCCACTGATCATCATAATCATCACCATCATCATCAAAATTGGGCTCCAGATTCAATGTTTGGTCAAACTTCGTACAACCAGGTTTGTGTTTCACACTTTCCACTGGAAGTATCTAGCTATATGATTTACCAAGCTGAATATGTCTCTGTATCCTTTGTGATTTCAGCAACCGAACTAACTCAAGAGAGGGGTCATGTATGTAACCTGTTCTATGGACGATGACTAGACTTACGTCTGAACAAGGACTAGTTTGAGCCGTTGCTATAATGTCCAATATATATACATATATAGAGAGAGAGAGAATGTGTGTGTGTACATGTATTTGTACGTATGAGAGCTTGTGTCATATACTCAGGGCAGTTTAGGCATTGTGTGTATAAGAGATGTTGTCTAGAAACCTGATATTTTGTAAGAATGATAAATATAATTAAAATATATATAGTTTCTTTGTAGATGTTAGCCAAGTGTTTGAGACAACAAAACATGGTATCGTGATAGTATGATACTATGCAAAACATACTCAAAGTTTAACAAAAGGATCGGATTAAAAAATATATTAAACAATGCTTCATTACAATGAGTAACCCGAAGTCAAATCTCAACCTCTTACTAATTTAACAATCAAATCTACAATCTCGTACACTAATTTGATACCGAGCATTACCTATGGTTGATCTTCACATGGCAACTCGAGACGACACAATGGACAAACATGACTGGTCTGAAGCCACTTTATGATACACTCATCGTCAAACTCATGTCCACAAGATAAAGCCACAACTGTTCCTCCATCCTGAACTCTTGCAAACAAATTGTGCACCCTTCCGAGCTAGTCATGTTCTTGTCTATTTTCTTCTTCTTCTGCTGCTTTTTAATCTTCTTGTTGTATATTTTTCCTGGTTAGCGACTTGACCACGAACTTGCTAGCTGGTCGAAACCGTAGATTACTGGTATCATCAAACGAGACTTGAAGGGCTTCTTGAATCTGAGAGTGAGAGTCATTATCATCATCATCGAGATAATCAGGAACAAGATCCAACCGAACTTTCAGAGCACATCCAGGAGAATAATCACTACTTCCGGGACAAGTTACTTCATCAACATAATCAATTAGCTCCAACATCGCATCAAAGATAACATCGTCGATGATTCCGGCTTCCTTCAAGAAGCACTCCAAGTCTTCTTTGCTTTTTACACTCGTCGTTCTCATAATCGAGGAAGTCTTTGGCAAGCGACAGAGTCGTGAATGTCGAGTTATCATCTTCGCCTAAGATCCTTGCCGTGACTCTGATTGTACCAGCATCTTCTGGTTCAGGATCATTAACGATCTCGTGGGAGAATTTAGGTTTCATGACTGATTAATTTCGCAAGCACTATCAGACGAAGAAGAAATAGGGTTAATATTTCATTTTGTAGTCCGTATAGCTGCTCTGAGAAACAACCTGAATCGATGATCTTGATTTGTTTTAGGGTGACTTGTATTTATAACATAAGGCCTACCGTTTTTTTTTTTTTTAAGTCGGTGATCTGTTTGGATTTATTTGATTTGAGTATATAACCTATCAATTTCCTTTTTTCTCGGAGTAAAAATTTCCTTTTCTTCAGACGAGTGACATATAACAATTTCCTTTTTGCGGCCAAAATAAATATTTTTCTTCAAAAGAAAATGAAGGCGGTAACTATATAACTAATCTTATTATTATCCCAAAAAAAAAATTCTGAACAATTAGAAGATCCTATATATATACAATATCGAAAGATAAGACTTCTGGTCTTTAAATTTTGTCGAAGAATTTATAAACGACTCATCCTTTGGGGTTAATACGAGAATTACGAAGGAATATTTAGTGAGTAATGGATTTTAAGAAATGTTTTGTGAATTTTTTTAGTTCAAATATAAAAAAATCCAATTCTCATATTTTTAGATGGAATTTTAGAGTATGTGTACAAAAAAAATGGAATTTTAGAGTGTTTTAATCAAAATTATAACAAACTTTCCTAATTCATCCAAAAACATCTAAAAACTCATTACAAATTAAATTATTTCAAATCTTATAAAATATTATACTGAATACACTCTCTAAAAACTAAAATATCAAAACCTGCTAACATGACAAGGGCAATCGAATAAGCGATTCTAAGATTTATTTTCGTGAGTCTCAAATTTGAAGTTTGCAACGATGCAACCATCATGATAGAGACGGAGGAGATCGTGAAAACTCCAGCAATCTCTAGGTGATGAGATTGAAACCATTGTGGACTTCAATGGTTCATAATCAACCAACTCTCTCCAAACATAAAATCAATGTTTTAGTAGTGGATGGAGCTCCAACAGTAGAAATTCCAAATAATATCATTGAAAGTGTAGTTCCTCTATGGGAGGATTTGTGATTGGTAAGTTTTTTTCCATAGCTCTTCACGTGGTTAAGGTACATGTTATTGTTAAAAAGATATGGACTATTGGCAACAAGGCCTTTCGAATTGATGCATACAAAGTGGATGAATCGACAAAAAGGTTCACGATGAGGAACATTAAAGTACAATCTCGCGTCCTACATCGAGGGATTTGGAACAGCATAAACATCCCAATGATAATGTCTGATTGGGCTCCAGTGATGCACAAAGAAGTACAATCAGAAATCAAGTTAATCAATGTGGGTTACCTTCAAAAATGTACCACCTATCATGTTCTCTTAGGAGGAATTAAGATTTCTTTCAAGTACAATGAGAAACGCTGGATCCTTGGCCCAGATTGAATCGGCTTCACTTTTGTCTTGCCAGCATGTCAAGTGTCGAGGATATGCGGAGTGGAGATCCTCGGGCGCGAGTGCCTCTTTGACCGAGGGTCGAGTTTGTTGCAAATAGTAATTTTGGATTTTATACTTTCTCTCTCTATATTTCTGTATACTTAAAAGTCTTATATATAATTTGAAACAGCACAATATAACATTATGAAGAAATGTATTTTTTCATAAAACTACACATTTCGATTGTGACTGTTCATAAATAACTAAAAACTATAATGCTAACTAATATATACAACATCAACATTAACATTCCCCCTTAATTGAGTTTCTTTCTTTTGTCTAACTTCTTTCTTAATGATAATTGACTAGACATTTTTTGCCTTCAAATTGAATTTCATATCCATTTGAAATCATTTGAGGAACACTCAACAGATTTGTCGCTAATTCTGAAACTAGAAACACATCTTTGATGATCTTCTCTTCTTGGCTTGTCATCACTTGTATGTTACCCTTTCTAGCACTCATTACTACTTGACTATTCTCCACTTTAATTTACACATATATGCTACAATCATTAGTGATAGAGTATTTTTCATCCTTTTCGACGAACATTAAATTTTCTTTCCACGACAACTTTCTTGTGAACTTTTCATTTCATGTTTCTTACTTGGGTTTTTCCTTTCATGCCTATTTCTTGGGCTTTTCCTTTCATTCTTCTTCCTTGGAATTTTCCTTTCATGCCTTTTTCTTGGGCTTCCACATGTTTTTTGTGTGTTTTTAGAGTTTCCTTGACTCTAATACTTTTAAAGTCAAATCTCTTGTTTGCTTTAACACAACCACTATGTTGTCACCTCTCTCTCTGAGAGATATGAGAATGTTTTTTTTGGATAATTTAATAGTCCATCTTCTCGTCACCATAGACTCTTAATTGATTTCTCAAACAAATCAAGTCTCTCGTGAAAACCCTGTTTTCACTTTTCTTCTTTGCGATATTGTTGTTGTCATCATACTTATCTTTTATTGCGGAAATCTTAGTGGCCTTAGAATCTTTAAGGTTTTGATACCATGTTAAAAATCATAAACTCTATTTATGATCTTGGATTTTATACTTTTTCTCTATGAATTTTTTTTATACTTAAGAAATAGAAAGTCAATAGAGAACATAAAAAACATTTAACACAAATGAGAGAATATGTTTTTATTATGAACAACATCATCTTTTTACATGATAAGTCTTATATAGACTTTGAAACAACACAACATAATATTATAAAGAGAGATATATCTGTTCATAATAATATATTTTTTTAATTGTGACTATTCATAAATAACTATTTTAATAAACTATAATGCTAACTAATATATACAACATTAACATAAAACTCAATTATTCTAATAGAGTGATCATATACGAGGCTGGGACGATTGGAGGGTTTGTCGAGATCGATTCCCTTAGCACAAGACCCATTGGTCGTGGTCTGACTCGGGTGTTTGGCCGAGGGTCAAGCCTTTCGATAGTTCTTCCTTAATTCTTTATCTTACAACAAAAAAAATTTGTATTTTGATAAATTTTTAAAAATTACTAAAGATAATATAGACAAAAGACAAAATAATTTTTTAAAAAAAAATAAACAGAAAACTCAAATAAAAACTAAAAATATGAATTGCCTCCTAGAAAATGCTTGTTTTAAATCTTTACTTCGACTCTCTATGATTTTATGAGTTGGACGGATTTGAAGAGCTCAAGTCTCTCCTATAACGTGTGTCAGGTCTCTTGGAAATGTCTTCAAAATCTTCTTCTTTAGAAAAGTAACCACATTTCTTGTAGAGACGTCCTTTCGTATCTCTAAAAACTTATTGGACTGGTTTTGCTCTGACTCAGAGAGGTATCTAATCTAAGGATAGAAAACATCATAAGTGTATGTGAACAATATTTTCCTAATTAGACCAATCCATAACTGATCATGATGTAACCAAGAAGATTGTTCGAAGAAATATTGGACCATCATGTGGAATGTCAATCTTAATGACCTTAAAATTTGTGGAAATTTTGCATTTTCCAAAGATGAGCGGGACATCATTTACTTCACCAACTGGTGTATAGAATGATTCATTAGCAAGTTCAATCCTCAATCTAAGAGGATGCATTGTTTTACCTAATCTCCAAGCATTTTACAGCTTCTTTGGTTATTATGTTGACATATGCTCATGAATCATTCAAAACATCTTCAATATACCAACCATTGATTAAATATGTGAAAAAATCTTGATTTTCTTGCTTGGTCGAAAGGGCATCAATTTCACCATCATTTTCATAGCTTTCAGAGAAATATTCTCTCAAATGTAGATAATGACTCTAAGCTTCTCTAATGAGATGTCGATGGAAAGTATTATGACCAAAGAGTTGAATAATTGGCTTCTTTTTTTCTTACGGGACCGTACTTCTTCCCAAAATGTAGGCTGGATTTGCCTCCAAGTCTTTTACTATTTGTCATCTTGTATTGAACATAAGAGCTTGATTTAGAATCCATATCCCACATTTTGGATAGGTTCTGAAGTGGTCTTTTCATCATCGAAGACAACAATTTCATTGCATAACTTTTTAAGATTTGGTCAAGTCTCTCCCAAATCTTATCTAACAAAAATGGTGAAGTGTGTTCTCCAAATTTGTCAAATAACTGGCAGGTGCCCTTAAGTACTTGAAGAAAATCAAAAGTCTTTTATCCTAAGCTCATAATTTTACCCAACATGTCATAAAATCATCCATCTGAAGTAAATCAAAGAGATTCAAAAGCAGATTTTGATTGCTTTTGCCGTTCTTCCAAGACATTATGGCTGAATATGCTTGTATATCTTGATGTCTGACTTCATTGAGCTCTTCTTTAGTGGTGTGAGCTATGATTGCAATGGTGTTGAAATTCTCAGAAGTACTGGTAAGATTTTCATCCAATTTGTAATCTTCTCATCAAGGTGATTGTCGATCTCCTTAGTGGTGAGATTGGTGTTTTTGATGGATGTTGAGTTTTCTGCCATGTTTTTGGTTTGGTTCAACTCTTCAAATTCTCTCATTCCGTCTTTAATTCCTTAAAGTTGGATTGAAGAATCAAATTCTCCATCAAAATAATTATTTATATGATCAAGCTTTTATTGAACTCTTGAACAAACTATTTTTGAGATAGCTTCAATTATGCTATCTTTTGGGTGATTGGAGACTTGATCACGGTGGCAATTATTTGTGGTGGTGGATGATGGTAGTGATGGTTGTATGGTTGATAGTGGTGACAATTGAAAGCTCTATGATTGTTGTGGAAGTAAGGCATTATGATGTAATCTCCAACACGTCTGTGAGTGTTTTGGTGAGGTGGTGTGCAATCTTTGAATTTAATGAGGAAGCAGAAAATCAAATAAAAAAATTTGAAAAATCAGAAAAAACTACTAAGGGATTGATTGGTTCACCCGCTTCCATCCTTAAATGTAGCATTTAAGGGTGGTAGCGATTGATAGCAATAGTTTATAAAAACAATCACAAAAAACACTTTTTATCGCTTTGTACTATTTCGTTCCGTTCAAATCTAAAAGCTATTTATCTATAGCGTTTGCGGTTGCCAGGTAGTTGCAGGTAAGAAATTAAAAAAAAAACAAAAATTTTAAAAGGGAAAATTTTCATTTAGAATCAATATATATATAATTAAAAAATGTAATTTTAATATTATAATTAAAAATATGATTTGGATATTGTAATTATTAAATATATTAAATTATTAAAAAATTAATTAATATTCACTAATTATCTATCATAATTCATAATTTATATTTGTAATATCTCTAAACTAAACTATCTTCACAAAAAAAATTAATCACCAATATATATACATAATATATATATATATTTAACAAAACTAAATATTTTTGAGTCTAACATTAATCTTCACAAAAAAATATTTTTTTCATTAAATCATCAATTTCATATAAATAATAAAACTATAAATTTTTTTATTATTATTTATATTAAATGGATAAATTTCATATTTTATTATAATAATATGATTTTTTATATTTTTATATTTTTATAATTCCATAATATATTTATATATTAAATTATTATTTAACTGTTATTGCATTAGCTCTTCAACCAGTCATAATTATCCTGCAAACGCATTTGTTTTCAACCACTGCTCCAATCATATGAATCGCTTAATAACGTTTGAAACTGCAACCACTCGTTTTCGTAAACTCATGCACCCGGAATTGCATCTGTTGCGTTTAAACTAGTCAGGCCATGAAAAGAAAAATGAGCTAAACTAAAATTTTATAAGAAGTTCAAAGGTGAGTATGCAATCTCTGGCACCAGCGCCAAACTACTTGATGCAGGTGAAACTGAATCAAACATATAGAAACCAAAAAAAGAAACTGCAATTACAAGTGCATAACAAACGATGTAGTACTTAGGGTGTTGATCCACTGAAGATTGCAGAATATACATTTCAAACTATTAGACTTGAGTTTGAGCTAGAACAAAACAAAAGTTTGTGAAGATTTTCATGCAAAAAAAAAGTAATAAAAGCAATCAAAATCACTTTTGAAACAATAAAGAAAATATGTTAAGCTATGGAAGATTCACAAATATACATAACATGCAAACAACGATAATTATAGTTCATTTGTTAATTTTTTAACTCAAAACACGATTATATAACATTTCCATTATCGTGACTCCCATTATTGTACATAACAATAGACTCAATTTTTATTAGTTATTGTAAGATGTAGATATAAATTAATCGATCAAGTTTAAATTATTCACTATACTCTACTAGTTAGCTTTTCGCTGGTTGCGACACATAGATCATCAAATAATAGTTCAAGTTTTAAAAGATAGCACTGTCGTGGTTCTGAATTTTGTATGATCGTATTGCTAATTAGCTATTCTAGAATCATGTATTAAGAACAATTAAAGGTGAAGGTCCAAACAAGGAAAAAACCTTTGAAGTACAGGATTGGGTTGTGGTTGTGGCCGAGGTTGGGAACTTCTGGTCGAGGATTGGGTCTTCATGGCTTAAGAAAGGTGGCTCCTTTGGTCTGGAGAGGATAGGCTGCAGTCTGTTTCATCTCTAGGTCAAGGCTAGGCCTTGATTTATCATGTCGCTTCATTTGGTCGCTAGATGGATATGTTTTCACTAAATCTTGTAAATATTTCCAAACAAAGTTCAAAATAACTTGATTCCACTTGCATCTGATAGCTAACTCAAAGTGCCTCATCTCACACCAAAACCATTTAAAGAAAATTCTTAGAATATTTCTGTCCAAGGCTCAAATTTTGGTACAACATGTCTTTTTGATAAATCTTCAAATCTTGTGTTTCTTGGCCATTAATCAAGTATTTGAGCTTGAGAATATGGTTAGATAATGATTTGATGTTTTTTTGCTCATTTTTGTATATCTTTTTTACTATTTTGATTTGAAATGATTCTAAAACTATAAAATAAGAGAAAATCACCTTTTATGGTATAAAATTGCTGTGAAAAGCTTATAAACCATAGTAAATCTTTTTTTATATAAAAACATGTAAAAATCAATAAAATCATAAAGCTACTTTAGAGCGACGTATAGGCTATCACACAAAATGTAAGAGCCTTTAACTTACACACCTTTGTTTTGTTGATGATTTGATGGTTTTTGGTAGATAGACATAAAATGTTTTGATGAATTCGAAAAATTATCAGGGCTAAAAATTAGTCTCGGAAAATCAATGATGTATCTTGAAGGGTATCTCAAAGCAATAGGGAAGCAATATCCACAAGTTTCCGTTTCACCACAGGACAGCTTCCAGTGCAATATTTTGGACTGCCCATGCTTACGAAGAGAATGAATGGTCCACATTCTGCACCATTGTTGGAGAAAATTTGATGTAGAATGAGTTCATAGAATATAATATACCTTTCATATGCAAGAAGAATGATGCTACGACAATCAGTTATCAACATTTTAACGTGGCTATCAATTTTCAGAATGCTCAGTGGATATATTCAAGAGATTGAAAATATGTATGCAACTTTCTTATGGTCTTTTTTAAGAGCTGAATCCAAATACGCAAAGGTGGCATAAAAAGATTTCTACAAAAAAAAAAAGAAAGAAAGATGATTAGATTTTTAATATCTAAGAAATACAAATAAAGTGTTTTGATGAAAACTAATTTGGAGAAGTATGAATCATGTGGCATAATGGTAGCCACCTCTGTATTCATTACACCAGGTCTGGGGTTCGAACCCAGTACCTCACATGTTATTGGAGATATTAAAACCAATATGCTATGTTGACAAAAAAAAAAAAACTATTTTGGAGAATAGTTTTAAGCAATAATCGCTTTGGGCTAAATGGTTACATAACACCATAATTCAATCAAATATAGGATTATGTCTGTCAAAGACGCCGTTGAAGTACAGAGAAATCGCATCAACAACAGATTAATAACTGGAGATGGAATCAATGGCTTGAATTCTGGGCAAAGAATAGGCTGTATATTCTGTATAGTGAAAGAAGAAACACCGAACTATCTCTGCTTTGCTTGTGAATCTTCTGAGGAGATTGGTCAACCTGATGCAGCCCATAACATTGGTGATGTGGGATGAATTAAACTAAATAGATAAAAAAAAAAAAAATCTTGGAAAAAACTACAATAACATCTTAATCACAATCGATATAATGTACCTTGAACGATCTGAACAGCATCAATCGTGGTTTGGACACAGCCCATAAAATCGGGCTTAAGATTTCTGAAGTGCCCACCTCTTGCGTAGTGTGTACTAATTTCAGACTAACGTCCGGTTAATGATCCAACGGTTAGGAAGAAACAAAGTATGACTAATAAATAAAATCCACCGTAAGACCAACTGTAGAAGATTACTGTGGCCCCGCGAGTGTGGAATCCAGAAGCGAGTCGGTGAAATCAAAAAGGCATCTCTCTCTCTTGACGTGATACAAGTTCTGAGATTTCTTCGGCTTTTTGGGACCTCTCCGCTTTTTCCTCTGCTTCTGTGTCTTCGTGTCATTCTTCTCGCAGATCTCGAAGAGAGCCCTTCAGTTTCTCATCGATTACGCAGGTAAAAAACTTAAACGATCCTTTGACTCAAAGTTTGTGTTTTGATTGTTTTTTGTTCCTTCAATTTTCCAAATTTCCTTTTCGCAGTGTAAAGGTTCGTTTTTTTCGATGGGTTCTTCGTCGGGGCAACCCGAATTTGATTACTTGTTCAAGGTTTTATTGATCGGAGATTCTGGTGTTGGGAAAAGCTCTCTGTTGTTGAGTTTCACATCTAATACGTTTGATGATCTTTCTCCAACAATCGGTGAGTTTTATATATCATGATCGAGCTTAGTACCGATTTGGGGTTTCTGCGTTTTTTTGTTTTGTTTTGATTTGATTTTGTTGGATCTGTTTTTTTTCTAGGGGTTGATTTTAAGGTGAAGTATCTTACCATTGGAGAGAAGAAACTCAAGCTTGCGATTTGGGATACAGGTTAGAGATCAAAATCATTTTGTGTATTAGTATCTTGGGAAGAATTTCTTTCATGCAATGATTTAAGTTTATGTAAATGTCACATCTTGTGGTTTCAATTTAGATGTTCAGGGGAAACGTATTTGATTCTGAGTTTGAGAATTTTTGTTTTTCTCAAAACAAAGACAACAACAAGGTGGAATGTGATACATTTTCTTTGTAATCTACTTCCATGTTTTGTCTTATTCATAGTGCCTAAGCTGTTATGTGACTGGTGAATATTAGTCTTGTATTACAAATAGTTTAGAGATAAGTCTCTTGTATTTAGAATAGTTAAGAGACTAGTCTCTTGTGTTTGGAATGGTTAAGAGACTAGTGTCTTGTATTTGGAATGGTTAAGAGACTAGTGTCTTGTATTTGGAATGGTTAAGAGACTAGTGTCTTGTATTTAGAATGGTTAAGAAATTTGTGTCTTGTATTTAAAATGGTTACGAGATTAGTCTCTTATAATTTTCTTTCAATTTTTTTTTTGATCTCTCTCATCAGTTTTGGGGTGTTTTTATCTGATAACTCAGCTGGGCAAGAGAGATTTAGGACGCTAACAAGTTCGTATTACAGAGGAGCTCAGGGCATAATAATGGGTATGTCTGTCTCTCTAAATGAACAAAATAATATGTTTATCCTTGATCTTTGATCTACTAGGTTACACTTTATTAATGCTTTTGTTTTCCTCTTTAAGTGACTTTTGAATATTTCTCCATATGTAGTATATGATGTGACACGACGAGACACATTCACAAATCTATCTGATATATGGGCTAAGGAAATTGACCTGTACTCGACTAATCAGGATTGCATCAAGATGCTTGTTGGGAACAAAGTCGATAAGGTAAGATTTCTCTTCAGTAGTCTTCCATGTTTAAGTGTCTATTCTGTTGCAACTCTTTTGACCTTAATGTCATCTCCAGGAGAGTGAAAGAGCTGTCTCTAAAAAAGAAGGCATTGACTTTGCTCGGGAGTACGGATGTTTGTTTCTTGAGTGTAGTGCAAAGACTCGAGTCAATGTTGAGCAATGTTTTGAAGAGCTTGTTCTTAAGGTTAACAAAATCCACTCCTTCAAGCTTTTGTTGCTGAAGATTAGTATTTTTCTAAGTTTTGAACTTTTCTATATCTGCAGATTTTGGAAACGCCTAGTCTTACTGCTGAAGGTTCGTCTGGAGGGAAGAAGAACATCTTCAAACAAAACCCAGCACAGACCAGCAGTGCCTCATCGAGCTACTGCTGCTCGTCTTAGACACGGCTTTACGGTCTATGACAAAAAGTACACTCTTGCTTGTCTTCTTGTTCTTGATGGTCTCCGTTTCCCAAAAAACTGCAGCATCTTGGATGTAAATCTTAACCCTGATTTCAAAGTTGTGTACACTGGTTTTCTAATCTGGGATCATTTTTTTATATAAAAAAAAAGTTCTTTTTACAGTATCACGCTGAAGAAATAACTGACCAATGGCATAGTTGAAAACTTCAGTTCAGTTTAGTTCATCTCTCACGAGCATGGCATTACTAAATGGTTATACTTGTTGCTCATTCACCACGCTCTACTCGCAACAAATTTCTCAAATGATTCAATGAGTTCACTCTGGTCGATGCTCTAAGAAAAAAAACCGCCTGGGTGTGTTGTCACCTTTCAAGTCTTCAAATATTCCTGCCAAATTATTAGTCAGGAACTCCTCCTTGCATGCATCGCAAGAAAGTCAATCATGTTGTTTGCAAAGGCTTCAACAGCCTTGTTATTAATCCCAAAACTTATAAGTAGAATTTTAAAGCGGATACTTTAGAATTATATTATACCAAAACAGATAAATATACAGTTAAATTGAAATTGGGTCACTGGATACGATGCAAGAAACCTTGACGGCGACTAATATGCCAATGTACGGTCTAGATTTTGAATCGCTTCAAGCACATTCTTGAAAACTATGTGGAAGATTTCAGTGGATTTATCCCAAGAGAGATCAAATGATGGGGATATGTTGTGATTCAAACAGCATATTCTTTTGCTAATCGTTGGGTGGCTCCTAGAGTAAGATGGATAAAATGCAACATTGGGTTTCGTGGTCAAAGAAGAACCGTCTGAGTTGATTTGTGCGTGATCACACATGCATAGTCGTAGTCGTAGATTTAGGTGTAGTTAAGATTTTTCTCTTAGTTGTGTTTTTCTTGTATCCTTAAATAATATTTTTCTTGGTTGGATTTTGCTGTGAAAGCTTCCTAATATGTTCCACTTTTTGGTTGGATTTTGCTGTGAACGCTTCCTAATATGTTCTTTTGCCGGGTACGAACTCGATATGTTTCTTTGATTGACGAAGCTTCGTCCTGTTCCTGATCTGTCAAGATTTGGATGTTTTTTAAGACTTGTATATATCTAGGCGATTGTCGGGAGTTTAGGATGATGTCGCAGCCATATCCAGAAATTGTTGATGTTATCTTTCAGTAGACTGGGGCAACAACGGTAACTCTCGTTCATAGGTCTTTTCCAAGGTTGAAATTGTATTAATTAGAATTGCTAAGGCTTATGTTTGGTTGTATTTTGATTTAATGCTGTATTGGTTACGGTTTTGGTTCCCTTTCATAATGTTTTGTTTTCTGAGAAACTGGTTTTCTGCTGGCTTTGTTTACCAAGATATTCACCTTTTCCACCAGCTCTACTTTCCTCTTTTGGCCTATGCAAAACTACATGTCAATTTTAATAATAAACTACAGAAAAACCTTTATGAATGAATATTTTTGATACAAAAAAATATTTGTTTAGCAAAATTATTTATTTATCAATAAATAAATATATCGATAAATGATTTTTTTTTCATTTAGATAGTTTTTTACACATCTAAAAGCTTAAAGAAAAATAAAAATTAGAAAATGAATTTTTTTAAGCTAGAAAAATGAAATTTTCTATAACTATTAAAAAGAAGTTTTCTAGATTGATGTAAAATTAAAAAAAATTTATATAATTTTTAAAATTCAATGTAACATATATAAATACAAATATTGGTGATGAATTATATCACCTAAAAAAAAAATAAAGAGACAATAAATAGTTGTTTAGTTTTGAGAAATTTCTAAACTGTGATGTTGGTATAGAATTATATACCAAAAATATAATTATTAAATATGTATTGAATGATGAGAATGATCCAAAACCCGATGATAGTAGCGTCACACCAAATGTATCATCAAAAGAAGCATATCAAACAGTAATCACTTTACAGAATTATTTTTACAACACGAGCAAAATATTCATGAAATTTAGTTTGTGCTAGAAAAATCAAGGATGAGATGAATTTTGCTGGAAAAAAACAAAAAAAATATACTTTTTTGTAAAATAATGACTTATTATATGAACATTGTTGATTAAAATTTTTATTTTAATATATATATATATGTTTCTAATGAAATATGATAATTATTAATTTATATTTACATATGGTCTTTAAAGATTTCAAAATATTTATTCATTAATGCATTTAGTAAAATTATTCATTTAACACATTAGTCCAAGTCGAGACAGAAAAAAATTATTCATTCGAGATAATTCATTTATCGAATATTCATTTATCAAAATTTAACTATAATCATTAAAAATATTCTCCTTGATTAATAGATTTTTACCGTGTATATAAATACATGTAATCTCTTCATATCAAATATAAGATAAACACTTTATCATAGTAGATTTCTGCAATCTAAAAATATTCTAAAGGGGTATAGTAGATCAGTGATTTGAGATGATTGAATTAATCATTTGTATAAATTGTTTAAAATCCTAGTTTATTGGATAATATTAAGTACATCTTTCGGAAATGTTTCGTTTTTTAGCAACACTTAAACTGATGTTCTATTAATCCCTAAAAATGGATTAGCTATCCTTACATATTATCAATCATCTACATATATTTTCAAAACAAATTAATTAATTTACCACACTAATTATTCCAAAAATTCAAAAAAGAAGTAAAAATCGAGCTAGTATGTCATCCAATCATACTAAAAGAATCAAAATCACAAGAAATTTGTCTAGTAAGTAAACATACAGATTTTGATTCTATCATATAAAACAAATTAAAAAGATACTTTAGAATATTTTTATCAACAAAACAACATCTAAATTTAAATTGTCCATATTAAACAAACAGCAATAATTGTTATCTTTTTAAATTATTACATATCAAATAAAATAATAGACAAGACCAAAGATAAAAATCAAGATCATAAGAACTATGTCTACTAGTGAGTAAACATATCGATTCTAATTATATCAACTAAAACAAATTTTAAAAAAGATTAAATATTTTTATTAAGAAAATAAAATATAAATTCAACGTGTCCATATTAAACAAACAAACAACAATAAATATTATCTTCTTAAAATGTTACATATCAAGTAAAATAATAGACAAGACCAAATGAAAAATCATGATCACAAACTATGTCTAGTGAATAAACATACAGATTATAATTCTATCATCTAAAACAAATTAAAAAAATACATTGAATATTTTCATCAACAAAACAACATCTAAATTCAAATTGTCCATATTAAACAAACAAACAGCAATAAATGTTATCTTTTTAAATTGTTACATATCATATAAAATAATAGACAAAACCAAATATAAGATTAAGATTACAAGAACTAATCTAATAAGTAAACCTACATATTCTAATTCTATCATCTAAAACAAATTTTAAAAGATAGATTAAATATTTTTATTAAGAAACAAACATCTAAATTCAATTTATCCATATTAAACAAACAAACAACAATGAATATTATCTTGAAATGTTACATATCAAGTAAAATAATAAACAAGACCAACTGTAAAATCATGATCACAAGAACTATGTCTAGTAAATAAACCTATCGATTCTAATTCTATCATCTAAAACAAATTTTAAAAGAGATTAAATAATTGAATAAGAAAAGAACAATTTTTGATACTAATCATAGAAGTGTTATTAAAACAAAAGCATCATAAGAAAATTAAGAAAGATCTATTGCACATTCTAAATAAATAAACCAATGATTCAATAGATTTTCAAGACCCATAGACTCTCTAGTCTCTACGACTAAGAGACCAAAGACATACACCAATACCATCATAAAGATATTATGAAGTCAATGAAGTAATCATAAATATATGAATCATGATGCAAGATGTCAGAATTTCTCAAACATCCTAATTTAACTATAAGATTGCAAAGACATGATGCCATAATGAAGAATTTTGAGGACATATGCAGAATGTAGAATGCAAAATTATAAAGACATGATGCAAAATGCAGAATGCTCATACAACAACCAAAATTAATGCATTATGCAAATGCATGACGCTCATACAACAACCAAAATTAATTATAAGATTATAGGAATGTCATTTCCTATGTTTAGAATGACCACCAAAGAGTTTAGTTGACAAAGCAAATAAATAGTTTCTAAAGTCAAGGAAATAACAACCATAATCTGCATAAGAAGTCTCACATGCCTTCAAAATATATATCTACATGATACTCAAATAATTATAAAGAGGTTTGAAAAGCACATACCTGTCACAGAAGTCTGCTACACATGAAGTCTCCTCAGAATCTCTAAATATTTGAACACCTTCTGAAGCACAAACTTGAAGAAATAAAAATTAGTTAGTCATTCTTTCACGTAGATGCCTCATACTTACCTTGTTACTTTCAATACACATATCATCAATCAGTTTTCGATTTTGACACAGCCTTTGTGTTCAAGCCGTATGTGGTACAATAAAGAATCACATTCTGATTCGTAATATTTTGAAGTTGTTGGTCGTTTTCTCCATCCAACAAATCACTTTAAAGCCGTGCGATAGAGAAATGATTCCCATAGTTTTTGTCTTTCTCGTTTCAGTCTTTGTCTTAAAGACTTCTTTAAGCCGTTTCTGTTTTTCTTCCATCCGACAAGTCTTTTTAAATTCGTTGGTCGTTTTTTCCATCCAACACGTCTGAATATCAAACTTTCAAATCTCGTGGTGATGTTAGGGTTCTATCTTTGATTCATAGCCTACTTCTTTCAGCTGTTGGTCATTTATTCCATGCAACAACTGGAAACCAATCCATAGCCTTTGTATTAGAACTTTCCTAAGCCATGAGTCGTATAGAAAATCTGCTTTCATTTTAGTCTTTGTCTTGAGAATTGTTTTCAGTCCCTGGTCGTTATTTCCATCCAGCAAGTCTTAAAACAAACCCCATTGTATTTTCTAAGCCGTAAGTGGTATAACAAGATTTTTGTTACAAGAACCTGTTTTCGTTTCAGTCTTTGCCTTAAAACTTATTTCAAATGTTGGTCGTCTTTTCCATCCAACAAATTGAGAAACGAACACTTCTAAACGTTGTGGTTATCATTGAGAAATTATTCTCGTTTCATAGAAAGTCTTAAGAATAATTTCAACCATTGGTCGTTATATCCATCCAACAAAATGATAACTAACCCATACTCTTTGTTTTAAGACTCTAAGCCGTTGGTGGGTTTACTTTTCCATCCATCAAGTCTTTGTCTTGAAGGCTTCTTTCAGCTATTGGTCGTTGTATCCATCCAACAAACTGAAAGCTTACCTATCTTTTTCTAAACAACTGTTCGTTTTTTTTCCATCCAGCAAGTTTATTGTATTTGTATAAAGACCTTTGTAAGCCGTGGGTAGTGATGTAAGGAATCTGTTTTCAATTAGTAGTCTTTGTCTTCAGACTTTTTAAAGCTATTGGTCGTTAACTCATTCCATCCAAATAATTGAAAACAGATTTTGGTAAGCCGTGAGTAGTAATTAGAAGACATTTAAGTCGTGTGCTCTTACTTGTTTTAAGCCGCTGGTCGTTTATTTCCATCCAGCAAGTCTTAAAACCTCCCCATTGTCATTGTCTTTGTCTAGTGACTTGTTCTAAGCCACTAGTCGTTTTTTTCCATCCAGCAAGTCTTTCGTTGTCTTTGGCTTAAGACTTTGAAGCCGTGCTGCTGGTCGTTTATTCTCATCCGGCAAAACAATTTGTATTCAATTCTAGTGTTTGTCTTAAGACTTTGGTTGTTAACTTCACTCCATCCATTTAATTGAAAACAGATTTTGGCAAGACATGGGTAATGATTCGAAGACTTTTAAGTTGTGTTGTCTTACTTGTCGTTTCTTAATGACTTGTTCTAAGCCGCTGGTGTTTCTTTCCATCCAGCAAGTCTTAAAACCACCCCATTGTCATTGTCTTTGTCTAATGACTTGTTTTAAGCCGCTGGTCGTTTCTTTCCATCCAGCAAGACAATCTGTATAAAGTTCTAGTCTATGTGTTAAGACTTTTAAGTTGTGTTGTCTTACTTGTCGTTTCTTAATGACTTGTTCTAAGCCGCTGGTGTTTCTTTCCATCCAACAAGTCTTAAAACCACCCCATTGTCATTGTCTTTGTCTAATGACTTGTTTTAAGCCGCTGGTCGTTTCTTTCCATCCAGCAAGACAATCTGTATAAAGTTCTAGTCTATGTGTTAAGACTTTGGCCGTTAACTCCATTCTGAAAACAGATTTTGGCAAGCCGTGGGTAGTTATTCGAAGTCTTTTGTCTTAAGACATTTAAGCCTTTTAAGATTATTTGCCATCCCCTAATGACTTGTTCTAAGCCGCTGATCGTTTATTTCCATCCAGCAAGTCCTTTAACGGACCATTGTCTTTGTCTAAAGACTTTTTGTAAAGCCGTGGGTAGTAAATTAAGGAATCTGTTTTCAATTCGTAGTCTGTGTTTTAAGACTTTCTTTGATCATTAGATCCATTCCAAAGAATTGAAGACAGATTTCTTTAAGCCGTGGGTAGTAAAGTCTTTTGTCTAAGACATTAAGCCGTTTGGTCTTATTTGCCATCCCCTAACATCCTTCCTTAGACATGCACCACCAACCAATATTCTCGGTCCAATTAACAATCTTGCTAGGGTGATGGCATAAGTTTCTTCCCGAGGCAGCAACCGGACAATGTTCCCAAATAAGAATCTGACAGAACACTATTAGATTAGTGTGTCTGCCTATGATTTCTTTAAGCCGTGGGTAGTAAAGTCTTTTGTCTAAGACATTAAGCCGTTTGGTCTTATTTGCCATCCCCTAACATCCTTCCTTAGACATGCACCACCAACCAATATTCTCGGTCCAATTAACAATCTTGCTAGGGTGATGGCATAAGTTTCTTCCCGAGGCAGCAACCGGACAATGTTCCCAAATAAGAATCTGACAGAACACTATTAGATTAGTGTGTCTGCCTATGATTTCTTTAAGCCGTGGGTAGTAAAGTCTTTTGTCTAAGACATTAAGCCGTTTGGTCTTATTTGCCATCCCCTAACATCCTTCCTTAGACATGCACCACCAACCAATATTCTCGGTCCAATTAACAATCTTGCTAGGGTGATGGCATAAGTTTCTTCCCGAGGCAGCAACCGGACAATGTTCCCAAATAAGAATCTCACAGAACACTATTAGATTAGTGTGTCTGCCTATGATTTCTTTAAGCCGTGGGTAGTAAAGTCTTTTGTCTAAGACATTAAGCCGTTTGGTCTTATTTGCCATCCCCTAACATCCTTCCTTAGACATGCACCACCAACCAATATTCTCGGTCCAATTAACAATCTTGCTAGGGTGATGGCATAAGTTTCTTCCCGAGGCAGCAACCGGACAATGTTCCCAAATAAGAATCTCACAGAACACTATTAGATTAGTGTGTCTGCCTATGATTTTTTTTTTTGGGTTTAAATTGAAAAACAAAAACATCGGAACAAAAGGATCTTGTAAAATCTCAAGACATCAGATGTGTTTAAATAAATAAAGTATATCAAACAAAATCAGAATCAAGCTTCAAAACAAAACAGGGAACTCTAGCACAGAAAGAGAATGTACCTCCACCTCATCATTCATCTTCTCCATTTTCTGCTTGACCGTCTCATCATAATCGTCCACCAAATGCTGCATCACTAGATTCTCCCATTTCCAACGTCTGTATGGTGTCCAGCTTCGTCTCAAGCTGAAGAATCCTGTTCAAAGCCTCTTCTTCTTAGCTTTTTCTTGTCTCATCAAGACTTTTGTCTCTCCAGTTCAATTAGTGCTTCCTTTCTGCCCGAGTCTTTGGACCAAGGTGCAGTTTGTCGCTTAGCCTCACTTTTTCTGCTAGGTTCCTATGCATATTGTGAAGCGACATCTGCTGCATCTCCTTGGTTACTGAGGATATAAAATAGCAACAATAGTCAGATACAACATAACCATGTTCATGGAAACCCTTGAAAAGTTGAAGTACCTTACAACAAAACTACAATCAATACAAACATAAGAACAATTAACGCAACTTATAAACTTCACCATGTTCAGACAATAACAAACTACAGCACTCGTGAGATATTATACAAGAGAAAGAGTTTAAGAGGTTGCCAGCTGAATAAAGATTGCAAGGTTCAACACACCTATAGCCAAACCTACATTCAGAACAAACATAAAGCTACCATTTGGATTCCTGAAATATAAGATTTAAACACAAAGCTATGAATGTAGCGAAGATATGGATCTGATTAGAGATCTGCGCACAGAGGATGGTTTTATCTTATCACAAATCTCAAAGACTTGTTGCAAAAAGAAAAATTTCGGTTTTAAAGAAAACCAAGGAGTGCAAAGACGACTATGGTTGCGAAAGACCAGACAATTCCATTGCATTAGCAGAAAAATAAAGATAAATAACACATCCAACTAAATTGGAAACCCTAACCAAGATTAACGCAAAAATTAAGGTTTAAACAAAAGGAAAATTGGAAACCCTAAAGCACAATCGTGATGAGTAAAACGCAACTTAGAAACCCTATCATAGATAGAGACGTACCTCGACGACGAGCAAGAAACCCAACCAATCGTGTCGGTTTAAGGCGAACGAGATAATCAAACTCTAATTAAGGGAAAACAATTAAACGATTAGAAAAACTTGGACGCCCTTGACACAAAATCGCGATCAAAGTTTTCACACGAAACTTAAAAATCTTTTAAAAATCAGAATTCACAGAGATGGAAACACTTACAAATCTGAGAATCTAAAGGATTTTTTCGTTTCTGCAAATTTTGGAAGAGTCGATTGATAGAATTCTTCAAAGAAAAAAGAGAATAAGAAGAAAGAAAATACAATAAGTTTTTTATGAAGAGCTGTGGAAATATGTGATTTGGGAGAAAATATTTTATTTTATGTGATATTGCGTTTGATAACACGCGTCTCCTAACGGTTATATTTCAAAATTAAGTCGGTTTCGATCAAGAAAATTCTTTAAAAACAAAAAATTGCCTTTGACAACACGTGTTTCTCCTAACGGTTATATTTTAAAATTAGAGGTCGATTTATTTTGTAATCGAACCGGATATATGTTTTTTGTTTTCACATTTTTTACATATGTTTAAATAATACACGTCGTCGTTTTTTTGCGGTAATTTATAAAATTTGGTTTGTCATGCAACAAAATACACCATGATTTAGAATTGCATTGATAAAAATAAAAGAATTGCATGGTGAACAAAATAATCTTATAATTTTTAGTATGTTTTAATATTTATATGTTGTCAATCTGTATGTTAGTTTGTGTATTAGAATCCAGAACAAAAATTAATCCACATTTTCTAGAAAATTTTAAACAGTTACGGACTTATTTGAAATTTTATAAATAGTATATTTTTATGGTATTTTTTTTTGAACTATTATTAAAGTAAGTAATCCTTTAAGTCTAACCACATCATCATTTTCTTAGCAAAAGTTTTGTATCTCTTCAATTGCAGTAAGAAATCAAGGAATGTGAATCGTATCACTATTGCTCTGTATCATTTTTGTTCTTGATTTTAGACTAACTTAGGGTTTTTATACTCCCATATTTTCTTATGAAAACCACATATTCTTTTGAGATGAAATCAAATGGTCATGTACTCCTCTAAGGACATTGTTGAGGGTCAAATGGGTTAATCATGTGACTGATCATTGACTTCAAACGTTTGTGATAGGAGATGCATATAGTTCTATGTTGAACAGTCTCCTAATGTGGTTTACAAGCTAAGATTATTAAGAGTTTTAGGTATGAAATTTTGTAACTTTTTGAAAATAGGGGATACTTTAAGCAGGACATATATATATAACTTTTATGTAAAACAATCAGCAAGATAGGAGGCAGATTGTTTGCTTTCTTGCTAACAGATTTGTAAACCAAGATTGAGAGCAATAGATATGTTTGTTTTTCTTGCTCACAGATTGTTTCCTCAATTGGTTGTCAAAATTCATATGTTAACACTTGCTCATTGTTCGACCAGATAAGATACGCCAAGTGGTTGCTCTTTCAGATGAAGACAGGAGTGTTTGCAAAAACGTTTGCTCAATGGAGAAACCGCTGTTCACGCATGTTCTTCATTGAGAAAAGAGTATAGAGAAATCTTGAGAGACTCTGGTCCTGATTACCAAACTGGGAAGCTACTTGAGTTTCAAGGTGAAGTCTGTATTATTGGAAGGTAATGCATAGTTGATCGCTGCTCTGTTACAGAAGAGAGCTTCCAAGGGAGAAGATTTCATGCCTCTCACTCTTCTCTACTCTCAGTTTGATTTGCCTAATGACTGTGAAAAGATTTTTAAAATCAGTATGGTTTTAAGCCTTGAAATTATATTATTACTATTCATCCTCGTATTCAACATTTACCATATAATAAGCAAAACTTACTTTCAGAGTATTCAGGTTTTGATTGAACAAAGTTTATATGAATTCAATATATTTTTAGTACACAATGTTTCACCCTTTTCTCTGTTTTCTTTCTTCTACAATTTTGTTTACATATTAACGTGCACAGCAAAATTTTAAATATTACCGATATTGAGACTTTTAATTGCAAACAAAAAGGGCTCAAAATTCAAATATGGCGTTAATATTTTTTCTTGGTCAAATTAACATTTTATATTATACAATAAGAGTTGCAGTCCATCAAAGGAGGCCAAGTGTACATCCAAAAGAGCTGATTTTGCTATAGAAACAGTAGTTACACTATTCTCTCGAGGAGTGCAGGAAAACGAAATAGAGTCAAAGGAACCGCAAACATAGCGTATGTCATGAAGGATCCAAGGATAATACAAGGGTAGAAATGAATAGACCGTAGTGAATGCCTCGAAAGCTGACGCTCGTAGGTGCAAAGACAAGTGGGTGTGTTTGATTACGATTTCTGTTTGATTACGCCAAACAAAGCTGCAAATTCACAAACAAGAGATTTCGATCCTGATCTCAGGCTGGTGGGACATGACACGGAAGGTTTATGTTCTGAGTGCTTATCAGAAGCTATGCCTTTGGATTGTTTCAGCTTCGTCACAAGATAAAGGAAGACTCGTAATATCTCTCTTGAATGGCTTTTTAAGGACGAGGAGATGGAAAATGCTAGTAGAAAGGTTAAGGAATTGGTGTAAGTGTGGGGTTTCTAGAGTCACCTATCATACTCTAATAGATGGGTATAATTGGCGATTTAAGTGGTCTTCTTCAAATGATGCGTGACATAGACATTAAGATGAATTCCATTTTAGGATTACCATTCTTGATAAGAGAGGAAAGTTCTAACAATTTGCTTAATACTGCGTGCAAGCTGGGATATACGTTAGTTATGGCACATTAATCACAAGATACTTCGTAGAAGAAGAAGTGGAACAAGATGTGTATTTTGCAGACCAATTATTTAGGCAAGTTGGGTCAGCATGATTGCTTGTGAATGATTCAAAGACTTTGGCTGAATTAGGGTGTCTTGATGGCCAGATATCATCAATGAAGTCTATAAAAGGCAAGCTTGATACATCTGGATCAGCAGCAAGAGAAACTTCCTTATATGGCGCACAAAGGAGTTGTTGGACTGATTTGGTGGTTTCTTGAGAATCTGGTGGACATGGCTCACGTCTTGAGTGATCTGTGACCAAGGGAGACCTATGTTGATGGACCAAGTCATTGTTGGGTCAGGTGAATTGTGGTTGGCTACACTCTGATTTGGTCTAGTATGGTTCTTGTTGGTGCATGTTTACTTCATGGATTCTTTTTGATATGATTTCCGCATCATATTGTTATCAACATCATCATAAAAGCTTCCTAGTCAAAACAAAGCCCGAGACTTGGTCTTTGGTTGCTTCTTCATCAGTTCTTCATACAAAGACATACTATACTACTTCAGCTTATTGAGATTTTCTTCAAACTCTTTCGAGTATTAGATCCATAGTAAGTTCCAAATCATTTTCATCAAATATTTATTTGTACGCTTCTTCTTCAAGTGCATAGTGATGTGTTTCACACACATTGTATGCTGAAACTCTGAAAATTCAGCTTACATTACAGTAATGAATCTTTGAAAATACGAAACAGAAGTTGTTAGATAAGTACTAAATGTACGATAGAAAGAAACAAGGTGTATACCAACATATTTCAGAGAAGGATCTTACTTTTGATCTATCAGAGATGACAACAACTCTTCTTTCATTTTCAAGAACAATTAACTTTGATTTTCTTGATTAACCATAATTGATTATCTGAATTCACACCTGGTACGACAGCCCAAGCAAGTAGATATATTTTATTGTTTGCATCATGACCAACCGATGTAAGCAATATACTTTTGGTTCCCTCAACCTCAGCTTCATCACTTTTGATCACTTTTGCTATACTATTGTGTTTATATATATGTCCACGTAGAATCCCTGTATATACATCCAAAGGCATATTTTTTTTTTTGTCGAATGTCTAATGTATAACATATTTTAAAACATTAATGTAACTGAAACATATATGTACATATATAAGTGTGAGTATTTGATTACTGAAGTTTTATAGTGTTTGTTAAAAAAATGACAAAAGTGAAAAGAGGTAAACAGAATCTATTGCAAAGAAGAAGATAGAAAGGCATAGAGCAAGCAGATTTAAGAACAACAATCAAATAACATTGGATTCAAACCTGAGAACAATAGCTAGATTATTATTATTCATCATTAAGAAGAAGATACGATATGCTCCTTTTCTCTATCGCTTTTGAAACCCAAGGACAACCCTAAACCCTGCAACCACAACCCTATAATTTGGTCCTCCTCTTCTTTTTCTCACTGCCAAAATCTCTCCATAATCTTTCCCAAATTGATCTTGACTGAAAATAATTTTATGTTTTTCAAAACATTTCATTCATTTTTATGTATTTGAAAACCTTGATAAATTCTTTTTTGTTAATAACATATATAGAAAAATATTTTTTGACTAAAGATTCTAGTTGAGATAATATTTTTTCATCTTTAAAAGGGATAATACGTTCGTGTAGAATCCAACGGATCCAGTCATTCTATACAGAAATATTTAAACATATTGATCAATCTGAGTTTAAAATTGGATTTGGGAAACCGTCTTTTATTAAATACAATAAATTATAGCTGAACACAATTTCTGTTAATTAATCGTATGTGTAATTCATTTGATAATTGATAAAAGGTGGTTTATTCTGAATATAAACAGGACAAAAAAATCAAATATTCATTTTTATAGAAATCTGCTACATACGTTTTAGATATATATTTGGCAAGCAATACTCATTATAAATAATTGGCACGAAATACTTTAATTATAATTTATTAAATTATTTCCATATTTTTTTAGATACAGTGGGTGCAAAATATTTGAAATAGTCATTACCTATTGAAATTAATTAACTTACTTATTAAAGTAAGAATCAAAAGTACAATCAATTAACTTACTTATTTATGCGAGAATCAAAGCAAAATAATTAATAACTTGCTTGTTTTTTTCAATTCACGATTAATAAACTTACTTAAAAATCAAACATTAAGAAAAATGTGAATTAAGAAACAAAATTAAAGATGGTTCAAATGGTGTTTTAAAAAAGGTAAAATAACAATGGCTAATGTCAACTTAATCTAGTCCCATCTTTAAAAATTTGACCTGTCCATTGTGGAGTTTTACTAGTTTTGATTTTCTGAGTCATTTATTTTCTTTGTGTAGAGCGTTCTAGAGGTCAGATTTAATTAAAAGAGTGATTTAATCGAAAACAAAAACTGAGATTTTGTTTAAATCTTTGTTGTTTTGCAGAATTGGGCTTTGTTAATAAGATTACAATATGGTTATGGGTTTAGGGAGAAGTGCTAATGATGAGATTGTTTCGAAGTGTCCAATTTGTCTTGAGCCGATGGACTATAATGGTGATAATCGAACCCTTGTTAAACTTCGTTGTGACCACCAGTTTCATATCGGTAATTCTTTTGTACCACTAAAAAAATTTATTTAAGAATTTTTTATTTGATTTGCGCTTTTTTTATTTGAACCTTTTTGAGTTGTTTTTGTTTTCGATTCGTTTGCAGAACTATGGTTCCTTAATATCACACGTCATGTTTATTTTGCTGTTGTTGTTTCCTAGTGAAAGTTATTGTCTTCTGCATGCTTTGAAAGAATATTGTTATAGAATTTTGATCTATGATGTGATATTTCATTGTTTTGGGCTACAATAATATATTTTTTCATTATTAGATGAACTTATTATATTAACTATTTGATCTTCGTCTTTATCTTGTTTGTGCATCCATTAGCTCAAAATTTTGTTTAGTCCATTACAATCTTGAATGTTCATACATGAAATGTTTGTGTTTATATATATATATATGAGTAGACCAAAATTATCATAACATATTTGAGAATATTTTAACGAATAATACGAGATAGGTTGCAGTAAAAGTTAAATGGAATGTTTTATGAAAGATCATGTGTGCCAGTATCAATAGCTTAACAAATTTGATTTTTTTTCGTAATCTATATTTCAAAGAGACATATAACTGTTTTATTTTATATGTTTTGTACAGACTGTATAGGTTCAGCTTTTAATGCAAAGAACAAGATGGAATGTCCATTGTGTAGGAATGTGGAACAAGGTCGATGGTTGTATGCAACAGGCCTTCCAGTCTCAGATTTCAATGTCGACATTGTCGAGAATCGGATTCCAGAACCTCCTATCGGAGTTTTCACTAACTTGGTAATAGAGATTTACACTTTAATTTTTTTCAGAAGTATGATATATATTCTTTACTTTGAATTTTTGATGTTATTAGATGACTACTTTTTAACAAAAATTCCTTAGAAATGTCAAAACATAAAGAGCTTCTCATGAAATGAACTTAACTCTTCCTGTCCTGCTGAACTGTCTATGTGGTTTGAAATAGTAAACCCATTTAAAACTCACACACTGGTTAAGTTTACAATTTCAGAAGATAGATTAAATATAATCTGGGCTCATCCCCAGGAACTTATGAAATTGATTTCATCTAAATACTTAACATATTATTATAATTAAAATATTTCATAGAAGTGCTTTGTCTATTATAGATCAAATTTAGAGTAATGTTTGAATCATTTATGTATTGTGTAGTTAAACAGATTATTTTTTTATCTTGCAGGCTTTCGGGATGGAGTTGTGCCCGTTTGTAGCTTACGGTCAGTTCAATCCTTTCGGGTAAGATTTACATTAAATATGGTTACATTTACTTTATGTTATAAAACTTTGGCAAACTTAAAACTTTTAATTTCCTCGTTTATGATGTGTGTTTTAATATTTTCTCTTGTAGACATCACAATATGTTATGTCCCAACATTATGAACCATCAACTAGGGCCTGGTGGAGGTCCACTATGTCCTTACATAGAGTATACTATCACATTTCCTCAATCCCGTAATACTGTTGGAGTCAATGAGAGCACCAATTTCAGTAACCAAACAATATATGGCTCAGAGGATGTCTCTCATCGCTCAAATCCTTCTCATCGCTCAGATCCTTCTCATCATCTAGTTCCACTTAGTCATTTACCGACTAATCCAAGAGTTTTCCGGAGTGTCTTAGAGCCAGAGGTGATCAGATCAAGACATTACTTTATCCATCCATTATCCAATCCTGAGTAAGATTTATGTTTCTATCTCTGGTTTTTTTTATTAACTTGGAATAAGGGAAAGAGTTAATAGTAGTAGTTACAAGTGTTTTGCTACATAAGTTGAATGTTCTATGAGATAAAAATATCTTAAGAGTTTAGGATTTAGTGTTTTTGTACACAACCGACTCATCTATGTTTTGAAGACAACTTACTGAGTTTTGTTTCATGTATATTATGCTAACCTTTAAAATTAAGATGAAATTATTGTTATGTTTTCTTCACTATAATATTTCACATCTAAACACTAAATCAGTTTTTTTTTTTTTTTTTTTTTGCCAGTCCCACTGGTGGATTCAGCAATTCAATATCTAATGTTTCGATGTTTCCACCTCATCCAGGGGGTAGGTTAGTGCTAAATGCTCCAGCGGTTCGGCCTTATCTAGGCGGCAGCTTAGTCACTAATGCTTCAATAGCTCAGACTAATGTAGGCAGAAACCTATCGTTTAATGCTAATGTAGCTACTGCTTCAATCGCTCAGCCTTATCAAGACGGCAGCTCATTGGCTAATGCTCCAGTGGTTCGATCTGATCTAAGTGGCATCTTATTCACTAATGCTCCAGTGGCTAATGCTCCAATAGCACGTCCTAATATAGGTGACAACTTATGGGGTAGTGCAGCTATAGCTAATGCTTCAATGGCTAGTCCTTATCAAGCCGGCAACTCGTTGGCTAATGCTCCAATGGTTTGGCCTAATCTACTTAGCAGAGGAAACGGTAGTTACGTTTTTGGGGGTGGAGAAAGCAGTAACAGTGTCAATAACGGTGTTGGCAGTGGAAATGGCACAAGTGGTTGATGCATATGCAGGTGCTAGGGCTTTGAGAAACCTAAGTGATCTTTTATTTGTGTATTTTCTTATGATTTAAGAAGATTTCGAACCGTTTTAAGAAGACAGTTTGATTTTAAAGAGTTATAAATGTTGCTTTGAATATAGTTGATTTGTTGGCTTGTTTTTTTCATGTGACTTTTTAAGGTTGTCAATTAGAAAGAATAAATATAGAGAAGGAATGTAATAAATTGTTACAGTGAATGGTAAGCCAAATAAACAAAAATTGTCTTAAAACAATAAATTATCCGAATAATAATTTTTAGATAAACAAAATATTGTTGATTAATTGAGTTGTTTGGTCTATCGCTTCATCCTTCCCAATAATGCATGCATCTAATAACTACAAAACAAAAATTTACGCTTGTGAAAAATTTGTCTTCTTATAAAACATGAAACTCGTAATATTTTATAAAAAGCTATTACTATTTGTAATATTAGAAAATATATGAACATATAATTGACGAGAAGCATGTATTTTTGTCTGACCACAATTGTTTAGTGATATGGTCTCGAACAATTATCATTCTCATTTTGATGCCATTGTTCTCAATAGCCACTTCATGAAATTAATATCTTTAACTTTGTTCCACCGAATAAAATTATGAAGCTCCATTGTTGCAATATAGACTTGTCCCAAAAGATGCCACGTCAGTCAAAAACAATATACATCTAAATATGTTTTCACCATGTTCGGTAATAACAAAATGAAGATTACACTTCAACATGTAGATGGGCTAAAATTATGTGTCCAATATAATGTGTCAAATTATTTCCATTCCTTTGGACAAAAGGAAAACCATCCCTATAAGATATAAAATGTAAAATGGCTCAAAATTGTAGGAATTATGTCATATAATGGTGGTTATTTTTCAAATTCATCATATGTTTAGGGTTCTACGATGTTAAAAAAAATATTAAAAATATTAAATTAAATTAACAAAAAAAAACTCAAATCTTTCTTATCTTCTTCCAGACTCTTGAAACCTACATTTCTATATAAAGAGAATAGTCAGAAACATTTGCATTGAGTTTCTCAGTTTAAGATCAGATTTTCAACTCTTTAATCTTTAATGAGTGTGGTAGCCAAGCCAGTACTGTTCTATGTAATTGAAGCTATAAATAGTTTCTTTTGTTTTCTTGCATTCTCCGGTACGGGAAGGCCGGTGCAGAAGCAGGAGCAGGAGTGGAAACGATTGATGGAATATTCTCTACGGAATCAACGTTTGTGGGTTTACTGTTGATCTCTGTCCTTTTTCTTCTTTCATTTGTTTCTAATATCGATGTTCTGATTAAGTTTATCCATACGTAAGAGCTAACTTGCATCAAGACCGTTTGTATTACCTTCAAGTTGACATTCATGACCGCAAGATTTTTGACATAAGTTTACAAACTCAGTTACTCGAAAATCCCTTTATGACAATTGAAACTTGTTTTTCAAACATTTGTAAACTTATACAGGATCAGTAAACATTTGTAGACTTTGTTCACAAAATAGTAAATAATTAAAAATAAAACTAAGCGGTGAGAAAAGAATTGAGCTGTTGCCGTTGCTGAGGCTGAGGTGCAAGTCTGCAAGATGCTGTGAGTGAGGACAGTCCGGGCCAGCAAGCGGCCGTCGGAGAACAAGTTGTATTTCTTTGTCAATAGTTATGTTCTGTGGTAACATTATAATCTATGTCTTCTTCATACGCCTTCAGCCTACAGTTTAAAGATGGTGGCTTAACCTACGTCAAACCCCTGAAAATTCTAAAGCAACGAGCGACAAGTCGGCAAGAAGCGAGAAAAAAGAACCTCTGCCCTTTCTTTGCATTATCACTCTCAAAGAAACTTGTTTGAGGGACGGCAAGTCTCCACTTTCGGATTCGATCCCTTCTAGTTATCCACATCAAAAATCTATTATACGTTATTTTTCATGAACAAAGAAAAGATAAGTCAGTCAGACTAATGTTGGATCTAACTATAACAAAATGGGAGCTCCAGCAGAGACACTGTATATCTTAAAACGGAAAAAATGAAGGAGACAGTACGAAAAAATTGGAAAGATTCATATTTTACCCTTATCATTTGTACTATAGTTTCTTTTTTTTTTTGGTTCACTATGTTTGTCCAATTTAAATGTTGGTCAAAACAGCATGTCTGTATTAAATTATTAACCAATTATACCACATCTCTCTTAATGATAGGTCATGATTGTTGAGAAAATAAAACTGTCATTCCGTCAATTCTTGGTAAAAAGCATAATAAATATAGTATTTCTGACTTTTCATCCGTATTGTGAGCCTTTCATTCATGTCGTCATTAATGTAGATACGTTTTTTAAATTCTGTTAGGCATGTCAAAGTAAATAATTCGTAGAAATAGTTTTCTGCCACTTTCTCCACTTTGATATCATTTGTGACCTATTTACCCTGAGCATTGTCAAGACGAACAAGCCTATTATGAGCTTGTCTCTCCTTGTTTAAAGAAGGATAGAACTTCGTGCTAAGATCACCTAAATTATGCCACATAATTTTTAGTTACCAGAGTTATTATTGTCTTTCAGAATCTCTTACTAAGTTTTTTTTTGCAAATCATTAATTATTTTCTTTTCAAATGGTACATTTTATTTTTGCTAAATTGATATTTCATGTCTACAGTTCCGAACTTTTTTCACAAAATTTTTCCCATTTTATCTGAAATATGATCTCAATCTTTCAAAATATATTATCCAGCGTTTGTCAAAACAAAAAAAAAACTCTTTTCTTTTTAAATCTTATCTGCTAGCGAAAGAGCTCGTAGTCCAGTGGTAAGTGGGGGCGGTAGTCTCTCCACCTGGGTTCGAGTCTCCGGTACCACTTTAGGTGATGAAAACATGTCTTACAGTTGGTAAGTCACTATCTCTGAATTTCTCAATATCACTTCATAGTCGGGGTTCGATCCTTGCATCTTACCCATGATGGATCACTTACATGTATATATGTGATATAACCACTGGGATAAGCGTTAAAAAAAAAATCTTATCTGCTAAAGTTGCCATTATAAATCTATGATTTGACTCCGCCATCCCAAAATACTCAACATAATATTATAGGAAAGAAATTGTGCTAGTCTTGCTATGTGGAGCCTACATCATATCAATTTACGACTTCGGCCTTTCAAAATATTGAATTTAATAGGGTTAGAAACTTAATAAAATCGCAGTTTGTTATAATATTATTAAAGAAGATAAAAGTTGATGTATGTCATAGTGAGCTTCCTGCTTTTTGATGATTTCTCATTATTTTATTGAAATCACCTATTATAAACCATGGTTATGATCTATTTAGGCCAATCTCTGTTAATTTTTTCATAATTGGTCTCATAATATTTGTACGAAATCTTTTTATACAAGGATAAAATAATCATTTTCTTCTGGGATTTCGTTTCGATATCTATTATCCTATTGTTTGAGAAAATATTAATCTTGTGTAAATTGTTATAGAATAGCACAAGTCCGTCACTTAAACCACGAGATTTGTCTGTAAATAAGTTATTATGCTCAAAGTAATACTAAATTTATTAAACAAAATGTTATTTTTGTTTTATCTCTGAAAAAAACAAAAACTTAAAAATTATTTTTAAACTAAATATTCCATAGATAGTTAATGTTTTATTTACCATCAAATTCTTGATAATTCTAGCTTATTATCCGCATATTATTATATACTCCTGATTGTTCCATTCTTTATGAGGGTTTAACAAGACCCATGTGAAGTCTTCAGTTATGATTTTACCAATGGTCATTATTCTCCAACGATAATGCTTGTTTAGCCATATTATACAATACTGCGACAAAACCAGAAAATCCAAGTTCGTTCAATACACATTAAATCTTTCGTGATCATTGTCCTCCTTTCCAACTAAGCTGTGTTTTGCACCCATCAGAACAATTAAACCAAATAAACCAGAGTCCTGATGATCACTATTCCCCACTCTATCCATGAAAAAACCAGAAGTCACCAAAATGAAAATTATTTGATTATATAATTCAAAATTGACTGCATGACACACTGCACTCCATCGTAAACATAATCTGATCCAACATATGTCCCTCTCTACTAGTTAATACCATACTTTTGATAGGATAAACTACAGTTCGCATAAAGCGCACCTAAATCTGTGAGAAGATAGAATGATCCTTTCAAATAAAGTGAACAGCTGTTCGGAAGTCGTATTAGACCCCCGTTGAAAACCCAAAATGACCAAATTAAATAAAAAATCATAAGGGTATCTCCTAAATTGATCAGTTTGTGGTTCCAGCACAACCAAAGATAGATTTTCTCTTTTCACCTTTACTATGCACTCAGCATCCTTCTGCTCTTTCATACATACTTTAAAATAGTTTACATCTTGTGAATTCAATACAGAAAATCCTCTATTCCCAACCATATATTTGTCAAAGCCATTTGTACTTTGTAAGTATCTTCCATAAACCAACAATAAGGGCTATTGCCGTTTTATTAATAACGATAACAAAAGGGATGTTTACATTATACCAAACACCTCAAGCATTTCACATGAAGAATTGAAAACCTGCAAATGCAAAAAAGGACCAAAACACTTGATGAACTCAGTAACTAACAACTCTGTATTCTTCTCCTCCGTAGAGCCATACTTACTTCAGAAATAAAGCAACAAAACCAACGAGATACCAGCACCCTCTATCATTCTTGGAGAAAACTATCTGATTCTTGGAGGCCTTTTTGACAAAGAGAGGACCTTTATTGCCAACCTGTTTAGAGCCCTCGCCTCATTTTCCGTTCTGTTTTGCCATTGCTTTTGTCTTTTGTGAGATCAAAGCTTGTACCAAGCGCTTTTTTTTGTGTGGACCTTACTGTAAAGCCAGTTCAGGATCCTCTCCCTCGCAATCACTATGCTCTGTAATGATTACATCCCTCTCAGATTGAGACAAATCCGATCCTTGTTCTTGATTTTCCTGTTGCATTTCCATGTTCACATCAACCTCAACTTTAGATGAACTTCAACTTTAGATCCATGTCATAACTTTTGTGAACAAAAGTTGAACCGTACTCATAAATTCTTAGTTTTTATTTACTTTTTAACCAGAAATCAAAAAACATTCGGTAGTTATAAAGTTTGGTGGAATGATAATTTGTAAGTGGGATCCATAAAAAAACGTCCCATACTTACCAATATCGCAGTCTCCATTCATTCTTTTAATATGATTTTCCTGCCCTATTAAATATGCAGTTGCAGTTAAATATGCACTTTTAATGACGTTATAGGTAAAAAAAGTCGTATGAATGTGTTCTTGTATATGTTTTTGTATTCTATGATTCTTTTTTTAATTAAAATAATAGTGGAAATAGTAGTGATCACTTTTGAATCACTGTCTAAATTTATCATTTAGAATTCAACATCACTCCATGTTAAAAAAAAATAAGTTGATAAAAAAAATTGAGACGAAAATAAATGCTTTTTATTTTTTTAAAATTATTGTCTAATATCAAAGTCATTTAAAAGTAAAATCCCAGCATCCTCAATGACGTGACAAGAAAAAATAATAGTGTCGGAAAAAAAAAGGAGGATTGATTAATTTAAAAAGAAAAAAGAAAAAATAAAAAGTGGTGCTCTCTCGCTCCTATTGAATGCGTCCACCTACACACCAAACCCACCACTGTTTCTTCTTCTTCTTCTCCCTCGAGGTTTCTTCTTCATCTCCGAAACAATTTCTTCCTTCATCGTCTTCTACTTTTCCCTCTCTTTCTTCTTCTCGTTTTCCGGAACACCAATCCTGACAGACCCATCTTCTCCGCAACCCTCTTCCTCCGTCGCTCCCCCTCGTGGGGATGCCGAATCTCCCTCCCATCCTCCGCCTGATGCTATGATTTCCTCCAGAGATCCCGATGCCCTCTTCAGCGGCGGAGGAATCAGGTTTCCCCTCTTCCACCTAATATTGAAATCTCGCTACCCCATTCGTCAATTTGATTTTTGATTTTTGTGAATTTTGTTTTCTCCGGTGAAGCTTTCTAGCGGGAAATCGACCTGTGAAGTTTAGTTATGGGTATTCTAGTCTCAAGGGTAAACGAGCAACAATGGAGGATTTCTTCGAAACTAGAATATCTGATGTTGATGGACAAATGGTTGCTTTCTTCGGTGTCTTCGATGGTATTATCTTCGTAACACATTACTCTCTCTGTGAATCATTTGTTTACTTCTGATTCATTTTGTTGCCTTAGGTCACGGTGGTGCAAGAACTGCAGAATATCTTAAAAACAATCTTTTTAAGAATTTAGTTAGTCATGATGATTTTATCTCAGACACGAAGAAAGCCATTGGTATGTATGAGAAAAAGTTCGAGTCTTTTACTTTGTTTGTTTCTCTTTCTCCCTGACAATTATTTGGCTTTGATTTTCGCAGTCCAAGTGTTTAAGCAGACGGATGAGGAGTATCTCATTGAAGAGAGAGGACAGCCTAAGAACGCTGGCTCAACCGCATCAACTGCTTTGCTTGTCGGAGATAAGTTGCTTGTTGCTAATGTCGGTGATTCTAGAGTTGTAGCGTCAATAAATGGCTCAGGTTTTACTTTTTTTTACTCTTGTAAACACTTTGTTGATTACCTTTCGCTTTTAAGCTTTTTGTATATGTGACTGACGCTCTTTGCTTGTGATGCAGCTGTTCCACTCTCCAATGATCATAAACCTGATAGATCAGATGAGCGACAAAGGATTGAAGATGCTGGTGGCTTTATAATCTGGGCTGGTAGTGTTTCTCCTGTTCTCTCTACTTACCTGTGCTTAATTTGTATGAATCGTAAAGAGTGTAGCTGTGGAGGTGAACTCAGTATTGATGCTGCTTTTTAACTTATGTTTGGTACTTGACATGAAATTTAGAGATATGTAATGCTACGTTGTTCTTGAAGTAGTTTGTGGTTTAGGACGTTTGGTTATTAATTTGTTCCTTGGGATACACCAGGAACATGGCGAGTTGGTGGAATTCTTGCTGTCTCTCGGGCGTTTGGAGATAAGCAACTTAAGCCATATGTAATTGCAGAGCCAGAGATTCAGGTACTTAGATACTCTCTGTATTGCATTGCATGGCCGTAGAGCTCTCTGTATTCTGAGCATTTTAGTATAAGGACTATTTATGTCACATTTCTTGTTAAGTAACGAAATGTATTGCCTTTAGGATTGCCCTTTTTACTGATTGAAATGCGCTTGTGCTCATACTCACTCTCAGTACTCTTATATCTTCTTAGGAGGAGGATATAAGCACGTTGGACTTTATGGTTATTGCTAGCGATGGATTGTGGAATGTTTTGTCAAACAAGGTTAGTTTCTAGATATAGCTCGGCTCTCGATTCATTTGTTATACACTATGTTTAGTTTTGAAAAAGCACATTTCTGTTGATGGGACTTTTTTGCAAACGTTCTCTGGTAACCCCACTCTCAAAACTACTTTTTTTTTTTTTCAGGATGCCGTGGCAATAGCACAAGACATTTCAGATGCGGAAACAGCTTCAAGAAAGCTGGTCCAAGAAGCATACGCACGGGGTAGCTGCGACAATATCACTTGCATTGTTGTTCGATTCGAGGTTTCTTGAGAAAAAAACCAAAGTCAGACATGGTTCTGCTGTGAATGTATCGTCTTCAGCTGCGGCCTTCCATGTAGTGGTTATCTAAACGATAAACAAGATATAATTGTGAAACTCTATGCCCCCTATTTTTCTATACACCAACATGTAGTTTCAGCACAATTTGTCTCAAGAAATGATTTTTCTTTGCAAACGAAACTGAAATACAGAGTTACTTCTAATAAATCTTCAAGATATAATAGCCCTAGAGATATACTTATGTTTTGTATCTAGTTAAGGTCTTTACTCAGCCTCTTCAATCTCTCCATTTTCCTCCACTTTGGTATCTTCTTCCTCTTCCATCTTCTTGGTTTCCAGGAATTTAAGGAGACCTTTGAGCGCAATATCACTATCCTTACTCACAATGAGCTGCTGCGTGACTTCAGCTGGAGTTACACCCACTTCAAGAGCGAGCGTCTCAATGGGATCAAACAGGACATGGTCAACAATCTTGAGGTATAAAGACACAAGCTTCTTGAACACAGAGGGCGTGCAATTGTCCATGAGAATGTGAATGTCCATTCTTCCTGGCCTCAGCAACGCCGGGTCGAGCTTTCCCTTGTGATTGGTCGTGAAAATTATTATTCTTTCTTCTCCACAGCTCGACCAAAACCTGTTTACGAAGTTTAACAGCCCAGACAGATATTTGTCCAAAAGGGAAGACTCATAAGGTTCAGACACAGAGGTTAATAAAAGAGAGGAATTTTTCAACTTACCCCTTCTTCAAACTTCTTCTTTCCCTTTTTGGGCTCACCATCTTCTTCCTTTTCCTTGATCTGGCGTTTGTGAAGAGCATCCGATCCACAATCAATGTCCTCAATGAGAATAATAGACTGGTTCCTGGTGGAGGTGACAATCTTCCGCAACTCCCCATCGTCCTTTATGCTCTGATGTTGGAGATTATAGATATAGTACTTCATGTAATTAGCAATTGCAGCCACCATAATGGATTTTCCACGCTTCCAGGCGTGTCCCACGCTTTTGAAGAAGTTTTTTCCTTTAGAGAAGGCGTCAAGATCGTCCATCATCGTGGTCTTGAGGTGCGGCTTAATGGCTAGGGTCTCGAAGGTCGTGAAAATGGCGGATTGCAAGTAAAAATGTTGTCTGTTGTAAGTGTAGATCTTGAGATTCTCGTATTGGCGCAGTATCTTGTCTGCTGATTTCGTTAAGTACGTGAAGTAATCTGTCATTATCTTCTCACGAACCTCCTTCTTACATGTCAGATGAAAGTACCTGAAACATCCACAAAACCAATACTGTAAGAAAATAAAAAGATTGTGATATCAGCCGAGGAGAAGAGGAAAACAGAGCGCACCGTTTCTCGTAGGGATAATTCTTAGTTTCAACAGTGTGTAGAGTCCACTTGAGATGAAATCCTTCGAACTCAACGATAATTTTGGTGTTACAGGGATCCCAAGTTTCGGCTGATCCTCGAGATTCTTGAAATCGCTCGAACCCACGACGAGTGTTTCCGTGGAGAGTCCGGCGACACGCGTCTGTAAGTAAACTTCGGACGCACGGAAAATCTGGTTCTAGAAAGATTCCCAGTCTTTCTCGATCACAAACGTGTAACTCGACTTTTTAAAGTAAGACGAGAAGTAGTAGTCTACAACTTTCACAGTGATAAAATCTCGGATTCAGTTTGGCAAAATCTCGTTGAAGATTGTACGGAAAATCATCATGATTGCAGAAAAATATGTGTAGAGAGAGAAATCTGCAGATACGGAAGGAATTTGACTATAGAGAGACGTCATTTTCTGTAAGGAAGATGATGAAGAGCTTTGGTAAAGAGAGAGCGAGAGAGAGCGAGAGAGTGTGTGTGTGTATGTGCTTATAAAGAGTAAGAAAGAGTGATCAACAAGAAAGTTTGCATTTCTAAAAACATCTCCATGTATTTCATCTATATAATTTTAATATTTTTTAATATAATTTTATTATATGATTAATTTTAATTTATAAAGAAAAATTAAATCAATTATAAAATGCCATGTGAGACAAAGATATCTGGATATCTCAAAATTTCTCAAATGAGATATTTTGTCATTTTCTTTCTTTTTAAAACAATATTAATTAAAATTTTATTATAAGAATTTCATTGAGATACTTTCCGTAGAAATGATCTAAAAACAATAAAAGTTTGTTTATAATAAAAAGTTGATGCGATATTCGATGTGGATTTTGTGGGGATAAAGAGGAAACTATAAATTATGTCATTTTTGAATGTCCATCGACTATTCAAATTTTGGCTTTATCAAAGATTTTCACACATCCAGATATTTTTTCTACATCTTCGGTATTTACAAATTTAGATTATGTATTTCAAAAATTACGTAAGGATGGGATGAAATGATATTTCCTATGAATAATTTGGTACTTCTGGAATAGTAGGAATGATAAACTTTATAATAATATTGACAGAAATCCTCAAGATATTCTTATATTGGCGAAAACAGAAGGAAAAATGTGAAAAGAAGCTCAAAAACAGAAGAAACACGGTTGAACGTATTATTTCCTAGATTGGAACCTGTACAACAGAGTATGTGGTGGTGTCAAGTGGATGGATCATTGAAAAATGCAGATAAATTCTCAGGTTAAGGATGGGTATGCACAAAAGAAGGAGCTGAGGATTTAATGATTAGAGCTAGAAACATTCAAAGAAGTCAGTCCCCATTGCACGCAGGATTATAAACACTCATTTGAGCAATGAAATGTCATGAAGATGGTGTATTCACTGGAGGAATGACTGGCCTATGCAGTTCATCTAGATGAATTTAACAAACACAAGAGCACCTTCGAAGACATATAGATCTTATACAGACCAAGAACAACAAATACAAAGCGGACAATCTAGCACAAAGTGTATGAGAGCATCAATCGAAAATGGTATATGTCAATTTCGTTCCTCCATCATGGTTATTAAGAGCTTTTTAGTATTTTAATCATTTTGTTGTAAAAAAAAATTGATAAAAAATTGGCAAAGTTTAGAAAGCAATGAAAATATAAATGATAATATTGAATAGTTGATAGGAAAGAAGAATTTTCTTTTTGTTATAAGAAATTAGATATATTATTTAACAAATTTAAATTTATTTTTGATAAAACGGTTATTTAAATACCAAATTTATATACTTTTGCCGAAAATAGTGTGAATTCTTCATTAACCAAAAAAAATTTCAAAATTGATTTGACCAAATTAAACTAGGTATGAAATTGGTCAATATAAATTGTTATGTAAGCACAATTACTGTTCAAAATTAATAGAACAATGTCAGTTTAAAAACATAACAAAAAAAAACTGTAGCTTTTATTTGATTTCATTCTCAAATCTTTAATATCTTAATTTGTATCATTTCTCTTTCTCTTTTCCTTTGACTAAAAAGTTAAATCGAATCTCTTCTCTTTTGTAGAATCTCTACTCACAGATTTACGAAATGATAAAAGTGATAAAGCTTGTAGATAAGAATGAAGGGAATGGTGTTGACGAAGAAGGCTATGAAAGGTGTAGAAATTTGTAATAAATTCAAACTTAAATTGTATTCATACGAAAAGAGATACATTGTCAATGCATGTTGCACCTCTTTTAAACATAAAAGCTTACACTACATGCATGAGTAACTGACATGCAAGTTCAGCTTTACACTGTTCTTGCGGCCATGCTTGCTCTTACACTTCAGTCTCATAGGTGAGTCTATTACACGTACTAGACTCTTTGACAATTAACTCCTAACTTCCTCATTACAACTTAAACATGAGAAGATTATGGTTTAGTTGACATGGGATTACTTGTTTGAGGCCCATCATCTTTAGTTGGACCATTCTTCTCATTTGAATTGTTGCTCATTTCAACATCCCCCTTCAAGATAGGCTGGTGAGGATTCTTGACGCCTATCTTGTCATGAAGGTATGAACAAACATGTGAGGAGGTCGCCTTTGTGAAGATGTCTGCACATTGATCTTCACTTTTCACATACGCAGGGACTATGCTTCCATCTTCTATCTTCTCTTGCACGAAATGACAATCTACCTCTATGTGTTTGGTTCTTTCATGAAACACTGGATTAGATGAGATGTGAAGAGCAGCTTGATTGTCACAAAACAGGGTTGTGGCATTGTTTACTTCAATTCCGAGTTCTCTCATAAGTCCTCTTAGCCACATAATCTCCTTAGTAGCGTCCTTCATGGCTCTGTACTCTGCTTCTGCGCTAGAAAGAGACACCACTTTCTGTTTCTTGCTTTTCCAAGTGACGATGTTCCCTCCAATCATCATACAATATCCAGTAGTTGATTTCCGATCCTCTCTGTGACCTGCCCAGTCCGCATCACAGTATCCCACTAGCTCATTGTTTCCATTCTTTTGAAACCAAACTCCTTTGCCTGGACTAGCTTTAAGATAGCGTAGGATCCTTTCCACCATGTACCAGTGATGAACCATGGGCCTTTGCATGTGTTTACTGACTTGATTAACAGCAAAACAAATATCGGGTCTTGTAATAGTTAGATAGATGAGTTTACCAACTAACCTCTGATATTGTTTGATATCTTCCCATGGTTCCTCATTGCCTTCTTCCTTGTATCCATCCTCTATAGGTGTCTTTGCTGGTCTACTGCCAAGTTTCCCAGTCTCACTTAACAGTTCTAACACATACTTCCTCTGAGATATGAACATTCCTTCTGAGGAGCGGATCATTTCTATCCCCAAGAAGTACTTCAATTCCCCCAAGTCTTTGATCTCAAACGTGTCAGTCAAGCATCTCTTGGCTCTCAAGATTCCCTCATCATCATTGCCTGTAATGATGATATCATCAACATAGATCAGAATTGCTACTGTCCCTTGTTCTCCATGGCGTGTGAACAAGGAGTGATCGGCATTAGACCTTTTAAAACTTTCCTTCACAAGGCATCCACTCAACTTGTGATACCACGCTCGTGGTGATTGCTTTAGACCGTAAATAGCTTTGTGTAGTTTGCATACTTGATCATTACAACTGTTGGAGTCTACTCCCTCAGGGATTTTCATGAAGACTTCTTCCTCAAAGTCTCCTTGAAGGAAGGCGTTTTTACATCCATCTGCTACAAGCTCCAAACATTATTAATTGCAATTGAGAGTAGAGTTCTTACGGAGTGAAGCTTGGCCACGAGAGCAAATGTATCAGTGGGATTCTCTACTAGATCTTGTAACCCGGTAATCACCATGTCAAGATCAGAATCATTTTGATCATTACCACTGAACCATTCCTCATCTTCTTCCCATTTCTTGTCGTCATAGAGGCTTTTCTCTTCCTTGAACTCAACATCTCTATATACACGCTTGTCTTCTGGACTATAGCACTTGTACCCCTTTTGTGTAGTGGAGTATCCTACCATTACACACTTTATGCTTTTAGGCTCTAGCTTGTGCCTTCTTTCCTCTGGGACAAACACATAGCAAACACTACCAAATACTATGAGGTGTTCTATCTTTGGCTTACTTTGATTTAAGATCTCATAAGGCGATTTGTCCTCTAGTCCTTTTGTAGGCAGTCTGTTGATCAGATAAGCAGCGGTCATCACAACATCACCCCAAAAAGTCTTTGGCATTCTTCTCCCAAAGAGCATTGTTCTTGCCTTCTCTAGTAGATGTCGATTCTTTCTCTCTGCCACTCCATTCTGTTGTGGAGTATATGGGCATGTCGTTTGATGTTGGATTCCATTCTCTTCCAAAAACTCTTTAAACTTGTGATTCACAGACTCTCCACCATTATCACTTCTTAGAGTTTTGATCTTGGAGTTGTATTGTGTTGACACATAGCTTTGAAACCGCTTAAAAGCTTCAAATGCTTGACTATTATTCTTCAAGAGTGTGACCCAAGTATACTTGCTCTTTTCATCGATAAAGGAGATAAAGTATTTGTATTGATCTCGTGAAGGAATTGGTGAGGACCATACATCTGAATGGATCAAATCAAAAACATGCTCATAACTACTAGTAGACTCCGGAAACATTTTCCTACAATGTTTCCCCAAAACACACACTTCACAATCATCTTCTTCTCCTACAGCATCAGGAGCTACAAGCTTCAAGACGTTTAAGTGTGGATGTCCAAAACGTTCATGCCACGGTGGTTTGTTCACTAAGGTGGCGCCAAAACCCCATTCATTTCCTCTTGTCACAATGTCGTTTCCCAACGAATAGAGCCCTTCACTCATAATCCCTTCACCAATTCATTACTTTCATTGTCCTGAAACACCACATCATTAGCACCAAAAACAGCCTTACAGTTGGGATTTCTAGTGAGGTTCGAGACAGATATGAGGTTGTGAATAAAGGTAGGTGCATAATAGCCTTTTGTCCTTCTACCAAAGACATAAAGATCTCCTCTTCCACAAATACGGGAGTTAGCACCATTTGCAACAATAATGTTTCCATAATAAGGTCGAATATTTGATAACAGATTAGAATCACAAATCATGTTGTGAGTTGCGCCGGAGTCAACTATAATCTGTCTATCAGTTCCTCTAGCTTGACTAGGACTACTTCTTTCCATCATGAGACACTTACCCGAGTCTGAAAGTTTGGAGATGCTCTTGATTAGAGCCTCCAAGTCTGACTTCCTTACAAAGTCATCTGATCCTCTGTTTCCCCATTGAGATCGGGAGGTATGCCCTGAGGTCCACTTCTTTGGCTTAAGATGAGGGTGTAGTACCCAACATTTCTCCTTGGTGTGACCCTTTTGCTTACAGTGGTCACAGTTTAGGGCTCGCCTTTCTTCAAATGATGATGGTCCCCTGACCATGTGAGCTGTCTCGCTTACTCCATGAAAGAGGCCTCTTGATCCTTCTTCTTTCTGGATTGCCATACACACTTCTTCAAAGGTCGGCAACTTTTCATATCTCAAGATATGCTTGATGAGATCTTTGAAGGTATCGTCTAGAGCCATTAGCAACCCGAACACTTGGTCTTGCTCCTTTCTCTTCTCCAGTTCTTGAACATTGAGAGTCGGTGGTCTTAGCATCTCCATTTCAGACCAGAGTGCCATGAAATCTCCAAACAGGTCTTTGAATGTTCGCCCTTCTTGTTGGGCTGAGTTTAGCGCCTTCTTTACCTCATAGATGCGGCTGATGTTGCTCAAATTTCCATACACATTTTGGAGTGTATCCCATAATTCCTTTGCGGTTCTGAGTAGGAGTATGCCGCAAGGATAGATGGTTCAAGTGAGCTTTGTAACACAACTAAGACCAGTTGGTCTTCTTGTTCCCACCGAGCGAGTCTTTCTCCTTCTTCAGCTTCTTTTGACTCAGTTTGATCCTCACTTTCTCCTTCTACCGTTGCTCTTTCTTTGGGTTCATCTGCCTCAATGTGGTCCCAAAGTCCACGGCTTCGAAGGGCTGTCTTTGTGGTTCTTGTCCACAGAAGGTAATTGCTTCCCTTTAACATCACGGGGAGAGCGGTAAGCTTCAAGTTCTCCATTCTCTCTTACACTTGTGTTTGTTGATTGTCGGTTTTAAAAGAAAAAGGAAAACGATTTAAGCAAGTCTTAATGATCTTGCTCTGATACCATGTAGAAATTTATAATAAATTCAAACTTAAATTGTATTCATTCGAAAAGAGATACATTGCCAATGCATGTTGCACCTCTTTTAAACATAAAAGCTTACACTACATGCATGAGTAACTGACATGCAAGTTCAGCTTTACACTGTTCTTGCGGCCATGCTTGCTCTTACACTTCAGTCTCATAGGTGAGTCTATTACACGTACTAGACTCTTTGACAATTAACTCCTAACTTCTTCATTACAACTTAAACATGAGAAGATTATGGTTTAGTTGACATGGGATTACTTGTTTGAGGCCCATCATCTTTAGTTGGGCCATTCTTCTCATTTGAATTGTTGCTCATTTCAACAAAAGGTATGGTGATGAAGAAGAAGGCTGCAGAGTTGGTGTTAAAAAGAATCTTGTGAAGTCTTAATAAGCCACTTTGGAGATATTGCGAACAATGAAATAGCAGACAATGATGATAGTAAAGACGATGATTGTTGGAATGAGGATATTATACCAGATCCTCATTCATCCAACGATGAGGAGGAAGACGCGCAAAGGAAAGCTCGTGAGGATGCAACATCAGTCAATGTGATTTTGGCATTGGGCAAGACGTTTTCATCTGCACCTGAGTTCAAGCAAGTACTTCTTAGAAATTCTGTGAAAATGAGATATGATATTAAGATGTACATATCGACATAATGAAGCTTGGTGCGGTTTTAGGTAACAGTAATTATGAATATCTTTGGAGGGTGTATTGCTCATATGAGAAGAACAAGCACAAGATACATATTTTTGAATGAACACTCATGTGTGTAAAGACTGGTTATTCAAAGATGTTGAAAAGTTTATGAATTGCTCAGTTGTTTTCGGAAAAGTTGAGGGTGAATCTTAAGCTTACGGCTAAAGAGACTGGTGATGAGATCAAGAGGACCTACACCTTGATTGTTACTAAAGACCAATGTCAAAAAGCAAAGACCATCATTACTAGGAAAGAAGAGCTGTGCATGAAGCACATTTTCACAGATTTGGGAATATGAAGCTCTGCTTTATAAGACTAACCCGTGCATCATAACAAAGATAATGAAAATTCCAAGACCAACACGAAAAGGCAAGCAAAGGTTTGATTGTATGTATGTTTGTTTTGAAGCATAACGTGTGGCTTGGAAGTCCACATGTAGACCTATCCTAGGACTAGATGCTGAATTTCTGAAAATGGGATGTCAAAGGCCAATTGATTGTTTTGGTTGGAAGAGATGGAGATAACTGAATTGTTCTCATTGCATGAGCAGTTCTTAAGCTAGAAAATAATGTCAAGTAGACCTGGTTTATGAATCATCTCAAAGTAGATTTAGGACTTGGTGATGAAAGCAACATAATAATCACATCTGATAAACAAAAGGTAATGAGCTTTGGTTTGGTTAGTTAGACTTTACTTGTTTTGGCTTCTTATCTTTTATTTTGGTTAGTTAGACTTGTTAGTTTTAGTTAGTTTGACATAACTCATTGATTTCTTGTTTTTTTTTGTTTCTTTTGAATGGTTTGGTGAAACATGTTCACAATGAGCTTCCTGATGAAGAACACCAAATATGTGCTCGGAAGAGAGACATTCACAACCCAGAGCTAGAGAGACTATTCTGGAAAATATCATGCAGCTACACCCTAGGAGATTAAAGAGACCATATGAATGTCGTTGAATGGTATTCCTTGTAACCTTGATGTATGTGTTATCACAACAAGGAAGCTAAAGATTGATGACTTCGTTTTAGACTAGTATACTACTGTGAGATGGCGACGAACATATGAGCATAGTATTATTATACTACTGTGAGATGGCGACGAACATTTAACATACCCAAAAAAATTTACGAGCATACAAAATCAACAAATAAATATATGATAATGTATATAAATCAACAAGCATACAAAATCAATTAGTAAATCTACGATAACATGTATAAAGAAATCTACAAGCATACGACATCAACTAATATATCTACATAATATTCAAAACTAATCTATGAATATATAAAAGCAACAAATAGATCTACCATAACGTACCAAAAAATCAGTGAGCATACAAAATCAACTAATAAATCTATATAATATGTACAAACAAATCCACAAGCATTCAATATCGACTAATAAATCTACGATAACATACCAAAAAACCTATAAACATAAAATAAGAATCAAATTGATCTACCATAAAATACCCCACACAAATGTACCAACAGAAGAGAGCATCAAACAGATCTATGATAACATACACACACAAAGCTACGAACAGAGAAAATTAATTAATAACAAAATCTACCACAACATACAAATATAAAACTACAAAGCATGCAATATTAATAAATATACTTTAACATAACCAAATACACATCATAAAAACTAAATATTAAATCTACCGTGGATTAACTAAAAAAATCTACACAACATACATACGAGACCAATAAACATGTGAAGACTATTAAATCTACAAAAAACTCAAACAAATCTACACCTTCATTTGAAACTCCCAATTTATGAAGGATTGCATAATCAAATGCTAACCTCATACACATCAACCATATATAACTCGAATTTTGTACCACAGTAAAATAAACCTGACGACGAAACCGTGAGGAGAAAACATATTGATTGATGTAATTATTTATGTTTTAACATTATATCAATTTTTCAAAAAAAAAAATCAAAAAGCATATAATATAATTTGAAGATGAACAGTGGGATTTAGGACTTCCACAACTTTTTTATTTTAAAAAACTAAGTTGGTATCCTATAGTAATAAAGGGAAAATTGTAGTACATTTTAATGAATTTCCTAAATATGTATTGAATCTTTGAATGAAAGTAATTTTACTATTAGCTCGACTCCAAAAAAGGATTTTCTGTGTTAAAAAAATGGAGAAAATACGCCTCACTATTACCACGTATTTATTATTTTGGGTAGAGATATAAAAAGTAGTGATATTGAAGAAGATTTGGTAGAATTATTGTCGTCTCTCAGTCTATTGGAGATAAGCATATTGAGCAATATGTTGTCAAAGAGCCAAACTTCATGATATTAACCATCTCCATCGCAGGTTTCTAATATGAGTTTTTAATATTAAAATATTTAAAAAAATGAAAAGTAGGAAATAGAATTTTATACAGTTGTCAATTGTTTAATGATTTATATTTTTATAATAATTAAGAATTAATTAATTAATTAATATGTAGTAAAATAATATTTTTAATAAATAAGATACTTAAAATGAGTTTCATACCAATCAAGCTGTTCTTAGATGGTTTACTCTCTCATTTGATGGTCGTCGAAGTCTCTATATTCTTATCATTTACTAGAAGGATCTGATCTATGTTTTATGTCAGCCAAATGGTTGCCTTTGGCCTTTAGGAGTATCCATTTTGCTGATTGAGATGCGCTTGGGCTTATACTTACTCATCACTTTTATATCTCTTTGGGAGGAGTATATAAGCACCTTGGAGTCTATTGTTATTGTTCTGACGGATTGTGGAATGTGTTGTCTAAAATGTTAGTGTCACTATGGTTAGTTTTGAAAATGCACATTTCTCGTGATGGGATGGAACATATTGGAAACGTTCTCTAGATCCATCAAAAATGAGGAACCTAGTATCTACCCAACTAGTAAGCCCAGTAGCACAAGAAATTCGGTTCAAGCTGTTGGACCAAAATATTTATAAGTATATTGGCTTATAATATATTGATAAATGTGGATGGAAAATGAACCTAAAAATAAGATTCATTAAAATAAGTAGATTTTTGATTTTTTAAATAAAAAATTTGGGTTAAAAATCTGGTTGTTATCAATGAAAATTCAGTTAAAGTTGTTGTAAATATTTAGCGGATTTCTCGGAAACTACACCGAAAATCCAGTCAAAGTTGTTGTAACTGATTGGAGAATTTCTCGAGAAATCTCCTACCCACTACTCCCTATAAATAGAGATCTCAGGCGAACAATCTGAATATCTCGCTTTCTCCCATTCTTGTTTCTCTATTTCAGAAACGATTTTTATTCTTGAGTATATCGTAGATATTGTGTTCATATATTCTAAATTCGAGTGTTGCGAATCAGTCTATAAAAGGTTGTATCCTAGGATTCAAAAAGTGTGTGAAAACTGTCACACTATGAGTGCTTTATTCAATTAAGGAAAAATATCATCTCGTTTTCCTCTCGTTTTCATTAAATCGTTTTATAAATCGTAATTTTACAAATTAATTTCTTCTTTTCATCTCTAATATCAAATCTTGTTTTCTTATCCGGTTTTATAGCTCCTACAGTATTAACTCAATAAATCCGCTTCTAGCAAATAACTACAATCGGATTTTAAGAAAAACAATTTTTATTAGTTTGTAATCTTTTCTGCGAACGTTGAAAAACGAGATTGCAAAACGAATTTAAACAATATATAATCTTTTCTGCGAAGGCTTAAAAACCAGTTTGCAAAACGTTATAAAACGATTTCTAAATGTTTCTGTTAAGGCTTAAAAGCAAATTTGCAAAACGATATAAAACGATTTCGAAACATCTACGCGAACTCGATTCAGTGAGTTTGCGACTCATTTAAATTAAATGTTTTCCGCGAACGCTATATAGCGAGTTTGTGAAAGGTTCTATAAAAATTAGAAAAACGATTACAAACTTTTGTTTAAACGATTTGCTGTAAACCGTTTTTTTTAAAACCATTCTTTGTATATATACAAAACTGTTTTCTGCAGACGCTATCTTTTGGCGAGTTTGCAAAAACGTTTAGATATTTCAAGTAAAACATTATTAATACCAATTATTTTTTCGTAAAATGCTTATTAAAGACCAATTAATCTTTTGGCAAATGTTTTTAAAAATAATTAATGATTTTAATACCAATTAATTTTTGGTACAACGTTATTAATATCCATTAATTTTTGGTAAAAACGTTTTAAAAAACCATATTTAAATTGGTTTAAAACAAATAAAATGTGTAAATAATTCAGAAATTTTTTTTTACATCATTAAATTTTGGAAATTAATTGGAGGATTTAAAAAGATTATTTAAATATATCAAATTGCTTCATCTTATCTTTATATTAAATCAAATTGCTTATTTCTGAATTTAATAACTCGAGAAGTTAAAAAAATTATTTGTTGTAATAAATAACGACTTCAACACCGGTTATGGTGAAGATGTTATTGTTTACGAGTCTAGTGAGTCGACACATCAAATTCAGTTTGATAGTGGTCTGCCACATATAATTGTATCAAATTCTGATGTTTATCAGATTGTCATGTGAGTTCCCAGTTCTATAAGCATAGGGAAGAAAGAGACGCAATCGAAATAAACGCTCCTACCTTATCTTAATGGAATGGACAAAACGCTGAAAATGAACCCAGACAGAGTAAATGGGTTCGGAAAGAAAAAACTTTTGGTAATGATTTTTTAATGATTTCACTCACTGAAAATGAACCAAAAACCTTTGCTGAAGCAATATCTACACCAGAAAAATCTTATTGGAAGGAAGCCGTCAAAAGTGAATTCGATTCAATTATGCAAAACCACACGTTTTACATAACGGATTTACCTGAAGGGTTCAAAGCTCTCGGTTGTAAATGGATATTTAAAACCAAATTAAAAACAGATGGCACAATTGATAAATACAAGGCTAGACTTGTAGTTCAAGGTTTCCGCCAAAAAGAAGGTTTAGACTTTTTTGATATATATTCTCCATTGTCGAGAATAACTTCTATCAGAAATCTCGCAAGTATTGCAGCATTACGAAATCTGAAAATACACCAGATGGATGTAAAAACTGCATTTCTAAACGGAGATTTAGAAGAAAAAATATACATGAAATAACCTGAAGGGTATGTTGTACTAGGATAAGAACAAAAGGTCTGTCGACTGGTGAAATCGCTGTATGGACTGAAACAAGCTCCAAAAAATGACATGAAAAATTTGACAGTGTCATGATGTTCAATGTATTCAACATAAATGAAAGTGATAAATGCATTTATTCGAAAACCACAAAAAATGCTTATGTCATGATATGTTTATATGTAGATTGTATGCTTATCCTTGGAAACAACAACGATATCATCAATCAGACTAAAACCATGTTTGCGTGGACAATTTGATATGAAAGATATGAGATTGGCTGATGTAATTCTATGGATTAAAATCACTAGACATCCTGGAGGATACATATTATCCCAAGAACATTATGCTGAAAAGGTGTTTGAGAAATTTAAAAAAAAATTCAAGTGGAACTGCAAAAACTCTTATAGATACTACTCTTCATCTGACGAAAAATTCAGGTGAACATGTATCACAGAACGAATATGCTAGTGCGATCGGTAGTCTGATGTACTTGATAAACTATACTAGATCATATTTAACACACTCAGTAAATGGACTAAGTAGGTACACGAGCAATCCAAGACAGACCCATTGGAAAGCTATAATCAGAGTAATAAATTACATAAGGTTTACCAAAAACTATATGTTGCATTATGGTTCTGAACCGGCAGCTTTGGAAGGATACAGTGATGCCAACTGGATTTTCGACTCCAAAACCTCAAAATCAACAAGTGGATATGTATTTACACTTGGTGGTGCCGCAATATCCTATAAATCTTCCAAACAAACACTTCTGGCTAGATCAACAATGGAATCAGAATTCATTGCATTAGACATAGCTGCAGAAGAAGATGAGCATCTTCTTAACTTCTTGGAAGATATCCCGATGTGGGAAAAACCACTGTCATCAATACGCATACACTGTGATAACCAATCGGCTATAGCTCGTGCAAACTATAATCTATACAATGGCAAGTCACATCATATACGTAGAAGACATAAAACCATTAGACAATTGATCTCAAGTGGTGTAATCTCGCTCGATTACATAAAATCAGCTGATAATATTGCAAATCCTTTTACGAAAGGTTTGACACGAGATCAACTTTTAAAATCATCAACATAAATGTGTTTAAAGCCTATGAACTAAAGATGAGATTTGATGGTAACCCCACTTACATCATTTGATAAGTTCATAAAGACAACTAAATATTAAGTCTAAAATAAACACTGTGAAACATTTTTTTCTACCCAGTTCCTAAAGATGACAACAGTGTTATATACATATATAAAAGTTAAGCATTGGTTTTTAATGATTTCATATATTCTTTCTAATGAATTGAAGCAGATCGCTTCGGGAAAAGAATACAAATATGAAAGATCACCTTGTGAGTGTGAAATGGGGCAGTTTCTAGGAGAATAAATGAAGGGTTATATTCTCCAAGTTCACTAAAAAAGAACCAGGTTTTCAATGTCAAAATGAACACAACAAAGAGAACAAAGTTCTACAAGAAAATATAATTGTGTTATAATTGTTGTTTCAATTTAAACTAAAAATTCGGGTGGTTCAAAATATCATGTTCACCCTCTGGCCTTGTAAACTCGACATATATTAACAATGATTGGTTCAATGCTGAAAAATGCAACCAAATCAGATACGGTTATCTTTTTGTTTATACTCAAGAAAGTCTTTCTTTTAGCTTTCTTGATCCTAAAGAGTTTTTCAAAGTAATCTTCAGTTTAGAGTCATTTTTATTAATGTGGGGGATTGCTGGACCAAAATATTAATAAGCATATTGGGCTTATAATATATTGATAAATGTGAATGAGAAATGAGCATAAAATTAAGACTAATTAAAATAAGTGGAATTTTTGATTTTTTAAGATCTAAAATTTGGGTTAAAAATATGATTGTTATCCACAAAAATCTAGTCAAAGTTGTTGTAACTACTTGGCGGATTTTTCGGGAACTGCACCCAAAATCCAGTCAAAGTTGTTGTAACTGCTTGGCGGATTTCTCGGGAAATCTCCTATCCACTACTCCCTATAAATAGAGATTTCAGGCGAACAATTTTGATATCCTGAATATTCCTAAAATCCTTGAAACCCTAAAAATCATTTCATCTCTCTAAATTCACTTAAAAAGGTCTAGCTTTTTCTCATTCTCGTTTCTCTTTTTCAAAAATGATTTTTATTCTTGAGTGTTGCAAATCGGTTTATAAAAGGTTGTATCCTGGGATTCAAAAACTCTGTGAAAACCGTCACACTACGGGTGCTTTATTGAGTTAAGGAAAGAGAACATCTCGCATCTTTCTGATTTTTTTTATAAATCATGATTTTACAAATTAATTTCTTCTTTCCATCTCTAATATCAAATAGTATTTTCTTATCCAGTTTTATAACTCCTACACAAACCACAGACGAATGATTTCTTCAATATCATGGTTGTTCGATTCAAGGTTTCTTGAGAGAATATCAATGTCATAAGGTTTTGTTGTGAATGTTTCATCTTAAGCGGTTGTTTTTAATCAAACAGTGGGTTATATTCAAATGCAAAAAGGATATATTTATGAGACTCTTATGTCCCCTAATTTTTCATACATACGCATGCAGTTCAGTCACAATTTGTCTCATCTGGTCTCAACAAACGATTTTTATTTGCTAAACGAACTCAAATACAGAGTTACTTAAAATTAGTCTTCAAAGATATAACAAAGAGCACTAGAGCTCCAATGAAGTTTCTGCTTCTGGTTCTACTTCTTTAGTCTCAGCATCTTCAATCTCTCCATCTTCCTCCACTTTGGTATCTTCTTCCTTCTTTGTCTTCTTGGTTCCCATGAACTCAAGGAGACCTTTGAGCGCAATATCGGCGTCTTTACTGGCCATGAGGTGCTGCGTGACTTCAGCCGGAGTTGCACTCACCTCAAGGACAAGCTTCTCAATGGGATCAAACAGCACGTGGTCTTCAATTTTGAGATACAAAGCCGCAAGCTTCTTGAACACAAAGGGTGTACAATTGTCCATGAGAATGTGAACGTCCATCCTTCCAGGCCTCAGCAACGCCGGGTCCAGCTTCTCCTTGTGATTGGTTGTGAAAATTATGATCTTTTCTTCTCCGCAGCTCGACCAAAGTCCATCAACAAAGTTTAATAGACCGGACAACGATATCTGTCCAGAAGAGAAGATTCATAAGCCTTAGAAAAAACAGAGTTCATAACAAAACAGAGGATTTTTTTTTTTTAACTTACACCAACTTCAAACTTCTTCTTGCGCTTTTGTGGCTCAGCATCTTCTTCACCGCCAGCATCTTCCTTTTTATTGGTCTGGCGTCTACGAGAAGCATCGGCTCCACAATCAATGTCTTCAATGAGAAGAATAGACCGGTTCTTGGTGGAGGTGAGAATCTCACGCAACTCACCGTCATCTCTAACGCTCTGTATCTGAAGATCATATATATGGTACTTCATGTGATTCGCAATTGCAGCAACCATAGAGGATTTTCCAGTACCCGGAGGACCATATAGAAGATAGCCACGTTTCCAGGCGCGTCCCACACTCTTGAAGAAGTCTTTTCCTTTAGAGAAAGCATCAAGATCATCGATCAAGGTGTTCTTAAGTTCCGGCTCAACGGCTAGGGTCTCGAAGGTCGTGTGGTGCTCGAAAACGGCGGATTCCCATTTAGACCGGTCTTGGTTGTAAGTGTAGATCTTGAGATTCTCTCGATGGCTCATTATCTTCTCTGCTGATTTGGCCAAGTATGTGAAGTAATCTGTCATTATCTTCTCACGAAACTCCTTCTTACATGTCAAATGAAAGTACCTAAAACATGAAACATCCACAAAACAAAACTGTAATAACAAAAAGGAGTAAGAGTAGAGTCAAAGATATAAGGGAACACAGAGTCTACCGTTTCTCTGGGAGATACTTCTTAGTCTCAACAGAGTGTAGAGTCCACTCAAGATGAATCCCTTCAAACTCATCTATGATCTTTGTATTTACAGGGATTCCAAGCTTTGGCTCTGCCGCTGGGTTCTTCAGATTGCTCGAACCCACGAGGAGTTTTCCGGTGGAGAGTCCGGCAAGACGCGTCGGTAAGTAAACTTCAGCCGCACGGAAAGTCTGATTCTCCACAAACTCCCACCGTTGCTCGATCACAAATGTGAAATTTGACTGAAAGTAAGATGAGAAGAAGTCCATAACTTTCACAGCGACGTATTCTCGGACTCGCTTGGGAACAATCTCGTTGAGGATTGTACGAAAGAGCATCGTGATTGCAGAAAAAGATGTGTACAAAGAGAAAACTGCAGATACAGAAGGAACTTGATTATAGAGAGTCGCCATTTTTTGTGTTTTTGGAAGGAAGGTGATGAAGAGCTTTGGTAAAGATAGAGAGATTTGATGCTCTTATTTATAAAGAGTTGGAGAGTGGTGAAGAAGAAAGTTTTCATTTTCAAGATTTAAATAAAAAAAGTTTTCGTTTTCATCATTGAATCAAGAAAGAAGAAAATAAGATTTTGATTTTCAAGGAAAGTGTAGGAAACTTAGTGGAAAGCTCCGAGCATAGGTGAGAAAGTGGAAGACGTCATTACGTCAAGAGAAAAAGACAACGCGAGTCACATCTCACTTTAAAAAAAATACGTCATTACGACAACAAATTAAAATGTGTTTTTGTATCTGTGCCTATATTTGTTTAAAAATTAAATTTTCTATTAATATAAACATATATAATTGTCTATGTACGCAAATTAAAAATAAAATAACGTTGTAGCTCACGTGATTAGATTAGAAGCGTGCAAATATATTATGATTTAAGTGATAAAAGTATGGCTTTTGGAGGGCTTTCAAAAAATTTAATTCTCTTTAGTTACCAAATATAGTCAAGACCATGATGGGTTTGTGGAGCTTGAAGATTAGAAAATCTAATTGGATCGGTTTGCACCATTTGTAAGTGGCTACCAAAATATACTCAATTAGTATATAGTAATCATATAAAAGGTACAAGATGAGTTTTTCACCAAGATATGCTGTTTATGGATATGTACTAGATTTTATTCAACTAACTTGCATAAAGAATCTAGTTAGAAAAAGAAACTTATGTAAGATGAGTTTGAAAATAGACCGGTCTTGCTGAATCAGGAGTTTTGTAGTTAACCAGCCTGATTGAACGTAGCGTAGGCTAATACTGGTAAACACTAGAGAACAAAACTATTGGCATGTAGAAATATTATTGAAAAAAGAGTTTGATAAATGTATGTAAATTATGACACGCAAGGAAAATAAGTGGAAGCTGACATGTGAATGAAACTTATGTAGAACAAACGACACTGGTCGGTCTATTTTAAAGAAAATAAAAAAGGAAAAATAAATTAATGAAAAAGAACTTGTTGGCCAAGTTACAAAGATTCTGAATGGAGGGTCGTAATTTGTTTGGTTCTTCATTTTTCATTTTAATATTATGGAAGACTAATGTAAAGATGGTCGTCGTGCCAGATGGCAAAACAGTTAAATAATGAAAAGTTGGAATTAGGAAAGCAACATTATGCCATCGTGTAAGCATGAATCTAGTCAAAAGTATACTTATGGATTCTTTTATTTTAAGTGCTAAGTTTGGAAGCCATAGTCTCATATACCATTTTCATCTAAAAATATCTCTTATATCTATGATTAATCTATAATACTATTCAATTATGAATTTCTCATTTTACCCTTAAAATTACCTTTAAAAACTAAAAAATAAAATAATAACTTTTGCTTTTTTTTCCGTCATCTTCGTTGTGTTTGATTTTACGTTTGAAACAACTTTTTTTCTCTCTCCTCTCCACGCGAGCTTGAACTATCTGCATCTACTCCTCTTCCCTCTCAGCTATTGCTTCTCTTTCTCTCAGCTACTGCTTCTCTTGCTCTCAGCTTGTAGTCGTCCTCATTTACCTCTGTCAACCTCCATCGAACTCAGTTTCGAATCTATAATATTTGATTTCAAATCCACGTTGAACTATGATTTCAAATCCACGTTGAACTCAGATTTCAAACTCGATTTCATTGTAATCTTTCGATTTAGCAAGTTTTAACCATGTTTTATGGGTATATTAAGAATTATGCATTGGAAATCAATGTATTGCAATAATAAAATCATATCAAACTGGAGTAGGCAGAATTGAAATATTGGTTAATGTAAAAGTATTAAAACTAGTAAAACTAGTATAAATAATGAATTTAGTAAAACTAATACAACTAGTTAACAATGATTATAGACAAATTAACAATAAAAACATCACAATTGATATTACAAACATTTTAAGAATAAAATGATGACATTGTTTTTATTGGTTCGTTATTATGAAAAAATATAACAATGAAAACTAGTTTTCACCTAACTTTTCATTTAATGCTTTTATCTCTTTAACAAAAATATAAATAAATGTTGTTTATATTTTTTCATAATAACGAACCAATAAAAACAATGTCATCATTTTATTCTTAAAATGTTTGTAATATCAATTGTGATGTTTTTATTGTTAATTTGTCTATAATCATTGTTAACTAGTTGTATTAGTTTTACTAAATTCATTACAATGATTCGATGTTGTAAAACTAAATAAAACTGGTCTGCCATTATCTTTGTTCTATTTTAAATATTTGTTATAATTTTCAGTTACACAACTAATTACACTAGTTTTACTTAGTAATATTTTAGTTGCACAACTAACTTATTTAGTTTTACATAATAATATAGTAATTGTGCAACTAACCTCGCTAGTTTAACTATGTAATACATTAGTTTTACAACTAACCACTTTAGTTTTACTTAGTAATATTTTTAGAGTTGCTTAGTTCTACTTTAATTCTACTTTAAAAATACCAGATATTAGTAAAGAGTTCAAACATAAACTACAAAAAAACTTCACCCATATTAAAATAAGTTCAACTAATATTAAAATAAGTTCAACTAATTGATGAGGCCCAGGACCGTCCGGACCACGCCAATGACCCAAGCGGAACGGACCCGGATGACGCGGTTCCCGTTGTACCAGCCAGACCAGTGACCCGAGCCTGCACCTAAGCCTTAGGGACCAAGGTTAATCGGTTTGTCAAGCGAAGGCGTGAGGTTTTTCCAAGAGCGTCCAACCCCGGCCCAGGACCAGACCAAGACCCGACCCATCATTTCTCGACCCATTCATGGGAACTGCTTAGTCGACGGACTTCTGACTCATGCGTCCTTACCATCACCCCGAGATAAAGACACCAAAGACGCACTAAGGAATTGTACTCTTTTTCCTATCTTCGGTTTTGTCACATTGGGTTTTCCGATGGAGGTTTTAACGAGGCAACACCCTTAGTGTGCAATCAGATTTGGGCTCCATCCTCTCATGAAGCCCACGGCCTCAAGAAATCTATATTTTGTCTAATAATTTTCTAAGTGTAGAACCTGGGCCCGCGCCAGCCCATAAGGCCCGCGGCCCAGGACCATTTCTTGAACTTCTTGTTGTTTGTTTAAAGTTCTTGTTGTTTTATTTCTAAACTACTTGTTGTTTTCTGTAAGGGTAAAACCTTAATGACTTAGGCCTATATAAGCCAAGTTCATTTCATTAATAAAATCAGACTTGACAAGAAAAATAAACCTACTTCTAAACTGTTAAAAATCGTCGCCTAGTCCTCAAGCTTGGTAGCCGTCGACTTGAACCTTGCATGGTTCGAGTCCCCCTAGTGTATCGCGGTCCATCCATAGCAGCGTGGTCCAGCTCGCTCCCCTGTACCAAGCGTACGTCTGGTCGAGCCTCTCTCACGGCTAAGCCCCAGCCTCGAACCGCCTGAACCTCCCTTGGTCGTACTAGCGTCCGCGGCTTACATCATCTGGTATCAGAGCCTACAAGCTCCTAGTACCTGGTTGTGCCTATCCCCCTTTTGTTTATCTCTTTGTTTCCGTTTTGTTGATTGTTTGAATTCTTACTTTGAGTTGTTTGCTTTCCTATCCTGCAAGGTTAAGAAGGTGTAGCCCCAGTCAAAAAAAAGAGACCACCATAGAACTCTACAACAAATTCAGACCCAAACCGGTTATATCATTCTTACTTTTGTTTACATCCGCAAAAAAAAATATTAAAAGAATATACAAGGTTGTTTAGTTTGCATGAATTCATTGTTATAACAAAAACTACAAAAAAAATATAAGGTTTAGTTTGTCATTAAAACGAGATAGGTTAAAGAAACCAACCTAGAGCACCTTACTTTAATAAATCGTGAGCCAAGGTCTCTTGCTCTCACGCGTGTGGTTCCCGGTTTGTTAGTCGCGTCTTGCTTGTTAGGACCTGTCTAAAGCCCAGCTGTCCTAGTTCTTGTCTAGATCTTAAGCCGCGTAGCTGGTACCGCGCGCCTAACCTAGAACGCGTCCTTCCTAGCGAGTAGCGCCTTAGGTGCATCCGCATTAGAGCCCGTGAAACCAGTACCCGAGTGCAGCCGCCCAAGCCCTTAGCGTTTTAGGTGAGCTCCGCGCAGCTAGCCCCCTAGTGTAAACCGAGAACCCCTCGTACCACCTAGGTTTAGCCGCAGCCTCCACCATCTCCTGTGACCATTTTAGGCAAGGCAGCTAGGTCAATTAATTGCCATATTTTGGTTAGAAAGTTTTTCCCTTTTCCGTGTCTCTTTTCCTTTTTATAAAAAGGAAGCTTTCCATAGACTAGACGACTTTAGACAGTTTAGGAAATGCAATTTTCGGATTGGTACAGCCTCAATAAAGGTCTATGAACATTTCCAAAAACCTTTTTGGAAGTTCCCTATTTCGAAATTAGGCAATATCACACACTTCGGAGATTTCCAAAACCAATTTAGGAAAGAATTTAAAGCCTAGAAAATTTCCTTAAATCAATTTAGGATATTTCCTTTTCTAGTTTAGGCAAGTATCCAAATTAGAAAAGTTTCCATTTTAGGAAAGTTTCTAGTTTAGGAAAGTTTCCATTTTAGAAAAGTTTCTAGATTAGTAAAGTTTCTATTTTTGGAAAGTCTATTTTAGGGAAGTTTTCTATATAGCCATGTCTAGTAGTTCGGATGTACCCGAGCGTCCCCAAGGATCGGCTGCTGTAATGCAAATGCTGAGCCAAATCACGGCTCAGATGAACACGCTTACAAGCCGTATGGAACGATTGGAGCAACCCGGTCCTCCCCGACGACCGGATATCCCGAAGGCCTTCCATCGCGGCAACAGAGGTACCACCACGAACGGACGGACTCATTACTTCGGTCCGTACGCCCGTGACCCACGAGAAGAAGATCCACCCAACAAACCACCCTACCATGCACCCTATGGCCGCGACCCACGCCTCGATGGAGTGCACGACCGACCGCACCCTTACCAACCCCTGAACTTCAAGCTCAACCCACCCTCATTTGCCGGAAAAGTCAACCCTGATGCCTACTTAGATTGGGAACGTCGAATGGAGCTTATCTTCGATTATTACCGATATGGAGATCCCAGACGAGTAGCTCTCGCCACGGCTCAATTCACGGACCACAACCCTGACCTTGTGGGATCGTTAAGTTGCCGAACGACGGAGAAACCGATTTGGACCCCTTACCTCATGGGACGAGCTCACGCATCTTATGCGGAAGCATTACGTTCCGCCTCATTTCCACCGAGAGCTGCATAGACGATTTAGATGACTCACCCAAGGCACCAGGACGGTCATCGAATACTTCGACGAGTTCGAGCACCTAAGAAATCGTCTCAAGATCACGGACTCCCCGGAGAGTCTTATGGCCCAGTTTCTTGATGGGCTTCAAAAAAAGATTGCTCGGAAGGTCGAGAGACAGCCGTACCACGACCTTCGAGAACTATACCACCTAGCCAACCAGGTGGAGCAAGCTAATAAAAGGAAGGCCGCTGGCTATCAATGGCCCAAGACCAACTGGCCCAAGCCGTACAACCGGCCCCCTGGCCCCAACCCCGATCTGCGCGCCACGACCAGGCCTCGAGACGCGTCCCGAACCCGTACCTAGACCCGGACAGCCAAGCAAATCCACCGGAGCCGCCTCCAGAAGCCGAGACATCACATGTTTTAAATGTAATATTCGAGGACACATGGCGCGAGATTGTCCAAACCATAGGGTAATGATCCTGACCCCGTCCAGAGAATACGAGTCCGCAGACAAAGGCGAAGAATAACCTTTAGAGGAACCAAAGCAAGCAGAGAACGACATTACCCCAACTCCGGAGAGCTCCTAATGTTCTGACGCGTCCTCAACACCATAGCTGGTCCTGACGAGATCGCCCAGCGTGAGAACATATTTTGATTATACGGAGGTTCCTGTACCAACGTCGCTAGTGAGTATATGGTTGATAAGCTCGGTCTTGAGAGGACTAAGCACCCGCGGCCCTACAGGCTTATGTAGCTCAATGACAAGACCGAGATACGCATAACCGACCAGGTGACGATACCCTTTAGTGTAGGCCGTTACACCGATCAGGTCTTATGCGACGTGGTCCCGATGCAAACTGGTCACCTCCTTCTTAGACGTCCATGACAGTTTAATAGGGAAACCACACACAATGCCGAGATCCCGCTTAGACTGCCACCACTTAGAGGAATTGAGCATAACATTGACTTCATCCCAGGAGCTCAATTGCCCAACCGCCCCGCCTACCGCGTCAACCTGGAGGAAGCTAAGGAGCTCGAACGCCAAGTCCGAGAACTCATGGACCAAGGCTATGTCCAAGAAAGCCTCACTCCCTGCACCTTTCCCGTCCTGCTCGTTCCGAAGGAAGACGGATCATGGAGGATGTGCGTTGACTGCCGAGCCATCAACAACATCACCATCAAGTACCGGCACCCTATACCGTGATTAAACGACATGCTGGATGAGCTAAGCGGATCCTCGATTTTCTCTAAGATCGATCTGAAGAGCGGATATCACCAAGTCCGTATGCGAGAAGGAGACAAGTGGAAGGCGACTTTCAAAACCAAGCAAAGCCTCTACGAGTGGCTTGTCATGCCGTTTGGTCTCTCCAACGCCCCGAGTACCTTCATGCGGCTAATGAACCACGTTCTTAGGCCGTATATCAGTAAGTTCGTCGTTGTTTACTTTGAAGATATTCTCGTTTATAGTGCTTCTTACGCCGACCACGTCACCCACTTGGAGTTGGTCATACGTGCGCTTCAAGAGGAGAAGTTGTTTCCTAGGTTTTGTCGTAAGTTTACAGGGCCTGCAGGTAGACATAGAGAAAATTCAGGTCATACGAAATTGGCCCACGCCCACTAGCATCAGCCAAGTCATGAGTTTTCATGGCTTGGCCAGCTTTTACCGGAGGTTTGTCAAGGATTTCAGCACGATCGCCTGTCCCCTGACCTGTTTGATAAAGAAGGATCGGTCATTCAGCTTGGGACCCAAACAGGAGAAGGCCTTTAACCTGCTCAAGGACCGGCTCACTCACGCCCCGATCCTATCTCTATCCGACTTCCAGGAGACCTTCGAGGTGGAATGCGACGGATCTGGCGTCAGAATTAGAGCTGCCTAACTCTAGGAGGGAAGCCCGTAGCCTACTTCAGCGAGAAGTTAAGCGGAACCGCACTCAACTATCCTGCCTACGACAAGGAGCTGTACGCCTTGGTTCGTGCAATTGACGTCTGACAGCACTATCTTCTAGCCCGAGAATGCGTCATCCACACCGACCAACAGACGTTGCAGCATTTGAGAGGCCATACCAAGTTAAAAAGACGACATTCCCACTGGCTGGAGTTTATCGAAACGTTCCCCTACGTGATCAGCTACAAGAAGGGGAAAGAAAATGTCATCGCAGATGCCCTATCCCGAAGACATTCCCTGATTTCGATTATGGAAGCCAATGTCCTAGGATTCGAACTACTCAAGGACTTATACGCAGACGACGAAGACTTCAAAAAGGCATTTCAAAATGCAGGATTTAATACCCACTCATGTTTCTATTTGTTTGACGGGTTTCTTTTCAGGGACTAGAGATTATGAATTCCGTAAAGATCGACCCGGGAGTTGTTGTTAAGAGAAGTCCACAGAGGAAGCTTGATGGGGCATTTTGGCGTGGCTAAAACACTTAGCCTCCTCAAGGAGCTTTTCTACTGGCCCCATCTGAGACGAGACGTTGAGGCTCATTGCAGCCGCTGCTCGGTCTGCAAAAGGGCCAAGTCCAGAGTTCATCCCCACGGGTTATATCTCCCCTTACCTATTCCTACTACTCCTTGGACTGATATTTTTATGGACTTTGTGCTAGGCTTGCCAAAGATCAAACACAAAGACTCCATTTTCGTTGTAGTAGACAAGTTCTCGAAGATCGCTCATTTTATCCCCTGGGCCAAGACCAATGACGCCACACAGACTGCAAGTATGTTCTTCCGGAAAATTGTACGGCTACACGGTATTCCCAAGACCATTGTTTCCGATATAGACACCAAGTTCCTTAGACATTTTTGGCGGACCCTATGGAAGAAGCTCGGAACCAAACTGGTGTTTTCGACGACTTGCCATCCAAAGACTGACAGACAGACTGAAGTGGTGAATCGGACGCTGTCCATCCTCCTAAGAGAAACCATAGGACGAAATCGGAAGTCGTGGCTCGAGTGTCTACCGCTGGTCGAGTTCGCCTACAACCGAGCCGTCCATTCTTTGACCAAGAAGTCCCCATTCGAGATCGTCTACGGCTTCAATCCCTTGTCCCCGATGGAGTTCACGTCTTTACCACCAGCTGAGATCGTGAGTTTGGAAGGAGAAAACAAGGCCGAGTACGTCAAGAAGCTGCATCAGAAGATCAAAGAGAACCTAGAAAAGAAAATGGAGGCATATGCCCGGCAAGCCAACAAAGGGCGTAAGCAGACTGCTCTGAAGAAAGGCGACTGGGTTTGGCTGCACATGCGACCCGAAAGGTTTCCTCAAAAACGCAAGGACAAACTAGCACCCAGAGGAGACAGACCGTTCCGAGTCCTAAAGAAGATCAACGACAACGCCTACCAACTCGATCTGCCAGGTGAGTTTAACCTTTCTCTGACATTCAATGTTTCTGACTTAAAATTGTTAGATGCAGGTGAGGATTCTGTTTTGGAGACCAAACCACTTGAAGAGGGAATGGATGATGAGGCCCCGGACCGTCCGGACCACGCCAAGGACCCACGCGGAACGGATCCGGACGACGCGGTTCCCGTTGTACCAGCCGGACCAGTGACTCGAGCCCGCGCCAAAGCCTTAGGGATCAAGGTTAATCAGTTTGTCGAGCGAAGGCTTGAGATTTTTCCTAGAGTGTCCGACCCCGGCCCAGGACCAGACCAAGACCCGACCCATCATTTCTCGACCCATTAATGGGAACTGCTTAGTCGACGGACTTCTGACTCATGCGTCCTTACCATCACCCCGGGATAAGGACGCCAAAGACGCACTAAGGAATTGTAATCTTTTTCCTACCTTCGGTTTTTTCCCATTAGGTTTTCCGAGAGAGGTTTTAATGAGGCAACACCCTTAGTGTGCAATCAGATTTGGGTTCCATCCTCTCAGGAAGCACACGCGCCAAGTCATCTATATTTTGTCTAATAATTTTCTAAGTGTAGAACCTGGGCCCGCGCCAGCCCATAAGGCCTGCGGCCCAGGATCATTTCTTGAACTTCTTGTTGTTTGTTTAAAGTTCTTGTTGTTTTATTTCTAAACTACTTGTTGTTTTCTGTAAGGGTAAAACCCTAATGACTTAGGCCTATATAACTTAACTCCTTTTCATTAATAAAATCAGACTTGACAAAAAAAATAAACCTACTTCTAAACTGTTCAAAATCGCCGCCTAGTCCTCAAGCTTGGTAGCCGTCGACTTGAATCTTGCATGGTTCGAGTCCCCCTGGTGTATCACGGTCCATCCATAACCGTGTGGTCCAGCTCGCTCCCCTGTCCCAAGGGTACGGCCGGTCGAGCCTCTCCCGAAACCGCGCCATGGCCCATTCGTGATCAAGTCTCTCTCACAGCTAAGCACCAGCCTCGAACTGCCTGAACATCCCTTGGTCGTTCTAGCGTTCGCGGCTTACATCACTAACATTAAAATAAGTTCAACAAATACAACCAAATCTTGCCAAATGAGGTATCACCTCATAATCTCTCATGGTATCCTGCAACAAACAACAAACAGTAATACCCAATTATACCAGTTATACAAAAACATACACAATTTTACTGAAGTTATACTAAAAGATTTTTTTTTTTTTTTGTGACAAAATAAAATATACTAAAAGATTATATAGTTATAATAGTTATACTTACAGAATATATACAGTTTTACTAGTTTTACTTGATCAATTATACAGTTTTACTAGTTATACATAAAAGTTTTTATAGTTTTACTAGTTCTACTTAAACAATTATACTGTTTTACTATGTCTACGTAAATATTTTTAAAGTTTTACTAGTTCTACTTAAACAATTATACAGTTTTACTATTTATACTTATACAATTATACAGTTTTACTAATTCTATTTAAACAATTATACAATTTTACTAGTTATACTTATACAATTATACAATTTTACTAGTTCTACTTATATAATTATCCAGTTTTACTAGTTTTACTTACACAATTATACAGTTTTACTAGTTCTACGTAAATATTTTTACAATTTTACTAGTTCTACTCACATAATTATACAGTTTTACCTCCATTGCTTCTCCAATTGCTCTCGAGTCGCTCACAGTCAGGCTGGAGCTTCCTCGATCAACTGCATTGGCTTCTTCTTCTTCTTTTGTCGGGACTGAGCTCGCCGAGACTTTGTTTTCTACCGGAACATTTTCTCCTTCTTCTTATTTCGACCCAACTTCTTCTCTTCGTACTCCTTCTTGTTCATATTTTCCTTCTTCTTCTTCTTCTTCTTCTTTTTCTTCTTCTCCTCCTTCTTTCGACCCGACTTCTCCTCTTCTTCCTTCTTGTTCTTATTTTCCTTCTTCTCCTCCTTCTCTCGACCCGACTTCTATTCCTCCTCCTCCTTCTTCTTCCGACGATTGATATGGGGCATTATAAACAACCATCTCTAGATTTAGATTTTCCTCAACGATCGTTGGAAATAGGACCCGCGAATCCACCTGCGGCTGAGCCTCCCCTTCAACTGGCTTCGCATACATTGACAGTTGACCCTGCGGCGCTCTCGATTGTTCGGTCTCCTTCGAGTAGCTTTTTCTCTTAGTTCTTCGAGTATTCGGTGTCTTCAGCAGATCGCGATATAGGGAAAGTGAGATTGAGTATGAAATTGCAAATTTAAGTTTTCAATTTTACCTTGTTCTACGAGAGATCGTAAGGGAAAAATGTGTTCGTTCGTTCGAGAGGAATGAAAATGGAGCTGAGATCTGATTTCTTTTAAGAAGAGAAGATAAATAAAATGACTTCGTTTTAAGAAATGTTTTAACCTTTTGTAACAATTATGTATATCCAATTGGATAGATCTATAATATGTGGGTGGGTAGATAATATTTGGGTATTTTAGATAAATAAGTTTAATTCATTTAGGGTTTTTTGTCTTTTTTATTTATTTTGTAATTTAAAATAAATGATTTCAAAATTCAATTTAGGACATGGGCATTTGAGATTTGGAAAATAGATTAAGTGGCATCTCAGACGATTTCTCTAAGTTTCATTTATCTAAAAAGTAATATACACGATGATGTTATTTAACCTATGAAACTTGTTGCGCCTTAGGCGTTCAGAAGTCTTCATGAGGCTTTAGTGAGTCTTTTAGCTAGATTGCAAATGTTGATAGAGTCTTGATCTTGTTTTGGCACTTATGCATTGAAAGAAAAGGACTTCAAATAAAGACGTTCCACCGTCATATCTGACTTGATCAGTCACACTCTATGAGCGGTCAAGCTGAAGACATAACATCGGAAGATATTGATCACTCAATTCCCATAAATTGATCACCAATCAATACTGTTATGGAAATCTATTTACAGTTAAATTTCGATAAATTAATGTTCGATAAATAAATAATTTCAACAACTGAATAATTTTTTTTCGATTTAGGCTAATAGTCTAAATGAATAATTTTGCTAAATGCATTTATTAACTTTTTTTTTTGAAATCCTTAAAGATCCTATGTAAATATAAATTAATAACCACCACATTTCATTAGATATTTTTATATATATATATATATATTTTTTTTTTTTCAAAAAAATTTAATCAACAATGTTCGTACAATAAGTCATTCTTTTACAAAAAATAGTATAGTCATCTCATCCTTGTTTTTTTCTATCACAAACAAAATTTTATGAGTATCTTGTTCAGGTTGTAAAAAGTAGTTCCGAAAGTGATTACTTCTTGATATGATTCTTTTGATGATACAGGCCCTGTTCGTTTGTCGGTCGCTGCGATCTGCGACTGCGACCAGCGACCAGCGACTGCGACCTGCGACTGTTATGATGTTAGTTTGACAGTCGCTGGTCGTAGTCGCAGTCGCAGTCGCAGTGTTGTTCGTTTGATAGTCGTTGGTTTTTATTTATAAATAGTTAGTTGGTCACAGTCGCTGGTCGCAGGAAAAACCAGCGACTGAAACATCCTTCAAAACCTGCGACCAGCGACCTGCGACCAGTCGCTGGTCGCAGGTTCTGCGACCAACAAACGAACAGTCGCTGGTCACAGTCGCAGCGACTGGTAAACGAACAGCCCCACATTTGTTGTGACTTTACTATCATCTGGTTCTGGATCATTTCCATCATTCAATACATATTCAATAACTTTATCGTGGATATGTAATTCTATAACACCACCATTCTCATTAAGATATTTTATAAATTCTCTCAAAACTAAACAACTTTTTCTTGACTCTACCTCTCTCTTAAGTGATATAATTCATCACCAATACTTGTATTTATATATCTTAAGAACTAGAAAACTTATTTTTTTCTAATTCTACATCAATTTAGAAAACTTCATTTTTATAGTTCTATCAATTGCATTTTTCTAGTTATAGATAATTTCATTTTTTAATTTACATTTTTCTTTAAACTTTTAGATTTACAAAAATACTATCTAAATGAATAAAATTTTATTTATCGATAAATGAATAATATATTTATTTATCATTAAATAAATAATTTTGTTAAACGAATATTTTTCTCTGGTCCCAAAAATAGTTACTTATAGAGGTTTAACTGTATATGCTTTTGACTCGGTTTGTTTCGAATACAACCAAGTTTAAAGAAACCTATCACTACAATAAAACACGAATTTAGCGACAGTAAAAATAGTCTCTAAACAGTCGCTAAATGGTGGGTTACGACTATGTTACGACTAATTAGTGAAATCGTAAATTTTTAGTCGCTAAAATATGTTGGCGACTACGTTACGACTAAATTAAGTAGTCATAACATAGTCGAAAATGTTACAACTACACTACGATTAAGTAATCTGTATGAACAAAAGCAGTCGTAGTTTAGCCGTAAATTTTAACGATTATTTTGCGACTGTGTGATTTGGCGACTATTTTATGACTACATATTTAGCAACTATTTTGTGACTGCACATTTTGGTGACTAAAAAGCGACTGCATATTTTGGTGACTAATAAGCAACTAATATATCTGTTTTACGACTGTAGAATGCCATCAAAGTTTTTAGGAAAATGAGGTTAGCATTTTGGCTTATTTTAACCCAACTTTCATTACTAATTTAACTTTTGACATATAATAATGATTTATTACAAGGATGAAACCGTAGAATGAGTGTGTGTCTAATTTAACAAACGAACCTAATGAGTAAAATGTAGTAATAATAATATGTAAACAAGTTAAACATGGCACGTCTCTCTCTCTCAGCTTTAAGCAAGAGGCTGCCATAAAAATAGAAAACAAAGTTAACAAGTAAACGAGGCAAAAAAAAACAAGACAAAGGAGACTAATAAGTAAGTATCTTGTGACTTGTATGCATGAACCACCATGGATTTTTCTTCCACATTAATCTATAAATTCATCAAAACACACACTTGAGAGCGTTATACCACAAATTAAACTCTTTATCTAATTTATAACACTCTACACAAAAGGCTCTTTCTTTACCTGCTGAATCCAGCCACCAACCTAAACCCCATGAACATACTCAGCCCCACCCACACTCCACCTAAGCCCAACCCTGCTGGTGCATACAGCATGAATGCTGATGATATTCCTCCCACCACCATCATTGGTGCGGCCCTGGTTGTTCTAAACCTGAGGATCGACTTAAAGGCAGGTAGGATGATGATTAAGAGGTATGGAAGGAGGCTACTAGCTCTCCTTAGGCAGCGGATTGATGATTTGAATGGAAGGGAGCTACTAGCTTCCCTTGTAGGTAAGTGATTGATGGCGGTGATTAGGGGTTTAATTGGAGGTTACTAACTCTCCAATTGATGTGAATGATGAAGGGGGTTTGATTCCACTAGCACAGGATCACCCTGCAAAGAGCTATGGAATATCACAGTAGATTACTCTACTCTTTAGTTATCAAGGGCCAATGTTCTTAGGCTGAACAGAGAAAGCAAGAAGCAAAATAGCTTTAAGATTGTTTATAAAATTCGATGTGTGTGTTTACAATGGGGAAGTGAAGCCTTTTTATAGGCAGATAATCCTATCTAAATTAATCTACAGAATAATATCCTAACTACTTTATTCCTATCTAAATAATATCCTAACTAACTAATCTAATCCTAAAAGAATATATCAGAATAATATATCTAATCTATTATATCCTAACTAACTTATCTAATCCTAACAAGATTATACCAGAATGATATATCTTATCTAATCTACTCTAACTAACTCTCTGGTTTAATTTTAATGACTAATTATAAACCAAAATACATTAAACCAACACGCTGGTTTATTTTTAATCTTATTTTTCTACTTGGACCACGTCCATACCCATCCATAAGAGCCCATGGTGGTCGATCCTTCAGCTTTATGGGCCAATATGGGTCCTGCTCAACTCTCATCTTGTTGGGCTTATCCTTGAGTAGGCCCAGCTCGTCCTTGGTGTCTTCCTGGGCCTTTTGAGCCTTATCTCTTGTATGTGGATGAGCTAAGACGTTCCTTGGATCATCAAAAACAAGTATAGCCTCTTGAACTTGCTCGGGTGGTCGAACTAGCTCTCTATGGTCCAACAGAAGGAAAATTCGACCATCTCTTGATTCAATATGAACCAATTGAGTTTTGGTACTACCAGAATCTTCATAATATCTAGCTAGTTGAGAAAAATAGTCTTGGTTGCTTGATTCATGGTTGATCTTCAAAAACTTAAAATTAAGGTTGATCGAGATCGCACCAATCATGGAGCAAGCTGCGTAGGGGAAGTCCGACATGCCATAGTGCAGTCCATCAAAGATAAACGCTAGCGATGTGATTGGTTGAGTTGCCGCTACAAATTGTAAGTACATGTTACAATAAGTCCATAAAAAACACTTTCTGAATCAAAACCTCAACCCACTTAATTTACGTCAATACATCACTCACCAATACACCTTTTCTCAATCCACAGAACTTCAGGGTCTTTGGAAACAAACCAGCTATTGAACTAAATGACATCAGTAGCACAATAGCCCGCACAATGCCTGTGACCACTCCTATCTGTAAAAATACTAAACACATTACATCACTCTCCCTATAACAAGAGTTCAGCACCCCGAACAAGATAAAAATGCCACTTCTTTAGTGCAGGCACCTTAATGATTAATTACAAGAGCAAACTTATTTCCATCTAAACAGTATAGCAAACATATTTTCATCTAAACTAAGAGGATATTAAAAGTCACTAGACTAAGTTGACAAAAAAAACAAAAATATCATTAATTATATACCTTATCACTTACTAACCAACAATAAAATAGATAGCAGAATACTAATAGTCATAAAACATTAAAAATAATAAATTTTATATTAAAAATTGAAAACTATACTAATAAAAGAAAAAAAAATACTCCCTAAAATGATATTTAACTGAAAACTGAGAAAGTATCAATTAATATATAAAATATAATAAAATTTTATTTTAGATAAATTATATTATGCTATTCCAAAAACTTATCCAATTATATATAACGTTTCATTTTAAAAAATTTAAATCAATCCTAAGAATAATCAACATTCCACAAATATGCAGTGTTGCCAATGAGAACCTATATGCCTAATTATCAAATATTTCAAATATATTTCCAATATTGAAATGTGTAATTCTATATTTTGCAGCATTAAATTTATTAAAAACTACTCTAAATGTATTAATTACTAGTATAGAATCATGATTTTTTTTGGTTTTAGCTAGTCAAGGTAATATGAATATCACATTTCGAAATCCAATTAAAAGGATAAATGGAATAATATATATGGAATATTAGAAACTTAAGTTAAAAAGAAAATACCAATAAAAATTATAAAAATTTACGCTGTTAAAATCGTATATTGTATTTACAAAAAAAATCATATCTTGTAGTTGACCGAAAAATATAAAATAGTATCGCTTACATAATCTATAACATCTTCCACTATTATCCTTTAAGTAGGGTTCGTTCCTCCTGCACACGGACGGGGGTTTGTTTGCATAATTTGTATATTTTGTTATTCATATATTTAGTTCCTAAACACTAGAGTTTTCCGTCTTTAATTATTTTATTATAAAATCAGAAAGGTGTTTGAATATAAGCCCAGTAAAAATGAAGATAAACACATATTCTTAAATTTTGAAAACAAAGATCGGAGAACATAAATTGAAACAGCAGAAATAAGAGACAACTGCGGGACAACGGATGTGTTTTGAATTTGAGGAACTACTCTCGGCCACACATGCCAGAAATTTCAACCTCCTTGTCTTTCGATATTGTAGCTTTTTTCTTTATGTTGTATGGTGATATTTCAAGCAGAATGGTGTCAGAAGTTGGTGGTGACTTTACTGAAAATGACATATTTTGGATTTTTGTGGTCATTGGTTGTTATTGTCACCGGATTTGAAAATAAAGGTTATGGAAGTAGAGACATTTCTCATGGTGTTAGTGCTTATTTGGTAAATCAAATGGGTTTATGGACATTAGGGGTGGTACCTGACCGATACCCACTTTTTTGATGAGTTTGATATTCGGCTCATTATTTGCGGATAACTAATTTTTTTACTCGTATTTGATACTCGTAAAACAAGTACATGTAAAATCAAGTATCCATAACAAAATTTAATACTCGTTACCTGTTATCCGACTCGTTATCTGCTAATACTTGCAGGTATTTACAATTTTTTACGGGTATTTTGCGGATAATTTACGGATAATTGGCGGGTACTTGCGGGTAACGGAAACGGAGCAGGTAACATGCCGTCTTGTTACTTGAAGGTAATCCCCAGTTGGATTTAATAATCGATCCGTTTAAAACAGATACCTGCTTTGACAAACCGGATACGGAGCGGGCCGGCAGGTAACAAAGTTACCTTCGAAAACCTTCTAGTTGACTGTTGTTACCAGCATAACATAATTGCCATGGTTTTGAGAGGATATATGTGCGTGAAAGTAGCTGCTGCATCATCCCATAGAGATAAATAAAAAGAGCGACATTCCTACATAAACATTAGTGATTATACCTCATATAAAGTAAGTTATTTAATACATCATACAAATCGATGAAGAATCTCACAACGAGATGTTGGATGGAAGTGGGTCGGTCAAGTTTGACCCTTGAACAAAGCGGATTTGGCCAACAACATCTGTGAGAAGTTAATCTAATAATGATGTGGTGTAAGTTTTTATCCAACTGATCCTAGCTCTAAACCCAACTACAAATCAAATAGATTAGTCTAGTCAGTGTTATCGATCTTCAAAAAATGATATCGTCACATTGCAAATTATAAAGATCCACGTCAAGATAGAACTGTCACAAAGAGTTGTTGTGATAGGTGCATAAAAATAAAATAGCAATTGAAATCAGTTTAAATGTAGATTTTTGTAAGAAATTGGGGAGTGTGTTTCAAATACTTGCACAATATGGCTATGATTGGTAGCATTATCTAAATAGAGTTACATTCAAATTGCAATTCCATAATTATTGTACAGATAAAAAGAAATATAAAATAAAACTAAAACTAAAACATTAAAATATAATTATGTTGGGAAGATACCAAGGCTCGCATCTCTCCTTCCATGGATGAACCACTTTTAGTTGGTTCTTCATTGGTTTTTTGGACAGTGTGTCCTCTTGGTTCCTTCCACCTTTCTTGTTTGAGATGTGGATGGAGGATGAAGCAGCTTTCTTTAGTGTGATTTTCTTTCTTACAGTGCTCACACCACACCTTGGTGCGTTCTCTGTTGGATCTTTGTTGAGGGCGATGAGTGCCTTGCTCCTTATGCACTTGGGAGCATACATTTTCAAGTGTTGGGAGCTTATCAGCCCTAAGGAGATGCTTAATCAGATCACTGTAGACTGGATTGAGAATTATGAGCAGTCTAAAGACTTTGTCTTGCTCTCTCCTTTCATTCAACACCACTAGATCTATGGTGCTTGAGCATCTCCAATTAAGCCCATAGTGATCTAAACTTCCCCAAATGTGCCTTGAATTCAATATTTTCTTGAGACACATCATTGATGGCTTTCTTGACCTCAAATATCCTTAGTAGTTTGAGGAGTTTCCAAAGATATTTTTTAGAGTTTCTCATAACTCTTTGGCTGTCTCACAGTAGGAGTATGCTTATAAGAGATTTGCCTCAAGTGAGTTTTGAATAATAGAGAGCACCATTTTATTTTGTTGAAACCATGGTGAGTCTTCTGCATCAACTTCCAAGAGGTTTTCATTGATGGTTGATCTTGCTTAGCTGCCTCCTTTGATGGACCATCTTTGGTGATGTAGCTCCAGAGGCCTCGGCTTCAAAGAGCAGTCTTGATGGTAATTGACCATAGGAGATAGTTCACTCTCTTAAGTGTGACTGAACCACCACTTTTGATGTGTTCTCCATGTTATGTGAGACTGTGTGGAAGCCGAATTTGATGAGAGGATGTAGGAGAGAATAGAGTATGAAGGAGATTCGAAGGATTAATTTTTTTTTTTTTGCGAGAACTCTTTGAGAAATCTCAAAGAGATAAGCTACTTTAACCTCTCACAACTCAGCACCCGTGGGTTTGAGGATTATTCAATCTCAGAGTGAGGAGATTATGATAATTTATCTCAAGAGCAAGCAAAGATTACTTCTTGATTTGAGATCTTCTTAGGGTAAAAGAGTTACAGAAGCTTGATAATTGATGGAAGATGCCACAATAGTGCAAGATGAAATCAAAAGAAGGTGAGAACCAGCATTTGAAATTTGAATTTTATGGGTGTGAATAGTATCACAACAATGGAGATTTGCAGAAAGATACAGAAGAATAGAGAAAGTAAGTTTGATTTAACAAGATTTTAGCTCGGATACCATGTTAGAATATGTGATTTTAGAAAAGACTAAGAATGGGAAAAGAGTTTTATTACTCTTATATATTTCATATACCAAGAAGAGACAAATTTATAGATCTGAAAAATATGATCATTGCAAAAAAAAATGTTGGACAGATTTTTTTGTCATGTTGGACCTCAGTCGTCCTAGATGATTTCTGAGATATCTCTCTGGTTGAATACTCTTCATCATCTCATACCTTAGTCGTCCTAGATGTGTTCTGAGATGTTTCCCTGGTTAAATACTCTTCGTCATCTCAGACCTCAGTCGTTCTAGATGCATTCTAAGATTTTTCTCTGGTTGAATACTCTTTGTCATCTCAGATCTCAGTCATCCTAGATGCATTTTAAAATTTTTCCCTGATTCAGTGTTCAGTCTAATAACACACTTTAGGTTTGGTCTCCTGATACCGTATTTGGCCCTAGTAGTCATAGGATGACTGGAGGTAGAAAGAACCGGTTGATATGGAAGCTGAGACTGAGTAGTGATTTCAGAGGTTGAATTTGGCAGTGGTGAAAAAAATTCTTCTAAGAAAATAGGAGATTGTATAAGACTATCCGTAGGAATTTCAGTCACAAAGGGCACCATATGAGAGAATGAAGCCTCTGTATTCTCATGAACGGTATCATGAACTGTAGACACCTCTGTGAGAGTTGGAGCTGATGATGCAATAAGACCAACCTCTTAAGAATATGAATTAGGAAAAGGTACAGCAGAGGAGTCACAAGGGAGGTAATAAACCATTGATACACATTTTCATAAAGAGAACATGTCGGGTAATGTAAATTGTGCTGAATGGTGGATGAAGACAGTGATACCCTTTATACTTGTCATTATATCCCAAAAAGACATTGAGAAGACACTTAGGATTGAGTTTGTTAGCAGCATAAGAACGGAGGTAGGGAAAACACTTGTAGCTGAAAACTCTCAAAGATATGTAGACAGGAGATTTACCCATTAGGAACTCATAAAGACTCTAAGTGTCAGGTAAAATCGACGGAGGTAGAAGATTCACAAGATAATTTTTTGTGAAGAAAGTTTCGACCCACAAGTTTGAAAGAACTTTACTCTGAAACATCGAGGAGAAGCCCAACTCAGTGAGGTGTTTGTGTTTGGAGAGTATAAGGGCATGAGAGAAGATGTTTGAGTCCGCAGTTAGCAAGATTAGAAATAAAAGCATTGCTAATGAACTCACCATCCCATCACATCACATTGGTTCTCAACCAACTTTTGGAAGCTAAGAAAGATAGAGAAGAAATTGGATTTAACCTTTAAAAGACAGAACCAAGTATATCTTGAATATTGTCGATGAAAATCACATCATAACAAAATCCTTGAGTCAAAACTATATGAGACGGTCCCCATAAATTAAAATGAATGTGTTATATGGGCTTATTTGAAACAAACTCAGAAGATAGAAAAGACACTCTTGATGATTTGCCCATTTGACAAGAATCACAACTGAGAGCTAGTCTTATTGATGATAATGGCTTTATTTTTTTTATAGTTGTTGGAGAATTTCTTTGTGAGGATGACCAAGCCGTATATGCCACGCCTCTTCACTTGTAGCTTGTTGTCGTGTTGAGTACAAATCTAAGAATTAAGGATTCTCCAACACATAGATCTTTATGCATGTTTCCTTTGGTAAGGAGCTGTTGAGTCCGTTTGTCCTTCACAATCACACCATCAGAATCGAACTCAATTGCAAAAGGGTAATTAGCTGTAAGTTTAGAAGCAAAAAGCAAAATTTAGTAATCCCATCACACATAAGAACATTTAGTAAAAGTGTGTTACCTTGGTGTGTCGAAAGAGCAGATGAAGCAATATGAGTGATAGGAAGAAAGTCCCCATTTCCAATAATCCATGAATCATCCCCATGATAAGGTTGAGCTGTCTGAAGCTGCGAATGAGAATTGGTGATGTGATACATTGCAGCAGAGTCTGCATACCATTCATTACCGGATTGTGGTGAGGCGTCAGAGATTCTGATTGCAGCAAAGGCATTGGTGAAATCATCATGCTAAAGAGCATGATCAAACCACTTGTAGCACTTATCTGCAGTATGACCATACTTGTGCCAAATCTGACACGTTGGTCGAGTTCCTTACTCAGAAGTAGAGCCACTGTTCATTTGTTGATGGAAGCCTTTACCCCGAGACGACTAAGAACCACAACTTCAAAAATTACCAAAATGTCATGAGCCTTAACCACGGCCACAACTTGAATAGCCTCTACCAATACTGAAGGCCAAGTGCGGTGTGTCAGAGGAGTTGGCAGCATATGACCGGATTTTTTCATCGAAATGTGTAAGTTTTATCTCAATATTATCAAATGTAAGACTAGAAAATGAATCCATAGCATTCTTTTATCACACTAGAACAGATTCATATTCATGTCTTAGACCATTCATAGTATCATGAATCTTTTCATTTCCAGGAATAAAACATCTAATAAAATCAAGTTGGTCACATAATTTTCACCATATTTAAAAAATCAGCTAACGACTTTCCTTAATTTTTTTTTAGAATTTTACAATCCAAATATAATATAGAATCATATATACGTTTTTTCAAGTAAAAGATAATGATTAATTCTGCCATTTAATAGCTTTATTATGAACCCTTATAAAATGTAAAATTTTATAGTCTTCTCACAATATTTAAAGCCTAGACTTATAAATTACATTAAAAAACTTACAAAATGTTCAACTTAATTTTTTTTTCTCTCTTCCTTCTATTATATGGACGAACTTTTTCAAAATTTGGAAAACCAAATGTTAAATTCTCTTATAAAATGTTGAATTCAACAAAAATTCTATTTTACATCATATACAATACGGAATGTTATAAACTTTCTTACAGCCGACACTGTTATGTTGGAACAATATATTAATAAGCATGTGAATTTATAATATATAGTTAAAATGTGAATGAGAATTTGGTTAGAGGGAGGTCAAAAATTTTTTGTAACTTACAAATTTTGGTATTAAAAACCAATTAAATTTTTCCATTAAATTTACTTGACCACCAAACTATTTCGCTCCTATAAATACCAAACTACCTAGAAGGAAAAAAATCATCCCTTCATTCTAAAGCAAAAAAACACCATTAGACACATTTTAGATATTCTTTGAGAAGTTTCTAAGTGTTGAAGCTCTCTTAAAATATCTTCTTGGTTGTTGGTGTTAGGTTTTAGTAGCTAAGGAACTCACAAGGCTTAACAAGTTACTTCATTCTTCCTCTTCTAATTCTCTCTTTCAGAAGTAAATTTTTGTTTTTGAGTATATAGTAGATAATTAGCTCGTAAATTCAAACATGAATGAAGCATGTTTTCTTAATATTTGGTTGTATCTTGAAATTTAAAAATGCATGAAAACCGTCTCATTGCGGGAATTTTATTGATTTAAGGAAAGGGATCATCCCGCCTCCAAATATTTTGTTTTTTAATCTTATGATTCTAAAAACAAAATTATGATTCTAAAAACATAAATATCAATATTAATGTTTGTATATATATATGTATGTATATATATATTTTAATAGTTTATTTCAATTTCAAGAAATAAAATATGATGCAAATTAATATCTCTACCATCCAGTTTTATAAGATTTTATCATCTTAACTCAATAAAAAATCACTTTTTAAACGGATTTGTTGTGTGAATATGAGAAAAACAAATAAATCAGTTTCAAGATTTCGTGACCAGTCGATCGATCTAGGAATCAGATCGACCGATCCATATCAGTCGATTAGAGAAATCAACAAACTTTAAAACCGAAACCGGTACCGCGGGTCAAGCGACCGATCGATCACAAGCCGATAGATCGATCTCGCAAGATTTATGCTGTTAACCGGGTAGGTGACCGATCGATCAAATATCTGATCGAACCGGGTCGCAAGACAACACAATAATTAAGATCGATCGATTCACGTGAGGTCGATCAATCGCAGCATAAAAACTCCGATCAATTCCCTTTAAGATCGGTCGGGAGTGTAAATGCATGTAAAACTTGTTTTTATGATATTGCAATGTGTCTATATGTGTTAAAAATGCATCTAAAACCATGTTAAAAATGAGATTCTAACTCACGATTTAACAATGTTAACAAATGGCAAACACAAACTTACCTTGCCGAACAGCTTAAGGCAAAGGGTAAGGACAAAATGGGAGAAAAAAACTACAAGTTCAAAAACTCCAGAGCCACTAGCTCCACAAGCTTTAAGAAGCATACTTCTGGTGCAAAGAAGTTCAGTGGAAAGTGTCACAAGTGTGGAAATTGGGTCATAAGGCAGACATGTGTCGCAAGCCCATACAGAAGCGACCACACAACAAACCTCACAGAAGCAGATCTCTACTGTGTTATGACTGATGAAGTCAATTCAGTGGAGGGACACTCATTGGAGTGGTGGTATGATACCGGTGCAACGGCCCACATATGTAAAGATAAGACAATGTTCAACATCTATCAATAGTGCCACACAGATGAGAAAATCATGATGGGCGACATACATTCATCCAAGGTCGCTGGACATGGAACGGTGATACTGAAGCTGACTTCAGGACATGAGATCACCCTCACAAATGTGAGACATGTGCCCAACATAAGGAATAACCTAATTTCTGGTACTCTCCTGAGCAAGGCTGAATTTAGCATCAACTTTCACGCCGATAAGTTGGTAATTAAGTAAAATGGGGTGTATATGGGCAAAGGGTTTGTTAAAAATGGACTGATCAAAATGAATGTAATGACAGTCACTCCCAAACCTGTAACAACCTCTGAAATTAATAAGAATAATCCAATTGTTTATTCGGTCGAGTCTTCTACTATTTGTCATGAAAGATTAGAACATGTGAACTATAAATCATTAACTCAGTTAATATATTTAAGCCTAATTCCGAAATGCAAATTAAGATAAATGTGAAGTATGCGTACAAGCGAAACTCACAAAACGACCATCTCCAAAAGTTGAGAGAACAATTGAACCTCTTGGTTTAATTCACACTGATTTGTGTGATTTAAATTAATTACCCACAAGAGGAGGTAAAAAGTATTTTGTGACTTTCATTGATGATTGTACAAAATATTACTATATTTACTTGTTACAAAGCAAAAATGAGGTTTTTGATAAATTCAAGGAATATAAATAGTTCGGAGTAATAGAGGTGGAGAATATGAAGGAAAATTCGATGCATTTTGTAGAGAAAATGACATCATTCATCATATAACTGTTTATTACTCACCAGAATCAAATGGAATTGTAGCACGCAAAAACCAAACTCTGACAGAAATGATGAATGCAATGATGCAAGAATATGGCGTAACCCAGAAGATGTGGGGGGAAGCTTTAATGACTTCGAATATATTCAAAATAAAATCCCACACAAAGTAACGGAAAAAACGTCATATGAATTGTATAAAGGTATTCTCCCTTCATACAAATACATGAAAGTGTGGGGGTGCCTAGCAAAAGTGGCAGTACATGTTCCGAAAAAGGTCACAAATGGACCGAAAAAAGTTGATTGTATTTCATCGGATATGGGCACCACAGTAGTGCCTATCGATTTCTGGTTCAAAAATCAGATATTCCAGATATCCATGTAAATACAATTATAGAATCGTGAAATGCATCTTTTTTTGAAGATTTTTTTGGTGTAAGGATAAAATACACCCTAAACGGACTAGGAAAGAAAGAGATGAAGGTGAAGCAAGCACTTCTGCCATTGGTCTAGACAATGGAGAAAACGCTGAAATTGAACTCAGATTTAGCAAAAGAGTTCGAAAGGAGAAAAATTTTGGTGATGATTTTCTGATGATTTTACTCACAGAAAATGAATCAAATACCTTTCTGAAAGCGATGTTTCTAATAAGAAGGTCTATTGACAAGTATAAAGCCAGACTTGTGGTCCAACGATTTCGTTAGAAAGAAGGTCTAGACTTCTTTGACACATATTCTCCCGTGACAAGAATCACTTCTATAATTCTATAAGAATTATCATATGCATCTCAGCATTACGAAATCTGAAAATTCACCAGATGGATGTAAAAACTGTTTTTTTTAATGGATATCTTGAAGAATAAATATACATGAAACAACCTGAAGGGTTTGTTATTCCTGGACAAGAAGACAAGGTCTGTAGACTTGTAAAATCGCTGTACAGATTTAAACAAGAACTATTCAACTGGAACCTCCACAACACATGTAGATACCACACTTCACCTGACGAAAAATTCAGGTGCAACGGTATCACAAAATGAGTATGCTCGAGTAATCGAGTATTTTTGTCTCCCATATTCCTTGATATCGTCCTCCCCACCTTTCTTAATTTCTCCCAAACTTCCATTCTCTAAGTCGTTTTGGACTTATTTTTTAGACCTATTTTAAATGAGTTTATGGTTTGATTTAGATCTATTTTTTAAATAAGTTGAGTCAACCAATAAACTATTTATCTAACTTATGAGTTATGGTTTAGTTTGATTTATCCATTTTGACACCTCTACCCATAGGTTTAGTAATTATAGTTTGTCATATATTTTGGATATATTTCAGTTCCTTTATTACCCATACTCAAATTGAATCTACAAATCAAAAGCTCATTCCGATTAACAAAAATTTCGTTCGATTGAAAAATTTAGTACTGTTTGATTTCCAGCAATATTAGCTCATTAAAGAATCGTAAATCTGAAAAAAATCACCTCAAAATAGTTGATCATGAAAAAATGACCGCAATAGGTTTGTTGACTTGTTTTTTTCTGTTTTTTTTAAAAAAAAATTTCATTCAAAATAGTATAATCATTATTCTTTAAAAAAAAGGGGGTATTCTTAAGAAAAACATATTATAAATGGTAGTAGTTTTGAAAACGGGAAAACAAAAGTGATAGATTGTCTCAAAACATTCATCGATTGACTACGGTCCGTAAACCAACTAACATTTCCATATTAATCATCACCAATCTAGATAAGTGTGGGTTTATAACCGGTTTAAATGGATTTGTGAGAATGAGCATGTGGGTGAAGATGTTTACAAACAAGTTTCTCATAAAAATTCAGAGCAGATTGCACTTGTGTCAGATGCTCATCAAGAAATCTATCACTGGCAAAAAACAGAGAATGTACAACTTGTCTCACAGAAGAAACGTAAATAGGGTATGAAAAATAGACTTAGGCCGAATCAATTTCCTCGAAGAAGTATTTGAACTCACGAAGCCTTGATGATTGCCTTTCTGCTTTCCCTTCACCAAACAGAAACACAACAGAACCAAAGATTTCACATTTTCTGCATTTCTATGAAAGGATGCATAAGTTAAGCAACGTGAACTAGATTATATACCTTTGGAGCGTCCTTGAGATGTCCCCAACACTCAATCCGGTTGTATTTAGGTGTACTTGAATGGAAATAAACCCATACATAAGCATCCATTAGCTCAGGGTTTTCTCTAAACATGACTGAATCTCCATGAATCACAGCTTTTAATACCTATTAACCACAATGCCAAAGAGTTAAAGACTCATCACTCATTTTCTCATTTCTTGAGTACCAATTGGAAGAAAACAAAAAGAAAGAAGACTAACCAAAGGCAGTTCCTTGGAGAATATGTGATACCTAAGCTCTGCAGCCACATCCTGCAATAAACTCGGACAACTAACACAACAATGAATATGTAACCGGAACTCGTCTTTCACTTTCTTCCACTCAGCAACCACATCGTCTTTCTTGTACCAGCCTTCTAGTTGATCCTGGTTGATGACGTTTGAGATGGTTAAGGTTAAGTTAGCAGTGAAGTCACAGTGTGAAAGAATATATGTGCGAGGTGTAATAATCCCTCCACTAGCTTTATTCTCCAGTAGCTCCCCTAAGAATTCCACTTTGAGCTTGGAGGAATCAAAGTTTGCTTGTGGAACCAAAAGCCTCACTGCCTAATTCACAATCATATCCACACCATTAACACTCACAATATGAAGCAACTCCACTATGCAATCATGTAATTTCACATTGAATAAAGAAGTAAAAATGTAGTAATCGAACATTGGACACTGAATTCACAAAAAGATTGAGCAAAAATCTGGAAACAAAAGTAAAAACGTCACACAGAATACTAATTTGAACACCTAAAATGCATAATTTTTTGTTCCATTCGAACATGAAGAGCTCATTTTCATATTATATTAGGATCGAATTCAAAAATACTCGATTATGATCAGAGATTTAGCAATTTGCCTCTCTGTAAACAAATCTTTTAACATTTATTGAAAATTAAAGAATTGTACCAAAAAAAAACTCCTTTCGCTCACCTCGGAGACTAATGTATTGTAAGAGACACCACCGTCACTAACCGCGGAACTTCTAGGAACCCTAATTCTTGTCTTCAAGAGCTTGCCGCAGAAACGGTGATGTTGACCAATGATTTTTCGACTGGGACGAGACAAAACTGGATTGTGGTAATAAGGAACGATGTAACAGGCCATGGGAGGAACATAACAACAGGGTTAATAATGCATGAACAAGAACAATGCTTCTTCTTCATTGTTCATCTTCCACCATTTTTGTCTTCTCACTCGCTTTAGCTTCAGCGAGAGAGAGAGAGAGAGAGAGAGAGAGAGAGAGTGTGTTATTCAAAGATGCGCAGCCACAAATTCGGTTTCTCTGCCGAGCTTTTTTCTCCACACAATTAACAATTAACAATTTCATTTCTGATATTATTATTTTCTTATATCCACAAATGTTATGATTGGTTGATTGAGTTGATCGTTGTTCCATGTAAGCAATTCCCTCTGGTTTTACATATCTCTAGATAATGGGCATACCATCCACAAAAGTTATATTTCAAGATATGTAATATTTAACTCACATAAGAAAACAAAAGGTGAAAAATAGATGTTTGATGTTTATGGGAACTCACTCATATAAGACTTTTCACCATGGTTACTCAAAAGTAAATTTTTCCACTAGTACAGTTCCATGCACTTTTCTTCCCTCACTTTAAAAAAAAAATCTATTAACATATTTTTGTCTTGTTTCATATCTATGTATGTCTTTCTAGTGGTATTTTAGGTTACCATCTTCTTTTGTCATTAAATTTTTTTTTTATATTTAGAACGTTTGTTCAATTAATCAATGTTATAAGACTCATTTTCACTTGTTCAAATATTCCACTTAATATCATTTTTGCAAATGTATGTTTATATTGTGTCAATTTAATGTATGCCCACTCATGTTATATCATTGTAGAACACTACACACTCTACATCTGATCCTGGTCCACTTGAATTTTATATGAGCTGCTTCAAAATGATCAAGTTCATCCTTCAATAATGATGAGAGTCAAAGTGTAGATCAATTCGGTGGACCAAATTTGATGGATTTTAGGAAACACAGTATAAAGACCGTGGGCCCAATCGAAGATTCATCAATTGAAGATTTTTTTATTTGTTTTTCTATATGGTCATCATAGTTTTTATTTCAAAAAATTAGTTTAACTTTTTTCCTACTTGTAATAAGGAACCAATCAACCACTTTTTTATGTTTACACAAGTCTAGAAATTATGATGATTCCACTTGTTTATGTTGTACTTTTTTTCTATTTAAACCAATAAAAAAAACAAAAAAAGTTAGTCTGAAAAAAAACTTGTATTTTGTTTTTAGTTCTTTTATTTATCTTAACCAGGTTGAATTTTTGTTTTTTACTATGTTCTAAACTTTAACCAGGTTCAACAGTTTCACTCAGAGACTAATCCCATTACTCGGACTATAAAACCAAGAAGACGTAGTCGATCTAACTTGTCTAAGAAAAAAACTGATTTTAGCTCTATAAAGCCTCTAGAACATTGTGAGGTACCTTGATTCCCTTCCTTAAGGTGGAGTTTCGGTTTTCATCCCATGTGCTTTATATTTGTGTTATGGAGGTATTTTTCTAACAAGCATAGATGATATCAATAGAAAATGAACATTCGATTGTGGGAAAGTTTGGCTTATGAAAAAGCATGTTTTCTAGGATAATTTGAGGAAAATTATTTTTTTAGACGGTGGAGTATTGAAGAATTCAATCATTTAAAATGATCTCTGAGAGACTACCATGAACAGTTTGAGTGATTATAAAACAAGATTCACGGGTTTTCACAAGTAGCTCTTGTCGGAACTTTCATGAGTAGACTCCTTCTGCCAATTGCTAATGGGATATGAATGTTTTGTCTAAAGATGATAAAATAAATCATCAACTACACGAGATTGTAAGATGGTCAACTTTAAAGCTAATGAAAAGGACCAAGAATCACCATATCAAATTTCAGAGTCTTGTTACATGTCGTTTTGGTCTCCAGCTCAACGACAACATTGTTTCTTCCACTGACAATAATACATACAACTTAATTACATAAGCCACTTCGATCTTTCAGAGTGCAACAAAGCTTTTGGCGAAGAGACGCAAGCATCACATATCTAGAAAGGATGATTCCAACTTGATTTTTGTAAGTTCATTTGCAACTGAAGCACAAATCATACCAATGTCATACAAATTCAAGTATTCCAAGGGAACTCGAAGAAATCCCATGGTTTTGGAGTTTTGATTTCATATGCATGACCTACAAATATATGACAATACATCAGAGGATATAATTCAACTCGAGCAGAGATTTTTGAATTTGAACATTTACTGGTTTTGAGTTAAAAGATGTTATCTTAAATTATGCATTGAAGAGAGCAAAAAACTTTAAGCAAGATAGACGTTAGAATAACAAAATTAGTTTTACATGTGCACAAGGTGGTAAATATAAGTGGAGAATTTACTACTCTTACCATTGTCTAAGCAAATATGGGTTGTGAAGACAAAATAGTCTTGACATAGTTATACTCCCAAAGGAAAATGCAAATTGCTGAAATGTCCAATCATTTCAAGGCTTTTTATAGAAAATTAAGATTGAAGTGTATTATGGAAAAATGAAAAATAATGATTTTTATAGAACAATGCCAAAAAGTAAGACGTTTAGTTCTAAATTGGCTTGACAATGAGTATGTTCAACAGTTTGCTCACCTCGGTTGTTATGTCAAAGAGTTATAAGCAGAAAATTTAGGATCAAATATAATTGTTAAGATCATCTCTAATGATGTTGGTAAAGATGTTTTCAACTGTTTCTATGTGTATCTTAAAATATTCTAAAGTACTTAGAGATATTTTTCCAATCATCAGAATTGGTGGAACCTTTTGAAGGTGATGGTTAAAGACATCTTATTGACTGCAATTGATAATGATACAAATAACTATAGTTATTCATTGGCATGTATGGTTCAATCAGAAATGCAGATGATATGTTATATTTTTTGAAACAACAGAATGATGATTTAGATCTAAAAGAAAGAACTGATTATGTCATGATATTAGATCGCTCCAAGGTAAATATGTTTAATCTTTTCTTTCTAATTTGTATACTAACATTTTTGTTTTATGTCTTTTGTATGGATTCTTAAGTAGAATAAAAAAATAATTTTCAGACGTTGAATACATTATGTGTTTGAAACATATAATCGAAGAAGAACAATCCAAAAAATGATTTGCTAAAATATTTTTTTGGAAGTTAGCTTAGAGTTACAATCCTACTGAATTCAAAAGAGAATTAATGAAAGATTATAGCATGTGTTTCTATGATAACATGAAGATGGAGAAACCAGAGTTTTGGTCATGAGCTTTTTATCATAGATGAAGTAGTTGTTAGGATGTTGACAACAATGCAACCGAGTCACAATCCTATTGAGTTTAAAGAGAATCTGAATAAGATGAAAGATTATAGCATATTTTTGTATGATGTCTTGATCAAAGAGAAACCATAGACTTGGTCATGAGTTTTTTATCAGATAGGAAGTTGTTGAGAGGATGTTGACAACAACACAACCAGGTCTTTGCACTCCATAATTTTTAAAACAAGGGAAACTACCATGGATCCGATGATGGAAACAATTATAAATAAGAAATGAAACGAACTGTTAAGAAAAAAAATGATAAGGCATGAGTAAGTTTGCTAAATGTGTTACAGAGATTCTAGATCTATGAAAACTGATGTTACTTAATATTCAACATATCAAACAACACATGAGATTTTTGAGGTTGAACTAGATCGTAATTCATATGTTGTGAATACGTCTATGGAGAAATGTTCATGGACATTCTATAAGTGGCAAATCACATGAATTCCATGTGAACACTGATGTCTGGAAATTCATATGTTGTGAATACGTCTATGGAGAAATGTTCATGGACATTCTATAAGTGGCAAATCACATGAATTCCATGTGAACACTGATGGGTGGTGCAATGATATATGCTAATTTGAATGTTGAAAATTTTGTATTTCTTTCCACTGATGTCTGGAAATATTTTTTGACACATATCCCAATCCAGATAGAGAATCACACTTCTGGTGAATTCGAGCTGTCGTTTGATAATTGCACCTCTAGAGTCTATGTTTTCTGGTCTAAAGAAAAAGCAAAAATAATTTTCAATAATAAAAAGAGAATTCAAATATCCAAAACGAAAAATAGAAAATATAAGAAAAAACATTCACTATAGAGAGAAAATGATGTACAATATATTGTTTAAAGTGTTAGTGTTATTGAAGTAGGACACGACACATTTTGATGTATAAAATATCCAAACAGTAAAATTAAGTTACAAATGGTTGAAGATGTATTATTATCATCAAAACAATGTTTATGGATTCTTATGAATTATGTTTTAGTTTTGTTTGTTTGAAGAGGCACAATCTAAAATTTTTGTTATTTTTTTTGTATTATGATGTTTTTTTCAGGTCGGTGCATGTATGTCTCAAGGATTGTAAACAATTACACTAAAATTAAATAGTAACACAAAAGTTTAAGAATTGTGTTATGTCACAAACAATTTATGTTTTGATTATTAGGTCATTTGATCATTCAAGTTTTTTTTTAATTTTTAATTTTTATTTAAAAACATAGAATTGGAAGATGAACATTATGTCGATTTTTTTTTTTAAAAAAAAAAATCTTCACTTTTATTTAATAGAATTTATTCTGTTATTTTTGCTAAAATTTTAAATTTTGGATCAAATTCATATATGGAATAGCAAATGCGATTATCGGTGTGATGAATGCTAACTATTAAAATTAATTGGATTTGAGTAATTAAAAAAAAATAGTTCATGTAGTTTAGTAGATAACTTTTTAATGTAACTAAAAAGATAAAAAAAAAAATTAGAGTAATATAGATAGAATATCATAACTAAAAGATGAAATATAACATCAGTCCATCAAATAATCCTTTTAATCCATCTTAAATCAGAATATGACATAGACCTTATTTGGGGGTAAGTCGCTAGCGACATGTAAATTAACAAAGAAATAAAATGTGAAACGGAGGTTGGAGTATAAGTGATGTTGCTAAAGTGATGTTAGAGTCGCTTGTTTTTTCAGCGATTGATTAAACGGAAGCGGACGTCGCTTATCTCTTAAAATAGTCGCCGGTTTTTGTTTTCCACCTCATATTATTTTCCTTCACAAGAGTTTAAAATTTGGTCACTTGATTATGTAACTGGCGACACAGTAACGAATAGGACCATAGTGACGCACTATGGATCACTAAATGTCCAGGCTTGGTTTAAAGAGTTATTTCTGAAAAACTCTAAACTTTGAGGCTGACATCCAGAAAGGCGAGAGGCCACGACCATTTGAAAATAGTAACACATGAGCCATTGGCTTTGGGTATAGGATAAACTGTCAAGATCTAGATCTAACGTGTTGCTTCTATAGGATAAAACTATTCCTACCTTAATCGTGACAGCCCAATGTTGAATTCATTAATGTTATATGAACAAGAATACGAACTCAACCCCAAGTTCTCCGTAGATAAAAAGATTTCATATAGAACACTTGAGCAAAGCTAATCTAGCTAATTTAAAGATAACATTACAACATTCAATTTCTAGTTTCATCCCTATTGCAGGAGTTTATTTTTTTTCGTAGCCTCTCAGAAATCCGTCTTGAATGGTTTGTAACTCTTGAGATCAGTAACAATGCCAACTACAGATCCTGCAGCCGCGGCTACAGACACAACAAGACAAGCCAAACTCAAGACTTGAAGACAAACCCATCGTGTGCTCCATCTTGGCACATTCTTCTGTACAATGTACATTTCCACCGGGAAATAAACCGTTAGAGGCCAGAAACCAATGGCCCCCAAGAGACCGAGCACATCGTTGAAGAAAGGCATTAGCATTGAGATCAACGTTGTAGTAATCACAAAGATCGTCCTCCACACGAGCCTGAAGAGATTCAAGTTGAAGGGCTTGGATCCAGGAAAGAGGTGGATCTTGATCTCGTTTGTGATGAACTTACTCTCTGGATACCTCTTGGAGGCTTGCTTCTCGACAAAGGCAAAGAGTGGTTGGCAATAGACTTGGTAAGCTCCGACTAGATGGATCACTATGGCGAGATTGGCTATGTCAAGCAACCAATACGGGTTTCTGAATCCTCCAGCAGCGAGGAGATTTCCGGGTGCGAGATCCCCAAATGCTGCATACCCTACGCAGCCACAGAGCATGTAGAAGAGCGTTGTCACTGCAACACTTATGAGAGTCGCCTTCCTCATCGTGTTCTCTTCTGCAGGTGGTGATTTTAACGTGTCCTGCAATCATCAAATCGTCTTGTTAAACCATTCATTAAACGAACTCTGAGCTCTGCTTATACATACACACTCGTATAGAAAATACCTGAATCTCAATGAGAATCATGGAGTAAGCGTAGGCAAACGCAATGTTCCCAAGAGACTGAAAAGTTCTCCAGACTTTCTGGGTCGGTGTCACTGTCCCACTCGGTGTCACTGTCCCAATGGTGACTCCAGTGACAGTGCCTTTAATTTCTTTGTTCTCTACCACACTGGAGATGCCAAGGCCAAGACCGATGGTGGAGTAACCAAAAGACATGACTGCAGCGACAATGGACAGCCACCATAACTGATCAAAATCCGGAATCTGAGAGAATATGATTTGTATTACACCGAACGCAACCATGTAAGGATTGCCATTGACATGACATGGTTCTTTGTCCCCATTATTATGTTGGCAACTTGTCCGTTGAATTGCTCTGTTTTTTCCAGTCATAATTAGCACATAATTAGCAGAAAACAAACAATAATTAAACCAGGAAGCACAAGGAGTCTGTAACAGTGACAGCTTTTTAGAATCTTGGACAAGTACCTGTTGCAGATTCTTTAATAGTAGAATTATAAATTATGCTTCATTGACTTTGAAAGTGTATTATTGAGCCGAAATCAAATGACTTGTATGGGCTATATTCAATAGCAAAGTGGGACATGCATCTACTTTTTGTGGAAATATTTTCAAAATAAAAAAAAAGAGTTGAAAACTAAGTTTGAACTTACATCATGCTTATAGCTGATGCAATAGTGTAACCAATTGCAGTACCAAAGAGATTAACATACTGCACAATTCCACATACTTTCACCTTAATACCACCTGAAAATTTTCCAAAACACATCTTTATTACCACTTTTTCCAAAAGTAACTTCGCTATATAACTAAAAGAAACTAAACGTCATTAACCTACAGAAAACCATCTTTTAACGTTTTATGATTAATCTGTGAAAACACTATTAAGCTCAAGCGTTTTGATCATTTGACTATTCCGCTTTTCTACTATTCATATGACTCTTAAGTGATTCTAACAAACAAAACAGAGATGAAAATTTACCGAGGTTGGAGTGGATAGCATCCATGTAAGTGTAGTTTCTCTTGCCGGTGACAGAGTCGCCGGAACGGTAACAGGAACAAAGGAGAATAGAAGTGTAATAAGTGACGAGAGAGAAGAGTATCATCACTACTGGGCCAGCCACCCAACCAATCTGAGCAATAGCCCATGCCAGAGACAACACTCCTGAACCAATTACTGCTGTTATAATATGTGCACTTGCTGTCCACACCGTCCCTGAACCCAATCAAATCACCATAACATTAAAACACAACCGAACTTAAAAACCCACAAGAAAAAAAAGTCAAACTTGCCACTTGAAGCGTCTACAGAGGAACCACAACGATTTTCGTAAACGGTGAAACTCGCATGGATATATTAGTTTTCCACAATCATGTTTGTTTTTCTTATATACAATGCTTAGCACAAATTAGTAAATTTTCCACCATTTCTAATGAAAAAGTAAGGAAAAATAGTTTCACTAACAAAAACTTAAAAGAAATTTCATAGGAAAGTATTTTTTTTTCTTTAATCCATTCAAAATCATGTTTGTTCATAATTCACAGAGTTCATTAGAAGTTTACAGAGACTAATTTTTATGATTTTAAACAAAAGTTTTAATTTTGAAAAAAAAAAGATATGTCATTTTGACCTAGTTTACAATAGTGTAGTTTAGCTAAAATAAAGACATAAATTGGAAAAGAACACAAAAATTACCAGTTCGCTTGGGACGGCCATCTTCGTCGAATAAGTCGGAGCTGTTTCGAGGAAGAACATCCATGGAGACACCTAGTCCTTGAACATTCTTTGGATTCTCGACCATTTTCTTCTTTTTTTGACAAACACAATCCCAAATAAAAGTCAAAACAAAAAACTTTCCGACAGAGAACTGTTTAAGGTTTTTGGCTGTTTTCTCGGTTAGATCTTGAAATCGAATGGAAAGAAATCAAAGAGAGATTGGATATTTTTTTCAAATAAAATCGTGAGATTGTCAATGCATTGACAATAGAACTCACCGAAGCTCGAAATCATTAAATATATAAAGCCTCATGGCAGACAGAGACATCTAACCTACATGGAGATGGAGAGGAAACCGCATGTGCTTCTTCCTTTTCTTTTCCTCCTTCCATTTCTGCTGAGAAGGTAAACTTAATTTTATATCATATTTAATTTTTGGACCTACCTGATCTAAATTATAAGATTTTCTCTATAAATATCTAAAAAATTTCACCTTTTTAGAAATTTTTTAAAGTGATGGAAAATAAAATATATAGAAAATTTTCTAGGTAATGATAATATAAAATTCTTAAAAAAAAAATTAGGAATAAAATCTATAAAATATTTTTTAATATAAACCTTATAAATATTTCGATACTCTACCTCATTTGTAATCAAGTTTATAAATTACTAAATTGTTCTAAATAATTATTTAAGAAATAAAAAAGTATTTTTTCATATTTTTCTTTTTTCTCCTAAATTCTTAACGTTTTTTTACTCTCATATAAGTCTTTAATTCCAATAAAGTGGTATCAGAAATAAAAAAATATCCTAAAATAACAAATAAATGTGTTACATTCCAAATTCTAATGATTACAAAGAACAACTATGATAATTGAAGTCTAAAGATGACGGCTATCCTAGGAACACATAACATGTGGGAGATAATCGAGAAGAGCTTCAATGAACCAGAAATGATGGTGACTTATCTCAAACTCAAAAAGATAGTTCGAGAAACTCAATGAAAAAAAAATAAGAATGCTCTATGTCTAATATATCAAGGATTAGATGAATACATGTTCGAAAAGGTTGCAGGAGCAAAGCCAGCCAAAGAAACATGGAAGAAGCTTCAAACCCCTTACAAAGGAGCGTAGCATGTTAAGAAAGTATGTCTTCAAACTCTAAGAGGAGAATTTAAAGAGTTGCAAATGAAAGAATGTGAACTCATCTCTGATTATTTCTCAAGAGTCTTGACGGTTACTAATAACCATAGAAACGGTGAAAAGTTAGACGAGGTGAGAATCATGGAAAAGTTCTTACATTGTTGGATCCAAAATTCGAGCATATTGTCATTGTTACTAAAGAGACAAAAGACTTGGAGACTATGACGATAAATTAAATTCTTGGATCATTACAAGCCTATAGAATAACAGAAGAAAAAGAAGGAAAACATTGCAGAATAATTACTCAAGATGTGGATTAAATTAAAAGTTGTGGTTTTGTACATGGACGTGGTCAGAGGCCCTATGAAAACCATACCAACCAAAGAAAATAAAGCTAATCAAGAAGTTGTGGAAGAGGAAGTCCAAAATCAAGGTGTGATAAGTTAAGTTTTAAATGCTATAGTTGTGGAAAATTTGGACATTATGCTTCCAGTGTAGAAATCTGAACAATAACAGAGTTTAAGAAAAGTCTAACTATGTTGAAGAACTCAGTAAAGAAGATGATATGTTTTGATGGCATACAAGAAGGATGAACCATATGAAGTTCATAAATGGTATATCGATAGTGGTGCAAGCAATCACATGTGCGGGAAAAAAGCATGTTTGTAGAGCTTGATGAATCGATGAAAGGAAATGTGGTTTTCGAAGATGAATCAAAGATGGAGGTACAAGGTAAAAGAAATATTCTCATCTGATTGAAAATAGAAATATTAATTCATTTCTAATGTTTACTATGTTTCAAGCATGAAGACCACCATCTTGAGCCTAGGAAAACTCTTAGAGAAAGGTTATGATATTCTATTAAAGGATAATAACCACTTTATCAGAGATCATGAAAACAACCTTATCACTAAGGTGTCGATGACAAGGAATAAAATGTTTTCCCTAAACATTCAAAATGATATCGTACAATGTCTCAAATTATGTTACAAGGAGGAGTTTTGGCTCTGGCATCTTTGGTTCAGGCATTTTAACTTTGGAAGGTTAGAGCTATTGTCCAATAAAGAAATGGTGAGACAACTATCTTGTATCAATCATCCAAATCAGGTATGTGAAGGGTTATTACTTCGAAAGCAATTCAAAATGAGCTTTACAAAAGAGTAAGAGACAAGAGAATGAAAGCCATTGGAACTCATACATACATATGTATGTAGTCCGATCAAACCAATTTACTCGGAAAGAGTAACTATTTTGTTCTCTTTATTGATGATTCCTCAAGAAATAAAAAGATTTAATTTTAAAAAAAAAATAGAAGTATTTGAAAATTTCAAAAAGGTCAAATCCCATGTTCAGAAGGAAAGTGGCCTTATGATCAAAGTCATGAGATCAGATCGTGGAGGAGAGTTCATGTCCAAAGAGTTTCTGAAGTATTGTGAAGATAACGACATTATAATACAATTGACAGTGCCTAGATCCTCTAAAAAAACGGAGTAGCAGAAGGAAGAATATGATAATCCTTGAGTGGCAAAAAGCATGCTCAAAAGTAAGAAGCTACCAAAGGAGTTTTGGATAGAAGCAGTTGCATGTGCGGTTTATCTATCAAACCGATCTCCAACAAGAAGCATTTTGTGAAAGACACCACAAGAAGCATAGGGTGGAAGGAAGTCTAGTGTCTCACATCTAAGAGTATTTGGAAGTCTTGCTCATGCTCATGTTCCAGACAAGAAGCGGAGTAAGCTAGATGATAAAAGTGGTACATCTTCATTGGGTATGACACCAACTACAAAGGGTATAAGCTCTATAATCCGGAAAAAAAGAAAATCATCAGTCGGAATATCATCTTTGATGAAGAAGGAGAGCGAGATTAGAGATCAAATGATGAAGATTATAACTTCTTCCCACATGTTGAAGAAGATGACTTGGAGCAACCAAGAGAGGAACCAGGTACCCCACCAACTTCAATAATACCAGTTTTCAAGGAGATGAAAGCTCGTATGACAGGACTCCACGTTTTAGAAGTCTACAAGAGATTTATGAGGTAACTGAAAATCAAGATAATCTTGTTATATTTTTTCTATTTGCAGATTGCAAACCAATGAATGCCCAAGAAGCTATGGAGAAAAAGGCATGGAGAAATGCAATTGATGAAAAAATCAAGGCAATACAAAAGAATGAGACATGGGAGTTAGCTTCACTTCCTATGGGGCACAAGATAATTGGTGTGAAATGGGTGCACAAAAAAAGAACTTTAAAGAAGAAGTTAAAAGACACAAGGCAAGATTGGTGGTGAAAAGCTATATTCAAAGAGCTGGAATCGACTAAGATGAGGTACTTGCTCATGTGCTCGTCTTGAAACTGTTAGGCTAATCATTTCATAGGAACCCCCAAAAATTAGGAAAAACATCAAATGGATGTCAAATCAGCCTTTTTAAATGGAGATCTTGAAGAATAAATTTATATTAAGCAACCACAAGACTAAATAATAAAAGGAAAATAAGACAAAGTCTTTAGGTTGAAAAAGGCGCTTTATGGGCTAAAACAAGCACCATGAGCATGAAATACTCGGACTGATAAGTATTTAAAGGAGAAGAACTTCATTAAGTGTCCATATGAGTATGCACTATATATCAAAACTCAAAAAATGATATATTGATTACATGCTTGTATGTAGATGATTTGATATTTACAGGTATGTTTGAAGATAGAGATGACGAAAGAGTTTGAAATAATCGATATTAAATTGATGTCTTACTACCTTGGAACTGAAGTGAAGCAAGAAGAAAATAGAATATTCATCACCCAAGAAGGCTATGCTAAAGAGATCCTTAAGAAAATCAAGATGAATGACTTTAATCCAGTTTGCATGCCAAAGGAATGTGGAGCTAAGATATCAAAGCAAGAAGAAGGAAAGAGTGTGGATCCAACACTTTTTAATAGCTCATTTGGAAGTCTATATTATCTAACCTTCACAAGATCAGACATCTTATATACAGTTGGAGTTGTGAGTCGATACATGGAGCATCCAACAATAACTCACTTCAAGTCAGCCAAGAGGATCCTTGCTATATCAAATGTACCATAAAATTTGGTCTATATTACTTTATTTCTGACGATTACAAGCTTTTCAGATATAGTGATAGCGACTGGGATAGAGACATAGATGACCGAAAAAAATACAAGTGGATTTGTATTTTTCATTGGAGAAATCGCTTTTAGATGGATATCAAATAAACAACCAATTTTCACCATTTTTACTTGTGATGCGAAGTATATAACATCTACTTCATGTGTGTCATGCTATCTGGTTAAGGAACTTGTTAAAAGAGTTGAATTTACCACACAAAAAAAAAAACAAAAATCTTTATGACAACATGTCAGCAATAGCATTGGCAAAGGACCTTGTCTTCCATGATCGAAGTAAATATATTGACACTCGCTAAGAGAGTGTATTACCAAGATGGATGTGCAGTTGGAGTATGTGAAGACCAAATAATCAAATAGTTGATATCTTCATCAAACCACTTAAGCGAGAAGAGTTTATCAAGATGAGGATTTTGGTTAGAGTAATGAAATCAAGTTTAAAAGGGGTATTGAGAAAGTAAACTTGATTTTGGATCATATTTAATTATTGGACCAACTCAATACTTATCCAAATTTTTGAGTTTTCTCTAAAAATATCTAAACAACTCCACTTCTTTATAATTTTTAGAAAATGATGGAAAATAAAATATCTAAAATTTTTTTCTAGATAACTGTAATATAAAATTTTAGAAAGTTTTTTGAATTAAAATATGTAAGATATTTTGTAATATGGAAACTATACAACTTTCATCCTCCATCACATTTGTAATATAAGTTTATAAGTTATTAAGTTGTTTTAAGTGACAATCTAATAAAGAAATAAAACATTTTTCATATTTGTCTTTTGTATTTTAAATTCTTAAAAAAATTCTCCGTCATTCTCATATTAATCTTTAATTCCAACAATTTCTGTCTCTCTATTTCTTTCTTTCTAATTATATTTGTTTTCAAAAAATTACGAGAATAATTTATAACAAAATTAATTTAAGATTTATCAAAGTATTTAAAGAAGAATGAAAACCAGAAATTCTAAACTTTAAATCTCAAAACCTAGAAACTAAATACTAAGTCATTATCTTAAATCTTCACTTGTACCCATATATAAAATATAAATATTTTATTCTATAACTTTAAAAAATTGATTTTATATACTTATTTTAAAAAGTAATTGAATCGGTTGGATACTGATTGGATACCATAAAATTTTATGATATATGAATATAAATATTATATCTATTATTCAGTTATCTGCATATAGATCTGAATACCATAAATAGTTAAGAAAAAAATTATAAAATATGTAACAAAATTTTGTTACAAAAATATTCAAATATTCACATATATATTTAGATTTGATTAATATGTAACAAAATTTTGTTTTTTTTTGCCACTTAAATTTTGGTTACTAAAATTTATATCGCCATAGAGATATGTATCTTTCTTTCTTAGATTTGGAACTTGGTTTCAAGACGAAATAGTTGTGTTTGATCTCTTGCGAGAACTTTTGGCTGTAAGTTGATGAGGATATATCGAGAGTATTCATGTGTAATAGTTGGTAATTATTTTTGACCTTTTTCCAGTCGGTGTCTTACCTCTCGAGTGCATTGATTTCCTAGAGTGTTTCGTTTTTGCTAGTGTTGCTGTGTTTTGAGCTCGATACATGTCAATATTCTGTGTTGTTTCTTTTTGAATTCTGGTTAAGCTCACGTTATAGTTTTTTGGAACTATTATGGATGAGTTTGGGTTCAGCCATTCGATTTTAGTTCATTTCATTAATGGTTTTTGTTGGACCAAAATGTTATTAAGCACATTGGGCTTGAAACATGTTGATAATGTGAATATGAAATGGGCTTAAAAATTAGACCCATTAGGGAATAAGTGGAACTTAAGAAAGTCCCACATTACTTAGAATGAACTTTTTCCACTTGCATATATATGGAACAAAGTCACTAAGTGTCAAAGTGGTTTATGGGGAGAACCAAAGGATCCACACGCGCGCACCACCACCACCACCGCCGCTCGCTCGTGCTCGTGCTCGTGCTCGTGCTCTGGGCTTTGGGCTTTGGGCTTTGGGCTTTGGGAATGTCGTCGAGGAGTCCTATTTTTTGGCGACTGAAAATGAGATCGACCGATCGCCTACAGGATCGATCGATCTGATTTTTGGATCGATCGATCGGGTTCAAAATCTCATCGTTATCTGCAAATATTCCAGTCAAAAACGGTTATAACCGCTTGCGGAATTTTCGGGATTTCGCTGAAAATCGGGATTTTATCCCGAAACCCCCCTAATCACTTCTTCCCTATAAATAGAGAGCTAAAGCAATCATTCTGGGAATTCTGAGAATTCTTGAAATCTCTAAAACCCTAAAACTCTTCGCTTTCTCTAAATTCACAGGAAAAGATCCTGCTATCTCTCATATTCGTTTCTATCTTTCAGAAATGATTTTTGCTCTTGAGTATATCGTAGATACTGTGTTCGCAGATTCCGATTTCGAGTGTTGCGAATCGGTCTATAAAAGGTTGTATCCTGGGATTCAAAAGGCGTATTAAAACCGTCACACTACGGGCGTTTTATTGAGTTAAGGAAAGAGACATCTCGCCTCCTTTCTGAATTTCATAAAAATAGTTTTATAAATCGTGTTTCTACAAATTGATTTCTTTTTTTTATCTCTAATATCAAATCGTATTTTCTTATCCGGTTTTATAGCTCATACAGTCTTAACTCAATAAATCCGCTTCTAGCAAATAGCTACAATCGGATTTAAGAAAAACGATTTTCATTTTTATTAAATCAATTTGTAATCGTTTTTGCAAACGCTGAAAAGCGAGATTGCAAAACGAATATTATACGATTTTGAATCGTTTCTGCAGACGCTCAAAAGGCGAGTTTCAAAACGATATCGAACGATTTCATATCGGATCGATCGATCTTGTGACGTCTCCGCGAACGCTACACAGCGAGATTGCGATTCGTTTGACTGATTTAAACAAACGTTTAAATCAAGTTTCTGACTATCGTTTCTTTTGTGAAACAGATGGCAACTAACGCTGCGAACACTCTCAACAACAGTGAGATTGCAATGATGGAGACGACTCAAGTCACTCCGAAAATGGCACTGGATACCAGTGGACTCCTTCCTGGAAAATTTGATGGGAATGGATTTAAGAATTGGCAACAGAAGATGGTCTTTTATTTGACATCTCTGAATTTGAACAAATTCCTCACGGAGGATAAGCCAATCACTCCTGATGGAGACCTGGATGTGCGTACGCTATCCAGTATTGATGCATGGAAGCATTCAGGCTTTCTGTGCAGAGGATGGATCCTTAGTCGTCTGGTAGACAACTTATACTTTGTCTACAACAATGACAAGGAATATCACACAGCAAAGCATCTATGGATTGCTTTGGAAAGAAAGTACAAGTCTGAAAATGCTGGTTTTCAGAGATATGTTGTGGCTAAGCTTCTAGACTTTAAGATGGTGGATTCAAAACCCATCATGGATCAAGTTGAACAGTTGCAACTGATCAACGTCGAGATTGCATCAGAAGGTATGATTCTTCCTGAACAATTCATCGTTGACTGCACCATTAAGAAGCTTCCACCAAGCTGGGTAGATTTCAAAAACTACCTTAAGCACAAGCGAAAGCAGATGTCTCTGGAATCGCTGATCTCTAGGCTTCACAATGAAGCTGTGATTCGCCTCTCTAAGAATGAGGAAAAAGGGTATCAAGCATACCTAGCCGAACAATTTAAGGCAAAAGGCAAAGGCAAAACAGAGGAAAAGACTAGCAAGTTCAAGAACTTCAATTCCTCTGGCTCCACAAGCTTCAAGAAGCAATTTTCTGGTGAAAAAAAGTATCGTGGAAAGTGTCATCATTGTGGAAAGATGGGTCATAAGGCAGATGTTTGTCGCAGTAAGCCTAAACAAAAGCGACATCATCATGCAAACCTGACAGAGGAAGATCTCTGCTGTGTTATCATTGATCAAGTCAACACCATTGAGGGAAATCCTCTAGATTGGTGGTACGACACAGGTGCTACGACCCACATATGCTTTGATAAGGATATGTTTAATACTTATCAAATATGCAACAATGATGAACAAGTGCTGATGGGCAACACCCAAACATCCAAGGTTGCAGGACGTGGTAAAGTAATCCTGAAGCTGACTTCAGGACATCAGATTAGTCTCACCAACGTGAAGCATGTTCCAGACATGAGGAAGAATTTGATCTCTGGCACTCTCCTCAGCAAGGCTGGATTCTGCGCCAACTTTCATTCTGATAAGTTGGTACTTAAGAAAAATGGGGTGTATTTGGGAAAGGGTTTTGTTAAGAATGGACTGATCAAAATGAATGTATTGACAGTCATTCCAAAAGTTGTAACAAACAATTCTATTAATAACAATGCTCCAGTTGCTTATTTGGTCGAGTCTTTTGATATTTGACATGAACGGTTAGGACATGTGAATTATAAATCATTAAACCGATTAATGAATTCAAACCTAATACCAAAATGCAAACAAAGTAAAGACAAATCTGAAGTTTGCGTACAAGCGAAAATTACAAAACGACCATCACCACAAGTCCAGAGAAATACTGAATCTCTAGGATTAATCCACACAGATTTGTGCGATTTAAAATACTTACCTACAAGAGGTGGTAAAAAGTACTTTGTGACATTCATTGATGACTGCACAAAATACTGCTATATTTATTTGTTACAGAGCAAAAATGAGGCTCTAGATAAATTCAAGGAATATAAGCTAAAGGTTGAAAATCAACTCGAAAGAACTATTAAAATAGTTCGGAGTGATAGAGGTGGAGAATAAGAAGGACAGTTTGATGCATTTTGCAGAGAAAATGGAATCATTCATCAAACAACAGCTCCTTACTCACCTGAATCCAATGGAGTTGCGGAAAGAAAAAACCAAACTCTAAAGGAAATGATGAATGCCATGATGCAAGAATCAGACGTAACCCAGAACATGTGGGGGGAAGCTCTTATGATTTCTAATTATATTCTTAATAAGATTCCTAACAAAGTGACGGGAAAAACACCATATGAATTATGGAAATGAACGGTTCCCTCATACAAATACCTGAAAGTGTGGGGGTGCTTAGCAAAAGTTGCAGTACCGCTTCCTAAAAAGGTCACAGTTGGACCAAAAACGGTTGATTGTATATTTATTGGATATGCACACAACAGTAGTGCTTATCGGTTTCTGGTTCACAAATCAGATATACCGGATATCCATGTAAATACAATAATGGAATCGCGAAATGCGTACTTCTTTGAAAATATTTTTCCTTGTAAGGATAAATTAACCCCTAAGCGGAATAAGGAAGAAAGAAACGCAAGCGAAGCAAGCACTCCTGATGGAGAAGTTGCTGAAATTGAACCATGGCGTAGTAAACGGGCTCGGAAGGAAAAAACCTTTGGTGACGATTTTCTAATGATCCTACTCACTGAAAACGAACCAAAGACCTTCGCTGAAGCAATGTCTACGCCAGACGCACCTTATTGGAAGGAAGCCGTCAAAAGTGAGTTCGATTCTATTATGCAAAACCATACGTTTTACATAACCGATTTACCGGAAGGGTTCAAAGCTCTCGGTTGTAAACGGATTTTAAAACCAAATTGAAAACCGATGGCACAATTGATAAATACAAGGCAAGACTTGTAGTTCAAGGTTTCCGCCAAAAAGAAGGTTTAGACTTCTTTGATACATATTCTCCAGTGTCGAGAATAACTTCTATTAGAAATCTCGTAAGCATTGCAGCATTACGAAATCTGGAAATTCACCAGATGGATGTAAAAACTGCATTTCTAAACGGAGATTTAGAAGAAGAGATATATATGAAACAACCCGAAGGGTATGTTGTACCAGGACAAGAACATAAAGTATGTCGACTGGTGAAATCGCTGTATGGACTGAAACAAGCTCCAAAACAATGGCATGAAAAATTTGACAGCGTCATGATGTCCAATGGATTCAGCATAAATGAAAGTGATAAGTGCATTTATTCAAAGACTACGAAAAATGCTTATGTCATGCTATGTTTATATGTAGATGATATGCTTATCCTAGACAGCAACAACGATATCATCAATCAGACTAAAACCATGTTGCATGGACAGTTTGATATGAAAGATTTGGGGTTGGCTGATGTAATTCTAGGGATTAAAATTACTAGATATCCTGGCGGATACATATTATCCCAAGAACATTATGCTGAAAAGGTACTTAATAGATTTAAAGACTATTCAAGTGGAACCGCGCAAACTCCTGTAGATACTACTCTTCATCTGACGAAAAATTCAGGTGAACCTGTATCACAGAATGAATATGCTCGAGTGATCGGAAGTCTAATGTACTTGACAAATTGTACAAGACCAGATCTAGCACACTCAGTGAATGTACTAAGTAGGTACACGAGCAATCCAGGACACACCCATTGGAAAGCTATAACCAGAGTATTAAATTACGTAAGGTTTACAAAAAATTATGGGTTGCACTATGGTTCCGAACCTGCAGTTTTGGAATGATACAGTGATGCCAACTGGATATCCGACTCCAAAAACTCAAAATCAACAAGTGGTTATATATTTACACTTGGAGGTGCTGCGGTATCATGGAAATCTTGCAAACAAACGCTTCTGGCTAGATCAACAATGGAATCAGAATTCCTTGCATTAGACAAAGCCGCAGAAGAAGCCTAGCATCTTCGCAATTTCTTGGAAGATATACTGATGTGGGAAAAACCAGTGTCATCAATACGCATACACTGTGATAACCAATCGGCTATAGCTCGTGCAAATAATAATTTATACAATGGCAAGTCACGTCATATACGTAGACGACATAAGACCATTAGACAACTGATCTCAAGTGGTGTAATCTCACTCGATTACATGAAATCAGCTGATAATATTGCAGATCCTTTCACAAAAGGTCTGACACGAGATCAAGTTTTAAAATCATCAAGATGAATGGGTTTAAAGCCTATGAACTAAAGATGAGATTTGATGGTAACCCCACCTACATGTTTTGATAGGTTCAAAGGGACAACTAAGTCAAATTAAGTCTAAAATAAACACTGTGAAATATTTGTTTCTACCCAGTTCCTAAAGATGACAACAGTGTTATCTGCATTTATATAGGTTAAGCATTGGCTTTTAATGAATTCATATATTCTAACCCAATGAAGTGAAGCAGATCACTTCGGGAAAAAAATACAAATATGAAAGATCACCTTGTGAGTGTGAAATGGGGCCGTTTCTAGGAGAATATATGAAAGGCTGTATTCTCCAAGTTCACTCATGAAAAACCAGGCTGTTCATGGCCAAAACGAACACAACAAGAGAACAAAAAGTTCTACGAGAAATATAACCGCGTTATATCTGTTGTCTCGGTTTACACTAGAAATCCGGGTGGTTCAAGACATCATGTTCACCCCCTGGCCTTGTAAACCCGACAGTTATCAACTATGATTGGTTCAATGCTGAAAAATGCAACCAAATCAGATACGGTTATCTTTCGTTTATACTCAAGAAAGTCTTTCTTTTAGCTTTCTCGATCCTAAAGAGTCTTTCAAAGTCACCCTCAGTTTAGAGTCATTTCTATTCATGTGGGGGATTGTTGGACCAAAATGTTATTAAGCACATTGGACTTGAAACATGTTGATAATGTGAATATGAAATGGGCTTAAAAATTAGACCCATTATGGAATAAGTGGAACTTAAGAAAGTCCCACATTGCTTAGAAGGAACTTTTTCCACTTGCATATATATGGAACAAAGTCACTAAGTGTCAAAGTGGTTTATGGGGAGAACCAAAGGATCCACACGCGCGCACCACCACCACCGCCGCTCGCTCGCGCTCGCTCGTGCTCGTGCTTTGGGCTTTGGGCTTTGGGCTTTGGGCTTTGGGCTTTGGGCTTTGGGCTTTGGGCTTTGGGCTTTGGGCTTTGGGCTTTGGGCTTTGGGCTTTGGGCTTTGGGCTTTGGGCTTTGGGCTTTGGGAATGTCTCGTCGTCGAGGAGTCTTATTTTTTGGCGACTGAAAATGAGATCGACCGATCCTTACTGGAACGATGGTTTCTTGCGTGAGTTTCTGGGATCGATCGATCTCGTTTTACGTGAAATTCCAGGATCGACCGGTACATTCCGGATCGACCGATCGCCTACAGGATCGATCGATCTGATTTTTGGATCGATCGATCGGGTTCAAAATCTCATCGTTATCTGCGAATATTCCAGTAAAAAACGGTTATAACCGCTTGCGGAATTTTCGGGATTTCGCTGAAAATTGGTATTTTATCCCGAAACCCCCCTAATCACTTCTTTCCTATAAATAGAGAGCTAAAGCAATCATTCTGGGAATCCTGAGAATTCTTGAAATCTCTAAAACCCTAAAACTCTTCGCTTTCTCTAAATTCACAAGAAAAGGTCCTGCTCTCTCTCATATTCGTTTCTATCTTTCAGAAACGATTCTTGCTATTGAGTATATCGTAGATACTGTGTTCGCAGATTCCGAATTCGAGTGTTGCGAATCGGTCTATAAAAGGTTGTATCCTGGGATTCAAAAGGCGTATTAAAACCGTCACATTACGGGCGCTTTATTGAGTTAAGGAAAGAGACATCTCGCCTCCTTTCTGAATTTCATAAAAATCGTTTTATAAATCGTGTTTCTACAAATTGATTTCTTTTTTTTATCTCTAATATCAAATCGTATTTTCTTATCCGGTTTTATAATGGTAAAATCTTTTAAAGATTTTTGTTTCTAAACAACATTTAATAAAATAAATTTATAAAGTTGGCTTTTGATGTCGGTTTAATTGGAAAACAAAACATCTTTGGTTTTGAATTTTGATTTGTTTTCTCCATTTTGTTGTTCTTTTATACATTCTTTTAGTTTCATGTATGAGAATGTGCCATATATTAAGTGAATCAAAAATCATTATGTGAAATTACTTATATTATAAGTAGTAATGAAACTGGATACGACCAGATATTCGTCTAAGAAAAAAAAATATTTTCTAGATTTAGATACGTTATTTTATTATCTGATTCTAAACTCGTCAACTGTGTATATCTAGTTTTTCCAAAATAGACTGATTGAATCTTAAATTTCAAAAAATTTGTCAAACTCTATTTGAGTAATTATTTAATTATATATAATAAAGTATTTATTGATTACTAATTTATGAAAATTCAAAAGAAAATTCTATCCCCAATTTTTGTTTACCATTTACAAAGAGAAGAAATCAAAATTTTATTTAAAAAAATGGATAATATTAGAATAATTTATTAGTGGTAGCTTCGAAAAAGTAAGAATGTTCTTTTATTATAAATAATTTAAGTTAATAAATTGTTTCAAAGACTGATTTTGCCACACTCCTTCTCACTCTTTGTTTATTATTCCTTTTTTATTTTATTTTTATTTTCAATAATGACATACTCTTTCAAATATTACCAATGGAATTGCTGTTATCATCCCTCCTCTAACGTGGTCAATAATTGTTAATGGTGACCAAGTTTTCTACTAAGTTTTTGGGGCATGCATGTTCATATTTTCCAGTGATTTTTCCGATATATATTCACATTCTAACTTGTAAATTTTTTCAATTTGGAATTAGGAGATCGAAGAGTTTGCAAATTTGGTTAGTGTTAACCATTCAAAGTTAACTGTTTGACTTTTCCTAAATTGATAAGAAGTGTTTCGAGTAGGTTCAATTTCATGGTTAGATAACCCTAATTTTTTTGTTTCGTTTGATTAGGGTTTGGTCTGAGAATCAGGCTAGTTTAGCTAATTACATGGTTTAATTTAATTGTTTCAGTAATTAATATTTGATTATATATTATTTTTTTGGGTTAAATTGATTCGACCTGTGTAAGAATCGAGTGTTAACATATGTCTTTCGAATCATTTTAATATTTGGTCAGTTTTTAATTCGTCAATTTTCTCAGATGAGTCATGGGCACCAACTCCACATTTGAAAATTTGGACAATGAATGATTAATGCATGATTAACTGAAATAAATGAAATGCACTTATGTTATTATATACGAATAGGAATACCGAGATGATGTATGTTTGATGTATGTCATTCATTGTATATGTTGTTTGGCCTCGATGTGTAGGTATGTGTGTTGAGGATATCTAATGCGTTCAAGGACTAAGGAAAATTCTAGAATGAAAATTTATGTATTTTGCTGTTTTGCATGTATACGATAATATGATGTGAATTTGATATTATATTGTCATAGTATGATATGATGTGAGCTCGATATTAAGATCATGAACATCCTTCATACTTTTAGAATACCAACTCATCTTTAAAAAAAAAAACACATTTTTAGTTGAAACATCTTTTCTTTTATATAGAAATTTTAGAGACGTCTATATACATAGAGACTTTAGAAATATCTCATAATATTATGATATTCTAAGAATATCAAAAGATAATGATGCTCTAAATTGTTGTGATTTAGGGTAAAGAAATCAATTGTGTTTGTGAAAAGAGTATGAATGAAATTATCGGATTTGTGAAACATACAATGCGTATGAAGAATGAAAAGTAGAGGTTTACATGCAACGTGTATGAAGAACCAAAAGTGGAATCTGGAGATATACATAGTTTGAGATTTCATTCTTTTTATAATTCAGTGGTTATCTTGAGAGTCTCAAACACTAATTTTTTAACAGAAAAAATGCATATATAAAATTGATTCATGAATTTTGGTAAGAGGGTCAATGGCGTAGGACCGTCGCAAAGTTGGTCCGTAAAGTCCCTTTGAATATCGTTTACTCTCTCACATGCAACGCCCTAAATAGTTGACCATTAAAAATCCACCATTGAAAACAAGTCAAAGTTGTAAAAGGTGCAAAAAGTTTCTAACACACAATCTGTAAAATCTTAATTATTCGTTTTTAGGATTTTGAGTCATACCATTCCTAATCTGTTTTGAGATCTAGCACTAGATTTTTCTCTCGCTTAGCCATAGTATAAATGTTTTTAAAACCAAACTAGGAATTATGAGCTGAACTCGAACACATTTTTTTAATTAATTTTTAAATATACAAATTTTAAAATGAATAATTAAGATATAAATATATATTAAATATAACAGTAATGGAAATATTAATTTAAATATATAATTTTGAAATAATTTATATTTCAAAACTATTAACATATAAATTTTGGGCCAAAAAATAAACTCATTAAAAAGAGAAGTGAAAAGTGAAAAAAGAAGTAAAACAATGAGTCAAATGATTTTAGAGTGGACAACGAAATCAAGCAAGAGTCAAACTTAAAATCAACTCTAAGGTGAACATAATATTCGTTCAAACCAAACATATCGGAAGCAGACCTTTGGGAACTTTCACAAGGACCTAGAGATTCACTTAGTTTCTACATAACTAATCTTAAACAAGTCATTGCAAGAATGCATGTTTTCGATGATGAAATGTACTAGCGACCTTAAAACCTAGGTTATAACATGACTCACGATTTAGAAAGAAAGGTCTTCCGATATAGCAAGGTTACTATAATTACGAGAGAGAACTCGACTGTCGTGTCTGGGATGATAAACTCATATGATTTTCAAAATTCGATATAAATTATTTACATTCTGAGAGGCAATATCTTTTTTACACTGACCCTGAATAGCCGAAAATTACAGTTTTACCATCGATCCGAAAATTTAAAATTTTTAATTGATATGTATGTATGCAAATACTCAAGAAGTTATTAAAGCATGGAATATACCGTAGAATTTATACGAATTATCTATAAACCTATCATGCAATTAGGTAGACTAGAATAGTTCGAATAATAATTTTGAAGATTTTTCTTTTGGTATTGACAAACTGAAAGCTTAATAGACTATAGAATTTATAGATTCGAAAGATGGAAACTTTACAAGTAGATGATTTCTTTATGTCTATATTTTGATTATTTTCTAATATATAGTTTAGTCAGTTGGACAGCTTTTTGATTTAGGTTCGGTTTGGTAGCTTAAGATATCAAGTTGGATGTTTGTGAATAATATTATTAAAGAATAATTATGTTATGTTTTTATCGGTGGGAAAAGGTATCATATTCGATATATTTCCCGTAATAATAAAACAATTAAGAAAAATCAAGATCGGATTGATCACTTGGATTTAAACTATATGTTTTTGGTGTTTCTTTAACTAGTTCAATCTTTTTGATCATGTTCTAATATAAGACACATTTAACATGTAAAACATATATTACAACGTATTGTGAATTTTTATTATTATCATTAAATTTATAATATGTTTTAAGATAGTTATGAGTTGGATAAACTTGAAAAGTAAGATTATTTTTTTTAAAAAAAAAATCAACTAAATTTTGATTTTTAGTAGATCGAATAATGCAAATGAGTGATTGAGTTTTAATAAAAATAAAGATACGTTGATGGCCATCCATCTCAATAAAGAGGGTAAGGTTCTACTCGGTCGAGGACCATCCAAAAAAATTCTTCTATTAGATAATTATCATTCATATTCGTATGCGGCTGACCTGCATGCATGTGTACACACACCCACTAATTTTGAAAAGATATGCTCTTCTTTATATACTATTGTTTTACTATTAATTAGTAGGTAGTGTCCCCCATTGTATGCCGGAATTAAAATTTTTAAAAAAAAATCGAGAAAGGATTGATATATATATATTGCGTTTTATGTATTAGTATAAATATAATTTCTTAACACTTATTCAAAAACGTTTTAAATACATGCTTATTAAAGATTTTATCCTTCTTATGTAGTATGCATGTCATGCTGAAAAAGAAATAAAATTATTAAATATACGTTGATGTTCGGGTGTTTGGACATGTAGTAATAAATTTATGAATATAATATGAAATTTTGAGTTTCTGATAAATTATAATTATATGCATATGGCTAATCGGACAGGTTTTCACGCCACTGACCGGATCGATCCAGTACTGATTTTCTAAAAATATTTAGTAAAATATAGAAGATAACATTTGATGTACAAACAAGGAAAATTGTTTATATTAACCTTTTCATCGTGCTTTTTATATATCAATTTTAATAACATACCGATTTTAACTTGAACCAAAATTTCTTTAAAATAAACTACATAAACTATATTGATTGAATTGAAGTTAGACAATATTGCTGAATCAAATGTTATATATAATTTTTACTGAGTTAGATATCACATGTCAAATTTCTGCTAAGTCAAATCTCACATCTCAAAATAATTCTTATCGCGAACTGATAGAAGTAGGTTTTATTTTTATATTTTTGTTATGGACCTTTTGTAGAAATAGTTTCTAATAATTTTTTTTAAATATATAAATCATTGTACAATTAAAATAATAAAATAGGTTAAATAAATTTTTCCTACTATTTTATGTTATTCATATTAAAAATATACATAAATTGTTTCATTTATTTCTCTAGATAATTAATAAAATTTAGAAAATGGTTATTTATTATTTTTCTAAAAATAAAACGGAAAAAGATTAATCATATATATACATATAATTATATTGTATCCATATTTTTTTACTTTTAATATTAAAAGTATAGTCAACCAATACTATTTTTAATATGTTAAATCATCATTCAAAATATAACTTTTTTGTAGAAATTATGTGGCATAATGATGGTCATCTCAAAATTTATTATATATGTCTGAAATTTGAATCCAATACTCCACGATATTAGGTGGGATAATAGGTTAAGATGACAAAAAAACTAAAAATAAAATTAAAAGAGAGACTGATATTACAGATAAATTAGTAAGTGGATGTCATTTTGATGTGATAAAATTTTTTATCCGTCAATTTTTTTATATAATTTTATTTTTCAACACAAATAAATAAAAAAATATTATTCAATCTATTTTTACTGGCGACGATCTGATTTAAGAATATATAAAAAATATCTGTTCATATGTATTTGAATATTACTTGGAAAAAAATACTTCAACTAATTAAACCAACTTAGGGTAATGTTCTTAATATTTTATTATTTGATATAGTTTTATTATTTAATTGTACAACCAACCATTTACATTCTAATAACTGTTTATAAGACATAATATACAACAATATATTAAATTAATAAATCTACGACAAAATATAATTGTAAAGCTTAATTTTATTAGTTTGGAATTTACTATAGCATCTTACTCACAGAAATTATATATATAACATCTGGTTAAGGATAAAGCATACACGTAATATCTGCCTCAGCAGGGATGACTAATATTATTTTGATTAATTTTAATTTTGGTTTAAATTTGATAATTTGTGTGGAAAGCCGTATGATATCAAGGTTAATACATAAAAAGGTGCCACTAAAATTGTTAAAGTGGCCATTTTCCGTACAAATAATAGTGAATACTTAGTTGCTCTTTCCCTACAAACAAATAATGGCCATTTCAATTTCCCTTTCACAGATACTGCTAGGTCTCGGCATTTGGCTTTCAGTTCCGGTATTTCGGATTTCGAGTATTTCAGATTTAGAGGTTTATGATCCATTTGGGTAATATTCTATTTCGGTTCGGGTTTGGTTTAGTACATATCGGGTTCGGTTCGGTTATAGTACTATATTTTAAGTCCCATTTTGTACATATATACTTATCGGCTTCGGTTCGGGTTCGGTTTTTAATTAAACTACACAAACTAAAAAATTCCGATCAAAGAAAATTAGAAGAAGAAAAGAAGAAAAACCCTAATAAAATATAAAATTTGTTTTACTTTGGTTTAATTCGGGTTACCCGAAACCCAAACTACTTGGGTTTATGAACCGATCGGATTTTTAGATGCACCACAACCGAACCAAACCCGAACCTGAAACATGAACTACCAAAATTCAAAAAACGATCAGATTTTTGAGAAAAACCAGAACCAAACCGAATTAGTTACTTCGGTTTAGGTTTGAGTTTAGGTTCGGATTTCGAATTCAGTTTATTTGCCTAGCTTAGATCCGGCTCAACTAAAAGTTGGGCCCTGTGCACGATTTTTTTTCTTTTAAAACCATGGTTAGATATTATGTGTTTTCATATAAGGCTTTTTAAACTTGTTTATTTAAAAGGCTCTTAATTAGTAAATAAATTTGTTTTATAAATGGGACTCAGACTCTCCGAGCCTTTCTTTTCAGAACCAGCCCTAAAATAATGGGTTTGAAACAAAATAAAATGGGGGATGTGCTTCAATGCTGAACGTCAAAATAATCTGTAATAGTGCAGATGAATCGAAACCAAAACATATTAGAACGAAAAAATAGAAACCAATTCAGATGAATAGAAACGAAGCAATTTTGGTGTTTTTTTTTTTTGACAACATTTTGGTGTTTTTAGATTTGTTTTGGTGTGATAAATTTATTGTTCAGTGGTACATTGGTACATTTGTTGATAGGTGATAAATTTATTGGTTGGTAGATTTTATCACTATTGATTGGTTGATTTATAAGTTAAAGGTGGTTGATTTGTTTTGGGTGATAGAGTTATTGCTTGAATGGTAAAATTATTTTGTTTAATAATAGAATTATTTGGCTGTGGTATATTTATTGTTAATAGTTGTAAAGTTATCACTGGTGTAATGATGATAAATTTATTTTGTTTGATGGTAAATTAAATTAGTTGAGGTAAATTTATTGTTGATTGATAAATTTATTTCTTGTGGCAATAGATTTTGGATAGTATATAATAGATTTATAATAAAAAGGTAAACTTATTTCTTTTGGCGATAGAAATATTCACTTTTTAAACTAACTCAAACAAGTTATAGTTGGTAAGATTTATTGGTCATTATCAAACTGGTAGTAAATTTATATGTTTATATTCCAAGGACCACTTAATCACCTCTTAATCACCTCTCATGCACAGTCCCTTAGTTTGGGAACAATTCTCGACACCAATTATAAGTATCCTAAATTCTGAAACTATTAATTTGTTATTACGTAAAACCACAAAATTTTCGATATCTTTATCCTGTATTTCTCTGATAATCTGGTTTTTATAATTAACGCAAAGCAACCTACTTACTATATATATAAGGTATATGATGTACTTTTAAAAATTGGTATATGCATTATCTCGCTAAATAAATTGGTATATGCATTATGCCTGAACTCAAGTTACTCAACTCCCACTTCTGGTTTTATTTCTTGGGATTAAGTTGAGAATGAGTCAAGAAAGAGCTCCATATCTCAGCAGAGTGTGGACAGCTGAAGAACAATTGGATCATGGTTTCAGCCGAGGAGGAACTCATGAGACGCATTAAGAGTGTTTTGATATTTTTTGTTTGAACCACACAAAATGAAACCAAGAAACTTTAGGGGAGACTGGATGAAGCGAGAATCATGTCTTTGATGTGGAGAAGATGGCCGGTTCCTCATTTTAAATTAGGAGCACCATTTCAAAGGAAGGCTTCACAGAATTTTTCAAGAGTTTCGAAACAACATACTAGAAGTTGATAATACTAACTAAAAAGAAGCCTACTAATTCACCGTTGAGGGAAGTAGAATAGCATGGTGTAGAAATACATAACATGATCCAATTTGTGAAAACTTAAAGGAGCTCAAAAGCTTGGAGAAGGTTAAGTATGAAAGAATCCACGGCTTGATTATTCTGTACAGCCTTGGAGACAAAGAGTTTAAGCCGAGATGCTACATTGCGAGAGATAATAACATCATATAGTGTACTGCAACAAGCAATAAGTCTGAACTTTGGCTGCTTTCAGCTCCAACAACCTTCGGCACAAGAGAAAGAACAGTAGTACTGACTTACCTTATCATAGTGGATTAGATTAAGTTTGCATTTAGTAGATGAATCATATCAATTAAGCTGATTCATATTGACTTACCAATCAAGTCAACTTATGATAATAATCAACTATTCATCTAATCATACAAATTTTCTTTCAGTCATTTCACTATTCCATGGAATTTTCGAAGTGAGATCGTTGATAGCTGTTTTTTTCCAAAATGGCCAAAACAACAGCAGACTCATATAATCAGACAATCCAACGCAACATTGGAACAAAGTTAACTGAAAACTAATCTAGCTGTTGTTGAAGAATTCTTGTGGGATTATGGATGGACAAAACTTCTTTGCCACAAATTTGTACTACAATAAAACAAAAAAACAAACCATTAATTAACATAAAACATCATCATTATTACTCTTCTTGTTATAAAGAATAAACAAAACTTACTTTGTGTTGACTGTACTTCTCCCTTACAGCAGGAAGAGTAGAGACATGAGCGTTACTACACAGTCGTTGAAGATCCTTCACACACCCTCTCAATTCCATCGCTTTGTACTGCGTATAGTGTTGCAACGTCGAATTCTGATTCACCATAAGAAACAAACATTTTACTACCTTGATCCTTCAAAGTAAGGACTGTCTAGAAAAAGTAAAAATACATACCCATGGTCTTCTTGTTGGGTCTAGAATGTACTTAGCCAAGAAAATGGCAGAAGCAGCAACAAGTGAAGGAGAATGAGAGAGCATTGTGTACTCCAAAAGCGATAATTCCGCAATGTAGTTGGCCATACATTCTAGCTGCATACACGGAGCGTCATGAACTCCATGGGCAGCCCAAACAAAGCGTCTGAATATCAAGTTTAAAGATACAAGGGGTTAGTAAAATTGTATCAGATAGATATCGTAATGATATGAAGCAATCATCTTAACTAACCTTAGAAAGCATTTGGCTGTTGGGGATGACATTTCGAACTTCAAGTAATTCAAAACAGCAGATTCCATGTCAAGAACCTGCACAAGAAGAGCCAAAAGAAACACAGATGCAAACAAAATCAGTGATTTTTATTTGTGGATTTTGTTCTCATTTATCAAAATCCTGTTGAAAACACAAACCTCATCCTTGAGATATGTATTATCAGTGATGTAGCAGAACTCCTCAACTTGTGGTGCACATATCTCTTCGTATTTTCTGCAACATTCAAGCATTTAGCATCATAAGATTTTGCCTAAACACAAGAAAGAAGAAAACCAATCAGGACGATAAGGAAAATTTGTTCTTACGCTGCTATCATCATACATGCCACACCAAGCAACTGAAGCTTCTGTCTACTAATCACATTGCCAGATAGATATCTATCAATGTAGTTCACTGTCAGATACAACGTCTCAGGTACAAGCCTATACTCTTCTGATACCTGGCAAAAACCGAAACTTTAATCACACATTGGCAAGATTGACAAAAGCCATCACCATCTCTGACTTCGATTAACTATAATTCACCTCAACAAGCCAATCAACCAAGATTCCGCGCATACTAAAGTTTACATCTTTCTGAACTCTCTCCATGAAGTCAACCGCAGGCCGCTTCTTTGCCTATACCAAAGATTTTCAAATTCAGAACCTACAAAACATAAAAGCTACTCACATTCTAGATCAAAATCAAAAAAGATATTCACCTCGGCGGCACGAAGATGCTCGTAAATATCACAAGCAAACGTTGAACACAGCTGCGGATCCGCATCATTATTATCGATGTTGACAAAGTTATCTTTATCCTTATTCTCCTTATCAGACAATACATCTCTTCTGCAATAATTAACTGCAATTCAAGCAGTCCAACAAAGTCAAAAACACCAAACAATACTAGAACAAAACTGATAAACAAAGTAGAAGAAGTACCATTAGTAGTACCCGTCGTCTCTGAACTCGGCGTTATGTATAGATTACTCAATGCCTTCCTTTCGATCGAAACCACAGCAGAGACTTCTTCATTGTCGATATACTCCACTCGAGGGCTCTTGTAGGAATCACATGAAGACATTGTCTCGTCCATTGACATAGATTCATCATCAGATTTGCTAGAAGAAGACTCTTTGGTATGTACATGGAGCAAGGAAGTTTTGTTTAGAACTACGACGCTTGGCTTTACGCTTTGTTGCAGAGGTAAAACAGTGTTGGATAAACCGGCATTTACGCAAACAGGTTGTGTTGGTGCTAACTTCAATTTCGCAGACTTGTTCGAACAATGTGCCTAGCAAAAATTAAAACCAGAAAACTTAAATCATTTTCAAATCTCACAATGAATTCATAGTATATTACAGTAATGATTCTTCAAATCAAGCAAATCTGATAAAAAAAACAATAAATCCATAGTATATATTACAACACCAGAAACTTATTTCATTAAGAAAATCTCACAGATTCGATCAAAGAAGCAATAAATTTTTAATTACAGTAACAGATTCTTCAAATCAAACAAAATTGATCACATAAACCACAGAGTAAGCCAGATTGAAGCGAAATTCAACAAAAAAGTGAAGCGCAATTCAAAAATTTACTAAAGAATTTAGCAGAATTCGATCTCTAATTGAGCAGTTTGTAAGATAGAAAATGAAGTAGTTACCAAATCAGAAGATGAATTTGGGATTCGTGAACCGTTCTTTTGATTAGTGATGTTACCCAGTGGGGCTCGTTTATTTGCCAAACGTGAATCCGCCATAACCGCCGTGTTAAAGCTTGGTTTCACAGAGTTTTCTGACGAAGACAAAGGTCCGTGACGCTTCGCCATCGACGATTTCGTCGACGAGGAAAAAGAAGGCCGCCGGTACTGATGACTGTTCGACATTTTCTTTTAGGGTTAAATCTCAAATCTCTCCGAGAATCCTTCAAGAAGGATTATCTGCAAAAGGAAAATGAGTTTTAATGGCGAGAGAGAGAGAGAGAGAGAGAGAGAATTTAAAACCAGAGTGAACGAAGCGAATTTTTTTTGGTTTATATAAAGGAATGGTTTTTGAATTTTAAGAAACAATCCTGTCCTTTGATTTGACGGGTAAGATTCTTCCTGGAGCGTCGACAAATTTAAATGCGTATGTCTGTGATTTAGCATGCATCACCGACCTATTATATTTGGCCACCTCATTGTTTAGTGTCCTCTTTTTGAATTCGAATTTCAAACGGCGAGAAAAGATAAATAAATTCGAATTTCAAACGGTCACTTTTGGTGCTTCTCTTTTTAAAAAACTACTAGGAGACATAAAAAGAAAATCATACATTGATATCAGGAGCTGTATTTTCCTTTTCAAATTTTCTTACCACGAAAAATTGACATAAGTGAACTATGTTGTGATTTAAATGTTATTTGTCGTTATATATATATAGTTAAATCTAATAAATATTAAATCTCTTAAATTAATATTTAATAAATTAGTAAATGTAATAAACTAATAAAATTTATTGATTTTGAATTCAGCTAATGTATAAATTAATAAAATTTGATAAAATAATAAAATAATAATTTTTTAAAAACTCATATATAAATATATGGTTTTTTAATATTATAAATGAAACTATTAGATAAATTTATACAAATATAATAATATAAAAATATTATTTTAATATTTTTGTCTTTATTTAAAATTAAAATATTATTGATGTTGATATTTAATTGTATGTATTGCATCAAAAAGTTATACTGATTGTTATTGAATGATGATTATTGCATAACTATTTTCAAGGTATTTTAATATTATTTTTAATTTCATCTTCAACAACATTAAAGATTGAATTTATCATTTTTGTACTTTTTGTGCTTATAAATATACATCATTTTCATATAAACATTTAAACTATGTTATCAAAGTCCATTCTATTGCAATAAGTGATATTATTATCATAACTTCAAGTTTTTCTATGTTTATTTAATTTTTAATATAACATTATTTTTAAGAAAGATTAAAAAATTATGGACTAAAAATAATCTTTTTCTAATATTTGGGAATAAATTATATTCCACTTATTTTTGTGTACTAAAAGACTATAAAACAGTTTTTTTTTAAAAAAATTATAGTACTCTCAGCTTTTATAGAACTCTAGCTATCCAATCTGGTAGAACATGATCGATATAGACCACCTTCGATGTAAGCTCTCTTGTACTTTTGGCCAATTTTTATGCTATTGTGTTTGTTTCCCTTGATCTGATATCCTCGAAGTTGTTTTTGCATCTGATGATTTCGTCTAAGTGAACGACGAATGCTGACCACTCCTCCGGTAAGACACCATTTTCACAACGTCATCGTAATCGGTTACAAATACTATTTCTAGTCGTTGGAAAAGTAACATTCACTTCATTGCCCAAATAAGTGATTATAACTCCGTGTGTAGAGGAGATTGTCTACATTGAATGTTTCTTGCTCCAAAAAACTATTTTTCCGTCTCATGCTTTGAACATACTCATCCTTGACTTGAAAATTTATCCAAAATTTTCAGTATCCATCCACTTGATACCTCCACATATTCTATCTAAGAGTTACAGACATCCGGTCTTTCTTCCATTTGTTTTATTTTTCTCCAATTCTTGAGATACTTCTCAGATTTTTCTTTATGTTTCTGCCAACATGAGTATATCCGTCGAATTTCTATCTACATTTTTGAAAACATTATCATTTTTATTTTTCCACAGATACCAAATTATCCAAGGTAAGAAACCATGTGGATTATCTTTAGGTAACCTATTAAATAGATAGTCAAAATTATTGAAATTTGAACATGTTGGAAAGTTATTTGGATTTGAAGAAATCTTTGATAACGCCTCCGTTTGAATTGCTGGCGAACATTCAAAGAGAACATGATTGTCTCTTTTTCCGCTCCGCATAAAACAGATTGTATTTCACAATCTATTGAGATTGTTTGCAAATTAAAATGTTGCACCTTTGGGGAGCATTTTTTTTCCAAACAAAAGCCTATAATGATCTGATATTCGTTCCCAAATGTATTTCCTCAAGATCTTCGTCATGGTATAATTGTTCAACCATCCAGATTTTACCGAGTACATTCCATTTTTGGTGAAATGTCATCCATTTGTATATAGTAGTCTGAATCGACTGACCGCTATTGACTTTATAACCTTCACATCCTTTGGAATAATTGTTGATTTTAAGAGTGGCATATTCCATGACATTTTCTGAATATCAGTCAGATCTTTTACATTAAAAGTGCTCGGGTAAACTGCAAATTTACAAGTAGCTGATCTTGGGAGAGGGGTTGAATCGAAACATCATTCCATACCGAGATGCTTGAACATGATCCAACCTTTTTTAGTAGTCATTTTTTAACCAAACATCTAACAGTGACAATACTTTTCCACCCATAGGATGGAAAGTACAATCGTATTGGATCCAACAGATCCATATTCCTGAAATATCGACTTCTGAAAACCTTCTTAAACAATGGTTTTGCTAACATAGTTGTATTAAAATCCTCAATATTCTTAAATCCAAAACCACCTTGCTGTTTAGGACAACATAATTTTTTCCATGCTATCCAATGCATACCCCTATTATTCCCACTAGAACTCTACCTGAATTAGGCTATTGCACTTGTTATCTTTTTAGTTAATGTTTTTAACCGTCTATAACAGACATTACTTATGTGGGTGATGCTGTTAAGACTGATTTAATCAGTACTTCCTTCCCTCCTCTAAATAGAAACTTTAATGTCCATCCATTTACTTTATCTTGTAATCTTTCATTAATAAACCTAAAGACATGGGTTTTTGGTCCTCCAAGACTTTTCGGGATCCCTAAATATATTCCTGTACCACCTATTTTAGTAATCCCTAAAAAAAATTCATCTCTTCCTTTACCTCTTCAGTAACTCGATGTCCAAATTGTAATGAAGATTTATCAAAATTAATTTGTTGTCCTGAGACCCCCTCATAATTTTTAGTATTTGCAGGATAGCTTGATATTCCTCTTGTTTTGTCTGACAGAAAAATAAACTATCGTCCGCAATAAGAGATGTGTTATAGCCGGACTTGACCTTGCAATATTCAGTCTCAATATTTTCTTTTCCCTTTCTGCCTTCCGAATATTTACAATCAGCGCTTCCGTCACGAGTATGAAAAGATAGGGAGATAAGGAATCCCCCTGACGTAATCCTCTCTCTAGTATAATACTTCCCATGGTTCCCCATTAATCAAAATATATATTTAACCGATGATATACACCACATCATCCACGAAATCCATAAATTTGAGAATCCCATTTTAAGAAAGAGCTTATGTATGAAGAACCATTCTACTCTGTCATATGCTTTATTCATGTCCGTTTTAATAGTCATGTATTTACTTTGACAACTCCTATTCGTCCGCAATCCTTGAAACATTTACTGGGCAATTACAATATTATCTGATATTTAACCGGCCCGAGATAAATGCTGATTGTGTTTCTGAAATCAAACCTAGTAGATATTGTTTTAACCTTTGACATTATATCTTTGATATGATCTTATAATCCACATTGCATAGACTGATAGGCCTCAATTCTGTCATCTTACTTGGACGAGCAATCATAGGAATAAGACAAATATTCTTCCAATTTAATCTTTGGTCAAAACAGCTAGTTATGAGAAAATCATTAACCAAAATTAAAAAATAAAATCCTCTTTAATTATAGGTCATGCTTGTTGATAAAACAAAGTCGTCATTCCATCTGGAACTGGTTCTTTTTTCGGGTGCATCATAAAAAACACTCTCATTACCTCTACTTCTGTGGCCATAAATGTAAGTCTCTCTTTGATCTGTTACGTGATTATGGTCGAGACCTCCTCTAAAAAACCTCGATATCTTTTGGATATGTAGAAGTGAACAAATCTAAGAAATAATTCATTGCCACAGTCTCCACTTCTATATCCTTAGAAATCCAAACATCCTGGTTATTATACTAACCAACAATCATATTTTGTGATTTTCTCTGCTTTTTCAACGCATGACAGAATTTTGTTTTTCGATCTTCCATTTTATGCCACTAATTTCTACTTTTTTTGTTGCCAGAATAATTCCTCATCTTTGTAAGCTTCCTTCAATATTTCAACCACTTCCCTAACCTCTGCTTCTGTTATGCTATTATCATTCTGAATTTTATCTAGCGTTTTTTGTAAATCAATTATTTTCCCTTTGTCATATGGTATGTTTTGCTTCATCCACGGCGATAACTCGTGCCTACAATTCCTAATTTTATCCACCACACTTCCTCTGTGGTCCTCATACACTATGTCCCAACCCTTTAGTATGATATCCATTAAGCCTTTTTTTCTATCCACTTCTTATCAAATCTAAACTGATTTTTTTTTTCATTTTATCCTCAATTGTAGCAATTATGTGTCTATGATAAGAGCCCACCATAACAAGACATTCAACAAATGAAAATGGGAACAAATTATGTTAATCGTCATCTTCCAATGCCCTGTCCAACCGACACCAAATTATTTGCATGTTTCGTATACCCCTCCATGAAAATGTATTTCCGAAAGACGGAAATTCCACTAAACCGCAATTTTTTATCATATTATTGCAGGGAAAAATGTTGAGGCATGTCGTAATGAACCTCTTTCCTTTTAATGATTTCCAGTGATCTCATTTAAATCTCCAATTATAAACCAAGGCTCATCTCTTGACATACTAAATCTTGTTAGTCTTTCCCATACATGGTCTCTTAATTTTTGAACAGATTCGCCATATACAAATGAGATGCACACCTTTCTTCCTTCAACCGTAGCTTATATATCAATAATCCGATTACTTGTATATACTATATTAATATTATATATATTATTATAGAATAATGCAAATCCTCCACTGGTACCTCTAGATTCCACCATACATAAATCATCATAACCAAAATGATGTTGAAATTGTTGCACAAAAGAATTATTTTGTTTTGTCTCAGAAAGAAACAAAAACTCCGGGTTTTTCTTATATCATAATTCTCTTAGATAAGAAATGGTTCACTTACTGCCTAGACCTTGACAGTTCTAACTTAATATAGGAACTTAATATCTGCATATGTATTTTGACTATTTATTTGGTTTAATCTGGAGTGGTATGTAGAAGCCCATATATATTCTCACCTTCATACCCATTAATTTACTCCGAGCATACCCCAGGGAAAAAAACCCTAGCAAACCCCTTATGACACTTGTGGAATACAAGATAATACCATAATATCCAATAGTTGTATATGTCGTTTGTAATTTCTGAAACAGAAATATTTTTGGACCAAACCCCTTAATAAACCTTTCTTTCATGCTTAAAAGCTTCATAGCGTACCTCTATGTATTCATTCCTATTTCAATTCCTTTTTTGTATGGTGTTGTGATCATCATTAACCATGTCATTTGACATCTACACCTCCAGTTGCTATTTATCCTCTCTTATATAGAATAATTTTTCTTTTCTCTCCTTATTAACCCTTTTAACCTTTCTACCCTTGCTATCATAAGAGATATTAAATAATATTGTTTCGTAAAAGACCAAATATGCTATGTTTTATATAAAACGTTACAAATGCTTTCTGAAATAAACAATAAAATAAAAATCTCCTATTTTTTTTAACCAAAAGATTCCAACAGTATCCTCATTGCCAAAAAATTCAAAAACTGTGAGCTTTCCTCTCTTAAATCCAGTCATGTATATCTCCTCCATTAAAAACTGACTCACAAGAATAATAAAGAACCTCAAAATATCTACTAATGTAAAACCTGAATCCAATTTCATAACTATTGTCCTCATAACCAGATTCCTATGAGACCTACATCCCAGTTTGTTACACTCCCTTCTTCTCCTCTTTAAACTTCTCTCTATGATTATCGAGTGTAAAGTCTTAAATCAATAAGATTCAAAAACCAACCAAAGATGTTTTTCTTTACACCCAAAACTACCATTGCAAAATCTGTTAGACAAGCATACATAATACACATGTTTCCTTCAATCAAAACCAACTGTTCCAGAGTGTACACTCCTTGCCAATTTGACCAACGAAACCCCACAAGAAACCTTATATAACCTTTATTTTGTCCTCTCGGCTTGCCATGAGCAAGTTCCATAAGCATAATAAACTTATATCTAAGATCAATTATTATATCTATCTTTTTATAGTAACCGTTGTCCATGATGTCATGTAATTGACCCTTGATTGTGTGAAAAAACCCATATAGCACCAAATCAATACACTTCACCAAAAAAATGTTTCCAATCTTCCCCTCCTTCTCGTTTGAATCCGTGCTTTATGACATTTCATCCAGAGCATAACATATGACCAAATTTCAAAACATTTAAATCCCATTGAATCATATAAAAAAAACACCAGACCTACAAATCTTTGTAAAAGATACCTTGTTCGATTCCACCGCCCAAATTCTCCTTCCGAGCTTAAAAAAAATCTTTGATTGATCCTATTTTCCTCTTTCTCATTGTGCAAATCTTGCTGAGGACCAAAAATCTCCCCAATCAAAGTCCAAATAATGAAACCACGTTCTTGTAAACCCATAACCAGAGCCCAATAAAACTTCAGATCCCATCGGATCGGAATGACAAAACCACTCGTCGTCATCAGCTTTGAATTGCCACCGGAGTCGCCAAAGCTGAGACATTTTTTTAACCCTTCTAATATTCAAAGGTCACCATAGAGATACACAACTTCTCCGGGGGGATTCGCTGCCGGCAGATGTGTTCAGAGGCGGTGACAATCAATTTAGGTTTTCGGTGAGGGGGAGTTGCTTCTTTTTTGGAGTTCCAGAGAGGTTGGAAGGTTTTGACTTTTCCTCCTTTTTATATATATTTTATTGGCAATCATGACAGTTAATTAATAAATCAAATTTTTTTTTTAAAAGTGAATATTTTTGCAATTCATGTCATTTCTACCCAATTAAATTTTACTCTCCATTTTATAGTTGAAAGAATATTGTATCGGCCCGACCTCTGGTAAATATATAATTTATCAAAAGGGTGGGAACATAAAGTGTCTATCTCAGTATGAAATGATTCATGAATCCTAGCATTTGTTCAATGTCAACAACTTGTAAAAGCTAGATTTAGCATGATGACATGACACTTATTTTAAATATGTCATACAGTCAATTTTTAAAATGAGATACATATGGATGACATTTTACAAAATATAAAAAATATACGGTGGAATCAAGATATCATACCAAACGTGAGTACCCCGATTAAGATAAAAGTAATCCTTTTATAGTGTCATATGTAAAATATTTTAAAGGTTTTCTCGTGAAAATTAAAATGTTGTCCAGAAATAAAGTATTTTATTTGGCAAGTTCTATCGGATCGATTACCAGTAACTAAAAACTATAGGTCAGTAGAGATTAAATGTGATATGAAAAGTACCCGTTATGGGGGGGTAGAAGCAGAAATAATTAATCATGTGCTATTTGAATGCCTTTTGGCTATACAAACATAGGCTCTTTCGTAGGTTCCATCTGATCTCCATAACAGTATTCTCAAATTTGGATTATCTATTATGGACACTTCTTGCATATAATTTAAATTATCAATTCTCATATATATATTATAGTATCTCTATAAAAATATAAATAATAAATTATATAGAAATATTGATCAGAACCGCGGAAAAATTCTTAAGATTATAAAAACAGAGTTATTACTATGAAAAAAGCTTAATTATCTGGAGGTTTTTGTTTACCATAGGTCCATTCGTCTGTGGAATATTCAAAGGTATCCAATTTGGTGCAATATGGTCGATGGTGTCATAAATATTGCTCGAGCAAAGACACTGATTTGATTTTTGGAACAAGTTTGGCACAACAGTCAAGAAGGAGTTTGGTACAACGTTTTGACGGAGGCAAGAAACATAAGTCTACATGCTGAATTCAAAGTACTTATTTCTTCTTTTTCTTCTTATAAATCTTCGATCGCCGTTGTTGCTCGTCATCCAATCATCATTTGACACTACTAGCAATGATATCCTAAATATTCAATTAAAGCAACAGTTAGTGGTTGACGACAAGTTCTAGCGACGCCAAAATCAATGACAGCGTTGGAAACAAATGAGATGAGAATAATTGAGATTTTGTTGTTTCTTTTCTTTGATTTATTAAAGGGTATTTTGGATATATCAACTCATTTTAATGGTATTTTGAAAACATGTTGGTTTAGTAGTAGTTTTGAAAAATGAGCACTTGAAAATGGTATTATTTTTAAAAAATAATCCTAACATACTAACTATTACATCCTAATGATACCATGAAGTAGAAAATGGTATTTTTAATAGATTTATAATTATTACCAAAAGTTTTACTTTTATTTTAATGATATTTGTTAGATTATCAAAATATTTTGAAAGTTAATTAGTACAAAGATAAAATGTTCAGAGGAAAACTTACTGTGTTATAGTCTAATATAAAAAGAATATGGGAAAAGAAAACAAGGCTTAATGTGTTTTGATGATATCCAGTGCATCTGTTTTGTGCTCTTTTATCAAGCGCTTCGACAAAATATTCATGTTAATTACAAAGAGATATGGAGATAAATGTCCATCCCTGTCTTAATTCCCATTTAGCTTCTAAAAAACTCTGTAGCTCTCCATTTGCTTGAATCAAAGAGAGACTATTGAGATGCATAGATTTATCTAATACGCAGAGTCGATCATGAGATATTTTGGATCCAATTCAAAATTAAAAATAGGGACCCTTAGTTATTAATAGAAAATATTAAATTTTTAAAAATTCAAATCTGCAATAAAAGTTATAATATTCTGAAAACTAATAAAAATCTATCAATTTTGAAAAATAAATATTTGATTTTTTTCCTGCAAAATCATTCATCAAATTTTCATAATTAAAGTTTTTGATCATATTTTTTTTTCAATCAATGGCATGGCCAAGTCGTTTAACCTTTCATGTGATATATTTGAGTATAAGTAAATTTTTATCAATTTCAGCTTTGTGAAGCTTCTTTCAGCCGAGGTAACTAAAATTGGGATCGTGAACATTATCATATAGGCAATCTGTTAGATTAAGAGAACAAGTCTGAGTAAATGCTTTCGATTGATTTCAACTAAAACATAACATGCTCTTTTTATAGAGCTTACAACTAACAAACTTGTCATATTCTACTGCAACTGATTTGCGAGTGAGTCTTCTACAAACCAGGAAGACCACTTGACTTATTCAGACTAAACATAACGTTCACATAAGATTCACTAACTTATACGACTACGTCTTATTGCTATCAATCCCTCCATTAAACTGAAACCCTCTTCTTTCAGTTTAACCTTCTTGCTCCTTAGAGCATACTCCCACTCTTCTTCTCTGTTTTTCAAATGTCTCCAACTTAACTGCTTAGTCATGATATCAACCAGCTGATTGTTCATTGAACACTGATCCAGTTGAATGACTCCCTCACTCACTAGCTCTCGCAAAAATTGATACTTCACATGAATATGCTTGCTCCTACCATGCATCACCGGATATTTGGAGAGTCTAACTGCAGAACTATTGTCACAATAAAGCTTTTTACCTTCTTGTTGAGTTGATACTATCTCTTCTAATACATTTCTGAGCCAAACCGTTTGACATGAGCTGTAAGCTGCTGCCACAAACTCTGCTTCGGTAGATGACAGAGTCACAATTGGCTGCTTCTTTGAAGCCCATGAAACAGCTCCTCCTCCTAACAAGAACACATAGCCGGTCGTACTTTCCATGTCATCAACATCCCCTGCATAGTCGCTGTCTACAAAGCCCATCAAGTCCTGTTCTCCATCCCGATTGTATTGTATTCCATAGTTTCTTGTTCCTTGTACATATCGCAGGATTCTCTTCACTGCAAGTATATGTTGGTCAGTAGGTTTCTCCATGTAACGGCTAACCAAGTTTACCGAGTAAATGAGATCAGGCCTTGTTGCAGTGAGATACCTCAGACTTCTGATGAGGACATAAAGTCAAGACCAACCAAGGAGCATGTAGATTCCACCGAAAGGTTGCCTAAGACACTTAAAAGACATGTTAGAGAATTGCACTCTTTTTCCTACTACCGGTTTTGTCCCAATGGGATTTCTGAAAGAGGTTTTATCGAGGCAACACCTCTAATGTGCATGGCGAATAAGGCTTGTTCCTAATCTCTCCTCATTCACAAGCCCACAAGGCCACAAGAGAACCAAACTAGACGTATCAAAGACATATGTGTCTTTCTTGGAGCATATCAACCAAACCAGGATGAGTTAAGCTACGAATCAAACTTTTCCAGAAACTCAACTCATAAAGGGATAATGGAGAAGAAGAATTGTTAAAAATCTTGCCGCATGAAGAAGATATTGAACTTTCAATACATGTGTTTTCTAATGAACGGGAAGGAGACCAGCGGTTACTAATTGAAGGATTACAATTTAACCAGGAGGAACCAAGTTGTGAACCAAATTTTTATGGAAACCTAACCCATCATAGGTGCACGTCGAGTTGGAATCATGCCAAAATCAATTATGGTTTAAAAGTTATTAACCTTCTAAACCATAAGATCTTCGACTTGCCTTATTTGGAAGCTCACGAGTTTAAGAAGCTTTAAACCTATAATTGGCGACCATGAGAGATATTTAAGCATTCAAAAGATACATATAACCATCCAGAATATTCTTATATCATCTTATCATGCACCAGAATCCAGAGAATCATGTGGATTCTCTCTTGCTCCTACTTGCCATGTTTGGAGCCATCCGCATTAAAACTCTTACAGCTCTTTCCCCTTCTATTCACACACGATTTGAAGACCTTCTACACTTGCCATAAGGTTCCAAGACGTCATTTATATCTTCACAAGTTCAAATCTATGATCCTCTGTACTTAATTTCGTGTATTCTCTTTCCTTTATAGCTAGTAGACTGTCTGAAATCAGCCTATATAAGCTGACCATTAGACTCATTGTAAAATCACCCTTCAATATAAGATAATACAGAAAATCATTTTCTCTTCAAAGAAGTTCTTTGAGTTTATTCTTGTCTTTAGATTCTTAAGTATGAGAAGCACTTTTGTTTCTATTGATCTGTGGATTAATATTGTTTGTGTGATTCAAATATTCTTGGTTTATCATTGATTGAGTGAGTCAATCAACCCACTAGATTGAGAGAGTCAATCGCCCATATCACCACATTTCACCTCTATTTCAAGCCACTTCTGCCACAGCTTTGTCACTTTGAAACCGTGAGATCAATAGGTTCGTTGGAGCATCTCCCGAGCTTACATCAACTTCCCACGATTTGCTTGTAACTCGTTGGGTCCACACTGTCTCCACTTCCCAACTTTGTTAGCCTTTGACCTGGTACAATCAGATTTTTGACTGAATTGCTCTCTTCAAGACCATACTTCATCAAAATCTCCTCTGCATACTTTTCTTGCCCGATGAATATTCCTTTCTCATCCTGAATTACTTCCACACCCAAGAAGTATCTCATGAGATCCAACTCTGTCATTGCAAATTCGTTCATCATAGACTTCTTGAAGTTGTCAAGTAGATCACTCGAGCTTCCAACATATATTAAGTCGTCCAAGTATATGTTCACCACAAGAGTGTCTTCTTTCTTTCTCATTACAAACAATGTATGCTCGCAGTAACATTTCTCAAATCCTTCTTTCAAAAAATACCCTTCGATTCTGCTGTACCATGCCCTTGGAGCTTGACGGAGACCATACAATGCCTTCTTTAGTTTATAGACTTTTCCTGGTTCTCCTTCAAGTTTGAACCCTCTAGGCTGCTCTACATAGACGTCTTCCTCCAAGTCCCCTTGTAGAAACACACTTTTAACATCAAGTTGGTACACTTTCCACGCTTTTCTTGCAGTCGTATCAAGCAGTAGTCTGATGGTGTCCCATCTCGCTACTGGAGCAAAGACTTCATAGAAGTCAACTCTTTCTCTCTGGTGATACTCCTTTGCTACTAACCGCCCCTTGAATTTGTCGACTTCACCACACTCATTCAGTTTAGTCTTGAAAATCCATTTCACTCCTATTATCTTCACACCTTCTGGAATGTCTACCAATTCCCATGTGTTGTTCTCCTCGATGGATGAGATTTCTGCTTCCATTGCCTTTCTCCACAGATCCTCTAATGCCGCATCTTCAAAACATTGAGGGTCCTCTGATGCGATGTACATTGCTATGATGTCCTCTCCATCTTCTAGTACTGCAAACTTTGCATTCCCAACAACATAGTCTTTCATCCACACCGGCTGTTGTCGTGTTCTTCCAAATCTTCCTTGTTGACAGTTTGATATGCTTCCGGCGATTTTACATTTCCTTCATTGTCATTCTCATTTCCACCATCTTCATTCTGTTCTTCACCATTTTCTTCGTTCGGATTACCTTCTGCATTCTCAAGCGTTGGTGTTGTCTCAATGTCTTCCCACTCCAGCTCCTCATCTGGTGTGGTTTCTTCCCAATTCCATCCTCTTCCCTTATCAAAACGAACATCTCTACTTACTAACACCTTCTTTGTATCAGGGTTGTAGAGACGATATGCTTTGGACTCTTTACTTAGCCCAAACATCACACACTTCGTACTCTTCTCATCTAGCTTGATTTTTCTCTCATATGGCACCATTGCGTATGCGAGGCATCAAAGATTCGAAGAAGCTCCATAGAAGGTTTATCACCACTCCATTTCTCTTGGGGCGTCATATTCTCCAGTGCTGCGGATGGACTTCTGTTCAAAATGTGCACCGAATACTGCACTGCTTCTGGCCAATATCTCCTCGGTACTCCCTTCTCAAGCAGCATACACCTAGTCATATTCAATATACTTCTGTTTTTCCTCTCTGCTATCCCATTCTGTTGGGGATTATACGCTGTGGTGAGTTGCCGCTTGATCCCATTCTCTCTGCAATATTCATTGAACGCCGTTGAGTTGTACTCACTTCCACGGTCCATTCTGAGACACACGCCTCTGACTTTTCGTTAAGAAAGTAAGTCCAACACTTTCTACTAAAGTCATCAATGAAGTTGATGATGTATCTCTTCCCACTTTCTGATACATGAGTGATTGGTCCGCAAATGTCGCTATGTACCAACTCTAGCTTTCGTGTTGCTCTCCAAGTGTTCCTCTTGGGAATGTTCTCCCGATTCTGCTTCCCTTTCATGCATATCTCACAAATCACAGTCTCTGCATCTGTAGCTTCGAGGTTTGGTAAACCTGTTACCATCTCCTTCTTTGCCAATGACCACAGTCCACTGTGGTTGAGATATCCAAACCATCTATGCCATAGCTGATCATCCTTCTCCATTGTCTGAAGACTTGACCTTCTGAAACTCCTTCTCTCACCTTTGATCGTACAGTGAACATACGATTCTTTGACATGATCGACTTCATGGCTAACCTCCTCTGCTTCATATTCCAGAATTTGCATACATCGTTCTCAATGGTGATTGTGAGACCCTTCTGTTGCAGTTTTCCTAGGCTAAGCAGATTGTTGCGTAGTCCGGGTATATTATACACAGAAGTAATGATAGAGACGATACCATTGATCTCAAGACGCAAACTTCCCCTTCCTTCAATAGACATCTACTGTCGTCCCCAAGCTTAACACTTTGCCGGAATGCTTCGTCGAAGCTAATAAACCAATCCTTATTCCCACACATATGGTTGCTACAACCAGAATCAAGAAACCATGTGTGCTCCTCCTCATCTTTGATCTCCTTGCATCATGCCACTAAGAGCATATCCTCCTCTGCTTCTGCGTAATTCGCCTCCTTTTCCCAATCTAGACACTCAAATTTTTAGTGTCCCTTCCTGTGGCACTTGAAACATTCAATGAGCTCTTTGTTATACCCGAGTCTTCCCCGTCCACATCCTTGGGTGTTTCCTCTGCCTCGGCCCATTCTTCCTCGTCCTCTTCCTCCATCAAATTTTCAATTTCCTTCAACCTTTAATACATGATCGTCAAAGGTGTGTCTGCTTAGATTTTTTTCATGCACCATTAGAGAACTTTGTTATCCATCTACCGTGAGTTCCGTAATGTCATTCGAGTTTTCTATGGCGCAGACAATGTACGTGAACTTTTCGATCAAGGTCCTTAAGATCTTCTCCACCACCTTCGAATCAGGCATATCCTCACCCAAGTTTCTCATGTTGTTCACGACTTCCATAGCTCTGGAGAAGTAACTTGCGATCGTCTCCCCATTCTGCATTTCGAGAATTTCGAAACTTCGTCGCAGTCTCTGCAACTGTGCACTTTTGACACGTTCATTCTCTTGGTATTTCCTCTTCATTGACTCCCATGATTCTTTTGAAGTATCTTTCTTTAGAATTGTCTTCAGGATTGTCTTGTCGATGGATGCATACAGATAGTTTTTGACTTTGTGGTCGATGATCGTCTTCTCCGCCAACTCTGTTCGTTGTGGCCCTGTCATGATTACGCTTCTATCTGGCCTCGTGATCCCCATTTCAATGAGGTTTCACCACTCCTTTGACCTCAGCAGGTTCTCCATGAGCATTTCCCAATGCTCGTAATCGCCGTCAAATTTGGAAATCACCAAGCCGTCTCTCTCACTCATCTCACCCCTTTTTTGTTTCACTCACTTACTCGTGTTTATCTGTCACTCCTTTAACCATGTATGCTGTGTTTTCACCCAGAAATTGCGTTCTGATACCACTTGTTAGAGTAAGAGAACAAGTCTGAGTAAATGCTTTCGATTGATTTCAACTAAAACATAACATGCTCTTTATATACAGCTTACAACTAACAAACTTGTCCTATTCTACTGCAACTAACTTGCGAGTGAGTCTCCTACAAACCAGGAAGACCACTTGACTTATTCAAACTAAACATAACATTCACTAACTTATACGACTATGTCTTATTGCTATCACAATCCATATATTTGGATAACAATTTTTGTAGTTGTATTTCCTCAAGTACTTCAACATTCTTCTTGGTATCTTTTGGTAGAATTTTTTGAAAGTCTTGATTTTAGAGAACAATTCATTTTCATTGACATCTGAATGTTCTCCATGCTTAAGAAATACTTCAAGGTTGTTACATGATGCCTTGAAGCTACTATCGCTTGCTGAGTTGAATTTTCTCAGGTCGAACAAAAACCAAAAGTTTTCTTATACTATTGAAATTGCTCTAACCTTACTTGAAGAAAAACTAGAGATTGATCTATGGTTTTGATTAAATAATCTATTATGAAACTCTATTCCTCACTCAGACCCACATTATCACCAACAACTTTTCTTAGCTCCTCATCAAAATGTATTGTTTTTCTAATAAGGCGCTTCTTTTTCACCTGAAAAATGGGTTCAACATCCATAGCAACTATAATTTTTTGGGCTTCAGCTTTTGCTTTTTATAAACTTGTCTCTCTTTACTTAAAAAAAAAACAAAAAACTAACCCCATAGCAGCATCAATATCAATACTTTTCAGCCTGTAAAGTCTTGCTTACTGTATTAATGACGGCCAAAATCTCATACCATATAACCATACTAAATACAAATTCAAATCTCCTAATTGCAGGACATTCAACGATACTCCGTATTTGAGGATCATCATTATTTTCAGCCACGTAAAACAGAACACCTCGGATTTCTAGAACTTAAAATCGAATTGTTTTAACACTTTCGATGTAACTTTTTTCAACGAATATCTGACAAGGGTTTAAGTGTGAGACCTCCTATCATTTTTTGTGTATATCCCACCTAGTCGTAGAATGTGAAAACAAATAGTATAAACATTGAATGATCCCAAAAAAAAAATCAATTTTTGGCAGATGATTTAGCCATATCACAAAGTGCCAAATTCAGATTTTGACAACCACATGGCGTATAAAAAGTGCTTGGATTAATATCAAGTAATATTTTTTTGCACACCTTTACTTTTTCCTTCATATTTGAATCATTTTCATAGCCTTGTTCCCTTACATTTCAATGTCCAAAGTAAAATCAAACAGTCATTTCCCTGATTTTTGATCAACCTCTAAGAATTAAATAAAAAATCTTCAACCTATATTGAATCCAATGAGACATCCACACATCAAATAACAAGAGACATATGGTCTTTATGACATATGTGGAGTACAATCAAGAATGAAAGAAAAATATTTAGCATTTTGGATTTTCTTAATGATCAATAACTTCATCTCAGAACCCATCACTGCTATTAATTCATTCTGAATTTTGCGGCTGAGATAGTGATAATGAGTTTTTCCTCCTTAAATTCGTCTGATGTGCTCTCGAGTAACTGGATCAAAGTCTCCAAACATAGCTAAGAAAATTTCCATTGTTACCCTGGCCAATCTTTTCATTCCTCCCCCGAAATGCTAAACCAAATTACAAGCAAACTAAATCCAAATCTCCAAGCTCTTTCGTGGGTATGATGATGATATTAAAAAAAACAAAAGTAGATGTTGACCTAAAAAATAATTATTGTTATTGTTTATTCTTTTTTACATAAAGTAAAAAATGATATTGTAAGATTTATATTTTGTTTGCCTTTTATTAATAGGTCCTATAATTCTATTATCATTCTTATTTTCTACGAAAACAATATTTTTTAAAAAATGGACCCTAAAATAATTTTAAAAATTAGAGACCCCATTCATTAATTTCATATGTATTTGCTCAAGACCAGGTTTGTGTGCAAAAATTAACTGATCATGGGTTAATAGCTCGTGTCTTCCACCTGGTGCACTACTATTCCATTTATATATATATTAAATCTAGTAGGCTTTAAAAAAAATTAATATGAAATTTTTTAACAAAGAGATTATTGGAGGATTTCTCTATATTTGTTTTTATCGATTTTTGAATATTGGTCTCGTGGTATTAATTCGACAAATTATCTACTCTAAATTGGTTAGCTATGTTTGAATTTAAGAAAAAATACTATTTTTCAAAATATGTAATTATTAACAAAAAAAAAAAAAACAATCCCAGTGTCTTCAAAGGAGTGAAATAGAGAACATTATGATCTCATATAATATTATCATTGAAAGGATATGTAAAGCTGGGAAGGTGGAAGATGAATGGGACTTGTTTTGCAGCCTACCTTAAAGGAATCATAACTGAGGTTATTAGGCACAATACACTTATCTTAAGGTTATATAGGAAAAGCTTAATGCAAGAAGTTAATGCCTTGTTCGGAAGAATGAAAGAGGATATGCAATTCCAAAAAAAATTGCACCTATAAAGCTCTTGATAGAGATTTATTTATCCCCACGAGTTTCACCTGAGAGTACTTAGAGTATCTCAGGAGTTTACCCGATTGTATAGCTGCAAGTGCACAGTATGCTCCTTGTAGTATAAACGGGATCGATCCTCAGGGAAGACTTATAACGCAATAGATATAACGATTTCTATTCTAAGCTATGTGATTCAAAATTTGGTGGAAGGAACTAAGCAATGTTGTAATTAAATAATAGCAAAGCGAATGATTGAATAGTAAGTAATGAACTAAGAATTTATTAATTAAAAAGGTAATCCAACCATAGATTAGGTCTAGAATGAACAGAGACGAGATCAGAGCATGAATCCAAATCCTAGTTGTGCAAGTTTTAAATCTTAAAATAATGAGTTTATGAACAGATCAATACATTCCCATGTAAAAACCCCTATACTTAGAACCAAGTTTGATCAATTCCCATTGCAAACCCTAGAACTAAACATGCATCTGGCATCTGACTCATTGTCTATCTAATGATCTAGACAACTGCTTCCGCAGGCTAGAATCACGAGATTTACTAATTAGATTGTCCTATGAATTCACTTCCTTTTCCAAGGCATAAATTTGACAAACCCTAAATTAACTCTTCCGAAGCTAATTTGGTATTAAACTATCTAATAGTGATAGATTGCACAAAATTAGATTTGAATATCGTCTCATGATCTCAATTCCTCCGATCACCTATCCCTATCCATGATTGAATCTAAAGATCTACTCAGACATATCAGGAATTTCAGAGAAAGTAATTGAATATGAAAAAGACATAATTGAATTGCAGAAATTGATTAATACAGAAATCCTTAAGAAAATAAAATCGAAATCTTCTTACTAAACACCATAGATCTCTGAATGAAAAACTAGGGTTCTTTGATCCCTTTTCTCTCTGGAGGCTCAAAACGTGTCCTGTGTTTTTCTCCTAAAAAACTATATATAGGTTTTCAAAGTAAACCTAATTTATTTAAATAAAACGAAAAACCAAAAATAGAAATAACATCGGATCGATCGATCCAGTGGAAAGATCGATCGATCTAACTTCACTCGATCGTTCTTGGTAATTCTTGATCGGTCTTGAAAACTCTCGCAATTCGTAGCCATGTGTAAGATCGACCGATCGCCTTGTGATGAGATCGATCGATCTGGTTGTGAAGAGATCGATCAATCATGTCGCCTTGGGATCGATCGGTCTGGTTATGAGGAGACAGACTTTAATTGATTTTGAACTTGATCTTTTCTTGACGCGTCCTGATGTCTTCAAATCATTGGATTGATTGCCCTTGACTTCAAAAACTCCGAAACGTTTCTTTCTCACTTGATATTTTCTGAAAATCGGAAACTAGAAAACATCCTAGGAGTCTAATGCAAATGAACTTAAATGTATCCTAAAAATATAAAATATAAAGATTTATTCATGTAAATTATGTGCAAAATGACTGACTAAATATGCTAAAATATGGGTTTATCAACTCCCCCAGACTTGTTTCTTTGCTTGTCCCCAAGCAAATAGCTAGGATATGGAAAGTGACAAACTTACTGGAACTCAGAGCCAAGTCATATCAGTCAAATATTATGTTCAATATCAGAGTCAAGAATTATCGAATACAATGTCTAACAGCTTACTTAAAGATTTTAGCCATGCCCATCACAAACCGCTTCAAATCATACCTAATCTATACAATGCACCAAGATCAACCAACTCTTTTAACATTCATTAAACAGCAAATCATGAATCATGTTAGACAATCTCAATGAACTCATTTGGCTAAGGGTAAGGTTAAGAGATAAAAATAATCTCTTCTTCCATGAGGTTGTAAATGCCAAAACTTTGGGATCTCTCAAAAATGGAATGAACTTTAGAAGAATGCTAAAGGTAAGCTCCAATAGGTGCATACAAGACTAGATTCTCATCTACCCGAAATATACCTTTTATCGAAATCTTATACCGAACTAGGACTCAATAATTAAAATTACTTTACTCTACCCATGAGAAGACAATTCCTTAGATATTTATCTGTAAGATCAAACAGAAAGGGTTTCTTATAACTTAGCGTTTTAGGAGAGGGGTTAAATCTAATCTGTCTAGCGGGTTTTTTTTTTTTTTTTTTTTTTTTTTTTTTTTTTTACCCCTTTACTAGACTTACAATCACTAATTTTTATTTCATCCCATTCTCTCCTAATCTCTTCATTTTATTAACCCTCTGTCTATGATTCCATCAATAACTTTCCAACACTACTTAAGTATCCACTTAATCCTAATTGGTTTCTGAAGTATAAATCAAAGCTACATGAGAAGCTAATCTTGTCGGTTCCTACCTAACACGTTCTACCAAGTTCATTCCGGAAAAATGCCTAAAACACTCACTAATAAAGGATGGTTTGAACAGACGCTTAGGCTTAAGGTGGTAAATCTACTTAGATGACAAAGAGTGGTAAAAAGATGAAAGTCATCAAAGTATGTATATGTGAAATCCATGAGTTCAAATCCAAAAGTCTAACTTGATAATTCTAAGTCAAATATAAATTCCAATAAATAAGAGATGGTTTCAAATGATGCATTCTTTAACTAAGATTGATCTAAAATCTTAAGTTCCAGGCATGGATCAATCTTATGTTTCAGCTAGTATATTATGCACCAGATTATTCCAACTTATCAACTAAACTAACAAAATGAGCAATAAACTATAATAAGGCAATTTCATCATGGTTCCTTATGCAAATATGAATGCAACACTAAATGAATAACGAGATGCATGCAATAAAAACTAAGGTTAGTTCAACACAAATATCCTCCCCCAGACTTATTTTACACTGTCCCGGTGTAAAAATAAAACCAAAGGAAGATACATAAAAACGAAAATAGAGAAAAGTACTAGAAATGAAAAATGAAGATAAAAGTAAAAAGAAAATGAAGAAAAGTTACAAAGTCAATGATCTTCAGGGCTCACGCTGCGGCTCTGTCCAGGTCTGCGTCTCCTCCTCGGAAGTCGAATCTCCTCATCTGACTCTGTGGCATCAGCGTCTGCTCCTGTCCTGTGTCCAGCAACATCAGGAATGTCTGCAGCTCCAGAGGCTTCCCCTGTCTCCCTGGTGCGTGGGGCTCTAAAGCAAGATGGTGGCGGTGGGCATCTCGTACGAGCTAACGCGTCCCAAATCCTGCGCATCATCGAGTGGGACCTCCTCTGGGACTCCACCATCCAGGCGCGAAACTCTGCCTCAGTAGCGCCGGCAGAGTATGGTGGAAGGTCATATTCCCCTGAGTAGGGTGGTAGTGCATATGACTCCTCCTGTGCGTCCTGGGTCTGACTCTGGTAGTAGTCAGGTACTCGGTCTTCCTCCTGCTGAGCCTGCGAGGCATATGCTCTAGATGAGCTACCTCGTCTGCGTGTCCCTGTGCTGGGCTGGTGTAGACGCTCAGGAGGGATGGTGAACTCCAGATTTGCCCTGGAGCTCAAGGCAGTGAAGTCTCGCAGTGGCAGCTTGCAAAGCTGTGTAGCACCCGTGCGATCCTGAAACTGGTAGATGTAGCCAGGCTTCAAGATCCCGCTGTTCCTGAAGTACTGCTCGTCGAATAACGCGATCCTTGGCTCGCTGGGTGTGGAGCTAAGATCGATGCCATGGTGCATGAACAGGGGAGTGAGGAGACTCCCAATGCGCTCAACCTTCTTGTTGACAGTGTTGAGGCCACGCGCTTTCTTGGAGACCAGGTTCTCCGCGAAGATAGCACCGAGGTTGGTGCGCAAAGATGTCGGAGGTGGGCTGGTGTAGATGGTATGGGCCGAATCAGGTAGCCCAAAGTGCAGAAGCATAAGCTCGTCCTTCCTCACTGCTCCAGACTCCTCTTTGGCAAATAAGATGTTGCCAAGGATCTTCGCCACTACCCGTACAACCGGGTTCCTGATGTGGGTCAGCTTAGCTGACCTAGACTCGTAGCCCCCTGGACCGATGAGGTTCCATAGCTCAGCAGCCTGTGGGAAGTCGGATGGCCAGCTACAGAGCTCCTGGGTTCTATCAAACCCATAGATGTCGCAGAGCTCACGGAGGGATGTCTCGTAGAGGACCCCGCTGGAGAAGAATGATAGGGTCCCCTCACTGGCCGCTGGTATCGCTACGTCCTGGTAACGCAGCTCTGCAGAGGCAAGGAACTGGCGCACCAACTCCGGGAATAATGGGTAGGTCTGGTACGCGATGGTGTCCAGTCCTAGCCTCTGCAGCATATCTCGTACTTCCTCTCGGATGCCCATCCTCTCCAAAGTCCTCTCGCAGACGAAACGAGTAGGCGCCATCTCAATCCTGAGCAGCCCATTGTAAAAAGTACAATGGTGGTGCGTCCATGCCTCTCCATAGCGGTAGGTCTGGAACCGCAGGTCCCTCTGTATCTCCCGCAACGTCGTGTGCGGGACAACCTCTGTCCGCCAGTGCTGCTCATCGTCCGGATAGAATGGTGTGTTATCTGGACGGGGCCATGGATAAGATGTGGTCGGTGGGACCTCTGTCTCCGCTGGTTGGGCTGATGTAGAAGCTCCTGATTTACCGCGTTTCTTCCTCGTCTGATCTCCTCGTGCCATGTCTGCAAAACCAGAAAACAAAATAATTATTAGACATTCTGTACCGGATCGATCGATCAAGTAGTTCCATGGTCGATCTTGATGCCGATCGATCGATCTCCAACCGATCGGTCGATCCAAAGATAACACGGCAAAATGTCGATCGATCGGTCGTTTATATATCGATCGATCTCCTAACTATACGAAATTTAATTTGATATAAGCCGTAAGAAACCAGGATCGATCGATCCGAATAACGATCGATCGATCTGTAACCCTATCGCGAATCCTAAATCCCAGATTTTCTAAATTCGTTCCAAATCTCCGAAAATTTACATGGGTAATGCCCTAATCGACCTAATCAACAATCAATCACATCCCATTTGCTCTATAACTCACTAAATCTAATGATTCCTTCGAAAATTGTAAAACTTCTACCGAATTAAAAAGTTGCAGATTTGGAGTCATACCTTTGTAGATAGAAAAAGATATGCAGAGATTCGTGTAGAGAATAAAAATCCTAGTGGAAAGGCCTCAAGAAGTGTTCAAATCGGTGAGAAATCAAGTGAGTTATGTGAGTAAGAAATTTTAGAGTGTTTTTGGGGGTTTTGGGAAAGAAGATGAAGAATATGAGGTTTGTACGGTTTGTGGTCGTGGGGTCGTGGTTTGTTTACTTACCTGGTTTGCGATCGATCGATCTCCAGGGGGATCGATCGATCGTGAACGTATACGGAGGAGTGGAGATCGATCGTTCTAGAGCTGGATCGATCGATCCAGTTTGTTCACGGCTTTCCCAGATCGATCATTCGATCGGTTGTGTCGTTACTGTCTGGTCGATCGTCAAAGTGCACGGTCATCCATATTTCTACCAGATCGATCGATCTGTTATGGCACGATCGATCGGATTCCATACGGCAATTCGTTCTTCGTTGGGATCGATCGATTTTGTACATTAGATCGATCCTGGAATGCTCCGCAAAATCGATCAAGATCAGGATCGATCGATCGTGCAGCCCGATCGATCGATCGTTTGAATCCATGATTAGTCATCTGAGTGTGCTCTGAAAGAAAGTAAAAACATGATTAGGAAAGTGAAAAACAAAAACTTTGATGAAATTTAGATAGAAATATATACAAAATGAAATTTGGGTTGCCTCCCAAGAGCGCTTGTTTAACGTCACTAAGCTTGACGACCTGATGGTAGAGATTATGCAGTGGGAGGTTCCGAGAGAGAAACTTGTAGATTCTCGCTTTTATCGTCAGCTGCTAGATAGGGCTTGCATCTCTGTCCATTGACTGTGAATTCTCCCCCAGACTTATTCCAGAGAACCACTGCTCCATATGACCTGACTTCCTTGATAATGAAGGGTCCAGACCATCTCGATTTAAGCTTTCCTGGGAAGAGTCTCAATCTAGAGTTGAAGAGTAGGACTTGATCACCTTCTTTAAATTCTCGTCGCAAGATTCTTTTGTCATGGAAAGCTTTCGTCTTCTCTTTGTAGATTTTGGAACTCTGGTATGCTGATTGTCTTGTTTCTTCAAGTTCTTCCAAATCCACTAGACGTTTCTCTGAAGCTGTTTTGATGTCAAAGTTGAGTAATTTGACAGCCCAAAGTGCCTTGTATTCCAATTCCACTGGCAAATGACAGCTTTTGCCATATAGCAGATTGAATGGAGTGGTACCAATGGGTGTTTTGTAGGCTGTTCTGTATGCCCACAGAGCATCATCAAGTTTGGTGGACCAGTCTTTTCTTGATCTTCCTACAGTTTTCTCAAGTATTTCCTTGATTTGTCTGTTCGAAACTTCCACTTGCCCTGACGTCTGCGGATGGTAGGGTGTTGCAACTTTATGCTTAACTCCATGTTTCTTTAACAAATTTTCAAAAATCTTGTTAATGAAATAACTGCCCCCATCGCTGATCACTACTCTTGGGACTCCAAATCTTGGGAATATGATTTGTTTGAAGAATTTGATGACCACTTTTGCATCATTTGTTGGACTTGCAACGGCTTCCACCCACTTTGAAACATAGTCAACTGCCACAAGGATGTATTTGTTGTTGAAGGATGATGGGAAAGGTCCCATGAAGTCAATCCCCCAAACATCAAATATTTCCACTTCAAGAATTGGATTCTGTGGCATTTCATTTCTCCTGCTCATATTACCCTTTCGCTGACATGCATCACATTTGGTAATGTGCTCATGAGCATCTTTGAACATCGTAGGCCACCAGAATCCTGCTTGTAGTATCTTTTGGACTGTCTTGAAGGTAGCAAAATGTCCTCCATATTCAGAACTATGACAATGTGTCAAAATTCCTTCTACTTCTTCCTCTGGAATGCATCTTCGAAAAAGATGATCTCTGCATTGCTTGTATAGATATGGTTCATCCCAAAAGTATTGCTGAACATCTCGGAAGAACTTCTTTTTGTTGTAGCCTTGCAGGTCAGGAGGCGGAATTCCGCATGACAGGTAGTTTACCAAATCTGCATACCATGGAAAACTCAGTTCAACAGCATTAGTTTCAAGAAGACAATTCAGCTCATTGTTTACAATCTGGAGCATTTGAATTGTGTGAATCTGCTCCTCTGGTAATGAGTCATTGATAGGCAGAGCATTTGGGATTTTCATCCTGGAAAGATGATCAGCAACTCCATTTTCGATTCCTTTCTTGTCTTTGATCTCCAAGTCAAATTCTTGCAAAAGCAGTATCCATCTCAGCAGCCTGGGTTTTGCATCCTTCTTAGCCAGTAAATGTCTCAGGGCTGCATGATCTGTGTGCACTATTACTTTAGACCCAACCAGATATGTTCTGAACTTCTCAAACGCATACACAATTGCCAGCAGCTCTTTTTCTGTGGTTGCATACTTGGTCTGCGCATCATCAAGCGTCCTGCTTGCATAGTAGATGACATTCAGCTTCTTGTCTACTTTTTGTCCCAAAACTGCTCCTACAGCATAATCACTCGCATCACACATCACTTCGAAAGGTAGGTTCCAATTCGGTGGTTGTACTATTGGGGCACTTGTTAGAGCTTCCTTGAGTGTCAAGAAGGCTGCCATGCACTCCTCATCAAAAGTGAATTCCGTATCCTTGCACAGAAGTCTTGTGAGTGGCCTCGCAATGCTGGAGAAGTCTTTGATGAACCTCCTATAGAATCCAACATGTCCTAGGAAACTCCTGATTTCTTTGACAGATTTCGGAGGCGTGAGTCTAGTCATGTCATCAATCTTAGCTTTGTCCACCTCTATTCCAGCTTCTGAAATTTTGTGCCCAAGTACAATTCCTTCCTTCACCATGAAGTGACATTTCTCCCAATTAAGAACTAAATTTGTCTCCTCGCATCGCTTAAGCACCCTGCATAGATTTGAAAGACAGGCGGAAAACGAAGAACCATATACAGAAAAATCGTCCATAAATACTTCCATTATTTCCTCAATCATCTCAGAGAAAATAGACATTACACATCTTTGAAAAGTCGCAGGAGCGTTACACAGTCCAAATGGCATTCGTCTGTAAGCGAATGTGCCATAAGGACAGGTGAATGTCGTCTTTTCCTGATCCTGAGGATGAATGGGTATCTGAAAGAATCCAGAGTACCCATCTAGGAAGCAGTAATAAGAATGGTTCGCTAATCTTTCTAACATTTGATCAATGAATGGCAATGGGAAATGGTCTTTCCTAGTCGATGCATTCAACTTCCTATAATCTATGCACATCCTATGTCCTGTTACAGTTCTTGTCGAGATTAATTCATCTTTCTCATTTTTTATCACTGTGATTCCTCCTTTCTTAGGAACTACATGCACAGGTGAAACCCAATTACTATCAGAAATGGGATAAATGATCCCTGCACCTAATAGTTTCAAAATTTCTTTTTTCACTACTTCTTGCAAATTTGGGTTTAATCTCCTCTGATGCTCTATTGACGATTTAGAATCGTCTTCTAAGTAAATTATGTGCATGCAAAGTGATGGGGAAATTCATTTGATATCTCCTAATGAGTATCCTAGTGCTTTCCTATACTTTTTCAATTCATGCATTAACATGGATATTTCATCATCAGTCAGCGAGGCATTAACAATCACCGGGTAGGTTGAGTTTGTTCCAAGGAAAACATACCTTAGCCCTGGTGGTAGTGGTTTCAGTTCTAGTTTTGGTGCACTTTCTTCACTCCAATCGTTTTCGCTGCTAGTCTTACCATTGCTAGCTTCTGGTTCATCCAACTGAGATTTGCTGTCTCCTTTCATCGGTTTGTGTGAGTCCAAGATTTGCTCATACTGTTTGGCTTCTTGGTTGATATTTACTGACTTTGCAGATTCCTTTGTGAGAGCTAATTGAAGAGGGTCTTCAACGGCAAGTTCTTCCAGATACTCCTCAACCATGTCTTCGAGCATCTCTATGTAGAAAACTTTCTTTTCGATTGTGGGCTTTTTCATGACTTCAAGTATGTCAAATTTCAGCACTGAAGATCCCAGGTTCAGATCGATGATTCCTTTCTTCACATCGATTATTGCTCCTGCTGTAGCTAGGAATGGACGCCCAAGAATGATTGGGTCTGTTGGTTCGTCATCCATTTCCAATACTACGAAATCTGTAGGAATTATGCAGTCTCCTACTTTCAGAGGTAGATCTTCAAGTATACCAGTTGGGTATCTGATAGACCTGTCTGCAAGTACCAAAGAGATCCTGGTCTTCTTGAAGTCTGTCAATCCTAACTTCTTTGACACTGTTAGTGGCATCAGACTGACACTAGCTCCCAAGTCAACAAGGCATTTTTCGAAACTTAGAGGTCCAATAGAACAAGGAAGTGTAAAGCTTCCAGGATCCTTGAGTTTCCTAGGTAGATTGTTCTGAATGATGGCACTGCATTCATGGTTGATCTGAACCATGGCTTCCTCTAAAGCTTTCTTTTTGGTGACTATGTCTTTTAGGAGCTTGTTGTAGATTGGACAGTCTAGAACAAGGTCCATCAATGGCATAGTCACTTGAACTGTTCCTAATAGCTTCTTGAACTTTTCAAACTGCTTGTCAAGTATCTGTTTCTTAAATCGTCCAGGAAATGGAAGTTTTGGCTCATAGGATGGCAAAGCAGACTCGATTTTGTCTTCTGTAGTTGTGTCCTTGTTAGCTTTGACACCCTCAGCAGTGTCTTCCTCACCATTAGAAACTTTTGTATCTTTTTCACTAACTTCTTCCTCTCCTGCGATTTCAGCGTACATGTTGTTTGGTTCAGGTTTCTTTGTTGTCACTGTATCATTTTTCAATTCTTTTCCACTTCTAAGCGTTATTGCCTTGCAATACTCCTTAGGATTCGGTTCTGGATGTCCTGGAAGGATCCCTTTTCCATTGCTTCCTGAAGATGAAGCTACTTGAGCAATCTGGTTCTCTAAACCTTTCACATGGGTTGAAAGTCCTTCAAATTTCGAGTTCAAATCATTGTAGCAAGCTTTCATCTCAGCAATCTCCTTTTTTGTCCCTCCTTGCCCTTCCAACAATTGCTTCAGCATATTTTTCACTTCATCATCTTGAGGGGGTTGATTTGAGCTATTTCCCCTCTGCTGGAAATTGTTGAGCTGTGGTCTTGGCATATAGTTATTACTGGAGGATGTTTGATTGCCGAAATTTGAATATCCTCTAGGTTGGTTAATCACTTGCCCTTGATAACTCGCTTGATTCCCATAGTTGTTCCTTTGGAAATTCCCTTGACCTTGTTGATTGAAAGGTCTAGGCTGGAAGTTATTCTGACCTTGCTGGGTTGATTGTTTTGCTTGGTACCCTTGATTCTGGTTTTGGTATCCTTGTGCTGGCTGCTTCAGAATCGGTGGGTAGACTTGATCCTGTGGGTTTTCCACATTCTGGCTTCTGTAGGAAAGGTTGTTGTTGAATGGTTTGTAGTTTCCTTGATTTCCTACATAGCTCACTTCTTCAGGGTTTCCTTCTGCTGCATCATTCATGAGATTTTGATAGTCCTGTTGGTAAGTGTCTTGTTGATCCAAAAAGTGGACTTGTCTTTGGTTCAAGTTCAACACCTTATCCAACCTATCAAGCTTCTCATTGATCTCTTTGAGCTTCTGGTCTTCGAGTTTCACTCCTCTAGATGATCGATCATAATCTTCACTGTAGCACTGGTTGCTTTGTGCTAAGTTCTCAATCAGTTGTTCTCCTTGATCCACATCTAGATTAGCAAAACTTCCATAGCTTGCTGTATCAAGAGCTATTCTGTATTTCTCATGAACTCCTCCATGGAAGATTCCGAGGAGTGCATCTTTCTCAACTCCATGATGCGGGCATGCTCTTGTGTATCCTTTCAGTCTGTCCCAAGCTTCATAGAATGATTCATTGTGTCCCTGTCGGAAGGTAGTAATGTCATTCCTGATCTTAGCTGTCTTCTGCTTAGGAAAGAACTTGTTAGTGAATTCTTTCTTGCACAGTGCCCATGTGGAGACCAGTTCTGATGGCACATTATGTTCCCACTGAGCAGCTCTGTCTCCCAAAGAGAATGGAAAAAGCATCATCTTGATTGCATCTTGAGGGACACCATTGATCTTGACTGTTCTGCAAAGTCTCTCAAAATCATCTAGATGATGGAGCGGGTTTTCACTGGGTAGCCCATAGAATTTGGACCCCTGCACCATGTTGATTAAACTCGTCTTGAGTTCGTAGTTATTGTTGGCAACAGTTGGTGTAGGAATGCCAAGACTTATTGTTCTTTCACCAGGCTCATCGAAAGCTCCAATACGCTTGCGAGGAGCTCTCGCATCAACTTGTGGAATAGGCAATGCACCTATCCCATGCCCTTGGTGTCCTTCCTGATGAAAGTGTTGAGCTTCTCCCCTGTGATCTTCCATGTTCGGGTTAGGAGATTGTTCCAGTCTTTCCCTTAAACTTCTCAGACGATTTTCTCTCTCAAAGTGTCTTATCTCTTGAATCAGTGGTTGCAAGTTTTGTTGACCTTTGCTTCTCAAATTCATGAACCTGCAAAACAAGAAGATTCTCGAGTCTAAATCAGTGACAAGAGGAAATATGTAACAAGTGTAATTTATTTAGTCTTAGATAATTTCGTGAATCTATTGGCTAAATTGCTTCCCCGGCAACGGCGCCAAAAACTTGATAGAGATTTATTTATCCCCACGAGTTTCACCTGAGAGTACTTAGAGTATCTCAGGAGTTTACCCGATTGTATAGCTGCAAGTGCACAGTATGCTCCTTGTAGTATAAACGGGATCGATCCTCAGGGAAGACTTATAACGCAATAGATATAACGATTTCTATTCTAAGCTATGTGATTCAAAATTTGGTGGAAGGAACTAAGCAATGTTGTAATTAAATAATAGCAAAGCGAATGATTGAATAGTAAGTAATGAACTAAGAATTTATTAATTAAAAAGGTAATCCAACCATAGATTAGGTCTAGAATGAACAGAGACGAGATCAGAGCATGAATCCAAATCCTAGTTGTGCAAGTTTTAAATCTTAAAATAATGAGTTTATGAACAGATCAATACATTCCCATGTAAAAACCCCTATACTTAGAACCAAGTTTGATCAATTCCCATTGCAAACCCTAGAACTAAACATGCATCTGGCATCTGACTCATTGTCTATCTAATGATCTAGACAACTGCTTCCGCAGGCTAGAATCACGAGATTTACTAATTAGATTGTCCTATGAATTCACTTCCTTTTCCAAGGCATAAATTTGACAAACCCTAAATTAACTCTTCCGAAGCTAATTTGGTATTAAACTATCTAATAGTGATAGATTGCACAAAATTAGATTTGAATATCGTTTCATGATCTCAATTCCTCCGATCACCTATCCCTATCCATGATTGAATCTAAAGATCTACTCAGACATATCAGGAATTTCAGAGAAAGTAATTGAATATGAAAAAGACATAATTGAATTGCAGAAATTGATTAACACAGAAATCCTTAAGAAAATAAAATCGAAATCTTCTTACTAAACACCATAGATCTCTGAATGAAAAACTAGGGTTCTTTGATCCCTTTTCTCTCTGGAGGCTCAAAACGTGTCCTGTGTTTTTCTCCTAAAAAACTATATATAGGTTTTCAAAGTAAACCTAATTTATTTAAATAAAACGAAAAACCAAAAATAGAAATAACATCGGATCGATCGATCCAGTGGAAAGATCGATCGATCTAACTTCACTCGATCGTTCTTGGTAATTCTTGATCGGTCTTGAAAACTCTCGCAATTCGTAGCCATGTGTAAGATCGACCGATCGCCTTGTGATGAGATCGATCGATCTGGTTGTGAAGAGATCGATCAATCATGTCGCCTTGGGATCGATCGGTCTGGTTATGAGGAGACAGACTTTAATTGATTTTGAACTTGATCTTTTCTTGACGCGTCCTGATGTCTTCAAATCATTGGATTGATTGCCCTTGACTTCAAAAACTCCGAAACGTTTCTTTCTCACTTGATATTTTCTGAAAATCGGAAACTAGAAAACATCCTAGGAGTCTAATGCAAATGAACTTAAATGTATCCTAAAAATATAAAATATAAAGATTTATTCATGTAAATTATGTGCAAAATGACTGACTAAATATGCTAAAATATGGGTTTATCAGCTCTCATTAGGGCACACCTTAGAGCAGGTGGTACTAACAATACGGCATCAGCTAAACTTGTCAAGGAAATGAAGAGTTGCAAGGGTGCTGGAGCCACTTACACAATAAGCTTGGTTACCCACATGTTGGGTGATGAAAGATTAGACCAAAGATTTCTTATTATGTTTTTTAAAAAGTTTTGACTTTCTAGTTTTTGCTTTAACCAAAATTTCATATATTAATTATTTTGATGATCCAAGAATTCTTTATAATTCTATTCGATTGTAGATTTCTGAAATATCTGATTACTGGTAATAATTAAGTGATGAGTTTAGGTTTTATCAATATATTGACTGTGAAAATCAGTGTGAATATTAGAATCTTGATGTTGATAATGTCCACATCAACTACAAGTGATGTGGACTAACTCCTAGTTATACATAAAAATGTATTGGAGTGGAAATGATAGAAGTAAAATCCACAACTTTAAGTTATAAAACTATTAAATGACATATAAAATATTTTTTCTTTAAAATCATGGTGAAAAATGAGAAAAGGATAATCTATATATAATGATGGGACAATGGTGGTCATTTCTTAAATTCATGACACATGTATGAAGTTCGAACCTAGCACCTCTCAATGGTAAAAGAGATATTAAAGCCACTAAATTATGTTGACAAAAAAAAACTTATGAGGTGTCAAATAATTAAATCACGAAAGACCCTAAACTGAATCAAATGTCTTAGAAATGTCTATTTTTATTGCACATCCATGAGATATTAAGTCTTTGTGATAATCTTTCACCAGTTCTGTTGCCAGTAGTAGTTTTTCATTCAAGAGTCTGTCATCTACAAATATCGATAAATTGAGAGAGATAAACTTTGAGAGTATCTTTTTCAATGTGTTTGTAGTAATCTTAGATATGAAGCAATTGCAACCTATGGCAAAAACAGAACAAGCAACGAGGATAGAGTGCTCTGGTGCGGAAGAAACAACAAATCCAATGGGATAAAGTTATATGGTTTTTAAAGCCACCCCTAAATTCTCTGTCTTGGCATTGATCACTATTCATAATCGATTGTTTATGGGTGATCGGATTGTCAAATAAAATCCAAATAAATATATGTTATTAAAATATATTATATTGCGACAAATGATATTATTATCATATTTCAAAATTGTTCAAGTCATTTTTATTAGTAGATTCATTTGAATTTTAGCTTAAACACCTAAGTCGAATCTACCTAGCAAATACTAAATCAAACTCTAATCTGAATGTCTAAGCCGAGTCATCTCGCAAATACTAAGTCCACTCATGTTCACATGTCTGAACCGAGTCTATCTCACAAACATTAGATTTAAACATAGTTCAGTAATTTTTAATACATCTCAATAATAATTTAAAATCTTTGTACATGTTTATGTTCCAAATTTACAAACACCATATTTTATTTATTTATGTTAGTGACTTTATATGGACTTTCTCAATTAGTGTCTAATATCCTTTTGCAAGCCCGGTCCAAAACCCAAGCAACCAAAACTTGAACATAAGACATCACAAAAAGTCATAATTTTAATGGGATCATAGATCAATATATTTATGGGATTTAAATATATTTATTTAAAAAATGTCAATTTAAGAAGAAAAAAAATCTCCTTCTTGTTGTTAAAAAAAAAGATCTCCTTTTTTTTCTAATAGCATGTGATGTGATATTTTTTTGGAAATATTTTTAAAATTTTTTATTTATAATTAATAGTTAAAAAGATATATTAGTTAAGATAAAAAATCTTTTGAAATTCAAATTCAATATTTTACTAATTGAAGTGGGTAAACCTATTGAAAAACTTGATTTCTGAAAAAAGAAAAATAGAAGGCTGTTATCCAAATACATAAAATCATTTATCGCATATTGTTGACTATTCTGATTTCAATTGCTACCGCAGAAAAAAAATATTTTTAAAACTGAAACTTATAAAGAGAAATTGAATATATTAGTTTTGCTATCAATCGAGACAAATATGATTAAAAATCTCGACTATGTGAGTTTGATGAATGATTTTACCGTTAAAAATACAAGAAATACTATATTTTAGTACTAGATTTTTTTTTTTGTAACAGATCGTCTATAAAATTATTTTTTAAAAAAAATAAAATTGCTATTTTATTTATAATATTATAAAAAAATATAAGGACATCAAAAAAAAATTTTATCCAGGATATTAAAATTTTTTGGACCGGCGCTGTCCTTTTGTTTAATTCAGAAGTGTTTTAAAACATGCATCGTATGATTAACTCCTTTTCTTCAAACTTTATGATACTAACTTTAGACTTATAATAGGGACGAATCTCAGTCAATATGGTGCATATGGAACTTAAGAACAATATCTTCTTCAATAAACATATTTTGAATCTAAAGATGTATATATTACTTGTCATGTTACAAGTATAGATACTTGCCATGTATGAGATCAACTCCTTACGGAGATTACCTATCTTTAGAATTGCGATAAATAGTTTTCTCCCTCCTCTGTCAAACCCTTAAAAAGAAGACCATGACAACAAAAGAGAGGTAAAAAATGACGTTGTTTCTATAAACCATGTCAACGTTGACTGAAAATTCATTTTACATATGTTTTTTAAGTTTTTCAATTACAAACCAATCATCATATACTAATTAAAAAATTGGAACATCTGAATATTAGGAGGGCGTTTGCTACGCCCAGGAGGAGGAAATTGTGGAACATTTCGGATAAAAGGTAATTTATAATTTAATTTTACCATTCTTTTATTTTGGAGTTTCTTGAAAACAGGTTAAATCTTCGAATTTGTACGTTTAGATGTGTTTTTAAAAATGTTTTACAATGTTCCAAATTGACATTCACCAATTCGATGCATAGACGTGTGACGATGAGGTTTAAGATTCAAATCCTCTACAAATTACAATTGTTAAAAAATAAAAAGAAACTAGATATGTTTCTTACAATCCCCTTTATCACACTCATATAATTACGTTTTAAAAGTTTATATTGGATCTTATTGAAAATGTACTCTGCATTTTATTTATTCACTTTTGGAAAAGCAACTATTTTACGGTTGTGTAATTTGGTTCGCAACTATTTTAAAAAAAAAATTACTTGAGCTTCTAGAATATGATTTCTTGACTTATACGTCTACATCATGTAGAGCTACAATCACAGCAATCATCATCAAATGACAATACAAAACCAAAGAGAATTCTGAAATTAATATATGTGTCGTTGAATCCATTTAGCTGAAAATATTATGTTTTCTTAAGCGTCACAAACAAAATTGAGTTCAGATAACAAAAGAAACAGTTAATTTTACTGCAAGAAGAGATTACTATTTTCTTCAGTATCTTAACTCTTAAAGTTTTCTTGTATACCAAAAGAGATGTCAAGGCCTCCCTCCTCAACGAGTCAACAAGAGACTCCTTCTGTGTCCTCTCCTCGGCTGAGGTATTGATTAATTTGTTTCCGATACATCCACTTTGAACCTCTGCGTTACTCTCTCTCCCTCTGATTGAGAGCTGAATTTTGGGTGCAGGGACAACAATAAAACAATGACACCAGAGATGGATGATCCGGAGAAAGCAGCACAGACGATCACACGTCTCATCGAGCAACTTTATGCTAAAAAATCATCAGCGCAAGAGAAAGAACTCAGTACCGCTCGGCTTCTCGGTCTTGCCAAAGGTAAAAAAGAGTGTAGAAAGATCATTGGACGGAACGTGAACGCAATGCCTTCGTTCATATCACTTCTCAGGAATGGAACCCTTATGGCGAAACTCAATTCAGCTTCAATCCTGACCGTTCTATGCAAAGACGAAAACATTCGTTCTAAAGTACTGATAGGCGGATGCATCCCACCGTTGCTGTCTCTTTTGAAATCTGATTCAGTGGATGCAAGAAGAGCTGCGTCTGAGGCCATATATGAAGTTTCTTTCTGTGGAATGGATGATGATAACGTTGGTACAAAGATATTTGTCACGGAAGGTGTGGTACCGAGTTTGTGGGATCAGTTAATGATGAAAAAGAAGCAGGACAAGACAGTTGAAGGATATTTGGTTGGAGCTTTGAGAAATCTTTGCGGCAATAGAGATGGTTTCTGGACAGTAACGCTTGAAGATGGCGGAGTCGATATCATCGTAAAGCTTCTGCAGTCAAGTAACCCGGTATCTCAATCAAACGCAGCTTCTCTCTTAGCTCGCCTCATTAGGATTTTCACTTGTAGCATCTCAAAAATAGTTGAGTCAGGTGCTGTGCAAGTTCTGGTTCAGCTTCTAGGTGAGGAAAACAATGTTTTCGTGCGTGCTAGCGTAGTCAATGCTCTAGAAGCCATCACATCAAAGTCAGAAGAAGCTAAGAATGTTGCTAGAGATTTGGATGGGATCCACCTTCTGATTAGTGCGGTAGTTGCTCCGTCTAAAGAGTCAGTAGATGAAGACAACAAACGCGTCTTACAGAGTTATGGGACACAAGCGTTAGCAAACTTATGCGGAGGAATGTCTGCTTTAATAGTGTACCTTGGAGGGCTATCATTGTCTCCACGCCTCACCGAGCCCGTCGCTGACATTCTTGGAGCTCTTGCTTATGCTCTGAGGAAGTTTCAGCCAACTTATGGGGATGATAGAGAAGCATTTGATGCAACAATAACAGAAAGAGTACTAGTGAAACTATTGAAGCCCCGGGACACACAATTGATCCAAGAACGTATCTTGGAGGCTATGGCTAGTCTATATGGAAATGCTGATGTATCAAAATCACTTAACAATGTGGACGCTAAGAGGGTTTTAGTGGGGCTAACAATCTTGGCCACGGCTGGTCCTCGTGAGCGGATGATAACTTGTTTGTCAAATTTATGCAAATATGAGAATGTTTGGGAAGCTATTGGGAAGAGAGAAGGAATTCAAATCCTCATACCGTTTCTTGGGTTGTCCAGCGAACAACATCAAGAATTGTCCGTTGAGTTCTTAGCGATCTTGACTGACAAGGTTGAAGAAAGTAAATGGGCTGTGACTTCTGCAGGAGGGATTCCTCCATTACTGCAGATACTAGAGACCAGCGTGTCTCACAAGGCAAAGGATGATGCAGTCCGTGTCCTTTGGAACCTAAGTTGTCACAGCGAAGAAATCCGTCTCTGCGTTGAGAAAGCAGGAGCTATTCCTGCACTCTTGGGGCTTCTAAAGAACGGTGGACCAATATCCCAAGAGAACTCAGCGAATACGCTTCTGAAACTGATTAAAACAGCTGATCCAAGTGTTATCGAGCAAGTACAGGCTTTGTTTCTCGGAGATGCTCCGAAATCAAAGACTCATTTGATAAGAGTTCTAGGCCATGTTCTTGCATCGGCTTCGTTGGAGGAATTTGTCACCAAGGGTTCTGCCGCGAATAATGGATTGAGGTCACTTGTCCAAAGACTTGCCTCATCAAACGAGAAAATGAAAGAGAACGCAGCTTCTGTCTTGGCTGATCTATTCACTTCAAGGAAAGACCTATGTGGTGGTCTTGGATTTGATGAAAATGATAATCCGTGCACGAAGCTTTTAAGCGGAAACACTCACGCCGTTGCAACGCAATTAGCGCACGCTCTGGGCTCTCTGTCCAATCCAACAAAGAAAAAGATTGGACAAAAGAAGTTATCCGGTCCAGAAGTCGAAGTGATCAAACCACTGATTAAGTCAGCAAAAACAAACCCGATCGAGTCGGCAGAGAACCCCATGTCCACTCTTGCCAACCTTCTTGAGGATCCGAATATCGCAGCCAAGGCATTAGCTGATGATGTTGTTTCTGCTTTGACCAGAGTACTGAGAGAGGGAACACTACAAGGTAAGAGAAATGCTTCACAAGCTCTTCATCAGTTGCTTAAGCATTTCCAGGTTAATGATGTGTTCAAAGGAAATGATCAGTGTCGATTCGCTGTTCCTGAACTCATTGAACTCTTAAACTCAACTGACCTGAACAACAGCGCTTTTATTGACGTTTTGGAAGTGCTCTCTTTGCTGGCCAAAGCTAAATATGGTGCTAACTTGTCCCATAACCCCTTCTCTGCGTTCACTGAAGCTCCCTCGAGTTTAGACTCTCTCGTCCGATGTGTAGCTGAAGGTCATCCTCTGGTGCAAGATAAAGCAATAGAGATTTTGTCTCGCTTCTGCAAGACGCAGTTTGTCCTGCTAGGTGAAGTTTTGGTCACACGATCGAAATCAATTTCTTCATTGGCTAACAGGACAATCAACTCATCCAGTCCTGAAATAAAAGTCGGAGGAGCTCTGTTGCTTGTGTGCGCAGCAAAGAAAGACAAGAAACTATGCGCGGAAGTTATTGAAAGATCAGGGTATTCGAAAATTTTAGTAAACACTCTTCTTGATATGTCAAAGCAGAACTCTATATGTTGTTCATATAAAGTTGAAATTCAAAGACCAAGATCTTTCATCACAAGCCACTTGTGTTTAAAGGTGGGTGACTCCGAAATGGTTGATCCAGTCACTGTCTTGGGAAGCACAATCTCCATGTGGCTTCTCTCCATTTTTTGCTCTTCTCATCCCAAGAACAGTCTTGCTGTTATGGAAGCCAATGGACTTGAAATTATTGCAGAGAAGCTTCAAAGATATAAGTTCAACACACAGGTAGATAAGTGTACCTGCTATCTTTCTTGTTTTTTCAAAGCTTTGCTAGGGCTAGAGTTGCTGAGTTATGATCTTTATTTTTTTCAGGAGGATTCTGAAGAAAAATGGATTGTTCTATCATTCCTAGCTGTTATGTCACAGGAGCCAAACATTCTCTCATCTCCAATAACATCAAATCTTGTGCCAACTCTAGCTCTTTTCATGCAATCTGATCAGATGATTGATGGATATTTTACTGCGCAAGTGTTGGCAGCGTTAGTTCGCAACAAGAATGATAAAATCATTGCAGAAATCATGAATTCAGATATCGTAGAAGCACTCATAAACTCGGTTGGGAATACAGAATCAGAAACAGGAAGTCTTGGTGCCTTGGCAGAAGAGTTATCCCTGTTACAAAAGCCTTGTCAAGCAACTTTAGAGGCACTCTTAGAAGATGAAAGAGTAAGACGCGGTTCCTTCACCGAAAAATGCATCCCTTTGCTGGTGAATCTCTTGAAGCCAAATGCAAACAAACATGGAGCCATTCCGGTAGTTGTTCAGCTTCTGAGTCGTATTGCAGAGTGGGGAGATTCAAGTAAATTACTCATCGCTGAAGCTGGAGCTCTTGATGCTTTAGCGAAGTACCTCTCTTCAAGTCCTCAAGATTTGACTGAGCTCACCGTTTCTGAACTGTTAGGATCACTCTTCCGCTGCCCGGAAATCACACAGCACAAAACAGCTATAAGTTCCATGAAGCAGCTCATAGGAATCCTTCATCTTGCTTGTAGAAGTACCCGCTACAGCGCTGCAAGAGCTCTCCGTGAACTGTTTAGCTCTGAGCACATCAGAGATTCTGAATCAGCATGGAAAGCGCTTTCCCCTCTAATTGAAATGTTGAATACTACGTTGGAGAGTGATAGAGAAGCTGCTCTAACTGCGTTAGTGAAGCTAACTATGGGAAAATGTCCAAGGCCAGACATTCTTAATTGTCTTGAAGGAAACCCATTTGAGAACATGTACAAGATTTTATCTTCAGAGAGCTCATCGCTTGAATTAAAGATGAGTGCTGCGAGGATATGCACGTTCCTATCTACCAGTGAAGATTTGAGAGAAAGCTCGTCCGCTGCAGATTGCATGGTACCTATTATATCACTTATTCGGTCAGGAACAAGCACTGCTGTAGAAGCCGGGATAGTTGCACTTGACAGACTCTTGGATAGCAAAAGATTCTCAGAGGTAGCAGAAGAACATGATTGTGTGAACATGTTCTTCGGCTTCGTGGCTTCTGGAAACTATATGATCAGTGAGGCTGCAATTTCTTGTCTTGTGAAAATGGCTAAAGACAAGACTCCGCGTAAATTGGATCTGATTAAAATGGGGATAATCGAGCAATGCCTTGGTCAACTCTCCACATATCCTCCAAGCTCTGTGTGTTCTGTAATCTCGGAGCTTTTCAGAGTTTTAACGAACGTTGGTGCTGTAGCTAGAAGCCAAGAGGCGATAAAAATGGTACAACCGCTCCTCTTGGTTTTGCTTAGAAAAGACTTGGACTTTCAAGGCCAGCTCGGTGGTTTACAAGCGATAGCAAATATCTTGGAGAAGCCAATGGTTCTTGACTCAATAAAAATCGCATCTTCAGCAATCATTACGCCTTTGATACCATTGCTTGAATCCGAATCTATAGCGGTCCACCACTCAACTGCAGAGCTACTGACCTCTCTACTCGAAACGCAACGTTTCCAAGCAGAGATCATGACCAAAGATCTCATTGCTCCTCTAGTAAAACTTGCCGGGATCAGAGTAAGAAACTTACAAGAGATAGCATTGACGGGTTTAGAGAAATCCTCCGTTACATGGGCGAAAGAGGTGGCGGATGTCGAAGGGATTCAAGAGCTCTCCAAGGTTATCATCGACGAAGATCCTCAGCTTCCTGTATTTATATGGGAATCAGCAGCTTTTATTCTCTGCAACGTTCTCAGATACAATCCAGAACACTATTACTTTACAGTAACTATACCAGTTCTTGCAAAAATGTTGTTCTCAACGGCCGAGAGCACAGTGATCTTAGCCATCGACGCATTGATCATCCGTGAGAAGCAAGACACGTCAAATGTTCTAGAAATGGCTGAATCTGGTGCGCTAGACGCATTACTCGACCTGCTAAGATCACACCACTGCGAAGAACTCTCTGCAAGGTTACTCGGACTGATACTCCGTAATCCAAAGGTTAGAGAGACAATAATCTGCAAGTTCGTAATAACTCCTTTGTCAGAGTACATACTAGACACAGAGACAAGCTCAGAATCCGCAAAGCTTCTCGTGGCGATGGCTCTTGGTGACATTTCTCAACACGAAGGACTCGCTAAAGCCACGGACTCGGCGTTAGCGTGTCGCGCACTGATAAGCTTGATCGAGGAAGAACCAAGCGACGAGATGCAAATGGTTGTGATGCGTGCGTTGGGTAACTTTGCAATGCATAGTAGAACAAGCAGAAAAGCTATGGCGGAAGCTGGCGGTGTGTATTTGGTTCAAGAGATGCTTAGATCTTGTAACCCACAAGTTTCTACTCAAGCAGCTCTAATGATTAAATCTCTCTTCTCTAATCATACACTTCAAGAGTATGTCTCTTGTGACATCATCAAATCTTTAACCGGTAAGTTTCCAATTCGAGAGTTTCCGTTTTGGTTTTGAAATCAAAGATTACAAACTCACCTCCGTTGCAGCTGCGATGGAGAGAGAGTTTTGGACGACGGCGATGATAAACGTGGAAGTGGTGAGAACGCTAAACGCGATTCTGACGACGTTTCCTAAACTCCGGTCATCGGAGGCGGCAACCGCTTGTATCCCTCACTTAATCGGAGCTTTGAAATCCGGCGACAAAGAAGCGAGAGATTCGGCGCTAGACACGATCAACACGCTGAGACAGTCGTGGATAACAATGCCAACGGAGACGGCGAGGTCTCAAGCGATATTAGCGGCGGAGGCGATTCCGGTGCTGCAATTGTTGATGAAATCGAAATCTCCGGAGCGAAGCTTCCATGAGAGAGGGAACAGCCTCTTGAATTGCTTGCCGGGAAGCTTGACGGTGGCGATCAAACGCGGTGATAATTTGAAACGCTCTAAGGGTAACACAAACGCGTTTTGTAGCTTAATCATCGATAATTGCCCCAAAAAGAAAACCAAGGTACCTTCGGTTTATTTCGATTTAATTAAATTCAATTTGATACAGGTTTAACCAGATTTTAACCGGAACCGGTTCAGGTTGTGAAACGCAGCAGCTCACCGGTTTGGAAGGAATCATTCACATGGGATTTTGCTGTTCCTCCAAGAGGACAGTTTCTTGAAATCATATGCAAATCAAACAACATTTTCCGCAACGTATGTTTCTTATTTTTCTCAATTTCGTTATCTTTTCATTCGAATCTTTAACTAAGTATGTATTTGAATATTCAAAATGTGCAGAAAAATCTGGGTAAAGTGAGGATCCCAATCGATAAAGTGTTGACAGAAGGGAGTTACAGTGGAAGTTTCAGACTACGTGACGGAAGCAAGAAAGATGATGGTTCAAATAGAAGTTTAGAAATCGAGATTGTTTGGTCCAATCAGACATTTTAATATCCCTTCAAAATGTTTTGATTATCTACTGAACTTAATGTTGTCAATCATTTATATATATGAATATATGGTTACTCCACTGTTTTATATGTAAAAATCTCAAACTACGAAGTTATATGATTTGGTTAACCCTTCAATCTATCATCATTTGGGGAAGCTTATCGCAATCTCCTGAAACCCATAGGAGTTGTTGCTTCTCGCTGTCTTAGATCACCATCATCCCTTGCATTGGGTACTTCTTCATAAAACACAAAGAAACAAATAAGTTTTAGTTTAGCTAATAAAAAAAAAATAAAAAAACAATTTTGCATGTAATGAATCAAGTGTTTCTAAGGTCTTATTATTTCTTACTCATGAGATAAGACTCCGGTGGAATCTAGAGCTGAGTGTTTCTTCTGCTTTTCATAAATTTGATTGTTAATGTATTGAATCAGTGTGATCAATTTCTCAAAAGCTCTCAAATATTGAAAGTATTTCACAAACACTCCTCTCGTTTTCTTATTTTCTTTAACTATTTTATGTTAAAATAATAAAATTATAAATCAACCTTACCAAAGATTCAATGAGTAAACCGAATCTGAACAGGGTCAAGTAATTATTAGAAACGTAAGGATAACAACCCGAAATGCAAATTCAGAGATCACCATAGCAAAAGAGAAAAGCCATGATCATATATAGATTGTATTGCATGTAGAAGGCTATACAGGTCAAACTGAGATTACAAAAGATTCACCATGAGTATATAACTAATTTTTCTAGATGTGTCTTATCTCTGGTGAAGATAGCCATCAACATTATGGTGGTTATAGAGATGAGCGGCTACAAGTCTGTTGAACACTATGGTCCAGCAACATCCTACACACATAATTGTTTTGTTGTATATAAGTTTTAAAGATAGTTATGCAGGTGATCAGTGAGGAACAAGACTTATATTCATCTTTAACAACAAAAACAAAAAGGTAGATAGATCCATCTTTTTGTTTTGTTAAATAGATATATTCATCTTCCACAAAGAAAGATGCAAAAGTAAATTAAATGAAAAAAAACAAACCTGATTTGTCGACGAGCTGAGTTTGAGATGAGAGAAAGAGAAGGGAGAAACAGTGAGGAGGAAAAAAAAAAAAAAAACAATTTTTTAATTCTTTTTTTTACCATTATGAATGACTAATTCACTTTTAGTTGGATTTAAATTCTACATCTTTTTATATTTTATTATAATATCTCATCGTTTTTGTTTGTTCATATACATTTATGTGCAAAAACGCTGAAGAAAGAAGAAAAATACTATTTTTAAGTCACTATATATTTAGAATATGGAAAAAACAAATAAGTGGATATCAAAGATGATCAACGACAACAATAAGAACTTAAAAATCTTTAGAGACCGTACTTAATAATTCAAGATCTGCAGACAACATAATACATGAAACACGTTAAAATTTACTCACTTTTGTCCTGCATTTATCTCATCACTTATTCTATCATGCGAACTTTAGATTTACAAAAACTCTGCATTCAAATCGATAATTCTCTATCTCTGTGATTTCGTATCAAAATTATATAACCGAACTGAGCAATAATAGACCCTTGAGAATCTATTTAAGGAAGAAGAAGAATAAGAAGAAGGAGAAAAAAGGGGAGTCGAAAGAAAGGAGAGTGAACAAGTGTGATGAGCTAGAGGATGAGCTGTCATTAAGAACTTTTTTAACTAAAAATGGTGTTTGGACCGAACTATTCTCTGTTATTTGGGCTCATGATTATTCATAACTTGGGGAGCTTAGCGCAATCTGCAGAAACCCATCCTAGTTGTTGCTTCTCGTTGTTGTATATCACCATCATCCCTTGCATAGATATATCTTCAAAAAGGACAAAGAAACAAATCAGTTTTATATATGATAAATTTTGGTTTTTTGGGTTTTGGAAAATAGGCTTAGTTTATGGTTTGGTTTGGTTTATTTCAGTTTTGGTTCAGGTGGGATCAAATATAGGTTTTTAGTATAATTCAGTGTGTAACGTTATTTAAATTATAGGTTTTAGTATGATTAAATGTATATTCTTCTACATATTCAATCAAAATATTAATTTTTAATCAATTTTGCTTAATTCAGTTTGGTTGTTCAACATTTGGGGTTGGGGTTGGTTTGAATTTGGTTCGGGTATTCGGTAAAGAAATTCTTATACCGTTTGCATTACAATAAAATTCGGTTTCCATTCAGATTGATAGATGTTGATTCGGTTTGGTTCGGTATTTTGGTTTAGCCAAAAAAAAAAAAAAAAACAGTAAACTGTTAGTGTTGTTGCTTCTTACCTCCGATTATGTTGGCGTCTTGTAATCCTACTTCACTTCCAATGAGTATTCCTAAGCAGACATTCCCATTTTTCTGAACAAGACAATAAAAAATTCGTTTTCACAGTTTTGAATGTAATGAAACCAAGTGTTTAAAAGGTCTTATTATTTCTTACAGAGATGATGAGGTAAGACTCAGGTGGAATCTGGAGCTGAGTGTTTCTTCTGTCATTCATAAAGTTGATTGTTAAGGTCTTGAACAAGCTCTTGACATCAAGAACAGATTTCAATGGCTTAGCTCCTTTCCAACAGATTGCTAAAGTCTTATCTTCTTTCGCTTCCTTCAACGGTTTACCTTTCAGATCATTTCCAATCTGAAACAACGCAAAAAGAGATTGCATTAGGAGACCATAAAATACATACATTGTTCTTGAACTTTTGTATTTTTTTTTGTTCATTACCAAGTTAACTATTGTTTGGTATGTCTTGCTGTTGAAATAAGTATAGGAGCTTCCGGAATCAAAGATGAGTTTGAGGCCTTTTAAACCAGCTGGCTTCCCATTGTAAAGAATCTCGGCTGGTCCAGTCATGTAGTGGTTGCTGAAAGCCAAATGATAGACGAATCAGTAGTAGTAAACAACAATCTCGATCTAGCAAATATGAAAGAAGGGAGATTGAAGAAAGTATTATACTTAGGTGACACTAATGGTGTCCAAGATACACCAGTGGAAGGAATGACATTGTTTAGAACTTAAACAATGTCCAATCACATTTCTCGTTAGTCCAGACGAGACAAGCTGTGTCAAGACGCTGATTTTCCCTTTCTCAAGCCCCCAAACTCCAACAGTCGCGGGAGGAGGATGTGCACTAGGGAAATGCTGATCATAACCACACCTACAAACCACCAGAGTTACAAGAATTAACGTTTTCATCATCTCAAGATTAATATTATTGAGTAATGAAAATGCAATTTTCTTTATCTCTTACCCGAATGCTAAGCGGGTTTGAAAAGATGAACCGCTTAGGAGTTTTAAAGAAAACTGATCAATGACAAGTACACCCATTGATGAACCCTGATCAGCATATTCAACTTCGTAGTCGCATTGTTCTTTTGGGTTTGAGCATTCAGGCTTCTTAGGCCAGTGTAGAGCTGAGCAGATTGGGTCTGAGCACGGGACAATGTTTGACTTAGGCTTGTACTGAAGTTCAGCAGGCTACAAACCAAACAAACACAGATCAGAAGAATAAGATGAGAAAGACTTTGGTTTAGAAAAGAGTAATGACTCCAATGATATGTATATACCACAGTGCAGCCAGAGCAAGGAGCATCACATTGAACCCAAGTGAGATCACTACCAGTATCAACATCAAAAGTAAACTCCTTTGGAGGATTTCCTATTTGAAGAGAGACCGAGTAGTATCTGCAATACAAATCCCACAAGATGAAGGATGTTAAAAAAAAGTCTAAGTTGAACAAAGAAACAGATGAGAAGAGAACATCCATCTGACTACCCGAGAGGGAAGACATTGCCAGAGAGAGTGAAGACTAATGAGTAAGGAGGAGACTTGGGAGAGAGAGTACTTGAGATGGTTTTGAAGATGGAACCTTGAAGAACTATAATCAAGAAAAAGATCAGAGGAAGAGACAATCTAGTATTCATCTTTTATCTCACTTTCTTGCAGAACAATCTTCACAAAAACAATTCAACATAGTTGCAGAGAGGATGTGATGTGAGAAAACAAGTAGATATATGAGTCTAACGATGAAGATCTCTGGTACTTATATACTAAAAAAGAAAGAAAAATACAGTATGATAAACCCTTTGTGTTAAAAAGATAGAAGCGAATTAATTAAATTATCAAACAGTTAGCTGAAAACAATTAATTAAGAAAATTAAGAACGGAGGAAGCTTCCAGAAAATATTGGACGGCTTCAAACGCGGATTCGACGCGTTCACGTCTGTACTGCGGGGGGTTTGATGATTTTGACAGTTATAATTAAACAGTGACCAATTTTAGCTCCATGTATTGACCAAAGTCTCATAAAATATGTATATTAGAAATGATCCAGTTTGTTGAGAGTATTACTGTTTTTGTTCTTGCTCCTACTCATAGATGATCATTAAATGGTAGTTTGGAGTAGAGAATCTCATAAAACATCTTGCCATTACGTAACATAATAGGTGTGCGATGAGATATGTAGCGGTGAACACATTTTCTCCCCAAAATCGTGTAGAAAGTTCAATTTGAAATAATAGTGAATTAAATTCTAATTTGTATTAAAAATGGAATTTAAAAAAAAAAAATATTTTCATATTTAGCTTTTAAGTTAATATATGTGAAATTTTGAGATGTATTAACATTTTTATTTTTAGTATAAATATATTATATAGTTTATTAAACTTTTACTTGTTCTAAAGATCTAATTTATGTGTGAAATATATTTATGGAAATCAATAAGATGTGTTAAAAATAACATTGGTATTAGTTTAATAATTATAGTATGATTATATAATATGATTATCAAATTAATAAATACATATATTTGTAATTTGAGTATATTATATATTGTATTATTTTATTTTATATAATATAATATCTTATTATATATAAAAATTTACTATAGTTTAGATAAATTCAACTTCATATTAATTTAACAAAAAATGATAAAATAATTTATCAGTATCTGTATTATATTAAATAAAAATATTTTATCAAATATGATAGAATAATCAGAAAACAAAATTTTTTATAACTATTTATGGAGTTTTTATATTTGTTAAATTATTTTAATATTTCAACCAATTATTTTCTTGCCAAATAATTTATATTTAGATTAAAAAACTGTTTAAAAAAATGAGATCCAATCATTTTAAGATTGTTTGGAAACAAGTTTAATGAATGTATTGTTTGGAAACATATTTAGTTAGTATAATGTTAGTTCATAAATATTCTTAATCAGATTCTGATAAAATTATATATGTATAATGACATTTAAAGTAATATAAAACATTAATGAAAGTTAATTTCTAACATCATGAAATAAGAAAACTGATGTAGAATATTGAAAATGTGATGATGTTTACCCTCCATCGTAGGTTTGGGTATTTGGTTTTCGGTTCAGGTTCATGTCTGATAACTATATATGAACCGCGTTATTATCGGGTTTTTCCGGTTCGGTTAGTCATCAGTTTGGTTCGGTATGGGTAATGAACTTAGTAACCGAGAAAACCCGATAATATTGCGGGTTCTGTTCGGTATGGTTATTTTAATAACCGAAGTACCCAAAAGTAACCAAAAATACCCAAAACTACCCAAAACTATTTTGACATTTTCATTTCAGATTACAATATACTCTTAATTCTTCCACTAGCGACATTATGACAACATCTTGATTCACTATTTCACTCCAACATTAACACATCAAACAATCATTTTGATCATCATCGACATAAATTCCTACAAGAACTTCCTCTTTCTCAATTTAAATTCATCTGGGATTTCAAAAGAAGTAAAGAACAAAACCCAATTTCAAAAAAACCTGGTGAATGATGATAAACAAGTTGCACTGCAACACCAAAAAAAAAATAAACAAATAAAGTTCTAAATAATAGATAGAGAAGCATTCGAAGACTGTTATATAACACGCCAACACCAAAGAAAATGAAATAAAAGAAATATCATCTAGCAAGTAGCAACACCAAAGAAAATGAAATTAAAAAAAAACGACTGGAAGGATAGGAGAAAAAACTGAAAAAGAGAAACATCAACATGCAACAACATATTGTCTTGACCTCAAAAGATGTATAGTCCATGTTACAGAAATCATAAAGAAAAAAACGTGAGAAGACTAAATATAATCACAAGTTAAGAAGAAAACTTGTTATAAGACCTGACTCTTATAAGAAGAAAACTCGATAATCACAACATCATTCAAACTCTTATAGCTGCTGAGTAAGAGAGAATGAGTAAAAAGTAAAGAAAACGATGAAATTTAAAAGACTAAAAAATTTGGAGTGACATATTTTTAATACCTTATTGCTGAATAAGTAAGAATCTGATTTGAAAATCAGTCTTCAAATTTCACATTCCTTTCAAACTCTAAAGAATTAAGAGAAAACCAAACAATGTTATTAAGTATTAACCGATAATAGAGAAATTATCAATAGATTGTGTAATAGTGAACACTTACACATCACTTAATATTTTTAGAATCAATTCCCCTAATCATCTATCCTATCCATGGCTGAATCTAAAGGTCTACTTAGACATAATAGAAATTGCAGAGAAAACAATAAAAAATGAAGAAAACATAATTCGATTGCAGAGATTGAAGAATACAAGAATCCTTAAGAAAATAAATCTATAATTGTCTTACTAAACACCATAGATTGTTGAAGGAAGACCTAGGGCTCTTGTTCACTTTTTCTCTCTTGCTGGCTGAATAAAACGTGGTGTCTAGGTTTTCCTTAAACAACTTATTTATAGGTTCCAAAAAACCTGATTTATTAAACTAAAACGACATAAAAAAATGAATTATTTACTGGATCGATCGATCGGACGAAGGGATCGATCGATCCTTTAATCCGTCGTGGACATTTTGGGCTGGTAGATCGATCGATCTTGACGGGTATCGATCGATCTAAACTTGCTCGATCGTTCTTTTCTTCTTCTAGTCGGTCTTGGAGATTCACGCATAGACGAACATATACACGATCGATCGATCATTGTAAACTTGGATCGATCGATCTCTTCACTTCAAAGGGTGTACAGGTTCGATCATCATTTGAGTCCATTCCTCCTAGTGACACATTCTGATCATTCTCGCATTGTTTCACTAGCTACTGGTGTCCTCGCAAACTCCAAAAAATATTCCTAACTTTCTTTGTATCCTCTGAAAAACAAAAAAGTGAAAAACATGCTAGAATTCTAATGCATATGAGCCTAAATGTATCCTAAAATGTGAATTCTAATGATTAACTCATGCAAGTCATGTACAAAATGATCTATTAAAACTGCCAAAATGTGGGTTTATCAGATCTAAGGATTCCAGAATTCCTAATTTGCATATATACGTATACGATATAGGATATGCCGATTATGAGTTAAAGATGAAGATCAAAAGTCAAAAATCAGAAACCAAATCGACAAAAATATGGAAATACGATACTAAGAATCTAAGATAATAAGTATGATTTGTAAATAAACAGGTTTCGCACCTTCGGTTTTATTCGGTTTTGCATTCGGTTCCGGTTTTTAACCAAACTGACCCGAATACCGAGAATTTTTTTTTGCAAACCCCGTTCGGTTTCTATAGCATAACCGAATAGTATATGGATCAGTTATGTCGGGTCGGATCGGTTCAGTTTCTCGATTTCGGTTTTTATGCCCAGGCCTACTCCATCGTCTATTTTGCGGAGTATACATGCATTAGGTTGGGTGAATATGTTTTTCTAGTAAAAGAATGAGCAAAGCTGTTACAAACTTATAATGGTGTAAAAGATGTTTTATTGTTGTGATTTATTAGAATATTTCCAATTCTATTTCATTTTCACTCTTAACTATAGATTGAAGAAAACATTTTCTAATTTTACTTAAATTTCAATTATAAAATGAAGTAATAAATGAGAAAATTTAAAATAATATTAGAATCATGTGGCACAAGGGTGGTCACCTCTAAAATTCATGACACAGGTCTGAGGTTCAAACCGAGCATCCTTCAATGTTAAAAGGAATATTAAAGCCAATAGGCTATGTTGACAAAAAAAAAAAATATAAAATAATATTATTCTTTACTACATTTTTTACTCTAAAATAAAATATGTTAAAGCTCATTTTTATTTAGGGTTGTGAAAAATGTAGTTATACATTAATGAAGGTTTAACGCTTCCGCATATTAAGCTTTGATTGATTACATATTGATAAAAATTAAATATTATTTTATAAAACATCCGAAATTATTAATGCTACTTTTCTTAATCTATAAAATAAATTTAAAATTTAAAAATGACACTAAAATATATATCTTAGTATTATATCAAATAAAATATAAACTGTTAGAAGCCCCAAAATTAGCTTAATATTAAAGGGACCTAGGACAAATACCCTATTTTTTTATACAGTGGACATGGTCCAGACTTGGCGATCTTGAAACTCCGGAAATAATCATATTTCCTACCATCATTTTAAAAATAAATGTTTGGTCATATAGTATTAATTGTATACGACAATAAATTCAAGACTTGAGAGCATGAAAGTTGGATGCAGTAAGATGTGATACAATATCTTTATTATTGGCTTACCCAAAATACTATAAATTGATTTATTTATTTTGCATTTATCTTAATTAGATAATATTTTTTGTTGTTTGGCTCCATTCGGAGAGAAGACATGAACGAAGCTGAAGGTTTCATATTATTTTATCATACAATTTCTATAACACTTTCACATACATAAATTAGATACCAAACTTTTTTATACAATAACTTTGACTCATTAGAGAATAAGTGTATACAAAGCTTATTGTATAAAAAGTGGTAAAATGCTCCATAGAATGGAGAATAATAATATATTGAATTACCATGATGGGCTATATGCTCAATTCATAAAATAAAGCTATCACAAGACAGAACACCATGCTTAGTAAGTTTATCCACATGATGTTAATCCTTGATGAGCAGAAAAAGTTGGATTTCTTAGTTTGGTTGGTTTTTTTCGATCTCCTCTTGTTAATGGATATTCTACTTGGTTTCATCAAATTACTGCGGAAGTTTTAGTGAAAAGATTCATAGCAATTTTTTCATTTACATGACTAATTTTTTTCTCTTTAATACAATTTAGAAAATACCTATTTGATTTGTCTTGACATAAAGACTTTATCCTTTTGTTACCTGCAAGAGAAACACACGATTAAGCGTGTGAAATTTTATTAGTTGTGAGAATGTTAAAATTTGAAAAAAAAATTTGAGTACTTTAAACATGAATCCTATTCTGCAATCTCATAGAAAATGGTTTTTCAATTGGCATTCAAATAACCTGATCCTGATATCGATATGTATGTGAGTTGTTTCTTTAGAGCATCCACAACCCAGATACGGTGCGCGTTTCGTACTTGTGAACTATTAAAAGAAAAAGCAAAAAAAAATAATAATTAATTGAGACGTCTCACGCGAATCGTTAATATGAGACGACTCTTTGACAATTTTATTAAATATAATATTATTATATTGTTTAGATACTTATTTCAGTATCTTGGATGCGGATGGTCTTAGTATCTTTGGTTGTCACTGTTTGGAGTATATTCTTTCCATTTCACAGATAATGTTATTTATAATTTTTATTTTTGTTTTATAATTTTTTTTTGTGATTTTAATAAAAATTTGAATGAAACTCCAGTTTTAATCTTGTTGTTTTAGTGTATTAACTAAAAAATTATATAATGTACTAATAAGCGGTAAAATACAATTATTGTTATTTATCTTAATATGTCTGGAAAACAGTAAAATTACATTTTTGTAAATTAGAGAAAATACTAGTTATAGTAAATGAGAGGAAACAAATAATTTTTTTTCTAAGTATTAGTTTTGCTTTAATCAAAGACGTTATGATACTAAATGCTTGGCTTAATTTTAGCTTTCAGTCATTTACGTAACGAGGTTTATTGGAATATAAGACGTGAAGTTAGAAAACAAATTTATTTCCCTCATCATAGCTATACGTCAAAAAGTATATGCAAATTAGCCTGCTTTTCGTTTCATCTCAATTTTATAATTGCAAAACCATAAATTTTGTTCTTTCAATTGTGAAATAGACTGGATAATAATATTGGAGATGTTTTTATTTAAGAAAATACAGTTAAACATCAATAAATAAATATTTGATAAATGAATAATTTCAATAAATGAATAATTTTTTCTGGTCTTGATTTGGACGGGCTAAATGAATAATTTCGCTAAATGCATTAATGAATTTTTTTTTGAAATCCTACCCTATATAAATATAAATGAATAATCTTCACATTTCATTAGATATATATATATATATATATATATTTCTAATTATCAATGTTTGTAAAATAAATTATTTTTTTACAACAAAAAAGAACTCTATAGTTTTTATTTTTTTTCCACCAAAATTTATTTAATCCTTGATTTTTACTAACACAAATAAAATTTTATTAGTATATTACTGGTGCTGTAAAAAGTAATTCAATAAAGTGATTAATGCTTGGTATACTTCTTTTGATGACATATTTAGTGTAACACTACTGTCATCTGGTTCCTGATCATTCTCACAATTCGGTACAAACTCAATAATTTTATCGTCGGTAGACAATTTCATAACGACATCATTCTAGTTACCTTTTTATTAGGTGATACAATTCATAACTAAGACTTATATTTATATAGGTTACATTGAATTTTAATAACTAGAAGACTTTTTTTTTCTAATTCTACTTCAATATAGAAAATTTATTTTTATAGTTTTAAAAAAATTCATTTTTCTAGTTATAGAAAATTTCATTTTTCTAATTTGCATTTTTTTTAAGTTTCTACATGTGCAAAAATCTTATCTAAATAATAAATAATTTTGCTTAAGGAATAATTTTTTATATTTCCAAAAATATTTATTTATAGAAGTTTAACTATATAAAATTAGAATATTTCTTTTTTCTTTAAAATGTAATATTTCAAATTTCCCATTTTATTATGGTGACCGATCTTCATTTTTAGGAAATTTGGTTTATCATTCTTATTAGTCCTTTTTTTGTTTTCTTGTAGTTGAGATGCTAATGGTTTCATTATGTGTTGCGACGAGCCTATGAATGATATCATACATATAATCAAAGTCAACCTTATATTATGAAAAGTAATACTAGGATAATTATGACGATAGCGACGAGTTTTTTTAGATATAATAAATGAAAAAATAATAAAAAATCGAATCAACTTCTAATTAATAATTAGATGATCATATGATCGTTTTTTTTATCTTGATCTGTTTCCTACCTGTTTCCGTCAAAGGCAAAATATTTTAGTCTAAAAAAGGAAGTTACGAAAAAGAAAAAGAAAACGTTACAATTGTGTAAACATTTTTTTCTATCGTCCATCTCTCTCACCAAAAACGTCTCCGTCTCTGTCTGTTTCTCTCTCTCTCCTCTCTGTCTCTCCTTTTCTCTCTCTTCTCCGTGAATGGCAACTCAAGGGGTGGCTCAGCCTTCGACGAAGAAACGAAGCTTTCTCCTCCGTGATATCTTTAAACTTTGCCGATCAATCTCAAGATTTTTGCCTTGTGAAAAGCCTAACCATATTCGTAAGGCTAATAAACACGAACGAAAGCTCCACACCGAATCCAAACGGCATGAAGAATATATATTCAACGTCCCTAATGATCCAAACGCCTTCCATTTCCAGGTAATGTTATTACAATTCACAAATATACATAATTGTTACAAGGTTTTGGGTAGATGAATGCAATATATTTTTGGATTTGTAATGGTTCTCGGTCCGAAGGAGATTCATGTCATTGACATATGGTAATATTTTCCTTAGGAAGCGAAGGCGGTGGCTAATAAGGTGGAAGGTGTGACTCTTTGCAAGGTTCGCAGCTATAGAAGCGAGAATCTCGAGGGGGGCAAGAAGCCGTTATCTCTTTCAAGAAGTTGTAGCCAGAACACGGCCACGGCCACATCCACCACGACGAATCCGAATCCCATAAAGCGGAGTTTATCTTTTATAGGGAGGAGCAAAAGCAGCAGCAACAGGACGGATTCAGATGGATTTATGCCGACACTTATGAGATCGACGACCACAGTTCCAAGGAGCTTAGCAAACCCAATCTTATACTCGAGCTCGTCCGCGAAAGTGGCTAAACCTCAACCAACAGAGAAGAAACTAAGCTGCACGCTCGAGGAGCTATGCAACGGATGCACTAAGAAGATCAAGATCAAGAGAGATGTGATTACAACCTCAGGGTTTGTTTCTTTTACCAAAGACTCAAAATTTGGATATATGAGTCCTTCGAAGACTAACTAAGCTTTAATTTTGTTGTGTAGGCAACTGAGCGAGGAGGAAGAGACGGTGGAAATAAAAGTGAAACCAGGATGGAAAGGAGGAACGAAAGTAACATTCGAAGGAAAAGGAAACGAAGCAATGGGGAGTGTACCGGCTGATTTAACATTCGTGATAGTTGAGAAAGAGCATGAGGTGTTTAAAAGAGAAGGAGATGACCTGGAAATGGCGGTGGAAGTCTCTCTACTCGAAGCTTTAACGGGATTCGAGCTCTGTGTTGCTTTACCTGATGGTGACAACATGAGTTTGAAGATAGAAGATGTTATTTACCCTGGATATGTTACAGTAATACAAGGCAAAGGTATGCCAAATCCAAAGGAGAAGGGGAAGAAAAGAGGAGACTTGAGAGTTCGGTTCCAGACTAAGTTCCCGCAAAGACTTACAGATGATCAAAGGGCAGAGATTCAGAGCATTCTTCAAGAAGGTTCTTGATCGATTGCTATACAATCTTTCTTTCCTTTTACTAGGGGAACTTTTACGACATGGTTAGATAAAAATCCAAAGAGACTCTTTACCCTTGTTATCTTTGTTTGTAAACAACCAAGATGATATGAAGAAACCGGGTTTCCATTAACAACTTATTTATCGACTTTCAATATTTAATCAACACCAAAACATTTATCTTTAACAACCAAGTTCCAAATCCGAAAAACCAAGAAATTAAGATACAAGGGGAACATTTTAAGATAAACCTAAAAGGACTTTGAATATTTCCACTAAATCGCCGTTGACAAGTGCCTTTAACAATCTAAGCTTTCCATTAGAGTACGGTGGATACCTGATTGCTGAATCACCTAAAAAGCTTTTGTAGAGAACAGCCTTCTTGTGACTAAAAGCATCAAATGAGAATTTACCATGGTAAGAACCCATTCCACTTTCACCAACTCCTCCGAATGGCAATGTGGGAAGTGCAAGCTGCAAAATATCGGATATGTTTAGATTAGATGATGATAGAGCTCTCTATGATGATAAAGTAGCAAAGTGTGTATGTATTTATCTTGGATAGATTAGATAGAGCTAGTGTTTTTTACATGAACAGCTATGTCGTTGACCACTATGCCTCCAGCAGAAACTGTCATGGCGAATCTCTCTTTCAGCTTCTGGTTTTGGGTAAATAAATATGCAGCAAGTGGCTTAGGTCGAGAACGGATCACGTCAAAGCTCTCTTCCAAGTTGTTGAGCTGTGCAGAATAAAAGAGATGGTTAAATATGCCTTTCAAATCATAATCGGATGAAGCAGGGCCCGTATAGATTGGCAAATGGTTCTTACCGTGAGGATTGGGAGGATAGGGCCAAATATTTCTTCACTCATGATCAGAGAATCTAATGGCACGTCGAGCAAGATTGTTGGAGCAATTTTCCTGAAGGATGGAGACAAAAGATTAACAAAAGGGAAATGCTGTCATCCATCGTCAATAGAAAAGGTAACTGGGTGATGATGAGCTCACAGCTTGTCTCTGTTCTTTTGACCCCCATAGACGATTTTCTCAGAAACTTCCTTCTCCTCTAACATCTTAGACAGGCGATCAAAGTGACTCGATGATAGGTTTCATAATGCTTACTATAGGAAGAAGAAGAGAGAAGACAGTGGAGAGAAGAGCGTTGCACTTCTTGCAGACGATTCGAAGAAGGAAAAAAGAACAAAGACTGATATGCTTAACAAAGGAGAATGAAGCAAATACTCTGGTAGAGAAAGAGACTTAATAATAATTAACTTTGCTTTAGTTTATAAATAAGAGGGAGTGTTGTATTTTGAGAATCATCGAGAAAGTGGTAGAATCAGAGTATAGAGAGGGATCGTCATGAGATCTTCTTCTCGAGTCAATCTCGTTATGAGGGATTGATTTATGTTTCTGGTTTTACAAACTCTAGATCATAATCTACGTACAATTCAGTATTCTTGCGTTACGGAGATAGCTAAAATCTATCATTGGTGCGGCGACACTCGATCGAGCTCTAACGTTTTCCTCGTTCTGGGTTTTTGTTGCAGCGTGGGGTTTCTATCGTCACAGATCGGGTTTTTGGCTGGTGTTGGGTTCACGATCGGTACGTTGCGTCTTTCTCTTTCATACGATCCAGCTTGCGTGGGTATTTTTCCGATCGATTCTTCTTCTGTGGGTTGTCTTACGATCATCGGATCGTTGATGAGTTTTCTGCGACTGGTTCTCCAAGGTTTGCTTTCCTTGTGTCTGATCGGTTTACCCATTTCCTCTGTTTTTCACCATTCGTACTCTGTTTCTTCTGGGTTTGGAGGATTTCTTCTGCTTCTTTGTTTTTGGGTTTGCTTTCGGGGACTGTGCTTGGTTTTGGACGTTCACAATGACATCACCTACTTCTCCTGTTTGTGATTCTCATTTGGCTGATTCTCCAACGGATGAGGTGGCTTTACATACGGAAGTATCCTTTCTCAAAGGAGGTTATCAGCTTTTGTTGCAGGAAGCAGCAGCTAACAAACAGCGATTTTCGGCTATCGAGGAGCAATTTCGCTCTCTTTTGAAAATTCTGGGTAAGCAGCCAGTGGATTCCTGTCCGGAGCCTGACTTACCGTCTCGCCAGGCGTGTGACTCCCCGTTTGGATTCTCAGACTCGTCTGCACTCCATTCTCAGGTACATCCTTCATCTTTGGAACGGAACCGGGTTGATCCGTCATTAGGTTATCGATCTGGGAATGTGAATGTTGCAACCCGTGATAGTATGCTAAAAAAGGTTGAGATGCCATGTTTTGATGGAGTGAATACCCATGATTGGTTGGTGGATATTGAGCATTTTTTCAGGATTGGTCAATTTCGAGATTCCGAGAAATTGGATGTGGTTGCTCTCTGTGTCGAAGGAAAGGTTAAGAAGTGGTTTGCTTGGGTTCTCCGGCGTGGAGGGTTTCGTAGTTGGTCGGATTTCAAGCAACGCCTGGTTCTTCGTTTTGCGGAATCAATTGATGATGAGCCTTCTACTCGGTTGTTCTCTATTAAGCAAGTGGGGTCGGTTTCTGATTATATCTCTGAATTTGAGGAACTCTCTTCTCAAGTATCTGGTTTGGAAGACTCACATTTGGAGAAGATTTTTTATAATGGACTGAACCCAGAAATGAAAGAGGTTATTCGTTTGAAAGATCCTCACGGTCTTCAAGAGTATATTGCGGCCGTATTGCGTATGGAGTCTAGCGCTTTCTGTCGGGTTGTTAGTGACTGTCCACCTTTGGGTCAGCGTATGGTTCCACGCCAACAACATTTTGTGAGGCCTGCCCCGCCTGCCACTCATGTTCGTGTGCCAGATCGCTCACGCGATCACCAAGCGACTGCAAGGGACATTCCTTCTGGTTTTCGTCCTCCTCCTCGGCCAAGGCAGCAATATACCGATGCAGAGCTGGATAGATTACGGAGAGATAAGCTTTGCTTCCGTTGTAAGGCACCGTGGTCGCGTGCCCATGAGTGTCCCAATAAGGATTTGCGGGTTCTTACGGTCATTAATGGTTTGGAGATGGAAGTTTTTGATCCTTATCCGGAGTTTCCCTTGTCGGTTGATTCTGATATTCAGACTTCGCAATCCTTAATGACTCTCTCTTTGAATGCATTTTTGGGGATTGACTCTCCTAAGACAACCAAATTGCGTGGTCAGATTCACCAGAAGGAGGTAACAATCATGCTTGATAGTGGAGCATCTCACAACTTCATCTCTCCTGCAGTTGTGAACAAGCTACGGTTAAAGGTTTCTCCTACGAATAGCTTGGATGTCTTGTTGGGTAATGGTGTTACTGTGCACGCCATGGGTGTCTGCCGTGCAGTGACATTCCATCTCGATCATACTGACTTTACATCCGATTTTATCTCCTTAGAACTGGGAAGTGTAGATGTGATACTTGGTGTACAATGGCTTGAAACGTTAGGCAGGTGTGAGGTTGATTGGAAGCGGCAAGAGCTTTCCTTCGTCTATCGTGGAACCCGAGTGACTTTGTTTGGCGATCCTACGCTACATTGCACTCGTCTTTCCCTCAAGTCATTGTTCCCAGTCTCCAGTGCGTGTCCACAAGGCCAGGGGTTGCCTTTGACGCCCACAGGTGTAACATCTACTTTACCAGATTATGATACAGCTCTCTCCGGCTTGTTAGCAACCTTTGAGGATGTTTTTGCTACTCCCACTTCCTTACCTCCCATCAGAGGTAATGAGCATGCTATTGTCCTTAAGCCAGGAGTGTCTGCTGTGTCGGTGCATCCATATCGCTACCCTCATGCTAGAAAAGTAGTGATGGAAACCATGGTTTCTGACATGCTTCAAGCGGGTATTATTCGGCCAAGCACCAGTCCCTTCTCTAGCCCAGTCCTCTTAGTTACAAAAAAAGATGGAGGCTTTCGGTTCTGTGTGGATTACCGTGCTCTTAATCGTTCCACAGTGCCGGATAAGTACCCGATTCCTGTCATTGACCAACTGTTGGATGAATTGCATGGAGCTTCCGTTTTTTCTAAGCTGGATTTACGGTCTGGGTATCACCAGATTCGCATGGTCGAGCAGGATATTCCCAAGACGGCTTTTCGTACCATTGAAGGACATTATGAGTTTCTTGTGATGCCTTTTGGGCTAATGAACGCTCCTGCCACATTTCAGGCCCTCATGAACCACATTTTTAAGCCGTTTCTTCGGGATTTCATTCTGGTATTCTTTGATGATATCTTGGTTTACAGCAAGAACATGGCAGCTCATGTTGTTCATTTGGAACGGGTTTTCTCGATTTTACGTTCTCAACAACTCTTTGTCAATCGAAAAAAATGCTCCTTTGGTGTTGCTCAAGTGGAGTATCTCGGTCATATAGTCTCTTTGGGGGGTGTTGCGACAGACTCCGTTAAGACTGCAGCTATGCGTGAGTGGCCGGTTCCATCAACAGTCAAGCAATTGCGGGGATTTTTGGGTCTCACGGGCTACTACCGGCGTTTTGTTCGTAATTATGGACTGCTGGCTCGCCCTCTCACAGCTTTACTAAAGAAAGATCAGTTCTCTTGGTCGGCTGCATCTCAAGATGCTTTTGACTCACTCAAATCTGCTATGAGTAATGCTCCTGTTTTGGCTCTTCCAGATTTTCAACGCTTGTTTGTTGTTGAAACCGATGCTTCGGGTTTTGGCGTGGGAGCCGTGTTAATGCAAGATAGCAAACCAATTGCTTACTTCAGTCATGCTTTAACCGTGCGGGAGCAGTTAAAATCAGCTTATGAACGAGAATTGATGGCTATTGTTATGGCTGTTCGTAAATGGAAACATTATCTGGTGGGCAGGAAATTTCATGTGCATACCGATCAGCGCAGCATTAAGTACTTGCTTGAGCAGCGTGAAGTGAACATGGAATATCAACGTTGGTTAACTCGGTTATTGGGTTTCGATTTCGATATATTCTATAAACCAGGCTGTGAGAACAAGGCAGCGGATGGACTCTCTCGCAGTTTCTCTTTAAGTACTCTGAGTTTGTCTCTTACTGTTCCCACGGTGTTACAGTGGCAAGACTTGTATGTGGAGATTGCAGCAGATGTAGGTATTCAGCGCATTATTTCGCAGCTTCAATCTAATGAGCTCACGTCTTCACATTTGCGAGTGATTGATGGTCGTTTGTGGTCTAAACATCGGTTGGTTTTACCTCCCACATCTCGCTTCATTCCTTTAATTTTACATGAATGTCATGATAGTCAGGTGGGTGGACATTCTGGGGTGCTTAAAACTCTTAAACGGGTTCAACAATCTTTCTATTGGGAGGGTATCTTTAAACGAGTGCAGCAGTATGTGGCAGAGTGTACGGTCTGTCAAACTCACAAGCATTCGACGTTATCACCAGCAGGATTGCTACAGCCACTCCCACTACCTGATCGTGTGTGGGAAGATATCAATATGGACTTCATTGAAGGGTTACCGACTTCAGGGGGAGTTAACGTCATTTGGGTTATCATTGATCGTTTAAGTAAGTATGCCCATTTTATCAGTCTCAAGCATCCTTTTACTTCCAGTGATTTGGCAAAACGTTTCATATCGGATGTTGTTCGTTTACATGGCTTTCCTCGGAGTATTGTTTCGGATAGAGATCGGATCTTCTTGAGTTCTTTCTGGAAAGAGGCATTCCGCTTAGCAGGTACTCACCTTAAGTACAGCACAGCGTTCCATCCACAAACTGATGGCCAGTCGGAAGTCTTGAATCGTTGCTTGGAGTCTTATTTACGATGCTTTGCTTCCCACCATCCGCGTACTTGGTCGCAATATTTGTGCTGGGCAGAGTTCTGGTATAACACGTCCTATCATACGTCTTTAAAAGCTACTCCTTTCTTGGTGGTATATGGCAGAGAACCTCCTTGTCTTCTTCCTTATGAGCCTGGTTCCACTTCGAATTTCGACTTGGATGAGTCTTTACACCAGCGGGATGCGATGCTCGCTCAGTTGAAAGTCTTTCTCCATCAAGCTCAGCAACGGATGAAAGAGCAAGCCGACAAGCATCGGCGAGAAGTTGCGTTTGCCGTGGGTGACTTGGTGTATTTGAAGCTTCGTCCGTATAGGCAGCAATCGGTAGTTCGACGGGTTTGCCACAAACTGGCAGCAAAGTTCTTTGGTCCTTATCCCATATTAGAACGGATCGGGACAGTTGCTTACAAGCTGCGCTTACCCCCAGATTCTCGCATCCACCCGGTGTTCCACATTTCTCAACTCAAACGGGCTTTAGGTGCGGGTAAGACTGTCCAGCCTCTTCCACCGCTTTCCATGGATAATTTGGATCCACCATTACAGCCCAAGGCAATCTTGGCATCCCGTAGGAACGCTACCGGTGGACTTGAACTTCTGGTTTCTTGGATTGGCCAAGCTGGCGACGCGGATTCATGGCTTTCATCCAAGGAGTTTCGGACGCGTTTTCCTTCCTTCGAGCTTGAGGGCAAGCTCGGTTTCGATGGGCGAGGTATTGATAGGTTTCATAATGCTTACTATAGGAAGAAGAAGAGAGAAGACAGTGGAGAGAAGAGCGTTGCACTTCTTGCAGACGATTCGAAGAAGGAAAAAAGAACAAAGACTGATATGCTTAACAAAGGAGAATGAAGCAAATACTCTGGTAGAGAAAGAGACTTAATAATAATTAACTTTGCTTTAGTTTATAAATAAGAGGGAGTGTTGTATTTTGAGAATCATCGAGAAAGTGGTAGAATCAGAGTATAGAGAGGGATCGTCATGAGATCTTCTTCTCGAGTCAATCTCGTTATGAGGGATTGATTTATGTTTCTGGTTTTACAAACTCTAGATCATAATCTACGTACAATTCAGTATTCTTGCGTTACGGAGATAGCTAAAATCTATCACTCGAGTTTACAATACGTGACATATCTTTGGATTCCATAGGATTCTTCCCGTAAAATGCTTCCAGTTCTTGCTTTAGGGCATCAATCTTGGGAACAAGAAAAGAGAAAGGTCAAAAATAAAAGTGCAGCAAGGATCGATCTTAAGTTCTTAACCGTACCACTTTTGGAGCATATTCTTTTGTCGTCAGGATGTAGTCTGGAGAAATGCATGCCTGCCCATTGTTGCAACCCCATTTGCCTGAAATTATCCGCTTGACAGTAATCTTCGTAGAAAAAAGAATAATATATCACCTTTTGGGACATTACACTACCCTCAAAACAAAGAAAACAAACTGCAATGCAATGCCTCTAGATGAAGAAGTCATGAAATAAAACTAGGAAAAGGAGTATTTCAGTACTTTCATATTGGTATCTGAGTCTATAACAACAGGAGATTTTCCTCCAAGCTCCAGGACAACCGGCGTGAGATGTTTCGCAGCTGCCATCATTATGATACGCCCAATTCTCGAACTACCTAACCAAGCAAGAGTGGAACATTTAGTCTCCTGAAATAATTCATTAGAAGTGTCTTTCATATTAACATGAAGCCGTGGGATCAACACTCAACAAATCCCTAAAAGGTTGAAAAACAAATGTTGATCCTCAAAAGAATGAATCACTTGAGGAATAAGACTTCGAAAGGAAACACATTAAGACAAAGTTAATATGAACCTGTGTAGAATATTTTGTCCCACTTTTGCTCCAGCAGCAGAGTTGTTTCAGAAACAGCCCCTTCAACAACTCTCACTGCAGAAGAATCTAGATACTGTTCCAGTAAATTTGCGAGCAGAGAGGACGAAGCCGGAGCCAATTCTGATGGCTTTAAGACAACAGCATTCCCAGCAGAAATCGCACCAATAACAGGATCAATAGACAAGACTTGCAAGAACAAGTAATAGTAAAATGGCGTCAGAAGGCATATGAAATAGATAATCTAGAGGGAAAACACAAATCAATCAGGTATTGTATAAACATACGAAAGGGATAATTCCAGGCCGAGATTACAAGCACAACTCCAAGAGGCTCAGACACAATTTCGGCTGATGCAGGAAACGTTGTTAGAGAAGTCTTAGCCTGAAAGGAAAAAAACAGAGTAATGATTAGTGGGTTTTTAACTTCTTTGAAAACAAAATTCTGCATATAAACCTCTATTCAAAATTTCACCTTGTCTGGTGCCATCCAGTCTTTCAACTGCTTAAGAGCTAACTTGATCGAGTTTCTCAACAGAGCTACCTGCACACGCCGCATAATTAATTAACCATCATAATCAAATAGCAAGTAGATTTCATCGTATCGTAAACTGCTTGCAAAATGTAACCAAAATTTTGATAATACTAAAATCTAAAGAACTAATAGTGATTAATGACCAGATAACATTATGATTAAACAAACAACTAACACATGCCTAAGAAATGACAGGAATAGAAAGCTACCAACTCTCTGACGGTAACATTAAATGAGATAGGTCAATTTTTCGAAAGCTCTACGTTGTTGTCTAATGGATGTAACTAGGACAGACAATATACATGTAAATCCCAATAAAAATTACAGGTTGGTTGATAAATTAATTGTTTACGGTCCACCTTCACTAGGTGAGTAGCATTACCAAAATTAAATGCTTATTGCTTTCAATAGGACATCAAAAAAAAAAAAAAAAATCTTTTTTTAGTATTTGTTCCCACAAATTCACAAAATTATAGTTTACCTGTAATTCCTATAACACAGGAAGAAAAAGTTGCATTCAATTCTCTATTCACGCAGTGTATTATACAAGAAACATCATGATCACACAACTAGGTCATGGATATAAATGACAACGACCAAAAGTAGGAGTAGAGGTTAATGGAGTTTACAGAGGTTAGTCCAGTATAATCGAAGTCTCTAATTTGAAATTAGATTCAAATTTTGATTAAAGACATGACGAATCAATTTCAAATTCGAAAAAAGCAAAATCATGAAAGGGGGAAAACAAGTGTTTGACCTCATAGACAGAAGACTCGAGCTCAGGTTTACCGAGATCATCGTGAAGAGCGGAGACGATCTCAGGCTCATGGTTATCGCAAATCACGAGAAGCTTATTAAGTTGGGTGACTCTCCACTCGTAACCGCGAGTTACTCCGGCATCGAAGCTCCGACGAAGCTCCATCACCAAATTGCTCGCATCCGTCGCTTCGAAGACCTTCGCCATTACAGAACGCCGTAGACGCTTACGTAAGCAAACACCAGGATTCACGGGAGAGAGAGAGAGAGAAGAAGAAGAACAAATATTGAGTTCGGATCCCAAGAGAAGCTGAACTGATTTATAAATGAAATAAATATATATTTGTTGTAGATTTCACAGTGCACGCCTTGACGTTTGCTCCTATTACAAAAAGAGATATGATTTGATTTTCCATGCGTTTCAATATTTAATAAAAAGATGGAGAGACGTCTAAAATAGGAGAATTTTTTTTTTTTTCAAATGGAAAAAATATATATATTTGTTTAAAAGGGAAGAAATATGATTTAAAAAGAAAAGGAAAGAAATGTATAATTTTTATGCGTATACGCATGAGTGATGGCGTGTGGGTCTTACTCGCGGAGCATAAAACACGTGTGATCGCGTTTGTTGCACGTGTGATATGAGCGCGTGTGATGTTTGTTGTGTTCGGTGTGACACTGTTGGGTGAGAGAGGTTAGGATTTTGACTCTCTCTGATGATCATTCATATAGGTGGGTAAGGTTGAGCTACTCGCTTGCTTACTGGGTCAAGGGGTGGTTTATTTTATTTTTTCCCGGTTCGACTCGGTTCGAAACTTGGATTACGTGGAATATGTTTAGTTAAGGTGAATGAAAGATAACTAAACGATACAGAATAGTAAATTTTTAAAAAAATTATAATAGTTATGGTGAAATTAATTTCTTTTATCAGTTATCACATGTTTATTAGAAAGTAAAAATACTCAGATTATTCGTTTTGTAAGAAAAAGAAAGAAATCATAATTATTTATAAGATTAATGAATATTAATTTTGCGCTTATTTTGACCGAAATAGTGTCAAATTTAGCATTTTGTAACAAAATGTTAAGTTGACTAAAGAGAGATTATTTCAGTCAAATAAATAGGATTTTTTAATGAAATAGTTAGGAATATTTTTGGTCAAAATGAGTAATTCAAATTGGAAGATTTTTCAAAACTATTTTAAAGAAAAAATTTGATTTCCTCTTTCTTCCATCTTCCTCGTTGATAAGCACAATTAACCAGATATATGACATATCATTGTAACATTAAAAATCGAATTTACAAAGAAAATAGAACTAGCTCACAAAACACATAAGAATCAACCATAGCTGGTTATTACATTTTTGGTTGATGGTTAGTTTGTAATTTTGGATTTTGTTCTTTTAGAAGATCTCATTATGTTTTGGTTTTATAAGGGACTTAGTAATTGGAAGGTTAACTCGGTTAAGTCTAAATTAGTTTTTAATAAAGTTTAATTGATTAATTTTTAAAAGAGTGGATATCAGTTTAACAATATATGACTTTTGGCATTGGCTTTGACGTTATAATTATAATTTGATACCAAAAAATGGTATTTGTGTTAAAAAAAAAACACATAATAATCAACTTAATCTAAGACAATCAAATAATTCGAGTCTTGTCTAAAACTTAACAAGCACTAAAGAGAAAAATAGAACAAGACAAATAAGAGAGCACTAGGATTAGCAAGCAAATAAGAAGACAAGAATACAAATATACCAAGATGATTAAAAGCAATGAGCCAAGAGTATAGCAATTACCTAAGAATGGAATGATAACTAATCAATGATGCTAGAACAATCAATAATCACAATTTTAGGACGTGAATCACTAAACAAGATTAGCCTATTTTCATGGCATTAATCACCTAAATTTGGTTAAACTTTCATTTGACAATCAAGAAGTTAATAAACATTAAAAAACAAGTCCACTAAATCTACTAATCACCCTAACACCAATTTTCATTGGCTAGGGAAGAAAATCTACTAATCACCCTAACACCAATTTTTATTGTGATTTTAATTTAATATATATATATATTTTTTCTTATCTGCATTGGTGACAATATATATATTAAAAGCAAATAAGAAAAAGGAAGCAAATAAGTTATTATTTTCCCTCAAAAGTAATAAAAGAGCGGTCAATAAGATATGGAGGACAACAAAACTACATGAGTAAAGAACCTAAGAAGAAAAGAAAGCCCTAATGGGAGAAAAAAACCCCAAATAGGAGCTAATTCTTGACGTGACAAGTGCAACGAATCAGAGGAACGAAGAATGGATCGGTGTAGAAGCCTAAAATGACATCAGTACATTCATTTCTCATGTTGACAATAAGGTTGCAGCAATCGTCACTCACACGAAACCTCCCTGTGTAGTAACTCACCTCCATCTGTTGCTTACATATTGCCGACGGCCCAAATTCGCTCATGCAGTTAATGAAATGCCCCCACGGATTCGGATTCTGATATTGATGCCTTGGAGTTGACTCTGCTGGAGGCGATGGTGCTGGGCTTGACTCGTTCGGTGGTGGTGGAGACTTTTGGGGAGTTGGAGGCGAGAGACGGATCTATAAATAAATTTTACCCGAGGCAGACGTCTTTTAAATAATTATTTTAAAGTAATACGTCAATCAACTATAGATAATACACCTACAAATATATCCTAAGAGCATTCATTAGCTTGATGTAATAAAAATGTTTTATTTTTATAAGTGATGTTTTTAACTTCCACTGCAAGTAATATTTTTCAAGTGTTTTATGTACTTGTCCTTATAATAGATGATAAATTCTTTGATTGTTGTCTCCATAAGTATTATTAATTACAAACAGGGTTATGATAATCAAGTATTTTGTAACTTATCATATTGTGTGTGGATTATGTCTAAATATCATTTAAACTGAAACGAGCAAGTTTCAAATAAACTGATTTATTATTAAACTATATTTTGGACCTTAACAAAATTAAACTAACCGGAGGTGATGTTTTAGGAGGAAAAGACTTTTTTGGAGTTAGAGGTGATGGGTTACGAGGCGGAGGAGATGGCTTAGGAGGAGGGGGAGGAGACTTCTTTGGAGTTGGACGCGGAGGTGATGGTTTAGGTGGTGGCGGTGACTTTTTAGGAGTTGGTGGAGGCGATGGTTTAGAAGGCGGAGGAGACTTCTTTGGATATGGACGCGGAGGTGATGGTTTAGGAGGCGGAGGAGACTTCTTTGGAGTTGGACGCGGGGGTGATGGTTTAGGAGGCGGAAGAGATGGTTTAGAAGGTAGAGGAGACTTCTTTGGAGTTGGACGCGGAGGTGATGGTTTAGGGGGTGGCGGAGACATCTTAGGAGTAGAAGGAGGAGCCGATGGAGGTGAAGGGTAAGAGATAGAGACGGCGGCTCCAGATCCGTTATTATAGGTACATTTCCAGATTTTGGAATCTCCAAAATGGAATTTATCAGCGTAGAAACGGACGTGGCCGGTATTCATAAGCATCTCCTCATTGGATACTTCCGAAGGTTTTGGCCAACCTCCGATGGTTGTGGTGGGAGAAACAATGAGACAAAGAAGAGCTACAAGGACTATAACGAGGCTTTTCATTGCTGAGTGTGTGCTAAATGAATAAGTGTAGGAATGTAATTTTATGGATGTGGAATGGATAACATAGAATGGATTTCGTTTAACCTATTGTTCTTAATGTATGAGGGAGATTAAACATTTATAACCTTTATTCGTGGATATTTATACGTGCATATAGTATTTTACGATATATTTTACCGGATCTTTATCAGATACTGAAACTGAATTCCTCATTATATTATATTTTCTCGGATGTCTTTTTGAAAATGTCAATGGCGTGGTTTTTTTTCTTTCTAAAAATCTGCTGCAGATTTTGTTATGTCAACAGAAACCTAATGTAAAAACAAAACTCTTTCGAAAAAGCTTAAGATATTTCTAAAAGTGATTGTGTTATTTTAAAGGAATATGCTTTTAAGGGTTCCTTTATGACAAAGGAAAAAATTACGTTTAAACTTTAAAGGCAATCTTGATAAACACGTAATGACATAATTTAATATGGATTGTACAAAATAACTCTTTTTATTGATCAACGAAGAACAAATTATGAAATGTCCACGTTATGAGTATTGCAAATAACAAATAAACGGCTACACATATATAAACTAAATATCCATTAGAGAGACTGGCTTAGTTTCAGGTGTGCTTGATGTGACATGAGTATTGAAGAAGAGGAACGAAGAAGCGGCTCTTGAGCAACATGTGAACGTGTCTATAGCAATTCTTGTCCATCTTCACAACGATCTCACAGCACTCCTTGTCCAATGCAAAATCGTTCTCTGCCCAGCTCGAGAATATCTGCGAAAAACATTTCTCCGTGGTCTTTGATCCATCTTTCATCAAGCACTTCTCCATTTCGACCGACATAATTACTGATTGGTATAGAGGTAGAGGAGGCAATCCTGGTAGGCTAGGGAGGCTAGGGAGGGGAGGGAGGTCTGGGAGGCGAGGGAAACCCGGGAGGGGAGGGAGGCCCGGGAGGGGAGGGAGGCGAGGAGGTCTGGGAGGCGAGGGAGGTCTGGAATGTTAGGGAGTCTTGGAATGTTTGGAAGCCCCGGAATGTTTGGTAGTTCCGGGATGTTGAGAAGCCCTGGAAGCAGTCCCGTGGGAGATGGAGGTGAGTTAGGGCCTGCAACAGAAGTACAAGCCCAACCAACGTTGTTATAGTCTCCGAGGCGGCCAGAGCCTTTGAGATGGTGGCGGGCATCCCCTAGTTCTGACGGCTTAGGCCACCGTGTCTTTGGTAATCCAACGGTTGAAATGGGAAGAGGGACAAGGAAAAGCAGAGCTGCAAGGAGTGTTGTGGTTAAAAGGAAGCTCTTCATGACTATGGCAACAACGAAAGATTAGGGAGTGTAAATGAATTAATTTGTTCACGGATACAATTTTGTGAGACTGGACTAGTTTATGTAGACGTGTTTTCACCTATTATGTGTCATCTTTTATTTTACACTAATTTTTTGAAAATGTTAGAGGTAAAGATTCTAAATATTTTTATACGAGAAACTAATATCTCGTTTGAAAAAAAAGTTATCATTTTTTTTCCTAATCACGTCGTTTACATTTTAATAAATAGCAGGTCACAGAGACCATGTGATATGTCAAGACGCGAATACGTAAAAAAAAAAAAACAATTTGACCTCGATATTAAGATGTACATATAAGCTATTAGAATCTTCTAGATATGCCTTTGTTTTACTTTTTGGTTATCATGTACATATATGCGTTATTGCGTTCACAAGAACAGTGGTACAAGATGTACATGTTTGTTTTTTTTTTGTTCTTTTGGACAACATATGTGTTAGGGTTTCTTTGCTACGTAACTATATGACAAATTACGGTAGCTAAACCGTAAAAAAGTGATGCCTTTTGTGCATTATTTAAAGAAAATAGCATGATATCATATGAAATATATATTTGTTAAAATGGTCAAATTTGAAAATCACTGTGTAGATTGTACCCCTCACAGAAAATAAGAACAAAATGACATTTTTTATTTTTTCTTTTCTTTTAGATTTAGAAATAAGAAATCAAATTGCTTAAATAAAAAGACACAAATTGATATTATTTACATTTGTCATCTCCATCTTTAATATTTTGTTAAAAACCTGATTTCATTTTCATTTGACTCAAAATCTCAAGATTATATATTTTTAAGTATATATTTAAATACTTTTTTGTATGTCCAAACGCGTTTCGTCGTAAATTATTTGTAAGCTGAACATTTAACAAGAATCCAATGTTGGTTACATGTGTATTATGCAGAACATTTAAGGTTACATAGAACCTTATATTTTCCAAGCATATAAAATTTAAAGTTTATCTCGATGCTAGATGCATGACAATTCATAAGTGTTATAGCTCACACAACTCCCTTTGTTTCTATAAGAAAAATGGATCGCATCAAGGCTATTTAATTAATGAATCGCATCAAAGGTTTTCTGAGTTCAAAATATAATCCAATCAAAACTTCAATATAGTCTAAGAAAAATACAAATGTCAAGATCTTCCCGAATAAAATTTAAATGAAAACATAGAAACGCACCGGAACTTAATGAAGGAAATACATAATTTATTATAAGAATATTACGTAAAATATAGAAAACCTTGTAGGAGAAGATTACAAAGGAACCAACGACAAAAAATTCCCTTCCCACGAGCTCAAATTTGTACGAACTTTCAATGTAAACAAATTTAACAAAAATTAGTAAAATCAACCTACTTGATAAACAAACGCAGTAAATTTCTACGGAACGAACCTTTAATGTCGAGGCATTAAAGGAAAACAAAAGCTTTTGAAACTCGATGTTAGATCTGCTTTTGCGCCTTTGAGTTTGAATGTAAATTGATTTTGTGCCATTTGTAAACTCTCGATAATTTGAAACATGTGTTGAAATAAAATTACATCTTAAAAAATATTTGGCAAATTAATTTGTGACCTTTTTAATCTCTTGTCTTATTGATTCTTTCCGACCTTTATTTAATAACGAGTTGACGTGTATTTTTTCTGGTTTTTTAAATGGACCAATCTTAATTTAGGACGGGTTTTGATAAAGATACGCATCTTATCTCTAATAGTAATAAGCCTTTTAGTTTGTCGAATGATTGTTGATTGAGTTCAGACAACTGCGGGAAAATTATATGTTCAGCATGAATAGATATCGGCATGATATCTGGGGATTTGAGTCGTCACGTAATTTGCTCAACCGCTGTGTAGGTGCAAAATCCAAAAAGTCCCTTTGGTTTGATGATGACTTTAAGTCTGGGCACATGTACTTGTTATTTATCCGTCCGATCCTTTCTATCCACCCCGTCAAGACAAGTATTTGTTTAAAACAAGTTGAATATAAGTCCAGTTGAAGATTACCTGCAACAAATCGGATATCAAGTCTTAAAAAAAGTTAATATCCGGTCCATTTACCGTCTTATACCCGTTACTCGTAAGTATCTATCAATTACCCATAAATTACCCGCAAAATACACGTAAATATATGCAAAAACCCGTTAAAACCCATAAATATCCATAAGTACCCGTGAGTAATAGGCCGGATAACGGTTAACGGGTAACGAGTAGCGGGTAACAGGCAATAAAATTTTTGCGGGTACTTGCTTTTGCGGGTATCAAGTACAGGTACAAAAATTGTTTACAAGTGGGTAACGGACCGGGTATCAAGCCTACAAAAAATGGCGGGTACTTGACCTGTGCCCACCCTTAGATGACTCTTCTCGATAACTGCTCCATTTTGTCCTATAAAATCTTAAAACATCTTCCTAGAGTATTCAAGTAGGGTTTCTTACAATTAAAAAAATAAAAAAAATAAAACAAATAAAGATTGACTTTTAATTAAGAGTTTTAAGAAACTGATAATAAACTGATCCTACATTTGTCACAAAGCTATTGATTGATCTAAAAACAAAATAATTATTAAACTAAATTATATTAAAATATTAATTTATTTTTTTTAAGAATTTTTTTAAGTTTCTTATAAATTTTTTTAAGTTTCTTTAGTAAATCTCATTTCATGCCAATCTTTTCGAGCGAGAAAGGTACTGTTTTCTCTCTCCTTCACTTACTCTTCTCTTCTCGTTATTCTTTGAATTTTCAGATTTGCATGCTGCGGTTCTTAAGATCTGTGGCCTTGTTTCTTTGATCTATTTGAGTTTTCAGATGTGCCCTAAGAACGTTCCTCCGGGCTTCTGCTGAGTTTGTAAGTCGTATTTCAAATCTTGAGGATTTTGGTTTCCTATTATAATGATTTTATTTGAATATCTCAACGATGAAGGCCTCTGCCTTTCACAGTTATTTGCCAGCTTCTTGATTTTCTTGCATTTTCTCAGGGGGTCAAGGTTCCTTTGCATATACACGATTTTTATAGGCTTGACGATCTGAAAAGGTCGAAGTGGGATGGGACTATTTTCAATGTTGCTAAAGCATCGAAAAGGGTTATTAGCAACCTGGTCTCCAAAAGACAGCGATTGGTGGAATCCTTTCTTTTTCTTCAGGGTGCATGAGCTTTGATTGGTCCTAACCTGATCCTCTTTTGTCGAAGTGGAAAAAGACAACAAGTTGGATTCCTCTATTTTCTTTTCTTTTGGCTTTTTGAACTTGTTGTCTTTGTCCACTTCAACAAAGTTGTTGTCTTTGTACAACAAGAGTCGTCAACTCTTATAACTAGTCAGTTCACAAATTGTACCAGTCCTTTTTATTTGGGCCTTTTCCGATGACGGTTTGGCCATGTATGTCGAGGTCGCAGAGTGCTTCGGGCAGGTAATAACTTCTGTACTTTCTCTTTTTTGCTGTGAAATTGTTCTCTAATATTGGTTTTGGGATTCTTCATGTTTCTTCCAATGTTGCATCTTTATTTAAAGAATTTGATTTAGACAGCTGGAGTCAGGACTTCGTCTCACGTTCTGAGCATGAGGAGGAAGTCTCTAAACTGCGAGCTCATTTGTCTTCTTTTGAAGCTGAAAAAGCATCTCTTTTGGGTGACATGTCTCAGCTTCGGAATGAATTTGATTCCACCACATCTCAAGTAAATTCACTTTGGCCAGAGATAGATTCTCTTATATAGTGTTTCGAAAGTCTGTCTGAGTTGGCGAGCTTCCAGTCTGAGTTGGGGAATTCCTTACGAAAGACATCATGGCGGCCAACGTGTGCTTCGGTCCCTCTTCATCCGGATTGATTCTTAAGGAGAAAGGTCCTGAAGAAAGATACTCATAGTTGGGGGTTTTGTCCTAATGGCTTCTACTTTCTATGTAAGTTACTTTTTTAACGTTTATCTCAGTAGTTATACCAAATCTATAAAGGTAAGTGATCCATTTTGGATAAGGTGCAGAGATCAAACCCCGACTGTGAAGTGATATTGGAAATTTTAGAGGTAGTGACTTACCTGCTGCACTATTTGCTTCCATCACCTAAAGTGCTACCGGAGACTCGAATCCAGGTGAAGGAATTCACTTACCACTACACTACGAGCTCTTTCACTTCTATGTAGTTACTTTAGTAAACAACTCTTTTTAGTGTCCCTCCTTCCAGATTAAAATGTTGTATCATAAATTGTAACTGACAAAATTTTGTAATATAAATAATTTAAGGGTGGGAATCGTCTGAGTACACAAAGAAAAGTACAATAGTAAAAATTTTAACCAAAGAATAATGTGAGCCAAGTGAAACTAAAATTAAGAAAGAAATAAGAGCAAATGCTTATAGATTTGATGATTTTATAAATATTTTACAAAGATCAAGATAAAAAATAGAAACTTTGCAAAAAAATATTTGTAGGCCCTGTTCGTTTGTCGGTCGCTGCGACCTGCGACTGCGACCAGCGACCAGCGACTGCGACCTGCGACTGTTATGATGTTTGTTTGACAGTCGCTGGTCGTAGTCGCAGTCCCAGTCGCAGTGTTGTTCGTTTGACAGTCGCTGGTTTTTATTTATAAATAGTTGGTCGCAGTCGCTGGTCGCTGGTCGCAGGAAAAACCAGCGACTGAAACATCCTTCAAAACCTGCGACCAGCGACTTAAACACCCATGTCTGCGACCTAACCCGTACCACGACCTGAACCATGACCATGATCACGGCCCACGACCCAATCACTACCAATGGACCAAGGATCTACAAAATGGAAGAGAATAAGGTATGACCCAAGTTCAAACCCAAAAAGATAAGAAATTAGGACTTGGCCCAGTAACAAGATCAATGAGTCAAGCCCAAGCCCATGACCAAGAAGAAAATGAATTATGGTTTGGCCCATTAACAAAATCAATGAGCAAAGTCCAAAGAAATGCCCTTCATGCCTTGATAAAAATTGAATTCAAGGGGGAAAGATAATCTAAAATTAAACCAACCAATTAGTTTAATTTATTGGTTTGTAAATAATCACTTAATTTAAACCAGATTAATAGATTATACTAATAAATCTGTTGACATAGATTTAGAAATAAATTAGATAGGACTTTATTGTTAGCATAAGTTAGTTATGATATTCCTTTTGTGGAATAATTATTGTTAGGATTTTTTGCCTTTAAAAAAGCATCCACCCCCCCCCCCCCCCCTTGTATGATGGACATCGAATTTCATAAAGAACTTAAAACACTTTTGCTTCTTGCTTTCTCTGTTCAATTTAAGAACATTGATCATTCATTCACTTAAGACTAGAGTAATCTGCTGTGAAATTTCATAGCTATGAGCAGGGTGAACCTGTGCTAGTGGAATCAAAACCATCGCCATTCACATCTAATTGGAGAGCTAGTAGCCTCCAACGCTTTCACCATTCAAGCCACTGCTAAGGAGAGTTAGTAACCTCCTCAAATCGTCATCCCATCTTCCTTCAAGTCGATCCTTTGGTTTTAAAACAACCAGGGCCGCACCACTGTGGAGCTAGAGGACTTGACGTTCTTGTACTTGCTAGTCTTTTCCTCTGCTTTGCCTTTGCCTTTTGCCTTAAATTGTTCTGCAAGGTATGCTTGATACCCTTTTTCCTCATTCTTAGAGAGGCGAATCATAGCTTTATTGTAAAGCCTAGAGATCAGCGATTCCAGAGACATCTGTTTTCGCTTGTGATTAAGGTAGTTTTTGAAATCTACCCAGCTTGGTGGAAGCTTCAATGGTGCAGTCAACCACAAATGCTTCAGGAAGAATCATACCTTCTGAAGCAATCTCGATGTTGATCAACTGCAACTGTTCAACTTGTTCCATGATGGGTTTCAAATCCACCATTTTAATTTCTAGAAGCTTAGCCACAACATATATCTGGAAATCAACATTTTCAGACTTGTACTTTGTTCTAAAGCAATCCATAAATGCTTGGTTGTGGGTATTCCTTATCGTTGTTGTAGACTGAGTATAAGTTGTCTACCAGACAACTAAGGATCCATCCTCGGCACAGAAAGTCTGAATGCTTCCATGCATCAATACTGGATAGCGTACGCACATCCAGGTCTTCATCATGAGTGATTGGCTTATCCTCCTTGAGGAATTTGTTCAAATTCAGAGATGTTAAATAAAAGACCATCTTCTGTTGCTAATTCTTAAATCCATTCCCATCAAAATTTTCGTGAAAGAGTCCACTTGTATTGCAATCTCACTGTTATTGAGAGTGTTCGCAGCGTTAATTGTCATATGTTTCACAAAAGAAACGATAGTCAGAAACTTGATTTAAATGTTTGTTTAAAACAGTTAAACGAATCGCAATCTTGCTATATAGCGTTCGCGGAGACGTCACGAGATCGATCGATCTCTAAATCAAGATTTATCGATCCGATATGAAATCGTTCGATATCGTTTTGCATACTCGCTTTTTTTAGCGTCTGCAGAAACGATTTGAGATTGTTTAATTCGTTTTGCAATCTCGCTTTTCAGCGTTCGCAAAAACGATTACAAATTGATTTAAAAAATTCAAAATCGTTTTTCTTAAATCCGATTGTAGCTATTTGCTAGAAGCGGAGTTATTGAATTAAGTCTGTATGAGCTATAAAACCGGATAAGAAAATACGATTTGATATTTGTGATAAAAAAGAAGAAATCAATTTGTAAAACAACGATTTATAAAAACGATTTTATGAAATTCAGAAAGGAGGCGAGATGATCTTTTTCCTTAACTCAATAAAGCGTCTGTAGTGTGACGGTTTTGATACGCCTTTTGAATCCCAGGATACAACCTTTTATAGACCGATTCGCAACACTCGAATTCAGAATCTGCGAACACAATATCTAGTCGATCCTGGAATCTCACGTAGAACGAGATCGATCGATTGATTGCGTGCTACAGATGGAAAAAAATAGGACTCCTCAAAGCCCCAGCCCCAGCCCAAGCACGAGCGCGAGCGGTGGTGGTGGTAGTGCGCACGGGTGGATCCTTTGATTCTCCCCATAAACCACTTTGAAACGTAGTGACTTTGTTCCATTATATATGCAAGTGAATAAAGTTTCTCATAAGGAATGTGAGACTTTTTTAAGTTTCACTTATTCCCAATATATCTAATTTTAAACTCATTTCATATTCACTTTAACAACATGTTTCAAACTCAATATATTTAATAATATTTTGGTCCAACAACATGTATTTCTCTGTACGGCCGTTTTCGCAAAGTGGAATTGGACAAGAAAACGTAAAACAACTACTTATAGTCTTTGATCGTATATTTATTTTTGCTTTACCATGTTCGTATTTTTTTTTTCAATTGAAACAAAAAATCTTCATCATTTATAAAATAACTTTTACTAATCATAAACGCGACACACCAAATGCTAAGAGACAAAGAAACTTTTGTTTTGTGGACTATACCAATAAATCTGAACCGTTTTCTGTTTTCTACTTCAATCCTGAAAAGAACATTCTCCAAAGTATTGAAATCCAAGGTTTTGGAGCTAACCTCAATTCATTTGAGAATGGTAGCAGCCATTATGGGCTTTGCATCATTGTAGATCATGTAGAGGATCATGATTTAACGATGCGAAGCTACTCAAGTCAAGCATCTCATTACGAAAAGGCAAAAACCGGCACATAGGGAAGAGGTAAAATAAAGGGACAGGAACAAGAGTTGTGGTTATGTTTGTCTTGTTGGATTCATCGAGTCTCAAATCTATTTCTATGCAGTTTTTTCACTCTTGTTCTGAGGTCTGATATTCAATTACTCATAGTGAATCAACTGTACACAGGAAAAATGAATTGACACAAAATGTAAACATTATATCTCCTTTTGATTTACAATGGAGATTTTATCTTATCTACGCAAAAGTCTTTTGCTTCATCGTCTTCAAAGATGAATCCACCAAACTCCAGAATCGTTTACTCACCCAAGCTTCTCTGAAGCGAGAACGAACCAGGTAAACAACCTAACGCATTTCTTGTAAGGTCGCTGATGAATGTGGGCTGCTAAAACTTTCCTTCCACGTTACTCAAACATTAGATTTCTTCAATAACAGTTAGCCGGAGAATGGTAATTTATCATCGCCACGATCTACCGCGTTCCTCCATAGTCTATACCGAACTCCAAGCTTGTCATAAGCAACAGGTAAGTTCCATATATTTGCACCATTCAACATCCGTTCTTGCTGTCCTAAAACCAGCCGCAAGTCTTCGTTTAAGACCTGGAAAAAAAGAAACGACGATAAATCTGATCATACTTCGATGTTATCATCAAAATGATCAATATTCGTTTGTTCTTCACTTTACCTGTTCAGCGAAATGTCTCCAGAGATGTTCCATGAAAGGAAGATTCTTCAATATAGGAGCAAAATCTAGTGACATTCGGTACAAAAGTCTTGTCTTGTTTCTTGAAGAAGGTAAACAAACATGGAGTTGATGAAGATGTGTTTCACACTGTTTAGTGCTCTTTCCTTCTAGCTTCCCTGGTTTTGAGATTCCGATTGTCGATAACACAATACAAGGTGGTTTAAATTCCATATCGATTGGATACGGATCCCAGTATCCTTGAAGACCTGAAGATGGTGTTAAGAACTTCACCAAGCTGCAAGAAACAGAGAAAATGCTTAAAACAGAGTCATCTCAATACTAAACCGAGTCATGAGAGTTAAAAGCAAACCTTGGGACACTCCAGCCTTTTGCAAAGGTAGATGTGTGAGTGAATGGAGCATGCGCAAGATCCAAGAGATTATCTAGAAGCAAGCCGTGTTCCACCGGGAGGTCCATTACAAGCTGAGAGTTAATCAAATAACAAATGAGAAAATGCTGCATTCATATGAAATGATTAAGGCTACTTCTTGAATTGTATGAGTTACCTCGGCATGGATTACAAACCCTGATGGAGGTTGTAAAGAAGGAAGTGTAGGTGATGGTGGTTCATCACCGGGCCAAACCCAGATCATACCGTCTTGTTCAAGACAAGGTATCGACTTTATCTTCACATTCAGTAGCTTTGTAGATGGCATCTTCGTACATTTTCCGTCTGTTGAGTATTCCCATCCTACAAAGCCATCTTTAATAAGATACAAGAATATGATGTTAAACTTGTTATCAACAAATGCAGAGAATGAGTTACTAACCATGGTAAGGACATTGGATACGCCCATTGTTTACCGAGCCAAGATCAAGAGGACACGCTCTATGTGCACACGTGTTGCGTACACATCCTGGTTTCCCATCTTCTCCTCTAAAGATAACCCATGGTTGCTCAAAGCAATCAATTGGTACCTTAAGACATAAACAATAGCATTTTCTGAGATGTTTGTAAATAAGGGAAGACAAGACACAAATCAAGAAATAAACTTTATACATACCATTGTGTCATGCTTAAGATCTGCAGTGAAAGCAACGGGATACCAAAAATTCTTCAATTGTGGACTATAAGGCTGGACCGGACCAGAAACGTTCAAGCTTTTTGCACCAATGTTAGTTTTTTCCCTGTCTAATTCCTGGACAGAGGTTGAAGACGAGGATTTATCTGATCCTGTGGCAACTCTAACTGGTAACAACCTATCATTAACCAATTCTTCCATGTGAGCTAACTTTTCTAAAGCAGTTGAAACCCTTGCTTCAGATATATGAACCTGTTTAGATTTTGACTAAGAGTTAGAAGAAGTTTGAGAATGAGACAGGTCAAAAACCTCAGAGAAAAGCATTCTTAAGAACCTGTTGGTGTGCTTTCGCTAGTTCTTCCTGCAGTCCAGCTAATTCTTTCTTCACAGAGCCGATCGACTTGTACTCACGAGCTAGAGGATTAAGTACATCAACAACCTAATATATATATATATGTCCATTCCAAACTTAGCATCGAGATACACCCAATACTGAACATAAAACCACAAATGATTAATCTAAAGTACCAAATATCGAAAACAGTGCTACAGAAACACATATTTGAAGACATGTGAGTACTAAAACTAATGATCCCAATAAAATTAGTGAACTATAAGCTTCTAAGAACTCTTAGCTATACGCCCTACAGTATCTAGCCTAGGACTGAATGTAACCTAGCTCTGTTTTAATCATAAAATCAAGAACGCGACCTTACGAACTAAATAGAGTTAAACAAGCTCAAAAGAGGTCAATGTGGATGATACTTAAGTGAAAAACAAACCTTGTCATGTAGGAGCATGATAGTAAGAAGATCTTGACGAGCACGCCAATCAAGGTATTGAATATCGAATCTAGCAACTTCAAAAGCTTGGTTTACATCCAAGAACTTGCCTTTAAAAGGAGGAGTTTTTGATCTCGGATCCTCCACATCAAACAAAGGTCCCCATTGACTCTTCTCAACTAATCCACTTTCTTCCCCAAACACAGCAAAAACCCTGAATTCTCCTTTCAGTCCCTGAAAAACAACGACAATCACTCAAAAATCAAACCTTTTCTATGCCACAACACAACCCAAATCGGAAAAAGACAATTAGACATTGAATTCACAGTTATCCAGACAAACCGAGGCAAAGATTCAAGTAAAGTTACCTTCTTTCTGGTGAGTTTAGATGATCTAGTTTTACAGAAGGAGATAGGTAGAGATAATGCAGAAGAAGCAAACACGGCGGCGTTCATGGCGTCACCGTAAAAAGAAACTGGAGAGAAAAGGAGAAAGAAGACAAATGGAAAACAAATTAGAGAGATGGATTTTATTTAAGATTTTTTTGTTGATAAGAGAAGAGAGTTCTTCGCGATCTGAGCAAGCCTCCGGAAAGATGACATGTGTACAAACATATTCAATGAAGGTGTACACGTGGCAGTACAAACATCCACATGATGATGAAGAGGGATTTGCCAGCTCGGATTCTATAAGATATCTTTGGCTATCTTTTGTTTTGTGAATTGTTGCCGCTTTTTGTCATTTTCCTTCTGTGGTTCTCCATCACTAGTATCTTTTGGTCGCTTTTTTTTTTTAAATCAAAATATAAAACATATTTGTCTTTACAAAAAATGTTTGAACACAAGATAGACCGTTATAACTTTCCTAGGAAAAAAAGTTTGTCTCAAAATAAAGGACTGAATACGTTTTCACTATATTTAATTTTGAGATTATAGAGGTTTTTAGTTATCTCGTGATGACATGGTTTTTTCTAATAAAATAAATATTAAAAATTAGAAAACATTTTTTTAGCCAAATATGAGAAGATGTAACAATATACACTATATTTTATTGTAGTTTTTGTGTACTACACGTTAGATTATCCGTTTTTGTGTTTATCAATAATATATATAATTTGTATGTTGTCGAACTTGTTTTTGCTTATGTTGAATTTTTTTAGATGAACTCCAAAAGCTGTTTACTCTTCAGACACTTTGTTGCGAATACAACTTATAATCTCTGAAATGCATACATGCATTTCATTTCTCAAATAAGCGCTTCTAAATTGGCGTGAAGTGGCGATATACTACATCGAATATCCTTGGTTCTGATCATCATTTCGTTTATCCCATTTTGTGTAGATACCCATCATTGATCCAAAAATTTTTTTATTTATTTTGCAAGATTCATCCACTTGACACCTGCATATATCATGTTAAAATGACTCCATATACGGTTCTATGTCCGAAATATTATCCACTTTTAATTCTTGAGCATTTTTCCATATGTTTCATTCCGCTTATGTCAATATTCGAATATCCTGCGAATTTCTATGTAAATTCTTATAAATCTTGTCATTTTTTCTTTTCTACAAATACCAAATAATCTATGGAAAGTATCATTTTGGGTTATCTTTGGGTATATTATGAAATAGATAAAGTAAATTCAAAAAGACTGATGATGTTGAGAAAGTGTCTGGATGTGAATGTATTTCAGATAATGCCCAAGTTTGAAATATCGGTGGACATTCAAAAAAGACATGATTAATAGTTTTGATGTCCACCCACAACTTCCACAAAGAGAATCACAACTAATACTTCTAGATTTTACATTTGCTGCTACCGGAAGACAACCTGATATTGTTTGCTAGATAAAATATTTTATTTTTGGTGGACACCTCAACTTTCACACCCAAACCTGCAATATTGTAATTGTGAGTCCATAAGTTACTATTTTTATACATTTTTCTGGATATAGTGTTTCAATCATATAACTTGAATTAACCGTATATTTTCAAATTTTCGTTGGAACAGACTAATTGCCAATGACTGTATAATACTGACATCCTCTAGGATAGTAGTTGCTTCTAGCAGGGACATATTCCAAGTATTTGTCTCTCTTTCTATCAAATCATTAACCTTAAAATATTTGGGTGCACTGTAAATTTGCAAGTTGGTGAACTCGGGCGAGGAGCTGGAATCCAAGGATCATTCCATACAGAGATACTTGAACTTGTTCTAACCCTTTTGATTAGTCATTTTTTAACCAGAGATCTAGTTGATTTAATACTCCTCCATTCATATGAGGGTGAGTATGATCTTCAAGGTTCCAATGGATCTGAATGCCGGTAGTGCCTACTTTTAAACACATGTGAATAATGATTCTGGTGGATACATTAGTCTCCATAAATGTTTCATTAACATTGCTGTATTAAAATCCTATATATTCATAAATTCAAGTCCACCCTCATTTTTATGCCTACATAATTTCTTCCATGCAATTCATTGCATTCCTTGATTAGAACCGCTGGAACTCCACCAAAACATTGCACTTGTAATTTTCTTTGTTAATGTTCTTGGCAACCTATATGAAGACATTCATATGTAGGTAATGCTGTAAAAAATGATTTAATCAAAACCACTTTACCCCCTTTCGATGAAAATTTCATAGTCCAACTATTTACTCTGTTCTGAAGTCGCTCATTGATGAATCCAAATACTTGTGTTTTCGAACCTCCAAGACTTTCGAGAATACCTAAATATGTGTCCATTCCTCCATTTGTAGTTATACATATTTGTTTCATATCCTATTTGATTCCCTCATTAATCTTATGACCAAATTGTATTGATTATATCGAAAAATTGATTTATTGTCCTGACGTTGCCTTAAAGTTTTTTAGTATTCTAAGTATGACTTGACACTCTTCCTTTTTTTTTTCTTGGCAGAAAAAAAAACTTTCATCCGCAAACAATAGATGAGATATAACAGGACTTGTCCTTGCTATTTTTACTCTTGTTAATTCCTTTTCCTATTATGCTTTCTTTATATTTGCTATCAACGCTTCTGTACATAAAATGAACAAATGTGGGGATAACAGATCTCCTTGTCACAGATCCCTTACCGGTATAATATACCTACATGGTTGCCCATTGAGTTACACCTTATATTGGACTGATTTATAAACTTCATCATCGAAGAGATCCAAATTTGGGAAAACCCCATTTTTAAGGAGTTTCTAGATGAAATTCCATTCAACTATATCATAAGCTTTACTCATGTCATTCTTTATTGCCATAATTTACATTGACATCATTTATGTGTCCTTAAACCATGGAATATTTCATTGGAAATTAAAATATTATTTGAAATCGATCTATTAGAAACAAAAGCCGACTGATTTTCATAGATCAAACCCGGAAAAACCGTTTTAGTCTCTGACATAACATTTTGGATATAATCTTATAATCCACATTACAAAGATTAATAGGTCGCAATTCCGTCATTGTAGATGGTCGTCTCGTTTTGGGAATCAAACATATATTCGTCCAATTTAATATTTGATCAAAACTATTAGTCTTCAGGAAATCATTAACGAACTCCAGCACCTCTCCCTTTATTTGTGGCCATGCTCTTTCATAAAACAAAGCGGTCATGCCATCTGGTAAAGATGTTTTTTTCCAGATACATCAAAAATAGGGCTTTCCTGGCCTTTTTTTAATAGCCAATACCATGAACATGTCATTTATCTGATCTGTGATTACTGTCAGAAATTCCCTTTAAAACTCCTCAAAATCATCTAAAGATGTAGAGGTAAACAATTCTGAAAAATAATTTACATCTATTTCCTCCACCTTTGTATCCTTGATTACCCATTCATCATTTGTGTTGTACAGGCCTACGATCCTATTTTGATCCCTCTATTTCTTTGTTAATGCATGATAGAACTTCGTATTTCGATCAGACATTTGATACAACATATGTATAGTCTTTCGCTGCCAGAATAACTTTTCATCTCAATAAGCTTCTTTAACTTTTCTACAATTTCTCTAACCTCTTTTTCATCCCGCATATTAATCCCTGAACCTTTTTAATGTCTTCTGTAAATCATTTATCTTTTTTTTTTCTATAAGACAGCTTAAGTTTTCTCCATTCGGATATTTTATGTCTGCACATTCTAATATGATCCACCAAATTTTCCCCACTACCTGTCGTAATTGTATCTCAACCTTCTTTATAGATTCTATTAGTCCTTCTTTCCCTATCTATTTCTTGTCTACCTAAATTGATACCTTTTCTTTCCTCTATGTTTCTCGATCATAGCCACAATTGATCTCTGATCAGATCCCACCATGCTTACATATTCGACGAAAGAGAAAGGAAACCCATTATACCATTCCTCATTGGTAAGCGCCCTATCAAGACGACATCATATGATTTGCTTATTCCTTATATCTCTCCATGAAAAAGTATTCCCTACTTATGGAAATCAATCAGATCACAGTTGGTTATCATATTTTTCGAAGACGTAAATGTTGATGCATGTTGTAAATGACCTCTTTTTCTCATGATTATCCGTAATTTCATTCAAATCTCCTATTATAAACCACAAATCATTTCTACTTAAGCTAAACCTTGTTAATCTTTCCCAAACCTGATCCTTTAAATTATGTACCAGATCTCCATATACAAAGGATAAAAAACTTGGTTCCTTCGATCGTCGCTTCAACGTCAATAATTATATTACTGTAAAATACAATATCAACATCATATGTGTTATTGTAGAACAACGCGAGATCCCCACTAGAACCTCTTAGTCCTAGCGTATGTAAATGTTTGTATCCAAAATGGTTTTGAAATTGTTGCACAATAAAGATGCTTGTTTTGTTTATGAGAGAAACATAAATTCCGGTTTATTCTTAAACCAAATCTCTCATAAATAACTAATGGTCCACTTACTTTCTATATCTTAGCAATTCCGACTCAAAATCCATATAAATAATTTTCATTCTTATTTTCAAGAATTTTTTGTTTTTCTTTTTCTTTATTAAAAAAAGAAATTGAAAAAACCTGCCTAATATTATTCTTTTTTCTTCAAAATCCTTTTGGCGTAACCCTGTTGATGTATAACGATTCCATCCTCCTTTTGTATGAATTCAAGTCCAAGATAATAAATAAGGATTCCCAAATCAGACATCTAAAATTCCTTTTTCATGTTCTTCTTGAACCCGTCTATAACTTGTATACATGTGCCCATGACAAATAGATCATCAACATAAACTGCTACTATGAGTCTGTCTTGTTCGTATTTTGATCACACCTTCTGAACTTGTTTTCTTTTAGGGTCTGATCTAGCTTGTTGTTCCACGCACGAGGGGCTTGTTTAAGTCCGTATAAATCTTTTGAAAGAAGATAAATTATGTTCTCCTTATTCTTGCATATGAAGCCTTTGGGTTGTTCAACATAAATGGTTTCTCCTAACTCTTTGTGCAAGAAAGCCGTTTTGATGTCATAGTGGTGAATCTTCCAGCCATCTGTAGCTGCTAACGCAATCAGCATTTGTATTGTCTCAAAGCGTGCAACTGGAGCAAAAAAATTGTTGTAATTTATCCCTGCTTGTTGAGCATACCCTTTTGAGACCAAACGAGTCTTATACTTAATAATCGATCCATTTGCATTCCTTTTTAACTGATAGACCCCACTTAAGTTTGATTGGTTTAACTCTTGGTGGTTTCTCAACAAGTTTCCAGGTGTTATTCTTGTTGATAGATCAAATCTCTTCTTCCATTGCTTTTTGCCATTCACGGGTACATACTGCTTCTTCTTAGAACTCTGATTCTCCATGTAGGACTATAAGAAGTTTTTCCATCTCAAGCATTTCACAAATCAGAACATAATCGTTGAGGTGCTTTGGTTTCGCCGAGAGACGACTCGATCTTCGTAGATTGGGCAGAGGAGGATTGATGAAAGCTGTGTATCATTCTCCCCTGCTTCATCAGCATCATCCTCTGTTTCGTCTCTGTTTTCCTCTGTATCTGCAGTCTCTCCTGTTTATGCATTCTCCTCTGTTTCGTCTCTTTTTTCCTCTGTATCTGCAGTCTCACCTGTTTATGCATTCTCGCTTTCGTTGTCGTTGTTGTTATCACCGTATCCTACATCATCAAACATTTAATGTTCCCATTCGATTTAAAATCGTCCCGGTTTGTGAGAATCATTACTCGATTTTCTTTCCCAGCTCCAGCTCATTTCCTCGCGAAACACGACATCTCTACTTAATGCAATTCTTCTTGTTGTGGGATCGAATGGACGATACACCTTTGAGCCAGGTTCGATTCCGAGGTGCTTGAGCATTTTTGAACGATCATCCAGTTTCTTAAGATGATCTGAATCTACTTTTGCATATCCAATACATTCGAACACACGAAGGTGGTGTATGTTCGGCTTCTTATTCTTCAAGCTTTCATAGGGCGTCTCATCTTTTAAATCTTTAGTGGGAATCCGATTGATTAAATAAGTGCAGTGTCTTACCGCATCACCCCACAAATAGTTAGATACATCTCTTGCTTTCATAACACTATGTGTCATCTCCAACAGAGTTCGATTTCGGCGTTCATCAACCCCATTCTGTTGAGGAGTGTATGGGGCAGTTAAATGTCGAGTGATTCCCATGGTTTCGCAAAAATCATTGAACTATGTTGATGTGAATTCTCCACCTCTGTTTGTACGTAGAGTTAATGTTTGTTGTGAGTTCTGACTCTACCATAGCCTTGAATTTCTTGAATTTATCGAACATAATACTTTTGTCTTTCAGCAGTATTGTCCACATATATCGAGAAAATCATCAATCAGTACAAAATATACCGGTTTTGAGCTGATGTGGATGGTGTTATAGGCCCACACAAATCCCCGTGAACGAGCTCCACCGGGGCAGAAGCTTGAAAGTTGCAGCCTTTGAGAATGGTTGTCTTGGATTTTTTCCAACTAGACATGAGGGGCACACTTCCATTTCATTGTCGATTTTTGTTATCCCCGTGACTAGATCTTTTGATGCCATTTCTTGCATTCTTTTGAAGTTGGTATAGCCAAGTCTCTCATTCCATCTCTCGGTTAATGTGACTTGCATTAGCTTTAAACAGTCAGGTTTAGCGATTCCCATACGAACTTTATACAATCGATTCTTTCATTGTGTTATTCTCACAAGTAACAAGCCATCACGATCATGTAAAGTTAGGTGTTCGCCTCTCATCCTAACGTCGCAACCTTCTTCTGTAGCTTGTCCCAAGCTAAGTATGTTGCTCTTAAGGTCAGGGATAAAATAGATTTCTTTAAGTCTTTTTATTTGACTTATCTTTCTTTTGAAGAGGATCGATCATCTCCCTTTAATCTCCACACAAGAGCCATCTCCAAACCTAACCCTCCAGGTTATGTCTTCATCTTTCTCCCTGTCATGTGATTGCTTGCCCCATTATCCAGGTACCAAATATCATCTTCCTCCTTTTCTGCTTTGAATTTCTTTGAAATTAGGTTTTCTTCATTCAAATAGACAATCTCGTGCATGAACAAATGGGGTATCAGCCTCATGTGTTTCTATGTCATGAGTTGTCTTGATTTGTTGTGTTTCTGAGATTTTTGCCTCTTGAATCTTTTGTTTTCTCTCTGGACAGACCACCGCATAATGGCCTTTCTTGTCGCACATGTAGCATATAACCTCTGAATAATCGATACCTTCTTGATCATTAAAACATCTTTGTCCTCGTCTGCATCCCCTTGTTCCACGACCTCTTCCTCTGAATGAATTTCCGTAAGAGTCATGCTGGTTGTTCGAGAACAGAAGCTTTCTTTGATCATCGTCTTTGTGTTCTTCTTTAATTCTCTCCTCACAAGCTTTCAGACGTTCGACTATCTCTTCGAATGGTGTGGTATTTAGACCCAAAACTTGTTCAAGTGACGCAGCAATTTGGATGTATTTGTTTCTTGGAAGACAGCTTAGAAACGTTTTTACAAGTCTTGATTCTTGTATGGATCCTCCAAATGACATGGATTTTAAAGAAAAACTCAATAATTTCTCTGCGAAATCATCGATTTTCTCCGAATCACTCATACGAAGCCGTTAAAACTCTGCATTAAGTGTTTGTAGTCTCGATTCTTTAACATGATCTGCTCCTACGCTTCGTGTTTTAAGAGCTTCCTACATCCCTTTTGCAGAATCTAGTTCTCCTATTTGAAGAACAAGATTTTTGGGAATAGATTAGAAGATTAAGGCTACGGCTATGTTGTTTTTCTTGATGTCGGCAGAATCAGATTCAATGACATCCCACACATCATGTACTTTCAATATTGCTCACATTCTCATGGTCCAAACTGTGTAGTTTTAGCTTATGAGCATAGGGCACACTTTTTGGTACTCATGGTTCCTTCACTCTCGGTTGGATCTCCGACATGATTTTGACTTCTCGCCAAGATAGCTCTGATACCAAATAAAAGTAATAAACAGAATTTGTAAACACTCTTTTATTAAGAAAAATGCTCAAAACCTTAAACACTTTAATTATCTCTAGCTTTCGATCACACTTTGATCTGTAAAGCTATCTCTCACTTTTCTCACAGCTACAACCTTTGCTCAGGTCCTTATAAATACTATTTTCATTCCCTTTAATCTCTCAAAGGATAAAACCAAATCTCCTAAAACTTATTCTCTAAGTTATCCTATCGATAAACACATACTTATCTTAAAGATACTTTCTATCTTAAATCTTCTTTTAGTTATCTTCAAATCTCTTATTGATAACTTCTAAGTCAAGTGGAGTTTATCCAACACATAGGTCCCTATCACATAAAATCCTCTTGTTTCCCTAATACAGACCATATTACCACCAAAAATTTGACCAACATGCAATACTATTCCATCAACTAAATTCACAATCCTTCCATTACTTGTATTTTTGGTGTATACAAACACCAACTATAAACCAAACGATAAAATGATAATACTGAAATCACAATAAATTATTGAAAAAACCATTGAGAGCCACATTGACTTTCTTATTAGGCAGGAAAACAAAAGCATTAAAAAACTAAGACGATACAGACTAAGCTTCTTGGTTCATGTCGGGATCCTGATCAGCTCCTTGGACTCTGATCACTACATTTCCTTCTCACCATCATTTGCCTAAAGTCCTTACCCTTGCCTTTACCCATTCCCCTTTTTGCGAGGAGAGACAATTTTTTGAACCATCCTTTGCTTAGTAATTGACCCCACATATATAACCGAGGGTTGGAAAAGCCTTTTCTTTGCCCCCTGATTCCTCCTTTTCTTCTCATCATCCGAATCTGGTTTAACATTCTCATAACCTTTTTCAATTTCTGTTACCTCGCTAGAGTCATTGATTTCTTGAATTTCTTGTTTTTCCACTAACACAACGTTGTCCCTTATCTCTTGAAATTCTATCATTTCTGAATCTAAAAATTCCTCATTCTTACAATCCAGATCCTCTACACCTCATCATTTCTAATTCTAGTTTGCTCATGTTCCAAAGGCTTACTCTTAACCGGGCACGATGGTGGTGAGCTCCTTATGTCGTCTGTGTCATTGTTGTAGAGCTGCTTCCTTCCTGTCCAGTTAAATCATTACCGTGAAAAGCCTGCAACATCAGTCTGGTCGGATCTGGGAGTGTGCTTTCCACAGAAGTAGTCTTTAACTTGTTTAGTCCTTGTGGTACCGTAGCAATCCTCTGATGAGAACCTTTTGGAGATCCAGTTGAAAGCTGACCCATATTTGCCTCAACTTCCTGTGTGATATCATTGCTCTTGTCTTCCTGTTTCCTACTTGGTGTTTTGCTCTGTGATAAACCCTGTTCCCTCCACTTTTCCCAGTTCCCTTGCTCCATAAACCTTTTTTAGCCTCATCCTCACTGTTTTTTCCCAATCTCTCATCCTTTTTCTCCATGGAGACTGCCTCTTTGTAACTCTTCATATTCGAAACTCAACTTCTTGTGATCATCCTCTTTTCTGTCCTCCATTATCTTGTGGTTTCCTTTGACAGATGGACACATGTCAGTGTCATGACATAAACTATGACACCTCCTGCAATAACTATATAATTTTTCATATTGTAAAGTTACCACTGCCTGATCTTCGGTGTAAAATTCAATGTTTGTCTCAAATATCAGAGGCTTGAACCCATCAATCCACACCTGAATCCTGCCATTTTATAAATCAATCGCATCATCAACCACCACACCTAAACCTTTACCAATGTTTCTGAATGTTGGTTCATCCCACCGTTCAAGCTGAAGATCAATTACTCTAACCCAAAACAGGATCCTAGATTGTTGATTATGATCCATCATCGACTCCCACCTTACCAAAGACAACATCCAGTAGTCGAAATGGAAAGGTTCCATCTGAAGCACATTTTTTATATCTTCTTAGGAATCAAAATAAAACTGAAACTTCCCCATCCCAAAATCTGCTTCTGCCACACGTTCCTCCATCTTCCAAATCTGCGGCACCATGAAAAGCAGAGCTTTCATATCCTGCATCCGAGGATTCATATATATCCCGATGAATGTTTTCGAATAGACCTTAATGAGCTCTGAGTTATCGAACTGAGGGACGGACACCTTCATTTGTGGAGGAGCCGCCGCTCCTACCTTCCCTGTGTTATCTGTCACCATAAGGTTGCTCTGAGACATTGTTACTCTCTCCTCGTCGTCTAAGAAGCCCTTAAGAATTTTATGTATATGATTTTCCGTAAAACAAAAATTGTTGAGAAAGCTGAATAATGTAGTATATAAAGAACCTCTGAACCCAAATCCAAAACTCCATGAATCATACTCTCTACAAAATTTTCCTTCCATAAACATACCAATTGATTAAGATTCCAAATCCCAAACTGATTTGCCATATACAGTCTTTTATTCTTCCATTTGTGAAATCATCACCCATATTATTTCTCGATGGGAAATGAATAACTTCAGATTCCTTCGAATACTCATCCAGATTTTCTTTTGTTGCCGTAAGTAATATCACATTATGAATCGCATCTTCCCATCATAGAGGCTTCCAAAATCGAAACATACAAACCAAATTCCTTTGTAATCCAAAAAACCTCGAAAAATCCTTATAAACCTCTCAAAAAACCAAAAACCAAAAAAAAAAACGTACCAGATGCCATGGCTCTAGTTAAACCAAATCCTCATACACCATTGCCGTCGGAAAGACACATGGAGTCGAAGAGATCACCTCGTCGAAATCGCCATTGTTTTCTTTGGGAATGTTCTTAACCTCATATTAATAATATAATATTATTATAAAAATATATTTTAAACGAACTGTGATGACATATTTTCACGATAGACAATGATTTCCAAAACAAATATAATCTACTAAATAATTGAATATGTTTTACTCCATATTTTCTCTATTTTACTACGTATGTTGCATATATTTTAATATATTTCTTGATGGTTAAATGCTTATGAAATCAAATGTATCTGATGGAAATAAAATCAATTTCAAGATATAATTTTTGTAAAAAAATGATCAACTTTATGATTGTGCAAAATTTAATATTTTCATTCCTATAATTTATTTCAATCATAAGGTTTTCTTTCTCATTCAAAATTTTATCGACATTATACATATTTTCTTCCCAAGTTTTTTTGTTTTAAAAAATATAGAATCTTCTATGATGTGAGTCAGATTTTACCCAACTTTTCCAAATGCCCAACAACAAGATAAGTATAGATGAGATCGATCCATATAAACCAGTAATTAACATTACTAATCGAGTTAAATGAAATAAAAGTAAGAGTTTTTGTTTGCAGGCTAGTGACAAATACAACAAATAAATAACTTTTTTTTTTTTTGTACAAACATTTTTTTTCATTCATATTAATCTTCGGGACTACAAAAAAGAGAAAATCAACCATCCTTTTCACTACTACAATGAAACTTAATAATAACAGAAAATTAAAACAGATAGATTCTCAAGAGAGATTGACAGCAGACTTGAAACAGAGCTCAAATTCGTCGATATGAACTTCACATTAAAACAGGAATGTTGTGACTTAGTCACCTTATGTTGTGATGATGAAAGACAACCCTTACCTCTATAAATTTTCAAAACGAATTCAATTGCATCTTCTAGCCACGTACATACGACTACACAAGATAACAAAAATGGTGAAAGAGTTGAAAAGTTTCCTCATAGAGAGGAGATATGGAGGAAAGGTTCTTTCCCGGGGTGGGGAGAATAATGATAAAGATCTCTCCCATTGGGGAAAAAGGTGGTGAATATCTCTTCTTGACAAAGGATGAATGTGGCAAAGGTCTTCTGACAAAGCGAGAAGGATGTTTGGCATGACGAGCGGCTTGAGGGCTGGAGAGAATCATCCGGCAAAGGGGCAGTTCACCGATGGAGAAATTCTTGCCAGTAGCGGAGAAGCATACAAGATACTCCGAGGGTATGAAAAGATTGACGGTGGCTTAGGTGGAGGGGTTGGATCCGGCGGGTCTGGTCGATTCGATGGTTCCGGTGGATGAAGAGGGTTGAGCATCACTGGAGCGAACTTCTACTGATGGGGAGCAAGAGGGATGAGCAGATCTGACTGGTTCATCGGCGCAGAGGGCAGAGGGAGGAGAAAAACCATTGGAGCAGGCTCAAATCACGTCGCCGGTGAAAGTTGAAGAGGGTCTAGCGGTGAAGATATGAGAGAGGAGAGCAGCACCGTTCAGGAAAAGGAAGCACAACGTCACCAGAGAAACACCGGAGGAAGGAGTTCATCTTGAAAACGTGCAACTACCTCGAGTTTTTGTGCCTCAGGGAAAATTCTAGGGCGAACTCTACATCAAATCAATGAAAGCAAGTAAACAAGCACCTAATAGACGTAAAATCAGTAGAGAAAGTTTCTAGGTGTTGGATAAGTTGCAGGGTTGAAAGATCAAACAATTCAGATAAATTAAACGACTGAATTTTGATAGATATTGTTCTTGAACTTGAAACAAGTAATGTAAATTGATATACTTTCTTAGTACCAATTACTATGTCAAAAATATATATATTTCAAATCTCGTAGGTATGTATACAAGTTTCATGTTCGAATTTGGTTTTCTTCACAAAGCTTCACAATTCTACTTATGTAAGTTATGATGCTTCACTCAGACAAATTTGGTTAGGTATAAAATAACACTTTCGATGAGTTTATTTATCTAATGAACAGTAGCTAGATGGTCAATCAAGCAAGTAGCAGTAGCACTAATATGGATGAAAAACTTTTTAGAAAAACTCAAAACTAACAACCTAACAATTAAACCATATATTACTTTTGAAAACCAATAACCTAGCGAGATTGCTATTCAAGCATATAGATGGTGAAAAAGCATTTAGATGGAAATAAAAAATTCATAATCATAAATTTCAATTAAATGTAAGAGGGTTCATAAATCTTTTTTATTTAGAGATACAAATACGAGATCTTTTTCTAGAAAGTTCTTTAACCAAAAATATATGAAAATTATGAAAATTTTGCACGTCTGGTGGTTATTTTGGTGTAATGTGGTGGTTTTGTCAAAACAAAAAGCTAAAAACAAGTATATATAAATTTTTGGATCAGCTAAGGTAAGCCTGTGCAAAAAATTTTTTGTTGAAAGTGATGTTTGCTTCAGTCGGGAGCTATTTAGACCAAGGCATGGCCCTTATTGGCTGAGGTGAGTTGCATCGGTCAGGAGACAAGGCGTATCCAAGCTGAGGTGAGTTTGACCGAGGCTGGAGCTCATTCATGCGTAGACATCCGACGAACATGTCTTTCATATGCAAGTGATTTTTAAGTCATTTGTATCTCTTAATCACTTGCATATGAAATTTAAATCAAATGATTTCATCTTCACCAAAAAATTATTGGAAATGTTCTATTTGAGATCGGACTTTTGGTATATTAAATGTATGTTGTTGAAAATTACATTTTTGATGTTTTGAAATCTTAGTTAGTTCTTTTGTCCTGAAATCATGACTAGATCATGTCATACACTTATTTTATATTATTTTGATGTTTTTTTTATTTAGATTTAAAATACTTCAAATATGTGAAAGCATAAAATCAAACAAAAATACTTCAAATTTGTATTAACAATTATAAGAAAAACATGTAAAGTAGAGATAGATCGAGTCTCTTAGATTTAAACATTTGCTTGTCGTAGAGATATATCAACGACAATTCAAATTAATAGTTTTAGTCGGTACTTTGCGTTATGAAAAAGGTAAAAAACGCCCCAGCATTGTCTTTGAATAAAATGGCCTATAACCACATTGTTGTTAACAGCTAGTACGAAGTATATTAAGGCCCATCGAAAAAAGAAAAACACAAAGAAAAGCTTAAGCCTGCACATCTTGATCTTGTCATGACGTTAACTTTAACTGTTGTGTTCTAGAACATCTTTTTTTTTTTTTTTTAATATCTTGATGACGTTCAATACTATGGGACTTTAGGACTTTTGGAGTGTTGTGGATTGTGGCATGATAAGTTCCCCATACTATGGGAGTAATTTATAAGTCACAAATGTTTTTGACCTTAATCGAATGTGGTCATTTTTATTTTTTTTTAAAGGGTCTCGAATGTGGCCATTACAATCAGGTTATTTATAAGGTCTTTGAGATTGTTTTTACTAAACTTAAATTTGATGTGAGTATTTTTTTTTGAATAAGAGAAACAAGGGTTTTAATATATGCATATTCCCCAAAAAAATATTTATTAATTACACTTAGAAAAAGATAGTTTTAGGCATCCTAGTGTTCGTTTTGACGGAGAATCTTCTATGAGCATGAATCTTGGTTTTTGACAGACAATCTGCATATAAATTGTTAATATATTCAAAATAATTTTGAAATTTGGAAATTCTTGACATTTGGTAGTAATTTAAGAAACAATAAACATATGGTTGGTTCAAACCCGGCATAAAAATTACAAGTCAAGAGAAAAAAAAAGTTGAAAACTTGAACTAACCTGCATATTTCTAAATGCTAGTCGGGTTTAGTTCAAAAATATGAATTTCTATAGAAAAATAAAAAAATAATAAAAAGACTTTTTTATCTTAGTTTAATGGTTTTATTATTCCTCATAACATTGAGGGTGTTGGGTTCGAACCCCATGTGTAATGAATTTCAAAGGTAACTACAATTATGCCACATGATTCCGATAACAAAAAAAAACTTTTTTTTTAATACATAATAACAAAAAGACTAACCGTGGACATATTGAAAAGATTCTAGTATTCTCTTTTTTTTACCAACGATAATTTATTATAATAAAATAAATATAATATAAAAATAAATAAATATTCATTTTTCTCCACAGAAAATTTATCTCCACAGAGAGATTAAGGTAAAGGACAACTGAGCGACGTGGACGCGCTTGAAGCCCGTCAACAGATTTCCTTGATATCTCTTAATCTCTTTACTTCATCACCACAACACTTCATTGATCATTTCTCTCATCCTCCGACGCAGCAGCACCACACTCACAACAAAAATGGCTCAAACCATGCTGCTTACCTCCGGCGTCTCTGCGAACCAATTCTTGAGGAACAAGAGCCTTTTGGCTCAGCCAAAAGTTCACCATCTTTTCCTCTCCGGAAACTCTCCTGTTTCTCTACCATATCGGAGACCAACATTGGTTCCTCTCGCTATCTTCAAACCCAAAACCAAAGCTGCTCCCAAGAAGGTTTTCACCGACACTTTGCTTCTTTAACAAGAAACATCTATCGTGTCTGGACTGTAATGTTAAGATTGTTTTATACATTTTAGGTTGAGAAAGTGAAGCCAAAGGTCGAAGACGGTATTTTCGGAACGTCAGGTGGTATCGGTTTCACGAAGCAGAATGAGCTTTTCGTGGGTCGTGTTGCTATGATCGGTTTCGCTGTAAGTCCCCTCTCTTTCTCCCTGAGACACATAAAGTTTTGTTATAAGGAAGAAGCTCTGATATGAATGTTGAGTTCTATGGATAGGCATCGTTGTTGGGTGAGGCCTTGACTGGGAAAGGTATATTAGCACAGCTGAATCTGGAGACAGGGATACCGATTTACGAAGCAGAGCCATTGCTTCTCTTCTTCATATTGTTCACTCTGTTGGGTGCCATTGGAGCTCTTGGAGACAGAGGAAAATTCGTCGACGATCCTCCCACCGGACTCGAGAAAGCCGTCATTCCTCCCGGCAAAAGCGTTCGCTCTGCCCTCGGTCTCAGCGAACAAGGTCTCTCTTCTCAAGATATCCCTTTCTCTCTTTGGTCACAACAAACTAACGCGTAGAATGAAACTGAGTTGATCTACCTAGTAGTAGTAGAGACGACTTGGGCAATGCCAGAAGTTCGAGTAGTCCTATGTTTAATTCACCAAAGATTCAAATATTCAACAAGGAAAAACTAAAGTATAGAATTGAAAATAGCCGTAGTTTAGTGTTTGAATATAGTATAGTTTCCAAATCAACTCTATGATTTATTTATATCCTAAGATACAAATATGATATTACTGAGAATCATGTAGTCTAATCCATAAAATGTTTGTTGTTTGGTTGTGTGAAGGTCCATTGTTTGGGTTCACGAAGTCGAACGAGTTGTTCGTAGGAAGATTGGCACAGTTGGGAATAGCATTTTCATTGATAGGAGAGATTATAACCGGGAAAGGAGCACTAGCTCAACTCAACATTGAGACCGGCATACCAATTCAAGATATCGAACCACTCGTCCTCTTAAACGTTGCTTTCTTCTTCTTTGCTGCCATTAACCCTGGTAATGGAAAATTCATCACTGATGATGGTGAAGAAAGCTAAACTCTTTATGTACTTAAAAGTTAGTAGATTGTGAGACCATCTTCATGTTGAGACAAAAGGAAATGGACAGTTTAAACTGTTGTAATACTTAAATCCCTTTGTTTAAACTTGCAAGTTTCTGATTATATATGTAGTTTCATTACACACCTAGGTTCATTAGCATCTCTAGGCAGAAAAAAGGTTCGTCATGGAAATGATTTAGGTCAATAAACTAGAATAAAATTAATATAACTTATTTGATTACAAAACAGAGTGAACATGATACCTTATTTTTATTTTTTATGCATAACTCTTTTATTTCTCTTTTCCTCCCTCTTTTTAAAGGGGTATCTTTTTGAAATACAACAATTTAAGAGCACAGAAGAGAGTTTACAAAGACATAAGCATCAAGTCAAAGAGATAAAAGAAACGGGTTATAGAACTAAACATATAGACTCGCGTGAGACCCGTACCATCTATGGAATGGGAAGTGTAGAATGTGAGACTTGGATGTAGCTGAACCAAGTTGATAGGAATGAGAGACCGGAGTGAGAAGTTTTGGTTGCCGTGCACGCATGGGACGCGTAGGGCGGTCCAAACTTGAGAGTTTGATGCGGAGTACGCGTTTGTTGGATATCCTTAATCAAATCGTTGGTCTAGCTAGTTTCTCTTCTTCTACAACTCGTAGATTGAGGCTTGAAGAATAAGCTTGCTGATTATATTGAGTTTAGGGAGTATTGAGGCTGTCCTTACCCAAACGAGAAGTCGCCTAAAGTTCAACGGAGGAGTTAGAGAGCGATGTGTTCAGAAGGCTGACAAGACTGTAGAGGAGTAGATGCAACCGAAGAAAAGATTGTCTCCATCTGACAAGGCAGAGTACATATATGCATATGCTCTTCATTGCGATTTCATCACTGATTTGATCCTCTTAGCATCAAGCGAGGCTAAAGGCATATTTTGGGGGAAACAAATCCCAAAGGCAATAATTAATATGTAGGAGAGCAATTTGTTTTAGAATTAATAAAATAACTGTAAAATAGAATAAAGATTGAATATTTAGGTTATATTTCTATGACCATAATGTCTTGTATTTATACAAGTTACAAAACCGACGGAATAAAAACCCTAATGAGATACATAGAGAAAAATAAATACAAGTGTAATAGGAATATATTTCACCATGCCCCTCCCATCTCAAGTTATAAATGTCTAACTTGACAAGAAATGCGTCAAATTCTTTGCGTCCCAGTGCTTCTGTAAGAATAATTGGCAAGTTGATCTCTTGTAGAAATATGAGCTGTCTTGATGATCACTACAAGAAAAATGGTCAATTCCAACGGTAACATTTCGTCAGTTAACTGTTGAAAATAGCCTATTATAACGGTGAACCAACAGCTTATATCCGTCGGTTCTACAGTGTTGGAAATTTTTTGTCCGTCAGAAATTCTTCAGAAAATTTGAAGAGATTTTTGACGGACACAGTTCGTCTGTAAAGAGGGATTTTTGACGAAATCTTTTTCTGACGGATTTCTAATAGATAAATTTATGAGGGATTTCTGAGGGAAACAAGTCGTTAGTAAAAACCAAAGGATTTCCGACAACATCATTTTACGACAAATTTCCGACAGCTTACCTTTCCGACGTCATCCTTTTCTGACGGATTTTCGAAAGCTTACCTTTTCGACGGATTTTCGACAGATGATTTACGAGAGATTTCCGACATTCTTTTTCGAAGGATTTTTGACGACCAATTTTCCGATGGATTTCCGGTAAAAGATTTCCGAGATATTTTTGACGGACTCTTTCCGAGGAATTTATAACAGACACTTTTTACAGATTTTCGATGGGCGATTTTTCAAGGGATTTCCGACAGCCTATATATTTTAATTTTTTTCCAAAAATTTTGAAAATATTTTTTTTAATAAATTAAATAAAATTAAATAAAAATTAAAACGTTGAATAGCAAAATTAAAAACGTAATTTGAAATATTTTTCGACAATAAAAATAAAAACCTAACGAGGCGTTGATTTAAGACGAAAAAACTCATCCATCTGAGCTTTCATTTGACGGAGAAGTTGTAGATCCTCTTCATGCTGTTTCTGATACTATTCACGTTGTATCCTATCCTCTTCAAGTTGTTTCTCGAGTGTTTCAGTCTTTGCATTTAGTGCTGCTATGATAGAATGTCTTGGACCTCCGTAGCTGCAGACTGATGAACCCGATGATGTAGAAGCATTGTTAGGTATACCGTAATGACGACCCTTGGCTTTTGGAGTTAAATGCAAGTAAAAATAAAACAAAATTAAATGAAATAAAAAGATATTGGACTCAAAAGATATTAAAATTTTGAAAACTTTACAAACATCATAGACGATTTCGTTAAGCTTTTCCAATGGAATTTCTGTGCACGGAGGTCCATCGACAGATTTTGGGGATTGGAGAAACTCTTCCCTACGTTTCCTTACAGTCTCACAAATCTCACGATCAAGCGGATCATCAATTTGACTTGTGCGTCTATTTGTGTGAGCATCTTCGAGAGAACGAAGATACGAAAGAGGCTCCTCTTCCATGTCGTACTATTAATAGAAAAATCAATTATGAATTTATTAAGTAATTAAAAGAAAGTTTTCATTACATGAATACTAACCAGCTGCAAAGCCTGGGAAGCCTTGCTCATTGCTCCAAAATTATGGGTCGCGATACCTTTTCCCTTCCGATCACTCCTACGGTTTTGAGAATTGGTGGTGGATATTGCCTGAGCTTCTGGCGACAACCAATATTCACCGAGTATGCGCCACAGGTCGGGCTTTTTGATCATCTCGTTCGGCAGTTTTCCAACCTTCAATTTTTCTTTCCACTCGCCCATCTTCTTGGAGTACATTTTGACAGCTTTCGTGTAGAAAGCATTTTCACGAGAAGCGTGATAGCTGGATCCCAAGTGATCCACAAAACCTTTTATTGATGATGAAAAACCTTAAATCTAAAACAGTGGAGAATATAGAACTTATGATTGTCCATTGCTCTTGAAATGTTGTATGAAATCCTTTGAAGATCACTTGTTGATCTTCTCCTCTACACCTTCTTCTTTTCACAATTCCTTTGATGAAGAGGAATTTCTCTTCTGGTTTTCTTATTGTTCTCTACTTTACTTTTCTAAGAGTTTAAATTTGTCTTAATGATCAACCACACACCATCTGTCACTCCCTCTTATGTCTTTTTATTTCTGTCGAATGGACACGAGGAGAAAAATTGTGTCTTTTAACGTATCTAATCTAATATTTTTTTTATCAAGACCGATTCATCACGGTTTCACTTCTAATATATTAGTTTCTGTAAATTTTACAAAGAACTTGAACTTTAATAATCGGACTGTTAATACATCTGTCACTATACGAGAAATATTCTTACAGATTAGATTTCGTTGATTGATCTAGCATGTTCAAATGGCCTCGAATTTCTGGTCTCTCATATGCAATTTTCAGCGGCAAGTCACATTCAACTCGTATTTCATTACTACCATTATGAAAGTTGTAGTCAATAAAGAAAAACCCGCGAACCGATCAGGTGTAATTCTGTCAAAACCTTTGTTTATGAAGCCTTATTTATATTAGTGACATTATTTGAGACAAAATATACCTACTAGTTACTATGCTTTATCCTGCAAGTAGTGGCATTCTCCTCTAAATGCTGGGCTCGACAAAACCAGGTACAACCCAAGCCCATAAATATTCATGAGCCCATCTTCACTTGAGCTAGCTTCTGCTTAGAGCCTGTCTGGTAGGAGTTCCTGCTAGTATTTTGGATCAAGATCAGATTTCTTTCTCTGGCATAACTCTTTAACTGAGCTTCCTAACCAGATCTCCACCTCAAATACTTGGAATTCTCTTCATCTTGTTCAATAACAACTTGGAATTCAGTGTGGCTATTTTAACGAATCCCAAAAATCGTTTTTTTCTTTGGGTCATCATGCATGACAGGCTGTCAACTAAAAGGTAGGCTTTGAATATTCTTCTCATGCTCATTGTCTCCAGAGTGTTGGTGCTCTTTCTTCTCTCCTTCCACGAGTTTTGAAGACATTGTTACATGAATTAAGATCTCCTTAAGAAAACCTCAAGCTTCCTATCATTTGTAAGCTCATCTTACAAGGTGTCATTGACCACTTATGTCAAGAAAGAAAAGCATGCATGGGAGAAATTTATTTTTTAGGGTTTTATTTAATTAAAAATTATCACTTAAATCTTAAATATATAATAATCACATAAATTATTTTTTAAATGGAGAATAAAATTATACAAAAATAAAATTCTATCTCAAGAATATATCATATTAAAATATGCTATTTTTTGTTTAATTTAGAGTTCAGTTCATTTATGAATAAATTTACTTTTTGTGGAAATTTAGAGTTTACATCCTATGTCGAACAAAGGATCTGCTCCCGAACTGACAGCCGGAACAAGCACCTCTTCCTCATCTTCCTTATCTATCAGTTAGGGAACACCAATCTCCGAGCGGGATTAAGCAACGGCAGCAAACTGTTTCACTAGAGAATTGGCCTTGTTCGTAGATCTTTCAACACAAGTTGGAGCTGAGCTCGAGCATTTACGTATCGAAGACATGATTCAAAAAGAAAGATGAAGAACATGGTGAAGTTGGACTTAAAATCTTAAGTATATCAGGAAAATTAAGCCGCAGTTCTCAAAGACACGGAAGCAGATAAATCAGAAACTTCAAAGAAAACATTGAATAAAAATATCCAAGAGAGAGAAAAAGAGAGTAGAGAGGAAAGAAGAATACCATTTTTCTCAAGGAATATAAGTGAAAATGAAATGAGTTAATGAAGATTTTATAAAAAAGAAAAACGTTATCGAACAAAATTATTATTAAATCTACATGACTTCTCAGATTTTACATCTACAAAACGGTAGTGAATCATGTAATGATTCATATTCCAAAATATTCAGCCGATCTCAATTTATGCTGAGCATATCATTTCTTATAAATTTGCCGAATTCTGATAAAACTTGTTCCACAAACTGGGGAGAAAAGGACATATTGTTTGAGATAGACTCCATACCCTCATAAAAAACCATTTCTGAATTAGGACAGCTTGTAAAATTAATCCATTTAATAAGAATAATATGCATAAATGCCTCAATTAGCGTTCTATGAGCCATTAACGTAATTATACTACTTTCACCGTTAACCTAAATTATTGACGTTAAATACAGTTGATTGTATGTTAATAGTTATACAAAACATAGTTTTTTTCATTCTTTTAGAATCATTTACAACAAAAAACAAGATATTCTCAACATTATATATTTAGAGAAGATATTTCTTTTAAAAACAGTCTAATATTTTACGTAATCATGTCTTAAGACTAAAATTTTACAGTTCCAATGACTTTAAAAAATGTATTTTATGCAGTGTGTTAGGTTTTTTGTAAAGCGGCAGATAAACGCTTAGCCGTATACATAAACATATAGGTGGAGCTTAGGCATATATATATATATATTACAAATTTTAAGAATCTTAACCCTAAACTTTAAATATTAAATACTATATATAAACTGCCACATAAGCCTTGTTGAATAATGTATGTGACATCACATGAGGAAATCTAAATTTTAAACTATAATGGAGAGCTGAAACATAATGCTGTAACTCTGTAAAAAATAATACTATTATGAATGAAAGAGCGCTAAACCTTAGTAAAAATATTGGTGAATCCACACTGATTAGTGTCACTAAGCATTTCATATGCAACATTTAACAGAAAATTTAAACCCTAAATTAGAATGTGGGGATCAAACATAATGCCAAAACTATTTAACGAAATGATAATATCTTAAATAAGAAAACGCTGAGCCTTATTCAAACATTGTTGAACACCAAGTCGATTGAATTACAGTAGAGGAAAACTGATCGCTAAACTATATGGGAAGAACCCAAACATAATGTCTTTAACTACCTGATTATGTGTTAACCCAAACCCAAACATATATCTAATAATATTTCTATAAGCATTCTCGTATTTATAAAAAAATTTATGTGTTTACCCCTGTAAGTAATAATAATTCATGTTTATATGTTCATAGCATCATTGTGTCGTCTTTAAAAATTTTGCCAATTCATTAGAGATATCTATATACATAACGTAAATAATAAAAGGTTGTAGTCAATATAGTTCATTACTATCAAAATTAAAGTAGTTTATGCTAGCATTTGAAAAAAAAAAGTGATTAAAAATAACTGTGTAAGGGCTTAAAAAAGTATAGGAGAACGAATGACATTTTATAGATTTAAAAAAATATATATATACTTGTACCACTCATACAAATGGTTCGGGACAAGATTTAGTTGGATCGTCTCTTATTGATAATTTATGCATTTTTCCAGGTGTCTGCCCTCAGGTGGAATAGTAGGTAAGTAAAGGATATGAGTCCATCTATTGAGGGAACGAGGAGCAGCCTTCTTAGCGAATCTTCTTGGAGGAAGCAATATTTTTCCTATATTAATTTGCACAAGGCAACAAAGCCTTTAAGCTTCCGGAATAGACGAAGGTTTCCTTCCCAAAAAAATTCTCTGATGCTAAATTTATACATTGATCAAATGAGAGTGGTCGTTTGAGAATTGTGTGGTGGTTTATGTGAGAATATGACTGTTTAAGAAGATTGAAAGTTTAAGAGAGAGATTTCAATAAAAGATTAAGAGATTTTGGAACTCCATAATAGATTCTTTCTATTGTGTTTCTGAGCTATCTTTTACATCATTAGGATTACAAGTTTTGTAGACAGAAACTGATTAGGGCTGAGAGGGGAGAGCCCCTGGCTAAAGACGATACAGCCCTTTATTTGTTTTCTATGTCTAAAACGACAATTGGATCGATCGATTTAAGTCAGATCGGTCGATCCTAAGTGTGACCGGTCGATCCCGTGTGAGAATGGTCGATCCCGTAACTTTACGTAAAAACGGATCGATCGATCCTTATATACGATCGATCGATCGTATCTCAACACTCCCCCTCAAGTTTAACCATGGTGAATGGTTGAACTTGGATATCATGAGAATCCACCTCATTAAAAACCTTAGAATGTAAAACCCAGTGGGACAAAAACATCCTAAGGGAAAAAGAGTATGGTCCTCATGATAAGGGGATCATGGACATGGAATCTCTGTGAGTCCAAGCTTTGCATGGATGAACTCACAGACCTTGGTACTAGCGGCTTTGGTGAATATGTCTGCTAGCTGATCAGAGCTTCTTGTGTAACATGGAAGAATGATCCCTTTCTCCACAGCTTCCCTAACCTTGTGACAGTCCACCTCTATATGCTTTGTTCTTTCATGGAAAACTGAATTAGAGGCAATATGGATTGCAGCTTGATTGTCACAGTGCATAGTGATGGGTGTTTTGGTTTCGATGCCAAGATCTTGAAGAAGTGCTTTCAACCAGATGCACTCAGTGGTAAGCTTCCTCATGGCTCGGTATTCAGCTTCGGCGCTTGAGCATGAGACAACCTTCTGCTTCTTAGTCTTCCAAGTAACCAAGTTTCCTCCTATGAATGTGCAATAACCTGTTGTAGACTTTCTGTCATTCCTATCTCCAGCCCAATCAGCATCACAATAACCAACAATCTCATTATTTCCGTTGTTTCCCATCCATATTCCTTGACTGCTTGTTCCTTTCAGGTATCTTAGAATACGGTGAACCATCATCCAATGACTGATCTTTAGTTCTTGCATGTGTTGACTGATCTGATTCACAGCAAAACACAAGTCAGGTCTAGTAATGGTAAGGTATATCAACTTACCAACCAATCTTCTGTATAGTTTAGCATCTTCAAATGCGCCTTCTAGCTCCCCCTCAGGTTCAACTTTGTAACCTTCTTCCAATGGAGTCTTAGCTGCTTTGGTGTCAAGCATTCCTGCTGTGGTTAGTAAATCAAGTATATATTTCCTTTGTGATATAAAGAGACCTTCCTTAAACCTGGACACTTCAATTCCCAGAAAGTATTTGAGCTCACCAAGATCCTTAATATCAAACATGGATTTCAAATATTCTTTAGTAGATGAGATACCAACCTTGTCATTCCCAGAGATGATAATATCATCTACATAAATGAGAATGACTACTATACCTTCCTGGCTTTGAAGTGTGAACAAAGTGTGATCAGCTTCCGATCTTCTAAAGCCTCTATCTCTCAGTGTGACATTGAGCTTGTGGTACCAAGCTCTAGGTGACTGCTTCAGACCATAAAATGCCTTTCTCAGTCTCAGTACTTTCCCTGGTGTCACAGAATCCTCAAGACCTGGTGGTGGAGTCATGTAGACTTCTTCTTCCAATTCGCCTTGTAGGAAAGCATTCTTGACATCCATTTGCCAAAGGTCCCATTCTAAGTTAGTGGCTAGAGATAAGACAACTCTGATTGTGTGAAGTTTAGCCACCGGTGCAAAGGTGTCTCTATAATCATCACCATAAGTTTGAGTGAACCCTCTTGCAACCAATCTTGCTTTGTATCTCTCAATTTCTCCATTGCTCTTATACTTGATAGTGAAGATCCATCTAGAGCTTACTGCTTTCTTCCCTTTTGGCAAGTCCGATTCATCCCAAGTGTGGTTTTTAACCATGGAATGATGTTCATCTCCCACTGCATTTCTCCAGACCTCATGTTCCTTTGCTTCCTCATAAGTTCTCGGAATTTGCTCCTGATCAAGGCTGCTAATGAATGCATGATGCTCTTGGGGTATATATGCCATATTGCATACTATCTGTTCTGGATGAGCTACTGCCTTGTTATTGTAATAGATCCTTGTGTCTTTATAGTGAGAAGGGAATTTCAGCCTACTACTTCTTCTTAGAGGAACCATCTCCTCTTGGCCTCTTTGTAAAGTGTTCGAGATTGGTTCTTCTTCTTCTTGCGCTGCCATACTTTCTTCGCTGGTCTGGACCTCTTGATCATGACTCCCTTAGTATTCAGTTTCACTATTTCCCCCCTCATGGTCAAGGGGACCAAACAACTCTTCAGGCATAAATTGTGCAGTAGCCGTGTCATTGGCATTGGTATTTGCGGTTTCCGCAGGAGCAGAGGTTGAGGTAATGCCAATGTTTTCCAGAAGCTTCCGTAGGTGTTCAGCTCGGTCACCAGGGCTGGATGACAGATCTTTGATAGTATCCCAGTTTTGATCCTCATAGAATGTTTTGGACTCCATGAACTTGACGTCTCTAGAAACGAATACCTTTTTTGTCTCTGGGTCATAACACTTGTATCCTTTCTGAGAAGGAGAATAGCCAATGAATATAGCTTTGGTGCTCTTTGGTTCTAGCTTGTTGCGCTGATCCCCTGGTACTAGCACAAAACAAACACAACCGAAAACCCTTAGATGATCAAGATTAGGTTGAGTTTTGTTGATTACCTCAAAAGGAGAGTGATCTTGTAAGATCTTGGTAGGGGTTCTGTTAATAAGATAGCAAGCTGTGACCACTGCATCACCCCAAAACCGTTTAGGAACATGGGCATGAAACATCATAGACCTGGCTACTTCCATCAGATGCCTGTTTTTGCGCTCAGCTACTCCATTTTGTTGAGGAGTGTATGGACAACTAGTTTGGTGTGTGATTCCATGTTTGAGAAGATGTTGTTTAAAGGCATTGCTTGAATATTCTCCTCCATTATCTGACCTAAAACATTTAATCTTGGCATTGTAATGGTTAGTTATGTAAGTTTGAAAATTTATAAATGCCTCTAGAACCCTATCCTTAGAAGGGAGCAAATTGATCCATGTAAATTTGGATTTCTCATCAATGAAAGTGACAAAATACTTATGATGTTCTCTAGATTCACATGGAGCAGTCCAAACATCAGAATGCACTAAGTCAAAACAATGGTCATAAATGGTTACAGATTTCGGAAAAATAGACTTGCAATGTTTTCCAAGGATACAAGCTTCACAATCAGCATTGTTAAAAGTAATCCTAGGAAACAACAATTCTAAAACTTTATTATGGGGATTTCCAAGTTTAGCATGCCACAAATCACCATTTATTTCAGACTTATTAGAACTAGAAAAACAGTAGAGAGGTAATTTAAAACAAACTTCAAGCAAATATAGGTCGTCTTTGGTTCCTCCTTTTCCAAGAATTCTTTGTGTCTCAATATCCTGAAATGAAACTTCATTAGGACTGAAAATGACATTGCAATTGAGATCAGTAGTGGCCTTTTTAACAGATAGAAGATTAGAGGTAAAATTTGGCATATAAAAGGCTTTAGATTCTTTTCCAAATAACCTAAGTTTTCCTATCCCTCTAATTGGTATTTGAGCTCCATTTGCAATCATAACATTCCCTATAGTTGGTTCTATATCCTTTATCAAGTGCAAGTCACTAATCATATGATGTGAGGCACCAGAATCGACAATTAGAGGCTTAGAGATATTTGATGCATGATAAGAAGCTTGGAGAGATTTACCCAACACATAACCAGAGTTTTCTTTGAGTGCCTTGATGAGGGCCTCAAGGTCTGATTTCTTGACAAATTCCTCTTGAGGAGATGTCATCATGGGTCGGACCTCCTTGTTTTGAGTAGGTGTCACCTTAGAGGATGACCCATCATGGTACACAGCCATTGGAGATGGACTGTAAGACCTTTCATTGTAGGATCCGGCTTCTAGGGAGAACTGAGCTCGTGGCTGAGCATTCCATCTGCTTTGCTTTAAGTGAGGATGCAGAATCCAACACTGCTCTTTGGTGTGTCCCCTTCTCTTGCAATGATCACACAGGGTCTTCTTGTCATCAAACCTCAAAGTGTTTCTGTTGAAGGCGTTCTTGTTGAATGCACTTTTATTGGCTGTGAATAGTTCTCCTTTCTCCTTTCCACCAAACAGACCAAGTGAGCCTTCCTCCTTCTGAATTTGAGCACACACCTCATCAAGGCTAGGAAGTTTATCAGCTCTTAGAAGATGCTTCACAAGATCACCAAATGTTGGACTTAGAGTGAGTAACAGTCCAAAGACCTTGTCTTGCTCCCTTCTTTCAAGAATCACAGCCTGATCCATTGTGTGTGGTCTGAGCATTTCTAATTCAGCCCAAAGGGATCTGAATTTTCCAAAGTGCTTGGTGAAGGCTTCCTCCTGGTTGAGTTCATTAATCGCCTTTTTAACTTGGTAAATGCGACTCAAATTTGAGGTATTTCCAAACACATTCTGAAGTGTATCCCAAAGCTCCTTGGCTGTCTCACAGTAGGAATAAGATTCCAGGAGAGATGCTTCAAGAGATCCTTGAATGATAGACAATACCAATTGATCTTCTTGGAAACACTTTCTTTGACCAACAATTGCTTGGTCTTGGTTTTCATTAGTGTCTTCTTCAATATGAGACCATAAGTCATGGCTGCAAAGAGTTGTCTTCATTGTTCTTGACCAGAGTAGGTAGTTTAGGCCCTTCAACATGACTGGAGCACTGATGTTCTTTGGCTTCTCCATAGTCTTCACAATTTGGAATGAATTAAGATTTTAGAGAATGAAAAGTTTTGAGCAATGAAGATTTTTTTTGGTTTTGAGATTAGGTGCGGAATTTAAGAGAGATTAAGAGCAACTTTGCTCTGATACCATGTGAGAATATGACTGTTTAAGAAGATTGAAAGTTTAAGAGAGAGATTTCAATAAAAGATTAAGAGATTTTGGAACTCCATAATAGATTCCTTCTATTGTGTTTCTGAGCTATCTTTTACATCATTAGGATTACAAGTTTTGTAGACAGAAACTGATTAGGGCTGAGAGGGGAGAGCCCCTGGCTAAAGACGATACAGCCCTTTATTTGTTTTCTATGTCTAAAACGACAATTGGATCGATCGATCTAAGTCAGATCGGTCGATCCTAAGTGTGACCGGTCGATCCCGTGTGAGAATGGTCGATCCCGTAACTTTACGTAAAAACGGATCGATCGATCCTTATATACGATCGATCGATCGTATCTCAACAGTTTAGTTAGGAACTTTTCCCACAGATCAGTACCCTTTTTCTGTTAGAAAGTTCTTAGGAATCATCTTCAGAACAAGAGGAGTGGGGCTGGACTTCTCTTTTCATTGATCTCAAGATGCATTTATGAAAGAGTAAGTTTCTTTTTCATTCCATTTTTATTTATTTCTCTTCCCTTACCCCCTCTTTCTTATGTCAATCTTTCCTCTATATAGACAAAGATTATGTGCTCTACGTGACTTAAAATTTTCTCTTTTCCTCGATAAGTCGCTTTGGGCAAGAGTGTCAGGTCAGCTTGTATATACCGCCGAGTTAGAGGGTCTCCCGTTTGGTACGCCGCATAGCTATCCCTGTTTTACCAAGTTTAGTTGGCCACGTTCCGTTTCACATGTCATTCACCGGTTGATTATGTTAAAACCGGTTCCAATAACAATAGCCATATATACATATTAAAGAGAGAAATAGGTCATTTCATATTATTTTCCCTAAATTTATGAAATAGATATCAATATATATTTTAGATATCAATTAAGTAGTTTATTCCTCTCATTAAAGTATAATTGTTAATTAAAACAAGGTGGTCAAGTTTTATTGGTTTCAACTTAATAGATAAATATTCATATATAAAAGCATGTATAAGGAATAAAAGAATTTCCGACATTTTCCAATGTGTATATGTATCACTGATTCAGTACGTGTGTGATAAAAACATCATCCAAAAGATTTGAGATTTTTTTCATACATTGCTTTTATACCTTATAAAGTTACAAGAAGGAGGTTTATGTAAGTGACGAAATTTATTTTTTAGAATTAGTCTTTATTTTTATTTAGAGTAAGTTCATCACTAAATCTAAAAGAATTTACTCATTGTTTTATAAGAATTTAATTTTAGTGTGGTGATAAAATAATTAGAATATGTTAGTCAAAAAACCATTTAAGTATGAAGTGTTTGACTACAGAAATGACAAAAGTTAGGTTTTGAAATAATTGTTTTTTTATAGAAATTTCAACCTACCATTTTTGTGTTATTTCTTAAAATTGCCACCAAAATACTTTATATTACTAGAAAAAACAGGTTGTCACAATATTTCAACTCTATTGTGGTATGCTGTGAATGATTTTTTTAAAGTGGAATACAGAGGATCTTTTATATGTTTAATTACACATAGAATAATTATGTAACACTATATAGAGTATTTCAAAATAAAATAAAATTTGATTCATGAACTTTAATCTTCATATATAGAAATTTTAAAAAGAAATGTATAATGTCCCCATTTAATTGATTTAAGATATGATTCATGCACATTACCCATGTACGTACAGAAATTTAGAAAAAAAAATTTACTTAAATTTAGATGAAATTTCAAGGGTTTATAAATTAATTAATTTACATTAACATTCCAATTTGACACTATATATGCCATCACTTTTTTGTGAAACAATTTGTGAAATCTAAAAACCAAACCTACAAGCCGCCATAGCTTAAAAGAAAACAAAGGTATGTATGATTTTTATATGTAGATTTATAATTTTTATATTATTACGTGGATTCAAATCCTTATACTTTTTCATTAAATAAATAAAAAGTATTTTATTTTTTGTTAGTGAGTAAAAACTTTCATATATATATTTATGAAATATATATATGCTCTGAGGAAAAAGTATAATTTTTGATTATTAATACACTAAAAATATGAAATTTCGTTAAGAAACCATCTACGTATCACAAAACAAAAAAAACTTAATTTTATGAAGTTAATGTACAATTATCCAATAACATCGTTTCTTATTTTGTTTATTTTTTATTGTTGTTGGTAGAAGTTGAGAAGAAACAAAAGAAAGATGGAGCAAACAAGTAAGAGAATACAGGTAGAGACAAAGAAGTTGAAACCAACTTTTACCTGTGGTATCTGTCATAATATACTGGAACAAGCCACAGCCATAAACGAGTGCCTCCACACATGTGAGCCATCAATTCGTTATTGTCTAATCATCAGTCGTTATTTATCTCAATTCATCTTTCATAACAAATACTTATATATATATATATATACTAGTTATATTCACAGGTGGATCTAGGAAATTATTTTATATGGGGTATGAAAACTTGGATATATTGTTCGCCCTTGGTTATATTACTTTACCTTGCATATATATTGTTCGCTGCAAGAACTATTTTCCCTTCAATCGATGACTTCATATCGTGTATTTAACATGATTACTGGAGTTTATGTAATTTTTTCAACTCCTAATAAAAGACTTATTAAATCTTTGTAAACAGTTTGTTGGAAATGTATCTATGACAAGATAACAGAAGAAGATTGGGAATGTTGTCCAGTCTGCAAAGTTGATCTTGGTCCGAAACCTCTCGAAAAACTTAGGTATTTATTTTGATCTGTTTGACTTGATCATTTTTTGTTTTTAGTCTAAAAAACAGTTCTTGGTATATGGACTACTTCTTGAAACAGTTTTTAAGTTAAATTTCTGTTCAAATTTATTTCTCTACACACACATTTATTCTTCAAATTGATTTGGTTTGAATTACAGACATGACCACCTTTTAGAAAAGTTGAAAAATAAGTTCTTCCCTCCAAAGCAAAAAGATGCGGAGACGGAATCCACAAATTCTGAAGCTTCGTCGTCGTGCTCAACAAATATGAAATATCTTGTATAATTTGCTACAATATTGGATCGTGACGAGTCCAGCATCATTTCAGAATGTTCAGGAGCTAAGACGTCATGGTCTTTTCATGAAAACCCTTTCAATTGTTTAATATGTTTAATCCGCTCTACTTTCACATCATGAAGAAAATTGGTTGATGTAATAAAACCCAAAAGTACTTGAAAAAAAAATTATTTTCGATTTGGTTTAAAGTTTGAATTTACATCAGTTTATTATTATTTTTTTGTCAATTTAATTTAATAGTATTAATATCTTCTTTAACATTGTAAAGTGTTAGGTTTGAATCTCAAACATGTATTATGAATTTTAAAAGTGACCACCATTAACATGATTCCGACTACATCGGTTTACTTAAACAAATTGATTTTTCAAATTCCTTTTTTAGGTTATTTCTTTGAGTTTAGTAATGGGATTAATTAACTATCCTCAAAATACAAATAAGTAAACCAAGAACAAACTAAAACTAACAAAATATTCAGAAACTTTAAGTTTAGCGTTTTTAGGGTTACAAACTAGTTGTTTTTTTTACAATCATATTCATTCGCATGTCGAACTCATTTGTTCCCGTAAAAGAGATGGGTACAAGAGAGTCACATTTTGCACAGTTTTTTTTTTTGTATGATATTAAAATCATATGTTTATACCTACGGTTACTAAAATAGTTTTTCAACAAAATACTATTATAGATGACACATATCTAGAATTGAAAATATAAATGAATGAATAATATGTTTTAATTATTTTAAAGCTAAAAATGTTGTACCTTATTATTTTGTAAGAAATTAATTTCTCCAGTAGTGTGATAGATCAACTAAAATATGTAATTGAAGATAATCTTGAGAGGCTCTTTTAAATTATTGAATACGTTTTCATCCGCTCTACTTTCACATCAAGAAAGCAAATTTGGTTGATGTAATAAGGCTTTAAAGTCCATAGACCATTAATTTCTGATTCGGTTGAATTGAACTAGATTATTTTTATGTTTAGCTTGTATATAAATCCATATATATTTATATATATAAACTGATTGGTTTATCAAAAAAAAAATTGGGTATATATTGGTTCGGGTATATGAAGGGGACAAGAAACAACTTGAATATTTTGAGAGGGATGAGTTCATCTATATGAAAAATAGGAATGTTCAATCCTTGTTTCTGTTTGGATTATTTGAGGCAAACTAAAATCGATATAGTATAGATCGGTTTGGCATAGTTTCTCTTTTTAATCAAATTCAGCACTGTTTTTTTCATTCTATAAAAGGTAGTTTCGATTTTGGTCAAATTTAGGTTGTAATTATATACATTTTTAGGTCCCTTTAGGGATAAAATCACATTTTTAAAGCGTATTTAGATATTTTTATTTTGTGCTTTGAATTAGGTTTGGTTTTTCAGATATGGTAAAGTTATTACCATTTTAAGCTCAATTCTAGTTTCATGTACTATCTTTTTGTTTATAAACACTATTGATTTGGCTTACAATATCCCATGTACCACGTATATCTGATATGATATCGTAAGAATGACGGATACAGCTAAATCATTAGCTTGCAGTCTCCCCAACACATAATATTTATGTGTAGGCCAGGGTATTACAACCGAACCAAGAAAATCAAATAGGAATTGACCCGAAATAACCAATTTGGTTCAATTTTGGTTAGAGAACAAAAATACCTATTCGATCTTGAGTTAAAGATTCACGTGTATGGGTTCGGATCCGGTTCTTACTTGAGATCTGAATTGAGGAACCGATTATCCCACATATGTAAGGTATTCACTAAAAGGGGCTACGGACGATTTGAATGATTTGATATTCAATTGAGTATTATTAGTTTTTGATTAAAGCATTTTTAATATTATTTCTGATATTACCAAATATTTTGGATAAAATATTGTTATTTTTGGTATAGATATCCGAATTTTTAAGAACCAATATTTTTTGAACAATTTATAATTACTCATTGTATGTACACTAGTAAAAAAACAAATATTACAAAATATTTGTGGGTGATAATGAAAAATTTAGTGATTTTTAGTGGGTATATCCGCGAAAAGGCACAAAAAAGTTTCGTGGATGTAGCATCGTATGTAGGAAAATTTGTGAGTTTTCATGAGTAAAAATACCCACTAAATAATCTGTGGCAAAATACCAATGAATTTCCACAAAATAATTTGTGAGTAACCGTTCCCACTAACACTGACTAAACAATTCATGGGTACCCACAAATTACCACAAACTAATCTTTGGGGTTACCCATGAATTGCCACTAACGTTTTCTTAGGTTTAAAACTACCCATTCTTTCCCACTAAAATTTTAGTGGATTTACCCACTAAATCCCACCAAATATTTGGTGGGTATATACAATTAATTATTTTTTAATGGGATATATTTATATAATTATTTAATTTTATAAAATTTAATTAATTATAAAATTAATAATGAAAATAAAAAAACTTTTTGACAACTAAAAGCATAATATTATATATAAAATTAAATTGTTTTACATAAAAAGTTTTGAAAATGAAAATAAATGCCAAAATAAGAAAATAACGCAGAAAAATAAAATCTATGGTTCTGGATCATAACCAAAGCGAACATCAGGCAGCTGTATTGGATCATAGTCATCAGGCTGATTCCTCGATGATGATCCCGAACCTCCAAATAATTGTTCCACAATCATATTTATCTTCCCCATCAAACTCCCCACCTAGCTTTTGATTTCATTGATCTCACTTCGGAGATCCTCTTGGGTGTTTGACGGATACTGAACGGAGGGAGGATAGAACTGCGTCCTTGCACTGTCGGGGCTGTACACCTGTCCTTATCTTGGTTTGACCCTCTTCATATTTAAACATTAAATAATTAATTTTTTAATAAACTATGAATATACAATTAGAATATCAAAAAAAAATTTACCTCGAAATACAGTTGGTTAATGACTTCCCGAGGAGGACCAGTAGTGGAACCAGCTGTGCCCGATGAATCTTGGTATTGAGAAGCCGCCTCTTTAACATCCTTCACGAGTTGCTCAATGACCAGATATACGTAAGTGTCATCCGTGCGTCTATGCATCTCCTTCACCAAATCCAGAATGGATGGTGGCTGGGATCCATGCCACTTCTGCTTCTGCGTAAAAAAAAATGATTTTTTTACAAAATGTAATAAACATTAAAATTATTAAAGCTAATGAATAGATTTATATATTAATGTATGAGATAAAACTTACCAATCTGTAGTCAATCTTCGAGAAGGAACGGGGCCTGACAATGTGTTTGTGTGTTTTTTTGTCGTCTATCTTTTTTTTTACGGCTGTTGGCTGCCTTTTGACTCTTGTCAATGGCTTTCTCAGTCTGCCACTCTTCAATAAGAATTGTCCAGCCACTATCGTTGATAAATGTAGGCTGCGACCCCTCTCGCTTCTTCCTATTAATCTCTTGATTCCTAACTTCGTATTTTCCTACCATTCATAAAAGATGATGTCCTCGAAAACGGGATTCCAGTAGTAGTTTTGCTACAATTCGAAAATAAATTTTTTAATATAAAATGTTATAAATAGACAATCAACGTTTAAATATTATATAAAAATTACCACAAATGTTCTCCACTACGCTTGAATTTTTTCTGGAGCGTTTTTTTCACATTGCTCCAGTTCTTGCATGGACTCCAAAAATTACCTTGCCAAGTGCGTCTAATAAAATTAGTGACTGGATCATCGATCCCAATCCTTAAAATTTTTTTTAAAAAAGTTAGACTTCAATTTGTAAACATATAAACTTTAAACATGGTGAAAAATTTAGTGTATTACCATAGTCCTCTGTTTTTCTTATACGGATGCAGGTGAGGTTGTGATCGCCTAAAAAGATTATTGTATACCGCTTGTAAATGGTAATGTTACTCTAAAGAAGCATTCCTAGCAGATTTCGGGAGATCGAAATAAGTCTGAACGATCCCGAGAAACCTCCGCTAGACGATGTCATCACCTAAATTAGTTTTTCATACAATTTTTCCAAGAAAATTATAATTTATAAAAATTAATATGTTTTATTATGTTTTTAACTAGTGAAACTTTTATATATAAGTTTCACTAGTTAAAAAATGTATTTGAATTTTTTTTTTCATATATTTTGTTTCATTTTTTGTAAATTTTGTATTTACATATTTTACATAATTAAATTTAGTATTATTAAATTTATAAAATTTGGTATTTGTAATAAAATAATCTATAAAATTAATTTTAATTACCCAGATTTATATAAAATTTTAATTTGAATATTACTAAACACTAATTTATAACAATTCCTTGTACAAAACTATTAATTTACGTAAAACGTAATGATAGTTGTTTGAAAAATTTAAAAACACTAAACTATATATAAAAAAAAATTTCAACAAACTACCCAAATTTATATCATAAAACATGTAGTGATTGATTCCAAATAACATATACTAAACTAATAAAATCATGAATCTATGAAATTTTGTGAAATCCTAAAATCAAATACAATAAATACAAAAAGAAATATAGAGATAAAACGAAATTACCTTATGAAATGCGGAAGAGAGGAGATACGGTAGTAGAGGAGCGTTGGTGGATCGCATGAGCTTCGCCGGAGATTCGCCGCCAGTGGAAAACAGTTTTTTCTCTCTGGTTCGTCGAATGGAGGAGAGAAAGATTCTGTGAAAAACTTACAAAAATTTTTTTGGGTAGGCTTAAAATCCCATGAATTCTCATTATTTTTTGTGGGTATTCAAAAAGCCACAAATAGGCACAAAAATATTTGTGGGTGCACTAAAAAACCCACGTTAACCCACAATTTTTTTCGTGAGTATTCTAAAAGGCCACGAGTACCCATAAAACTTTTTGTGGGTAATATTTGTTTAAATTTTTTGCAACACCCCGAATACGAACTCAGGTTACTTATAGTTTAATGGGAAGCTTAACCATTTAAGATGTTGACGATTCTTGTATATTATTAACATTTAATAGTACATAAGCACTCCCAGTATAATTTCGGAATTCTACGGTTTAGGTTACGACCATAACTGCGGTTAAATTCCAAAAAATATTACGGTTTGTTTATAAAATATTATATTTAATTTTATGCTTAGATGTAATAAATATTACATTGAATTTTACCGTTTATTTGAAATATATCGTAATCATGTTTAAAAACTAAACCAGATTTATGAATGGAAATAAGTCTGTGTATAACATTAAAAACAATATCATGTTCATAATAAACAAGATATATTGATTATGCAAGTCCAATAAAACATTACAACTAATGAAATAATAATTTAAAACGACTTCTTAAACAAGTTCATTAGAGAATTGAAAATATTAAACATACAACGGTTATGGAACAAGTACATAATAGAATACTAAATTTAAAAACATATGACTGTATCCACTCCAAACTTACAATTTTCTTAGAACCAAAAACTTTTTTTGCCTTTTGTTTCTATGGTGGAGAATCTAAAAATCCGTCGCAAAATTCACTTTTGATTGCATCAAGATCTAGATTTAATTTTGGGCTTTCTGGTCTTTGGAAAAATTCATAATCATATTAGTGATCCTTACACTCATTTGAAATACTTCCACCGTAAGTATCTGACTTTTCATTCAATTGAGATGGTTGCACGTCTTCGATTTGCCTATAAAAAACCATCGACAACCAGCTTCTGGTCAGGACATTATGGCTGTTTATCATATTCATGTTTACAAAAACTGAACTCATATTTAATTTTGGGACTCAAAACATTGGCATGACAGCATTAATTAGCTTCCCACGATTATGTGGGTATATCTTCAGTATATTCATCGCACTGAAATTCAGTTTCCCATGAGAATTTTGGAATGTGGTAGATGTTTGGCAAGCACTGGTTGTTTGGCACTAATGTTGATGTATAATCTTCATTATGGGTTGGTGAGCACGAATCAAATTTCCACGAGTAAGTGGATATCTCTTGAGTGAATTCGTCGCATTGAGTTTCAGTTTCCAAAGAGTATTTTGAAAAGTCTAGGTTGTTTGCTACGCTTGTTGATTTAGAGTCTTCATTAGGAGAGTTTCAAGACATTATTCGTGTTATTGATAGTTGTAGAAGATATATACTTCATCATATGTATTTATAGTAAAAGTTATATGTTTATATGTAAGTAAAATCAGATCCACAAATAATGGAGATAGTACAAAAATTTGTAGTCCACATAATTTGTTTAGTCGTCGCATATTGTTTTGTCAAATCACGTTGGTTTGCAACGATTGTGTCCACATTTTATGTGGTTAACCAAATATTTCTTAGATTTGTAGTATATGAATATGTGGTCGATCAAAGTATCAAATTCTGATATTGAAACAAATAATTTATTACATCACCTATTTTTGATACAATATTTCAAATAAAGGCTTTACAGAAATAACAACACACATAATATATAGTATATTATTAGGCATATAATACACATCCCCTTTCTGAAGCACACATTAATCTAAAATAATTAAACATAAAAGTCGTAAGCACTTATTGTAATAAAGAGTAACCGTCGTGCGGCAATAGTAGTTGTAAAATAACAATAAACACAGTTCTTAATGAACCATCATGAACTTCAACAAGTGTTTGTCACAACAAATGTAATGGTCATTAGGACATTTTAAAATAGAGACCTCTAGTTCTTCATAAGCATCAATAGCCTGCGCCGATGGAGGTGTTTTCAGGACTACATTTTCCTCTCTAGCTCCAGAACGTGCTTTACAAGTCTTGTTTGGAGCACGCGATGTAGAACCAGGGTATATAACGGTTCGTTAAATTACTGAGATGAATCATAGAAGAAGGTGGGGTGTTTGATTCTGGTAAAGAATCAAGGAAAGAAGTTATTATCTTGTATTCCTCGATGTATTTAGAATTCTTTTCGATATGATGATATTAGATGTTTTGCGTTTTCAATATACTAATATAATGAAACCAGTACCTATTTATAGGTTTCTGAAAATTAATATAACAGCTTTAGCATAATAGATCATGACCGTTAAATGATGTATGACACATTTAACCATTCAAATGAGTAGTCAAATCAGATTTGTTCCATACACTTGTGTCCATATAATTTTTGTATTTTTAACAGATTTAAATGGACAGAAGTGTATGGAACAAACCCAAGTTGACAACTCATTGCATGTTGTATTTACTTTAATGTTTAGCTGTAATCTTACGTATTATTTTTATTAAACCATAATCTTGTTTATTAACTTAACCATTGAAATTTTTCTGGTATTAACCCATTATGTGCATTAAGTTTTCGTACCATTATCAGAATCAATCTAAGTCGTTAAATTTTTTAATCATTTCTTTACTGTTAAAACGAGTTGTCACATTTGCCTTATTTTAACCTATTATGAGAATTAAGTTTTCGTACCTTTATCAGAATCGATCTAAGCTGCTCAAAATTTTCAGTCATATCTATACCAATAAAACAAGTTGTCACATCTACTTGGTTTTAACCCATTATATGCATTCAGTATTTATAGTTTTAGTAGAATCGATCTGACCCGTTGAAATTTTTTCAGTCATATTTATACTACTAAAAAGAGTTGTCACATCTGCTTGGTTTTAACCCATTATGTGCATTAAGTTTTCGTACCTTTATCAGAATAAATCTAGACTGTTCAAATTTTTCATTCATATATATACCATTAAAACGAGTTGCATATCTGTCTTATTTTAACCCATTACGTGCATAGAGTATTTGTAGCTTTTGTAGAATCAATATGAGCCGTTGAAGATTGCGTATAAGACATTATATATTTTGATTCGTAAGAGGCCATTATATTATCTTGTCAAATTTGATTGATATCAAACGTTTATATCTATATGTTTTTGTATCTTTTTCAGAATTTTTGCTGAAACATTTCATGTAGCATTCAAAACTGTTTCTAATAATTCAGAGATGCAAGATCAACAACCAATTAAAGAAGTTGAAGTTTCAACGTTTGTGGACAAGTCATTTCATGCTTTTATGGAAACTAATCAACCTTTATACGAAGGTTGCACTGAAGAGAATATTAAATTATATTTGACATCATGTATTTTACGGTGGAAGACAGAGCACAATATAACAGATAGTGTTGTAGACGACATCGCCGATACTATAAAAAGGATTCTACCAGCCCCGAATACTACTACGGAGTCGTACTACAAAACCAAAAACATTACAAATAATCTTGGCTTACCTGTACATAAAATTGATGTATGTGAGAATAATTGCATCCTGTTTTGGAGGGGACAAGATGTCACGCTTGATCAATGTCGCTTCTGTCTTACGGATAGATATCATCCGTGGAATGGTCAAGGTAAAAAGATTCCTACACAACAAATGTTTTATCTTCCCATTACCGATCGTTTGAAAAAACTATATCAATGTCAATCAACTGTCGCACATATGCGAGGGCATGCCGATCATATTGCGGTTGAATGCGAAATGAATCATCCATCAGATAGAGCCGTTTGGAAACATTTCCAAAATATTTATCTGGAATTTGCTTGTGAAGCAAGAAACATCTATCTTGGGTTGTCAACGGATGGTTTTAATTCACTAGGCATGAGTAGTTTAGCAAACTCATTCTTGCGGGTGATAGTCACTCTATACAATCTACCTCCTGGTATATGTATGAACCAAAAAAAATTATTCCTCTCGATTTTGGTTCCTGGTCCAACACACCCAAAGAAAAGTTTGGACGTGTACTTTTATCATTTAATTAAAGAACTAAAACAACTGTTGACATATGGCGCTGATGCATAAGATATATCAACGCACAATTATTTTAAGATGAAAGCACGCTCATGTGGACGATTAGTGATTTCCCAACTTATGAGATGTTATATGGGTGGATGACTGATAAACCCACATTTTGACAATTTTAATATATCATTTTGTACATAACTCGCATTAGTTAACTATTAGAATTCATATTTTATGACACATTTAGGCTCATATGCATTAGAATTCTAGGATGTTTTCCATTTTTCGTTTTTCAGAGGATACAAAGCAAGTTAGGAATGTTTTTCGGAGTTTGCGAAGACACCAGTAGCTAGTGCAACGATGCAAGAATGATCAGAACGTGTCGCTCGGAGGAATGGGCTCAAATGATGATCAAACTTGTATACCCTTTGAAGTGAAGAGATCGATCGATCCAAGCATAAAACGATCGATCGATCGTTTATATTTTTGTTTGTGCGTGAATCTCCAAGACCGACTAGAAGAAGAAGAGAACGATTGAGCAAGTTTAGATCGATCGATATCCGTCAAGATCGATCGATCTACTAGCCTAAAATGTCTACGACGGATTAAAGGATTGATCGATTCCTTCGTCTGATCGATTGATCCTCATAAATAATTCTTTTTTTATGTCGTTTTAGTTTAATAAATCAGGTTTTTGGAACCTAAAATAGATTGGTTAAGGACAACCTAGGGAATACGTTTTATTCAGCCACCAAAAGAGAAAAAGTGAACAAGAACCCTAGGTCTTCATTCAACAATCTATGGTGTTTAGTAAGACAATTATAGATTTATTTTCTTAAGGATTCTTGTATTCTTCAATCTCTGCAATCGAATTCTGTTTTCTTCATCTTTTATTTTCTCCTCTGCAATTTCTATTATGTCTGAGTAGATCTTTAAATTCAGCCATGGATAGGATAGATGGTTAGGGGAATTGAGATCATGAGATGATATTTAGGTCTAGGATTGTGTAATTCATCACTATTAGATGTGTTTAATGCTAGGTTGATCATGGAAGAGTCAATTTAGTGAATTCATAGGATAGTCTGATTAGTGAATCGTATGATTCTAGCCTGTCGGAAGTAGTTGTCTAGAGAATTTGGTGAAAATTGACATGAATTTTAATGCTTGTTTAATTTTAGGGTTTGCAATGAGAATTGATCAAATTTTGTTCTAAGCATAGGGATTTCTACATGGGAATGTAATAATCTATCCATAATCTCTTTGTCTGGAAATACAAACTACGCATTCATGATTTAAATTCATATCTTGATCTTACCCTTAGTCATTCTAATGCCTAATCCATGGTTGAATTGCCTTCTTAATTAGTATATTCTTAGTTTAATTCATTTGCTATTTTATTTACTTTGTCTTTAGTTAGTTTAAATTTCTATCGTTTCACTCACAACCAAATCTTAAACCTCTTAGCTTAGATAAGAATTTCTAAAATTTATTGTGTTACAAGCCTTCCCTGAGGATCGATCCCGTTTATGCTACGAGAGGCACAACTGTGCACGTGCAGTCACTAACTCGGGTAAAATCTTGAGGATACTTATTAGTACACTCAAGTGAAACTCGTGGATACATTATAGACAGCTCCCATGTCCATACTGTATGGATTCAACCAATTCATTCTGGTTAACAAAAGGTCGAAAACATAGCTGGTTTGATTGTCATCGAATGTTTTTATAGAGCGACCACCCATACAAGTGGAATGTAGTTGCTTTCACCATGATGAATCACCGGTGTGGCGTAGTGGAAGAACAATATTGCAATCCATCAACCGTATACAAAGACTACAAATGACTGTCGAGTGTGGTGGCAACGGACACAACGATCCATCAAAAACAGTACACGGTTATGGTCAATATCATTATTGGTATAAAAAATCTATTTTCTAATCCTTACCGTATTGGGAGAATTTATTGTTTAGACACAACCTAGATTGTATGCATATCGATAAAAATTTCTTTGATAATATTATCAATACAATCTTGAACGTGCCGAGGAAAACAAACGATAAAATATAGGCTAGATTTGACGATAATATGCAGCCAAAAAGCGTTGGAACTTACATCAACTAGAGATGCTCTGGTTCCAATATTTCGAATGTCAAGGGAAGCGAAAAACAAATTTCTTAGTTGGTAGAAAAAAGATATTTGCTTTCCAGACGGGTATGCTTCCAACTTCGGTAGATGTATCAGTGAAAGTAATGCAACTTTTTCTGATCTCAAAAGCCATGACTGTCATGTCATTACGGAAAGACTTTTATCATTTGCTTTGATGGAACTACTCCCAAATCTGTATACGTAGCGATATCAGATATTCATTTTTTATTTTTTTTTATTTTCATAAACCAATATTAAATACTAATATTGGTTGTTACTATTAATATACAAAAATCACTTTTTTTTCCTTGACATCGGTGCCTCATCATTAAACGAAGCAGATGTCCAAACAATGAAGGAAAATATTGCAATTAAATTGTGCAACTTGGAGAAGATATTTCCACTTTAATTTTTTTATGTCATGGAATATTTACCGGTACATCTTCCAGACGAGACAATATTAGGTGGACTGGTACAATATAGGTGGATGTATCCATTTGAGCGGTACATGTACCACTTAAAAAAAGGTTTGGAACAAGGCACAAATTGGAAGGTCTATGGTCGAGCATTGTGTACAAGAACAAATATTAGCGCTAGCTACCCATTGGCTTGGAAAACCGCTTGCTTGAGGTAATGAATGATGGCATTGTGAAAGCATTTACTTCTACGCATTCTACAATGTCCCAGCAATTTTCAAACAAAAGAGAAGGTTTATTGGTAAACCTTTAAAGGGATGGATAATATATGAAGAGTACAACGTTTTGCAAACGTTTCTCATTAAATAACTGTCCTAAGTTAGTATCGTATGAAAGGTATGTTTTTCATACTTAACATTATATACAATAGTTAAATGTTTTTTACTTACATAATTTGAATATAGGATGTTTGAAGAATTCATGCAAATTACATATCCGCAAATGTCTGCTGACGACCTTCAGAAGACATAAAATTCGCACACAGGTGCAAAAGTTATGTAAGTAATTTTAAAGTAAGTAGTTTTTTAATACAATGTTAAATTTATGTGTTTATTTTATTACATGTTAATAATCGAAGGATGTTAGCAAATGTGCCACAATGGCTCAATGATTTTGTGCAAGGTCCACGTCGTGCATACACATTCTGGCCATCGTATGCAACAATAGGGTATTTATTCCGCATATTGAGTAGGAGAGCAAACAAAAAGACATAAAATTTTGATGTTTGTGTCAGAGGAACTACTGATACGGAATATTATGGTATTATGGATGACATCAGATTACTTAAGTACGATGGAGGGGTCGGGTTGAAGGTGGTTATCTTTAAATGCTTTTAGTACGATATCACTAGTGGGAGTGAAATGTGTTGAAGTCGTTCAGGACTGGTGGATGTTGCTGCAAACAAGTAATATCGACAATATGATCCATTTATTACTCCTGAACAGTGTGATCAGGTTTGTTACATACCATATCCAAATGTTAATAAGAGGAATGGGACGAAATTGTTAGCCTGTGCAAAAGTTGTACCCAAAGGTGTTGGAAATATTACGGATGCTTTACAACAAGTCTTTCAAGAGGATTATAGGAATACTATTGTCACAGCTTTAGGGTTCCTAAGGGTCGAGTCACACAATGTTGAAGACATGGACAATTACGACGATTTACCCCACCAACATACAAACGACATGTACACATCCGATCACGAGCTAACCGATAACAAAGGTTCTGAAGCTGATTCCTCTTCCGATGAGGAATAAAAAATGTACATCAATGTGATCCTGAATGTATAATATTATATGTAATATAATAAGGTGCTTTGTGAAATTTTTTTTATTTTATAAAATAGTGGATTCCTATCTTATGAGTTGTTTGTAATAAACTATGTTTAAACTTCTTATATAATATTAAATGAAATATAATTTCGATCTTTCTAAATTTTTTTAAGTATTCTAAATTACAAAATGTAAAAACACATTAACTATTTTTACTTTCAGATTTCGCCTTTCACCTTTAAACACACCGTGATTGTATAGAGTATAAAACTTTTACACCATTCATTTAATTGTCGAAATGTCCATTCATCATTCAGTGTCCGACAGTGTCATTCACAGAATTGATTTTTGTGATTTTTTATTGCACAATCAGATGCAATGTCACATCAATTCACTCCCCATCTTCACAATTTGTGAAAGTCAAAAAGGTTTACGTTGTCGAGCATTATTATTTTCATTTAGTAGAATAATTTATCTGACAAGTAAATTGTATCTCATTTTCAGATTGTGGCTATGCTCTCCACTTTGACCCTAACAGCCAGAGAGATTTACTAGTAATCTTAAAGGATCCGTCAGGAAAAATCGAGGGAAGTATGCACCATAACATCTTCAAAAATGGCGAGTTCAAACTTGTCACTGCTGTAGGTGTGGTGGTCATTCTACAGAATGTTACGGTATGTCATTTTAACAAGAACTCTAAGTACATCAACATCACATTTTGAAACATTGTTAAAGTAGATTTTTCATAATAGATAAATATTTCTGATAATTAGAAATTGAATTCATTTTTAAAACAGATAATTGGTGTTAATTCAATGATTGTTGAATACGAACAACCAAAGTATCTACTATCAAAGATGATGATGAAGTAACTAGTAGGTACGAATATGAAACAATTCCAGACTCAGATGATAAATAAACATTCAACCCGTCAATGGTTAAGAATAAGCTTAAACTTTATGTGGTTTAATGTTTCATATTTTCATACGAGTTTATAATAATGTTGTTATGTTTAATATTTTATATTTTATAGTTAATGTAATTTTTCAAATATTTATAATATTTTTTATGAAAATGTAATATTTTTATATATGTAATGTAATATAAAAATATTAAAACTAATGTTTTATTTATAGATGATCTTCCATTCAAATAATTAAACTACAATTAACAAAAAAAAATTTAAAATATTTTTGAATAGGTTTTTCAACAAGTTTTAAGGTTAATATATTATTGAATGTCAAAAACGAACATAAATTGTTCGTAGCCTAATGGTACAATCATCACATGTTACTGCCTAGTGAACCCGAGTTTGAATCATAGGTTAGACGAACAATAATTATTTTCCAATACCTATGAAAAAGTTAGTGGTTTTTCGTGGGTATTTCAGTATCCATAATTTTTTTTTTGTGGGTACTAGTGGGATTTAAAATACCCACGAAAAAAGTGGGTTATCGTGAGAAATTTACCCATCAATTACCACACAGTTCGTTGGTATAGTCATTCCCACGATTACCCACAAAAACCCACAAATACCCCACTAAATATCCATGAGTATGTATATACTGTTCAAAGTGGGTTTGCGTGGATAATGGTGGCTTTTAAGCTATATCCACTAAAACTTTTGTGGGTTTTTCGTGGATATAGCCTTTTTTTTACTAGTATATCCAAATCGAACCAAAACCAAACCAAAACCAATAGGATCTGAACTGGAACCAACATAATTCAAACTATAACCAAACCAGAAAAAAATTAAGTACTTATTGGATCTTAAACATATCAAACCAAAAGACGTGGAAACGATCAGTTCCTACCCAAAACTGAAACAAACCCCGATTATCCAAGTCTATTTATGAGTTTTTCTAATTTAAATTTCTCTAAATCAAACCCTTGTGGTTAACTAAAAAAACCAGAGTCATGATTATCCATATTTATTCCACCAAATCATTAAATTCCAAATTATCAATCCAATAAATATTTTTAATATAACATTTGAATATAAAAAACAAGTAAAACCATCTTAGTCCAATGATTTACTAAATCTACACCAAAAAGTCTAATATTTGAATTTTATAAACTAGTCTCCATTAAAATGCTACTTATTACTTATCAGCTCAGTTTTAGGTTGGAGCAATGGAATCAACGAAGTTGCAAGTTTGCCTACTTGGAAGGACTTTAAACTGCTTGCCTAGGTTCAAGAGATGTACAGACCAAAGGCTGGGAATAACTGAATAAAAAACCAAAAAAACAGCGGTAAAAAAAAAATAAAAATTCACTTCAAACTTTTTACCATATTTACAATATGTCATACCATATTATTCAGACTTCAGATTTAAAAATAAACTCTTTGTATATGACAAATCTTGTGTATTAACATATAACACTCTATATTATAAAGTATATCTAGTTATAATATAAATTTGGAATAGGAAAATATACTAAAGAGCTAAAAAAATTATTGACGTTGCATTTTTAGAGACTCCCCTTTCGATCTTTCGATTCTAGAACCAACATAGTGAAAACTATCATTAAGACCCTCTTGTGTACGTGTCTCATAACCAAATAAAAAATGAAATACATTACATGGGTATCTAAAACCTCATTTGAAGGGAATGCAAGAATATGAGATCTTTTATTCGAGGAAAATTAATTCGACATTAGCTCCACTCCCCACCAACACAACAACATAAGCAAAAAGACCAAGACAACTAACTTGGAATATTTGAGAGGTATCACTTGTAACAAAAAGATTATATCCACAAAAAAAGTTTGAAACATTTTGTAAATATAACCCAAAAACCACATAATACTACGAAAAATAATGGTATACAATAATGTCTTACCCACAAAATATTTTGTGGATTCCTTAGATTTTATGTGTATTAGTGAGTTTTCGCGGGTTCAATTTTACTCACAAATTTTACGTGGCATTTTATGAGTAATTTTCTCGCGAATACCCACAAAATATTTGGTGGGTAAAAAGATATCCAAGAAAAGCTACTGAGTTTTTTGTGGATAAGATAATACCCATGTTTACCCACGAATTATTCGTGGGTATTCTCATACCCACCCACTAATTTTTTGTGGGCAGTGATTTACCCACGAAAACCAAAAAAAATTGTGGATAGTGTTTTACCTACGAAAACCCACAAAATTTTTGTTAGTCTCTCTAAAATATTTTTTTTACTATAAATAAAAATGATGGAATGTATATTTTGTAAAATTTTATATACCAAAAAAATGACAAGTAGATCTCCTTATGAAGATACTAAATCAACAAAAGAATCAAACGACTTTCACATTTCAAAATACTTGTGGAAAACTGAACATCAGTGGGACGAATTTACTCAGGAGATATCCAACTACTCGTGGGAATCTGGTATGTGCTCCTATGTCGATAATTCGAGTCCTAAATGTGATGTTGGGTATAGTTTTTTGAAGACGAAGATGCTCAACGGCCGGATAATCTTGACCCAAATACTGATGTCGATGATGTATTGAAAATGTTATGCAAAGATATACAACCATCTTTTTCGAAGGATAAGTCAGATAGTTATTGCAAAAGTACTTCAAGTAAATATAGTGATAATGACGATTACCAAAGACTGGAAAGCTCAAACTTAAATCTAGATGTAGATGCAATTAAATGGGATTTCTGCGACGGTGTTCCAGATTCTTCATCAATCAAACGAAAGGGTAATCAGAGACTGTGGTATAAACGAAAATGGTAAGCATAGAGTTGATCCAGCGACAAGGGAATATGAAAAAGCAGTAGCTGGTCATCTTTTTCTATTAACGACAGTCATGTGTGATCTCTGGTTTTCTGTTATTTCTATATTAAAACAAAAATAAGCATTTGTTCTTAGTCATATATAAATATTTGGTGTTTTATTTCTTGACTAGTGTGTGTTTTCTTCACCATTTATTATCTACAATTGTAAATCTTTCACGTCATGTTATAATAAGATTAGTTTCCTTGTGAGTTTAATTTAACTAATTACGCAATTTTGATTCGAACTACATTTTAAATAGAGTTGTCAAATAAGGCTGGTACGAAACCCTCTAGTCCATTTATTTTTATTAGCTTTTGTAGAATTGATCAGAGTCGTTGGATGTTTTAAGTCATATATAATCATTAAATAATTTTTTTGAATCAGGTCGGTATGAAACCCTTTAGTCCACTCATTTTTTGTTAGCTTTAGCAAAATTGATGTGAACCGTTGGATGTTATAAGTCTTATTTAACAATTAAATAGAGTAGTCAAATCAGGTTGGTACTAAACCTTTTAGTGCATTTATTTTTGTTAGTTTTTGTAGAATTGATCTGAGCCGTTTGATGTTGTACATCATATCTAACCATTAAATAGAGTTTTAGAATCATGTTGGTACGAAACTGTGTAGTTCACTTATTTTTGTTAGCTTTAGCAGAATTTTTAGCCGTTGAATGATGTAAGTTATATATATAACCATTAAAATGAGTTGTCAAATTTGGCTGGTACGAAACACTTTAATCCACTTATTTTTTGTAGAATTTGCAGAATTGATTTGAACCGTTGAATGTTGTAAGTCCTATATAACCATTAAATAGAGTAGTCGAATCAGGCTGGTACGAAACTTTTTAGTCCACTTATTTTTGTTAGCTTTTGTATAATTAATCTGAGCCATTGGATGTTATATATCATATCTAGCCATTAAATAAAGTTTTGGAATCATGCTTGTACGAAACTGTGTAGTCCACTTATTTTTGTTAGCTTTAGCAGAATTGATCTTAGCTATTGAATGATGTAAGTTATATCTAACCATTAAAATGAGTTGTCAAATCTGGCTGGTACGAAACACTTTACTTATTTTTTGTAGAACTTGCAGAAATGATATGAGCCTTTGGATGCTGTAAGTCCTATTTTACTATTAAATAGAGTAGTAGAATCAGGCAGGTACGAAACCTTTTAATCCACTTATTTTTGTTAGCTTTTGCAGAATTGATCCGAGTCGTTGGATGTTGTACATCATATCTAGTCATTAAATAGAGTTTTAGAATCATGTGGTATGAAACTGTGTAGTCCACTACAAGTAATTGATAAGTTTGTCAGGTTTTTCTGAATCGCTATGATAGATTTTGTTGAATCGCCATAAGTCGTTGGATATTGTAAGACATCACAAACCATTAAAATATCTTGTCAAATCAATTTGGTCTGGAACGTTTATGCTCACATGTTTTATTTAACTTTAGAGGTAATGATCTTAGTCGTCCAATGCGGTAAGCCAAATCTTACCATCCTACCGTTGATTTGTTAAAACACAACATATATATAGGGGTGTCAACTGGGTTAGCCGTCTACAGACATGGCCCAGTTAATAACTTATTGGATACATAAAGTTTTTGACCAATGTTGATTTTGTCCAAACAAGCTTTGTCTAGGTTTGACCGCGGCCCATGTTTGTCTAACCAGAATATCCGAGAATGTTTATGGGCTTTTCTAAACTATATTTTCTGATCAAACGAAGGTTTAATCATTTCCTCTTCTCGAGCTATCTCGAGTTCTCGACAAACCGTCGTCCTTTCCGGCGATCTCTTCTAGCGATCTTCTTTTCCGGAGATCGTTACACCGGAGTAACCAGCTGAAGTAACGATCTCGACCAATTAATTCTTCTTCCCCAAGATCTCTCTCTCTCTCTCTTCCAGCAATCTTCTGCAAAATTTTATCTCTTTTGTTTGAATCTTTCTTTTTCTCATTACTTTCTACTGACTCATTTGTGATTTTAGACAAATGATTGAATTTTCACAGCGACTTTTTCTTCTTTCAAGTGCCAGAACAGCGTTGACGCAGGCAATCCAATTCTTCAGATCAAATTGCTTCTACACCTATCGGGTAAGTAGTGTGCTACATTTGGTTCCTAGGGCTACATATTAAGTCGCATTATTTTGTAAAATGTGGTATTGTCTTCTCGATCTTGCTTGATTTATGTGTAATTGTATGACGAATCTGGAAATGTGGATATTTGCTCCACGTACCCGCCGAAAGGGTGGTAGAAGAGGAAGGAGGCTATGATTTTTTTCCCTTCTGGGAAGTTTCTATTTAGCTTGTTTCAGTTCGTCAAAATAATGATTTTTGTGTTTTAGATTGTCAAAGAGTTTTGGAGTTAATTGCTTTTGTTAATGTGAACAACATTTCTTTACTATGATGAGTCTATGGCCTTTGCGAATGACTTGATTAGTTACTATTGGCTTCAATCTATGTTCTGTTGCGTTGAAGTCACAAGATTTAAGTCTTTAACAACTTTTTGGGAAATCTAGTTATTCCAATTATCATCCAACACAGCACCATTTTGAGCTCTTTTTGGTTTTACTTTTGCAGCCTTAAATGAAAAATATGAAGTAGAAATTAACACACCTTGACTTTGTTACTCATATTTTTCTTCAGAGAATTAGCGAAACAACAAATCTATTTTAATATTTTAAGGTTTTGTAACTTTATTTGTAGACAAAACTACCATGTGTCTCCCATAAATTTCATGTCTACCACGTTTTCATTCTGTGTCCAATTGTTTGCAAGTCCGAACAAACGGACTATATATTGTTGTAAAATGTGGTATTGACTTTTCGTCTTTGTTTATGTTATATGAATGATGCAGTCTTTAGCTTAAGGTTTTAAATTGGGAAAATATCCATTGAAAGAACATTTCTTTTTAAGATACCATGTAGATTTATAGTAGAAACTTTTAGAAGGTAGTGTTTAACAATCAACATGGTTCCAAAAAAACAGAATTATGATGATCCAAAGATAGACAGTGTTAGCCCTTTCTTCTCCCATTCACATAGACTATGATTGAGCAGGGTTTTGGATAGATCACATACAGATTTGGGTAGACGTTTTGCCAGTTTTTTTAACTTTTAACTTGTCTTCATCACTGCTTTTTATTGGTTATCATACTGTTTCATGTCATACCCATAAATTATATAAAATATATATATATATATATATATATATATATATATATATATGCATACAGATGAGTTTTATATGGACCGTGTTCTTTGATGGTGATGTTTACTTGTCTCCGCTTCTAACCCAAAACAATTATACTTTAACGAGGACTAATATATATACATATTAAAGTTAAATGCCTTTAATTTTTATTTTATAATTCATCCCTTTATAATACAAAAGATATAACCAACTTGATAATTTAAAGTCAAAGGTGATATTTTGTACTTTGCAGTTTTGTACTACTACACTTAGTAGCCACTCAGAAACTCCATCATAAAATGACATTCTTCTGAATCGTTTGGAATGATGTTCTTCATACTAAAAATATTTCGTTTTCATGCATTTGATTCTTCTGATAGCTAGAAGAAAATATGTTTGATCAAGAGAAGCAAGGATATTGTCAAACTGAAGAAGACTCTTCTTCCAGGTTTATAATCTTAACTCTCATAAGATTTGAAATGGTATGTCATTATGTGTTCTATGTAACGTTTGTATTTTATGCGATTTTCATTTGTGTTTTGTTTTATTTTCAGAAACATGGATACCAATATGATAAACTTGAATGAAGAAAACGCTTTGAGTGATGAAGATATGAATAATGTGATGGATGATGGTGATGTTTTGGAGAGTGCAGAGAAAAATAAAGGTATTCAAAGAAAGCCCTCTGTTCGTAGAATTTCTAGGTGTTGAAAATACTTTGCACTTGTTGGAGATGACGAGGAGAAGAAATAAATTATGATTTTAAGGTGACGAAGAGAAGAAAGAAGATGAGAAGGAGAAGGAGAAAGAGGAAGATGATAAGGGAAAGGAAAGTGAAGAATAAAGAATAGAGTCTCTTGACTATTGTTTGGTTTTTCTAGTCTATTTTAATATGAAATACTTTTGCTAGTATATCTATGGATTAAATATGTCGTTCTTGTTTATAATTTTGCTAGTTCTTGTTTATACTTTTTTGTCTAATTATTTGGACGTCCAAGGATATGTTCAACTGGACATATGTCCAATTGGTTTTGTGTCCAATTGGACATAGTTGTTGTTCGACATGTCCATGGACGTCCAATAAAACTTCAGTTCTAACTGGACATGTCCAATTGGACATAGGCCCGCCCAATTGACACCTCTAAACATATATCCTACATGGTATTATAATGTGTGCTATAATTGTTCATATTTTCTATCATCAAAGAAGTTATGTTCAAATATGTTAGATAATTCTATAAATTTGTTATGACATCATCAAACCATTAAAGAGGGTGGATGGGTCACCGTCTTGATCCATCAACAAATAGCGTTACTGAAGAATTTACTAGTGGAATAAATGTGTTTATTACGTTTGTTTGTCAACAGCCATCATTCACGGCGACCGGGAAACTCCTTTGTCCATGCGCCCATTGGCTTGAAAAATCGTTGACTTGAGGTAATGAAGGATGGCATAGTGATAACATTTACTTCTACTCCTTCGACGATTTCTCAACAATGTTTAAATAGAAATGAATGTTCATTGAACCATCACATGAATAGATAACGGATGAAGAGTATAACGTTTTGCAAATGTTCCTCATGAATAATTGTCCTGCATTAACGCAATATCAAAGGTATAGTTTTCATAAATAACATTTACAAGGGATAAATCTGTTGTTCGGTGAGTCATATCAAAGGGATTTAAAATTTATTGTTCGGTGAGTCATATCCAAACAATAACTTTTTTGTCGTTTAAGTATGCCATATCTTAGGACTGCTAAGATTGAAATATCAAAGGCTTTCTGCAATCCTTGTGCGACCATTCGATCTACGAAATATCGATAGTATTTTCACACCTTTTGTATGATCATTCAATGTAATGTTTAATTTTTTGAGTTTAACTATTTATTAAAAGTCAAAAATTATCTCTACCAACTCAGAATGCAATATTCTTGAGAGATTTTACATCATAACATGAAGTTATTGTGGGAGTATGGTAAAAATGGGATAGTCTAGCGTTGATACTGACCATGTGTTCGGCTACCTTTTGCACTATGAGAAGCTTCAAATTTGTCTACTCTAGGGGTAGATTGGATGTGTTGTTCCTCTGTTTGCCACGATGGTGACGTTCCCATTTGGTATCCCATTTGGTATGTAAGTTTTGTCTAACGATAGGAAGGCGACCAGCTGGGGTCTCCCCCATGCCCTAAGGCGAGATAAGATTATATTCCACAGTGATTGATGGACCTTCTATATTGACCTTTAATTAGAATATGGAGAAATTAAAAATAAAATTCTCTAAGTGTGAATACATAAATTAAAAAGTAGCTGAGTGGTGGAGACACTGGAAGACATTGGTAAAACTCAAAAATTTGAGAAAAGAGTGGATGCGGATAAAGTTGTTGGTCAAGCCAAAGACCAAAAAGTAAAAAAAAAATGGATCAAATGGGAAGCAATTGAGTAAGAAAAACAACTGAAATGAAGTTTTTGGATCAAATAAATTCCAAAATGAGTCAAGGAAATCTCAAAATATAGCCAAAACAATATCATAAGTTGAAAATTGAGAAGAATGTTTGAGGCCAGCAATAAATGATATAGGACGTAATTGGGACAATGACAAGCGGGGATAGGACCATGAGATGGTCTGTAAAAGCTTTTAAGAAGAATTTCGTAGATAATCACAGAAAATTTTATAAGTAGGTCGAGGAAAACATCGTGGTCGAAGGGTTAAACGGCAGCTGCACGAAAAACTCGGTCACCAGTTTTTCTGATTTACTTATTGGGATGAGTGATTGATACATGATCAGGCAGCATTTTTAATGGGGAATATGTCGTCCCTAATCAGAAATAAAGTTTTGCTCTGAGCATGTGCAGCCAAATCGGGTCACCTTTGTTGTGTGTCACAAAAACTGGAAAAAAATTTTAGATCCCCACGAAATATGAGACATTATATCAGATGCGGTCCAGTTTGAAACTTCAATTTTTATATCCACTAATTCAGGATTAAAGATTTATATATCTGTTCTATGAAAGTTATAAACTTATTTACACCCGAAAAAAAAGTTTTAAATTTAATTTCCCATAAACTTGGTTAATAAAATAGTTTAAAATTTTGTAACCCTGGTTACAAAACAGTTAACCATAATTATACTAATTAAACAAAAAATTTTAAATGACAAAACAGTAAACCGTAATTATACCAATTAAACCAAAAATCCTAAATTAAAAACATTTTTTTATGGTTTACATCCCTCTCTTTCTCTCAATAGAGACATAACCATTGTCATCCCCATTTTCACCGGCGATGAATCTCGATCTTGACAGAACCAGAGCTCTCAAACTCCTCGGAAAAGTGTCACCAAAACTGACTTCGAGATAATTTTTAAAACACTCTTCAAACTTAAAACTGTTTCTCATATACTCTTCCTTTTTTCTTATTTTTTTATTCTTTTATACCTAAAATTTATACAATTACAAAAAACCAATAAACTTAAGTTTATTTACAACTCATACCACGACCCATTGGGTAACTGGTATTGATCCAAATCAAACCGGGTCAAATTAATAAATTAAAAATTAAAAATTTGTGGTGGGGCCCACAAATCTCTTTTTCTCCAAATCAACATTCGGGCACACACATATACTTTAACCCAAGAAAACAAATACATGAACTACTAGACCAAGTAAAACAAATACATGAACTACTAAAACAAATACATGTGTTAACCAATTGATCTAATGTGTTTTTTTGTAAATATTATAAACAAATTAGTATTAAAAAAAATCAATTAGTTAATAATTTATAATTATAATTACATATATATATATAAATTATAATTAAATTAATTTTATCTATAAAAATTATAATTAAATTAAATTATCTAGATTATAATTAAGTTATACTTATATTAGATAATATATATGGTCGCATCTCCAACAATTGTGACATCCTCAATGGTTACATGCTCAATAGTCATACAATAGTAGTTAATTAGTAGTTGATTTATAAAAAATATGAATTGTATATTAGATAAAACTATGTAGTTGTGTATAAATGAGTATTAATTAACCAGTAGTATCATTATAACTAAGTATCAATAAATAAAACTATATTTTATGATACAAATGAGTATAAATAGATATAACTACACGTTATTGTACAACTGAGTATCAATATATATTACTACACGTTATTGTACAACTGAATATCAATTGATATAACAACTAACAGAAAATATTCATGGACTACATAGATTGCAAGATATTGAGCCACTTGCACCGGAACCTTTATTCTTCAGAATTTTGATTATGTTTTTAGGTACTTTTGGCTTTATGTGGATGTTGGCATTCACACTTGCACATTCCCAGTGGTTGGTCGATGGAAAGAAGAAGATCTTCTGGCAAGACATCTTCGATGTAGACAAAGTTGGTCGAGCATTGACAGTGATGATGAGAGTGATGGTGGTGATGGTGAGGATGATGGTGGTGGTGAGGATGGTGGTGGTGGTGGTGATGGTGGTGGTGAGAGTGATGAAGACAATTCAAGTCCATCTAAGAGGCTGAAAAGGAAAGCATGTCCAGAATACGACTGAGTTTTAAGAATACAATTGAATACAACTATGTAATTAACGAATACACCTGAGTTTTGAGAATACAACTGAGTTTTGAAAATACAATTGAATACAATTAAGTACTACGAATACAACTGAGTAGTACGAATACAACTGAGTACGACTGGTGCTAAATCACATGCGTCTTCTCGCGCGTTCATACTACTGTTCAATAAAAAAATATTAAATATTTTGCATTCACACTTGTTCACACTAGAAACATTCACACTATAGTTGTACATAATAGTATAAATAACATGTAATTATATAAAATATTTTATGGTTTTTTAGTTATATCAATATTTGTAGTCAATTTTCGGGGTTTTATCAATTAAATTAGGTTATTAAATTATGATTAAAAAACTTTCATAATAATAGATTTTTGAAATTACAAATTTTCAGCAATTCGTATACTAATGATCAAACAAGTTAACAACACACATATATGTTTAGCGTTTATAAGAATAAAACATGTTATTTTATACTTTTTTTTGGTTAATAATTGGATATCATATTTAATAGAGTAAACGCTGGTTTTAATATCACAAATACATAATTATAACCCATAAAACCCAAACCTTTAACCCAAACCCTAATCCCTAAACCCTAAACCCTAAACTCTAAACCCTACAACGTATTTGTACCAGTAATACACAGTTGTATTTTCTAATACATAGTTATACGAATAATACTAGTTATCAGATTACACATAATTGCATAATTACTACTTTAAGATTTTTTAGTTATATCAGTATTTTTATCACTTGTCCTAGTTGGACTGAGTACAATAAGTCAATAAATTCAAATTAGTAAACTTTCATAATAATTTCTTTCCAAAATTACAAATTTATTATAATTTGCATCATAATGACTATAATAGTTAACAATACACATACATGTTTAATATATTATAATATTACAACAAGATTTTTTTTTGAATTAACTTTAGCACTAACAATGATCTCAATAACGCATCTGCATGATTATAATCCATAAACATAAACCTAAAACTCTAAACCTAAAACTATAAATCATAAATCCTAAACTATGTTGTGCGTATGGTGAAGAATATGTTGAAGAATAATTAAAAAATGTTGATGGTGGTTGAGATTGCAAAGGAAAATAAAAAAAAAAAAAATTTTGCGGGCCCATCACATTTATTTTATGTACCAAAAAGGAATCACGTTTGAAAAAAAATTATAAATAAAAAAAAAATTAATAAAGACTAGGAAGGTGAGTGGAAGTATATTTGGGGAGTAAAATTTATTTTTTAGGTGGGACCCATCATAAGATTGTTTGAGAAATGAAGAAAGTGTTTGAGAAATTATCTTTAACATTTAGAGTATTTTAGAAATATATTTGACTTCCTCGTCCATGACTCTGTTTTGACTCCTTTACTTCTTCTCTATCACTCTGAAACTTGTCAACAAATCCTCTGCTTCTTCTCTCCGCCGCGCCAAGTGGGAAATTTTTTAGTAGAAGAAACCAGGAAACCCAAATCAGTAAATTCCGTCTTCGACTATCGAGAAATTTGACAGCGGGATCAATAGCTCACCCTTGTTGTCATCCATAATTAATAAACCCATCAGATTCAATTACAAATGAAAACCAAAATTGTTTGTTTATATATCGCTCCCTCTGTCTCTCAATACACAAAATCAAGAGTAAATAATGAGCAAAATGCAAAGAGAAGAGAGATAAAAGTGAGAAGATCGTTAATGGTTTACCCTTAACTTTTTTTATGATTGAGAATTTGATAGATAATTCTGAAGGATATTTTAAAAAAAAAAGTTAAGAAGGGAGAGAAGAGGTGATTGTGTAGTTGGTGAAGGATGAAGAAGACTGAGCTAATTGATTCGTTCATAAACAAATCAGAAGAATCCAATAGAAGGCCAGAAGTTTTGAGATTTGAGAGATGGAGATGAACAGGAGAGAGAGAGAGAGATGGTTTTTAAATATTTTTTATTAAAATTTTATTATGTTTTCTAATTTTTTACAGCAATTTTATACTAACAAATAATTATTTTGTATTCTATAATTGTATACTAATTTATCTAATTTTTTGTTGTTGTAATGATTAAAATATATAAAAGAATCATTTATAGTACCATTTATATGATATTGTATATTTTACCATCATTTTTTACAAAGATATAATTAGCCAGTTTTTTACATTTAAAATATTCACATCCCTTTAAACATTTCTCATAAGTAATTAGTTTGTGAAAATTCTATTCAGTTTTCATGTTCTCAATTAAACACGTTTTGGTCTAAATGTCCAAATTTCACAAAAGAAAACCAAGAAAAACAACCCCAATAAGTAGGCCCATGAAACCAAACAAATACCGGCCTAACAACAAATGAATCCTGCCCAATATGCAATCTCGGCCCATTTTTAAAACACATTCACAAATAACAGGTTGTGTTTCTTGATCATCCAACTTAGGCATTGGCCGTTCGGGTACCCGTTCGGTTTCGGTTTGGGTAATTCGGTTTTCGGTTTTTTCGGGTTTAGAGAATAGGAACCGTTCGGGTATTTTTTATTTTCGGTTCGGATTCGGTTCGGTTCCACCCAAATTCGGGTCGGGTCCGGGTATCCATAATATATTTAAAAAATAAAATTCAATTAAATTTAAATAATCTTTTTTAAATTTTGACAAATATAAATTAAAATTTTTAGATATTTTAATTTTTTAAATATTTTAATTATTTTAATCTAAAATTAACTAATAAATTTAAATTTATTATTATAATTTGAGTATTCAATTATTATAAACCTAAATATAATTAATATATTTGAAAATATAATTATATTTCAAATATTTTGGGTACCCATTCGGTTCTCGGTTCGGTTCGAGTTCGGGTTCGATTTTTCGGTTATAAGAGTTTAGGAACCATTCGATTATTTTTCAATTCTAAATTTGGTTCGGTACTACTTTTTTCGGATCGTATTCGGTTCGGTTCTTCGAGTCCAATTATTTTGCCCAACCCTAATCCAACCTCACCTTGTCGTTGACTAATCTCAACCCTAACTATCCGCTCTTGATGGAATGTCAATCATCAGCAGTTACAATTACCAAAGGTAATTCAGTGCACCACTCCCTTCATATAATTACTAAATTAATATGTCTATCATTTTTTTTTCATTTGAAACGTTGTAGAAAACTATCGCGTTCATCTTATAAATATGGTTATTTCTCCAACAAACAAGTACATCCTATAAGATAATATGAAATTGTAAATGCACTTTTCAATTTTATTTTTCATAGATAATCATCATTCTTCAAATTACAAAAATAATCGAATTTTAATGAGAAAAACATCAAAATAAGTTACATTGAAAATTCTCCCATTATACATTTTCTCTTTTTTTATCCAAATTTGACTATATTGTCCTTTTCTAAATCTATAAACTGTGAAATATAATTTTTTTAAATTATATAAAATTTCGGAAATACATATAAAAAGAAAACATAGTTATATAAATATTTTTTGGTTAATATTTGTTAAAAACAATTTTTTGAACAAGTTTAATCTTTTATTCTTGCTAGGTTAGAAAACAAATTATAGGTAAAATTTTGGATATAATACATATTCTGTCATTTGCTATTCATTTTACCTTGTTTTGAAAATGTATTATATATTATTGTCGATGTTCTAGGTTTAGATAAATTACGTATTCTAACTTTTGTATTGTGTTCTATTCTGGCTAGAATACGTTGAACTCTATCATATCCATTGTTCTATATTATAAATCGGATTAGATTATGTATCATATCTATTGTTCTATGTTCTAAATCGAGTTAGATTACATATCAATATTCACTTAAATATATTGTTTCTATATTTTTACCCTAAATATTTCCTCTAATTTCGTCTCCCTTCTCCCTTCTCCATTGATTTTCACCAGTGATCTCGCTATAATCATGAACCTACTATAAGCATGAACCGACTCTGCCACATTGACAGCTTTAGCCAAATCCTCAAATCTGGAGTCAATAATGGATTTCATTCTTTCCACAAATGCCTTCTCAAATATTTCATCCCATAGGTTCAAATCGTCTGCCAAAACAAGCTCTCGGATTCTATTCCAAGGCAGCTCGACCTCAGACCCAAAAACACTCTTAAGCCAATCTAAACTACCACTCAAGACATCTTTGCTATCCATGGTCTTTTTAACATTTACCATTTACTATTTACCATTTACCCAAATGGTGTCTCAAGATTTAAACTGCTGGTCTAGAAACTGGTTTTCGTATATTGTTTTGCCTGTTTGGACTTGTGTCTCCCTTTTGTGGAATTTACTTCAAGAGATTTCATCTCTTTCCGCTGATATTATTTCCCATTTGTGTATCCTTCTACATTTGATATCATAAGTTCAGTGAAAACATACAAAACGCTTACAATAAACTAAAAATAGTGTTTTACATTTGGCAAAAGCATTCATGGCTAATTAACTTAAAAAACATAGTCATCTTCCAATTATTTATTTAACTCCCTAATACAAGTCTTATAACAACGACACGTACGACTCATGGGGGAAGTAATCTGTTCCCACAATGATGAAACTCTTAAAACAGGTTCGATCAAAGCCTTTTTATTGTGATGAAATGAATTCTACATGTCTCACTCCTATATATAGAGTGATTACAACGGTAACTTTTAGAAAAAACAATGAGAACTTAACAGATTTAACAAACTTTCTAAACTTCTGCAACTACTCGAACGTAAGCTCCGAGTTCTGTTATTGACTCCTAAAAACTTGGACTGACTCTTTCTTGCTTTGATCCTCCAACGGTCACTTCTTTTTCTAACATACCATCCCCAAACTTAACTCCATTCATGAGTTAAGGTTTGAATTTTCCGCAAGTTCTTGGACTCCCAATAAGCCTCTAAGCTTAATGAATGTTTCTAGCTTCAATGGCTTTGTCATGATATCGGCAATCTGCTCCTCTGTTCTGCAATGAAGTAGATTCACTTCTTCTTCCTTTACCAAGTCACGCAAGAAGTGGAATCTTACTTTGATGTGCTTTGTTCTCCCATGTAGAACAGGGTTCTTTGAAAGTTTTATAGTGGAACTGTTATCACACCATATCGTTACACACCTCTCACTTGTTTGATTCAAACTTCCAAGTATCCCTTTCATCCATATGCACTGTGTCGCACAAGTAGAAGCTGCCACGTATTCAGCTTCTGTAGTGGATAGAGTAACTATCGACTGCTTCTTCGAACACCACGCAACAGCTGCATTGCTCATAAGGAAAACGTAACCGGAAGTGCTTTTGCAACTATCAACATCACCTGCAAAATCGCTATCAGTATAAGCTTTCATTTCTCCATCACCTCCTTTCGTGTACATTAGTCCCATCTTGATGGTTCCTTTTATGTATCTTAAGACTCTCCTTGCTGCCAGAAGATGTGCATTCTTTGGCTGCACCATGAACCTGCTAAGAAAGCAAACAGCGTACATAACATCTGGTCTTGTAACCGTTAAGTACATTAAGCTTCCAATCAGCTGTTTATAGAGTGTTAAATCCACATCTTCTCCTTCTATTTCCTTTGAAAGCTTCGTTCCAGGGACAATGGGATTGTTCACTGGATTACTATCATCCATCCCGAACCTTGAAATAACCTCTGCTGCATACTTTTTCTGCAACAGGAACACTCCATCTTCTCTTTGATCTACTTCTACTCCTAGGAAGTAACTCATCTTGCCCAAGTCTGTCATTTCGAAAACACTCTTCATGGAGACTCTGAAATCTTCACACATTTCTTCACTGTTTCCTGTGAAGATTAAGTCGTCAACATCTCACAATGAGGACCTTCTCTTCTGATTCTTCTTTTATGAAGAGAGTATGCTCAAGTTCACTTTTCATGAAACCTTCTTTCATAAAATATTCTTCTATTTTGCTATACCACGCCCTAGGAGCCTACTTTAGACCATAAAGAGCTTTCTTCAGCCTGTAAACTTTATGTTCTTCCCCTTCCTTCACATAGCCTTCAGGTTGTTCTATAAACACCGTTTCTTTTAACTCTCCATATAGAAACGCACTCTTGACATCCAGCTGGTATACATTCCAGCTCTTCCTAGCTGCTTCTGCCATCAACATCCTGATTGTGTCCCAACGAGCCACCGGAGCAAAGACTTCCTCATAATCAATCCCCTGCCTTTGCGAGTAGCCTTTGGCGACTAATCTAGCTTTAAATTTATCTACTTCCCCTTTCTCATTGATCTTTGTCTTAAACACCCATTTTACTCCGATCTTTTTCACTCCTTCTGGTAGGTCTACCAGTTCCCAAGTCTCATTCCTCTCAATGGATTCTATCTCAGCATCCATTGCTTCCCTCCACTGCTCTTCTTCTGCAGCTTCCCAGTAGTTAATTGGATCATCTCTGGATACAAGTAACGCCACTGGTTGTGTTTCTTCATCAGAAAGATTTTCCCCAATCACATAATCTCTCAAGTAACTAGGTGGAGCTCTGCTTCTACGCTCGCTTTGATGTGATCTCATAACTCCAGAACTAGTTGCTGTTGTTGTTATGCTAGGTTGTTCCTCTGTTTCGTCCACTGCTTCCACATTTTCAGTGTTTTCTCTGATGATATCTGGAGTTTGGATTTCGTCTGTGTTCTTTTCTTCATCATCACACACCAGAGTATCTTTAGATCCTTCTTCAATGTTTTCTTTCCAATGCCAGCTCTGCTCCTCATCAAAAATAACATCTCTGCTTATTATGACCTTCTTTTCTTCTGGATCATACATTTTATAGGCTTTTGTTCCTTCGCTAACGCCTAGGAATATGCATTTCTGACCTCTGTTATCGAGTTTAACTCTCTTCTGACTCGGCACATGCGCATATCCCACACATCCAAACACCTTGAAGTGTTCAACGTTTGGTTTTATCCCTGTCCAGCATTCTTGAGGCGTTTTATCTTTTACTGCAGCCGTAGGACATCTGTTTAGTACATGAGTTGTCCAACTTGCCGCTTCCCCCCAAAACTTCTTCGGCATCTTCATCTCTATTAGTAAACACCTAACCATATTCAGTATGGTTCTGTTCTTCCTCTCTGCAGTTCCATTTTGTTGGGGCGTGAATGCTGCAGTGACTTGGCGTTTGATCCCGCTTGCAGCACAGAAATCATTTGAACTCTTTTCCGGTAAACTCTCCACCACGATCACTTCTCAAACATCCGATCTTAGCCCTTGCTTCATTCTCTACTAACAACTTGAAGTTCTTGAAACATGCGAGAGCTTCACTTTTCATAGCTAGCAGAAATATCCAAGTTTTTCTGCTGAAATCATCTATAAAAGTCAAGATGTACCTCTTCTCTCCAATGGTACTTGGTTGTATAGGTCCACAAAGATCTGTGTGCACAAGCTGAAGTTTCTCTGTCGCTCTCCAACTTGCTTGTTTTGGAAATGGATATCTATGTTGTTTTCCTTTTGCACATACTTCACACACTGCATCTGACTTTTCTAAACTTGGAAGACCGATCACCATTTCCTTTGTTGAGAGATTTCACAGACTTTATTGATTGAGATGGCCATAGCGTTTGTGCCAGAGCTTAGGGTCATTCACTGTTGCATGTAGACAAGATGCTTCGGTCTGATCTTCAGATATCTTAAACATCCAGTTTGCAGTCATTGTTGTACTGAAGATCATACCCCAATCATCGTGAAATACTCTGCACTTCCCGTCTTTGATGATGATTGTCATCTTTCTTTCTTGCAGCTGGCCTAGGCTGAGGAGATTGGTGGTTAATTCTGGCACATAATACACATCTGGAATGATGTGATTCCTTCCATTTAGAATAATCTTAATGCTTCCTTGTCCTTGAACCCTCATTTTTGAATTGTTTCCCAGTCGCACCGTATGCATCATCTTTTCATCGAGAGTTGCAAACCATCTTTTGTCTCCTGTCATATGGTTTGAACAACCAGAATCAAGAAACCAGAAGCTGTCTCTTTTGACACCTTCTTCTTCTACAAACGCCATTAATAGAACTTCTTCCTTCTCGCCTTGTTCTGCATAATTCGCAGAAATGTTCCAAGTTGGACATTCAGATTGGTAATGTCCCAATCTGTGACATTTGAAACATTCCACGGTTGCTCTGCTGGTGTTTCTTCCACGTCCTCTCCCTCTGAAGTTCCCTCTTCCTCTTCCTCTTCCTTCGTAGGATATTTTTAGAACGTGTTCTTCTTCTCCACTTTCTCTTCCCATTCGTTGTTCGTGGACAAGAAGGCTGCTCTGAAGCTCATCCAGCGTGAGTTGACTTATGTTGTTTGATTCCTCAATGGAACAAACAACATAGTTGTACTTTGATGTCATTGATCGCAGAATCTTTTCGGAGATCATGCTTTCGTCTAACGTGTCTCCATATGCTCTCATCCTTTTTGCTATAGAAAGCGTTCTTGAAATGTAGGTATTCACGTTTTCCCCTTCTTTCATTTGCAGAGTTTCATACTCCCGCCTAAGAGCTTGAAGTTGAGCTCTTTTCACTCTCGTTGATCCCTCAAATTTCTGCCTCATGCTCTCCCAAATTTGCTTGCTTGTGTCGGTGTTCAGGATTGTATCAAGAACATCTCTATCAATAGATTGGAATAGAAAGTTCTTGAGTTTGAGATCCTTTAGCTTCTGTTCTTCCACCATTTTCTTCTGTTCTTCTGTAGGTACGACTCCTTCGAGCCTACTGATCCCATGTTCAATGAGATCCCAGTATTCCTTCGAACGGATGAAATTTTCCATCAATTTTGACCAATGATCATAATGGCCATCGAAGCGGGGAATGGCTGGAACGACGAAGCCTTTTGCACTGCCGTTGTTTTCACTCATTTTGGGAGTTTGTTCTCTCTTGAAAAATTCTTACGTACGTATGTTATAAAGTGATGGCGGCTCTGATACCAAATCTTAAAACAGGTTCGATCAAAGCCTTTTTATTGTGATGAAATGAATTCTACATGTCTCACTCCTATATATAGAGTGATTACAACGATAACTTTTAGAAAAAACAATGAGAACTTAACAGATTTAACAAACTTCCTAAACTTCTGCAACTACTCGAACGTAAGCTCCGAGTTCTGTTATTGATTCCTAAAAACTTGGACTGACTCTTTCTTGCTTTGATCCTCCAACGGTCACTTCTTTTGCCAACAGAAACAACGTGCAGTCCTTGACTAGTTTTCAAGAACATTGAAGCTTGCGGCAAGTCCTCTGCGCAAGAAGATCATTTTATTTTATAACTCAGATCACGCAAAAACGATAACGATGCATCTTTGATTGTTAAAGAGATTATTAACCTTTGGAACTACAAAGGAAGAGAGTATCACGAAGGTACGTCAAATCCACTCCAGATTCTCTTACCAATGCCACTCTTCCTGTCTGAGCAACCTTCAATTCATCAAAACAATCCATTAGAATCCCAAATTGGTATACCAAATATGTCATAAACATCAACCTAACAATTCGTGGAAGTAAACCAAATATGTCATAAACAACGAACAAAAATGACAAATATATAGAGAGTCGACACAATCATCTGACGAAATTAGACAATCACCATCAGTTAGGATTACAAAACTGAGGATTCTAACCTCAACAACACTTTCAGTGCTTGAATCCATCGGTCAATATTACAACAAAATTAAAAGGAATCGACCAAACGATAATCACGATTGGAGTATCGACAAAGATAGAGATGGAGAGGGAACGAGAGAAATAGAGAGAGTACATCGGGAATCATTAATTGATTGGTCAAGAAAATAAAATCGACTTCAAATCGAAAAAACCATAATCCCCAATTGGAGTATCGAGAGAGAGAGAGAGCGAGGGATATAGAGCAAGGGATAGAGAGATCGATTCAGACGGGTAGGAGGAGGAACTTACAGAGTATGAGATTCGGTGATGGACGAAAGACATCGAAGGTTACAAAGATTTAGGATAGCTGGAGAAAATAAAAGATTTCTTTTTAGGAGGAGGCGTTGGTTAAAGGTGTGGAGTTGGAGAAGGTAAAATGGTTTTTTACCTTTTTTTTTTAATTATAATAACTTTTAATTAATATAATTATGATTCATTTAAAACATTTTATAAATTATGTTAACATATGGTTATAATGGGATTTTCAAAAAAATAAATCATATAATTCTAATTTAATTAACAGAAAGCATAATGAGACAAATCAGGATTCAATGTATCCATTTCAGCTAATTATCTTAATTTTAATATACGTGAAGAAAATAAAGAAAATATATAACCAAAAATTAAAACAAATAAGATAAAAAAAACAAACGACTGAAGAAAAAAACTATAGCTACAAAATCACAATACAAAAAATGAAAGTTCAATAAAAAATATGTGAAAAATACTAATGATAGATTAAAAACTAAATAAAAGTTATTTCAACATTTGAAGTTTATTAAACAAGGGTATGTGAAAAACAAGAAAATATTCATAAGTAATAGATGAAAAAGATTATTAAGGTCATAAAATGTAATCGAAAGTTGAAAAGAAGATTAATAGTAGAATTAAAATTTTAAAAATATTTTATTTAAAGTATACAGAAAAAGTTTTTTATATTAGCGCAGATTTTTTCTTAATTTAGATAATAATTAATGTTGACACGATTATTTATAATAATTTTGATAATTTGTTAAATGTTTTTAAAAAATTGGGAAATTTTCAAAGAAACTCAAAATAGATAGATTAAATCAATTAAAAAATTATTAATATTTCATACTCAGTTGGATTAAAGTAAACATGTTGACATAATATTTATTTGAATAGAAACAGATATGATACATGTTCTAATATACATAAACAAAAATTACGGTGGAATATTCTTTAGAATAGATGGTCAATTAATGCTTCTACACTAGGAAGTTTAGGGCTTGATTCCTAAAGAATGTATTTTTTACAGATTAATGGAGATAAGCTTACAAAAAAATCTCCAGTGTGAATATAAATAGAATTGTTTGTTGTGGGAGATCGTTGTGGTGATCAGTAAATTTTGCGTTCGAGTTAACTCGACTGTACTGAGTCGAATCAATAAGCTCATTCCTATATACCGACTTATTATATTATAGATATTACCAACAAATATTATGGTGTATGTTATAAGACAATGTTAGCAGTCTAATTTATAATGAAGATAAGCTTATACAAAATTTTCAACGTTGTACAAATAGAATCATTATTTATGGTGATCATTTGTGGTGATCGGAAAATTTTGTGTCTAAGTTAAGTATTGAATTGACTCAGTGAATTTGTTCCAGTAGACCAACTTAATATATTGTAGATATCACCGATAAATATATGTTATATGTTAGATTAATTTATATTTAAAATAGGATATTGAGTGTAAAAATCATGTAGTACAATGGTGTTAGTTCTAAAATTTATTACAATATATTAAAAATTATTAAAATTATTACAGTTTGACCAAAAAAAATGAAAAAAACTCTTTATCATTTAGCCAATTGTTGATATTTGGCCCTTAGACTGGTTTGGTCAAAAATGTTAAATGGGATTTGTTACTATTAACAAATATTTATGTTTATCTTCAATCTGGACTCTAAATGTGAAACAATTTTTGTAAAATAAAAATGGGCTCTGTTTTAACACATGTCAAAAATCGGATCAAATTTAGATAATCGCATCGACCATCATGAGTACACCAACATGATCTATCATATACATTATTTTATTCAAACAAAAATACATAATAGTTGATAAATAAAATACTATTACATTCATCTGATAACTTATTCCCTAGTTAGAAATCAAAATTAATTTAGTATATAAAAAATAGACGACTATGTCTTCAACTTCAAGCAACGATCAATCCCGTAAGCATTGCTCGACTTTAAATAGAAGTTACTACATTCAACTATGGGCAAACTTCCATCGACTATAGTAATATCGATTTGATCTAAAACTATGTTTTTGCAATATGTGATTTTGCTGCAATCTATTTTTATAAATTCATCGCGTTGGGATGTCCCTTGAATATTGTGAATGTCACGTTGCTAATTGCTACTGATGATTCCTATTAAACAAAGTATCCAAAATCAACGAAAAATAGAAAGAATATACAGTACATATCAACTAAATTATACTTGCAAACTTAATATATTTTAAAAAATAAGAAAGAAGATAATTTAGCTATCACCTTGAGTTATTTCTCTAATTTCTGCAAGGTCAATGAGATATAGATCTTCTCATACCATATACTAAATTGAACTTCATCAATTTTGTCAATAATTAGTCATATGATTGTAGCACTAGACACTCACACGACAATCTGATAAACATCAGAATCTGGTACATTCATATGTGGCAGACCACTATCAAACTGAACTTTATGTGTCGACTCACTAAACTTGTAACCAATAACACATCCACCATAACCGATGTCGAAGTCGTTATTTATTACAACAATTAAATTTTTTTAACTTCTAGAATTATTAAATTCAGAAAAAAAATTAAATTAATATAAAGATAAGATTAAGCAATTTGATCTATTTAAATAATTTTGATAAATCCTCCAATTAATTTCCAAAATTTAATGATGTCAAAAAACGTTTTTCTGAATTAATGCACAAATTAATTATTTTTAACACCGCAATTAATTGATATTAATAATGCTGTACCAAAAAAATAATTGGTATAAAATCACTTTCATTTTATTTTAAATGTTTGCCAAAAATTAATTGGTTTACAATAAATGTTTTAACAAAATTAATTAGTATTAATAATGTTTTTTTGAGATATCAAAAAAGTTTTTGCAAACTCCCTAAAAGATATCGTTTGCAGAAAACGGTTTTGTGTATATATGTAGTATTGGTTTTTTAAAAAACGGTTTACAACAAATCGTTTGAACAAACGTTTGTAATTGTTTTTTCCAGTTTTCTAAAACATTTTGCAAACTCGCTATAGAGCGTTCGCGAAAAGCGTTTGTTTTATATGAATCGTAAGCTCGCTGTAGAGCATTCACGGATAGCGTTTCGAGATCGATTGATTCAAAGTCAAGATCGATCGATCCAGTAATAAATCGTTAGATATGGTTTTGCAGACTCGCTTTTTGAGCGTCTGCAGAAACGATTCAAGATCGTATAATTTTCGTTTTGCAGTATCGCTTTTCAGGATTCACAGATACAATTACAAATTGATTTTTTTTAAAAAAAATTGTTTTTCTTAAATCCGATTGTAGCTATTTGCTAGAAGCGGCTTTATTGAGTTAAGACTGTAAGAGCTGTAAAACCGGATAAGAAAATACGATTTGATATTAGAGATGAGAAGAAGAAATCAATTTGTAAAATCACTATATATAAAACGATTTAATAAAAACCAGACGGAGACGAGATGATCTCTTTCTTTAACTCAATAAAGCGTCCGTAGTGTGATAGTTTTCACACGCTTTTTGAATCCCAATATACAATATTTTATAGACTGATTCCCAACACTCGAACTCGGAATCCACGAACACAGTATCTATGATATACTCAAGAATAAAAATCTTTTCTGAAAGAGAGAAACGAGAATGAGAGAAAGTTAGACTTTTTAATAAATTTAGAGAGACGATATGATTTTTAGGGTTTCAGAGATTTTAGAAATATTCAGGATATACAGATTGTTCGTTTGAGGTCTCTATTTATAGAGAGTAGTGGATAAGGGGTTTTTCGAGATATAAAATCTCGATTTTTGGTGCAGTTCCCGAGAAATTCGCAAAACAATTACAACAACTTTGAATGGATTTTCGGTACAGTTCCCGTGAAATCCGCCAAACAGTTACAACAACTTTGACTATATATTTGGTGCAATTCTCGAGAAATCCGCCAAGTAATTATAACAACTTTAGCTAGATTTTTGTTGATAACAATCAGATTTTGAACCCGATTTTTTATTTAAAAAATAAAAAGTTCCACTTATTTTAATGAGTCTTTATTTTATGTTCATTTTCCATTCATATTTATCAACATATAAGAAGCCCAATATACTTATTAATATTTTGGTCTAACATATATAACGTTTGAAATTCAAACCATTATACCAGTTCCAATGATAAAGTCAAATATTTTGAAAATTCTTGATTTTGAGATATTAATTCCATCAGTGTTATCATCGGGTGCTACAAGTTTTATTTTTGCAATTTTAACATGTTTGCATTGATTGATCGAAATATGGGTTTTCGGACTATTAATTGAGGTCATTCCAATTATCTTTAGATTATTGCATCCTTGAAAATGCAATTGCTACAAAAAATAGAAAATAATATTCGTCATTATTTTTTCGTTAAAGAATTTAAAGTCCATTAAGTGGAAAAGAAATATATGTACTCACCGTAGGCCGTGTATAAGGCAGTTTTTGCTGCAAATATTGAATCTGAGAAATAGATATTAGGTTCACAACTGAAATATGTAATTAAACAAATTTCATCTCCTTTAGTATATGCAGAATTAGAGAAAAATTTACCATCTAGAAAGACGAACTACGTCCATTGATTTTGTTTTTCCGGAACCAATGACTGTTAAACCATTTATATTCTTAAAACCGAACTATATAAATGAGTTATAGTCTGACCATGCTGCTTTGTTGATAGGGGCAACAATCTTTCATTTAAACTGTAAAATTGATTATACATAAATTTTTTTTTATTCACCATGCAATTTTTTAAATCGGTTAAAGAAAATAAAACATATTGATCTTTTGATATTATCTGAACTTGTACAGAAAGAAAGTTACAAAGGCCTTGAAACACTAGAGGTTGTAGTAAAATGAGTTATAGTCTGACCATATTGACCCATATAAATGAGTTATAGGACCATGGTGCTTTGTCGATAGGAGCGACAATGTTCCTTTAAACTGTAAAATTGATTATACATAAACTTTTTTCTTTCTTTCTTTTCTTCACTATGCAAGTTTGTAAATCGGTTAAAGAAAAAAAAACATATTGATCTTTCGATAATACCTAAACCTGTACAGAAGGAGAGTTACAAGGACCTTGAAACACTAGAGTTTGTAGTAAAAATGTATTATTTGAGGGAATAAAGTGTGCTTTATTACTCCCACCACTACCACACATAGCTTGTTATGCTTCAATAAAAGCCTTTTCTCAAAAAAAAATCAGATATATAATAATTAATAGATAAATAGCTAAAATTTTGTTAAAAATTATGGTTTACCTGTAGGAACAAATAAGAATACATAAATAAAATTTATGTATAGTACTTGTGTTTGCTAGGATATAAAATATATTTGTTTGATTGCAAATTTTTTTCAATATAAAGTAGTAATGAGTTTGAAAGCAATTGGTGATGATACCGAAATCTCAATGTCATCATGTTTGTTTCAAAAAAAATCATGATAAAATTTTGCCTGTGAGAGTAGTGTCAATATATTCTTGAGGCTTCCAATTCTATAAAGAATGCTTCTTAAATCTTTCTGTGTCAACTGTGAAAAAGGTGAAAATAATCACAATTAAGCACATGAAGAAATATGGAATATGAAGTGTGAAAATACAGTCGGTTTACTTGAAGGAATATAGCTGTATATTCATATGTTGTGAGCTCCCGAAGTCGTGAAGCGCTGTCTGAAACAGATGAAGTCTCTGCGTCAACCTGAGCCAAATTTTCATGCAAGTTCTTCTCATAAGCTTCTACGATTTTTTCTGCCATCCGATCGATATACGTACCATCCAGTTTTGTATGAGTCTTAATGAAAAATTCACCAAAACTCAGCGGTCTTCCTAATTTCTCTTCCTGCAACAAATATAATGTTTTGTGAGTAATTGTAAGAAAAATTAATAACATAAAAATAAAATTCAAGTATCATTTCTTGTTGGATTTTTTGATACGAAGTCGGTCCTGATAGGTGGACATGAGGACCGAGACCATTACGATCAGATATACGCTCAATGGAATAGATGCAACTCTTTTATCATGCTTCTCCATAGTCCGAGTACTCCACCATTGTTTGCCAGATAGTTTCATTGATCAACGTAGGTCTCTCTCGATTAGTCCTTGTGTTGCTAATCATGCCTTTCATCCGGCGTAGACAGATCATCTTGAATTGCTGTTGAACACTCCCTTTTATCATTGATCCTATGTGTGAGTTTTCTACAAAATAAAAAAGTAGAATGCAGTTAGTAAAGACAACACAAGTGAACATAATTGAAAAGGCTTGATGTCACAAAACATTACTGCAAACTCAAAAATATCGTTTTTGTCTATCCCGAGGAACACAAGTTTAGCTATTATATGGACCATCAAATTTTTTGTAAACACTTTTGTAATCTTCCGAACCAGCTGGGAATTTGTATCGCGAGTAAACCTGCAACACACAAACATCCAAATCATATATATATATATATATATATATATATATATACTTATATATGTATATATATATACTTATATATATATATATATATATATATATATATATACTTTGATCTGCTTAGAGAATCACAACTTGAATCTTAACGCTTGGAATGCTAATGCCTAATTAGCATTCTAGTCTCACAATTATTTTAGAAAAAAGCTTATAGATATTACATGAACATTCAAATTCAAAGAAAATATTCATTGTAAAATATCATATTAAAGAAAATATTTCCTTACTCCAAATACCCAAATCACAAGAAAAGTAATGCGTACAGTTACAACTAAATTATGTGAAAAATACTGAGTGATCTTTATTAATGTGGTATAGAAAATATATTTTTATCACATTTAACAGCGAGAGACCTTTTAATACTAAGTATGAAAGTGACTACATATGAAGAGCAAGAGGCATATCAAGTCGATTTTCGCTTCGGTTTGGGAGAGAGGATGGTTGTAAACTTATCACGGTCTGGCATGATAAGCAAAGCATTGAGAGCCCTCAGAGAGTCCCCTTAGAGTTTTGGAAACACATGATCAGAGTCATCGTGAAATTCTTACCTTGAGAAGACGGATGACTCTGCGTCAGAGTTCTTAAGTGGAGACGGTTGTGAACGATTGCTCTCTTTCATCCTTTTTTAGCTTTAGGCATGGTTGCGAATAGATGGAGCCGAGATTCAAAGAAAGGAATCAATGATGGATATATTCAAAGACGAATCAATGGAGGAGCAACCCAAGAGACAAATCGAGGAGGAGAGATTGAAAGAGCAATCAATGGAGGAGAGATTGAAGAGACAAATCGACGGAGGAGAGATTGAAAGATGAATCGATGGAGGACTGATTCAAGAGATGAATTGATGAAGATCGATTCAAGACAAAAATTGATGAAGGAGAAGAATAAAAGAGGAATCGATAGTGAGATTCGGAGGATCGATTCGTCGAGGGTTTAGAGTAATGAGAGAAAAATTTGATGAACTCGCAAAAATTAGGTTAAATAATTTAGGGAAAAATTAAAAATGGGGATAAGTCGATTAAAATGTGGGTTAGATTTGAATTCAGTTGTCACTTAGTTGCTAATTAGTGACTATATCGACTTATCCCCATTTTTAATTTTTCCCTAAATTATTTAACCTAATTTCTGCGAGTTCATCAAATTTTTCTCTCATTACTCTAAACCCTTGACGAATCGATTAAAATGTGGGTTAGATTTGAATTCAGTTGTCACTTAGTTGCTAATTAGTGACTATATGGATTAAACAAAAAATTGGATTAGGCAACCCAGGTTAAACGGATTAAACCAAACTCACAATTTGTCGACAAAATGTGAGTTTGGTTTGAAAACAGTTATTAATTAGACGCTATTTAGTGAATTGACGGATTAAACCAAAACAATTGATTCGGTTTCCAAGGTTATATGTCATCAAAATGTGGGTTTAGGTTTCCTGGGTTTAATTAGGCATTTTTTTAACTTAGTCGCTAAGTTGTCATTAAACGAAATAACCAAACAAAGATAGATTTGATTTCCCGGGTTGAATTTCGCTGAATTTTGTGTTTCGTTCCCGGGTTAAATTACCATATTTTATTTTTAATTCAGTATTGATGTAGTCGGTAATCAGGGCCTATAGGGATATAACCAAAAAATTGGCTAACATTTTGATTTACCGAGTTGAATTTTAGGAAAATTTTGGTTTGATTCTCGGGTTAAATTAGCCAAATATTTTGAATTCAATCGATGTTTGGGCTAAGTAGTCGATACAGGTATTACACCAAAAAAAGGATTCCATTTTCTGGGTTTAATGTCATAAAAATTTTGGTTTATATTTCTCGGATTACTAATAATAATATTATGTTTTAAATTTACTAATAATAATAGTATTATGTTTTTCTTGGTGCTCAGTATGCCATCTCATTGCCACCGCAGTCTTGTGGCTCTGGTACAGTCTCTTCAATCTGTGAGTAATATGTAGATACCACATACGACTATATGGTATTTTGGTTCTACGACGGTCTTCCTTAGACTTCCGTCTTTGTGCACCATAAAACAGACATTTATCTTCTTTTTCGCATTTTTTCCAGAAGAGCATACAACTGTTAATACAAACATCAATTGTCTGATATGAGAGACATAAATTGCGCATCAATTTTTACGTCTCGTAATGTGAACTGGCACACTGGTTACTTTTTGGTAAATAATCTGTTAGTATTTCACAAAACGAATCCACTAAGTTTTCACTCATATTATAATCAACGTCATTTTGCATGACTCGAGCAGCTAATGATAATTGTGAGTTACCTTCATGGCAACCATCGTATAATAGATTTTTTATACCTTCTAACAAGTTGTAAAATTTATTTGAATGATTAAATATCGGTTCTTTTAAATTCTGATGACCACCATCATGATGATAATTGTCATCAAAACTCATGTTATGAACAAATTTATCATTCACCATATCCACAGATCTATGTTATACTAGATTACCCACTTTTACACTCCCACTTATACATGTCGGCTCAGCAAATGTTCATAAATCCATATTGATTTCTTCACCAAGCTTATACCAAACATAAAAATCCTTTGCTAAAAAGATTATTCCAAATTCTTGTCCCTAAGAGAAATCTATCGTTTTTTCAAACACTACAAGAGCAGTAAAACTTACTGCCATTATCATGTGCTATAGGCTGACTATTTGCAAATGTCATATACTGCTCCACTCCCGTTCTGAACTCTTCTGAGAAATTTTCCATCACTTTATCGATTCTCTTATACATATATTCCAAAAAATTACTATAATCATAATTTCCCGGCTTTATATGAGAAAAACAAATTTCAATGCTTATTGCTTAATTTGCTTCTTTTTTGTTTCTAAGAATGGTTTTTGATTATGTAGAGCGACTATCTAGCGACCATTTGGAAAATACAAATTTTATTTGCATAAAATCGATACACCTACCCCAAAATCACCAGTAAAAAAAGGTTATACCCTCGAAATACCCACAAATTATTTTGTAGGTGTAGCCCAAAAGCCACAAAAACCCACGGAGAGCCTCTGTGTACAATAATTGCTTACTTACAAAAATATTAGTGGGTTTCGTGGGTATGTGTGAGTTTTTGTGGGTATTCGTGAGAAATATTTTTTCCACGAATTATTTTGTGGATACAGAAATATCCACTAACACACACAAATTATTTCGTGGGTGCGACAATACCCACTAAAACCCACATTTTTTCTGTGGATGATTAAATTTAATTGTTTTTATGGAAGTTGTAGTTCGAAGACAGGTTCAATACACACTAAAGTGGATGGTTTTACCATTGATCTACAAACAATTTATGTTTTTTGTTAACATTTAATAATATATTAACCCTAAAATGGATTAAAATATTAACAAGTTTAGTTTATGGTTAATTATATTTAATTTATATGTATGAAAGATGATCTAGAATCAGAAAATAGTAAATATTACACATAACAACATTATTAGAAACTCGTACAATGAAAACTAAAAAAATATTAAACATTACAACAACATTATGCATAAAGCTTATTCTTAACACAAATTACATTGCTTTACAGGTCAGAAATTTATTCATCAACATCTGAATCTATAACTGTTTTAAGTCGTACCCAGTTGTTGCTTCATCTTCCTCTTTCATAGTTGCACCTTTGGTTGGTTCGTATTCCGCAATTATTGAATTAGCAACGATCATCTATTGGAAAAATGATTTCAGCTTCTAATAATCAGAAATATTTATCTCTTATAAAAACATACCTAAACAATGTTGCGAGTTGTTATGTTGAGCTACTTAGAGTTCCTAGTAAAACGACATACAATCACATTCTATAGAATGAACATAGCAATTATGTACTCGTCATTTATGAAGATTTATGGTGCATGCTTACCTCGATTTTTCCTGATGGATCCATTAGGATTACTAGCAGATCTCCCTGGACGTTGGGGGTGAAAGTGGAGATCATAGCCACAATCTGAGATACAAGTTAAATGTTTAAAAAGTTTCTAAAAAATGAAATTAATATTTACTAGACAACATATAATTTTCACTTTCACAAATGGAAATGACGGTGATTGAATTTCTACAACCTTGGTCTGGAATGGTGTCCTCCTATTGTTAAAAGAACCTACATTTACGAATAGTATAGCTAATATTTGTCATCTTCATTGATTATTGTTATGGTAAAAGCTTTAATTATATGTATACCTTCGCGGATTATGTAATCGATAGTAGAAGTCCACCGATGATTACTAATATCCTGGTTGACCTGAAGGGGCTCATTAATGACCTCACGAATAAAATTTTGTGTTTGGCGTGTCTGAGAACTTTCACCTCGCAACACCTTTGCATCGTGAGACCTCTTTCAAAACATTTTTCGTCGTATGAGTTTGCAAAGTCCCAGTATTAGGGGCGTTTGGTATTGAGATTGTTGAGTTGGTTGGAATGAAATTGTAGGTTGAGCATCAATAACATTTAAGCTATCATATGTAGGGCTTGAAGGCACAGGAGTTGTGTTTGTGGGATTTTGAATGGATACTCGGTTTTCCATATAGTAATTCAAAAAATCACGGTTTGTCATTTTAAAACTGATTTTTTTATGATTTTTGTGTTAAATTACTCGGACTTATATAGGAAAAATAGATAGATATTTTATGCTTAGCCGTGTCGATGTCTAATAGATTATAAGAAAAGAACAAAAAATTTGATATTACATTACATGTAGGTGTGCAATAAATAAATCGTGAAATCAAAAATTTTGATGTCTGTCATTGAATGGTGAACTGACAATTAAATGAATGGTGTGTAAGTTTTATACGGTACACAATCATGATCTTTTTACTAGGTGAAAAGTGAATCAGAGAGTCATAATAATTAATGTGTTTTTACAGCTATGGAATGATTACATATTTGTTTAAAAATGATTAAGACTTAACCAAATAAAAGGGCCCAAAAGTTTATTTTTTTATATGGCCCAACATATTATTTATATAAAACCTCCAATTTAAAAGGTTAGACGTAGTTTAGATATTTAAATGCCTATACCCCAAATTTAAAGGGATATGCCCAAAATTTAAATGTTTAGGTTTTTTACTTAAATTGATTTTTAGTAATTAAAAAGACTTAAAAATATTAACAAAGCAGCAAATTCTATTACATTTAATACTATACATTAAGTTTAAACATAGTTTATTACAACCTACTCGATAGGAATCAACTAAATTTAGAAGATTTAAAAATGTTTACAGAGAAGAAAATTATATTATATTTAATATTATACATATATGTTGATAATGATGCATTGATTATATTAATCATCGGAAGAGGAATCTGCCTCGAAACTTTTGTTATCGGTTAAATCGTGATCGGATGTGTACACGCCGTGTATAGGTTAGTGGGGTAAATCGTCGTAATTTTCCATGTCTTCAACATGGTGTGACTCGACACTTATGAGCCTTGATGCTGCGACAATATTATTCCTTGAATCCTCTTGAAATGGTTGTTGTAAAGCATCTGTAACATTACAAACCCCTCTGGATACCACTTTTGCACAAGCCAACATTTCGTCGCGTGCCTCCTATTAACCTTAGGATATGATATGTATCAAACTTGATCACACTGTTCAGGAGTAATAAATGGATCATATTGTTGATACTGCTTGTTTGAAGCAACATTTACCAGTCCTGAATGATTTATATGCATTTCATTTCCACTAGTGATATCGTACCAAAAGAATTTGAATATAACCACCTTCAACCCGACCCCTCCATCGAACTCAAGCATTCTGATGTCGTCCACAATGCCATAATATTTTTTATCAGTTGTTTATCTAACACAAACAACGAAATTTTGTGTTTTTTTTTTGTTTGCAGTCCTACTTAATGTGTTAAATCATTGAGACATAGTGGCACATTTGAGATGTGATGTGATCATTTGGTAAACCCACGAAAAATATCGTGGGATTTAGTGGGAACATAACCCACAAAATAATTGGTGGCAATTTGTGGGAAATTACTCACAAAACATTTCGTGGATTTTGTGGCAAGTTACCCACGAATGTCTAAGCAGGTTTTCGTGGGTAGTTCTATCCACAAATTCTTTAGTGGCAATTTGTGGGTATTTTGCCTCAGATTATTTTGTAAATTTTCGTGGGTACCTTTATCCATCAAAACCCACAATTTTTTTTATACCCACGACATTATACCCACAAACAAAATTTATAGCTTTTCGTGGACAAACCTACGAAATGCCACAAATTCCTTTGTTATTATCTACAAAATTTTCGTGGGTATATTATTTTTTTTACTAGTGAATGATTGAAACATGTTTTTTTGCATCCATATGTTACAACTGACATCTGACTACATAGCGACATGCCGAATGAGTCGCATATTAATCGTCATATTAACAACTATTTAGTGATGGTTTTATTGCATATTAGAATATTCACTAAATTAGCAACTATTTTATAACTATTTTTCACTGATTAATATGTAGTTATACATTAGTCGCTAAGTTACGATTACATGTCCAACTTTTATCATTGGCCGCAATATAACAATTCAATTACGACTAATCTTTTGGTGTTATAAAGAAGTCACTATGTGGTAATGAAGTAATCGCAATATTTGTATTTCATGATGAAAGTGAGGAACAAATATCAGTCATAATTTCGTCTTGAAGAAAAATATACAACGGTCATTTAATGCTTGGCAACATGCAGAAACTCTGACTGCAATCATATTCACATATTTTTTTCTTGGATTCAGGTGTATTTTTGATATCACAATAATGCTTAATAGCTTTATGATGATAGATAGCTAGCAGATTAGTCAAAGACTCAGAACAAGACACTAAAACAAATATAGCCATCTATAGATAAATACAATTAGCACATCCATGACAAGGACTATATGCTCCCTCACAATAATTTGGCTAATAAACTAAGAAGTTTACGTTGTTACACAAAAAGAAAAAGTTTCTGTATAAAAACGAAAAATATATATATATTATATTATACATGTGTAAAGACTCCTACACGACAAATTACTGTCTGGCAGTTCACATGTGACCCATTTGGATCCCAAGACCGTTTTACAAATTTCGTGTACAAAACTAGCCAACTTCATATGAAAATGAGAATGCTCTCTAAGTTTGTTTGATACCCCTTCATTATATCTCTTGAGACTTGTTAGAATTTGATTACAACGACTAATTAAGATTATCTATCTTTAATAATCAGTTTATTTTTCTCTATCAATCCAATTTGAACAAATACTAGCAAACCAAAAACCATTAATTATGGCAAGCACATAATACTTACTTCCAGAACGTGATAGAACTTTCATTTCACTAATTTGATTTATATAAATATATATGTCGGGGTGATTTTTTTCTTTCCAAAATAAACCAATGCAAAATTAAAGCTCTACTTGTTGCCAATGGAGGGCCTTATTGATCATGTCGATCAATATGATTTGTTGTCTAAAACGTCAATGACATCTCTTAGGATGCTTTAATTTAAGGTAAGACACTTTCCATATTCCTTCAAAGATAAATCCGAACTTGGAACACTTGCAAGGATGTCTTCCTTGTGAATATATCCTCCGTTCAAGCTTCAAAGATGTCTCATTCAAGGTCGAGCCTATAACCCACAAGTTCAGTAAAATACTTCTCTGTCATACAACATCCCGTTTGATGACCGACGAAACCCAAAAAAATTTCGTGATATATGTATAATTTACTACTCTAAAAAAATTCCATAACATATCTACAAATATTTTGTATCTACTCATCTCCATATATTAATTGTTATATATTAACTCTCTTCTCATTTTGAAAAAATGACCATATAATAAAAAAGAGAAAATAAAATTACTCAGTAAGTCAATGGCTAAATACATATTATCAAATGTATAATATATTATATTTGGTGCCATTTAGTAGAATTACCCTATATAATATACGTTAAAGTAAACATAGATTCCCAAATAGGAAAAGCTAAATATATTGTAAGAGGGCAATATATTTAGCTTTTCCTATTTGGGAATCTATGTTTACTTTAACGTATATTAGCTTTGGGTTTTCTTTTTGGTAGGGGTCGAAGACCTCAACCAACTTCTACTCAAGCCATCATCACCTTTAAACTTGGCGCTAGACCGCCTCCTGAAACTGATGACATGTATGATTCGGCTAATCTTTTTCCTCCACGTCAGCAAAGAACGTGGCATGGGCCCTGCAATGATCTCCTTCTTAGTGACATGTTGATATTGATGATCGCATGGAGCTTTTGAGTGTTCAAGCTGATAACTTTCTTTTTCTTTTTCCCATGATGTTGCTCCGTTGTCTTGGAAATTGATCGAAATGAAAGAATCTATAGAAATTTATACTATTTTGATCAATAGTCTCTACATACATATATATTGGCATTTGAAATTCGTTAATTATACCAAGTCGACGGTGAAGACTATTTGGTAAAAAAAATGATTTAAACCGTAATAAATGTGGTATTATCAACGCTTAAGCGATGCACGGATAAATTAAGAGGAAAAACCCTGCACTTTTATATCAAAATTGGAAAAAAAAAATATACTTTTTAATTTAGAACTATTATATTTCGAAAACAAAATCTGAAAAGAGAGGACTAAGTTAAAGTATATTGGCCCATGTCCATTATATACTATATCATAAATTCTGTAATTATCGATGTGCAACTTTCATCAACATTTTCAGGAAACTATTTCATATTCAAAGAAATAATTTTTATATTTTAGTTTATTTGAACAATTTAAAAATGAAAACATGATTTAAATAATAAATTTTAAATTTTAAAAAACCTTGTTGTGATAAATGTGCTCTATGCATTCAAAAAGATTAGACTGGCGGTGTATATGAGTTAATGTAAAATAAATGAAATAAAAGGTTTAGTATAGTGTACCTTCTGGACTGGTGACAGAGGTGGATCGGTGATCAGACTTGTGGTGTCGCAGTTCGAAGGAGCCAAGGAAAGAGAAGAGTTTGATTTTCTTTTTAGAAAATTTTTGAGAATTGATTTTAGGTTCTTGGATGGTATGGTAAAAAGGAGAGGGGGAAGGAGATGGAGGGCGTCTTCTCTGTAGAGAAGCCAAGACTAGAAGCCTCTCATTGAGACAGAGAGGACACACACCTTCAATAAAATCTACTGGATGGATGTTACAAGAAGATGTTGAGCTTTGGTTTTGTCCTCTCATGGCTTCTTTCCTATGAGAGAGAGAGAGAGAGAGAGAGGTGAAGAAGTCGACGAGTGTGTTAGTTTAAAATTGATCCGCCATATCTACTTAAGATGGTGAGAAGCACAATTTGTGTGTGTGTGTGGATATATAGTTTTATGAGCTGTCACTGTATATAATTAAATGGAACGATTTAGAGAATATTAGATAATAATCTGATTACTAATTGATTGATTCGAAATAATATCATGATTGGTAATGATGAATTTAGTTATTACCAAATAAGAAAAGTAATTAAGAAAAAACCTGTCAATGGTTGGTATGTGATCGTTATATATTATGTACATATATGACAAACCCATATGGATTTCACTTTAAATAATTGAAAAGTGCGAACTAAAAGTTTAGATGCTAACGGCGGATTTTGGCAGATTTTGATGAATTATTAGATCTATATTTCGTCGAAAATTAGTGAATAAATAAGATAATTGAAAACATAAATCGAAATAATTGAAATGGTAAATAGTATAAGAATATTGGCGGAACTTAGTGAAGATAACAATAATATACTATAAACATGTCTTTTCACCAATATAGATGCGTCTTTATTTGTAAGTTCAAAACTAAAAAGAGGTATCATTGAATATTATTAACTCATCATGTCTCTTAAAATTTAACAAATCAATTTTTTCCTTAATAAAAAAAATGTTCGAAATAACATGTTTTCTCATCTTTAATTATCTACCGGTGAAAATGTAAATATCAAAAACCAAAACCACAACTATAATCATTATATGGTGGTCGAATGTTTGAAGGATTTCGTTTAAAATGGAGGAGATTAATGTCCAAGTTTTTCGATTTTTCTCGCAATTTCAATTATGATTAAATGTTGTAAATGTTTTACATGATAAAAGAAAAAACACTGATTCTTGACAGATACCGAGTATTAGTATGACATTTGATTGATGATCTTTTAGAAGAAATAAATGAAGGAAACAAAAACTAGGGGAAAAAATTAGTTTGATCGTAATTCATTATTTATTACCTATTGTATTAATTTCTGTTTTAATTTTAATTTTTAATACTTATTGTATTTCCAAATTATTCGTCACTAAAAACAGTATTTACAGGAATTTTATTACTTTATTTTCTATTCAGCAAAAGAAAAGTTACAATTTTATCATAAGATGAATTATTTTAGACTTATTTTATAATAAGATAAAAAGTCCTAATTCATCATTAACTTTACATTTTTTTTAGTTTTGATTTTTTTTTCAATGCCTATTGAATTTTCAAATCATTCATTACAAAAACAGTATTTACAGGAATGTTATTACTTTATTTTCTATTTCAGAAAAAAATTATAATTTTATCATAAAATAGACTTATTTTTGTCATTACATGATGATAAGATAAATTTATTATCGATAGATTTAATTCTTTTTTACTACAAACTTTCTACTATTTGATAGATTTAATTAGCTTCAACAAATTTATTTAATAATTTTTTTTGGCGACAAATTTAATTAAGATTTAGATTTATTTTTTTTGGTCACATATTTGCTTTTTTACAATTAATTAACCACAAAGTTATTTATATTTTAAGCTAAATATTTACTTAATTTTGAAAAATTTATTAGCTTTCACATATTTGGTCACAAATTTACTTAATTTTGATAAACATACATAGTTTTTCACAAATTTATTTATTTTTTAACAGATTTCCTTGACAAATTTAACTTGTTTGTTTCCTTTGAACACTTACTTAATTCTAACTAAATCGAATTAAAACGGATCTGTTAAAAAGAGCTTTATCATATCTTCTACACTATTGGAATCATCTAAACCAAAATTATTATGGTAAATTGAACCGAAACTTAATTTAAACTAGAAATAGAATTGAAAAACAGAAAAGAAAAAAAAAACAAAAATCTAGTCTAACTTAGATTTAAAACTAACGTTACTGATTAGTTGCACATCGTCTTTTTTCTTTTAGAGTCTTTTACATTTGGGGATTCAACTATTCATGATGTGTTGTTTGTCGTGGTATTGGAGGCAGCATTTGGATGCAACATATAGACGTAGTATATAGACGCAGTGTCTAGATGATATTCTTTTATGATTTTGGTTTATTTATCTAGATGCGTTTAGATACAGTTAGGTTTGTTTATCTTTTTATCGGTATCTAGACACATTTAGTGTAAAATGACCACAACCTCCATAATTTGCATAAATACTATTTTTTAATTCTTATTTAAATAATTACCAAATAAATTTTTTTATCAAAAAATCATAAGTTTTATCAAAAAATATAATTAAATTAAATTATTTTCATAACTATAAATGTGTCAAAAATATTTTGATCTTTAAAATGTTATATTTAAACATAAAAAAATAATCAATAAATTACAATCAATTAAAGTAAAGTATAAATATCCAAATCATCAGTGTAAAAAAAAAAATTATTCAAAATATTTACAAGTTTTTGCTATTTAAAAATGTTACCCTTCACAGATGAAAAACAAATAGATCGACGAACATGAAGACACATACAAATCCAAAAGCAAAAAAATAAAAAAACGACCAAGTCTAGTTCACAACACTACAAACAGCAAATCAAGTTCAACAATAGAATCGTCAACGGACAGACCCCCGTGCTTGAAAACCAAAATCTCCAATGAGATATTTTAAATCCAAACCCAGAAACTGAAATTATCAAAAAGAGAGAAGTAGAGAGAGTAGATGATGCTTAACCTTGATGTTGGAGATGAAACACGCGATTCCAAAAACGAAGTCGGGCTCAGCCCATGAGGAATCGTGAATGATGTCAGTACACCTCGAGATTGGAAGCTTGGCCTTGCTGTCGCCAGAGAAGATCGAAGTGATAGAGAGAAGGGGAAGAGATGTTTTAGGGTACGATCGAAAGAAATTGGAAGAATATAAAATTAAAAAATAAGTATAATTGTAAATATTTAAATTAGATAAAGTTATTTTAGACTTTTTAATTTTTGGATGAGTTTAGTGCATCTAAACTCTCCAAATAAACTCATCCAAAATTTCTAGTTTTTTTATGGATTTTTAAAATGTATCCAGATGCAGTATCTGGTTTATATGATTAATAGATACTAAACGAACAACAATACTCATATGCGTCTAGTTACAGTAACTGGTTCACTAAACAAATAGCACCTCGTTCTTTCTTACACATGGAGAAAATTAATATTGTATACGGTAAATAGATGTTTTAGAAAACTAGGTGGTTATTTGATGTTAATAACAATAAAAGGAAAAAAATTTAAGTCATAAATGAGAGTTAGTATGAAAATTTAATTTAGATGATAATCGAAGATTATAAGATCGATACCCAAGCTTTTGAACAACATGTTTTCGAAAAGGTTGTCATGACATTACACAAAACACACTGCCTATAGATATTGGAAATCATAAGCAGTCTATTGAATTTTTGGAACAACTGAAAACCGAGTTGATGCAATCTGTCTCGAACTTAAGAAAAGAGGTTTGGAGGAAGATGTGTGTCTTCCAAAAATTAAAAAAGATAAGAATGTATGTGAAGATGATGAGGAAGACGACATATTTGATTATTGTGATTATTCAAGCAGAGCATCTTTAAGTGATGAAGACTTTACATTGTACATGATACTTGTTCCAGAAGAAAAGACAAATCAAAATTCATGAAGTACAAAGAGTGGATCCACGTCTACGAGCGATCATGCAAAAAGCGTTAATCACCATGTTAAGTCATAATTACCTGCGCTGAATCTAGTTATAGGACAACGATTTGACATGAAAGATGCACTTGAGACTAGGTTCAAAGTTTTATCAATCTTTCAGCTATTTGATTTTAAAGTAGATAAGTCAACCCCAAATTTTTTGGTGATTAAGTTTTGGGAAGAAGGTTGTACATGGAGAGTAAGAGCCATCCCAGTTAAAGATTTGACTCCAAATATTTTCACAATACTATATATGGACTATGTACGAGGTGTTGATTCAAAAGTTTTTTCAAAATATGTTGGAAAAAGCCTTAAACATGATATTTGATGTCAAGGAGCATCGTTCTAAATAACATATTTAACTCTTTTTTGTTTCGTTTCTAACATATTATGTTGTTTCTAACAAGTTAGTCTAAAACAATTTGTGAATAGATGTTTCTATTAGACATTTCTATGCATAAATTTTTTTATTAGCGGTTCAACAGAGAGGAGGACTGATGTGGAAACAATGAAAACAACCTTAACTTGTGGGTAGAAAAAATGTTGGAGGTAAAAATTAACACTCAGTTCTCTGTTATTTACTTGTCATTATAGAGAAATGTTTATAATCTAGTTTTATGGTTTGTTCTCCTAAAAATGTATACCACGTGCGAAGACACTAACTGTATAAGTAATCCATTGTCATCATTCACAACTAACAGGAAAAATGTGTTCATGCAATTGTCGCATCGACAGTTTATAAAAAATGTTGCATCTTACTATGTCACCTCTAGTAGTCCTACTTGTGTTTCGTGTACTCCACTTCTATAATACCAAAAGATGCTGCTTCACCAGTTCCAAACATTTCACCGCGAGGATATGCTTGCCTCTGTTTGTACACACACCGCCTGGAAAACATAAACTTTTGAGAATCAAATCGACATTAAAAAACAATTAATAAAACGGCTTAGAAAACAACACTCATACTCTCGATGTCATCAATTTGGAAATGGTTGTAAGATATGGAAATTTTATATTTAACTTATGGATGATTGAAATTTTGAACGTAAATTTCTTTGGTTTTGATCACAACTAGAGAATCTCATTAAAGTATTTATAGATGATAATGTTTTTAATACCATAATCGTATTTATTTAAAAGCGCATGAACACTATTAATTTTGTCAACTTAGTTTAGTGGTTTAATATCACATTTAACATCGTAGAGTGATGAATTCAAATCCTAGACATGTGTGATAAATTACAGAAATATCTACCATTTAGAACTTAGAATATATAATACTATATTATTTTAAATTTCTGAAAAAATAAAAATAAATACTAAAACCGTATTTAGAAAAAAACATAGTAACTAACTGAACTGCATGAATAAAATTAAAAATAAATACTTAAATTTTATATAGAAACAAACTTATAAAATACTGAACTACATGAAGAAAAATAGAAATAAATAGTAAATCCATATTTGGAAGAAAAACTAGTAAATAACTAAACTACATGAATTCATGACAAAAAAACTAAACTATATGAAAAATTAGTTATTACAAAGAAAGTATAAAGAACAAACATGTTTAGTTATGTGTCAGTTGCAGCTTTTCCACCTCATCATAAATCTCAGCCACTAGCTTCTGTCGAACTTCTTAAATGTTTCTATCATTTAATATTTCAAAATAAGATATTTGATGTCCTTATAGCATACACACCACAGTCCATGGGGTTATCATTATGTGGAATATGTTTCAGTCTTTTTATAGTGAATTGCTTTTGCTCTTCTTCCGAACATATCTAGAAGACCATTGCATTCATAATCGCATGAATCATCTTCGTGAGTGGCCAACAATAGTTTCTAATGTCTTTATGATCTTCTAAGAAAGTCAGAATATTGTCATACACATTAATAGTTTCCATCTCCAAATTAATGTCCAAAGCAACCCAGTGATTACTATTTGCAAAATGGCATTCGTACAGATGACCGACATCATGTAGCCACTTCATCTTTGTCACTAAGTCAGCTAGAGCAGTACCATTTAAGACATACTTATATCTATCAGCTGCATTCCATGTTTTCGAACCCTCTGAAAGCACTCACACATTTGTTCACAAACCATTGATCCAAGAATACAATATATTGAAAATGGAACACGTAGAAATCTTTTATCAAACATGTGCATTGCAGACCAGATATTTGATAAACGTTAATTCAACAAACGCTTGTGATTTCTACCGCAAGTATTTGAGGTTCGATCCACCAAGAATCTAGAATAACACATTAGGATTGTAATGATTTAACTTAATCTAGAGAAAATAATAAATGGTTGGCTTAAAACAATTAATCAAACACAAATTCAAACTAATAAAACTTACTATTTCAAAACTCGATTTATAAAGTTGCTAAGAGAACGGTTTTGGGAAAATTTTCATTAGGGAAACAATAATTCATGAATCATGCAATAAGGTTTTCATTCTGCATATCTTTAAGATATGAACATAACTTAATTAACACATTCTCATATAATTAATCATCATGCAAGAAAAATTAATCTGATTAAACTCTCATCTACAGATCAATTGTCAACAATCATTAAATTCAGGTTCAGTTTGCCTACTAATCATCCTAACATCATCTCTCAATGGTCAGGTATGATAAGCTCCTTAAATGATAGGTTTCAAGATTTTCATCAGAAACCTCTCGAGTGATAAACTTCCTAAGATCCAGATTTAATTCTCTCAAGCAAAATCTAGCATTAAACTCAATCATAAAGAAAGATCTAACAACCTAAGCATGAATCATTCATTATTGAAACCCCTAATCTACCAAACCATAACCATTCAGAGAGATTACTCGATCATGATCATACAAAAACAAAGCAAATTCATAAATGGATTAAACATCATTAAAAAGATATAAAGAATTAAGAGATTAACAAGATGATTCTACAATTTTCTTAAAAGAGGTTCTCCAAAAATCCAAAACTCAAATCACAAGATCCCTCAATCACCTTTTGGCTGCTGTGCTCTTGAAAAGGTAAAAAACTCCCTAAAAATGACATTAGGTTTATATTTATAGTCTAAAATAAAACATATTCGACTTAATAAACCGAGTTACTTTAATTATAAATTTTCGTACAGATTAAAAAAAACTCAGATTGATCGATTCTATTGGCGATCGGTCGATCCGAACATGAATCGGTCAGTCTTCATGGATGTGGTTGATCTGAGAAACGTTCGGGGAATTCTTGGTTGCGGGGGATCGATCGTTCTTGATTGGGAACGATCGCTCTGGTGTTTGATCGACCGATCCTTGTTGCACTGGTTGATCCTAGAAATTCCCGCAAACTCTGAGTAAGTGTGATCGATCGATCGGAGAAAGGATCGATCGATCCTAACGAATCTCGATTCTCCTTAGCTCCTCAGCATTTTCCTCATGCGTCGCTTGTCGCTTGCGCCTCTACTCGAGCTTATTGCATTATCTTCATTCTAAAGACCCCAAAACACCTTGCATTATCTTCATTCTAAAGGTCCCAAAACACCTGAAAAAGATTCAAAACACCAAAAATATGCAGATACATGATCATAACCATTAAAAATCGTGAACTAGACAAACTATTCTAAAAAAAGCTAAATAAATGTATAAATAACATTAAATCATGCAAAATGACTCGCTAAACTTTCTTAATATTCATTTATATCAATTGCAGACCACATATGTTAATATAAAAAAAAAATAGTTAAGAGCAGAAAGAAAAATATTATTTAAGTAAGGGTACTAACCGAATTAGTTAACCACTTATATATCTCATCAGACCATTCATTTCTCCGAGTTATAATAACATTCTAGAAGTCGACACTAGATTTACATGTTTCTTCAGGTACCTCCCCACAAATATTTTATATAAATTGAAACTAAAAATTTATAATAATGTACTTTTGAATACATATTAAAGCAAATAAAAACTAGATTTACTATTGTTCACAACAGATAACAGATCATATGCTGTCATTGATGGCTTTATACATGCGGTGATGTGCTACACTATAAAATTTTCTATGAACAAAAATAGCTGAGACGATGCTAATCTTGTAGTGCGCTCTTTCATTTTCTTAACTGCCTCTGCAAATGCATCTCAACCTGCACCAAATCGTTATAATCTCTTCCGCTTTATCGGATCTATGTTTCCCCATAAAATGTATCAATGAGATGTGGTATTTTCACTTTGTTTTTCAAAATCTTCTTCTCAAATACTTTCTTCTTCGCAAGTACCTTATTGACACTTGTTCGGCGGGTTTTTTATTCCCATTTTTTGGTCTGCCTTCTTCTCATTCTTCACAACATATCGTTAAGGTAAATCTTCTTGTAATGTGGATTTCAATTCAACCATTTATGACTACACAAAAGTGGAATTAATAATTAAGACAAGTGACCAAATGCACATATGCTTCTCACGAAAATACTGAAACTAGACATAAGACTGAAAATATCATCAAGACACCAAACACATATATGGTTTTCACGTCTCCAAATAACATACGGTTTTCAGAAAAATAAAACCATTAGTTATAAACCTAAACTAGACAGAAGGCTGAAAATATTATCAGATCACCAAACACACATACGGTTTTTATATCACCAAATAACATATAGTTTTCACACAAAAATTGATACTAGATGAGGCCATTAGTTATAAATTGATACTAGACAAAAGGCTGAAAGTATCATCAAGTCACCAAACATCTTCCACATAAAATACAAAGTTTTTAATGACGTACCATTTCTTTACTACACGTAAAATAGTTGTGGATAGTTACTTAAAAACTAGATGAGGCCATATCTAGCAATGAAAATATACAAAATGGTAGAATGAAACCAAGAACAACCAAGCGCACGTAATATGTCTCATATGACAAAACAAAAATATGTCAACAAAATATAGCAACAAAGACTCGAGAAGCAGCAAAGGTCATGATCGAAGTGGCTAAACCAATATATTTGATATTTGATCAAACCCAAAAAAAAAAAAGCGAAAAAAAAAATTCATATCTAACATCTCAATTAATCAAATTGAAAAGAGAAGATATCAAAGAAAAAACAACCATCTCAATCAAATTATGTAATTGAAAATACACACCCACATTAAAGTTTCAGGACAAAAAGTAACAAGATGAAAAATTCATAAATTATATAGAGGTTTAAAAGAAAAAAAAACACAACATCAACCAACATTTAGAGGATATAAATCAAAATTAGGAACCAATCTAATGATTAGTTTAGACCATATCGGATAAACAACTAGAAGCAGAGGCAGAGCCGATGATAATTAGGGTGTGCCGCCGGAAATTACTACTCGGTCTGAGGTTCGCCAAACTCAGTGGAAGTATAAGAGATTTTCATCAGAGGAAGAGTTTGGCTGGTGGAGAAAACAAGAGCCAGCTAAATAGAGGAAGAGTACATGATTTGATGTTGACATTTCTTTGTCAGCAATCAACAGTACCACCGGAAATTGCTGCTTTCTAATTCATATTCACCCAAATCGTCGACAATAGCATAAACCCTAAACTTTTATTTATTTTTTCACTCAAATTTAAATAGCAAAAAAAAAATTCTGCTTTTAGTCGTTTGCTGAAATTAATGTAATGTTATTGTTGTAATAACGATGAGAGGGAGTTAGTCTAGGAATTAATTGATAAATAGAGTCAATCTGATAATTTTCTCTAAAATTATTTGAATACAATAGAAATTGAACCTTATTGACCCTGTAAAGTCTTATAAGTAATATGTGCATATATATAAAACACGTATGCTATTATGTGAATGGAGGTGGGTGGAATGCTAATATGCATGAATAGCATAATCCTTGCATTTGAGAAAACTAAAAGCAATGCAATTATCACGCTGTATAGGGTCCACACTTATGGCTATCCACAATCATTGTTACTCACTACTTATATCTTTTGTATATAAAGTCACAAAAGTGCATTAGAGTTTTGGAAGGTTGTCCTGTGTAATGTTTTGTAATGCAGAGTTTGATATATCTACTTTTCCGTTAATTTTGACCAACGCCAAAGTATATAAACCGTCTTTTTCTAACCTGAAAGTTCTTTACGTTAACCAACGAATTACTTGATTTTTATAATTACTAGGACAAGTTGATTGATTAGTAAGCAATCATTATTAGATAATTAACGTCAATTTAAGTAAAAAAATTTCATAAACAAGTCTTATTCTAATTTTAATGAAGAACCACGAGACTGATCTGGTTGGCAACTCTTTATCAATCACGAGTCATTCCATTGGCTCCGACACGTTTTTCACCACCTGTCTTGGCCTATTCAAGCTTTCCACTCCGTCAGAATCAAATGATTATTTGCTCAAACGGTTTGAGTCAATATCTCTCTACCTCTGATAATATAATCTCTTCCTCCTTTTTGTAAATTGGTTTAAGGCCAAAATTCCAACCTTTAACCAAAACATAAAAACAAAATCATAAAGCATCCTGTACTATATGCCGCAAATATTGCGTACGACAATTGACTAGTGACTACCATCATAGCTCTAGTCCATGTAATTTAGAATTACATTTAAAATGGACATTACTAGTGCTTTTTAATAATTGGGTCAAAGGAATACTTGTATGGCTTGTCCTTGAGCTAAAAGGTACTCAAGTTCTGTTACGATTTTCGATGATTTAGGTAAAAGAGTGTCATTAGTTATTAATCATTAGTGTGGCCTCCTATGAGAGTGCTTACTAATCTTAGTGGCAATATCTCTACACATTTATTTCAAGAAAAAAATTGCCTCTCTTGCCATTGTTGCTTGTACATATCTATATTCCGAAAGTTTTAGTTTTCATGAACCTAAGCTCTTCTTTATATATAATAGCACATCACCAATTTCTATAATACAAGATTTTGACAATGTGTTTACATAACTTCAAATTATAGTGGATATGTAGGGTCCCAACAACAAATGGTTAACTATGCATTTGTTGGGCTCATTTTAGTTGGGTCTAGAAACAAGTTTTCGAGTACGCTTTTAATTTTATTGGGGTGCAGGAGAGAAGCCCGGTAAGGCATATTTAAGGAAATGAAATACTTTTTACTGCCTAATTTTACTTGTATCGATTTTTTTTGGGATTTATATGCCCTTTTAGAGTTTATATTCATTCTATACAAGTTTCATACTAAATTAAAAAAAAAAACACTCTAAACAACGGATATATGCTTAATTATGATTTTCTTTTGTTTTGCTTCAGGTTTATATATATCGAGTTATTCACTCGAGTTATATCGTAACACATCTCCTCAATCTCTCTCTGTTAAAGATAGGTTAATCTTCTTTAGTATCTAAAGCTATTAATCTATGACGAAGTTAAAAGAAGGTGTCAAAACCAACCAAAAACTCTAAAACGTTTACGAGAATCTTGACAAAACTTGAATGGCTTTGGCAAATGAAAGAAACCCCACTACACCCAAAGCCCAACTATATCACATCTTTATCATCGGCTGAAAAGCCTGAAATGCATAGAATTTCATATAATTGTATATGTAGACGAGTATGTCACAAAAGCAATCAAAAGAAATTTTGGCGAAAAAGAGATATAAAGCATTAAAACAGAGTTCTCTTTTGTGGTTAAAAAAGGTGATCTATCTTTCTAGAACTCGATTATAGACACGTATCGCATGGCATTCCGAGTGTATAGGACAGGTCTAAGAATTTTTCACCCAAGTGAAGAAAACTTAAGGTTTCTCACTTCCTCTCTTTTAAAATGGGACAGCAACCAAACACACAAGTCACCGCAGTCGCGGAGCCCTGCCGGATCGCCGACCATGCCGTCGTCGTTGAGCCATCAGCCACCGACCCTGGCACCAAGGCACCGAGGAGCCGCACCATCGCACCGAGAGGAGAGCTTGCCGTGAGTCAATCCCATCACGTCACATCTTCCAGTCAGCTGCCCTCCTCCGTCTTCGGCCAACTGTCCCCGCTGGTGAGGGTAAGAAAAGCCTAGTGCCGCATTTATACTTTCTATTGGACTTATAACAACCAGGGAGCAATTTCATAACACATCTTAGACTACTGAAATCTGAGATAAATAAACCAGGAAGTAGCTTTGTAATGCATTTAGGACAACGGAGGTCCAAGATCTCTACTCGAATTTGAATCTACTCATTAAAAGAAAAAAAGTAGTTAAAACTATCTATTAATTAAGTAGTTGGGATTATCTGTTACAAGTTCTTAGCTATAAATAAGCGTTATAATCATTAGTAAACAACTCAAGAAAAAAGAATTCTCTCTTCATAATGTCTATTTTTGTTCAAAAAAATCTTTATTCTTAATCTCTCTCTTGTTCTTCATACAAACCCATAATCTTCATTCTTTTGCAAATCTTACAATTTTTTTTCTTTAATTCCGCAATATTCTTACATTGTATCAGAGCCAAAGCTCCTATATACTCTGTCACTCCATCCTTGCTCAAATATACCTCAAGATCTCTGTTTCAAAGTTATTACCCAACAATTCATAACTTTGTTCACTGGATAAAAGAAAATGGAGAATACCCCAAAGGTAATTATTCCAGTCACACTAAACGGTGTGAATTACTTACTCTAGTCAAAGACCATTAAGACAGCTCTATGCAGCCGTTGTCTTTGGAAGCACATCACAAATAAAGCTTCTCAAAACAATAGGGCCAAGCTTGATGGAGACAGCAATAAAGAAAAAATGGATGAAGAAGAGACCTCATAGTTTCAAGAAGACCAGATGGTTCTCTCAGTCATCCAAAACTCACTTGAAGCAACACTCTTAAAGGCCTACTCAATCCATTCTACAATGATCTGATCAAGCATCTCCTTAGGACTGAAAAACTCCCAACACTTGAAGAAGTTTTCTCACAAGTACAAAAGGAACAAGGCACTCACGGTTTCTTTGGAAGAAAGGAAGAACTTGTGACTGCCAACAAAAGCTTCCATCGTCCTCAACAAGGATCCAACAGAGAACGTAGAAAGGTGTGGTGTGAACACTTCAAGAAGGACAACCACATTAAGGAGAACTGTTGGATACTCCACCCATATCTCAGGCACCAAAGGTGAAATGAACCAAGGGGACACAGTGCCCAAGAGACTATGGGAGAACAATCCAAGAGTAATTCATCCATGGAAAAGGAAATGAAAGCTTTGGTATCCTCTCAAAGTGAGTTTGTGAGGAAGTCTGACTTGGAGGATCTTATCAAATCACTTAAGGAGCCTGGTAATTTTATTCAAACTTTTAATGAATTTAAATCACCTTTGAAACCGCTTATAGTTTATTCTGGTGCATCCCACCATATCATAAACAATTCTAGGTTGATAAATGATATTAAACCAGCCTCAGGGAATGTGGTTATAGCTAATGGAGAGAAAGTACAATTAAAGGAATTGGAAATCTTAATCTTTTTGATAAGAATTCATAGGCTTTCTACTTACCCACATTCACTTCAAACCTATTATCTGTCAAAAGGCTACAACTGATCTAAATGCTCTTGATATATTGAGTCCTGATGAGGTGTGTTTTCAAGATATTGAGACTAGAAAGGTTATTGGCAAATGAAGGACTATGAATGACTTATATCTAATGGATGATATAAGGGTATTTTAGTAGTAGCTAAGGCAAATAATGCAATGTGGCATGCTAGACTTGGCCATCCCCATGCTAGAGCTTTGAAGTTAATGTTCCCAATTATTTCATATCAAAATAGTAAGTGTGGAGCATGTTATTTAGGCAAACATTTTAGAAATGTTTTTCCTAAATCCATGACTACATATGAGAGTTGTTTTCATCTGATTCACTTTGATGTGTGGACAGCTTCATGTGTATCTAGGGACAATAATAAATATTTTTTCACCTTCATAGATGAAAAAAATAAAATACACATGGGTTACATTAATGTCATCAAATGATAGGGTGTTGGATGCATTTATAAACTTTCAAGATTATGTGACTAACCATTATAATGTCAAGATTAAGATCGTGAGATCAGATAATGGTGGAGAGTACACAAGCTACACATTCACACAACATCTCAAAATGCATGGGATTATTCATAAAACAAGTTGCCCTTACACTCCACAACAAAATGGTGTGGCGGAAAGAAAGAACCGACACTTGATGGAGGTGGCTAGATCAATGATGTTTCACACAAATATCCCAAAGAAATTTTGGGAAGATTCTCTTGTATCAGCCTGCTAATTAATCAACAGAATACCTACTTAGATCGTCCAAGATGCATCACCATTTGAAGTAAACAAAACCATCATATGATCACTTACACGTATTTGGGTGTGTTCATTTTGTCTTTGTACCAGGAGAATTGAGAAACAAGCTTGATGCCAAAAACACAAGTTATGTTTATTGGATATTCACCAACGCAAAAGGGATACAAGTGATATGTTCCAGTGATAAAGAGAGTTATTGTATCTTGTGATGTAAAGTTCATGGAGTCAAAGGGGTTCTATGAAAAGAAGAATTGGGAATACATCAAGGATATCTTCCAAGTACCCTCAGACCGAGCCATGAATCTCCAAAGAATCATCGAGTCACTTATCTTAAAATTACCACCACGGGATAATCCAAGTCCTCAACAACCACCAATTGGGAACATAGGAGTACGAGTCATAGAAGAACAAACTATCGGTGATGGTGGTGATGATATTCCTCTTGAAGAAAGAGGAAGTTCCCACAACCCAATTGAAAAAGAAGAAGAATAAGACATATATCTTGACCATGAGGGGGGCATTGAAGACCAAACAGTTCATGATCAAGAAGATGTGCAATCAGTCCCTTCTGATGAAAATAGTGGGGAACCAGTTTAAAACCCTCAAACAGTACAATCATTGAGGAGAATTCAAATACAATGGTTTCCCTCTAAACGTGTATATTACAATGCCAATGCAGTTGCTCACCCGATTCAAGCTGTCTGTTCACTCGCTCATGTTCCAGCTTCTCATCAAGCATTCATCACACAACTTGATCAAGAAGAAATTCCAAAGACCTATGAAGAGGCTAAAAGAATCAAGGTGTAGAAAGATGCAGTTCAAGCTGAAAAGAATGCTATGGAAGTCAATCACACATTTGTTGAAGTTGACTTACCAAAACGGAAGAAGACAATAAGCTTTAGGTGGATCTTCACTATTAAATACAAGAGTAATGATGATACTGAGAGGTACAAGGCAAGACTGGTGGCAAGGGGAATCACTCAGACATATGGAGAGGATTATAAAGTCACATTTGCATCAGTTGCAAAAACTCATATCATCTGGGTAATGCTCTCACCTGCCACAAATCTAGAGTGGGATCTATGGCAGATGGATGTTAAAAATGTGTTCTTACAAGGTGAAGTGGAAGATGAGGTATACATGACACCACCACCGGGGTTAGAAGAAATTGTGGCTTCAGGGAAAGTTCTAGGGTTAAGGAAGACCATCTACAGGTTAAAGCAGTAACCAAGGACTTGGTACCACAAGCTAAGTGTGACGCTCAGAATAGAGGCTTCACTAGATCCGAATCTGACCACACCATCTTCACATTGCAAAGTAATGAAGGTATAGTTGTCCTTTTTCTGTATATAGATGATATCATCATCTCCGAAAATGAAAAAGGAGGTATTAAAGCTAATAAGGATTATCTAAAGTCTGTTTTTGACATTAAAGATCTTGGATAACTAAAATATTTCCTTGGGATAAAAGTATGTCGCTCTAAGGAGGGACTCTTCTTGTCTTAAAGAAAATATATTAATGATTTGATAAGTGATGTATGTAAACTTGATGCAAAGACAGCGAAGACACCTCTCGATGATGGTTACAAAGTAGAACGAGAGGGGGAGATCAAAGATTTGAAGACACCAAATTTTACTGCAAGATGGTGGATAAATTAATTTATTTAACCATCACACGCTTGGATATATATTTTTCTGTGAATCATGTGAATCAACATATGCAATCTCCCGAGCTGTATCAGTGGAACATGGTAGATCAAATTTTGAGATACCTCAAGGGAACATCAGTTCAAGGCATCTGGATGGGATGCAACAGAAGCACAAAAATTATAGAATATTGTGGTGCTTATTGGGCTGATGACAAAAAAGACAGAAGATCCACAACTGGCTATTGCACTTTCATTGGAGGAAATCTTACTACTTGGAATATGAAGAAGCAAAAAGTGGTATCATGCTAAAGTGCTAAAGCTGAGTATCGGGTCATGAGAAAGCTAACCACATAACTTATATGGCTGAAGGCACTTCTCAAGGATCTTGGCATTGAGCAACAAGGACCAATGACAATGCACTGTGACAATCAAGCGGCAATTCATATTGCATCAAAATTCATGTTCCATGAAAGGACAAAACACATAGAGATTGATTGCCACAAGCTGAGACAAGCAGTATAGCAGGAGATCATTCTACCATGCTACACAAGAAGCGTTGATCAACTTGCAGAAATCTTTACAAAGGCTGCAAGCTCAAAAGTGATTGAGCATACTCACTCCAAACTCGGTCTTATCAAATTGCCATAGAAGACCGCTTCCTATGGAGCTCATACTATTTTCCCTTCAGTGTAGTTTTTATCCCATTGGGTTTTTCTACACTAATTTTTAACGAGGTGAACTTCATAGGTCCAATCTAAACCATGTCCTTATGGTTAAGCTTGAGGGTGAGTAATGGACTTATGACAACCAGGGAGAAATCTCGGAACACATCTTGGACGACTGAGATCCGAGATAAATAAACCAGAAAGCAGGTTTGTAATGCATCTAGAACAACAGAGGTCCAAGATCTCTACTCGAATTTGAATCTTCTCATTAAAAGAAAAGTATAGTTTAGACTATCTACTAAATAAGTAGTTGAGACTATCTATTAATTAAGTAGTTGAGACTATCTATTAAAAGTTCTTAGCTATAAATAAGTGTTGTAATCATTAATAAACAACTCAAGAAGAAAGAATTATCTCTTCATAATCTCTATTCTTAATTTCTCTCTTGTTTTTCATACAAACCCTAAATCTTCAATATTTTACAGATTTTATAATATTTTTCTTTAATTCCACAATATTCTTACAGTTTCTTCCTCCGTTATTCTTTCTCCTTTCTTTCTTCTTCTCTTCATTACTTCTTGTGTCTTCGGGTGGTTACGCCACACCCTCTCTTTGTAGATCCACATCATGAAAATCAATGAACGCAGATCTATTTCCTTCTCTTTTTTTTTTTTGTTTTATAGATCTATGACTAAGTTGAGGACTATTCTTGATCCCTCTTCTTTATATTCGCGTCATGATAGGAGTCTCTTTTTAAACTGTTTATAACTATTCTTGGTCCATTAATGTGTAGATCCTACTAGGTTGTATGTTGGTGATGATATGTTCCATATAGACGTTAGGTTGCTAAACTGGATACAGTTGAATGATGTATGAAAATGCTTGCTGGTGCATGATGTGAGCCGCGGACGCTAGAACAATCAAGGGAGGTTCAAGCAATTCGAGGCTGGGCCTTAGCCGTGAGAGAGACTCGATCACGGATGGGCAGGAGCGCGGGTTCGAGAAAGACTCAACCAGACGTGCGCTTGGATCGGTGGGGCGAGCTGGACGACGCGGCTATGGATGGACCGCGATACACCAGTAGGACTTCGAACCTGGAAAGGTTCAAGTCGACGACTATCAAGCTCGTGGCTAGGCAGCGTGTGAGAGAGAATAGGAGTGGGTTTATTTTTCTTGTCAAATATTGAATTTTATTGATGTAATGACTTGGCTTATATAAGGCCTAAGTCTTAGGATTTTACCCTTACAAAAAAAACAACAGGTAGTTTGAAATAAAACAACAAGAACTTAAATAAAAAACAACATGCAGTCTAATTAAGCTGACTTGGGCCACAGGCCCTGATGGGATTGGCGCGGGCCAAGTCCCATACTTAGAAAAATAAAAAACATAAAAAGATGGCTTAAGCTGTGGGCTTCTGGATGTGATCAAGCCCAAGTCCGAGTGCACACTAAGGGTGTTGCCTCGTTAAAATCTCATTCGGAAAACTCAATGGGCAAAACCGAAGGTAGGAAAAAGAGTACAATTCTTTAGTGCGTATTTGACGTCCTTATCCCGGAGTGATGGTAAGGACGCATGAGTCGGCAATCCGACAACTAAGCAGCTCCCAAGGTGGAGCTGTGGTACTGAAGTCCTGCCCTTGGTCCGGTCCGTGAGCAGGCTCATGGTTCCTTGGAAGAACCTCAATATGGCGTTCGACATATCGGTTGATCTTGGTTCCTAACGCCTTAGCCTTGATCGCATCATGGGCCCGGTCGGCACGACTGGAGCGGCTTCGTCCGGGTCCGATCTATCTGGGTTGGTCGCTGGGTCGACAATGCGGTCAATACGGTCCGGGACCTCATCATCCCTCCCATCTTCAAGTGGTTGATCTCCAAAACAGAATCCTCACCTGCATCAAATAATTCTAAGTCAGAAACATTGAACATTTGAGAAATGTTAAACTCACCTGGCAGTTCGAGTTGGTAGGCGTTGTCGTTGATCTTCTTCAATACTTGGAATGGACCGTCTCCTCTTGGTGCTAGCTTATCCTTTCCCTTCTGAGGAAACCTCTCGGGTCGCATATGCAACCAAACCCAATCGCCTTCCTTCAAAGTAGTCTGCTTACGCCCTTTGTTAGCTTGTCTAGCGTATGACTCCATCTTCTTCTCTAGATTTTCCTTGATCTTCTGATGCAATTTCTTGACATAGTCAGGTTTTCTTTCTCCTTCTAAACTCACGATCTTGGCTGGGGGTAACGGTGTAAATGCCATTGGCGACAAGGGGTTGAAACCGTAAACGATCTCAAAAGGGGACTTCTTGGTCGCGGAATGGACGGCTCGGTTGTAGGCGAAATCGACCAGGGGTAGACACTCGAGCCATGACTTCAAGTTGCGTCCTATTGTCGGTCTCAAAAGGGTAGACAACGTTCGATTCACCACTTCGGTTTGTCCGTCAGTCTGCGGATGGCAAGTCGTCGAGAACACCAGTTTAGTCCCGAGCTTCTTCCATAAAGTCCGCTAGAAATGGCTGAGGAACTTAGTGTCTCGGTCGGAAAAAATGGTACGGGGGATCCCATGTAAACGCACGATCTCCCTAAAGAACAGACTCGCAGTCTGCGTCGCATAGTTAGTCTTAGCACATGGAATAAAATGGGCCATCTTCGAGAACTTGCCTACTACAACAAAAACGGAATCTTTGTGGTTTATCTTAGGCAAACCTAGCACAAAGTCCATAGAAATATTAGTCCAGGGAGTAGTAGGAATGGGTAAAGGAAGATATAACCCATGGGGATAAACTCTGAACTTGGCCCGTTTGCAAACCAAGCAGCGGCTGCAATGGGCCTCGACGTCTCGCCGAAGATGGGGCCAGTAGAATTGCTCCTTGAGTAGACTCAGGGTTTTGGCCACGCCAAAGTGTCCCATCAAGCCTCCTCTGTGGGCTTCCATTATTAGCAGCTCTCGGGTCGATCCTTTCGGAATGCATAACCTCCGATCCCTGAAAAGGAACCCGTCAAACAGATAGAACCATGAGTGGGTACCAGTGCCTGTGTTTTGGAATGCCTCCTTGAAGTCGTCATCGTCTGCATATAAGTCTTTGAGTAGTTCGAATCTGAGGACCTTGGCTTCCATGACTGAAATCAGAGCATTTGCGATGACATTTTCCTTTCCCTTCTTGTACTTGATTACGTAGGGGAACGTCTTGATAAACTCCAGCCAGCGGGCATGTCGTCTTTTTAACTTGGTCTTCCCTCTCAAATGCTGCAACGTCTGATGATCGGTGTGGATGACGCATTCCCGGGACAAAAGATAGTGCTGTCAGACGTCCATTGCTCGAACCAAGGCGTACAGTTCCTTTTCGTAGGCGGGATAGTTGAGCGCGGCTCCGCTTAACTTCTCGCTGAAGTATGCGACAGGCTTCCCTCCTTGGGTCAGGACGGATCTGATTCCGACGCCAGATGTGTCGCACTCCACTTCGAAAGTCTTTTAGAAGTCGGGTAGAGATAGGACCGGGGCGTGGGTAAGCCGGTCTTTGAGAAGGTTAAAGGCTTTCTTCTACTCGGGTCCCCAGCTGAATGCTCGGTCCTTCTTGATCACGGAGGTCAGTGGACTGGCAATCGTGCTGAAGTCTTTGACGAACCTCTGGTAGAAACTAGCCAAGCCATGGAAGCTCCGGACTTGGCTGATGCTAGTGGGCGTGGGCCATTCTTGTATGGCCTTAATTTTCTCCTCGTCCACCTGTAGGTCATGTGCACTTATGACAAAGCCTAGGAAGACTACTCGGTCAGTGCAGAACGTACACTTCTTAAGATTGGCATACAACTTCTCCTCTTGAAGTGTACGTATGACCAACTCTAAGTGGGTGACGTGATCGGCGTATGACGAACTATAGGCCAAAATGTCATCAAAATAGACAACCACGAACTTACTGATATATGGTCTAAGAACAAGGTTCATTAGCCGCATGAAGGTGCTCGGGGCGTTGGTTAGCCCGAATGGCATGATGAATCACTCGTAGAGGCCCTTCTTTGTTTTGAACGCCGTCTTCCACTCACCTCCTTCTCGCATACGGACTTGGTGATATCCGCTCTTCAGTTCGATCTTGGAGAAGATTGAGGCTCCGCTTAGCTCATCCAGCATGTCGTCTAATCGCGGTATAGGGTGACAGTACTTGATGGTGATGTTGTTGATGGCTCAGCAGTAAACGCACATCCTCCATGATCCGTCTTTCTTCGGAACGAGCAGGACGGGAACGGCGCAGGGACTGAGGCTTTCTCAGACATAGCCTTTGTCCATGAGTTCTCGGACTTGACGTTTGAGCTCCTTAGCTTCCTTCGGGTTGACACGGTAGGCGGGGCGGTTGGGCAATTGAGCTCCCGGATAAAGTCGATGTTGTGCTCGATTCCTCTAAGTGGCGGCAGTCCAGGTGGAATCTCTGCGGGAAAGACACCTGCGTAAGTCTCCAAGAGCTTGGCGACTTCGAGTGGGGGCGGCGGCTCGGTGCTGTCTGCGTGGTAGGACTCCTTATAAATCATAAGGACAACATTAGTATCGTCCCTAGTCACTGCCTTACGAATGACCCGGGAGTTCACAAGGAAAAACTTCTTTCGGGGTCCCTTGGTGGAATCCGTCCTCAGCTGGATATCTCGGACTTGCTGTGGGGCGAGCGGTGCTAGATTAAACATGCGCTTGTTGAAAGATTATGAGTTTAAGAGATTTGTAGAATGAGAGAATGAGAGATTAGAGAGAATTAGAGAATTAGAGAAAAAGAATGGTTTTATTAGAAAATGAGAATTATGAATTCTTACTTACAAAATGTGAAGGGAGTAAGGTATTTATACTATACTAGTCTAGGCTTGTTTGGATACAAGGATAGCCTTATACTTAAGTGGCTTACAAGGATAACATAAATCTATAATACAAACAAGCCTTAGACTCTCCCTTTTACACACATATAAATCGCCTTTTAACTATACATAAAGGCTTTCATAAATTCATCACTTCTTCTTCATTCCAACACTCCCCCTCAAGCTTAAGACATAAAATTCTTAAGCTTGCAACCATGAAGTATTACCTCATTAAAAACCTAGAGAAGGAAAACCCAATTGGGACAAAACCTTTTCTTAGGGAAAAAGAGTATAACACTCCATGTTGGGATCATGGGTATGGAATGGACATGAGGCCAAGTCTTGGATAGATTGATGTGCCAATTTTCAGAGATGCAGCCTTGGTGAATATGTCAGCTAGCTGATCCTCACTCCTTGTATAGCAAGGTAAGATGATACCTTTCCCAATAGCTTCTCTTACTTTATGACAGTCCACTTCTATATGCTTGGTCCTTTCATGAAACACAGAATTGGAGGCTATGTGTATGGCAGCCTGATTGTCACATTGAATGGTGATTGGAGTCTCACACTCCACGGCTAAGTCTTCCAGAATTTGCTTCAGCCAGATACACTCAGTTGTGAGCTTCCTCATTGCTCTATATTCTGATTCTGCACTAGAGCATGAAACCACCTTTTGCTTCTTGGTTTTCCAAGTCACAAGGTTTCCTCCTATGAAAGTACAATAACCTGTGGTACTTCTCCTATCTTCCCTATCTCCTGCCCAATCTGCATCACAATAACCAACCACATTTGTGTTTTTATTATTACCCATCCAAATACCTTGTTCATGTGTGCCTTTGAGATATCTTAGAATCCGCATGGCCATGTCCCAATGCCTCATCTTTGGCCCTTGCATGTGTTGAGATACCTGATTCACAGCAAAACATAAATCTGGTCTTGTGATGGTTAAATAAATAAGCTTACCAACCACTTTCCTATAGAGCTTAGGATCATGAAAATCAATTTCCTCCTCTAACTCCCCCTTAGTTGCGATTTTATAACCTTCTTCTAAGGGTGTTTTGGCTGGCTTAGCTTCCATCATATCTGTGGATGTTAGTAGATCTACAACATATTTTCTTTGAGAAAGAAAAAGACCTTCCTTAAACCTACATACTTCAATTCCTAAGAAGTATTTAAGTTCTCCTAGATCCTTTATGTCAAAGACACTCTTTAAGTAATTTTTAGTAGATGCAATACCAATACTATCACTACCAGATATGATTATATCATCTACATAGATAAGAATAACTATGATACCTTCCTTACTCTTAAATGTAAAAAGAGTATGTTCCACTTCAGACCTTTTGAAGCCTTTATCCATTAAAGTAACACTTAATTTGTGGTACCATGCTCTTGGAGATTGCTTAAGGCCATAAATAGCCTTCCTTAGCCTTAGGATATTGCCGCTTCCTATCTCATCTTCTAGGCCAGGTGGAGGTGACATGTAAACCTCTTCTTCTAGTTCACCTTGCAAGAAAGCATTCTTGACATCCATTTGCCACAATTCCCACTCAAGATTAGTAGCAACAGTGAGCACAACATTGACAGAATGTAGCTTAGCAACAGGAGCAAATATATCCCTATAATCCTCACCATAAGTCTGAGTAAAACCCCTAGCTACCAACCTAGCTTTATATCTATCAATTTCACCATTGCTTTTGTATTTAATGGTAAAAATCCACTTAGAACTTACAGCCTTCTTCCCTTTTGGTAAAATGGCTGAAGCATATGTACCATTCCTCTCCATGGCTTGTTTCTCAGCTAAGATAGCTTCCCTCCATTCCTTTATAGACATAGCTTCTTCATATGTCTTTGGGATCTGCTCATTGTCAAGACTAGAAATAAAAGCAACATGAGTAGAAGGTAAGTGTGCAATATTACAAACTCCCTGGTCATGATGAACTACAGCATTTCCATTGTAGAAGACTGGTGGATTTCTTTGTCTTGTGCTCCTCCTTAAAACAGTAGGTTGAGCCTCCTCTTCTTCTTCACTCAAAACTTCAATGAGAGTAGGTCTTGTTCTTTTGGAAGCTGAAGCTAGAATGGAATCATCTCCTGCTGAGTCTTGTTGGACATGAGTAGATGCTTCTCCCCCCCCATGTTCGAGAGGAGGAAGCCCAGGAGAACTAAGGTTTGGCCGTGACATAGGCTGTGAGGACGCGGTTGGGCCAGAGATATCCGCATTGCCGGATGGACCAGGATCTGCAAAGCCGTGAGGATGATCCTGTGGAGCCGTGACTGAGGGGCTTGAACTACCTTTTGCTGGGACATTTGGCTGAGGTGTATGCTGACTACCTCCTATTCCAATGCTCTCCAAGAGTTTCCTCAAGTATTCAGCTTGGTCTGTTCTTGTTGATGAGATGTCTTCTTGGAACTTCACATCTCTAGACACCATGACCCTTCTAGTCTCATGGTTATAACATTTGTATCCTTTTTGAGTGGAGGAATATCCAATGAACATAGCCTTTACACTTTTTGGTTCAAGCTTGTTCCTTTGTTCCCTAGGAATTAATACAAAACAAACACACCCAAAAACTTTTAAATGATCAATGGTGGGTTTAGTGTTGTTTAATACCTCAAATGGGGATAGATCATCAAGGACTTTTGTAGGTGTCCTGTTGATTAAGTAGCAGGCTGCTACAAGTGCATCCCCCCAAAATCTCTTAGGCACCTTCATGTGGAACATCATAGTTCTCACAACCTCCATTAGGTGCCTATTCTTTCTTTCAGCAACTCCATTTTGTTGTGGAGTATAAGGGCAGCTTGTCTGATGCTCAATGCCATGCTTTGCTAGATGTTCCTTAAGTCTGGTACTTGTGTACTCCCCACCATTATCTGTTCTAAAGCACTTAATTCTTGCATTGTATTGATTAGTCACATATGCTTGAAAATTTAAGAATGCATCATACACCCTATCTTTAGAACTAAGGAGAGTAACCCATGTATATTTGGACTTTTCATCAATAAATGTCACAAAATATTTATGGTTTTCTCTAGATGGAAATGGAGATGTCCACACATCAGAATGCACCAATTCAAAACAATTTTCATATTCATGTATTGATTTTTCAAAAACTGTTTTACAATGCTTTCCAAGAATACATGAATCACACAATTCTTTTGACATTTTTAAACCAGGCACAATTAATTCAAGAGCTCTTGGATGAGGATGTCCTAGTCTAGCATGCCACAAATCTGAATCAGTACTAAAACCATGCGCCTGAAACACTGATTATAATGCATTACAACTAGTCATATTATCAAGTACATACAAATCATCTTTTGTAGTTCCTTGTCCAAAGCACCTTCTAGTTTCAATATCCTGAAAATAAAAATCATTAGGACCAAATATAGCATGACAATTCAAATCAGTAGTAGCTCTTTTAACTGAGAGCAAGTTGGAGGTAAATGAAGGCATATAAAATGCCTTAGATTCTTTATCAAACAATTTCAATTTTCCTATGCCTTTGATTGGTACTTTGATTCCATTTGCAATAAGAACATTCCCTAGGGCAGGTTCTACATTTTCTAGTAAATCTAGATCACTAATCATGTGATGAGAAGCACCAGAATCAACAACCAAGGATTTAGAAGCATTAGATGTATAAGATGTTTGAAAAGAAGCATGAAAAGTTTTACCCATCACATTGCTCTACTTTATTGTCTTAATGAGAGCTTCCAAGTCTGATTTTGTCACAAAATCTGATGCTTGTGACATAGTATTGTTGGCGCCTGATTGAGAAGGAGAATGGCTACATAAGGCGGCCTTTGAGGACACCAAACCGTGAGCTTGCTTGGCTGAGGAGATGGCCGACTGCTGTGGTGGGCGTAAAGCCCAAGAGGGTTTAAGATGAGGGTGAAGTTCCCAGCAATCCTTCTTTGCATGTCCCTCCTTCTTGCAATGATCACAAAATGGCTTCCTCTTCTTAGATGCATTTGTTGGCCTAAAGAAACTTTTGTGAGCAGCTACTAGTTCAGCTTTGTTGCCAAACAATCCATGTGATCCTTGCTCCTTTTGAATTTGAGCACACACTTCCTCCAAGCTAGGCAACTTATCAGATCTGAGAATATGCTTAATAAGATCTGAGTAAGTAGAATTAAGAGTTAAAAGTAACCCAAACACCTTATCTTGTTCCTTTCTTTCAAGGAGTACAAGTGGTTCAATAGTGGCTGGCCTTAGCATGTCTAGCTCAGCCCACAAAGCTCTGAATGAGCCATAGTGCTTTGTGAATTCAGCATCCTCCTGCCTTAATTCATTCAAAGCTTTCTTCACTTCAAAAATTCTCAAAAGGTTAGTAGTGTTACCATACACCTTAAGCAAAGTGTCCCATAGATCTTTTGCATTTTCACAAAAAGAATAAGCTTCTAAAAGATCACTAGCTAGAGAATTTTGTAAAATAGAAAGTACCAACTGATCTTCTTGGTACCATTTGGCTTGAGCTGCATCACTCACTTCAGCCACTTCATTGTCCTCAATGCCATTTGTGGCAATGTGGTTCCAAAGACCTTTACCACCTAAAGTGGTTTTCATGGTCCTAGACCATAAGAGATAATTTGCTCCATGTAGAATGACTGGAGCTCTAAGAGATGTCTGAATCTCCATGCTTAATAGACAGACTAGGTTAGTAAATCAGGTAAGAAATTGTGATACAAGACAGAACCTTTGGTCAAGGTAAGTATGAAGCCGGCTATTCACAGCTTCGGAATAAACCGCTGGTCACAACTTGGTCAGTGTAGGCGTGTAGATCACTGAATCAGCTGGTCACGCTCAAGACTGCTGCCCACCAGGTCGCTTGGTCACGTGTGATCACAATTTTGGACGCGCTGCTCACAAATTCCAGTGGCTGGTTGCGCTTTGGTCGGAACAAGTATTGTCCGAAATGGTCTCGCCTTGGTCGGAATGATCACGCCTTGGTCGGGACAGGTATGGTTCCTGCACACGGACACAGCCACACCAAGAAAAACAAACGAGAGCCGTGACAGTATAATCCAGCAAGGCAAGAAAAACAAAAGAATTTACCAAGTTACTTGTACTTCAAGTAAGTTCAACCACTTGTAACTAACCTCAACAACCTACAACTACCTTTAACTAATCCTAACAACTCTTAGTAACAAGAATTGTAACAGATTAAGAATATTAATTCTGACTTTATCAAGATTCAATTAAAGAAACCCTAGAACATTTGATAAATTCAAGAAATCAAATTTTAAGACTTCCAAAACTGAATAAGCAATTCAAGAAAATCAATCTTGAAACCCTAAACCTATTGGATTGACTTGAAATTTCGTAAGAACCCTCACAAGATACTTCTTAAACTTTCCAGAATTAAAACTTTAAAGAAAACTAAGAAAATCTTAGAATTATAACACCAGATACTTGACACAGGTATTTTCGAACGACTTTCAGTAAAACTTCAAGAAAACCATTAAAACGCAATGGAATCGAGTTCTGCTTTCTTTAAACAGAAACTAGACTCAAGGGGCTTGCGTTTAGGCTTTTGAAATTCACGATTTGACGAAATATTGACGTCGAGATGACCTGGGGAATGTAGAGGTTCGAAACAAACACGATCACGAACACCTTTTGGAAGAAAATTCGTATCTTTTGATTCCCTGGGCCAAATGATGCGATCTTGGTGGCTATGGAAACGGAATTCGCCGATGCACACTCCAGAGAAAGCCGATCGTCAATTGGAGTCGTGGATTGATCGGAATTTGATTTGCAAGATGACGTTAGAAATTGATCCAGAAACAGATGAAGAACAAGAAGAATTCTTGTGAAATCAATGAAAGAATGATGAAAATTTCCCAGATTTGATGTAACCTGGCTCTGATACCATGAAAGATTATGAGTTTAAGAGATTTGTAGAATGAGAGAATGAGAGATTAGAGAGAATTAGAGAATTAGAGAAAAAGAATGGTTTTATTAAAAAATGAGAATTATGAATTCTTACTTACAAAATGTGAAGAGAGTAAGGTATTTATACTATACTAGTCTAGGCTTGTTTGGATACAAGGATAGCCTTATACTTAAGTGGCTTACAAGGATAACATAAATCTATAATACAAACAAGCCTTAGACTCTCCCTTTTACACACATATAAATCGCCTTTTAACTAGACATAAAGGCTTTCATAAATTCATCACTTCTTCTTCATTCCAACACTTGTTGTGAAAAAAAAATACAGGTTAGTCCGTCCATTGTGCGTGGTTTCCCTGTCAAACTACCATGGACGTCCAAGAAGGAGGTGACCAGCTTGATCGGTGTAACGGCCGACACTAAAGGGTACCGTCACCGGGTCGGTTATGTGTATCTCGGTCTTGTCACTAAGCCACCTAAGACCGTAGGGCCGCGGGTGCTTGGTTCTCTTGAGACCGAGCTTGTCAACCATATATTCACTAGTGACGTTGGTAAAGGAACCTCCGTCGATAATTAGAGAACAAACCTTGCCCTTAACAGTGCACTTGATATAGAAGATGTTCTCATGCTGGGTGATCTCGTCAGAACCAGCTATGGTGTTGAGGACTCGTCGGAACATTAAGAGCTCTCCGGAGTTAGGGTATTCGATGTCGTCCTCTGCTTGCTCCGGTTCCTCTGAAGGCTCTTCTTCGCCTTCGTCTGCAGATTCGTACTCTCTGGACGGAGTCAGGATCATCACCCTCTGGTTCAGACAATCTTGCGCCATGTGTCCTCGTCCATTGCATTTGAAGCAGGAAATGTCTCGGCTTCTGGGCGCGGCACCGGTGGACTTGCTTGGCTGTTCGGTTCCGGGCGCGGGTCGGGGCGCGTCTCGGGGCCTGGTCGGGGCGCGCGGGTTTTGGTTGAGGCCAGGAGGCCGGTTGTATGGCTTGGGCCAGTTGGTTATGGGCCGTTGGTAGCCAGCTGCCTTCCTCTTGTTAGCTTGCTCCATCTGATTGGCTAGGTGGTATAGTTCTCCAAGGTCGTGGTACGGCTGTCTCTCGACCTTCCGGGCGATCTTTTCTTGAAGCCCATCAAGAAACTGGGCCATAAGACTCTCCGGGGAGTCTGTAATCTCAAGACGGTTTCTTAGGTGCTCGAACTCGTCGAAGTATTCACTGACCGTCTTGGTGCCTTGGGTGAGTCGTCGAAAACGTTTATGCAGCTCTCTGTCGTTCTGCGACTTCACGATCCCACCAGGTCAGGGCGTGATCCATGAATTGAGGCGGAGCGAGAGCCACTCATCTTGGGTGTCCTTATCGGTAATAGTCGAAGATAAACTTCATTTGACGTTCCCAATCTAAGTAAGCCTCGGGGTCAACTTTTCCGGCAAATGAGGGTTGTTTGAGCTTGACGTCCAGGGGCTGGTAAGGGTGCGGTCGGTCGTGTGGGTCGCGGTCGTAGGGTCGCGGGCATATGGTCCGAAGTAATGGTTTTGTCCGTTCATGGTGGTACCTCCGTTTCCGTGATGGGAGGCCTCCGGGATTTCCGGTCGTCGGGGAGGACCGGGTTGTTCCAATCGTTCCATACAGCTTGTGAGCGTGTTCATCTGAGCTGTGATCTGGCTTAGCATCTGCATTACTGCAGCCGATCCTTGGGGACGCTCGGGTACATCTGAACTACTACACATGGATGTATAGAAAACTTCCCTAAAAAATAGGCTTTCCTAAAATGGAAACTTTCCTAAACTAGAAACTTTCCTAAAATGAAAACTTACCTAATCTAGAAACTTTCCTAAAATAGAAACTTTCCTAATCTATAAACTTTCCTAAAATGGAACTTTCCTAATTTGGGATACTTGCCTAAAACTAGAGAAAGGAAATTATCTAGACTTAAATGACTTCCTAATTTCCTAGACCTAATTTATTGCCAAAATTCGAGAATTGGGAATTTCCTGAACGGGTTTTGGAAATTTTCTAAGTCTAATTATTACAATCCTAGACTTAAATCCTTTCCTAAACGGAATTGGAAATTTTCTCCTAAAAAAAATTGAAAGTTGCCTAAAGGAAAAGGGAAAGATACTAGACTGGTTTGGAAAACTTCCCTAACTGACACGAGAGATACGGCAAGGCTAAACACGGCTGCTAAACATAAATGCTGCTAGGGATGGGAACAGCGACTCGCGGATGCAAGCAGGGCACGGGGGCGCGGGTTAGCTACGCGGTCTAAGGCTAATTGGCTCCACTAAAGGGAGTATGCGCGAGGCGAGAGTTCTAACCTAGTTCTCGCGCTGACTCTCCTAAAAGGTGCTAGATGCTTGGAGATGCTAAGGACTAGGCTCGGGTCCTGGTCTAGCTACGGGGTACATGCACTAAGGGTATCCCAAACGAGCAACAAACTGAACTACCACACACGAGGGAGCAAGAGACCTTGCCTCACGATTTCTCAAAGGTGAAGTGTGCTAGGTGGATTTCTATAGCTTATTTCGTTTTAATGACAATCTAAACCTTCTTTTATAGTTTTTTTTTGTTCTAGCAAGGAATCTAAACAACCTATCAACAACCGTTTTTTTTTAATGCTAGACTTAACAAATGAAGCTAAGTGAGTAGAGAAACAATAGAACCTGCTTGGCTTGGATTTATAGTTGCGGTTCTAAGGACTTTTTTTTTTACTTTTAGAAAAGGCTTGGGACCGGCGCTTTTTCACCTTGAAAAGGAGGAGGTGAAACCAATCAAAGCAACGAATTTAATAATGAAACAAACAAAAACAAGAAGTAAAACGAAAGGGGATAGGCACAACCAGGTACTAGGAGCTTGTAGGCTCTGATACCAGATGATGTGAGCTGCGGAGCTAGAACAACCAAGGGAGGTTCAGGCGATTCGAGGCTGGGCCTTAGCCGTGAGATCGGTGGACATGCGCTTGGATCGGTGGGGCGAGCTGGACCACGCAGCTATGGATGGACCGCGATACACCAGTAGGACTTCGAACCTGGCAAGGTTCAATTCGACGACTACCAAGCTTGTGGCTAGGCGGCGTGTGAGACAGATTAGGAGTAGGTTTATTTTTCTTGTCAAAGTCTGAATTTTATTGATGTAATGACTTGGCTTATATAAGGCCTAATTCTTAGGGTTTTACCCTTACAAAGAAACAACAACTAGTTTAAAATAAAACAACAAGAACTTAAATAAAAAACAACATGCAGTCTAATTTAGCTGACTTGGGCCGCAGGCCCTGATGGGCTTGGCACGGGCCCAAGTCCCATACTTATAAAAATAAAAGACATAAAAAGATGGCTCAAGCCTGGGCTTCTGGATGTGATCAAGTCCAAGTCCGAGTGCACACTAAGGGTGTTGCCTCGTTGAAACCTCCTTCGGAAAACCCAATGGGACAAAACCGAAGGTAGGAAAAAGAGTGCAATTCCTTAGTGTGTCTTTGACGTCCTTATCCCAGAGTGATGGTAAGGACGCATGAGTCGGCTATCCGATGACTAAGCAGCTCCCAAGGTGGAGTCGTGGTACTGAAGTCCTGACCTTGGTCCGGTCCGTGAACAGGCTCATGGTTCCTTGGAAGAACCTCAATACGGCGTTCGACATATCGGTTGATATTGGTTCCTAACGCCTTAGCCCTTGATCGCATCATGGGCCTGGTCGGCACGACTGGAGCGACTTCGTCTGGGTCTGGTCCATCTGGGTCGGTCGCTGGGTCGACAATGCGGTTGATACTGTCCGGAGCCTCATCAATTCATGTATTCTGCCATGGATATTCGCATGTGTGGGTTGGATTTAGCTGTAAATTTAAAACCATTGTGCATGTGTGTTGATATAATTGATTTTTACATGTTTTTATGTATTCTATAATAATATAAATATAATTTTCTCGTCATTTAGCTATTTTAAAATTAATGAATGAAAACGTTAAAATAATGCAAAATATTAAAATTCAATCACAATATAGTTCAGATGTCATTTCAAAACAATAAAACTAACTAATATTTCAAAACTTCAAGAAGTGCAATTTTGAGAAATAAGACAGATATGATGTATTAGAAATCGACATCATACGGTGCTCTTCCAGGAACTTTTTTTAGTAGGTTTTGGTGGAAATGAAACCATTTGAGTTCATATTAGTTTTTGGCCTGAGATATAAACCTGATTTAGTGAAGACATGTTTGTTTGACCCTAAAAAGAAGTATATGGAGAAGTTAAGCCAAAGTTTTGGCTAGGAGATGAAGAGAACCACGCCTGAGCTTCTCCAGACCGAGGTTCAATCCAATATAAACCAGAAGTCCAAAACCTTGGCCAGGAGTCCTTAACGGCCACTTCTCCCTGTGGAATAACCAACTTTCTATAAATGTTATTTTTATGCTCTTACTTAACCCTAGTCAATGTAGACCGCTATTTATACATGTTTTTAGTCTTTTGTTCGACACACATCCCAAAAATACATCAAAGTCACGAACCTAGACACTAGATTAGGTTTTATTATTACTTTTCAATCTAAAAATTTTCCAAAGAAGAAATCTCGCTTTGTAATCGCTACAGAAAATAATTATTTACTATTATCTCTTTAATCCATAATTTTTAATTACGATTTCTATTTAAAATTTTTGTTTTATTTGCATCATGTCTCAGTAGATCTCATTGTTAAGTTGAAGAAAATTAATGGTTAAATAATACATGTTTCGATTAAGATTGTTTAATTGTTTATTCATATGTTCTTCATCTTTATTTGTTCTTATTGCAAATTTTTTTACCGTGCATTTAGAAATCTGAGTTAAGTAATTTTAACCACGAAAAATATGCATCTAATAACATGAAATGGTATTTGGTGAGCTAAGAATTTTAACCAGCGAAAGTTCGAGTTGTAGAGTTTAATGAATTTTATCAGAACTTGATAAAATTAATGCATATTTACATCTTACAATAACCAGCAAAAGTTTAAGTCTATTGGTTGATTATATTTAATGATTGGAGATACGACAATGAAAATAGTGTATATCCGTAAGCAAACTAAATGTTATTGAAACATATTAAACAAAGACATAAAATAGTAAGAAAACCTAATAATAAAATTGGGGATCCAATTGTAGAAAAAGAACAGAAGCATAGTAATAAAATTCCTAAAAATGAACAAATTGATAATGACACATGGAAATATATGAGAGAAGCTGAAACTCTAGACAAAGTTGATTATTGGTATGACTCTTAAATAGATGTCTCTCCTATGATTATTTGAAGGAGATGTGTGTGGAAGATATGTAATGAAGATGGACTTCTCTTGGGAGCTATGGATTGCTGTAAGGATGTTTTGTTGCTCCTGAGACATAGGATAACCCTGATTAGTGTATAGGACCAATCACATAAGATCACTCTTCTTTAGTGTGATATAAAAGTGTTCACCAATGTGAACAAAGACACAAAAGTCTCCAATGGCGATTTGGGATGATTGTTTTAAAGCATAAAATTAGAAAACCTAATCATAAACATCGTGATTAAAAGAAAACCAAAACATAATCCTATTCATAATCCTATTTCTAATTGATTTAAGAAACCAAAACATATTTGATGAGAATATCGTCCTAGCTACTGCACCGGTCATCCCACCAGGACTCTCACACGATCCAAGAAGAAGGTCTTAGGAGACAAGTTCAGCATGCTATTGGAGAGTGGAGCCCGTCAGGAACTCGGACCGACCGCGCCAGAACCCGGACCGACCGACCCCGGTCCATGCGACCCCAAAACCTTCAAGCCAGACAAGGAACAATGGAGGTTCCTTCTCGAAGACTCTTCTTCCTCTGGTGTATATACCATTATCATCCGGTAGACGCACCAAAATTTGTGCTAGGAAATTCTACTCTTTTTCCTATCTTCGGTTTTATCCTATTGGATTTTCCAAAGAAGGTTTTAACGAGGCAATACTCTTAGTGTGCAAGACGGTGAAGACTTGTTCACGACTCCACACCACTCACAAGTCACCACTGATTTTTGCTTAAGTGTCTAACTGGGTTTTTCTATATTTATTTATATTTTAGACTAAGTATATTACTTGGGCTTATGAGTCATGTTGGCTACTTAGGCTCAGGGTTCTTTAAATTTCACCAATAAGCACACTATTTGTTGTTTTAATTTCTCAAAGGGTTAAACATCATGTTGTTTAGCCTAAGTTGTAACCTGGCATTATATAAGTCTTTGGACCATTCATTAATGAGAATAACAAACAGTTTAGAATTATAACAAAACCCTAAGAATTTTTGTCTAAGTCAATTGGCGCCGCCGCCAAGCTTTCTTAGTGAGCCAGCCGTGTTCTTCAACCTCCCTGGTTGAAGTTCTTGGAGTATCACAAGCCCTTTCACAGCTTGTGAGGTCCCATCGATCCACCTCTTGCTTCCATCTCTTATGTCTGACAACCTGAGCTTCTCTTAGTGACCGTTCATTGGCAAATTTCTAGTAGTCTACTTCGACGATATTCTAGTCTACAGTACGACCTACTCATACCATTTAGAGCATTTAGAGGCCGTTATCATCACCCTTCAGAAAGAGAAATTATACGCAAACCTCAAGAAGTGTACGTTCTGCACAGACCAAGTCGTCTTCCTTGGATTCGTCGTGAGTTCATAGGGACTCAGAGTGGACGACGAGAAGATCAAGGCCATCCAGGAGTGGCCAACGCCGATGAATGCAAGCCAAGTCTTTAGCTTCCACGGACTCGCCAGTTTCTACCGATGGTTTGTCCGAGACTTCAGTACGATCGCCGGTCCATTAACCTCTACGATCAAGAAGAACCAAGAATTTCGTTGGGGACCCGGCCAGGACAAGTCCTTTAAGTTGTTAAAGGAACGCCTCACCCACGCCCCAGTCCTAGTCCTGCCCGACTTTAACCAGACCTTCGAGGTTGAATGTGATGCTTCAGGGATCGGCATAAGAGCAGTTCTGACCCAAGGTGGAGGACCTGTCGCCTATTTCAGCGAGAAGTTAAGTGAAGCCGCTCTTAACAACCCTACCTACGACAAGAAGCTTTATGCATTGGTTCGAGCCCTAGAGACTTGGCAGCACTACCTACTTGCCAAGGAGTGTGTGATTCACACCGACTATCAGACATTCCAGCATTTTAGAGGGCAATCCACACTTAAAAAGAGGCACGCTCATTGGCTAGAGTATATAGAGACCTTCTTCTACTTCATTAAGTATAAAAAAGGAACAGACAACGTTGTGGCTGATGCCTTATCCAGAAGATACAATCTCATCTTTGTCATAGAATCGAAAGTTATGGGATTCGAGATTATCAAAGAGCTTTATGCTGAGGACACCAACTTCACTGAGACCTACCAGGAGCACGACAAGGGAGCCAACAACAACTTCTACTTGTTTGGCGGATTCTATTTCAAGGACAAGCGTCTCTGCATTCCGAGAGGATCGATTCGAGAGCTACTTCTGAGAGAGACACACAGAAGAGATTTAATGGGACATTTTGGAGTCGATAAAACATTGACCATGATTAAGGAGCATTTTTATTGGCCCCACCAGCGACGAGATGTGGAGGCTCATTGCGCTAAGTGTCTTATATGCAAACGGGCTAAATCCAAGATGCATCCGCAAGGTCCTTACATGTCGTGGTTGATCATTTTTCCAAGATGGTGCACTTCATCGCATGTAACAAGACAAATGATGCAAGCCAGACTGTCGACCTATTCTTTAAGGAGATAGTACGACTGCACGACATTCCCAGGACGATTGTACCATACCGACACGAAGTTCCTCAGTCATTTTTGGTGAGCATTGTGGCGCAAGTTAGGAACCAACCTCTTGTTTTCTACTGTGTATCATCCACAGATAGACGGATAGACAAAGGTGGTCAACATGACCTTATCACAAATGTTGAGAGCAACGATTGGAAGGAATCTGAAGAACTGGTTGGAATATCTTCCATATGTCAAATTTGCCTATAACAGGGCCACACACTCTCAGACAAAGCGGTCTCCATTTGAATTATACGGCTTTAACCCTACCACTCCTATTGAGTTCACGCACATTCCTTTGGGAGACGCCATCATTTTAGAGGGAGAAGCAAAGGCCGAATATATCAAGCGTCTACATGAAGAAACCAAGGAATATTTGGAGCAATGAAACATTCAGAACACAAAAAATGCCAACAACGGCCGCCGACACATAATGTTCAAGGAGGGAGATTGGGTTTGGCTCCATCTGCGACCAGAGAGGTTTCTCCAGCGACGAAAGAGAAAGCTTGCACCCCGGGGAGATGGTCCATTCCGCGTCCTACGGAGAATCAATGATAATTCCTACCAGCTTGAACTTCCAGGTGAGTATAATGTGTCTAGTATGTTTAATGTTTCTGACTTAGAGTTGTTTGATGCAGGTAAGGAGTTCGCTTTGGAGACCAAAGCACTTCAAAAGGGAGGAATGATGAGGACATCGTCCCAGCTACTGCACCGGTTATCCCACAAGGACCTCTCACACGATCCAAGAGGAAGGCCTTAGGAGAAAAGCTCAGCATGCTATTGGAGAGTGGAGCCCATCAGGAACACAGACAGACCGCACCGGAACCGATCAACCCTGGTCCATGCGACCCCGAACCCTTGAAGCCGGACAAGGAACAATGGAGGTTCCTTCTCGAAGACTCTTCTTCCTCCGATGTCTTTACCATTATCATCCGGTAGAGACACCAAAAGTCGTGCTAGGAAATTGTACTCTTTTTCCTATCTTCGGTTTTATCCCATTGGGTTTTCCGAAGAAGGTTTTAACGATGCAATATTCTTAGTGCGCAAGACGGTGAAGAGTTGTTCAAGACTCCACACCATTCACAAGTCACCACCGATTTTTGCCTAAGTGTCTAACTGGGCTTTTCTATATTTTATTTATATTTTAGACTAAGTATATTACTTGGACTTATGAGTCGTGTTGGCTACTTAGGCCCAAGGTTCTTTAAATTTCGCCAATAAGCACACTACTTATTGTTTTAATTTCTCAAAGGACTAAACATCATGTTGTTTAGCATAAGTTGTAACAAAGTAATATATAAACCTTTGAACCATTCATTAATGAGAATAATAAGCAATTTAGAATTAAAACAAAACCCTAAGACTTTTTGTCAAAGTCCATTGGCGCCGACCTCAAGCTTTTTTGGTGAGCCAACCGTGTTTTTCAACCTCTCTGATTAAAGTTCTTAGAATATCACAAGCTCTTTGACAGTTTGTGTAGATTTATATGGACATAGAAATTTAGATTATAAATTTGATATCAACATAATAAAAAATGTTAGCAAAATAAATCATGTTCACGATAATTAAATCATTGGAGTAACATCTAAGCTATGTTTTAATCCATTTTGTTTACTTAATAAAACTCGTTGACATTTTCTTAATTTTTATTATCATTTTTTTTGTTTTTTTCTTTCTCTTTTTGTAGAGAAGAAGTGTTTTTTTTTTAGATTCTATTTCTAAGACGAAAACATAATCGATCAAGAATCATATTTATGGATCGAACTTCTTGTTCTTTTTCTCTGAAAATGGTAAGTTAATAACATTTTCACAGCTTTTATGAATATTTAATAACTTGTTTTCTAAGAAAAGATTTTACGAATTCAAATAAAAGTACTATTTTAAAAAACTATAAAGTGACTTTGAAACTCCTCTCATATAGAACTTTATTTAATAAATTGCATATCTATATAAAGAAAAAGTAAAATATTTGCTCTCACTTGGACGTAAGTAGGTTTTTTCGGTTCTGTTTCTAACACGAAAATATAACTAGCCAAATATCAAGTTACGGATCCTCTCTGATTTTAAAATGATGGGCTAATAATATTTCTTACAATTTAATTTATGAATGTTTGGAAATTTAATTTTTTGTAAATGAGTTTTTGAATATGTATAAAGTATTATTTTGAAAACATTATATCATAAAGTGATTATTGAAATTCCTCCACAATATAAATTTAAATCGCAGATCCACAAAAAGGGAAAAATTTGCTCTCTAAGAGATAAGTTGGTTAATCCGATTTTGTTTCAAAGATAAAAACATATTACATAACCGAGTAAGCATCAGTTCATTGGTCGAATCTGCCTTCCCTTCCGGTTTAAAGATGATGGGCTAATAACAAGTCAAACTCCAAAAAGTCTGTGTCGAATCTCCCTATTAATAGCTGCCGCTTCTTCCCACCAACTAAGCAGCGTTTTGAGTTCACGAATCTTCCGTGGGCGATCATCAATCCTGGAGAAGACGCGCATAGAAATCTCAGTTTCAGACGAAACTCTATGTCAGGTAAGTCCCTTTCTCCTTCTTCCTCTTTTGATTCTGTGTGTGACATATCTTCTATTTTCATATTTTTCCAATCGTTGTTATGGGATTGTGAATTATTTGTGTTGTGTGTCGAATTATGCTTCAGGGTTTCTGTTCCACGAAAAAGTTTAAATTTTGAAGTTATGGGGGTTAGGTTGAAGCTTTTTGTAGGGCTTTTAAGCTGGATTTTTTGTTATTTCCACATTCTCGAATCATTTTTGCGTAATTTATCTGTGTTCTGTGTCGGACTATGCTTTAAGGTTATTGTTACATAAACAAGTTGAAATTACAATCATTTTTACGGTTTATGATTTGGTGATTATTTGTGCTGTGTGTCGGATTAGGCTTTAGGATTCTTGTTCCATGAATAAGTTGAAAAGTTGAAGTTATGGGTTTATGCGAATTAAACCGAGAGTTTCTTGTAAATTTATTGGATTTTCAGGTAATCAAGAACCGATTTTGGTGAAGGAGGAGAGTGTGGTAGGTATTCCATCTCCACTCTTGAAGCTCAAAAGCTGGCAATGGTGGGTTCTTGTGTCCATAAACATCTTCTTCCTCATTGGTGGTCAAGCTGCTTCAGTCCTTCTCGGTAGGTTTTACTACGATGAAGGTGGAAACAGCAAATGGATGGCTACTCTTGTTCAAACAGCTGCTTTTCCGATCCTCTATATCCCGCTTTTGCTCCTTGGTTCTTCTTCTACTAGTGCAGACTCTTCTTCAGAGCCTTCTTCTTGTTCCCTCAAAACCATGATCTTGATTTACGTTCTGCTCGGTGTCATCGTCGCTGGAGACAACATGTTATACTCTGTTGGACTTCTCTACCTCTCTGCATCGACTTATTCGCTCATTTGTGCTACTCAGTTAGCTTTCAACGCAGTCTTCTCTTATTTCATCAATGCTCAGAAGTTCACTGCTTTGATTCTCAACTCCGTTGTTCTCCTCTCCTTCTCTGCTGCTTTGATTGCCCTCAACGACGATGCAGACACTCCTTCTGGTGTCTCCAAGTCGAAGTATATCGTCGGGTTTCTGTGTACACTCGCTGCATCAGCTCTCTATTCTCTATTACTCTCCCTTATGCAGTTCTCATTCGAGAAGATTCTGAAAAGAGAGACGTTTTCTGTAGTTCTCGAGATGCAAATCTACACTTCTTTAGTAGCGACTTGTGTCTCTGTTATCGGGCTTTTCGCTAGCGGGGAATGGAGAACATTGCACGGAGAAATGGAAGGTTATCATAAAGGTCAAGCCTCTTATGTACTGACTTTGGTGGGAACAGCAGTTACATGGCAAGTATGTTCTGTAGGAGTGGTGGGTTTGATATTTCTGGTATCATCGCTCTTCTCAAACGTTATTAGTACACTTTCTCTAGCTGTGACTCCACTCGCGGCTTTGGCTGTGTTCCGTGATAAAATGAGTGGCGTTAAGGTTATGGCGATGCTGATCGCTCTTTGGGGTTTCTCTTCTTATGTTTACCAGAATCATCTCGATGATTTGAAAGTAAGACGAGCTCGAAAACAAGCTCAAGCCGGGCGTGCTGATCCACTCTGCTGATATTCAAGTGGAGGTTATTGGTTTAGACGTTACTACTATACTATGGTCTAGTTTAAGCAACACTGATTTTGTCACTCGTTGGACAGCTACTGCTTGTCCAAATTGAAAATGTACTCCTGGTTTAGCATAAGAATATCAATAAGGTGGAATCGATCAAGTGGGATACAAATATTTAATTTTAACTTTAATTTCTTACAAAACATACAAGACAAAGTTATGTTAACATGGGACAAGAAAGAGATAGTCTATTAAACTAAAGTAAACACAACTTATGGAACCGTTCTACGGCTGTTAAGATTAGAGATTGAGATTAGGCCAAAAGCCAGAAATTCTTCTGCCATCTTGTGTTAATCAAATAGCCACTAACACCGTTGCTTTGTTTCCTCACACCAATCGTCAAACAATCTGCACCGCTGATGCATCGATTCACGAGCTCCTCTGATCTACTGGGTCCACATAAGCTACGTACAAAACGACAGAAAATGAAAGTAATTATTGGAACGAGAGAATCATAATGGGGAAAATAGATCTGACGGTTGATATTACGCACCAGGAGATGAATGGTGCAGATTTCTTCTGACCCAATACAAGAACAGTGACTTCAAGTTTCTTCACTTGGCTTAACACAGTTGCCAGCTTTGGTCCTTGGATCACTAGTGCCTCCACATCCACCTTTCTCACACAAAAATTACATAAATTTAATTAAATCATTGAATCTTTATAAATATACTATTTACATTTCTTGATGCCTAAAAAGGGAGATTACTAGTTACATTTCTTGAGAGTAATATAAAACTCTCAAGGAATTTTTAAAGTGATTAATTACATTTAAATAATGGTGAACAATATTATTAGAAAAATATATCGAAAGTTTGCTTAGAATTCTTAAAATTACGAAAATTATACCTGAGTACATGTTAGATGTTTTCGAACAACTTTCCTTTTGAAATGCTATTTAAAATATTTTTTAAATGTGTAAGTTCACCTTTTTAAGTAACAATTGTTTATGTTACCAACTATACTTAAACTAAGATTTAATAACCATTTTTTAAACATTAGATCTAAACTAAGAAAAAAGTTGGATCTTTCACTGAAAAAGCTTACAATCAGAATGATGAAAATACTTTTCTTCCAACCATATTGACAAATAAATAAATAGAAAAGTGAGGAGCCAGTGGAATCAACTGGTCACTATGCCCATCACAGAGACAATGCAAGTTCTTTGCTTTTCTTCACATCTCCAACACTCACGCATGCACTACTCAACTACTCAAGTAGCTCAACGCATCTTACATTATATGAAAACAAAATTAAAACCCAAATGTGGATTATTACACTTCACTAACTAAGGCCTTGAATGAATGAATGGTCGCAAGACTATAAGTTTTTTTTATTGAGTTTTTGGTTTTTGTTATTAAAAACTTACTAATCATCCAATCAAGATTTTAAGAAATTTTGATTACTAAAAATTACCTCATTTTTGATTATTTCTGAAAAAAAACTAAAATACTCGACAAAAAACTAACCTTATGGTTTTCAAAATCTGACATAAATGAATAGTAATTTAGAGTAAATTAATTACGTACCTCGGGTTTACAAGCTTTGCAAAGAGAACCAAGTGACTGAACCAAAGAAGGAGAAGCTTCATCATGAGAAGACACAACATGAAGAAGAGTCATCAAATCTCCTTTATTAGTCAAATGAGTCAAAGCCCACATCATAGCATGTTTCGACCTCGAAGTCTCATCAACCATAACCATCACTCTCTTACTTCTCGCCGCCGTGTCTCCACCGGTGTAAATCCCATGAAGACCCTCCATTGAAGAGTAACCACCACCACCGGTTGTGTCGTCGGTGAAGGCCGTTGAGCTATCTCCGGATGTCCACCTTCTAGAAGCCGACCTCCAACCTTCTTTTCTGCTTAGTTGTCTAAATATTGAGTTTCTTGAAAATTGCATCTTTTTGGGATTATGGTGATGGGAACTAGAAGGTTTTTGTAGTGTGAATCAAGAGAGAGAAAGAGTAGGTAGTAGGAGACTATTATAGGGAGAAAGTGTAGAGGCTTTGGTTTTAACCAGAAACAGTGAAATGGAAAGAGAAAAAAGAGATAGAGTAATTATTAGTGTTAACTATTTGCTCAAATATTTAGCTTGGTTTATTTATGTTTATTTTTGGTATTGGAATTCACAATTGCAGAATGTAAATCTAGATAAACAGAATTTGAATTGTATGAAGTGTTTTGGATTTGTTTGGTTTATTTGGGTTAAGAACTATTCCCTCTAATTTTATTTAACTGTTATTATATTTTTTTGTTTATAATTATTTTTAAAACAGTTAAATAACAAAACTTTTTAATCTACTATAATTTTTCTTAAACGACAATTAAATAAAATTGGATAGAGTAATAAATAACTTATTTTAAATTTGTCATTTAGTTCACTATTTCAGCTAGGCACAACTATTACGAATAATAGACTATACAAGCGGTGGGACTTCATATTTGCTAAATTTCTCAATTTTGTAATAGATATAACGTTTTTGAGACGACCTTAATGATTAATAATAATATTATGCAGAGTTATGATATCTACAATCTTTTGTACTATTGTGATGTATTGCACCATTATTATTTTTTTTGTAACGGATTTATGAAAGTCATCAGACTGTCGACTTTGTTTATAGTGAGTAACGTTTGTGTTGTTAGATTGTTCGTAGGCGCAAAGTAGGCGATCATGCCGCTAGAAAGTGATCCTAACTCGGCTTTATTCAGTATTTGCGCTTGGATCCTCTTGTTCAGTTGCCGGCTAGAGACAATAACGCTACTAACATGACATCGAAGAATATAAAAATAAATTTGTCTTTCTGATGAATTTTTGATACTTAAATCAGAAAAATGTAAGAATTAAAAAAAGTTGTGCTTCAAACAATCGAAGTATATGTGGCTTCATGGTATAGAAGCATCTAATGCATGATCGGCTATTAGGGGATCGAGACTGTGTTTTGTATGCCGGAGACCCTTCAAAATCAAGGCAGTCACATTTCTTGTCGGTATTTTCAACCTTTACAGATGCCAATAATCATTCCGAAATCACCAGTTCTTGGTCAGCAAGACAAAATATTTATTGATACCACCTCAGTTCTTGATCAACAAGACAAAAGAGTCATTAACAACACCAATCATCGTGGTTAATATTTGATCGAGCTCTATATAAAATATAAACAGAACACAGCATCCAACATATTCAAAGAGCAACTCGTAATCCGGTTCTTCCTCTCAACATTTGTTGCTGACTTGTAAAATTGTGTTTCGGTTATCAAAAAGTAAAGATACATTTATGTAATAATGATTATCTCTGAAATTTATTAAATATATTTGAATTCGAACCTAATATTTTTTGATATTAAAAAAATATTAAAATTATTAAAATAAATTGAACCGTCGGAATCATGTGGCACAATGGTGGCCACCTCTGATTATCTCTGAAATTTATTAAATATATTTGAATTCGAACCTAATATTTTTTGATATTAAAAAAATATTAAAATTATTAAAATAAATTGACCCGTCGGAATCATGTGGTACAATGGTGACCACCTCTGAAATTCATGACACAGGTCTGGGGTTCGAACCTACCACTCCTCAGTATTATGAGGGATATTAAAGCCACTAGACTATGTTGACAAAAAAAAAAAAAAAAAAAATTAACCCAAGAAAAAAATTAAATAGTCTTGAATGTGGGTATAGAAGTTTTGATTACATATCAAATCATACATGAATGCCAATACACTTAATTCATATCTTTGATTAGTATAGTGTGGTCCATAAAATGAGAAAAAGGATCTTATTTATCTTTTTCCCCAACCAAACTTAACTCGGTTTCTTTATACGTACATAAATTTATGGGTTTCATATGTGTCAGATGACCTCATTCACATTTTGCTTTCATAGCTTCCCTTGTCTTCTTCTTCCTTATCATCTTCACACACTTGTCTTTTTCTTTTGGAAATTTTTGCTTTTTGTTTTTTCCTCACATTTCTAATGTTGAAACAATCTAATCACACACACATACAAATTAGATCCAAGGGCACCAAGATTAAATTTTCATAAATTCAATATGATACAATCAAAACGAGGGGCTATGTATATGTATAAATATGAGAACCAAAAGCTTTGTTTTTAAGTTTAGTTAACAAGAAAAAAAAACATCACATCATATTTCAAACAAGCCGAAAAGATACATAACTATATAATTGTAACCACTATTAAGACTTAACAGGTGGACATTTTAATATGTAAAATAGGACAACAAGGTACTCGAATAATGTAATATTCAAACATTGAGCATGAGATGGTCAAACAATAAATCCAATAGAAACACAGACTTATATATTCTTTCTTAACCCAAGTATTTTTTTCCCCTAAATTATTCAAACAAAACATACGTTCAGTCTCATCATTAAACATTAAACATTAAAAAAAGACTAATATAGTAATAGTAATATGATCTCTATGAGATGTTTAAGAAAAAAATTAGGCAAGGGTGAAAAAAATAGGAAAAATAGTAGATTTGGAACATGGTTTAGGGGTAAAATGGATTTTTTGTGTGTATAAATTACAGAGTTGTTTGCTTCTGCATCTTCCTTCATTCACTTGTCAGTAAAGAATCATTTATCCTGACACAACTTCCTACCAAACAAAATTTCTTCTTTGGTTTTATGACATTTTGAAAATGTTTACGACAACACTTGCTGTACAAATAATTGCATTCTAGTATTCTACTAAGACTCATTAATATTTTCAAACTTTTAATATGTTAATTAGATTGTTATTTTCTCTTATTATGTAATTTAATATTTAAAGTAAAAAATATACCTTTACAATGACGAAATGATATATTTTTAGTTATTAAAATGTCATATTTTTAAAAACATATGTAAATAGTTTTCACTTTTCAGAGATTTTATAGATATCCTTAGAGCTTAATCATTTTCTCAGATTTAAAGTATATAGTACTTGTATGAAAAAGACCGGTTTTCATTAATGTCAGGCTATTAATTCTACATTCATTTCTGAAGTTAAATAGTCTGTGTTATGATATCATCTCGACATATTAAAGTAGAAAATATGTGAGTATTTAATATAATTCATTATAGAAGACTACATTTTTTATAAGAACTTAGATCAAACGGTGTATGTCAACTTCCTTACTCTAGTGTGGTTAGCTAAAATATTACAGAACCAATAGGCAATTAACATAAGTGTTAAAAGCATGAGTACAGTTCTCCAAATAAAACAATTATCATATTAATGTACAATTTAAAATAGTGGCACTGGTTCTCATTTTACGTATACTTAAATAGTTTTAGAGTAAGTGAGAACCTGTTTTTTATTTTTTTGGTTAAGTATGTTGAGAACTTGTATTTTAAAATCTTTCTCTAAAATTTGTCAAAGAATTTAAACCTAATATGCTTAAACAGGATATTAAAATTAGTAAACTGAAAAGTATAAAAAGTATACAGTCCTTTAATGAAGTACTCGATTAACGTACAAAGGCCACGAATTTGGTTTTCGTCAACGTCGATACTTATTGGTGGTATTAATTATATATAATTATCGGTGATGTAACTTGCGAGGTCCTCGTGAATTGAGCTTCACATAACATATACTCTTTCCTTACGCTACATACATAATATATATACTTTCATATATAAGGACCAATTTCAATTATTCTCGCAAATCCACACCATCACCGAAAAATTTGTTACCTCTTTCACAAATTACTTATACAACGATTAAAATTCGGTGTAAAATTTGTATACCGTTCTAAAATTATCAATCAGATAAGCAAAGCATTACTCGAAATTATAAACACACAACAAAGTTGTTTCAGTTTAGTATTAATTAATTTTATGATTAGTTATATTCTGTGTTGTTGAAAACAGTATGGCCTAATATCAAATGTCGAGTTCCAATAAGTTGTATGGTTGTCGCCCGAGTTTGTTAGTTCATGTAATTAGTAGAAGGGTTTAATTTTCATTTGGTTTTAGGCCGTCAATCAATGAAAATTAATGTTGATGAAAATTTATGAAATTTATGATCTTTATTTTTTATTTTGGTCATTTTTTACAAGGTAAAATGTTACAGAAATCGTTTGATTTTGACGATGCGAAATCTTTAAACCAACTCTACACATTGGTGTGAGTTTGATCAAGTTTGTAACATGTATAGTTTGTCAAAGAATTTTTTTTTTTTAAATCTTTTCTACTTTATTTAAAAAGTTTATATAGTTTGTGGTCATTAACCCTCATTTATGATTTAATATATATAATTGATAAAATAGCCTTAATTTTTAATAGTCTACTGCCATTTGTAAATGTTTCTCTTTCTCATATATTCTCTTGACATATACTCGTTTGTGCTTTTAGGGTTCTTGAAGGAGTTCTCACATATTTGTTATCATAATGGATAGAATAAGCTGTTTTCAAAAATCTCTATGAACAACATGAATGAAAATTTTGGTTAATAGAAAAAGGTATATGGTTTGGATCCGTATTTTTTCTTATTGGGTAAACAGTTGGGAAAACTCGATGGTGGTGGCAATAAAATGTCGATCAGTTCAGCGTGATTTTCTCTCAAGAGTTGAGGCCACTAGGGTTTCTCAAATTTTCTCATAACAGATTCATATTTTGATAAGGACATTAAAACAATATCAATCAATGAGCACAAAAGAAAAAAGAAAAATCAAAAATTCGACAAAAACCCTTGGAGAAAACCAACATCAGCGACTTAAGGATATAAGTATTTTTTTTGGAGCATATCAACCCAACTAGAAGTAGTTAAACTACAAATCAACTTGTTCCAGAAACTCAACTCATCTAGGAATCACATAGAAGAAGAAATGGTTCAAAATATTTATGCATGAAGAAGATATTCAACTTTCAAGTCAGAGGTTTTCCAATAAATCCGAAGGAGACCAGTGGCTACTAATTGAAGGATTCCAATCGAACCATGATGAACCAAGTTGTAAACCAACTTGTTATGGAAACTTAACCCACCAGAGACGCATGGAAAATTAGACTCATACTTAAATCAATTATGGTTCCAAAGTTATTCAACTTATAAACTTGGAGATACTCGACTTGTCTTTTTTATAAGCTCACGGATTCAAGAAGCTTCAAACTCATACTTGGCGACCATGAGAGATATCTAAGCATTCAGAAGACACATCCAAACGTCCAGAAGATTAATCTATCACCTTCTCATGCACCAGCCCACACAAGATCATGCGGATTTCTTTGTGCACACACTTTCCTTATATGACCCCCTTCACAGTTGCTTCTGCGATTTGGCCCACTTCTATAATGACCAGAATATTCCAGAGAAGCTCACCTACCCCCTCAAGCCAACTAGATACAAGAACATATCATATTTTCTTACGTTAGCCATATTTGCTTAATAATGGCCCAACAGCTAGTGCATTCAATTGTTTTGATTTTCTTTCCTATTTTTAACTTTTGGAATGTTAACCTACTCATATAAAAGCTTTATATAAATCTCATTTCATCTGTTATATAGAACACACACCCTTGATCATTGTGATTGTTTGCTCTTTAGAATACAAGTGTGAGATTCACTTATATTCCTTTGAAGCCACGAATTTAGATTGTTTGAGAGATTCAGAAAACCTTGTTTGTTGATTGAGTGAGTCAATCAATCCACTGATTGAGATATTTAATCGCCCTTATCACCACTTCCATCTATATTTTAGGCCATTTTCGCTACAGTTTATCATTTTGAGACCATGAGATCAATAAATTCGTTGGAGTGATACCCGAGAGTGTATCATCTGGTATTAGAGCTTAAAGCTCATATCTCCCAGGTTGTGTTCATCAAACCTTTTTCTTTTTGAATTATGTTTTGTATTTTATTCCATAAATCGAAAAATCTAATAAAATTATTCGATTTCGTTTGTTTTTTACTGTTCTTGTTTTGCTTCATCTATAAACCTGAAAACCCATAAATTCTCATTTGACTCATTTGCAAATTCATATTCATTTTCGTTTGAATTCATCCTCTTAATCGAAAACCACAAAAATCATTTCTAATTAATTTGTTGTACTTGAATTCTTTTGTTTTTGTTTGTTCTTTTGCTTTTGATAAAAAAAACTAGAAAAAGTCATAAAAGATTTGTTAATCAAATTTTTGTTTCCTTGTTTGCATTTTGTGAATTTTTGATAATCTTAGAAAATATTCATTTTTTCACTGCAATCTTTTAGTCAAGGCCACCAACAATTTTGTTAATCTTTAATTCTGAATTGAGTTGTTTCTAGTTTGTTTGCATATTTATGAAAATTTTCATTAATATTATTTTAGTCTTTAAGTAAAAAAATGGTAGTTGTACTTATTTGATCATTCATAAAAAGAAAAGAAAATCTTGTACATTTGTTTGAAATTACTTGTTTGAAAAACCAGAAATTTCCATTCCTATTATTTGTGCCTTATTTGATCTATCCTTATACAGCTAAACTAGACTTAACATATTCTTTTTCTATTTATTCTTGCAAGACAGGACCAACCATCTAAACCAATGGAGTCATCTGAGGATGAAGATGTGTTTTATACCTCCGAAATTAATTGGGGTGAAAAATCCAATTACAGCTCCTCTCAAACTGATTGAAGCTAAAAGAGTGATTCTGATCATGATCTAAGCACCAATGATGCTGATTATGGAGTAGAGCCGTGGCCTGGAGAAGACCACTCAAAATGTGAAAGTGAAGAAGAGCCACACATGGAAGAGTTAGAAGAAGAAGAGGGCTGTAAAAAAAGACGACCAAACCAGAAGTTACCATGGATACGATTTTGATTATGAAGAGTCCATCTATGGTGAAGGTTCAGAACAAGAACCACCAGACCAGTGTTACCACCAAGACTATAAAGATAAAGAGATTGATTCTAAAATCAGTATAAATGGAGCCGAGAGTGACCTAGAAGAAGAAGCATGGCAAGAATTAGGAGAATCTGGGTCTCAATACCCAGGCTCAGAAGATCAGTCCATGGAAGACCATTTATCGAATTATAAGATGGTGAGTAAGCTTGAAGAAGAAGATCCCCAAGAAGAGTCTTGTCAAAAAGAGCCATACCACATTTGCTTCTCAGGCTGTGATCAAGGACCAGAGGCTTACATACTATGGGAACGAGACATGGATGCATGGTTTCGAGAAAACAGGTTCCAGAGGAGGAAATAAACTTTATTGATGAATGAAATCTAATTGAAGAGGCCTATCTACAATAGGATGAAGATGCTTACCTCAGGCTTGAATATGATCTATTAGATCCCACATGAGAAGAAATGAAGCAGTTTTTGCACAAGGAGTTTGTGGAGGAACGCTTAACCGAGCCATACCACTCAAGGTACCAAATTCCTCAAAATCCAAGGAGATGGATCACAGTTACACCATACAAGAAAAACTCCAACCCTAAACCGAGAAAGGAAAGTTCTATAAAGAAATTTGGAGGCAAACCAATGGAGCCTACCAAGAAGATACTACACGTCCCCAAGGCTAAAAAGAGCAAGATAAAGGAAGTTCTACAACTCAGATATGTGGAAGTAAAGGCGGAGCAAGCAGAGCAAAAACATAGTATAAAGAAACCGCAAAAAGAGATCAATGTCTCTAGCTCTAGTAACTTGCAAAAACAACCAGCAGAACCACACCAAGGAGAATCTGGGTCGCAATACCAGGCTCAGAAGATCAGTCTTAAGGCAGGAACTAAAGGCGAAAAGCTAAGGCTGCTAAGCCACACATAGACCATGAAAGATTATGAGATTAAGAGATTTAGCAATTTGCAGATTGAGAGAGAGAGAGAGAAAGATTAGAGAGAAAAGTGAGAATGATTATTATTGAGATTTAAAAAAAATTATTTCTTACAAAGGAATAGAGAGATAATTATTTATATTAATCTAGTCTAGGCTTGTTTGAATACTAAGATAGCCTAATACATTTTTGGTTACAAGGATAAAATATCATTGATCACAAACAAGTCTAAGTCACTCCCTTTGGACACATGGCGCCTACTTAGAATCTAAGACACACTTTCTTCATTTCTTCTATTTGTTTTCATCATTCTTCTTCATTCCAACACTCCCCCTCAAGATTAAATTATGGAGAATGGCTAAGCTTGCAACCATGAAACATTACCTCATTAAAAACCTAAAGAAGGAAAACCCAATTGGAAGAAAACATTTTCTAGGGAAAAAGAGTATAACACTCCATGATCAGGATCAGTGTTGTAGAATGGACATGAGGCCGAGCCTTGGGTAGATAGAGCTGTAAGTCTTCAATGTAGTAGCCTTGGTGAAGCATATTGAGGTGGATTGCCATAAGGTGAGAGAAGCTATTGGAAATAGAATCATCTTACCTTGTTACACAAGGAGTGAGGATCAACTAGCAGATGTGTTTAGGAAGTGTACATGACACCATCACCAGGTCTAGAAGATCAAGTAGGTGGCAGCAATACACTGAGATTAAAAAAGATTATTTATGGCTTAAAACATTCTTAACATCCATTTGTCATAACTCCCAATCAAGGTTAGCAGCAAGAGATAAAACAACATTAACTGAGTGTAATTTAGCTACATGAACAAATGTATCCCTATAATCTTCACCATAAGTTTGTGTGAATCCTCTAGCCACCAACCTAGCTTTATACCAATCTATCTCACCATTGCTTTTATATTTAATGGTGAAGATCCATTTATAACTTACAGATTTTTTCCTTTTTGGAAGAGTAGCTGGCGCATAGGTTTGATTCTTCTTCATAGCTTGTCTTTCAGCTTGAATTGCTTCTTTCCACTCCTTTATCTCCATTGCTTCCTCATAGGTCTTTGGAATCAGCTATTTATCAAGGCTAACAGTAAATGCAACATGAGAATCAAGTATATGAACTAGATTACACACTCTCTGACCATGGTGAACCACTGCATTGTTGTTGTAGTAGAAGTTGAGTAGGAATTTCTGCCTTGTACTTCTTCTAAGAACAACAGCTGGTTCCTCTTTTTATTCTCCTTCTAGAGCATCCACAAGGTTAGGTTAGATGTCCCTTGGCCTTTTTGAAGCTAAGAATATAATATCTCTTTCTGAATCCCCCCTCATGACCAAGAGGAGGTGAATGGCCATGTTGGAGAGAAGGCCGCCCCGGGGTTGATATCGGCACTTCCCGCGCCTGTGATCTTGTTCGAGGCCGGGAGGAGGATGGAGCCACAGATGGAGCTGATGAAGATAGAGCCTTGGATGGAGCTAGTGGTGGTACGTCCTACATCTGGAGCTGACCATGAGCTGGAGCGGGCCAGGATGAGGTCGAGCCCGGTTCTTGCCGAGAGACCATTGGTGCGAGGTCATGCCTGGGTCATGCCTGGGTTGTACCTGGGTCGTGCCTGGGTTGTGCCTGGGTTGTACCTGGTTCGTGCCTGGGTCATGCTTGGATAGTACCTGGGTCGTGCTTGGGTGAACGCGGCTTGGGCTAAACCAATCTTGAGGCGGTTCTGGTGCTTGGTGAGGAGGATTTGAATCAGGTGCTGGTGCCTTAGGAGGGACTATGTCAATGCTTTCCAAGATCCTTCTTAGATTCTCAGCTTGGTCATGTCTTGTTGTTGAGATGTCTTTGAATTCTTCCCAAGTTCCTTCTTCATAGAATCCTTTGGACTCTTAGAATTTGACATCTCTGGATATTAGGACTCTTCTAGTCTCTGGATTGTAGCATTTGTATCCCTTTTATGTAGGAGAATACCCAATGAACATGGCTTTGGTGCTATTTGGTTCCAGCTTGTTCCTAAGTTCTCCTGGTACTAAAACAAAATAAACACATCCAAATACTCGTAAGTGTTCAATATTAGGCTTAGTTTTGTTTAATAAATCAAAGGGAGACAAATCATCTAGAACTTTAGTTGGAGTTCTATTGATTAAGTAGCATGCAGCTACAAGAGCATCACCCCCCAAATCGTTTGGGGACCTTCTTGTGGAACATCATTGTTCTCACAACTTCCATCAAATGTTTGTTCTTCCTTTCAGCTACTCCATTTTGTTATGGAGTGTATGAACAACTTGTTTGATATTTAATGCCATGTTTGGCCAAGTGTTGATGAAATTTGGTACTAGTATATTCCCCTCCATTATCTGTTCTAAAGCATTTAATCTTTGTATTGTATTGATTAGTAGCAAATGTCTGAAAATTAAGAAACGCATCAAACACCTCATCCTTAGAACTAAGCAATGTAACCGAAGTATACTTTGATTTTTCATCAATAAATGTCACAAAATATTTTTGATTTTCTCTAGAAAGAAAGGGAGATTTCCAAACATCAGAATGCACCAAGTCAAAAAATTATTATATGAATGATTGATTTCTCAAAAATAGTCGTACAATGTTTCCCAAGAATGCATGATTCACACAAATCATTTTGTAACTTAATTCCAAGGATTATCAATTCTAAAGCTCTAGGATGAGGATTGCCTAATCTAACATGCCAAAGTTCAGCTGTAACACTGACATTTACACTATTAGCACACGGTTCTTGTAAGGGATGCATGGACAAATCTTCAAGCACATACAAGTTATTCTTTGTTGTTCCTTGTCCAAATTTCCTAGTTGTTTTAATATCCTGAAAGTAAAAATCATTAGGACCAAATATAGCTTGACTATTAAGATCTGTAATAGCTCTCTTAATAGACAACAAGTTAGATGTGAAAGATGGCAAATAAAAAGCTTTAAATTCTCTATCAAACAATTTAAACTTCTCCATTCCTTTAATTGGCACATTGATTCCCGTAGCTATTACCACACTACCTAAGGTAGATTCTAAGTTTTCTAGCAAACCTAAGTCACTTATCATGTGATGAGATCCTAGGAAGGATCAAACTCAAAATCGGCACAACAAGGGGATGAAGAACTGGATAAACCTTGCACAACGAACGTGAGCTCAAGTTGCCAAGGGATGTGGAGTGATGCGGTCGCACAAAGGCTGCGGAAAGGCCTCTGATATACCGGCTTATGCTCGTTTGGATATGACGCACCAAAGAGCACAAGGATTTCTTAGATGGCTCTAGGATATTACACACCAAGAGGAGATCTAAGAGAAGAACAGATATTACACACTGTTCAAAATGATCGAAAATTTCTAAAGAGAAAGAAACTTCTTAATTAAAAATTCGATGATTACAAATGTGGCCAAGGCCATGCTTAAATAAAGAAAGGGATTGTCTTGCATGCTCGGCACAAGTTCCGAGGACATGCAAGAACATGCATAAGGTAAGATTGCATGCTTGGAACAAATTCCAAGAGCATGCAAGAACATGCAGCAAATTGAAAGACTACAAGACTTGCATGCTCGGAATAACTTCCAAGAACATGCAAGGACATGCAACCATCTAATAAATGCTCATTTAATTATAAAATAAATGGTGACTGGGCTTGGGCTTGGATTCACAAAAGCCTTAGGAATAAGTGGCCCAAATGCCTCATTAAAAACCCATCTTTGGTAAACCCAATGGGAAAAGCCCAAAGATAGGAAAAAAGAGCACAATTGGGTCACTTGACCAATTGTCAAAATCCAGCGGCCCAGATGCACAGTTGTCTGTCCGTCCGTTTGGGATGTCTTCTGGGTCGTTTGCGTGTTCGTTGGGTCGTCCGTGCAGTGTCCTTCCGGGTTCTCCTTAGGGTCGACCATTGGGTTGTTTGCATGGTCATCCGTTGGATTGTCCGGAGCGTTCATCATAAGCTTCATGTCGACCTGAACCTCCTTAGGCCTGGTGAGGATCACATCATCCCCTCCCACTTGAAAAGGATTTGTCCTCAAATCCGAATAGTCTTGAAGTTGTTGCAAATCTTGTGACTTTTCTTCTGGACAGTCTTCTGGGTAAATGTCCCACCGTGGTTGCCAAACACTTTCATCTTCAGGTTTTACTTCTTTGATTTCCAGAAGTTCATGGTCTGTTGCCTTAGGTATAGATGGACGTTTGGTTGGGCTCTTTGGATGGTTCTTTAAAACGTCATTAAGCACTTCCTTCATCTCTTTTGAAAAATCAGCAACAAAAGTGTTCTTCAATTGCTCTATTCTGGCTGTGATAATATCTCCAACATTTTCTGGAATGAACATCCTTCTTGCTGTGTTGCTCTGATACCACTTGATGAGATCCTAGGAAGGATCAAACCCAAAATCGGCACAACAAGGGGATGAAGAACTGGATAAGCCTTGCACAACGAGCGTGAGCTCAAGTTGCCAAGGGATGTGGAGTGATGCGGTCGCACAAAGGCTGCGGAAAGGCCTCTGATATACCGGCTTATGCTCGTTTGGATATGACGCACCAAAGAGCACAAAGATTTCTTAGATGGCTCTAGGATATTACACACCAAGAGGAGATCTAAGAGAAGAACAGATATTACACACTGTTTAAAATGATCGAAAATTTCTAAAGAGAAAGAAACTTCTTGATTAAAAATTCGATGATTACAAATGTGGCCAAGGCCATGATTAAATAGAGAAACGGATTGTCTTGCATGCTCGGCATAAGTTCCGAGGACATGCAAGAACATGCATAAAATCAAAAATAAAGGTAAGATTGCATGCTTGGAACAAATTCCAAGAGCATGCAAGAACATGCAGCAAATTGAAAGACTACAAGACTTGCATGCTTGGAACAACTTCCAAGAACATGCAAGGACATGCAACCATCTAATAAATGCTCATTTAATTATAAAATAAATGGTGACTGGGCTTGGGCTTAGATTCACAAAAGCCTTAAGAATAAGTAGCCCAAATGCCTCATTAAAAACCCATCTTTGGTAAACCCAATGGGAAAAGCCCAAAGATAGGGAAAAAGAGCACAATTGGGTCACTTGACCAATTGTCAAAATCCAGCGGCCCAGATGCACAGTTGTCTGTCCGTCCGTTTGGGATGTCTTCTGGGTCGTTTGCGTGTTCGTTGGGTCGTCCGTGCAGTGTCCTTCCGGGTTCTCCTTAGGGTCGACCATTGGGTTGTTTGCATGGTCATCCGTTGGATTGTCCGGAGCGTTCATCATAAGCTTCATGTCGACCTGAACCTCCTTAGGCCTGGTGAGGATCACATCATCATGTGATGAGAAGCTCCAGAATCAACACATTACCAGAGCTAAAGGCTTTGAAGAGAGCTTCCAAGTATGATTTCTTCACAAACTCAGATGGAGAAGCATGGACCGGATTGTTGACCAATGTAGAGGCGGTTGTGTGCACCAGGTTGGAGGAGCTAGTGGCGCTTGTTGATGAATTTTTGGACCTGTCAATTAACCAGCTTGGCTTCAATTCAGGATGAAGCACCCAACACTCCTTCTTGGTATGGCCGGTGTTCTTGCAGTGATCACACACGGTTATCTTCTTCTTGGATTCAGCTGGCGCCTTGAAGAAGATCTTGTGGGAAACCACCGATTCTTCCTTGTTTCCAAACAGCTTAAGAGACCCTTACTCCTTCTGAATCTTAGCACAGACATCCTCTAAACTAGGAAGCTTATCCTCCCTAAGAATGTGATTAATCAAATCAATATATTTAGTGTTTAATGTCAAAAGTAATCCAAAAACCTTATCTTGTTCTCTCCTTTCATGGAGAGTAATGGGATCAATTGTGGCAGGCCTTAGCATCTATAGCTCTGCCTATAATGCTCTAAAGGATTCATAATGATTTGTGAACTCAACATCCTCCTGTCTAAGATCATTCAAAGCATTTTTTACCTCAAAAGTTCTCATGAGGTTAGTAGTATTTCCATATACAGTTTTTAAAGTTTCCCAAAGATCTTTAGCATTTTCACAATATGAATATGCTTCTAATAGAGATCCAGCAAGGGAGTTTTGAAGTATATAAAATACCATCTGTTCTTCCTGAAACTATTTTTTTATCATCTTGATCATCTGAGTCAGCCCCTTCAATGGCTAGAATAGGCGCTTTTGTAACATGACTCCATAAGCCTTTGTTGCACAAGGTTGTCCTCATGGTTCTTGACCAGAGGAGATAATTCGTCCCATGAAACATAAATGGAGCCTTTATATTCTTCTGCTAATCCATCAGGATTTTTTTAAACCTGGAAGAAAATAAAACCAAGAAGGAACCAAAACAGGACACACACATTTGACCAACACAAGGAGGTGGCGCGTCTAACAACCAGCAACCGTGAGCAATAACTTCCAACAGCCTAAAAACCCTTGGTCAAACAACTTCAAAAAGTTTTAACAGTATAAATAGCAAATATTCAGTGATAAAAATTGTTTAAACTGCCTAATCAAATTAAGAACCAACTTTGCCTCCAAAATTAAAAAACAGAATTCTAGTAACTTTCAAGAAAACCTTTCTTGAAGTATAAAACTCATTGGATTGAAATAAAACTTCTTGAGACCCTCCACAAGATCCATAAATAAGTTTTGAATGTCCAATATTCACAAAAGATTAAGAAAGATTGAGGTTTGGAACACAAATACCCTGACTAGGTTGAATCTAGACCTGTTGAAGAAACTTGATCAATAAAGCTTCTAAAACTGAAAATGGGAAAATAAGACCTCCTGAATCATCAACTAGACTCGTTTTAATTGAGTTTAGGATTTTAAATCACTTGATTTGATGAAGAATTGAAGAAGATATGCTCATTGCAAACTCGGATACTCGTGGCGGATGCGATCGCGACACCACCGGAGGAGATCGTTTGTAACTTTCGACTCATGCCACCAAATTGAATGAAATTAGTGGGGAAATACTCAGAACTCAACGGAGAACAACCCTTGATAAGAAAATGGCAAGAAATCCCGATTTCTTCCCAGAAAAATTGATCAAACCCCGTGAAGAGCCGTGATAGTGCTCGTTTTGAAGGTAAGAATAAATTGCAAGTAAATAATAGAGATTCTGCGGAATTTTTATGCCAGATTTATGTAACATTGCTATGATGCCATGAAATATTATGAGATTAAGAGATTTAGAGATTTGTAGATTGAGAGAGAGAGAGATTAGAGAGAAAAGTGAGAATGATTATTATTGAGATTTTAGAAAAATAAATTTTTTTATTACAAAGGAAGAAAGAGATAGCTATTTATACTAATATAGTCTAGGCTTGTTTGGATACTAAGATAGCCTAATACATGTTTGGTTACAAGGATAACATATCATTAATCACAAACAAGCCTAAGCCACTACCTTTGGACACATGACACCTACTTAGAATCTAAGACACACTTTCTTCATTTATTCTCTTTGTTTTCATCATTCTTTTTTATTCTAACAGACTAGGCAGACCTCACCACCAATGGTGAACAATACCCAAGGTTATTAAAGGAGGTGACATCCCAACTACTTATCAGTTCAAGTCAATTAGCATTCCACTAGACCAGAGCAGTCAGAGGAGGGCCACCTGATGCACTACATACCACCAAGCCTTCACGATACCAAGGTAAGACTCTAAACTCTCAAAGAAGAATAAAATCTAACTTGCTTTATCTTGATGCAGAATATCAAGTTTCAAGGTCAAAAATTTTCAAGAGGGTGAGTATGATGAAGAAATAAAGACAACACCAACCAAGGAGCACAAAAAGAAAATGCGACCAAGACCCTTGGAGAAAACCAACCCTAGTGGCGCAAGGACATAAGTGTCTTTCTTGGAGTATATCAACCTACACAGAAGAATTTAAACTACGAATCAACTTTTTCCAGAAACTCAACTCATCAAGTAATCATGGAAAAGAAGAACTGGTTCAAAATATTTCTGCATGAAGAATATATTCAACTTTCATGTAAAAGGTTTCCAATGAACCCGAAGGAGACCAGCGGCTACTAATTGAAGGATTCCAATTGAACTAGGATGAACCAAGTTGGAAATAAACTTGTTCTGGAAACTTCACCCACCAGAGGTGTACTGAGAATTGGATTCATACCAAAATCTGTTATGGTTCAAAAATTAATTAAACTTCTAAACCAAGAGATACCCTACTTGCTTTATTTGGAAGCTCACAGATTTAAGAAACTTCAAACTCATACTTGGTGACCAGGAGAGATATCTAATCCTTTAGGAGATAAATCCAACCTTCTAGAAGAGCCATCTATCACCTTCCCATGCACCATCCCATACAAGATCAGGAGGATCTCTTTGTGCACATTTTTTCTTTATATGGCCATGTTCACACTTGGTGCCATAACTCTCCAACGGCTAGTTCTTCTTTGTTTCTGCGTTTTGGCCCAATTCAATGATAACCACCATATTCCAAAAAAGCTCACCTACCCCCTCAAGCCATCTAGATACAAGAACATATAATATTTTCTCAAGTTAGACATAATACTAGGGAAAGTTTGGCCTAATACCAAGATCTTTGAGCATAATACATATCATAGAAAAGGCTACGTAGTCAAAATATCAAGCTCTTTGAGAAGAGAAATATCTCAAAAAAGGTTTGAAGTTGTGTCTATAACTGCACGATGCTCTGCCTTCGTAGATGATCATGTGATTGTCTTATGTTTCTTTGATGACCAAGATGTGAGCCAAGGTAATAATGTAAGCATCAGTTAAAGTATATTCATCGGAAAAGGCATGGAGAGCGATACATTGTCTCGGCGTATAAATATGCCACGATCTCGAGTGCGTTCTAGATAACGAGTCACTCTTTTTATATCCATTTAATGTATGTCAGTGGAAAAATGAATGAACTGTGATATTTTATTGACCGTAAATGAAATGTCTGGTACAAGATGTAGGCTGCCCATTACTATTTTATACCAAAGAGCTATGGGTAAGAGGTGTTCTGTAAGTCAGCTGCAATCGATCATTAGCATTCATGGGAGATGACACTGAAGTAGCGGTGGACATGTTGGTGTGATGCAAGAGATCATTTATGTACTTTATTTGATTAACAACAACCTAGATTTTATTTCCGTAGAGATTTAAATCCCAAGAAGTAGTTAGGTTTAGCAAGATCTTTCGATGAGAAATGTCAGATTAGCAAATTAATGAATGTTTGAACTCGTGTAGAGTCATTGTCGGTAACGATTATATCATCAACTTATACAAGAATATAGATAACGATGAGTACCGAGTGAAGAACAAAGAGCAAAGTATCCGCAAAAGAATTGACAAGTCGAGATTGTAAGAGAAAGTTACAAAGTTCCAAGTATTAACCATACACAAATGCATGCTTAAGGCCATATAGTATTTTTCTCAACTTACTAACATGGTGTGGATTTCTTTTTTCCCATTGTTCCATATACACATCCTATATCAAATTTCCTTGCAGAAATGTGTTGTCTACATCAAATTGGCTAAGAGTCCAGTCGCAAGTGACAACTACATCAAGTTGAATATGAATTGTGGTTTGCTATACCATTGGATCCAACGTGTCTTAGAAATCAACTTAGGGTCGTTGGTGGAAGCCTTTTGCTACAAGTATGTACTTGAATTGTTCTACAAAACCATCAGGTCATTGTTTGATCCGAAAGATCCATTTGTTACCAATCAAGTTGTAATTCAGTGATGGTGGAACAAAATCTCATATATGGTATATAATCTCTGAATTAAACTCATCATAAAATAAATTTCTTCAGCGTTTCTCTTTCATGGCTTGTGCTACAATTGCCGGTTTAATATCTAATTTAGCAGAGGTGGTAGCAACTGATAGGTTTCATTGGTTTAATATCGTAGGAAGAAGAATAGGATAAACTACGAGATGGGAACAAAGGTTTGTGATTTGCACAACAAGGAAGAAGAGTAAAGCAAAGACTCTAGTGGGAGAAGAGACTTTCTATTAAATAAATTTGTTTCAGACTATAAATAAGAGAGTGTTGTATTTACTAGGTATCGTGAATGTTGTATAATCAAGGAAAGAGAGAAAGATCGACATGAGATCGTCTTCTTGAATCAATCTCACTATGAGAGATTGATTTACGTTTTCTAGTTGTACGAACTCTCGATTAATCTATATATTATTTAGTCATTCTCTTATTACAAGGATAACTAAACTCTATCAGTGGTGTGATGAAACTCGATCGATCTTCTAGCGACCATGACTCCGACATTATCTCCGATATGTTCGTCGATTCCTGCAGATTCAGCTGATTCTGAGATTCTGATCCACTCAGAAGTGTCTTTCCTGAAAGGCGGTTATCAATCATTGATGCAAGTGGCTGCTGAGTACAAAAATCGCTTCTCGGTCATGGAGGAGCAGTTTCGAGCTTTGACGAAGATGATCAGCAAGCAACACGCGGTTTCTCTTTCCAATGATGATCTTCCACCAAGATATTCGTCCGATCTACACCAACGAAATCTGGAATATTTGAATATTTGTCATCAGGTATCTCCTGCATCCTTAGAACAAAACCGGGATGATAGTCCGTTAGGTTATCGTTCTGAGAATTTGACTGTTGCAAATCATGAGAGTATGTTGACAAAGGTGGCGATGCCGAGCTTTGATGGTTTGAATATTCACGATTGTCTTGTTGATATTGAATATTTCTTCACTATCGGTCATTTTTTAGAAGAAGATAAGTTAGATTTGGTGGCTTATGTGTTAAAGAAAGAGTGAAGAAATGGTTTGTGTGGGTACTGTGATATTTACTATAAACCTTAGCTACAGTGACGAGAGAGAAACAAGAAAATAATCGACATGCTTTATATCATAGCCAATAGTGACTGGAATTCTGAATCATTTTCCATGTGGTGGACGAATCATCTTGGAGACTTCTCAAACCGAGGAGGTGACTCGGTTAAGGTAGGAAGTTGATGAGTAATCACATAAGATTCGAAGCTTTAAACTTTGATTGCACAAATGTGTATGAAGTTGAAAAACAATGGTGAAGAGATTGCAAAGCTGAATGAATAATGTTAAAATGTCTTTTGTGTGTTTAAACTTATGAACTTATGAAGTTATTTTTTTCTTGTAATAGTAAAACGTACTTTGTGTGTTTGAAATTATGAACTTATGAAGTTGAATTTTTCTTCTGCTCTCTTAATACAAGTAGTATGAATTCGAACACAAATACTAGAACAACTAAAGTTATATGGAAAAAGAAATAAAACCAACACAATCAACATAGTTTTACTTAATAATACTATTAATACCAATTTAAACACAAAAAACTATTTTCACTCATTTGTCCTTGACATTGTCCTTGGCATATGTAAAACGGTATATTGGACCGTCTGTTTGACTCCTTTTTCTTTTTCGAATCTTTTAAGGTAGAACTCCAAATCGTAGCATCATTTTCTTGGAAAGTTCCAGCAATATGCTTGTTTGGTGGGTCTTTTTCTTGGGAAATTCCAACATCAGGCTCGTTGACATGAGCATCACCTTGCACCAAGGACTCATCTGGTTTTATTTGATGTCCTTCTCCTAATGTTTCATCCACATACACATGCAATTAAATACAATTATACACAAGTATTAACCAAGTGTCAAATTTTCATTTTATAAATTAAGAAACCTTAGTTGTTACCTTTGATGTTTGTCCTACACCAACTGTATAATCATGATTGTCATACAAGGTGTAATCGCTCTCCTCATACACTCTCTTAACATCTAATCTCTTACTCACATCCCACCCATCAACCATATCCTTAATTTTCTTGATCAAGCCTTCTAAAGCGTATTTCATGGTGTTTACAAGCTCTACCAAATCAGCTCATTGCACGGTCTGTGGTGTCACAATGGCTTTTTATGCCCGCATTCTTAGGTCTAGCCACATCTTCTAATCTGGCAGCCACACCATCATGCTACGTAGTTATACATCTCTTAAAACCATATGTGATATCCTTCTTTAAGATGTTGCATCCAACTAGCAACAACAACATCATGCTTATCATCGTAATCATCATTTTATGTACGTGATTCAGAAGATCATGTTCTAAGCATATGGGATAAGGATATTCTCAATGTTCTGAGAATGTAAACCAAAAATAAAGATTAAAAACATAACAATGCAAAGAGGATAACTAACATTAGTTGTACCAAATTCTGTATTTATTTTTGAAAGAGAAAATCTTTTCATTTTTTTTTTTTGAACTTTGTCTTGTACATCTCACGACAAGTTTGGTCTGCGCTAAACAAGGTTCTCGAAAATTACTCCCCAATTCCAAAACTGCCTCAAACGCTAAATTTACACAAGACACACAATACACATATCATTAAAGTTAGCTTCAATTATAAGAACTAATAACAATGACTAATATCTCAAATAAAATTTACATCCATAGGAATACAAAAACTTGAAATCGGCAATAACACACCCTCCTTAACCATCCTTCCAAAATGAGTCATCCTGTGGGAGATCTCTCTTACAATGTTATCAAATAACAATCACCCATAAGGAAATTTTTTACATAAATTAAGATCATTCACTGCTCTTAGAAAGAATGGCTCCACGGACAAAGCATCTTTTTCGGTATTTTTCTGCTCCATTATTATATTGGATAAGAAGTAGAGGACAACCATCTTCAACCTATCTCAAGAAGGTTTTATTTCTTGTACCTTTGTTTTCACGTCTTGATATCTTATTGTTGATCCCATCTCAAACTACTTCTTCACAAAATTCATACTTCCATTTTGCATAAAGTCGAATAGATATTTGTGGTAGTCTAATCTCGATATTAAGGCGAATTCCATTAGACCATCGCGAATGACACGCCATTCACAGCAAAAAAAAGCTTTTCTTTCCTTTTCAATGCATGTCATTCAAAGAAAGAGCATTCACATGCCCATAAACTTATGGTTTTTGTCTTTTGGCTTGTGAAAAAACATGCATACTAAACCAACACCTCTGTACATTTCTAGTTTCACGAGAGATAGCTCGGAAAGAATATGAGAGAATATTGAAAAATCGAGATCGCATTTAGTTTTAAACGATAGGAATCCCTAAAATTTTAACTGTCAAGATTTTAGAGATTTAGGAATATCTAATGGGTTAGATCCGATAGGATTAGATGGACAATAAAAACTAGGTAAAAGTTGTAATTTTATAACCTTTAAAGTTTAGGAGTAATTAACCAATTTTTGAATTAAAAATAATTATGTTCAAAAATTGATTTATAATAGGTGGAGTTATGAGATTTGTGACAGAGACAAGTTCAGTTGAAATCTCTTTTGAATGTTGTCATCTGTCACCAGAGAAATATCTAGTCCAAATAGGTGATATTCTATGAATTTCAATACATACCATGCAAACTGGTCTAAGGGAGTTGATGGTGATATTTTATTCGATGGAGAAGTCGAGTTGACAGAATTGTCGAGTCAATGGAGAGATCAAGTCGTTGGAGAAAACAATTCAATGGAGAATCGGTTTCGATGGAGAGAATGATATTGGCAAAAGAATAAAGGAAGAAAAAAAGAAAAAACATTGATTTTTGTTAAGCTAAATCCAATTTTCTATTTTTTCTTCTCAACCAATTTTTTAAAAATTTTGTCAAACAAAATTTTGGAATAGTCATAAAATTAGTAAAAAGTATAAACGGATGTTTACTTGTGTATATAAGAAGGCGTAGAGAGATAATATGTTCATTTTTTATTTTTTAAAAATTTCTCTTTTTAATATATATATATATATATATATATAAACAAAAAAATTGTTGGTAAAAAAAAAATAATTATATAGGGGTTACCCCCCATTCGACTAAAGTTAATGATTTAATTTATCAGCAAACAAAGACGTGGAATACTCTGTAGATTAATAAAATTATTATTCAGGAAGATGTGAGTATTATACAATCTTTGTCAAGTAGCATGTTTAAAAGATTGGATAACATTGGTTGGCATTTTATAAAAAATGTTAAATACAATATACAATAAAGTTATAGGATTGAACAGCTATATCCAGATAGAGTACCCAGGAGAATAAATATGGTCCAATGATCAAATCACTTTAGGCTCGGATATGACATATCATATGCCCCCCAAATCTGTAACATTTTATTTGGCATGCGATATCTGGTTGTGTGGCAGTAGCACAGAATCTTCAAGCTAGGAAAATTAATTGTGATTTGTATTGTGGCAGATGTGGTTCAGAAAAAGAGTAAATAAATTATGTTATGTTTGAATGTCCATCAGCGCTTCAAACGTGGACTTTATCTAATATTCTCTCCAACCCCAGAATTTTTCCATCAAAGTCAGTTTTCTCGAATGTGGATTATCTAACATCAAAGATGCCTACAGATAACCCCGACTGTTACTTTTCATGAATAAGATGTCCAATTAGTTGAAAATGGTACACAAATTACAATGGTAATAAATATGGAAACACGGTTTGAGGTTGACCAGTTATCGTGGGATATGTGGTATAGTCAAGTGGATGGATCATGGAAAGAGGCAGACAAATTCTCAAGTCAAGGATGAGTTTGTAAAAAGAATGGAATATAAGGAAAACAATTTGGAACTCAAAATATCATCCCCAGTCTGTCTTATTTGCATGTGGAGATGAAGACGCTTATATGGACGATGAAGTGTATGATCGAATATCGAATGGTCAAATTATTTTCGTAACTGATTGCGAAGATGTGGTGAAGATGATAACCTCACCGGAGGAGTGGCCAACATTTGCAGTCCACTTAGAAGAATTCAGACACTGCAAAGATCTTTTCGAAGAGATATGAATATCAGTCATTCTAAAAACACTAAATACAACGGCAGACAAGCTCTTTCGAAGCGCCCAAAGATTCGCATCAGTAATGGAATATATCAATCCGCTGGCTTCATCATGAACAAACAATCCTAACTAATTTTTTAGTGTTTTTCTATTGTTAACAAAAAAACATAACCGACCAAAGTAAACAAATATAGAAATGGAGCAAGTAATCCATGAATCTTCTCTACCGACGTCGAACAATTGTGTGAGTCTGTGTATTGGAGTGAGGCCATACAATTCTAATGATATATTCGATTGGGCGAGAGAGTAAAGCTGGTGAGGGGCAACTCTTATAATGCCTAAGAATATTTGTATCTTTTGATTAAAATGAAGTCGAGCTAGTTGAAGCTGACTAATCAGTCTAAATTGATGGATGATTTTAAAATATCTTCACTTATACATGACTAAACCAAGTAACTAAAAGAGCATGCAAAGACAAAATAATCTTGGAATTTATATCGTTTTGCTATAGGGTGATATTGAGATGAGACCAATAATCATAAAACATAGATAATTGCATATCTCTTTTTCTATTTTTTTAACACATATATCATTTTCATTAATGATATCTAATTATAACATCAAAGTCATTGCTAAATGGCATACATCGTTAAACTGAAATCCAAATCAGTCAATTCTCCTGGGAATTAACCATCTAAACTTCACTAAAGACTAATATAGACTTAATCCAGATGACTCCACTACATCCACTATAAAGCCAAAATATAAAAAGACCCTCCAAAAAACTATGGTCGAAATCACTGAAAACCCAAAATCACAAAATAACCATCAGCTAGCCAAATCTAATAATCACCATGAAAATTCTTTTTGGCTGAGACTAGAAACATTCCCAGATTTTGTCTTCGTCAAATCTGAGTCCGCAGCAGCGCAACCATCACAAAATCCTGATAAAATGGGTAACACTTAGATCCTCAAAATGGCAATCTCATAGGGTTATCTTTGTTTCCATTCATAACTTATATTGTAATTGTCTTATATATATGATAAAATATTGGAAATTCTACTACTAAAAAAAAAATATTTCTGTTGTCAAAAAAAAAAAAAAAAAATGTTCTAAGTTAGGACTCTTAACATTAATCTTAATACATTACTTAGGCAATAGTATTAAATTTTTAATACAATAATTAGGCGATAATATATTTTTCTTAAAGAAGAAATTTTGAAGAAAACAAAAAGGCAGAAGAAAAAAGGAAAAAGGAAGGAAATAGTCACGGAGAGCCTATTATATATACGAGATACCTATAAAATATTAGTGTTTGGCGGAAAGTGTGAGAATAGAAAGGAATTAAGGGTCATGTAATGGTGCTGTTGGTCTTATGTGTCAGCCTTTTCTGAAAACCGTGATGCTCGGAATCTAACTCATCATTGTCATTTGTCACTCATGCCCTTGTTTATTTTTTTTTTACTCTATATATTTTCATGCCTATCTTGAAAATAATTGTGTAAACTTTTCTTATTTAAATAAATAGAAATATTTTCTTTTTTTTTCTTATTCGTTTCTCTGTTTAAATTTCATGTAAATGTTGTAGATGTTATTTGTTTGGTCAATGTAAGTACGTAACATTTTGCATTAGGATGTTTTTGCGTTCGAATGTTTTCCATCATTCTTTTTTATTGTAGATGGAAAGAAAATGAGTTTAGAACTTCTGGATAGAATTTTGCGTCTAATCTATAGAAATTCAAATGCTCTTACAAAATTTGTTTTAATATATGAAAATCTTATAAAATCACTTGTCTATTTTAGCTAAATTTAAAAAAAAATGCACTGAATTAGCAAAATCAATATTTTGCTCCAATAATTTTCTGTTTGAGAACATGGAATTGAGGTCGACCTCAAAATTATGATATTCCATTTTGTGCCCAAAAAAAAAAATTGGCACCAAAATCTGGGAATCAAAAAGCAACTTTTGTGTTTTGTTTTGCATTAAAAAAAAAAGATTTCAGTTTTGTTTTTGTATCAAAATTATAGAATTTGATTTCACTTAACGTGAAAACAAGTACTTGGTGTACTCTTTTTGTGTTGAAAGATCTCAATTTTTTTTGCGCAAAAAATTAACATTAAAAATACATTTGAAATATTTTCAAAGAATTAAAGTTTCTCATAGTTCATATACTACTTTTATTTGTCAAAAGAAATATGCATTGAGTTTGTTGGACTGACAAAAGTCTACTTGCTTGCAAGTTGAGAAATTCCAATGGATCCTTATAGTTAACTCATCATAGATGATGATATTGTGTTCTAAATCTCAATTTTGACACATAAACATAAAAGTAAAGTAAATGCGTTAAAAGAAATAATAAGGTTATTATTTTTGTTAAGGTAGATTTATTTAAAAATGATTGATTTATTTATGGAACTATATTTTTCATTATGTAGATTGGTTAGATGAACAGTATATTTAATATTAGAATGATATTTATTTTGGTTAACTTATTGTTTCGATGTGAAAAATTTGTTGTTGGATGATAAATTTATTGGTCGAATAGTAGACTTATCTCTATCGATTAATATATATTATATAGTGATAAATGTTTTTTTGAATGATAGACTTATTGGTCGAATAATAAGCTTAGTGCTATTTATTGATAGATTTATTTATTTGATAATTGATTAATTTAGTCATAGTTTATTTATTATTAAAGAGTTGTCATTTGTGTAATGATGGTAAAATAGTTGTGTTTGATGGTATATTGAAGTTCTGTGGTAGATATATTTTTTTGACGACAGACTTTCAGTTGGTTAGTATATGATGATAGATATGTTTATAGTGATGATAAATTTATAATAAAATGATAGTTTTAATTATTTTGGTGGTACAATTATTCAATTTTTTGAGTTTACTCAAATAAGCTATAACTGATAGATTTATTGGTTATAATGATGGTAGATTTATAGTGGCAGACTTGTATTATTTATCAAAATGATGGTAAACTTGAAATATTACACATAATTGTGGTATATTTATATGTTTATATCCAATGATGATAGATTTATGTGTGATTTGTATGATATATATTTCTAACGCAAACATTGGTTGTAAACACCAATCGATATATAATTCTACCATCATTTAGAAAATAAGTCGATATATAAATCTATCATAATTGAAACACTGGTCACAAATAACAAAATATTTTATAAAATACTAATTCCAAAAGCTGTTGCAAAGTCATAAACGCTAATTGCAAAAAAAAAAATTATACTTTTTATTAAAATTTCTTTATTTTTATTATTATATTATTATTAGTTAATTATTATGTTATGATTAGTTAATTATTATATTATCATTTATTTATTTTTAATATTAATGGTATTTTTGTTATTAAAATCAAAAATATAGATTTATAAGTCTTTTACCTGTATTCTTTTAGTAAATGATTCATTTTCTAGGACATTGGTTTGGTAATTATGCAATTTTTATTATTGTTTGAATAATTATCTCTATTTTTATTTACAAGTTTATCATCGTAATCTCAAATATATTTCAAACTAGTCAATGTCAATATTGTTTTATTTTATTACTATGAAATCCGCTTGAATGGTTTTGTTGATGCAGATTGGGCTTCATGCCTTAACTATCGAAGATCTGTCTTAGGTTTTTGTGTCTAGCTTGAGAAGTTATGAAGCTCAGTTTTGTAGCATGGCCAAAATGTTATATGTGAGCTTCTATGTCTACATCAAGATTTTCGTGATCTTCACATTTCAAGTGGCCATCCCAGCAAAGCTGTTGTATGACAACATGACAACAAGTATGATTTACACATAGCCTCCAATCACGTTTTTTATGAGCGCACAAAACATATTGAAATTAACAGACATAGCATGGCCAAAATGTTCTATGTGAACTTCCATGGTTGCATCAACATATTTGTTATCTTCACATTTCAAGTGGCCATCCCACAAAGCTGTTGAGTGACAACAAGTATGCTTTAAACATAGTCTCCCATCATGTTTTTAATGTGCGCACAAAGCATATTGAAACTGACAATCATACCATTTTGTATTACGCTCAAGAAAAGTTTTCCCAACACGTTTATTTGAATCAACATGCAGATTTTTTAACCGAATCTTTGCAACATGCACAGTTTCACACCCTCTTGCCAATTGCAAGCCATTATCATCCTGCGAATACTAAAGGCTTTAGGATCGAACCAGTTCCGGTTTGGTTGACGTTGGTTCAGTGAGCAGTTAGTTTGTTGTAAGTATGTTAGTTGATTAACTTAATTTGAATTTCTTCTCCTTGTTACGATTCTTTCTTCTTTGACAAGTTGCTCCAGCTTAAGGATTGAGATTTTCAATGGAAGTACAAGATTCGTATATCTACAACTCCTCAGGCTGAAACCTATGCAGCATCATCTAGAGAGACTGGAAGCTTTGTTCAATATTCACACATTGTCTATGCATTTATTTACGAGATTCAAAGAACAAATGTGAAAATCAAATTAAATAAAATACAATTCTGGTCAAACGCTTTTTACACTATTTACACAAGTAATGCTAGTAATTAAAAAGAAAAAGAAAAAAACAGTCATTCCCCTCACACAGAAAACAAACAATATGATAGTGGCGATCATCATCTCTGCTTCCATCGCAATAGAACTCTTATAAACATTCACAGAGCCCTAAGAACAACCTTACTGGTCGCATGAACACCCTTAGCAGCTATCTTCAGCGCACCACGAGCTTGGTATAACCTGAAAGAAAGAAAAAACGCAAAAATCAATCGAAACATTCGTGATTCAACATCTCAGAGTCATTCGCAGAAATCAAACATACCCTCCAAAAGCGAGACCCCATGTAGAAAATGTGTAGAACATTTTTCCTGCATGCCATATATCCACCACCTTTCCTAACTTGCTCAGAGCACTAACTTCTTGAACCAGAACTGCAAAAAATTAAGCAAATCAAGAAGCCACATGCGTAAAAAAAAAACGAATTGGAATTTCATAGATTGTATATAATATAACACTCAAAAGGATATAGTAGCTGAATTAGTAAACTTACTCTTCTGAAGCTCTTCAGGTTTGAGAATCTGCAATTAGAAAGTAAGTAGCCCAATGAGAATGAAGTAATGAAATCTGAAACACATGCTCAAAGAAAGAAACTAGGATCTAAAACATACCCTAGCTTTGGGATTTGACATGATGCATTTTGCCAAAAAATGTGCAACAGCATCCACCACATGTTCTTCATTCACAACAATGTAATGATCGTTATCTATTGAGCTTTTTTCCTCGACATTGCTAGGGATCATATCATCTGTTACCAAAACCCACCAACTTGGCTCTTGATGATCAATCTCTATAAGAACTTCAACAGTCTGCACATCATCTTCTGGACAAATAAACCAAGAAAATTCAAGATTAGCATACATCATTCAACGAACAACAATATGATTTTGTAATCAATGACCCAATAACACATTATTTTCTTGGATCTCCAAACCAATTCACTAACAATAAACCCATAAATCTCAAAGCAAAATTAAGACCATCAGAAATCAGAATATACCTGTGGGTTCCTTGAAGGGAAATTGATTTTGAGTTCCATTAGATAAAGCTTGCCTTAGACTTTCTAATCGAGCCAAGAATTCTCTCGAAGTAACCATCGATACTAGCCTCGCATAAAGCTGGTTCATAATTTCAAAGTTTTTAAGAAAATCCCCAAAAAATGAAAAAAAAAAAGTAGAAATCAATTTGTTATGCTTACGTCGCTAGGGCAATCTTGCGATAAAGCAGCAGATTCAGCGAGAGTCTCAAAGAGCTTAAGATTCGCTTCAAGCAAAGTCCTGAGACGGCGATTCTCTTGTCGAAGAGCTTCTAATTCTCGATCTCGTGGATCGGTAATCGAATCCGTTGACTCGTGATTCTCGCCGTCGTCGCTGTGGTTGTGATGGTGGTGGTGGTAGGTTTCCACGGCGGTCCAAGCCACGTCCGCCACTTCCAGCACCGTCTTTGTAACCTCGATCGCATGGTGACCCGTCATGTTTGATTGATCCCCTTCGTCGTCTGCTTCTTCTTCTCAAAATCTGGATATGATAGATTCCGATTTTCGGATATTTCTAAGCAAACAACTTGTCGTTTACGTGTTTAGAAACGACAAGCAACACATAAAATATTTCTTTTAATTTTATTGCAAAAAACGACCCTTATCTATTACATATTTCAGATTTTTCCCATTTTATAGTTTTATTATAGAAGAAATTTTTTTTTTTTTTTGACAACAAATAAAACAGAAAATAACTAAAAAGTTTTAGTCAACCGGTGTACATTATTCCATTTCTGTCTTAAGGCCAAATTACAACTGTTAAATTTTATAATTAAAATTATCAACTTGATTTTTTTCAAAACTTCTATACTCCTTCGGGAGTGGGGAATTTTATGCACTGATGCTAATTTAAAGCACTTCCTCATTAATTTTAATCACAATGTTCTTGAGATTGCCATGTATGGAACTTTGTGATTGATTACGGTAAATTTGACCATTTTCATCACTCTGTCTACCGCGATAGGCAATTTTGATTATTCCAATCAAGATCGTATAATCTCTGATATCGCATTTTGGACATTTATTTCATCTTTTACGTACCATCCTTATCAAGATTTTCCAGGAAGATAATATTGGTTGAGATTCCTTTATCAATTTGAATACGTGTAACTTTGTTATTTACACCAATTTCTAGAGTTAACGTGAGAGTTGTGTTATCGGAGTCATTTGGATTAGTTCAATATCTTCTTCAGAAAAGGATATTTTCACATCGGAAAACATCGACTCTGCATTAGTCAAGATTTTGGATCTTTGAGTTTTTGTCGTGTTTCTGAGAGCATTCTAAAGATGTAATCAAGATTTTGGATCTACTTCCCTTCAAGTGTCAATCCGGCTTGGTCCAAACTGAGTCCGACCACTTTTCCCTCCAGACTCTAGTGTTTCTACTCCTATTTTATTTGTTTTCAAAGAAGAAAAAAACGATGGAAAAACAGGTGGAGATGGGAGAAAAGTGTAGATATCGTGTAAACTTCCTCCTAGCGGTGGGAGCACTGCAGTGTGACTTCCTTGCGCATTACTCGGTGGTGGATTCAAAACTAGGTTTACTGCTGCCGAAACTGCGACTAAGGTTTCACTAGCGCATGCGTGATTACTTCTATTTGCGTTTGCTGGGACCTCAAAGGGAGGTACTTACGTCGTATTTGGATAGCGTTGTGATAGCGTTGCTTGATCTCTGGTTACTTCCTTGATCTGTTGAGTAATGTTGCTGACATCATCGTTAATCCTTTGATTATGGTCTTCGGTGACCTTCAGTTGTTCCTCAAGAAAATTGGTAATAGTTTCTTGATATTCATACCGTCAGTCAGTGCTTTCTTTTATTTGAAGTCTAGACTAATGAGCTTCTTCTTCTAGTACTTTTTAGTTGTAGCAAATTGTTATAGTATTGATGACTTCGTAGTTGTTTACAAGAATCAAGATAAACAAGTGTAGCTGGAGATATGTGAAAGAAACTTATATCGTCCATTTTAGAGAAAGGTGGTTTTACGCTGAGAGTTATCTCTTTTGCTTGGAGCGAAACTTATATCGTCCATTTTTTATGTGAGTTCAATAGTTGTTTGAAACTAATTCTGAGTCCAACTTGCGTTAACGCGTATCAGCATGCTGATGTTTGTGGTCAGTAGGAAGCTTGGATGAAGTAATTAGTGTGTAAACTTATTATGAATTAAGAAGGATATATCAAAAGAACTTGAGGTTATTGATACAAGCAACATTGTATGAGTTCAAGGAGAAGATCCACCACAAGTTTTGCACCTCCTCCAAAGAAGAAGAAGAAGAAGAATCGAACAACGGTGAGAATCTCTCTCTCTCTCTCTTCTAAATGACCTATCAAGTTTAAAATTGATGATCATTGGCTTTGTTTGCAGAGGATGATGGTGGAGAGGAAAGCGAATGATTTGTTTGTTTCCTATATGCTCGTCACAGTGTCCTACCGTAAGAATATCATCATCCATTCTAGCATAGATCTGTACTGCCTGGACTAGAGTAGTGACATTTTGTTCCTTTTTTCTTTACTTTTTAAGTATAATTATGATTCTGTGGAAAATGGAATTTGAAACCCAAGTTGGATAAAAAAAGACAACTAAAGATTAGGATGAATACTAAGCATATCAACTAGCTAATAATATGCCATTAATCGCAGTGATTCCCAGATTCTGCTACATCTAGAGGAATCATATTTCCAAGATTCTACTACGCCTAGAGTAATCATATTCCGAATCACTGAATAAACTTTATTTATACCATTCCCACGATGTGATAAATTATGAATAAGAATAGAGTTGATTGATAGTGATATCACATTGAATATGGGATGCAATGCAGCAGCAGCATCTCTTATCTATTGGGTTTTTGTTCTTTTCGGATAATTCGAAAAGACACTGGGAATCTAGACATCGTTAGTGGCGGCACCCTGAGTCTCTGAAAGAATGAGCCTAACATGTGTAGCAAGATCTGTGACATGTTTATCTTTAAACCCTGTTGATAGCACGAACACACATGTACTTTAGAATCTGAAACCCGAAAAACTTCTTAGTAATCGGACAAGTAAAGTTCGTTTTTACCAAGTTGAACGAGAGCCTCTTCAAGGTGGAACAGATAGTCTCTGTTTGGCCCTGAAGGTCCTTCCGCTTTTACTATCTGTCTGCATTAGTGCAAGAAAAGAAGATAAAAAAATGCATATCTGTTATACGATAGTAGAACGAACCTAATAAAAACCAAACCACCTACTTGGCAATGTCTTCAAGAGGAGCTGGTCCTAAGTAGTTGTCGTTGCTCTTCTTGTCAGGAGAAGCTATGTATCTGAGTAAACAAACAATAAACTTATCGACATTGTTACTCGTTATATATACCGATGTATCAAGGCCATCTATGCGTATCTTACACCATTACTCCTGACACAGCCGGTTCTGAATCATTAATGTCCTGAAACAAGTAAGCATTGTCAACAACAAGAACCACCTTTTTTTACTTAGAAGAGCAGAGAACAAAATTGGACTTACTGTGAAGAAATCAAGATACTCTTTCTGATCATATTGCTTCTCCCTCACTTCCAAATGCTGACAAGACAAGATTCCTCAAAGATTATAAACTGGAATATTAAAACAGACATGTATGTAATGAATTTAAGGAGAATAATCACTTACTAATAAAGCATCTCTTTTGTCTTCCTCTTTGGTTATCTTGTAAGCAACTCCCCACTGTGTTTTAACCATTTATAACAAACATAAAAACAAACTATTCAGCAACAATGCGAGTTATTTACTAATTAGATTATTGGTGTTAAATAAGACTTACACATATTTCTCCATGTGCAGGCTCTAATGTCACTGTTCTTCCCGGAAACTCAGGAGTTCCTCTATGATCAGTACTACCTAAATTCCAAATTTACATTACTGTGAATTTATATCGTTCTATAAAGATAGATCAATCACAGCGACAGAGTAAAACCTTGGTGGAAAACACGGCGATAGTTTTTGATGTAACCAGGAAGACGATCGTCGAAAGGAAAACCCGTTTTCCAAATTAGAGATCCGTACCCGAATACCCACATCGCCATTTTTTTTGCAGGTGAGAGAGAACGAGAACGAGAGCTAGTGAGATTACGATTGGAGAAGACAAGTGACCCAATTACATCTTCCTCTCATGTAATTATTTTTAACAAGTTACAAAATAAACCCCTTTATTTTGTATAGTATTCAAATTTCGACCCTAAACTCTTGGATTTATAGGATTTGAAAATCTGCAAATAGCTTCGTTTTGGTGATAGGGGCAAATTAAATGTTTCTTATTTTAACAAGTGTATCTATCTTTATTCTCCCTAACTTTTGGATTTTTAGGATTTTGATCATTTTGCAAATTAACTACTTTAACAAGTTTACAGAAAACCCTTGTATTTAGTATAATATCCAAATTTCGACACTAGATTCTTGGGATTTCATAGGATTTGACTTATTTTTGCTTCTTGTTTTAGGCTTAAATGTTACCAAATGATTCATTTATCATTTGCTTTGGAATTTCAAAATACACAAAAGTAGAAACAGAGAAAACATAGATACGTAAAAAGATACTAAAGTTAAGAGTAGAGCGATTTAGAAAATGTAAGAAAAAAAAAACACAAAAACAACAAGAAAGATATCAAAATTTCAACCCCAAAGGAGATGACATCTTTGTCTCTATATCTTTCTTTTTCTCTTCGGGATTGATTCAGGTACTGGTAGCCACACGGTTAACTGGTGCTCCCGAGACAGCAAGACCGTTCGTTGGTGCTCCCGAGACATCATGACCGTTCACTTGCTTGACTACGTTAGTGATTGGAAGCTCTTGCGATACGACGATTTTCTCATCCAATGGATTCGCTACGTCTTTACTTTTCCCCCATACAACACTATATAGTCCAATGACGATAAAAACCGCCCCGATAATACTGCATATTTACAATAATACCCTTCAAAACGTTAATCACTTGTTAATAATTACCTTAATTTAAAACATAAAGAAAGAAAATGTAATCACCTTCCGAGGTGGATTTTCTCAGCCAAAACAAGGGCACCGAGGAAAGCAGTAATAACCATACACATAGGACTAAACGACGTCGTAAACACAGGGCCACGTTGCTTAATCACTATGCTTTGTATGTAATAAGCAATGCCCGAACAAACCACTCCCTGAGAATATTCAAACAAAATAATAATAAGGTTTAGTTCATAAGAATTAGTTAGTATTTCATTAAGTTGATTAATAGATGATTTAACTTACGGAGTAAACCGCCGCGAGTGTTCCGGAATCCATGCCGATTTTCCAGGCGCTCAAGTCACGTACAAATATCATCGAAACGCCGAAGTTTAGGATCGATCCTATCCCACATATCAATGTCACTAGGGATAGCTCAGCCGGATAAATTTTCAATGTGAACGACTGCAAAGAAAAAAAACGATGTTTTATAGTTTATAAATCTGTATAATGCATGTTTGTTAGCAAAAATAAAACTAGAATGTTAATTAGTTTGTTAGATTACCTGTAAAATAAAGAAAGCAGCCCAAGTGGAGATACTTCCCATGATGGCTAAGGTTCCGGTGATCCAGTGCTGGCCGGTGGCAGTGTTGGAGCCACCGTGAAAGGAAGAATTTGCTTTCACGATCTCGATGGCTGGACCTTTGTACAAAGTCATCACCATTGCTCCTCCCAACGTTATTACCGTTCCCACCACTTTTGCAATACTGTGTACCTTTTTAAAGTTCACTGTCTCAAGCCTGATTTAATGTTGAGAAATTGGTGTTAATTAACACAATTATTAAATGGTTTAGACGCCCAAAACAAAAGCCATAATGATTTTGACCAGTTAATTTTTATGAGGATATAAATTCTTTTTTTTTTATTAGATGTTTGATATGATGTAAATAAAAATCAAAATTGCATATGTAATTATTCTAATTAGAAGAACATTTATTGAATTTTTAAGGTACCTGAAAATGAGGGCGAGAATGAAGGTGACGGCGGGAAGTGCATTGGTAAAGGCAGAAGTGTACGATGCTGACGTTGATTTTAATCCTATGTAATAGAAGTTCTGGTCTAGAAGGGGCCTGAAATTATATAACCAAACATTCATTTTTATTTTATTTTTATTTTATTATGATAGCCTTTTCACATCATCTTTTTGTTTGTATAATTAAGTAGATTGCTTTTCCAAAGATGAAAAGGACAACGTTTACGTAGGATTGCACACATTAAAGATGTTTCTTGTGGGTGATGATCTCATTTCCAATATTCAAGACAATACAAATTTCATCATTTTTTCATGTTTTTTTTTCTTACAATATCACACGGTAAAAGTTTGGATCAGAGTAGAAATTTTTGAAACGCTTGTATATATTAGTAAATTGATCCATGATAATAATAGATATTATGAATAAAATTATATTTTACTTCACAATCACATTTTTTTAAAAAAAGAACTATGTGAGTATTTCGTCTCTCTATGTAACGTACCCGAACTAGCGGCCACAAAATAAGAAAGTAACGTACCCAAACTCATGAATTTGCATCACAACTATAAATCCAAAAGTAACTTTCGATTTTCTTAACCATATTTGTAATATTTTTCGAAGTACTCGTATTTAAATATACAAAATATTTATTTTCTATAATGGAAACCTTACTAAATCAATACCATGTTCATCAGAATGTGTATATCAGTTTTTGATAAAATGTGAATTCATTGAATGCTTCCGTATACGTAATTACATAATTGTGTAATTACATAGTTGTGTAATTACGTATCACTTCAATATATATATATGTCTATACATATATATGCTAAAATATAGCAATCACTGAAAAAAATTAAAGTTGTATGAACCAAACTTTGTAATTGTAAAGAAAAAGATGGCCTCTTAATGAAAGAGACTTACTCTAGTATTCCAAGAGCTAGAAGCCTATAGAATATTGGTAGTGTCATCTTAGGCCTAATTTTCCTGCAAACACACAATCATTAAGAGAATTAGTCATCTATGCGTATATATTCGATCGTCACTTGCCTATATATATATATATATATGTATATATGTGTGTGTATAGTGATTGTTACCTCTCGAAAATTAGAGCAAAGGGAGCCATCACCACCGTGGCGACGATATGACGGTATGTGGCAAGGACCCAATGGTCCATGCCACGCTTGAAAGAGACCATGGTGATGATGTACATGCCTGCATACCCAAATTGCAATGATATAATCGCTAATATCGGCTTCAGTTTCTCCATGCTCCCACATTTGCTTCCTCCACCTTTCATCTTTATTTGTTGATTATAATTTTACTACTCAATATATCGATACTATATCTCTAGCTATATAAAACTACTATGTATCTATGTTTGTGATGATCTCTTCCCTACTCTCTTTATATTGAGGAGAGATGTTTGGTGAGTGATGAGATAAGCTCTATTTGCTTGAGGCAGGCAAAACCTAATGGAGAATGACTGCTTTTTATAGTCGAGCAAAAGTTGGATTAAAAGATACATTCATTATTTTGTTCACTCAATAATACGTCTACGTATCTTTTGGAATATTTTAATGCACTGTTGTTTAAAGATACGAATAAGTAACAGAAAAATATGTGTCTCTTACATATTTTACTTTTTACATATGCATGTCAGCATATCGTTTATAAGAATTCATTTTGGAATTTCTTTCTAACTTTTTTTTTTTTTTTGTCTTTAAAGAAGTTTATGCAGTTTTTTTAACGATGTATATACATGCAAGTAGTCATTTTTTTTTTCAATGCGTAACACGTGTTTGCATTATATTAAAGTTGATATATCACATAGTTTTCTCCATATATGATAATATCAAGTAGTAGGTGGTAGGATGATTGTGTGTGCATACACATATATTACTTTTTCTACGATATATTACATAAATATATATAGTTGTAATTTCTCCAGATTTCTATCTATTAATTTTCTTATTCTTTCAAAAACAACTTTATTTATCATTCCATCAATTCTATATGCAGAATGAAGGTGTTTTCTAACACTAGAACTTAACTTAAATCATATTCATTTTGTTTCACAAAGAATAAACAAATGTCATTTGACATATTCACATAAATTATAAATTTTTAATGTTAATTTCTATTATGCTCTTTATAAATACATAAACGAAAATAAGAATCTGTTTGGAGAGAACCTTCTCTTGTACCAGCATAAATCTAGATTTCAATCATCTAAAGCTGGACTGAAAAAATGAAAGGAAAAAATAATTATTTATTTTTTCAATTAATAAGTTGAAATAATAGGGATAAAAATGAGATTTAATCTTTGAAACTGCATTAAAATACAAAATGATACTTTTTGTGAAATAAAAATAAAACTTTAAAATGATAGTTTTTATAAAATTGAGGGAGTATAAAATAAAAATAACAATATTATAAGCAAAAAAGCAGATAATTATAGAGTTTGATTAAGCAATGATTTTTTACCCAAAAATAGTGACTTTCAATAATAGCCGGTAATTGTGAAAACTCGCAAGCGTTTAGGTCGGACATATATTTTTTTCGTTAATGATAGGTACAATAACTATATGTATACTATGTAAACAAGATAAGATGCATAAGTGAAGTTCAAAAGCAACTAGAGGCTATGACGAAGATACAGTAGTTTCTTGTTAGTATTATTGCTCTGTCATCTTATAGATTTAAACCCCGCATAGTTGGAAAGAAAAACAGCTAGGCTTGTATATAAACTAGGATTAGTCATCATAATCGTAACTAAGAGTCATGTTAACGGAATCGAAGAAAAAAGATCAGTTTTGGTTGATTTTGTGCTATGATATTGTGTAAATTTGAAAGCATTTATGTCACATATAATATGTCTTATATTTCTTTGAGGTTGCACTCAAAAGCAAGATTTTGCACAAAAGTCAGGTCCTAAACAATGAGTTTGCTATGTACTAGTATTAATTACTTATCATAATCCTGATATGTATGTAACGCTGCAAAAGCGTTCTCGTATCCTTTTATTTAGGTTAATAATAGGTATAGTAACAATCATAAATATCTCTACGCAACGGTAAGATGAATAAGTCTAACCCTAAAGCAATTAGGGTTTTGATATGTACTATAATTAATTGTCCTAATCCTAATAGACTGAATATCAGATCTCTTGACGCAATGCGTATTCATCTTTGTCTACCCGCATGTCTAATTCGTACATTTAATATTTTCCACAATAAACTAGACAAAAGAAGAGATTCCCTTATCCATTAAAGACGAAATACCAACTCATATACAAATGTTTTGGTTGTTAAATATAAGTTTACGAATATATATATATATATATATATATATATATATATATATGTCTCTTGCGAATTAGGAACTTCCATTTTATGCTAGAATTAAATGACTTTTAAAAAGTTGCTTTTATATTAATAATACACACAATTAAGCATAGTTATAGTAAACATTAATTTAAGTCTCTCCGAATTGTAACTTAAATTCATCAATTGTCATATTTGGGTAGAGTAAGAAAATATCACATGTATACTCAATTTCAGAATTAGCCACACTTGCTTCTATAATCATATGGTTACAAAGAAGAAATAGAATCAAAATATTACAAAGAGGGAGAAAGAAGACAGAGAGGGGAAGTGTTAAGTTTAAGTGGATCTTTCGCTAAACCATAATGCAAATACACTTTAATATAATTTTTATTATAATTTACGAGAATGTGTGTTTGTTGTTATTTTCCTCTTTTTAAATTTTGTTTAATAAGAAGTGCTTTTGACACATTGACCACCAAATGCTTTTTAGTGCTCCTCCGTGACGCAATTAATTTCCTTTTCATTCTCATATTAACTTTTGTTTATTATTCTAACTTTTATCTTCCGAAAAATCTATTTCAAACCATTTGAAGATAGGATATGATTTCACAAATAAACGTGTATATAAAATTTCGAACTGTCTCTAGAATTAAAGTAGAAGCCTAACATACAAAATAATATAATTTTCTTAAATATATGCAGAAATATATTATTGATTTGGCTAATTTAATTTTTTTTTTTCTTTTCGGTTAAGCAAAAGAGAAATAGAAGCGATCGTTTGGTGGTGCAAGGAGTGGATTCCATACTGTCTATGATAAAGGGGCTTAATCATTGTTTCTTTGGACGAATTTTAAATTTATTTATATTATTTTGTTTTTTTACCGTTTAGTCTCTTAACTATTGATGTATATATTAGTTAGATATGAATACGACAATAAAAATTCACTATTTTTGCAGGTATGCTCCTTTCTGTTTCATAATCCTTTATTTTTAAAATTCGAGCTCAAAAAATTCAAATTAATATATAGATTTAATATCAATGGTGTCACGAGAAAAATGAATTGATAGTTATATGTACTTATGCTTATATAATATATATATATATATATATTTCTGATTGTAGAAATTAAAATTTTCACTTGCGTTATATAAATTGTTTGTTGTTTATACATGAAGATGCGTATATATATATATATATATGAAATATTTTAATGAATATATATATATATATATATTCTGTATGAGTGATTAGTGTTTACTGAAAAAATATTTCATTAATATTTTATAAACTCTCTGATTATTTTTTTTCAAGAAAAATATGTATTATACTGATTTGAACCCTGAGAATATCAACGACACTAGTACAAAAAATTAACCTATTTATCATGATTAAACTCTCAGTCATTTATGTATGCCAGAATGTATTATATGAATGATGAACGTTTATGTATATACAATTGAAAGCAGCCGTGCAATTTCGTTAGACAAATTTAAATAAAATAAAAGTTGAATTAGAAAGAAAAAGCACCATGATTGATTCTTCAGATATGTTATCTCTCTGCCTGTACGAGAGGCTTCGCGTGAAGTGATGTCTCATAGTCAGTGAGGAAAAGACAAGCGACTTCTACCTTGTCGTTTCAAAAGGTTCAGTGGAAATATCCTCACTACTTGTTTCATCGGTCGTTGGGGCAAGTGCAACGAAACAAGCGTGCTTTAGCGTTATTCATAATTTACTATTTGATCATTTCAGTTTAAGTATAACATCATTGAAGTTGATTATAATTTTTCAAATTTCTAATGGCATTTTGTATAAATTTTCAGAAAACATCATTTTAACCAGGTCTAGGCATTTTTAATCGGAACTTGTAAACCAAACCGAACCAAACCAAATTAAAATATACTGAATCAAATCAAATAATTATAAATATTCGAATAGTTTTTATATTTCTACATCCTAAATACTATATCCAAATCAAAAATCAAATAAGTACCTAAATATCTAAAATATGATTTATATATCTAAAATTATTAATTATATTTATTTTTTAAATAACTAAATATTTAAAAATAGAATTTATAAACCAAATATTTTTATTTAAAATATCTACTTAATCATATGAATTATTTAATATTTTTATCCAAATTATCTAAAAATCGAACCAAACTTGATTCAAATATTTTTTTACGAATATTATTCTATTTCTAATTTTACTATCTGAATCAAATTAAAAAAAACTTAACTGAATCTACCCAAATTTCATAAATATATGAATGATTCTTGCATATATATACCCTAAAAGTTCGAAAAGCAAAAAATCAAACCGAATGTTCAAACCACAAAACATATTTATAACGGTAATTAGATCTTGTAAAATCGAGTACGTAATTATCGTTGTTTTTAGTTTTGTTTTTTGGAACGTTGAACAAGTGATTAAAAGATTAAGTGTAAACCCAAGCAAATAAACTCATATTTATAAAAAATTAACATTTTATAAATGTGGAATATATAATTTTAGGTATATAAATGTGGAATATATAACTAAGGAGACATGATCTCAAGACAAAGATATTCAGCTTTGATATGTCTACTTTCTGATATATGTGACCGGGGGATACGATACGATGGCTCCTATATATGTAAGATGTGATATTTCACAAAAATTTCGTCAGCAATGATTCTGATTCTAATTTTCTTCTTTTGCTATGTGTAAGATGTGATTGATTTTGTCTTTGTCCGTGTTCCTTTAATGTCAACTAAAATTCCTCCTGAATAAAGAAACAACATTTATAAATATACTGATTAACATAATGAGATTATAGTGGAAATTATGTTGTTTGTTCCTTAATTTCACATTATACGACACAAAAGCTAATACAATAGATATACTTTTAGGTGTGGATGGGATTAGCCAACCAACAATTACATACAATGACATGTATGATATCTCATACTTAAACCACGTGGAAAATACATATAGCTATTTGATAAATATGGTCCGTTATATAACTTTGTAGAATTAAAGTTTAATACTTATTGGAGATTTAAGCGGGACTTGATGGGATCGAATATTGGTTGACGATTGATCGATTATTTCAATTTGTTTGTGTCCATTTTGTATGAGTCCATTCTAAATATCTTTTAATTTGCTATATAAAAAAATATAAATGATTTTGTTGAGAGATTAAAAAAAGATCTAATCTTCTTCTTTTCCACAAATCATTTTTTAAAAGAAATTTTATAGTATAGTTTGCCAATATCATTGTAAGGTGTGTAATACGTAGATCAATAGTTGTATCTTGCAAGATAGACGTCCGTGAAATTACTCACAGTATTGTATAGACGAATTTATGTCTTAAGAAATTGCTTAAGTAAGAATTTATAATTCTAAAGTTTGTTTAAAATAACAATAAGAAAAGAAATCATTAAGTTAGTTATTCTGAGTTTATTTTTCAATTTTTATTTTTGCAAATTTTCTTAAATAAAAATAACATATTGATTACGTGATATTGTTCTGTTATTCGATAACAATTTAAGACATAATCTAGTTTTGGTTGAAGATTGATTGCCTCCAACACTTATTTCATGACATTTATAACTATAGTAGATATATTGTACTCTATTTTTCCTGAAAATGCAAAAAAAATCAAAATATTAAAGTAACAAAACACGTATAGTTATTCCCTTTAATAATTTTGGGAATGATATGTAAGAAGCAAAGATAAGAGGGGCAAGAGAGAATTATGTGAAGTTGGAGAAGGTGGTGCTCTCGAATTAGGATTCCAACATAGCTAAGTGGGATGCCCAAATCTGGGTACCATTTTGTTTGCTTCTTTATTTAATACTTTTAACAAAACTTATTCTTCGTTTATCTTTTTTTATATACGTCAGTGAAACTTTATTGTTTCTCAGTTGAATTTTATCAGACACACGATGTCGGCTTATCAATATATGCATGAAGTGTGATGATTCTTAAGGAATTTTTCACCTTCTCGAAGAATTGGACCCTTTCTATTGAACTTTTGCTTACACTTGCAGAGTAATGTCATATCTCCATTACTACTAATAAAAGCAGTAAACCGTAAGAGAGAAAGCATTTATCAAATTTATCTAATTAATATAACAATGACATTTATTTCTTAAAATATTTTAGAGAAATATTCTAAAATAAATCAAAATAAAGGTTTTGTGACAAATATAGAATCAACTGTGAAAAATATATATGTATTATGTTTGTGAAATATGGTGAGATCTATTGTGTTTGTGGAGAGCAAAAATAAAATGAAAAGTTCTGTCGAGATTTATAAAAGAAACTTTAGTGATTTAGTAAGTAAAATATGTTTGTTGATAGTTTTTTTTGTTTTAATTTTAGAATCCTCATATTATTTAATGGTTTTTATTGTATATATTTTTTATAGATATAAACATGAAATTTTTTTCTTATACGATTGACGTGTTACTTGCAATATGAATTTATAGATGAACTGATATGGTTGGATTATAGTCGGTTTTTTATTCCTTATTTTTATTGATAATATTTTATAGATAAATTAATATTTTATAAATAAATTTAAAAAATTGATCATATTTGATTTTTTATCCATTTTTATATTTTTTTATCTATTGTTTTTAAAACTGTTATTAAACATAATAAAAAACTTAGAAAAAGACAAAAAATTTGCCAAAAAATCTGTTTTTCTATTATTCTCTATTCTCTCATCATCCTTCTCTATTTTATCTTTTTCTAGAAAAGTCTACGCATATCAATTGGTATCAGAGTCGTGTTTTTTCTCTAAATTTTTTCTCACATAACACTAAGCATCATGTTATCTAACAAGGAATGTTTAGACGACCTCGAATCAGGTCTTATAACTCTCAAACATATAGATATTCATGTTTTGTCTGTTGATATAAAAACTGCAGACGCTTGATGACAAAATCCAGGCGCTCGATAGCAACTTCCGGCAGACAATAGCTGAGGTGGTTGAGCAACTAACAACCCAGCTTATACGAAGCCTAAATGAACAAGACCGTCGAATCCAGGAAAATCGTCCATCGATTCTCCACCCACCACCACCATTGAACCACCCTATAACGCCCGTACAACCACCACCACCACCATAGAGCCACCCTATAACACTCGCACAACCACCACCACCAATTAACCATCCTATTGACGCTATCAATCCTCAACCTATAACACAGCCCCAACGCAACAAACATGTTAAGCTCGATTTTTCTCATTTTAATGGTGGCGAACCGACAGAATGGATCAGTAAAGCAAAGCTAGTGCTCAACGATCTACTCCACTCAAACGGTTGGCGAAATCAACACCAAATCGTAAGACGAACTCAAACAGTTCCAATGAGGTGAAAATCTCACACTTCACAGCCAGAAGACCAAGAAATCATTGATCTATCTAATCTAAATTCAAATATGAAGTTGCCTTTACACAACATCAGAAACACGAGAAACGAACTTTTGATCGTGAAAAGCCTAGATCGATCATTGTCTAGTTGTGACTCTGAACCTTGAGGACAAGGTTCTTTCCGACAGGAGGGTAATGATGCAGTTGGATTAGAGTCAGTTATTATTCCTTATTTTAGTGATAGTTTTTTATAGATAAATAGTATTATATAGATAAGTTAGGAGGATTCATCTTATTTGATTTATCCTTATCTGTTGTTCTATTCTTCTTTATCAGATGTTTTTAAAACTGCTATTAAAGAACAATAAGAAACTTAGAGAAATGCAAGAAATTTGCCAAAGAAATCTGTTCTTCTACTCTTCTCTATCTCTCTCCTTTTTCTCTCTTTTATCTTCTTTCTAGAAAAGTCTGTGCCTATCATCAACCATCACAGTTAGAGATAATCAACCAAGCTGCAACTTTCATTGTTATTCAAACTATTGAATAAACAATTGGTGCTGTTTAATTCAAGAGTTTTGAAGAATACGTTTATGAAATCTTTTCATGTGTAGCTGTTGATTTTGATAACAACGATGCTGATTAAAGAATAGCACAATGATAACTTCTTTTTGTCAATTTATTCTACTAGCTTTAATATTGTTTTTAATGTTATATATTGCTGTATTTGAATCATACATGTGTGATGAATTTCAAAAGTGACAATTATTGTACCACATGATTCCCATAAACACAATGATAACTTTGAGACCATGGTGTTGAATCAAGTTTAATGATTGGATTAATGATATAATAAATCTTTGTTTGACTAAACTCAAATGTTTGATAAAATTTTTAGAAATTTGCTAGGATTATCTTTTCATATTTTCACTATTTGTAGAAAATAAAAATCTAAATAGTTTTATGAAAATATCTAGATAATTGTAATAGAATAATCTAAATTAATAAAGATACTTTGTAACATGAAAGCTATAACTACCTCCATTCTCCACCTCATTTGTAATCAAGTTTATAAGTTACTAAGTTTCTCTAAACAAAAGTTTAAGAAATATAAAGCTTTCTTCTTCTTAATTCCTTTTCTCCTTCAAAATTTTTAAACATTTTTTTTTCTATCAGTACCAAATTATTATTTCCAACAAGTGGTATTAAATCTTGAAAATTCTCTAAATATGGCAAGTAGTGGTGTTCTCTTCCAAGTTTCAATGTTTACAACTATGACAATTGGAATCTAAGCATAACGGCTATCCTAGAAGCACATGACGTGTGGGAGATAGTCGAGAAGGGCTTCATTGAACCGGAGAATAATGGTTAATTATCTCAAAATCAAAAGGGTAGTTTGAGAGACTCAAGGAAGAAAGACAAGAAGACTCTTTGTCTATTCTATCAAAGAAGCATGTGAGAAGCTTTGAACCTCTTAAAAAAGAGCAGAGAAAGTTAAAAATGTACGTCTTCAAACTCTAAGAGGAGAATTTGAATTGTAGAAAATGAAGGAAGGTGAACTCATCTCTGATTATTTCTCAAGAGTCTTGACTCAAGATTCTTGACGGTTACCAATAACCTTATAAGAAACGGTGAAAATTTAGACGAGGTGAGAATCATATAGAAATTTCTTACTTTGTTGGATCTAAAATTTCAGCATGTTGTCATTGTTATTGAAGAGACAAAATACTTGGAAAATATGACTATGGAGAAAATTCTTGGATCATCACAAGCCTATGAAGAAAATAATAATAAGAAGGAATACATTGCAGAAAAGTTACTCAAGATTCGGATTGATATTAAAGAAGAAAACGGTCGAAGTCATCAAAGATGTGGTGGTGCTCAATTTCGAGGAAGAGATCGTGGTTATGTACATAGATGTGGTTGGAGGCCTTATGAAGACCATACCAACCAAAGAAGAGAAAGATAATCAAGAAGTCGTGGAAGTGGAAGTTCAAAATCAAGGTACGATAAGTCAAGTGTCAAATGTTATAGTTGTGGAAAATTTGGACATTATGCTTCAAAGTGTAGAAATCCGAATAACAATAGAGCTGAAGAAAAGTCTAACTACATTGAAGAGATGAGCAAAGAAGATGATATGTTATTGATGGCTTACAAGAAGGATGAACCAGAGGAAGTTCATAAGTGGTACCTCGATAGAAGTGCAAGCAATCAAATGTTAGGGGAAATAAGCATGTTTGTGGAGCTTGATGAATTAGTGACAAAAATGTGGCTTTAGGAGATGAAATAATTGAAATAATTCATACCCGAGTGAACGGATGGACTTTGAAATTTCTATCTAGAGCAGGAATAAAGATTTTGATTAAATTGGTTTTAACAATATTACCCAAAAATATAATGTGTTGTTCTAGGCTACCTAAAACGGTAAATAAAAAAAAAACTTATTAGTAGGATAGCTCATTTTTGGTGGACTACAGGCGAAAATAATCTTGGTATGCATTGGATTGTGTAGAAGAAAAATGTGTCGTCATAAGAAAGAGGGCGGCCTCGGTTTTAAGAATATTGATGACTTTAACACAAACATTTTATCAAAACAGCTGTGGAGGTTAATAAATACACCACACTATTTAGATTCAAAAGTTTTTAAAAATCGGCATTTAGATCCTTTAGATCCTATACGATCATACTCTCCCTCTTACGGATGGAGGAGTATTATCTCAGCTAGATCTTTTTTCAACAAATGACTAATCAGAAGGGTTCAATCAGGTTCACACATTTCGGTATGGAGTGACCCTTGGATCTCAGCCCATCGCCCGAGATCAGCATCTCGCAAATTTACTGTTTACCCACTATCATTAAAGGTCAATGATTTAATTGACCGCCGGACTAACACTTGGAACATGCCTTTTTTAGAAGCAACTAATATTTCAGAGGATGTGAAGATCATTCAATCGCTAGCTGTGAGTCGGTTCTGAAGGAAAGACTCGAATGGCTTGTATTTTACAAAAATAGAAAATATTCGGTTAAATTGGGTTACATGTTTGAAAAATTTTACCCATACAAAGAAATCAGTGATGTTCTATATGGAATCGACAATCACTTTACTTTAGGCTTCTTCATATAATATCAAATGTCTTCCAAAAATATAATATTTTATTTGGCAGTCGATCTTAAGTTGTGTTTTGGTAGCCAAAAACTTGAGTTTACGTGGAATTAATTATGATATGCAATGCGGTAGATGTGGAGCGGAAGAAAAGACCATAAATCATACCCTTTTTTATTGTCCACCGGCCATTCAGACTTGGACTTTATATAGGATCCGCTCCTACTCATATATCTTTCCTGCGACATCGATTTTTTCTAATTTAGATTATCTTTTCTCAAAGTTGATAAAGGATAGTCCAAATAGATTTTTCTCATGGATTATGTGGTATTTGTAGAAAAACAGAAATGACAAAGTTTTCAAGAATTTAGATAGAAATCCACATAAAATTCTTATGCTGACTGAAATGAAGGACAAACATGGGAAGAAGCTCAAGTAATAGCGGAAAGTAAACATATTACGACAATAGTCCCTCGAATCGGTCCAATACAACAATATACTGGTTGTGTCAAGTGAACGGATCTTGGAAAGAGAAAGACAACTTCTCAGGTCAAGGATTATCTACACAAAAAATGGGAAGGAAGACATATTGATTGGAGCTAGGAACATTCGTTGTAGTCAATCTCCACTACATGCTAAGCAAGAGTCATTTATATGGACAATGAAGTGTATGAAGGCGTTTCAAAGATTAGAAATTGTGTTCACATCTGGTTGCTTGGACATAGTAAAGATGGTGGCTACATCAGCCAACATTTTCAACCATTTGGAAAAATTCAACAGATACAAAGCTTCTTTTGGGAATATAACCATCACACTCATTCTATGGACATAAACACAAATATGAACAACCTATTATCATTAGCTATGGCTTATATCAAATCGTCTCCATCAGTTTGACTAACAAGTCTTTCTAGTTTATGATACAATTCATATTATTGCCAAAAAAATCACTCAAACCATATAACTATCTGATGAAATGTTTGAAAATTATTAGACCGAGAAAAAGAAATGGCAGATGGGTTATCTCTAAAATATTAATTCAGACATACATTTATAAACATATCCAAAAAGTTCTAAGTTATTATATCATATGCCACTGAAAATAATTTTAATGAATTAAAAAGCTCTTTACAAATTAAATCAGTAAATATATATTTTCAGATATTTTATTTTCTATGTTTAGTGATACTCACAAATTTTTGCATTAAACATTTCAAAAATAATACATAGAAGATTTTATGATTTTCTGTTTTCCTTTTCCAAATTATTTTTAATCTAAAATTAGTATAAATTCAAAAATTTCAAAATAATTTATTAATAAAGAAAAATATTTCTAAACACTTAATAATAAAAAAATTCTAAAATATGTTGCTAATATATTGTATTTAGTTCCTAAAATTATACAAAAAGCTAAACAAAACATTCATCTTCAGATATTCTTAATCATTTTTATATAAGATCATGTCATTCTCATTTAACAAGACATACAGTGTTTCTTCTACCTTTTATATGTTTAATTTCTGATTTTTTTCTAACTAATTTTTTTTTTTAGTTCATAGTTATACTTCAATTGATATATATATATATATATATATATGTATAACATTGTATTTAATCATAGATAGGGTATATTTCGTTTTTTAAAATATATATATATATATATATATATATATATATATAACTCTGTGCATATAAAGAGAAAATTTTAAAATTTATATTTTTGTCTAGTTCGATTTTCAAATATGAGTTAGAAATTTTTTTATACGAAAATATATTATATTTTAATAAAATTAAATCCAAAAAACAAAATAAGAAAAAAACCCAATTTTACTTATGAAATGAGTATAAATGAAATGTTACTATATTTAAAAAATAAATTTTATATAAAAAGAATATTATGCCTTACGCACAACTGCAGATTAATTCTTAATGCTATTTATTATGCATGTCATTCCATTTTAGATATCATATTTATGTGACATTCTATTCTATGTATGTCCATATAGAATGACATATTGTTCATTAACAACACAATCTATCAATTTAAAAAATCCGTCTCTGTTATATAAACATATAAATTATGTTAGATGGAAAAAAAATTCTGCATTTTTAAACAAAAATATAAGATTTAGTAAATTGATAACCTAAAATTAATACGATAAAGAAAATGAAAGGGGATATAAATTTGTTATACAAAGAAAATTACAAAATAATTACAGAAAATATGAAAGAGATAATCATGCGTCATTTTTAGGAGTGGAATCATATATTTTGATTTGTTCAAAAAATATCACAATTTCTTCTTCTTTTTTGGTTATGTAGTTAATTATAAAAATCGTATTGGTTATTGCTGCTAATGTCTCAAAGAAAATAAAAAGAATATATTAAAAGTTGTTAGAAAGGTGTGACATATTGAAAATAGTATTTGAATGAAGAGGTATAACTTTTCATTGTACATAATTATTTTATACTCTTTTCAATAGTTGTTTTTAGCATGAGTAGGGAAGAAAAAAGAGAGAGACTAAATTTCAACAACTTATCATGAAATACACTATTAAATACTTACTTATTTTCTTAATCAAATTTTTCATGTATTTTCTAAAGACAAATCGCTCATTTTAAATTTTACTTGAATTTTCTCTATTATTTTAGATTTTTACTTGATAAATACTTATCAAAATAAGTTCTATTTTACTAGTCTGTGAATTACCAATCAAAGTTTAAAGATTTTTTGGTTAGTTTTTATTAATAAAATAAGTTTGGTTTATTTTTAAAAATTTTATTTCATTTAGAAAGAATATATATATATATATATATACTAGATGTATACAAGATATTATTTATTTATTAATAAAATAAGTTATAGTGTTTTGTTTAGTGTCATTTGTTTTGTGTGGCGAACATACACAAACAAGAACATGCATGATTTAGTGAAGTAATATAATTACAGATGAAGTGTTCAATAAACAAATGCGAGACAAAGATATGATTTGATCTATATAAATATACAAAATAAGAAAGTGAATGGTGACGCAAGGTTCAATTATGGGAGAGAGTGGATGGCTACTTGCATGAATGTAATCTTTCAGCGCTCAACCCAAATATTTGAAAGAGTGGATTTCCATGTGTTTGTTCCCATCTTCTATTTTGTTGCTACTTAATGTATATAGAGATAATGATATTGAAAAATAGTTAATTTCCAAGTTTAGACTAAAAATTTTGTGATACAAATAAAAATTATGATATAATAGAATTTGAATGGACCAAACTTTTTGCCGCCTTTTTCTAATTATTTTTTTAGAATGAAAATGAATTAAAAAAGGGGCCGGCTATAGAAGTTGTAGTAGTAAGAAAAAAATACTTGTTAACAGGTTTTCTTTTTTAAGGATAATTGTTACATGTTATGTCTTTTTATTTTCACTAAAAGAAATCAAACATGGTTATTACAAAAAGAACCATCTATCATAAATCGTTAGAAACTCTTATAATGAAATCTGAAAAGCACACAAAAGTAAAAAAAATTGCCCACAATATGAAATGACTATTGATACAAAAGAATTTTATGTTTACTGTTTTATTAAACATAACTAAAATAGTATATATTTATTTAATAAATAAATAATTTTATATAGATTTTATAAAATTAAAATATCAATATAATTAATTTAAATATTTATTAATTACAATTTTATATTACAGAGTATATATTAATTCTTAATAATATTTTTTTTTAAAATTATAGTTTGATTAAGCTTTAACTAATACCTTTAATGATGAGGATGAATTGTCTCATGTTAGTTTTTAAATAATGATATTACTAAAAATTTATTTATTTGTGATTAAAAAAATAAATGCATATGCAATATAGATCAAGGCTAATAAGCATATCTCAAAATTGAGTTTTGAGTACATGATTTGTACTCTACGCTTTAATTATTTTAAATTAATAGTGATATTATTGATTACCAGTTGATAATAGTTGTTTAGTTTAAATAAAAACAGGGTAAGGTGTAATACCCTGACCCGCCATTGTTTGTGGGTTTCACATTCTCTTTTGGTTTTGTGGGTTTCACCTTCGTTTCACTTTCGATGTTCTATAAAAAATTGGTTTACTGTCCTTATAATTACCATATAATTTGCTTAACTTTAAAATTTTCTAAGATAAAAATAAATGTTCTACTACAAACTAGGGTATTAGACAAAGCTTCCTGCAAATACATTTGTGAAAAAATCCTTTGCAATGACCATTAGGAAAACCTTCGCTGATGCATACTCGTCTGCAATTTCTCAATTTCAAACACATTGCCCAAAAAATATGCTTTTTGCTTCGCACATTTATTGTCCTTGAATCATCTTCACACATAAAATGTATCTGTCTTTTTGTTATTTAATACAAATTCTGTTTTATCATCCTAAATATAATCAGTAACGATAAAAAGCTCTATTGCTACAACAAATTAATATCTTTTAATTGCTTCCAATACTTTGTAAAAAAAAACAAGAATTGCTTCCAATACATTTTTTTGTCAACAGCTTTAAAATTAAAAAAATTTACAATGCTTGATATTCGAATGTTAGCTAATGAAAACTAAGAAAAAATCAAACTTATAATGAAATTTGTTATAGATTATGGTTTTCTTATAAAAAAAATGTTTTTCAATATTTTATCGAATAATTTTTGCACTACATAGATCTATTGCAAAGTATGAGTTTGTGTTGTAGAAATAAATTATTAATAAATCGTCGAAATCATGTGGTACAATAATGACTATTTCTAAAATTTATGACATATGTCTAAGGTTCGAACTCAGCACTTCGCAGAGTTAAATGGATATTAAAAGCTACTAGGCTAAGTTGATAAAAAAAATCAACAAATTTTAAACTAAGTAATATATGCATAAAATAAATTAAACATGAAAATTAAGGTATAAGTGTATAATATATATTTTTGCAGATTTGGTTATATAATTGTAGCTTAATATATATCATAAAAAATACCTGGCGCGACAAGAAGTATGACTAAGAAAAACAGCATAGAGATTAATTGAATAAAATTCTTCATCCTTCTAAACTGTTAATCAAAAGAAATATACTTTCGAGAAAACAAATAAAACTAGTGATATTGGAATTAACTCGTAACATTTAGTGTGCACAGTACATATTTTTATAGTACACATAAGTATAAAACTTAATTAGTAAAATATTAAGGTATATATTATCTATGAATGTAGAAATGAAGAACAATAAAAACATGTGGAATAAACTCTCATTTTTTAGAAACATATATATATATATATATGTGAAGTTTCATATTTGTGAGATTATGTTCCTTCCATATATCTTGTAAGTTGAACTCTAGATTGCATGGACTTATAAATAGATACATAATCAATTTAATAAAATTTTGTTTTTGAAAACGGATAAATGTTTAAAACATTATATATTTATACAATAGATATATACACATTAACAATAAACATATGCGGATATCATAAGTTATAAATATTTTCTTCTACGTTATAGTTTAATCACTGATACATTCTTAGGATAAATGGTCAAATGACCATAACTATATGCAAACTTAACAATATACCATAAAAATCAACGCAAATTAGCCATTTAAAAAGTTTCTTACCGAAAGTAATATATGGCTTCAATTAAAGACGAGCGTGAATCAGATCTTATGCCTTCATACTCACATTTATCTCAACCTCGTCTAAAGAAGACATACAAGTATGAAATTGTGTGAAACAAAAATAATCCCATAATTGACAAGAGCTAACTTTTATTTCTCCTCTCCGGTTGGAGGGAATGAAATACTTTTAACTCTTTTATCAAAGTAAATCGTCAGATTGCTTTAAGTGACCGAAGAACACTTTGCTTAACTATGTCATGTCATGAAGCCATTGGTAGAGAATTATTGTAACCTTATCTCTGAGATTAATTATGATCTTGGTCAAAGTAATCTACATTATTGCTTTCATTTACACGTGCGTATGATTATAACTATTTTGATTTCTTAATTGATGTTTTAAAGTGCGTTAATATTGCTCTACTTGCTTTCTTTTTTCTCTGTTTGGGTCAACACCTCTCCATTCTTAGTTACTCAACACTTCTTCAAGAGAAAATTATGTTCAAAACAATCTTAACAACAATAACTTTCACTTTCGTAAGGAAACCAATCAAATCTTTTCTTATAGTAGTTAATAGAAGAAACCAACTAAAGATTCCGCACCATTATCAAAAAGAGATAAAAGATTCCACAATGCTTTACTTTTATTTGCTTTTTACGCAAGAAACAAAATAATTATTTATAGTTTCTTTAACAAAAAAAAAGAAGAAAAAAAAAATAGTTTAACAGGAAAAGAAAGAAACGAAAGATCTCATAAATCGATAAAAAGAAAGTTCACAATCAAGATATTGACCATAACCCATATAAATGAACTGCCCATAAGTGCATTTTTCTGCATTTCTTCAGTAGTTTGCTATTTGCTAACTTCTCTAAATTGTCTTGGGAAGATGCAGTTGTCATGAGTGTTTCATGTATCAGTATTAAGGAATAGTACAAATATTATTATAAGAAAAAAATATTTGCTTGAAGAAATAAGGAATCATGTGAGCAAAAGAGGAAGTTTGTTTGAAGAAAAAATTGAAAAAAAAAAGTTTGCTTCAAGAAAAAAAAATGCTTGAATTGTGATTGGAGAAGCATGAAGTTCAAATTTTGGTTTATAATCAAACAAAGAAACATGAGCTTATAAAAAAAGTGACCTAGAAAAGTAAAATACCTAGAGAGTTTTTGATATCGTATGATTGTATATCGTTGTTCGTGCTTCAAGTGATCAAACAAATTAGAGTCTTTGGTGTCACTGTGCGTGTGTTAGTGTTGATGTATGTGTAAGATGGTGTTTTAGAGATTCTGGAGAATTAAAGTCCAGGAGAGAGCGGTAATTCAAGAACATTGTGCTTAATTTACGTGTTTGCGTATTGATTGTATTTAATTTTTTATTCTAGTAAATTTGATTTATGGACGTGGTCCTGGAAAGTAAAAAAACTAAACCTTGTTAAAATTTTGGTTTGTCTTTTATTTTTATATCTGCATCTGCCTCTTAGATATTGGTAGAAGTATTAATGAAATACATGGAAATTTAGAGGCATTTGGTATCTCCCTAGTATTCTTTCCAAATTTGGTATCTATCTTGAGAGCTTGAGATCATGTGATTATAGTCATCATTAATGCATATTATTCCCACTACAATATACTGTAATTAATTCTTGTATATTATATATATATTTTTATTTATTTATGATTTTAATAGAAAAAGAATTAAGGATAACAATTTTTCTATATGGTGATAAAAGTTTTAGTTACTCTAGAATATATTTGTGACTTTAAGAAAAGAAAAATAATTATAATATAATGACAAATAAATTAAATTACAATATACATCTTAAATTTTATAACAAATTTTTTTTTCATAATTCATTTTCAGATTTGCATAATATATTGGAAAATATAGAAATTTTTTTTCTACTATAAGATACAAATTTTAATAATTTTTTTTATCTCCATCTAATATGTCTGCATAAAAAAAACCAACAAATTAAATAATAAATTGGTTATATGCTAATTATATGATTGTTATTCTATTTAATATAGATTTAAATAGAAGTAAAAATATTTAAACAAACTAAGCAAAATAATTATATGGTAAATTAACAAAATGTAAAATAATATTATATAAGAAATATTGAAATATTTTAATGTTAAAATAGTATATCTTAGATTTTCAAAAAATTAAAAATTAAAAATTTATTCTACTAAAATATTAGAATATGTTTATGATTTTTAAAATATAAAAAGGAATATAGTTACTATAATGATAAGTTATTTAACTTACCATTGAGCATCTAATGACTTTTTCGTGGAAGTTAAAATATCTTCCAAAACCAAAGCATTTTATTTGACAAATCATGTCAGGATGCTTACGTGTAACTAAAAATTTGAGGTCAAGATGGATTAATTATGATATACAATGTTTACGATGTGGGACATATAAAAAAATAATTATGCTCTTTCTGAATGCCCACTGATAATATAGACATGGGTCCTCTCACAAGTTTCATTTAATCCGGATATGTTTCCAATGGCATCAATATTTTCAAATTGGGAGTACTTATTTTGGAAAAAACCTCTAGATAATTTGAACAAATAATTTTCATAGATTTTATGGTACATCTAAAAGAGTAGGGATGATAAAAATTTAAACAATATTGATTGGGATCCTATGGTAGTTAATAAGATTGTGGAAACAAAATCCATACTTTGGGAGGATACACAATTATTGGAAAATACAAGTATACCACCTCACCGAATGAAAAAAACTTTGGGGTTACCAATTGGATGCAATAAGGTAGATGATATCACATAAATGGATCTTAGAAAGACACAGATGATATTTCTGGATAAAGATGGTTTAGAAGCTATGAGGGAACAGGTGTATAGATGGGAGCAGGGAATATTCTAAAGAGTCTTTCACCATTATATGTTTAGTTAGAAATACTGATTTGGACTATGGAGTGTATGATTTCAATGAGACATCTAGAAATACCTTTTGTAACAGACTGTTGAGAAATGATGAAGATGGTGTCGGAACCATTGGATTGATATGCTTTTTCAGTATATTTAGAAGAGATTATAAGAACAATTTCAAAATTACTTGGATTCCACGTACAAATAACACATATGCGGATAAGCTGTCATAGAGTGTTTGTACTAACTGTCACACCTTGTTTATGTAGACAGTGTACCACTAACTTGGATATTTGAATTATACTACATTTTATTTAGATGCTGAAGAAAAAAAACGATGTCAAGTGGACTATTACAAATAAAATCAAATTAGAAATTTGTGGTATATGTTATGAAACAAAACTGAATGTGAATAAATATAAAGGCTACATTTACTTTGTATAAATTTGTGATTAGTGTGTAGAAAAATAAAAGATAAGTTTATTTTATTTTTTGTTAACCTTTAATACAGTAATAATTTGTTAGAAAATTGATTAAAAATTGCATTAAAGATAAAAAAATGGAAATTTATGACATCTATTATAAAACAAACTAAATATGAATAAATATAAAGTCTACAGTTACTTGATATCAAATTTTTTTATTAATGAGTAGAAAACTGAAAGATAATTTTTTATGATTTTTTGGCCAACCTTTAATACAATTATAATTTTGCTGAACATAAAAATAAAAATAAAAATAAAAATAAAAATACATGTCAAGTGGACCAATAAGGAGTTTTATATGAGTTTTCAGGAGTAGGAAAAACCGAACCTCGTTGAAAATACTGCGTGTTTTATTTTTAGCATTTATTTTTGTCTCATCTGCATTTACATTTTCGATATTGAAAGAGTTGTTTATGAGAAACATGTAAATCTGGAGATATCTGGTATCTCTTTTAGTATTCCTTTCTAGATCAACTTTTATAGAAGAAATTTAGTGTTTTTTTCCACAATGAAAAGTAAATTGGTGATAGCGTCCGCTTTGTCGTATATAACATTCTAGCATCGAAGCAGTACCAAACAAGCTGAGAGTTGACAGAATATGAATATGAAACGAAGATCAAGATTTCTCCAAAATATGATGAGACGTACTGCTAAAGACTACAATTATTTGCATTTATTTTAGTTGTCGTAGACGGAATTGATCAACTCAAAGCAGTAGCCAATAACAATCTTATACTTTTAGACGTGGAGATAACGAGAGATAATAAAGATTACAACTTCTCCAAGTACTATGACCCTTTTTCTCTTTATTGCCTTAGCTTGTAGTTTTAAAAATCTATAGCTTGGTTGATCATTATCATATTTATGTACGTATTAGCATCTTTTTCTAAGATAAAGTCGGTGAATATTATTGTACATATATCTAGATCTGTGGCTATATAAAAGTCACCGGCAATACACTAATAAAGCTGTGTTACTAGTGTGGGAGATAGTTCGATCTCGTCACTCCGGGTTGGGACAGTCCGAAACACGAAAAGACAGAAACTAAAGATCTAAATAAAATCAGTGTAACTTTAATGGCATGTGTGCAAGAATCAATATAATTTAACCCATAAATAGTTGGTTCTCAACATATTGAATTCATAGCCGAATCATATGTATGTCTTGATGTCTTCCTCGGGAGACATGCTCCAATTTTTCCCAACTTTTTTCCGTTGATCTTGTAACAATTCTTAGAGCGCTAACATGTTTATAGAAGCTATAGGAAGTGTAAAACGTAATGTCGATAATTTAATCAAGGCATGTTAAGTTCTCCCACTCTTCTCCCACGTAGTAGCAGCTGAATCAAAGTTCAGTTTCATTCACTGCAGCATATTCATATTGCCTAGATATGGGAAGTATATAATGAAACACAATAAATACATGGAAAAGAATCAAGCTCTTAAGCAATGCAAGGAATATGTCATAACTTTTGAAAACTAGAACATTGAGAGCTGAGAGATCAACACTTTTTTGAAATCAGTTATCTTCATAGTTTGATAATTATTGCAAAACAAATAAAATGAATACTACCAGTCGTTTAGGGATACAAGGCCAAAGTGAATAACTTACAGATGAAAGATTACAACACTTCTTAGCCATAGCAATGACCATCTTCAAGCTGCGTGGCACAATCGCTCGCATTTGAAACATGCTTTCAAATCACTTGATCAGTAATTCCCTCAAATGAACTTAGAGCCCTGATAACTGATTCATATACTTCTATTCCTTTCATGAACACAGTATCTTCAAGGAACTGTGAGGCCACGAGCAAGTGTGTGTATCAGTATGGTGATTCAAATTAAAATATAGAATTCAAAGATGTCAAAAGATATTATCATCTTGGCAGTACCTCGTTATGTTCATGCACTAAAACAGGAGTATTGATCATTGGTGAGAAACCCAAAAGTGGAATCCCCAAGGTGCGAATATAGCGTCCATCTGTAGCTGAAAGTAAAATTTCAGGCTTTGCGAGTTTTCCTCCAGTTGCTTCAACAGCTTGCTTGAAGATAGACCACCAAGGATTGGAACCATTGGTTGGAGTCATTATAAGTCGCCCTAAATGGTCCCTTAGCTGTCCTTTCTCACTTATCTGGTCCCAAAAAAGAAAATATAAACTCTTGTTCACTTAGTTTCCTTGTAATAGAAGTTACATGTTCTTAATCCTCAACTAATGAGGAAAATTCAAAAGAAAGAAATCAGTTAATCTTTAACCAACTATTGAGAGTTATTCAAATTAGCTGAGAGGCAATCTCGAGCATATGTTTTAATAATGATCAAAACTCTTTCAGTCTTAACAGTTGAGATTGCATAGCCGTGCACAAAAAGCTTGACAATATTCATATTTACCGTGTAGGTCATGTTCCTAATAGCAGGAGCCCATTCCTCAGCAATCCTTTTCTTCAGAGCATCTGGATCAGCCATTGGAGGCAACCTTAGATCATACCCAGCTTCTGCCTCTGAAGGCTGCATATTCATTACAAAACCCTGAAAACAAACGAACAAAACTCTTACAAAAATGTCGTATTCATCAATTAAAGATGAAGATGAAGATCATGAGCTTACAGTGTTGGAAGGAGTTCCAGCTTTGAGATAAACTGGATTAACAGAGATAACCTCCGAATTCGCAGCCTTCCCAGCTTTGACAAAATCGAATTGCGTCTCTCTGAACTTAGAGATCAACTCAACACTCTTCATCAGATTCTCCATAGCTCCATTGTCATACAGCTTAGCACCATGCCCTGGTATGCCTTCAGCTCGGATAACGAGATGCCATGGAGTCCGATCACCATAGAAAACCCTAAATTCATCTCCAGGACTCGCTTGCCCTTCATCCATAGCGAATCCAACATTCAGCTCCGTGAACTCCGACGACGCCGCAAACTTTTTCATCCCGTCGAATCCTCCGATCTCTTCATCGGGAACGTAAGAGATGTGAACAGTACGGAGAGGAGAGAAGCCTCTCGATTTCAAGATCCTGATTGATTCAAGATACTGAACTCCAACACACTTATCGTCCTGCGCGCCGCGAGCATATATTTTTCCATCGACGGTTCGGTGAGCTAAGAACGGAGGATGAATCCATTTCTCTGCTTCGGCGGGAACGGAATCGAGATGAGAGTTGAAGAGAATCGAAGGAAGTTTAGGGTTCGTACCGAGCCATGTGACGAGAAGAACTGGCTTCCCTGAGATGAATTCGATTGTTCGAGTAGTTAAACTGATTGATCGAGCTTGGTCAACGAGAAAAGAGATCGGTGCGGTGTAGTTAGGGTTTGGATGATCAGTTCTGAATCTCAGGTATCGCTGGAATCGTGTGATCGGAGTATCTTCTTCTTCTTCGCCGTACGATTGGAGCGAAAAGATGAGGGAGAATAGGAAGAGATTCCAGAGAAGAGGTGACGCCATGGATTTGTATGGTTGCAGGTGTGATCAATGTGAGTGACGAAGAAGAAGAGCATCGTTGGGGTCAACAGATAGAGTCAAAATATTTTGGTTATTTTATAATATAAGTTGGAAAGGAGGGAAGATTTTATTGAAAATAAAGACTTTTAACACTTTTTAAATTCAGATGGGCCTATAAACGGAACTCTACTGGTCCTTGTTTTGACGATCTGACACAGATATGAGCTTATTTATAATGGGCCTATAGGCCGAGCTTTTGACAAAGTAGTAACAATAAGGTCCCTAGTTTGTTGTATTAGGGGTCGGAATTTGGAACTGGAGACGGGACGGGTATTTCGAGAATATAAAAACATGTTTCATTTATATTTATGTTTCATTTGAAATTTGGGACGGGAATGGGATGGGATGAAACGGAAACGGAAATTCTCGGAAAAATAATTATTAAAAATATGATAAATTAAATTTAAATCATGTTTCATAAGATACTGAACCATGACCCAAACTAGATAAATAAAAACATAATATAAAACACAATAAATGAAATAAAAATAATATTCAACACCAAAACTAAAAATAGATGATATATATATATAAACATAACTTTATTCATCATCGATGTAGACCAGAGAGTTCATTTTGTCTACAGTTTTACAAACACAAAACTAGAGAACATGATACTAAAAAATTCATCGTAGCTAATTATATATACTCAATAAATTAATCAAAATAAACTTATCTTTTTTGTTAAGAGAAAAAATAAGAACTAAAGATGTATCACGTATGTTGCTGGTTTTTTGCAAAATAAGAATAAAAAATAATTTATATTAACCTAAAGAAAAACAAAAGATAATTTATATTAAACCTAATTAATAGATAAAATAAAATAAAACCTAATTGAAATCTAATTAAGTAATTATATTATTCTTAGAACTTTAGATATATTTGATTATATTATATCTATATGCAGTCTTATATAAAATATATAAATATATAAAAAAAAAAAAACTTGTTTAAAACGAGACTTCGGAAATTCTCATTCCGTCCCGTCCTGTTCCAAACTGGAAATTGAAAACTTGTCCCAATCGGGTTTACATTCCCATACGGAGCGGGAATTTCAGAATAGGTATGAGACGGAACGGGAGGGGAATTATGCCCAAGGCTATGTTGTACAATGTGAAAAATGCAATGAAATTAATAATCGTGATCCTAAACTGAATTGATCCAAATCTTCTGCTTATCAAACTGATTAGACGAGATACGATCTGAACCGTGAGATTCCTTTGGAGAACCAGCCCAACATATATTGGTCTTGGGCACACACAAAAGTTTGGACCTTTTTCTTTTATTAAAATATCATTTTTGTGTTTATTTTATAAAATCTAAGGTTGTTTTTTTTTTAAAAAAAAATATTTAAAAAATGGAACTCTTTGATGACAAAAAGTATTTGATATTTTTTCACATGTAAATTTGTTTCAAAAGATAAACAGATCATCACACCTCTAAAGAAATGGTATATTCATGCTCAAATGTTGTCTAAATTTATTTCAAAATATGAAAATGTTCTAGATAATTTTAGAGGATCTCTATGATATTTAATAAGGATCATTGTAGGAGTCGAACAACTAAATTTATCATTCTTTAAATTTCTGAATAAAAATGACAAAAACAAAGATTTAAAAACAATGTTTCGATAAGTTTTTTTGTCCAAGAGATTGAGATGTTATGCTTAGCTGTAGTACAAATACAAACGAAACAGATATCAAAACCCAATTCATGTTAAAAAAAAATATGCAAAAACAACACTCATGTTCACGCAAGAATTTTCAACCCTTTCAGTTTAACGTTTCGTTCGCCTTGTGCTTGACGTCACATAAAGAAAAGGTTCTGGATCTTTCTCTTGAAGATGGGTTTTCCTCTTATTTCTCTTCTTTTTGTTAATAGTCTTCACCCTTTATCGCCTTCTATCGTCACTGTACTACATCTACGAATAGAAAGGCATTCACTTTTTTTGTTTTCTTTTGAATCTTTTCATTTTTAATGATCTTAGTATAAATTATTCTTTATGATTTCAATTTCTGAAATCTATCCCAAAACCGTATAGACCATTTAAAATCCACTTAACTTTTATATTGATGATGAAAACCTTTAATCTAAAACAATGGAGAATAGAAAACTTACGATTATCCATTGCTCTTGAATTGATGTGTGAAATCCTTTAAAGATCACTTGTTGATCTTCTCCTCTACACCTTTTTCTTTTTATAATTTCTTTGATGAAGAGAAATTTCTCTTATTGGTTTTCTTATTGTTCTCTCTTTACTTTCTAAGAGTTTAGTCTTAATCTTTTCAACAAACACAACCTCACTCCCTCTTATGTCATTTTATATATCTTGAATGGACATGATGTGAAAGGTTATGTCTTTTAACTTTTCTTTATTTATTAAGACATCCTTATACTCTTATTTTATTTCATATACACACACATAATTAAAACTATATTATATGTGTATATACATATCTTTATGAGAACAAATATAATGTTTATGGTTAGAGGAGAGGGTTTCAACGTACCCAATCTAATACTCTTTTATCGAGACCGATCCATCACGGTTTCGTTTATAATGTATTAGATACCATAGACTTTACATAGAACTTGAACTTTAATAATCGGACTGTTAATACATCGGCCACTTTACAGAAAATATTCTTACATTCTCCCACTTGGCCGTTGTGTTAACTTATCTGTCCAATCTCTTTTCATGCGCATCTTTACATCAAGTTCAATAAATTGTAAGTACCATAAATCCAGAGCTAGCCGAGTCATGGCGGTTGCCCAACATTTACTGCGATGGGGTCCCTTCCAAGCACCACACACCAACTCTAGCTTTACTACTTCTTTTCTATTGAGATTTTACTTTAATTCTCAAAATCATTTATGTTGAGATAAACCATAATTCTCAACTTTAGATGTTATCTTAAAAAAAACTTTACATGCATAACCATTATGATAACATACTTTAATTGCAGAAAAACACAAACTTTAATGACATCATCTTTGAGTAACAACTTTACATGAGCTCAAATCTATCATAGCAATGTCTTATTTATTATGCCCATTTTCTCTACATGGCCAATAAATATACCGGGCTGTAATCCTTTCGTCAAAGGATCTGCCAACATCATGTCCGTCTTTATATGCTCAAAAGTTACTCTGCGTTTCTGCACTTCTTCCTTTACAGACAAGTATTTAATTTCCATGTGCTTAGCACCTTTCAAATACTTGTCATTCTTTGAGAAGAAGACTGCTGCGAAATTATCACAGTAAAGTTTCAGCGCTTGGCTATACTGTCAACAATTCCAAGCCCTGAGATAAATTTCCGCAGCCACAATGCGTGAACCGTGGCTTCAAAGCATGCCACGAATTCGGCCTCCATGGTGGAAGTAGCAATGACAGACTGCTTTCCACACTTCCATGAGACTGCTCCTCCAGCTAATAGGAACAGATAGCCAAACGTCGATTTTCTACTATCGACGCATCCAGCATAGTCTGAATCTGAGTATCCGACAACATCTATACTGTCGGATCTCCTGTATGTAAGCATGTACTCTTTGGTGCCTTGCAAGTACCTGAGAACTTTCTTTGCAGCTTTCCAGTGATCCATTACGGGATTACTTTGATATCAACCCAACATACAAACAACAAAACTGATATCTGGTCGAGTACATGTTTGAACATAGTTCAAACTCCCAACCACTGAAGCATAAGGAATTCTTTCCATTTATTTACGTTCCAATTCATTTTTCGTACATTGCATTTTACTGAACTTATCCCCTTTCTGAATTGGAGCCTTTCCAATGGAACACTTATCAATCCCATATCTCTTTAGAACTTTATTTATGTATCCTTTCTGAGACAAACTTAATAGTCCTTGTGATCTATCACTGATTATTTCTATTCCGATCACGTAAGATGCCTCACCCAAATCCTTCATTTCGAAGTTACTAAAGAGATATTTCTTTGCATCACTTAACATTCCCATGTCATTCGCAGCTATCAATATATCGTCAACATATAATACAAGAATGGCAAACTTGCTCCCACTGACCTTCATGTAGATACATCGGTCAACGATGATCTCTACGAAACCATATGACAAAATGGTATCATTGAACTTTAAATACCATTGTCTGGAAGCTTGTTTCAACCCATATATTGACTTTGTCAGCCTACACACGAGATTTTCTTTTCATGTGGCCACAAAACCTTCAGGTTGGTTCATATAAACTTCTTCCTCAAGCTCTCCATTCAGAAATGCGGTTTTAACATCCATTGGGTGAAGCTCTAAATCGTAATGAGCTACCAATCCCATGACAATTCTTAAAGAATCCTTCTTCGAAACTGGAGAGAAGGTTTCTGTATAGTTAATGCCGTCTTTCTGAGTAAACCCTTTAGCAACAAGGCGAGCCTTGTACCTTTCTATATTACCTTTAGAGTCTCGTTTGATCGTAATGATCCATTTACACCCAACAGTTTTGAAACTATCAGGCAACTCTACTAGGTCATACACTTTGTTTACATTCATAGAAGAAATTTCTTCTTCTGCAGCATTGTACCACTTTTCAGAATTATCACTTTCCATGGCTTCTCTGAATGTTTTCGGTTCTTCATCAAGACTAAGGTCACATTCATATTCAACATCGTAAACCACATAATCATCTGTAATGGCAGATCTTCTTTCACTTACAGATCGCCTCAGTGATTCTTGTGGCACAATATTTTGTTCTTGAATGGTGACAGGTTCATTTTCGGTTTCCTGATTTAGTGGGACCGTATGTTCATCATTTTCTTGTTCTATTGTGTTATTAGGTTGTGCACCAACAATAGGAACAACTACTTGGGTTGGAACTACGGGTGAAGAATCTTCTACCCGAATTTCTTTTATGTTCACTTCCCTAGATTCTGAACTCCCACTAGTTTCACCATTTTCAATGAACCTAGCATTACCTGTCTCGACTATTCAAGTACTATGGCTAGGACAGTAAAAGACAAATCCCTTAGGCTTTTCTGGACAGCCAATAAAATATCCACTAACCGTTCTTGAGTCTAATTTCTTTTCATGTGGATTATACGGCTTTACTTCTGCTGGACATCCCAGACACGTAAATGCCTTAAACTGGGTTTCCTTCGTTTAAATAGTTTAAATGGGGTCATTGGAACCGCTTTACTAGTAACCCGGTTTAATATATATGTCGCAGTCTTTAAAGCGTATATCCACAACAACATGGGAAGTTTGCAATACTTAACATACTCCTAACCATTTCCATTAATGTACGGTTACGCCTTTCAGCTACACCATTCTGTTGAGGTGTTCCCGGCATTGTGTATTGCGCACAAATGCCTTTACTTTCTAGAAGTTTTGCAAATGGACCAGGACATTGCCCACTTTATGTGAATCTACCGTAAAATTCACCACCTCTATCCGATCTCACAACTTTCACTTTCTTTTCTAACTGCTTTTCCACTTCATCGATGAATAATTTTAAAACATTCACCGACTCAGCCTTATCATGCAGTAAATAAGTGTATCCATAACGTGAGTAATCGTCAATAAAAGTGATGAAATATTTTTTACCACTCCATGAGGGAGCATCGAAAGGGTCACATATATTCGTGTGTATCAACTCTAAAAGTTGACTACTTCTTTTGGCGGGTTTCTTTGTGATGTGTTTAGTTTGTTTTCCTTTAATGCAATCTATACACACATCCAAGTCACTAAAATCTAATGGAGGTAATAATTCTTTCTTTATTAAACTCATCATCCTTTCTTTAGATATGTGACCTAATCTTTTATGCCACAAGAGTGCTGAATTTTCATTTGATGCACTACGCTTAATTTCTTGATTCTCAACATTAAACAAAGATTCAGAAAAACTTTTATCAAGATTAAACCTATACAGTGAATCAACCAAAGTACCATTACCATAAAAGTAGTCTTTTCGGTACAAAGAAAATACACCATGTTCAATCTTAAAGTTAAATCCTAAATCGTCCAACCTACTTACTGAAACAAGGTTTCTAGCACATTCAGGTACATAGAGACAATTTTCAAGATCTGTAAAATAACCAGTGTCAAAGATCAATATGTACGTCCCAATGCCTACTATCCGTGCTTTCATCCTGTTTCCCATGAACAAGTACCTTTCAGTTTCTTTTAAAGGTTGGATCGTACTGAATCCCTGTTCAATATGAGATACATGAGTAGATACACCATAATCAAGCCACCAAGTATTTCTAGGCACTTCTACAAGATTTAATTCGGAACAAACATATAAATGTTGTGTACCTTTCTTGTCGAAGCATGCCTTCCTTCTAGGACAGTCTTTCTTTATGTGCCCCTCCTTGCAGAAGAAACACTTGAACACTTTACAGATTTTACTTTCAGGTCCTTTAAAGGTACCTTTATCCTTCCTTTTATCCTTACCACTTGGTTTCTTAAAGCTACTACTAGCTCTGTTTAGTCCAGCGATGAGTGCAATTTGGTCTTTCAGTTTCTTTAACCTCGCTTCTTCCTGAACGAGCATGACCTTTAATTCCTGAAAGCTCCACTTATCCTTAATGGTGTTGTAATTCACCTGGAACTGGCCATACTCAGGAGGCAAAGAGTTCATGATAAACTGAACCAAAAACGATTCATGCACCTCCATCCCCATGGATGTTAACTTTGATGCCAAGTTTGACATGTGAGTGACATGATTATGGATTGTCTGAGACCAATCGAACTTTTCATAGTCAGCTCACTCATGAGACTGCCTACGATCGATTTGTCAGCCATATCCGACTGGGATTGTTCCTTTATTTTCAGAATGAATTCTCTTGCTTTCTCTGTTTTAGGCATATATGGCTTTATACTTTCCGCCATCGACATCCTCAGTAAGTTCAGGCACAGCCGGTTAGAGCGCTCCCAAGTCTCATAACAAGACTTGTCCAATTCTGAGCTCTCATCCGTAATGGTTGCGGGTTCTTCATCAGTGAGTATGGCTTGGTCTAAGGATATTACACCCAAAGAAAACTTTATCTGTTCAGACCATTCCTCATAGTTGAGCCCATTAAACTTTACCACAGAATTTGCAGAAGCAAACGAATTTGATGAAACTGTAAAAATTTTCAACATGCTTACCATTAATGCTTTGAAACTTTAATAGATTCATCGACCAATAAAATCTAAACACTTTACTTGTATTTATTTAAGTAACATGTGGGCAATACATTAAATACATACACTTTTAATGATGTTTGTTTAGATTTTTACTTTAATAATTAATCATGTTATATATACAATCGATAGCAATGCAACCTGTGGGTATACACACCATCGTCCGTCATATAAATGATTAATACTTTAGGTATTACTTATTACATCCAATGATCCACCTGTGGGTGATCTCCTATGATATAATTAGTAATTAATTGATCAATCGAAACATTTTATGTCATTTAAGCATCATTTAATCATGATCAATTGTGAATCTTTACTTTACTATCATATTAAATATAACCAAACCAATGTGGTGATTAACAAGTTATATATAATACGAATTATTTTTATAATATATATGTATTAATATTTCATAATACATTAGACTAAATATTTTATGGTAAAATATATATTAATGTATTAATATTTCATAATATATTAATTTGATTATTTTACCATAATATATATATATACTATTTCATAATATATTAGTCTAATTATTGCAGCGGATATCCTAATTTTTTTTTTTTGGGTTACTGTTCACGGTGACACTGCTCACGGTGGTTACTGTTCACAGGAAACTGTTCACCACCGCGGTTACTGTTCACGACGGATACTGTTCACCACCGCGGTTACTGTTCACCGGCGATTACTATTCACCGCAGGTACTATTCATCCATAAAATACATAAATTTTTTTCTTGAAAAATTTATTACTTTTGATCTACGTAATAGATTTTAACATATAATATACCGTTGGAAAGATAATTTCACCCTCTATATATTGATATAAATTTTAACACATTTCAATTTATCAATGTTTTGGTGAGATTAAATTAAAACTCGATTTTCTTTCAAAAATTTCATCATTAATCCTTAATGGGAGATTAATGGGTTATATATGACTCTGATACCACATATAAATTATTCTTTATGATTTCAATTTCTGAAATCTATCCTAAAACCGTATAGACCATTTAAAATCCACAGAACTTTTATATTGATGATGAAAACCTTTAATCTAAAACAATGGAGAATAGAAAACTTACGATTATCCATTGCTCTTGAATTGTTGTGTGAAATCCTTTGAAGATCACTTGTTGATCTTCTCCTCTACACCTTTTTCTTTTTATAATTCTTTTGATGAAGAGGAATTTCTCTTCTTGGTTTTCTTATTGTTCTCTCTTTAATTTCTAAGAGTTTAGTCTTAATCTTTTCAACAAACACAACCTCACTCCCTCTTATGTCATTTTATATATCTTGAATGGATATGATGTGAAATGTTGTGTCTTTTAACTTTTCTTTATTTATTAAGATATCATTATACTCTTATTTTATTTCATACACACACACACATAATTTAAACCATATTATATGTGTATATACATATCTTTATGAGAACAAATATAATGTTTATGGTTAGAGGAGATGGTTTCAACATACCCAATCTAATACTCTTTTATCGAGACCGATCCATCACGATTTCGTTTATAATGTATTAGATAGCATAGACTTTACATAGAACTTGAACTTTAATAATCGGACTGTTAATACATCGGCCACTTTACAAAAAATATTCTTACACTTAGTTGGTTGTTTTTCTTTAATATGAGCCTCTTGTGGTTCCCAGATGGCCTCACTTGGTTTTTCTTCTTTAATGAGCCTCTCATGGTTCTCCAATGGTCTCACTTGGTTGTTCTTCTTCAATATGAACCTCTCGTACGTGGTTCTCCAGTGGCCTCACTTGGTTGTTGTCCACCCCCATCTTCACTTGTGTTATAATGAGTTTCTGGCCATTGAAAATTCACACCACTTCGAGGATTCATGGCATTAAGCTTGTGATTGATTTCCAAAAAACCCAACTTCCAATATTTGACTCTTGAATCTATGCCATCAATCCTGTTATTGATTTTTTAAAAATCCATCTTCCATCGCTTTCTTCATACTTTTTATCTCTTTTAATACTTTGCAAGTAACATTATCCGAAGCCAATTAAAAAAACAGCATCTTCTATTGCTTTCTTCCTTATAAGCTCTTACAATATATTGCAAGCAGCATATTCATTCTCCAAAGCCGCAACTACATTTTCATTCTTCGTACCAGCATTTTCTCTTCTTCGAGCTCTTCTACTGCTCGGGCAGCTACATATATGTTGTAAAACTCTTCAAACCATATTGGTTTATCTTCAACAATTAGGTGATGGGTCCAACTGTCAGCAACTGTACCAACGACATATATCTCGTCATCCAATTTATCCATCAAAACTTGGAAAGGTGCATGAATCTTTTGCAACCCCTTCAAATTTATTCAACATATGGGAGATTTCTTTTATATTGTATCAAATGACAATTGCCTCAACAGAAATGTTCAACACAAGTAAAGATCATTTACAGTTCTGAGAAAGAACGGGTCTACAGAGGGTGTTCCTTTAATTTAATGTCTTTGCTATTTCTAAAATTACTCTGGCTAAAAAGTAAAATACAACCATCACCACAAGCTCTCATTGACACTAGCTTTCTTTGACACCTTTTGATGTTATTCTTGTTCCTCCTTGAAAATTGAAACTGTCTATTCCTTCATAAAAATATGGATACTTAAGGCAGTATAATCCATACATGAGTGCGTGTTTTTTCAGAGAATATCAGATGGGAACACCATTCACAAAAAAAAATCAAAATACCTTAGTTTTTTCTGTATACAAAGGAGTATCCATATATCCATCAACTTATATTTTTTTATCATTATGCATCTGAAAAAAGTAAATGAATTGGGAGTGCTCTTTGAACCATCTCATCTCGTCGTCCAAGTGTTAGACGCTTTAACATCTCCAATGCCTTCGCAATATAACACATGATTGTAATCTTAATTGGCTTGTTATAATTGGTTGGATTTCTTCCTCAGAATCATGCAATCCAAATTCAGTTGTACCAATTATTACCTAGTGTTACTTTTTATTTCAAAAATTTTGGACTTGCAAAAACCAAATGGCATTACGAAATTCTACTTGGTTTTGCAAAGTTTTAATCAACATATTATTGAATGCGACTCATTGTTTGGATCAGTCTTTTCTTCTTCTTGGTGCCTCTCTGCTTTGAGTTCTAGAATCATGTCTTCTTTCGCTTGAACTTCCTGTATAGGAGGACTCTCACTTCCCACAGAAAATGTTTGGTTTTTTGTCAAAATTTGACTTTTGCCACTAAAATTTCTAAGCCATCCTATGAATTGATTAGCACACGAAGATTAGAAAACGCGAATTATATCATAAATCAAAACGGATTCTAGACAAAATCTGAAAAAAATCAATTTTAATAAACATTAGAAGATGTGATTCCAAATTAAACTATTGGTCTTAATTGTTTCTTTTCATACCAAAAGAATAAAATAAAAAAAAATTGTTAAAAAGGAAAAAAAAATACACATGGGATTTTAGTGGGTTTATTCGGTATTGACCCGATTGACTTAAGTTTGACTCGATTCAATCGAATTTGATTAAATTTGTGTATGACTTTTTCAAAATAGAATCAAAGATGAATTTTATATCTATTTATTTTAAAATAACGTATTATCATCTAGATCATGGGCTTGTACATGAATATTGTTGGTTGGATTGGTAAATAACTAAATTTTAAAAACTACAAAAGTATTTTTGTTTTCAGCTTATAATTTAGAGTGATTTTATATTTAAATAGTAATTTTTATTTTTATTTTATTTTAAAAAATTTCAATGATGTTACAGTAGTATATATAATTTATCATTCAGATAAATATAAATAAAGACGAAAAAATTATACCCACAAAAAAGATTATAATGAAAATATAAGGAGAAAGAAAAGTTGCTATTGAAAAAGAAGAAAATATAAGAAAGTGCGTTTATATAGAGAAAAATAAAAGTAAATTACTGTGCATGCATAGTGATAATGGAGTCTGGACTCCACACAATAAATATTTTACCCTAACTCCAAGCATATGTTTCTGACTCTTGTATTGAACCATTTGTAACATTGTCCCTTAGAGACCAATGTCACTATTGTCTAACGCAATGCGTCTTTGTTGCCTCGTTAAAAATATTTCTAGGAAAGTCTAGTGAGAAAAACTATAGTAAGATAAATAAGAGTACAACTGCGCAAGCTCTCCCTTGAACAAAAATGATGTCATCTTATCGATCTTGTTGATGACGCATTCCAATGTTATAGATAATGATTTCGTGAAAAGATCAGCTTCATTATCACATGAACGAACATATCTTATTTCATTTTATTTATGTCTCGAGCTCTTGAGTTATTTAGAAGAACTTCAGGATATATATTTAGTTCTGTCACTTTTTACATACCCTTCCTTCATTTGAGCAACACATGCAGCATTTTCTTCATATAAGATATTTTGTTCCATATTTTCATTAATCCCGATGTTTGATCAGATATGATGGCTTATTGACATCAACCATACACATTCTCTACTTGCTTCAGGGAATGCGATGATATCAGCATAATTCGAAGAAGTAGCCACAAATGTCTGCTTCTCAAGAAGCCAAGATATAGTGGTTTCCCGATCGTGAAGACGTATCCCTTTTATGATAGGGCTTTATGAGGATTTGATAGATATTATGCATGTATAAAACCAACCATTTGAATTTTTAAGACAAAATAAACCTAATTCAATAGTCTCTTAAAGGTAACAAAAAACAAGTTTAATCATATTCCAATGTCTCTGTATAGGAGATCAGCTAAATCTTGCCAAAAGATTAATAACAAATGATATATCAGGTCGTGTACAGTTTACAAAGTACATAAGTGCTCCGATTGCACTTAGATATGGTAATTCAGACCAATGATTTCTTCATTTTCATCATGTGGCATGACTGAATCATTTTCAACATTGAGTGATCTAACGACCATAGGAGTAATGAGAGGAGTTATCTTATCCATGTTAAAATGTTTTATTACTCTTTTGGTTAATGTGCATTGGTGCACAAATATACCCTTATGAGAATGCTCAATTTATAGGTCAAGACAATATTTTGTCTGTCCAAAATATTTCATATCATATTCTCCTTTTAAATAATTTGATGCATTTTGCATTTCTTTTTGAGTTCCGATAACATTAAGATCATCAACATATACTATAATTATCACAAATTCAGAAGTTTTTTTCTTGAAGAAAACACATGGGCATATAGGTTCATTTACATATCTCTCTTTTTTGAAATGCTCAATAAGACGATTAAACCACATACGTCCAGATTTTTTTAGCCCATATAATGATCTTTTCAGTTTGATTATATCTAACTATTTTGGTTTAGATTTAATGCTAATTGCATCTTAAATCCATCAAGAATTCTCATATAGATATCATTATCTAATGATCCATATAGGTATACCATAACAACATCCATAAGACGCACCTTTAAATTTTTATCAGCCGTTAGACTCATCAAGAATCTGAATCTGATTACATCCATAACGTGATAATATGTTTTCTCATAATCAATTCCAGGTCTTTGAGTAAAACCTTGAACCACAAGACGAGCTTTATATCTCATAACCTCATTTTCTCATTTCTTTTTTCGAGCAAAAACCCATTTGTATCCAACCGGTCTCACATCTTTACGTGTGAGTATAATAGGTCCAAATACCTTGAAATTATTAAGCGAATCGAGTTTGACTTGCATGGCATCCTTCCATTTTGTCCAGTCATGTCTTTTCGACATTCATATACAGATTTTGGTTATAGATCTTTGTTTTCCTCATCCTTATGTTATAAAGTAGTTGATAGAATCTTCAGGTTCATTATGCTCTATACTTTCATTAGACTCATGTTTTGTTCTTTTCAAAATATTTTATAATATTTTGGGATTATCATGATTTTCAGCTTTCTTTCTTTTTCTATGATTTTTATCTTTAGAACCAATTGGTCTACCACGCTTTAAACATGTTTTATACTTACATATTGTCTACATTTAACGTTCTTGTGGTATTTAAATACGAGCAAGAGCATTTGCAACTGGTATATATGATTTAGTTACCGTTTTAGTATCTACAAATGCACAGATAGCTGATTTGCTATACTTGGCAAATTCATTATTCGTCAAACTTCTAGTTATGGCTTTTTTGTAAATGGATCAAGGTGTAATAGAGATGGTACATTCCATTTGATTTTATTTCCTATTTGTTTATTTTCTCTCCCAAAAATGAGGAATATTATCTCATCAAATTGACAATCAGCAAAACTTGATGTGAAGACATCACCAGTCTATGGTTCTACGTATAGTATAATTGATGGAGAATCACAACTAACTTATATTCCAAACCTTCTATGTGGTCCCATCTTTGTATGTTGTGGTAGTGCTATAGGCACATACACCGCACAGCCAAAGGTTTATAGATGAGAAATATTTGGTTCTCGACCAAATGCTAGTTGTAGTGGAGAATACTTATGATATGCACTTGGTTTTTCTGAATGATTGCTTCTACATGCAAAATGGCATGTTCCCACACAGTGGTTGGAAATTTTGATCTCATGATCAATAGTTTTAAAGTTAATTGCAGACGTTTAATTAATGATTCAGGCAAACCATTTTGTACATGAACATAGCAACATAATGTTAAACTTCAGTCTCAATACCATGTAATAATCATTAAATGCTTGAGATGTGAATTTACCATGATTGTCTAATCTAAATCTTTAATCAGAAAATTGAGCTTTCAGTTTGATCATATGAATTAGAAATCTCGCAAATATCACATTTTAAGATGATATTAGAGAAACATGTAATCATCTTCTTGATGCATCAATTAATTCCATAAAATAGTTGAATGGTTCACTTGATGGATGCATTGGTCCACAAATATCACGTTGAATTTGTTCAAGGAATTTTGGTGATTCTTTATCAAATTTGGTTGGCGTAGATCTTATGATTAGTTTCCCAATGTCACAAGCATCACATATCATTTTATTTTACTGATATATCTCTTGAATTTTCACTGAATGACCATGTGAGGTTTCTATGATTTTTCTCATCATAGTAGTGTATGAGTAACCGAGGCGATCATGCCATAATATGACATCTTCAGGATTCCTTTTAATCACTAAATGTGATATTATTGCATTTATATAAGTATGATGCAAACCCGAAAGAAGTTCTGGAAATTTTTTCAGCATAAGCTTTTTGCCTAATTTATCAGAAACTATACACATATACTTCTATCCATTCTAAGTTGCAGACTGAGTGTCATATCTTTGAAGATATATATCTTTGAAAAACTTAACAAATTCATTTTAAAATTTGGTGAATATAAGGCATTATCTATGGAAAACTTTGTTCCATTAAGGAACTTAAGGTTTTCTCTGTATTTCATCTGATAAAATCTATAGGACCTGATATTTTATTGATAATTATGTTTGTCAATTTTAATTTAGAGAAATATCTCCTATCTTTCAAAATAGTTCGTGTAATTCCACTATTTATAATCAGTTCATTGGATGTCTTTCTATTTTTATAGTAATCTATTTATCTAATAAACATTAATAAAGAGAAATGAATTTCATTCATAAGAAAAAAATACAATAATTATAATCAATTATTTTAATAAATGATATTATTTATTGAAAATAAAATATATAATATTTATATATTTTCTGTGCTGGGGGTTATTCAGTCTTATTGCAACAAGCATTTTACTTATCCGCATCAATGATCTCGTCGAAATCATTCAAAAAGTCGGAAATGTTCACTAAGGTTCATTTCCTTCCATTTGCTTTTAATAGACTCTTGGTACAATTTACAGAGATGCGGAGCTGTTCGACATACATGGGATCAATGTCCCTTTGATCCACATCTGAAACAGACATTCTCACGTTTATGATTGAAATTTTCTTGGGTTTCTTTCCCTTTGAAATGTTGTTCAGATCGAATCCACTTGTTGGCTCCCCTCCATTTTGGGTTGTAAGTTCTCCCATCTATGCAATTAAATTGATGGCCACATCCTAGGTTTGATTACCTTTCTTCAGGAATTTTACATTTGTTGCAATCACTTCAGGAAATGTTCTGGCTCTTGTAGACTGAGAGTTGTGGTTTTTAATGAGAAATTCATTCTTCTTCTCCACTAGCATGAGTGTCACAATTAATTCAGAAAACTTTGTGTATATGTGACTTTTATTGAGTTCTTGTGAGATATTGTGTGCTTTATGAAATGTGAGTTATGTCTATTCAAGCATTTCTGCTTCGGTGATAAGCTTATCACAATATTTCAGTTGTAATACCACTCTTAAAATTGCGGAGATAGATTCACCCACTTGTTCAAAATCTTGGAACCTTATTTTCTTTTCTCTAAAACATGAGGGGAAATTATTCCCTCTTTTTTTTAAAACCAAACAAACATTTCATTAAACATGATACCAAAGTAGCAAATTACATTCCATCGCCATTTAACACTGGCCTAAGCCAGGAGGGCAATGCATTGTCAATAGAAGCATAGTACAAATTACGGTGTCTAACCCATTTGGCAATATCATCAGCTGATTTGTTGGACTCCCTACTTATAAGTTGCACATTGAAGGATGGATTCCTTGCCAATGAAGCTCGGATATCCTGAATAAAGCCAGACAGAGAAGGCCAGTCTTCCGAATTGCTAATAGCAGCCATTAGGTTCTTACAATATATCTGAAAGCTTATGTTAATGCATCTCATGTTTGCCAAACATGATGTTGCCCATTTCAATGTTGCTGCTTCAGCATGAAGGGCAGGGTACATTTTTGGATAAGCTTTCAATTCCAAAAGTCTAGTTCCAACTAGATGATTCCTAATTATCAAATGTAGATTGGTAAACATTGATCCAATAATCATCTACATTGCAATAGAAACTACATAGTAAGGGCAGTGTCCAGTGATGAAGAACAGCATTGCGCTGTAGAGGCATCGTTTTGTGTTCGCATAGTCATGCTATACATTTTTATCTACATGCTTTTTTTTTAAAAATGATTATTTTTGTTTTATTTTCCATAGTTAATTTATTTCTTTTTTTATAGTTTCAAGTATTTTTCCATTTTAAGAATCAGTGGTTCATATTACGCTATGCACTTATCTCCAGTTATTTTTAGAGCTGTGAATTTAAAACTTTTTGATTTCTAAATAAATTTTTTTTTAAAACTAGAATATTATTAAATTTAAAATAATCTGTTTACATAAATAATAAAAATGATTATAAGAAAAAAAATAATGCATAGAAAAGTAATGCAACAATTATGATGAACTTTTTGGGAGTAAATTCTTATATCATAAATAAAAGTAATAATTATAAATGAAATAAAGATTGATAAGTAACAAAAAAATTATTTTTTAAGAAAATGTTTTGAGAAAATTAAAGAGAAGATAAAAATGTTTGAGTTAAATGAATTAATGAGTCGGAATCATGTGGCACAATGGTGGTCACCTCTGAAATTCATGACACATGTCTGGGGTTCGAACTCAGCACATCTGGGGTTCGAACTCAGCACACCTCAGTATTATGAGGGATATTAAAGCCACTAGGCTATGTTGACAAAAAAAAAAAAAAATTAATGAAAAATGAATGTATTTATAATGAAAAAATAATGTTCATAACCGTTTGAAAATGATGAAACTTTTGAAAAAAAAAAAAAATTGTGACCGTTAACGATAAAGTGATGAAAATATTTATTTGAAAGTTTTAATAATCAGTTAATTTTATCTATTAATTTTATCAGCCGAGCCTGCTTATATAATAACGATAATATAAAGAAATGTAAATGTTTCTGACTTTTGTAAGGAACCATTTGCAACAAATAACAAATTAATTTTTAAATTTGAGAAGTTTTTTTAGGCAAAAGGGGCATTTCCTCCTATCTGTTGACCCAACGATGTTCTTCTTCTTCGTCACTCTCAGATGATCACACCTGCAACTCCATATCCATGGCGACTCCTTTTCTCTGGACTCTCATCCTCTTCTCCGTTATCTTCTTCCTTAAATCTCACGGGGAAGAAGAAGACACTCCTATTACTCGATTCCAGCAATACCTGAGATTCAAAACTGCTCATCCGTACCCTAACTACACTGCACCGGTCTCTTTTCTCGTTGACCAAGCTCGATCAATCGGTCTCACTGCTCGAACCATCGAATTCGTCCCTGGAAAGCCAGTTCTTCTCGTCACTTGGCTTGGCTCGAACCCTGAACTTCCTTCGGTTCTCTTCAACTCTCATCTCGATTCCGTTCCCGCCGAAGCAGAGAAATGGATTCATCCGCCGTTCTCAGCTCACCGAACCGTCGATGGTCATATATACGCTCGCGGCGCGCAGGACGACAAGTGTATCGGTGTTCAGTATCTGGAATCAATCAGGAATCTGAAATCGAGAGGTTTCTCTCCTCTGCGTACTGTTCACATCTCTTACGTCCCCGAAGAAGAGATCGGAGGATTCGACGGGATGGCAAAGTTCGCGGCGTCATCGGAGTTCACGGAGCTGAATGTTGGATTCGCTATGGACGAAGGGCAAGCAAATACGGGAGATGAATTCAGGGTTTTCTACGCTGATCGGACTCCATGGAAGCTCGTTATCCGAGCCGAAGGCATACCAGGTCATGGTGCTAAGCTGTATGATAATGGAGCTATGGAGAATCTGATGAAGAGTGTTGAGTTGATCTCTAAGTTCAGAGAGACGCAATTCGATTTCGTCAAAGCTGGGAAAGCTGCGAATTCGGAGGTTATCTCTGTTAATCCAGTTTATCTCAAAGCTGGAACTCCTTCCAACACTGTAAGCTCTCATGATCTTCATCTCCTTTTTTAATTGATGAATACGACATCTTTGTAAGAGTTTTGTTCGTTTGTTTTCAGGGTTTTGTGATGAACATGCAGCCTTCAGAGGCAGAAGCTGGGTATGATTTAAGGTTGCCTCCAATGGCTGATCCAGATGTTATGGCAAAAAGGATTGCTGAGGAATGGGCTCCTGCTATTAGGAACATGACCTACACGGTAAATATGTATATTGCTCCTAACCTCTAAGTGTTAAGTTGTGGTTATGTCATCTTAACTGTTATTAGTTAGCTAAGCTCCAGACCTTATTAGAGTTATATAGAAGCTGTTCCTGAGCCTTGTTCCACTGAACCAGTGGTTTCTATCTGAAGCATGGCTTGAGTAAACTGAATGGGCTCTTGATATACTACCAATGCCACTTTAAGTTAAATGAGAATTCGTATAAAATTTCTTAGCTTTTGCTTTCATCATTAGTTGAACATGTGTTGGGTATCCCTCTCAGCTTACTTTGAGTAACTCTCACTAGTTGGTTAAGTTCATTTAAATTCTTTCTTTCGAATCATCCATGTTAATTTTCGTTATAATAAGGATACGAGACGGCCATATGTTTGTGTAGTTGATGTCTAAATTAAGAAAAACCAACGAGCAACTACAAAGTTTGGCAAATTATGTGCTCTCATTTGATGATGTTACATATGTTTTTGGCTTAGGGAGATTGACTCTGCTGTATAGTGTCTACCTTTTGCAATTTGATAAAATGTTACAGAGGAAACTAAGTGAACAAAGCTAATTTTACATTTTCTTTCCACCAGATAAAAGAGAAAGGAAAGTTAAGGGACCATTTAGGACGACCTATAATGACTGCAACGAATGGTTCTAATCCTTGGTGGTCTATCTTCAAGCAAGCTGTTGAAGCAACAGGAGGAAAACTCGCAAAGCCTGAAATTTTGGCTTCAACTACAGATGCACACTACATCCGCGGTTTGGGAATTCCACTTCTGGGTTTCTCACCAATGATCAATACTCCTATTTTATTGCATGACCATAACGAGGTATTGGAACACTATATTATCTCTTTAAATTATATATTTTGAATCACAAATACGGATTATATGTAAACACTTGCTCGTGGCCTCACAGTTCCTTAAAGATACCGTCTTCATGAAAGGAATAGAAGTATACGAATCGGTCATCAGCGCTCTAAGTTCCTTTCAGGGAGTATCTGATCAAGTCATTTGAAAATATGTAGCAATTGTGACATCCCGCTTGAAGATGATCAAGGCTCACATTGCTATGACCAATAGCTGTTTCACTCATTTTTCGGTAAAGCTATTTCTATTGACATTCATGGTCTTGTGTCCCTGAGTGGTTAGTAATAATACTTTGTATTTATCAGACATGCATAAAATCTCAAACTCCAAAGAGAAATGTCACTGGTGCTTGGAGCATGATTTCACAAACTGTTGATCTTGCAACTTTCAGTGTTCTATTTTTCAAGAGTTGTTACATATCCCAAGCAATTGCATAAGAGCTTGATTTTTTTTCTATGTATTCTTCTTTATAACACACACTCCATGGCCTTAAAGAGCTTGATTATTTTCTATATATTTTTTTTTCTTTTTTTTTTGTTAATAGGTCTCGATTACATAGAAATTTGTTTTTCGACATTACGTTTTGCAGTTCCTCTAGCTTCTAAAGAGATGATCCCAATCTAAAAAAAATTACAGTATCAAAAAGACAAAGAATTACAAGATTTGGAGCATGAACATCTCCTGTTGAAGTTACTCAACAACCACCAATCAAATCTCCAAACTCTATTGTCATAAAATCTTTTTTCCCCTTCTAGGAAATTTCTCAATCTTTGAGATATCAAAACAGAGGATTTGATTCTGTCATGTCACAATCCACATGTGCATTTGCCTCTACACCATCCAACACACTATTCAATCCTTGATGAAACTTCTCCGTACGTTCTTCTAAATCTCCATCACTTGATTTTCTTCCACATTTTACACAAAACAAGAGTCTTAGTAATAAACACGACCCTACTACTTCTGATCTCTGGCTTAACCGATATCCATTAAATGTTGATTCTTTTTTCTACCCACCAAACTTTTTTCAACACTATATTATTGTCAGAAAATTGATTGATTGATGAGAGAGGTACGGAAGGTCATATATTGAGTACGGTGCCAGTTAATTTTGTCCAAATACGAATAGGATATGTATTTGGAAAGTACATGCATTATAAGAGAAAGAAGCATGAATCTTCATTTATGATTTCATTTGTCTGTTTCCTCAGGTGGGGATCACTCACTCTTCTTCGTTAGGTAGCTAGTTTCTTAAGAATGGCCATGCTTAATTGCTTTTTTATCTTCTCTCCGGTGTTACCTGATTCACTCTAAGCTTAGAACAGAACATAACATAACTCATCTTCTTATTGTTCTTACACTTATAGCTTATGATAGTACTCTAGCATCTAGACACAAAAGGTGATGAAGGATAATATCATACTGTAACTCAGTAAGCCGAGAAGAGAAGAGACCACAAGTCATCTTCTTGTTCTTACACTTATAACTCAAGTTACTCAACTGTCCAAATTAGATACTAATATGAAGAATAGTGTACCAGTTTTTCATGTTTTCACTTTTTAAAAATGTGGTTCTATTATTTTAACCATTAAGGATGTTTGTATGTTTCACGTTTATAAAAAATAATTATTTATTTTGCTACTTAATTTGGACATTTGACAAATATAAGTAAAATAAATAAACATCAATAATAACATTGATTTTTTATTTAATTTTTTTTGTTAATTTAGTCTAATGACTTTAATATTTCTTTTAACATCTTGGGATATTGAATTCGAACTCCATATATGTGATGAATTTTAGAAGTGATTACCATTGTGCCACATGATTTCCACTATTCAATTTTTATTCAATTCAATTATTTTCACTCAAAACTATTCTACTATTCCATTATTCATCTGGGATACCATTCAAACTCAAATCAGTAAACAAATAACTATGATTGATAGCATGTTGTGGCATTATAGTCAAAATATTTAGATATGAGGCTTGTTCAACACAATTTATGCATTTACCTAACAAAATGATTTCATGAAGCTTAACAATAAAATAAACACAGAAGCCAAACATAAACGTAAAATTATTAATTCGTTTGTGTTTGGGGTTGAACTTGGATGAAAAAATAAATAAGAAATATGTTTAAAAAACAGCATTAAAAATTATTCTATTTCTAAAAAAAAAAAAAAAATTCTAAAACAATGTTCTTCGTAAATTAGAGTATATACTTGTTGTAGTACAGATTACAACTATCAAAATTAATAAATATGGTCGGAATCATGTGATATAATGGTTGTCACCTCTCAAAATTCAAGACACTGGTCTAGAGTTCGAACCCAGCACCATACAGAGTTAAGGGAATATTAAAAATCAATAGGCTAAGTTGACAAAAAAATTTAATAAATATGAAATAATTTGAGGGCTGGGATCATCTAAGATAAAAAGAATTACAATAGCTTTGTAAAACAATATGCAAAACATTTTACCAAAAAAAGAGGTGAACAAAATAAAGTGAAAATTGAGAAAGAACTGAGAACAATAGTTTTAGTATTGATGACTTTGTAGCATTTGTACAAGAATTAAAATAATAATAAAATAGAAATTTAATAAAAAATTATTTGAGTGTATATGTAGAAAATCCGGTGTTCTTTGTATTCTATCATTTATCTAGTTCGAAATTATGTTTAACGATTTTTATTTTAAATGATATAACAATTTGGCTGTTATGAGTTAAAACACCTTGTTACTTTTTTGAATAAATTTTTAATCTACTTTAAAATTAACATCAAATTTAACCACATAAATTTGACCATATTGTTTATTATGTGTGAATTAATTTGTTTTGTGCATTTTCACTTTGGTAATAATTTTTATTCCTTTTTTGGGTTTCTGTTTTATGATTTATTAAACATGAATTTCTGAACTAAGATTATATTAACAATATTATGAGCTCATTTTAAAAAAATACATACCAAAAGAATGCATAAATGCAACCATAAACAAATAGTTAAGTTTATTTTCTATGTTTACTTTGCCTGCACTTTCCTCTGCATTTTCCAACGAACAAATCGGTTGATTCGTTTCTTGGTATATGGAAAAACCACCTGCGTAATTATATTATACTACGAAATTAAAAAAAAAAAGAGTCTGGCCAGAACGTGAACACGAATAGTTTAGTTTAATTTTTAATTACTCGATACGCGTCTTAAATTCTAGTGCCGACTAATTGTTTAACTGCATACTCCAGTTTTGTTTGAAAAGAGTGTAGATTATTTTAAGGTTTGACGATTTTACTATAATTTATTAGTACCCTAATGAAATAGTTCAGCGTTACAGTGCATTTTGACAAAGGAATCTGAATTTAATTAACTATAATTAAATTTAGTAAACCTTTTTTTGACAGAGAGAATTTACGTGTGGAAGAAGGGGACACAAAGAAGTAGTTAACGCGGTTTTAAAAGCCCATTAAAGACAGAGATGCACCAGCTGTTTTCTCCTCTTGGTAATAAACATGACTTCAGCTATTTAAGATTCTTAATTGTGTTTATAAGTTTATACTACCTTATAATCATGTGATTTTTTTGGCATCTCATTTATCGAAATAATTAGCTAGTTAAATTATTCTTATGATTAACTTTGTCTTTTGTTTGCACTTACAAAATCACATGCTCTTAGCTCCTAGAAGTTGCCTCTCAACAACAGTATCCAATGTATCTAGCTCTTCTATTGTTTTACAATTTCTTTGTCGTTTCCTGAAATAGATTTTGATTTTTGTATAATTCTGAGTGTGTTGATTTTTGTAATTTGTGTTAGCAGGGTTCAAGAGTTTGACCTATTGAGACTTGGAAGTAGTAACTTAGTGGTAAACAACAGTGTAACTAAATAAAGGTCAATCAATAGTGATTTGTGATTTGGTGTTGCATATGGGGTTGTGATTAAGATTAAATCATTTTAATAATTAAAGAAAAACACCTGTCTTTCACAATTATTTAAAAGAAAAGTACTCATCTCTTTGTTTGTGCCTCATGCTACTTTCTTTGACTATGTTCATAGTATTATTTTTCTTTATTATTCTATTTTCCACTTTTGTTCTCCATATCTCATCTATAAATAGAAACCCACTATTCTTCTCCTCCAAGTTCCTCCTCTCTTTACAATACTATCAATGGTGAAAAATCTTCAAAAGGCGACAAAGCGAATGTCGTCTCCATCATCATCATCTTCATCTTCATCATCAACATCGTCCAAATGCAAGAATAACATGATCAAGAAGTACAAAGGAGTGAGAATGAGAAGTTGGGGTTCATGGGTTTCAGAGATCAGAGCTCCTAATCAAAAGACAAGGATCTGGCTAGGTTCTTACTCAACCGCTGAAGCTGCGGCTCGAGCCTACGATGCAGCACTTCTCTGTCTCAGAGGATCTTCCGCTAATAATCTCAACTTCCCTGAGATCTCATCTTCTCTCTACAATACCAACAATGGTGATAACAACAACAATATTAACATGTCTCCTAAGTCCATACAGAGAGTAGCTGCTGCTGCTGCAAACACAGACCCTTCTTCTTCCTCAGTCTCTACTTCATCTCCATTGCTTTCTTCATCGCCATCTGAAGATCTCTATGATGTTGTCTCCATGTCTCAGTATGACCAACAAGTAGTCTCTTTGTCTGAATCATCATGGTACAACTGTTTTGATGGTGATGATCAGTTCATGTTGCCGTATTTGACAACACCACCTGCTGATGATTTCTTTGAGGAAGGAGATATCAGACTATGGAACTTTTGTTGATTCTGCTTAATTCTATGATCATACCTTATTTTTTTACAGTCATCAAAACAAATATTTATTTGTTTCAATATATATAGACTTCAGTTATGTAACTCATACATTGTGTTATACATCTTTTTTCTTTTATCGATTCTCACATTCTGAATATGTGGTTGGCAAACATATATGTTGTAGAGAAAATATATGTAGTCACAATATATCGAACTTTTGGGGATCTTTGTACCAAAATCTAAGTTATCTTTTACAATAGATATTGTTCATTTTAATGTAGACAGCAGTGGTTAAGTGTGCATAAAATGGAAATAGATATCTAGCTTCGAACTACAAGCTTAGAATGATAACATGTTAAGGTTCGGACTATTATTAAACAGCATAATGGTGTTGATTAAAAATTCTTAAACTTAAAAGTTAATGATGAACTATTATTTGAGATTTCATATCATTAACTTAAAGTATAAATGGTGCAAAATTTGTCGTTAATGTGTAGGTGACCAAAAAAAAGTGGTGGTAACATAAATCAAATAGATATTTTTTTCTATTTTTATGATGCATTCATAAATCACAACAAAACATAGTCATCATCAAAGTTAAGGAGTAAGAACCAAGTTTCAAATGAGGCTTGTCGTAGGAGTCGATCGGTAACCCTACTTAATTACTGTTAAATAAAATAGATATGAATATTAATTACTCTTTTTATCAAGAATGATTAGAATTCAGGAAAAGAAAAAGAGAGAAGAGACAGGAGGTGCAGAAAGAGTTGTGACTTGTGAGAATTGGTAAAACCAAAGAGAAAGAGTTAACGTGAAAAACTGTGTTATTTTGCTTAGATTCTCGCAAAAACAATGACATCCAATTTACTCCAACACTGGTCTGAATAAAAATCTAACAGTAGATTTGAGCAGAAAGCCACATGAGTTGTTTTTGGTTTCTTGTTATGTGTGTGTGTCTTCTTGATCCATCTAGTGAGATGGGGTCCCATTTCCTTATTTTCCATATGTACTCACTCTTTATGAACACACTATCTCTATTTTCTTTCCATATATGTGATCTGTTGTTTATTTTATTCTTAGAACAGTCTCAATTCCTTCAAGTGTCAATTGTCAACTGCTTCTTATTGTACATTTTACAATCAACACTTTATTTTTGGGAACATTCATGTACAAAAGTTATAACTAAATATGTTTTTGATCCATGAAAATTATAACCTCAAAAGATTTTCAATATACTAGTGAATTGAATATCTTTAGCCTTTTTAGTGTGTCATAGTTATTCATGGATAAAAACGATGAATTTTGTAAAATTTATAAATAGTGACCATCCATCAAGCAACTCTTCAAAATCATCCTATTTAAGAGCGCTCATATTACACAAACCGATTATCGAATGTTCAAAACTGTTAAATGAACAAGATCAAATTGGATATAATATGTCTTTTGATATATTTGTTTGCAAACCGTTAACCAAAAAAACAAAAATAAATGAATAGATATAATCATAAAACCTATTCAACTATTTTCTTTTTAGACGATTATCAATTAACAAGTAAATAACCGACTACTATCAGCGATTACCATATTCACCACTAATTAACTAAAATTCATCGTTAATTTTAGAATATGTTCAAACTAAAATTGGTTATTATGTATTTTGGATTAAATACTAAAAGTTTTTTTTTTGTTGAATGCAAAAATAGTAACTAAATCATTGTGAATAAAATCTAAATTTTTGTTATTTAATTTTTTATATTTCTGCTTATAACACGCGATAAATATCTAGTATATAGTATGTAATCGACCATCTCGTTATATATATATATATATATATATATATATTTTTTTTTTTTCCTTTCTTAATTTGCCGTCATTTGTTTTGTCTACGAGCAAATGAATATCCCTGGCTAAATTGACCGAAAAAAAACAGTAAGAATTTGGAAATATGGGCCGGACCCATGTTGACATGGGCTTTTGATTATAGCGGGTCCCACCAGAGGTGCCTTGCATTCACCGCATCCACATGACATGAGATTCTCCGGACCGAGACGAGCTTAATCTTTCTGTTAATGATCGCACAAAACACATCACGTGGTATTATTATTATCACAATGTTTATGTAAGTTAAGGTATAAAATAAATTTTGGGTGTTTTCGCATTTGTATAGGCCACCACAATATAATATCATCGAACGCAAGAGAAACTTCATATAATAATTATATTTTAAAAATGTTGATTCGGAAACGGAAAACCAAATCCTTTTTGTTCTTATGTAAATATGTACAAAAGACAGAAAAACTTTGTGTTACCAAATCTCAAGGCAATATATGAAATAGATCCAACATTGGTCGTGAAATGATTATCTCAATTATACGATTATGTTGTCTCATTATATATCACAAAATATTGAGTCTCATAATGTTATTTGATTTGTCATTATACAAAGATGGAGATTTCACGACGACTATATGATAATATTAGCGGTCTAGCTAACAAATGTGGAACGACGAGTGGGCAATATTTTACTTCTCTCAGCCGATCGAACAAACAGCTTAAGAATAGTGGGCCCAAAAGGCCTAATATACATGAACTATGACAACTTGGGAGTCGAGTTGTGCTACAAACCTGTGAAGATAATTTTCCAAATATGCATTGAAAAAACATTTGAAAAAAAAAAAAATCAAGAGGTAAGCAATGTCACGAATCCACTGAAATGTAACCAAGTCACTTAGCGAAATAAACCATTAGGAGAAAAGCAACAAGGAGATATATTTAATATTAAAGCCTTCATACATTTTTCTTGTAAAAATCTCCTCTGCATATAGTTCATATGGCTAAAAAGGAATAAAAAAGCGACACACTCTATTAGTAGTAACACAATTTCATCCAAATTATAAACAATTGACCAATATGCAGTCTATGCAGATGCAAAAGAGTAGTCACTGAACAAAAGAATCATATGCCCACATACAAATAAGAATAAGGACACATTCTAAAACCTATCAAAGCAACACAATTTCATTTAAACTTGAACTATAGACCAATTCAGATGCAACATTGTTAAAATTAAAATATCAACAATCAAATATTTATAAATAGTAAATACTTATAGGATCATGTTTGTTTTTTAAAACAAAAGACCATATGACTAATGAACAATAAAAAAAAGTTTGGGATTTGAAAATCAAAAGGATAAATATAGCAAAAAAAACAGATATGAAAAATGGTAACAAATAAGTTTCGTATTTTATATTGGGAGTGTTTTTTATTTACAAAGCAAAAACACAAAATCATATAAATAAAAAATATGTAGTGTCTTGCATGTCAAATAAGTTGTCATTTTCTTGTTTTTCCTCTTGTTTTTATATACCGAGTTTTTACTTAAACTTTTCATTTACTCTATTTGATTTGACAATGATATATCTATTGGCGTCGATTCAGTCGTTTTTCTTTGATGCACTGAACAGTATAAATTTGAATAAGTCTTGTATTTTTACTTTGGAGTTGAATTTAGTTTTGACTCTTGTGTGACTATTGATTATGAGATCAAAACTTCAAACCTCTGTATGGAACATGCCATTTTACATGCAGAAACATTCATTGGCATATGACAAAGTTTACTACAAGTATTCCCCACTACAATTAACATTTGGTCAAAAATTAAATATTTCTCATCTAATAATCTTTGGTTGTGCAATGTATATACATGTAGCACCACCACAACATATAAAGATGGGACCACATAAATTTTTGAAAAATATTATTGGTTAAAATTCTCCATCAGTTATACGATATTTAGAACCATACACTAGTGATGTTTTACTTTTGTCATTTTGATGAGAAAGAATTATCAGTTATAGGGAGAGAAAATAAACACATTGGAAAGAATATTAGATGGACTGTATCATTTTTGTTACAACTTTATCCTCTTACTAACGAGTCAGAATTTAGAAGTTTGGTAAATTATACATTCACAGTGTATCAAATCGTCTACCTGATGCATTCATAAATATCAAGAAGGTAATAAAATTCATATACCAGCTGCAAATGTTCATGTTTGTATTAAAATACCACATGAACATGGAAAAACAGATGATGCACGTGAGTCTAAAACACGCTTGATGCATGATAAACTTGTCGGTTCTAAAAATAGAAATTTTAAAAAACAAAAAAGAATCTGAGATGCATGACACACCCAAAACAGTAGTATGTTGGAGGACGCAAAAAAAAACTACTGAAAAAGTAAAGCATAATGAGTCAGAAGAAAATCATGAAATTTCTATTAGTATCTATAATAAAAATATGTGAAAAAAATAAAATAAAAAGATCACGTTTGATGATGCTTTCTGATATCTTATGTCAAAGTAGAATGAGAAAAACAAAGATCCATAACCAAAACCAGTATATGAATATGAAACATGACTGGAAAATGGAAAGATGAATACAAGTCAAACTTGATTCGCTTAATAAACGAAAAATATTCAGATCTATTGTACTCACACATGCAGATGTGAGACCACTTGGATACAAATGGCTTTCATTCGGAAACAAAATGAGATAAAAGATTATGAGATACAAAGCTTGTCTTGTAGTCCAAGATTTCTCTCAAAGATCGGGTGTAGATTATGGGGAAACATATTATCCCGTTGTGGATGCAATCACGTTTAAATTCTAGATGAGTCTAGCAGCTGATGAAAATCTTCAGATGCGTATAATGGATATTGTTATAAATACTTATATGGATCATTCTACATGAATTTTTGATGGATTTAAAATGACAATAGCATTAAGTTCGAAACCTAAAGAGTTATGTGCAATAAAATTGCAAAGATCATTATATAGACTAAAATAATCTACATGTGATAAAATCGTCTCAGTGAGCATTTAAAAAAAGAAAAAGAAAATATGTAAATAATCATATATGTCCATGCATTTTCATCAAGAAAACAACATATAGATTTGCAATAATCACAATATATATTTATGACCTAAACATTATTAGAACTCACGCAAAGATACAAAAAGCATCATATTATTTATAAAGGAAATTTGAGACAAAAGATCTCGGATAGACAAAATATTATCTTGATCTATAAATTGAGCATTTTCAAAAGGGTATATTTGTGAAAAATGCACATATACCAAAAGAGTCTTAAAATATTTTATCATGGAGAAGACTACTCCTCTTAGTATTATTATGATCATTAGATCATTGAATGTTGAGAATGAACCAGTCCCGCTACATGAGAAATATGAAAAAAAATAATTGATCCCAAAGTACCATATCTAAGTGCAATTAGAGCACTTATTTACCTTACAAATTTTACACGATCTGATATATCATTTGCTATTAACCTTTTGGTAAGATTCAATTTATTTATTATGAATAATATTAAATGTTAACATCAACGGACTAATTATTTAGGATTATTCTATCATAAAAATTCAAAATGTTAAATGGTTGGTTTTACAAATGCATAATATTTCAGATCCACATAAAGTTTTATCACAAATATTGATAGTCAGAGACACTGCTTTAGCCAGAAAAAAACGATTGGCTGCTTATTTGAATTATGCTGATATCATTACATTTTATGAAGCAAATAGAGAATGTGTATGAATGATGTCAAATAGAGAATGTGTATGGATGATGTCGAAGAACATATTAAAGTAGCAAACATTAACACATCCCTTTAAGTATATAATGGAAAATTTCAAAGGTAACATTAAACCACAAATTGGTTTTATAGGAACTCACATTGCGAGAGATAGGGATATCGATTAATCGTTTCCTCTATGGTCATTTTAGCACATGTGGTATGACACACATGCCATAGTTATTATCTTTCTCATATAGATGTGTTGATTAAATAAATCAATCATAACTATGTGGATCAAAATACTTTTCTTAAGCATACAAAACACTTATGTCACATAGTTATCCAGTTTTATCAAGTTTTTCATGATTTTGGGAGTATCATGATCGGTACTAAAATTTTTTGTACCTCATCCTAACTTATCTTAAGGCGACATTTATAAGAAATCCAAGGCACTCTCCCACTGATGCCAAACTTATAATGTCTTATCATATATTTTTAAACATCTCAAAAAAAATATGTCGATTGTTCATGTGAGCGAACCAATCTCTAACTTGATAATCCTATATGTGTACTATAGTAAAAGGAACGACTAAAGTATAACATGATTTAATTATCATCAAGTTAATACAATGTCAAGTAGCAAAGATTATCAGTACATCTCCTAGGCCCTACGTAAACCCAAAGCTCGAACATGAGTATTAAAAACGTCTCTAGGAATAGCTTTAGTAAAAGGATCAGCTACCATCTTATGCGTAGAGATATACTTTAGTATCACTTTCTTCTTTGTTATAATATCTCTTATGAAACTATGTTTAATCTCAATGTGCTTGGTCCTTCCATGATACTTTGGATCTTTCATATAAGCAATGCAAGCTTGGTTGTCACAATGAATCACAACAGGGTGTGAAGCATTTGGCGTAACTTTTAAACTTTGTAGAAAATTTCTTAGTCATACAGCCTCTTGGACCGATGCTGAACATGCCATGAACTCAGCTTCCATTGTAGACAACAATATACTAGTCTGTTTCTTGCTACTCCAAGTAATGGCACCATCACTTAGCAAGAAAGTATATCCTGAGGTTGATCTACGCTCATCAAGGTCGCCAGCCCAATCAGCATCGGAGTAACCAGTCAAATGTAAATTACTTCCTTGATAACACAAAGAATAATCCAGCGTTCCTTTCAAATATCTTAGAATCCTTTTTACTGCTGCCCAATGTTTCTTTTCGGGATTTGACTAGTAGCGACTTACCAAGCCAACAGCATAACAAATATCTGGTCGAGTACACATCATTGCATACATCAAGCTGCCCACAACACTAGTGTATGGAATCTTTTCCATCTCTCTTTTCTCATTTGGGGTCTTAGGACACATACTAAGGCTTAGGCCTTCACCCTTTGCGATTGGAGTATCAATAGGATTACACATATGTATATTAAATCTTTGAAGGATTATACAAATGTATGACTCTTGCGACAGAGCTAATAATTTCCTTGATTGATCTCGATGTATCTTAACACCAAGCACATAATCTGCTTCTCCTATGTCTTTCATCTCAAAATTAGATGATAACCATTTTTTAATGGTTGTAAGAAACTCCATATCGTTACTTGCCAAAAGGATATCATCGACATATAGAGATAAAATAACAAAAGATTGTCCAATAGTCTTGACATAGACACAGTGATCTTCATTAATCATCGTAAAATCATAAGATGTTATTGCTTGATGAAAACGAAAATACCACTGTCTAGAAGATTGCTTTAGGCCATATATAGAATGTTTGAGCTAGCAAACTTTCTTCTCTTGACCTTTTACTATGAAACCAACTGGTTGTTCCATGTAAATTTCTTTTTCTAGTTCACCGTTAAGAAACGCAGTCTTAACGCCCATCTGATGTAATTCTAATTCTAATCCCGCAACAATGGATAAAATAAGTCTAATAGAGGCAAACCTCACCACAGGTGAAAAAGTTTCCTCATAATTTATTCCTTCTTGTTGGGTGTACCCTTTAGTTACCATGCATGCTTTATATCTTTCTATGGATCCATCCGCCTTGTATTTGATCTTAAAGATCCATTTATTTCTGATTGTTTGTCGATCTTGCGGAAGATCAACCAAGTCCCAGACATGGTTAATTTTCATAGATTCTAGTTCTTCTCCAATTGCATAGTTCCATTCTTTTTAGTTTAGGCAAGAGAGAGCCTCATAAACAGATTTAGGTTCTAAGTCATCATGCAATGCCACCATGAAAGCTTCCCCTTCAATCTCAAAACGACGTCGAGGGATCTTACCACGGTTACTTCTACGCATTTCAAAATCTTTTGATTTCATCAAAGGATAATCATCAACCAATGTATTTCCACCACTAAGTTGATTCAGTTCATTTGAACTTGCATCGACTTTCAATGGTTGAGTAGTAGGATAATTATCCTCTGGGTCGATTAATTCTCTTATATGAAATTTTTTATCAATCTCTCCCTTCTTAGGAAAATCGTTTTCAAGAAAATTAACATCTTGTGATTCAATTTATGTTATACTTCCATTTGTTTGTTCACCAATTAGCACATACCCTTTTGAGTGCTCAGGGTATCTTATAAAGATACATTTCTTTCCTCTAGGACCTAATTTCCCATGAGAATGAAAAGTATCTTGAACATATGCTGCTGAACCCCATGGCCTTAAGTGTGTAAGAACATGTTTTTTCCTGTCCATAACTCATAAGGGGTGGAAGAAACAGATTTGGAGGGTACAAGATTAAGAACATAGGCAGCGGTAAGCAATGCATCTCCCCAATCCGAGACAGGAAGGTTAGCTTGTGCCATCATTGATCTAACCATCTCAAGGAGCGTTCGATTCCTTCTTTCTGATACACCATTTTATTGTGGTGTATGTGGGGTAGTTAATTGTCTAACAATACCCTTTTCATTACATAGTTCTTTAAACTGTTCAGATAGATATTCACCACCTCAGTCAGTTATTAGGCATTTGATGGTCTTATCCATTTGATTTTCAACCAATATAACATAACGTCTAAAACACTCTAGTGTTTCTGACTTGTGAGAAATCAAGTATACATGCCTGAATCTAGTGTAATCATCTGTAAAAGTGATAAAATACAAAGCTCCATGTCATGCCCTCACATTCATCAGACCACATATGTCTGAATGAATTAATTGCAATGGATATTCGGCTCTGGTTGCCTTTCCAAATGGTTTTCTTATTGATTTTTCTGCAAGACATGATTCACATGGTTTTAGATCGATTTGGATTAGTGAGCCCAAAAAGCCTCTTTTTGCCAATATTTTTATTCGATCAACTCCTATATGACCAAGTCTTGCATGCCACATATCTATTTCATTTTTAGTAGAACTTGTGATAAATGAAAAATAATCTTTATTAATACTTGACGTAGTTGTATTACAATCAAGTATTATAAAACCGTTATATGTGTATTCATAACCATAAAACACAGATCTTAAAGAAATGTGCAAACTTATGTCATAAAAGTTTAAACTAAAACCTAATTTAAGCAAAGCTGAAATAGAGACGAGGTCCCGACGAATTTCAGGAGCATACAATACGTCATGTAGAATGAGAGTTTTGCCGCTGCGCATATGTAATTGGCAGATACCAATACCTATCACTGCGGCTTTGTTGTTGTTTCCTACATATAACCATCTTGTATCTTTAGGGATACGCCGGTACTCCATAAATTCCTCACGACTTATAGCTACATGGTCTGTGGCACCTGAGTCTACAATCCACAAAGTATTAGATTCAGCAAGCATGACACAACTAGAAACATAAGCATGTTTATGAGTTACACTCAAGGATAATACCTTCTTTGCCTCAGTGCATTCACGAGCAAAGTGACCCAATGTGTTACAGTTGTAACATTTTATTTTGGTCTTATCCTTTTTCCCTATTTTCTTGCCATGTTTGGCGTGTTTCTTTTGCTTTTTAGGATTAGGTTGTTCGGAAGCCTTATTACCAAAATTACCTCTCTTGCGTTTCATGCTCAGGTTTGAACTCGCATAGTTGGCTTCATTGAAAGGTCTAGCAGCGTCTAAGCGCTCATCCTCTAATTCCAGATGACGTGAAATGTTTTCAAAAGTCTTCACATTTTCATTGTGTGTCATCTGAATTTTCATATGATCCCAACTTTCTGGTAATGAACGGAGAACGGCTTGCACTTGGTGTTCATCAGACATGATCTGACCAGCAGTTTAAGCTCTCTCATCATGTTAGACATGACTCTAAGATGCTGTCCCATTGAATGATTTGGGCGCTTCTTGTAGTCATTAAACTTTTGATTAAGTCTCCTAATTTTTGTTGCCGATGTTGCGCCAAATTTTTCTTTTAAGGCTTCCCACATTCCTTTTGCAGTTTTGTACTCTTTAAACTCACACATGAGATCATCTTGCATACAACTCAACAATGTAATGCGAGCGATGCTGTTCTTTTTTTTTCCAAGCATTATATGCATCTTGGTCTCTATTGTGTTGAGCCGTAGTACCCTGCTCAGGTTCTTCCATGAGATGGAAAAGAGTCTCTTTTACCTCTTGCTCTTCAAGGACATACTGGACTTTACGATACCAAATATCGTAATTGTCACCTTCCAGTTTATCTCCTCTATTGAGTTCAACAATGATGTTCTTACAAGCAGAAGACATCTAAGGGTAGTAGCAAATGTGTATCTTTAACAAGTATACATTTTAGCTCCCAAATTGCAGGTATGCTCGAAAGGGGTCACACGGTTCAATTAATGTGCGAGTGGGAGATAATAGTTTAAGAAAACCGGTTAACACTCATGATAATACCGAATCTGTTTAGTTAACCGATAGATATGGAAGTTACTGCCATTAATTGAATAGTTGTGTTTTTCATATAATTGTGTCTTCTCATAGAGTTGTATCTCTTAAATGTATTTTTCTACACAATATATAAGACAAACTCTAGACACAGAAGTAACAAGAGTGGAATTCACAAGAATTCTAAAAGGCCATCTTCCTTGTGACCTCGTTGCCAATGAAGAATCTGACACTTGCTTGAACTACAGAAACCCGAAAACCAAACATTGTAAAAGAAAAATTTTCTTAAGGAAACAAGAAGCAATGAGACCAAAAACTTTTTTTCTTCTAGCTATTTCGCCTCTAGTTTTATCGTTTTGGAATCCACAAGACTGTTTTTTTTTTTATAATATATTATGTTAGAAATGTTAAGCACTAAGTCGCTTTGGCCGAGTGGTTAAGGCGTGTGCCTGCTAAGTACATGGGCTCTGCCCGCGAGAGTTCAAATCTTTCAGGCGACGTTGATTTTTCCCTTTTCCAAGTCGGACACACATAACTAAACTAGCATTTCGCGCGTGTTTTAACTGCTTAACCAGAAGTCAACAACCTGCACCCCAAACACTTTCTACTCGTCTCGGGCGATCAAACTTTGCTCGTTGCAAAAAACAAAAAGTGAAGTCCTTTAAACCTTTTTATTACTGTAATTGCAACCGCAGTTTTTTGTTAACTACATTTGCTTGGTTCAACGTTATTGTCCAAAATCTCACCATACTAAGGAACCAGGCATGACTTTGTAGTAAAACATAAACCGTAAGAACCAGATCTTCACCGGTTCACGTATTCTAGTACTAGTATTTGTTAAGAGGATTGCAGGGGTCGTGGAGATGGTAGAAGTTTGAATAAGTCAAGCATGAAGGAGTCAAGCTTGGAGTGGAAGTCTCTGTGAAAAGTGGCACCCATTTCAAAGATAAGATCAAGCTAAAGTTCGACTTGTTAAGTCAAGTGTGGTCATGTCTTTTTCGTTATTTCGGTTATGTTTACGTTTAGCTTTCATGTCGTAATAAAGACTTTATATATAGAGCACTTGTATTTGCATTTTATTATTCAATCAAACAAGCTTTGATCCAAGGTTTTGAATATCAATTTCAACAATTGGTATCAGAGCACTAATCACAAACTAAAGAAAAGAGAGATTAAACATAGAGAGAAAGAAAGAGCGAGAGAGTGAGATGAGGGAAAACATGAATGGTTTCGTAGCTCCAGCCATACCAAAATTTGATGGTCACTATGACCATTGGGCTCGATTAATAGAGAGTTTCATCTGTTCTAAAGAATATTGAGACCTCATCAAAGAAGAAATCAGCAAAATTAAAGGCAGCACAACCACGGTGGAACAAGAGAAGAAGCTCAATGAGCAGATACTCACACTACTAAAAAAAACATATATACCCACGTACAATTCGTGGCTAAATGTTATAAAATTCGTGGCAATCCGTGGGTATAGCCACGAATTGCCACGAAAATTTTTGGGTATAGTTTCGTGGGTATAGCTTCGTGGGTAAGACTTTTCGTGGTAATTCGTGGGTAGAACTACCCACGAATACCCACGGATAAATCTGTGGCTTTACCCACGAATACCCACGACATTACCGTGGGTAAACCCACGAATACCCACGGGAAATTCATGGGTAAACCCATGGTTACTCACGGATATTTTTGTGGGTAAACCCACGAATAACCACGGGAATGTCATGGGTAAACTCATGGTTACTACCCACGGAACATTCGTGGGTAAACCCACGAATGCCCACAAAAATTCCGTGGGTAAAACCCATGAATACCCACGTATTTTGTCGTGGGTATAGCTTGGTAGAATTACTAAAACTGCATATATATATATATAATTTTTAAAAAAATAGTTATTAGTGTTAAAATGTTTTAATTTTGATTAAAAAAATTAAAATTACTGAATTTGAAAATATAATAAAATTTTATAGTTTTAAAAAAGTTGCGGAAATCATTATAACAAAAAAAAAAAAGTTTTAAAAAAAAACTACGGGTCTTCATCGGAGTTCAGCCGAACTGGTGGCATCTGACTCGGGTCATAGTCGGCTGGCTGACTCCTTGATGACGATGCCCCACCTCCTAAGAGTCTGTCCACTAGCGAATCAATTTTGTTCACGACATCTCCCAGCTGCCCCTGCACGCTTCCCAGCTGCCCCTCCATGCGTCATATCTTGTTCCTCAGGTCACCGATTTCGTCTCGAATATCTTCATCATCCACGGTTGGGTAGTGATCGTTGGGCTGATAAAACTGAGTCTGCGCGCTTCCAAGGCCGCGCACCCGACCTTTCTTCTGGTTTAGGGACCGCTACATATTAAAATATACTATTAAAATATGTTACATTAATGATATAATATATTAGTAATTAAAATTTAAACACATACCTCAATATACATTCGGTTAATTATGTCCCGAGAAGGACCAGTCGTGGAACCAATCGACCCTGGCGATCCTTGAAGCTGTGAAGCGGCTTCTTCGACCTCGTTCACAATTTGTTCGACGACCTCGTTCACGTAGCTACTGTATGCACGTCTATGTGTTTTCTTCACCAAGTCAAGAACTGTAGGTGGCTCAGACCCTTGCGAGTTTTGAATCTGAAAAAATAAGAAACATATTAACAAAACATAAAAGAAACATTGTATACGGCTACTAACATAATTTGAATTGAATAAATAAGAATTACGCTTACCATCGCGTATTCAATCTTCGCAAACCCAACCAGCCCCGCAGTGTGCTTGTACATTTCTTTCCTGTTTATAGGTGTTTTACGGCTTTTTGCCGCTTTCTGACTCTTAGCCCTGGCTATCTCAGTATTATAGTCCTCCATCAGAATTGCCCAGTCATCCTCGCTTATGTAAGTGGGCTTGTTGTTCTCTCGTCTCTTACGGCTAATTTCTTCTCCAAGCCCTTTCATTGTCTTCATCTTCCATGTGTGGAAGACGATGTCCTCGTAACGAGGTTCCCAGTAGTAATGTTGCTATAAAATAATGAACAAACAAATGTTAACTGAAACCAAAAAAAAAATTATTTGTTTACATAATTTATTTGAACACTTACCACAAAACTTCCCCACCACTGTTGAATTTTCTGAGGAGCTTGTTTTTTCACTTCAGTCCAGTTTTTACATGGAATCCAGAAGTTTCCCTGCCAAGTCTGTCTAATAAATTTGGTGACCGAATCATCGACACCAATCCTTATTAGTTTTCAAAAAAAAAAAGATTAGTATTCAACTTAAATGAACATAAAGTTTATATGTAAAATAAAGATATATAAATTGTTTTACCATAATGCTCCGTTACTCTTGTCAGGATGAAGGACAGGCTGTGATCGCCTAGAAGGAGCGCTGTATACCGCTTGTAAACGGCTACGGTACTCTCTAGAAGCATCCCGAGCACATATCGGGAGGTCGCAACCGGGACCTAATGATCTCGAGTACTCAGAATTACATGACGATGTCATCACTAATAACATAAAATAATTCATATGTTTTTGTCAATAAATTGATAACTTTTATTATTTGATATAATTGTGATAAATTAATATATTTAAAGAATAAAAATATAATATAATGATGATAATATGAAAATTTTAAATATTCACGTTACTATAAGATATGTTGTTAGTAATGAATTGCACAATACAATAAAAATTTTAGTATTTAAAAAAATATACTCATTTTGTTTTTATATAAATTTATGTTTTAAAAATTATGAACGATTATATGATATAAATAATTTATTTTATGAAAAGCTACTAATTTTTGAAGTAATATTTATTTAAAAATTTGAATAATTGTTAAAGCTTTATACATAACCATTTAATCATAGTAATTAAAATTTAAAATTTCCTATGATAGTACTAAAAATTCATTATATTTTCAAATCTTATTGTTAGCAAAAACCAATTAATAATTAATACGAAAACATTTGGAATATAATTTTATTTTAAAAAAATACATAAATCTGTTATAAAAATTATATTAACAAGTTATTATAATTTTTTAAAAAAAAAATACGTAAATCTTTTGATTCAAATTCAAAGCAGTAAGTTTCTTTAAAATATTACTTTTACCATAACCAAAATAAAAAAAAAGGTTTCAAATCATAAGGACTTTTTTTGTCAAACAAGTTATTATAAGGATGGTCAAATTAGTCTAGTTACATGTATATATGCCAGTATGTCACGTAATTGATTAATATTTCATGTATTTCATGAAATAGGGAAAAAAAATCCACAAGATACACAAACGTGTGAACTAGAAAGATATACAAAAAATAATATAATAACTTATGAAATTATTTTGTTTATTTTTGTAAACAAAGTTATTTTTGGTGCCATATATCTTCTGGCGATTTGTTTTCAAAAATAAAATGTTTCAGTTTACATATCTGGGATCTAATATGTAAAGTTTTATATTTGTGATCTAATAAAATATTTTTTTATCAATTAGAACATTATATATTTATTAGGAACAATCAGCATTAATTTTTTTCCCATATGTAGAAAATCATAAACGTGTTCATAGGTAGGCAAGTTGGTGCTATGTTTAATTATAAAGATTCCTAACATAATAGCGACAAGATTCGTCACGGCATCGATAAAATATCAACAACTTTATGGTATTTTATAAGTGACACGAAATCTGATGCCTGCAAAGCAAAACCTTCTTGTAGTATATTCAATAAAATAAAACAAAAGCAAATGAATTAATAATTATAGTATTAAGAGAACGAAGAACGAGTTAATTAATCGGAATTACACATTATTTTCAAAGTGACACACTAGAAACCTGATCGCCTATAAAGCAAAAAAGTTTTGTACTAATTTTTCAAAACAAGACAAGTTTTTCAGTAAACGATGAACGAGGTAATCGGAAATTACAGAGAAATTAGGGGGAAGATATCTTACCCAGATGGAGGCGTTATGTAGGATGAAGATTTTAATCGCCCAGTGTGCAGAAAAACCGAGCAAATCGTGATGTCAGCTGCTGAAAATGGAGAAAAAAAATTGAAACCCTAGATGCATGCGCCGTTGAGAGTGGAGGAGGAAGAAGAAGTTCGTGGAATTAAAAGAGGCTACCCACGGAAATTTCGTGGGTAGCCGAAAAAAAAAAGAATGATAACCCACATTATGACACTCGAACCCGGGTTGTGAGTGTTGTTAAATAGCAAGTAACCAGTTGAATAACCCACATTATGATCCTTGATCAAGGATCAAAAACTGAAGAATTTTCTCTTCCATGCAATTAACAGAGAAGTCTTAGACACAATACTCAATACGGAGACAAGCAAGCAAATATGGGGAAACATGAGACAAAAGTTTGAAGGCTCCTCAAAGGTGAAGAGGGCACAACTATAGGCTCTGCGAAAGTAGTATGAATTGCTTCAGATGTGAGAAAGAGAGACTATCAATGGTTTCTTTGCACGGACTCTATCCATTGCAAATAAAATGAGGACAAACGGAGAAAATACCCTCGCTCTACTTATGTTCAAGAGAATACCATTTCGGAGAAGATTCTAAGATCGTTAACTCCCAAATTAAATTATGTGGTATAATCTATCGAAGAGTCAAACAATCTCGACACATAGACGCTTTATGAAATGCAGATGCTGAAGAAGAGCAAGTCTTAAAAATATCGTATGAAAGCAGAGGAAGAGGGTTCAGAGGAGGCAGCTACAGAGGAGGAGAACGAGGTTGAGGAAGGAGTAACAGAGCGATGATTGAATGTTTTTAAGTGTCACAAGTTAGGACATTATCAATCTGAATGTCCTACTTGGGACAATAAAGCAAATTATGTAGAGTCAGATGAAAAGAAGGAGCTATTACTCATGGCGTTCGTCGAAGAACATAATCTGCAGAAAGACTGCGTATGGTTTTTAGACTCAGGCTGTTCAAATCATATGACGGGGGATCGTAGCTGGTTCACAGATCTGGATGAAAAGAAAATGCATATGGTGAAACTTGGGAATGATACAAAAATGAGGGTGCAAGAACAAGGGAGCATCAGACTTGTTTTCGGGAAAAGAAGTTACATCATTCCAAACGTGTACTACATCCCGGAGCTCAAGACTAGGCTGTCAGCCTGGGACAGCTACAGGAAAGGAAGCTATCCATACTGATCAAAGATGGGAGTTGCAAAGTATACCATAATGAGTGGGGATTGATCTTAGATACCTCAATGACGGCAAACAGAATGTTCGTGCTAGTTGCAGAGCCGCCAAAGGAGTCTTGTCTACAGATGTCCGTGAGTGAGTCAAGCCTATGGCATAGACATTACAGACATTTAAATTACCAGAGTCTTCAAATGCAATCAATGAAGAAAATGGTAGTAGGTCTTCCAGATATAGAGAAAGGAAAATGACTATGCCAAATCTGTGTCAGAGGAAAACAACATCGTGAGACGTTTCCAAAGCAAGCAAAGTGGCAATCTACAGAAAAGCTGTAATTAATGCATTTCTTTATGGGGTTCTACAAGAGACTGTGTTCGTGGATCAACCTGAAGGGTATCAGAAGAAAGGGGAAGAGCACAAAGTCTTGAAGCTAAACAAAGCGCTCTATGGGCTTAAGCAAGCATCCAGAGCTTGGTACATCCGTTTGGAAGAATATTTTTTGGGAGAAGGCTTTAGCAAGTGTGAGTATAAGCACACCTTGTTTCTAAAAACAGAGGCTGGAGAGAAGGTTCTCATTGTAAGCGTTTATGTAGACGATTTGATCTTCATGGGAAGTGATCCAGAGATGTGTGAAGCTTTCAAAACGTTGATGTAACAAGAATTTGAAATGTCTGATATGGGAAGGATGCGTTACTTTCTCGAGGTAGAAATGGATCAAAATGAAAAGGGAATCTTTCTGTGCCAAAAGAAGTATGCAACAAAGATGCTTGCACGGTTCGGGATGGATGAATGCAACCCAGTCAACAATTCTATGGTTTCGGGAACAAAGTTATCAAAGGATACGGAAGGGGAGTTTGCTGATGCATCCTTGTACAAGCAAATGATTGGGAGTTTGATTTATATTACAGCTACAAGACCATACATTATGTTCTCTGTGTGTTTCTTAAGCAGATTCATGTTGAAACCCAAGGAGGCTCATTTACTTGTTGTTAAACGTGTACTAAGATATGTTAAAGGAACATACAAGATGGACTGATGTTTAAAAGAGACTGGGAAGGCACTATTCAAGCTTTCACGAATAGTGATTTTTCAGGAGATGCAGATAGTGGACGAAAGACATCTGAGTATGTGTTCCTTTTAAGTGGTGCAGCTGTTGCGTGGTGTTCAAAGAAGCAGCCGGTAGTAAATTTGTCTACAACCGAAGCAGAGTATGTGGCTGCCTCTGTGTGTGCGACACAATGTTTGTGGATAAAGAATATACTTGGTTACATTCAACAAAGGAAAATGGAGTGTTTGACAATCTTTTGCGACAACAGTTCATCAATTAAATTATCCAAAAATCCAGTTTTTCATGGGAGGACAAAGCACATCAAAGTCAAATTTCATTTTCTTCGTGATCTAGTAAAAGAGAAAAAAGTTGCTTTGGTGCATTTTGGAACACAAAATCAAATCGCAGATACTCTAACAAGCCTTTAAAGCTGGATTTGTTCGAAAGAATGAGAGGACTGCTGGGTGTTCATGAGTGTGAAACAAGCTTAAGTGCAGAGAGCAATTATCTTGGGGGAAGGAATGTTGCAGAGGATTGCAGGGGTCGTGGAGATGGTGGACGTATGAATTAGTCAAGCATGAAGGAGTCAAGCTTGGAGTGGAAGTCTCTGTGAGAAGTGGCACATATTTCGGAGATAAGATCGAGTTAATGTTCGATTTTTTGAGTCAAGTGTGGTCACATATTTTTTGTTGTTTCGGTTATGTTTACGTTAAGCTTTCATGTTGTAATAAAAGCTCTATATATAGAGCACTTGTACTTGTATTTTATTATTCAATCAAACAAGCTTTGATCCAAGGTTTTGAATATCAATTTCAATAGTATTCGTAGCCTCTTTCTCGGTAGTCAGTGGAATCTTTACATACCATAGACCTTAGTTCCATCATCGATCTCGGTGAAGACTTGAGCTCTCTCCATCGTGTGGAAGTTTATTAGCAGCAATAAACTCGAGGATGGGTTCTTTTCGGTGACCTACGAAAATTTGCCGGTAAGGTTCTGGTTGGATCCGGAGGGGAATATGAAGGGATCGTTGCTTGGAAAAACAGACATGTAGCTATTATATACCTCCGTTAATTTTGTCTTAGAATTTAATCAATGTTACAATGGCAGCACCGGTTTTGCTATCTTTAACACTTCATGTTCCTCTCGCCCCTACAACCGTACAAAAAACAATTTTTCTTACTAAATATCTGAAACATTGAAATTACAGAGAACAAAGTGTCAAAGTACTCACCATAGTATTTCCAAGGGTGTTTTCAATCTACATTTTGCTGTAAAACCTATTGTACAGTAGGAAAACAATTCAAAAATCTGATTTCCATGATGAATTAATTGATTTTTTATTTGATTTGTAAACACAAATTACATGGCAGAGTTTGATTGGACAAGTGACTTGCTTTATTAGGTAAAGGATTTAATTTTTTTATATTACATGTATGACTGAGAATTGTTTTTTTTATCTCCCTTTTTCTTCTTTCTCTACAACAAAGCCACCGTTCATCATCAGTTCCACCTTTTCTAATGACTGTTGCTCGTCGCCGCCACCAGGAGAGGCACTCCATCTTTCTCTTCTTTTTTCTCCGACGATATTTTTGATAATGAGGCAGTATGACTTTGGCGACCTACTTCACGGGAGGTGGCGACAATCGTGGTGGTGAAGCAACCGTGTCTGGATCTCGTCGATAGCTGGTCTTAGCGTTTCGACGGAGTTGTGGTGGCTCGGTGGTGATCCTTCGGAAGTGGCCTTTCTAGATCCAGATCTAAAGAGGACATGATCTTGGGATCGGATCTGTTCTTTCTCCCTCTTCTCAGTGCTCTACTGCTTCTCTAATGGCTTCTCCAGCTGTGGTAGCCTAGGAAATATTGGTTTTCCTTTGTGTGGAGACGGTTTCAAGTATTGTGTTTTGGTCCCGGTTTTGCAGATGGGTGATTTCCAATGAGGGCATTTTAAAGTTGGGTTCCGCTTTAGGGATTCCTTATCTCCTGGTTATTGTCGGATTTCTTCTCTCCGGCTTGGGATTTCAGTGAAGGATTTCGGTGAAGTTTCAAGGACTTATCGATGGATCTCTGGTGGTTTCATCTTTGCGGATCCAGATCTGAAAAGGATAGGGTCTGGTGATGCTTCCTCAAATGTAATTGCGGCGGTTTTTTGTGGTTGTTGTTGATTTTATCCAATATTTTCTTCTTCTGGCATCACCTTTGGTTACGGTGGACCAGTAGCGAATCTTCTTCTTCAATTGGCGAAGACGACTTTGGTCAACATTTCTAGCTGATTAAGGCTTTGCGTTTGTCGGTTTTGTAATCTTGGAATCGCCGTGGATCCGACCTCTCTTCGTCGTGGTTGAGCCGTCAAATCTTGGGATCCAGTATAATGAGTGGTTGTCTTCCACCGATTTTTTTTTGGCTGGATATCTCTACTCAACGGATATGCGTAAAAGCCATGATTCTCACCTTTTGGAGGATCGTTTTATTTATTTTTTGTCTTGTAGTGTCTATGAAGTGTTATCTAGGTTATTTAAAAAAATTATGTAGTGAAGTTTTAACTTCATAGATACATAAATGACAGAATCATTTCTGTCGTGTATAAGAGAAGTTGGTGGTCTCAATATTTCACTAGGAACTGTTTGAGTCTTTATGATTTTGTTAGCCTTTAAGATATTAATAAAAAATATGATATTAAACATTAAAAAAAATGTGTTAATGAGAATAATCTTATCTAAAATTATTTGAGTAAACTAAATTTCATATTTTTAGGTTAGAAAAATTTGTGTTTTTTAATTTACTTGGTTAGTGCAAAATGCAAAGGGTTCTTCTTCATTCGTCTAGTCTTACTCAATCCCAAAACGTTTTTGGCTCGAGACTTGTTCTCTGTGTAAACCTTAGCTGCCGCAAAACTCTGTTTTTACCTCCGCATCTCCTGGTGACCGATGTTCCTCGCCGCCACCAAGAGAAGCACCTCCTCTTTTCTCTCCTTTCTTTCTCCGTCGACTTCTCCAGTGGTGTGACAACTTATCCCCGACGGCAACTGTGTGGTGGTGGCGCTCACGGTGAGAGCGCGTCTCCGGCAGCAACTCGATTAGATCTGCAGTGTTAGCGGTGCCTGCGGTGGGAGGTGGTTCCGTGCGTACAGTAATGAAGCAGTCGGTGTGTGCGATAATGAAGCTGGTGGTGCTGTGCATGCGGTGGGAAGTGGTGTCGTGTGGTGGTGCTGTGTGTGTTGGTGGTTGGTCTTGATGCTTGGACGGAGTTGTGATGGCTAGGAGGGGGCTCTTACGGATCCATATTTGATGAGGACAAGATTTTGGATTCGGATCTGCTCTCTCACCTTCTCAGTGTTCTCCTGTCTCTCCGGCGGCTTTTCCAGCTGTGTTGTGGTGGTTAAGGAGCTCTCAGCTTTCCTTTCTGTGGAGGCGGTCTCAAGCGTTGCGGCTTCAGACGCTGTGTGTTCAGTTTTTTGGTCCAGACTTTGCAGTTTAGGTTTCTGGTGGGAGATTCTGAGGAGGGCTTCCAGTGGTGTTTTGATAACTTTTAGAGGATATGCGGTGTTTGCTCTTTGCGGATCCAGATCTATAGAAGACAAGATCTGGTAATGTTTCTTTAAACGTAATCGTATCGTTTCCTCGAAGTTGTTATTGTCATTAGTTGGCTCTTCTTTTTTAGCCCTCTTTTACGGTGGATTGGCATCATAGATGTATTATGGCATAATCCTACATCTCGCTTATGAAATTGGTTAGATGGTCTTAGTATTTTGGAAGAAACTGTTTGAATCCATGTAACTTTGTTTAACTTTAAATAGCATCAATTTATTCTACCCCAAATCTTTAAAACCTAATCATCTTTCCCGGTAAACCCGAAATCTCTGAGCCGGCGAAGTTCGTCGGCAAATATCTGATCCGAAGACGAGTTGGCCTTTATTTGTAAGCCCCTCAAACCTTTGGTCTTGAATTTTGTATTTGTTCCCCATGATCACATTCCCCCCCCCCCTGTTTTCATGTTTTTGGGTTTGGCAATTTGAGTTCACAGTTTTCAAATTCTTCATGAACTCACTCCATCGCGTTTCATTTCTTCCTTGACTTTCCGTTTCAGGCGCGTTCAATTCGTAAGCTAGATTCACCGATTCTATGTCACTCGTCCGTTGTTTGTCCCTCAGGTCGGTGCTTAATGCTCGCTGTTACCGATCCTCTTATGCTTGTCTTGTCCCTCTACAGACTCGTTGCGATGAAGAAGAAGCTACACGCCAATACCCAGAAACTCGAAGTTACCACAGTTTCATCCACCACCAGAGCACGTTAATTGGTGGTGGCTCTGGTTTCTCTCGCAATCGCTCTTCCTTCCAAGCCCCATCGATGCGTCACAGAACCTTTTCGACCTTTGATTTCGCTGGTTCGATCGGCACTGCTGAAATCCTCACCGATTGGGTTTTGAAATCTGCGGTTTCTAATGGCTATGCGTTACACAATGTTGCTGATGCTCTTGCTTCTCTTCAACACTTGCTTGCCTTGCTGAATACTTTCACATTCTCTCAATGGTAAGGTTTCACAGATTATTAATGATAGTTTGTAGAGAAAGTGTCTTGCTTTGTTATTAAGTGGCTTGATCAAAATCTTGATTATTGTTGTTTGACTGTTTTACAGGTGGGTGTGTATCATCGTCACATCTCTTTTGATTCGAGGAGTAACAGTTCCGGTTCTGATTGATTGGCTAAACAACATTGCAAAGTTTTCTAAGGTAAGTCTCTTCCAACATCTTTTATGTTGTGAGCCAGGTCAAAGAGATGGCGAAAACTTATGAGTTTACTAGTTTAGTAATGCTGTTCTTTTGATGGAAGATTATTAGCTATGTGCTGTCTTTAAGGTTGTAATGATAATGGAGAATGGAATTCATTGTATGAAAAATCTACACACACCTTTGTATTGATTCTTTCTTTGTACAGAATGTTGGCTCGTACCATGCTTCAGCTCAGGGGGAGGTTCTAGACAAGGTAAAACGTAACTTTGACATTCTCTCTGCAATGAGAACTGCATTGTGATTTTGAGTTAACCCGTTTAGCTTCCTTAAACTCAAAACATTAGCATGGCTTTTGCTTCATTCAGGTATCACTTCTCAGTAAAAGTGGAAGAGTAATAATGTACACCATGTTGGAAAAGGAGTAAGCAGCCTTCTCATTCACTCTTTGTTTCATTGGCCTAAACTAAAGAGACATTGAACAAAATTAGCTCAGCCCTGGATTCTGAGATGTTGTTATCGTTGTATGTTACAGGTTTCTTGGAATGAAAGGATCAGTCATTGGTAAGGGCATTCATGTTCCTGTCTTCTGGCTCTCCATGGAAGAGTTAAGACAAAACATGGCTGGGATTCTTGTGTCGTGTCTTCGTGGTAAAACATTTTCAGCGGAATTAATCAGGAACGGAGTCTTGAGCAAAGGACGCTTAGTGGTGGTCGTTGGCGATGGATTCGGCCTTGAAATCCAAATGTTCGATCTTGATTTCTCTCTTATTCTCAGGCGTCGTCAAGTCAAGAAACAGGCTCACCAATATCTTCTGGAGTAACATTGTAACAGCAAAGAACGCGATAATCGCATAGAGCTACATAAGTTGGTACTTGATTCAATAATTTAGTGTTTTTCTTCTGGTTGCAAGAGATTTCGTAACCCATTGCTGTTAATCTGTTGATAAAGCCTGCGCAAACTGTGAATAAAGTGTGTTTGGACTTCAGAGAACTCCAAAAAAATTGGAAAAATACTAATAGCTTTTCCTTATTAAGTTCGCTTTCTGGTTCTGCATCGCGTTCTTCTTTCATCTCTTTGTACCTCATTCAGAGGCCCAATATGCAGAACCAAAATTAGATGAGACAATCATGTAAATTAGTGTGTTAGTATTAGGATGCTACCTCTGCAGATTTGAACCGCAAAAACTCATCATTTTCTTTTCAATCTAGAAATAGTTAAATTCATTGTACAAAAGCACAGTATTTACACGTATGTCCTGAAACGTTTTTGACTTCACTAACCAATGCAAGCTTGCTATAAATCATTCCAATCATTCTGAACATCGAAAGTCATATTAACACCAACGGGACTTAGTGAGAGCAAAAGTTATATTTTATGAATCTTAAAAGTTAAATCTCCAAGCGATAAATGAACAACTCAAAGAACTAAATCCCAGTAATTTTATGAAACCAGAACCAAGAAGAGAGCTACGGGCAAACCAGGTCGTAACATATCTCCCAGACAAACCTAAATATGTAAATCGAGATTTTAGGTCTACATATACGTATTGCATCAAATCAATTAACTCGCAAAATAAGGGAATATGAATAGAAAATCACTGAAATATTAAATTCGTTCCTTTGTCTACAAAAAGTCTTCAATTTCATTTTAAAAAAAAAACAACTTAAAATGTCTCACAGACGATCAAAATGATCTACTCATCAACGCTTGCATTCTCGCCGCTCTTGACGTTGTGCTTCCTTGCATACCTCTGGTTCCTCAGAAACTTAGGATCCATCTGTAACATTTCACCAAAGAGAGAACATAAAAAGCAAATCAAAACTCTGAAACTAAAAATTGAAATATGGGTAGTTAGTTAGGTTTGAACATCTGTAAGGACTTACCCCTCTGGTGGGAGTGTGACGGTGCCTTCTTGGCTTCTTGATTCCGTTCTTGTGGGCCTTGGCCGACTGATTATGCGCCGTGTGATTCTTCGATTTGGCCATCTCTGTGAACACGCCGCAATAACGCTATTCAATCAAATCACGAACGGAACAACGGAGAGAAAGAAGACAGATAATCGGAGGGATAGAAGAAGCTAACCTGAGTCAGGGAAGAGAGTAGGAAAGATCTGCTCGGCTAGGAATGCTTTCCGCGATTCAAATACGGTCTCCGCAACGAAACCCTAATTACTAGATGTATCTTTATAGTCAAGTTTAAATTACTAAAGTGCCCTAATAGATCGTTTGGGCTTATACAGATTCCGCCCGTTTCGAATCGTATAAAGCCCATCAAATTTTGGACGTATGGGCCTATAAATTAGTAAGACGATCATTTTCAATCACCATGCTTGCTCAACAAACCCAGCTAAGACCCTTGCATTGCTATTACAGAAAATCAACACACTCTACATTCGAATCAATTTCTAAAAAGCTAAAAGCTAGTGTTTTTCAAACATTCTACTTTCCTTATAATTTTATTTTTGATTTATTTTAATAGTTAAAATTTGTATAACTATCCATTTGATAATATATCTAAATTTAAATCAGGTCAAATAATAAATTAAAAATAAAAAATTTATGGTGGAGTCCACCAATCTCATTTTTTTCGTTGACAAAAGTCATCTTTTTTTTAAAGTGGAGTCCACCACTTTTCTTTTTAAAAATGCACACACCTAAACTTGAACTCAAGTTCCCACAAAAGATAACAAATAACATGAACCATTAGATCAAATCAATATTTTATGTATATATCATATATTTAATATATATAATATAGAATTATTGAAAATTAGCAAATACGAGAGTTAAACTCGTTATTCTTGAGTTTAAATAGTGGAGAGTGAACCGATTGAATTGATGTATTTTTGTAAATATTATAAACATATTTGTATTAATAAAATTAATTAATTAATAATTTATAATTATAATTGTTTATAATTACATATATATATAATTTATAATTAAATTAAATTTATCTATATAAATTATAAATAATTAAATTATCTATATTATAATTAAATTATATTTATATTAGATAATATAAATAGACGTCTCTTCTTCCATCTCCTACAAGTCTTATATCTCTTCCAAACCCTTCATCTCCAACAATTGCGACATCCTCAATGGCCACATGCTCAATAGCCATATAGTAGTAGTTGATTTGTAGGAAATGTGAATTGTAAGTTAGATAAAATTATGTAGTTGTGTATAACTGAGTATCAATAGATACTACTACATGTTATTGTACAATCTAATATCAAATTATACAACTATTAACAGAAAATATGTTTGGATTGCATAGATTGCAGGATATTGCGCCACTTGCACCGGGACCTTTATTCTTCAAAATCGCTGAGTATGCTAAAATTTGCAAGCTAACATCAAATTGTAAAAATTTCAGCACATTGACTGAGATTGCCTGACCTAAGGATGTACATGCTTTTAATGTATTTATGATGAACTTTTTGTGTCTTTATGTCTTTAGATACTTTTGGTTTTATGTGGCTTTATGTGGATGTTTGCAGAATTTTGATTATGTATTTATGTATTTTTGGCTTTATGTGAATGTTGGCGTTCACACTTCACGTTCTCAGTGGTTGGTCGATGGGTAGAAGAAGATTTTCTAGCAAGAAATCTTCGATTTAGACTAAGATTTGATTTAATAGTGAGAAGAGAGGAGATTTGATTTGTTGGAGAAAAAAAATTGAAGGTGAGTGTTGGTGGTGATGGTGGTGGTGGTGGTGAGAGTAATGAAGACAATCCAAGTCCATCTAAGTGGGTGAAAAAGAAAACATGTCCTGAATACAACAGAGTTTTTGAGAATACAATTGAATACAACTATGTAAATAACAAATACAACTGAGTTTTGAAAATACAACTAAATTTTGAGAATAACTCTGAATACAATTGAATAGTATGAATAAAACTGAGTACGACGTGCTAAATCACACGCGCCCTCACGCGTGTTCACTCTACTGTTCAATAAAATAATAATTGAAAGAATATGAGATTTAGAGATTTGTAGAATGAGAGAATGAGAGATTAGAGAGAATTAGAGAATAAGAGAAAAGAATGATTTTATTAGAAAATGAGAATTATGAATTCTTACTTACAAAATGTGAAGAGAGTAAAGTATTTATACTAATCTAGTCTAGGCTTGTTTGGATACAAGGATAGCCTTATACACAAATGGCTTACAAGGATAACATAATTCTATAATACAAACAAGCCTTAGACTCTCCTTTTTACATACATATAAATCGCCATTTATCTAGAAATGAAGGCTTTCATAAATTCATCATTTCTTCTTCATTCCAACACTCCCCCTCAAGCTTAAGACATAAGATGTTTAAGCTTGCAACCATGAAGCATTACCTCATTAAAAACCTAGAGAAGGAAAACCCAATTGGGACAAAACCTTTTCTAGGGAAAAAGAGTATAACACTCCATGTTGGGATCATTGGTGTGGAATGGTCATGAGGCCAAGTCTTGGATAGATTGAGGCGCCAGTTTTAAGAGATGTTGCCTTGGTAAATACATCAGCTAGTTGGTCCTCACTCCTTGTATAGCAAGGTAAAATGATACCTTTCCCAATAGCTTCTCTAACTTTGTGGCAGTCCACTTCTATATGCTTGGTCCTCTCATGAAACACTGAATTGGAGGCTATGTGAATGGCAGCTTGATTATCACAATGAATGGTGATAGGTTCCTCACACTCCACGGCTAAGTCACCCAAAATTTGTTTCAGCCAGATGCATTCAGTAGTGAGCTTCCTCATTGCTCTATACTCTGATTCTGCACTAGAACATGAAACCACCTTTTGCTTCTTGGTTTTCCAAGTCACAAGGTTTCCACCTATGAAAGTACAATATCCAGTAGTACTTCTCCTATCTTCCCTATATCCTGCCCAATCTGCATCACAATAACCAACCACATTTGTGTTTTTATTGTTACCCATCCATATACCTTGTTCATGTGTGCCTTTTAAGTATCTTAGAATTCGCATGGCCATCTCCCAATGTCTCATCTTTGGTCCTTGCATGTGTTGTGATACCTGATTCACAGCAAAACATAAATCTGGTCTAGTGATGGTTAAATAAATAAGCTTACCAACCACTTTCCTATAGAGCTTAGGATCATTAAAATCAATTTCTTCAACTAGCTCCCCCTTAGTTGCGATTTTGTAGCCTTCCTCTAAGGGTGTTTTGGCTGGCTTAGCTTCCATCATACCTGTGGATGTTAGTAAATCTACAATATACTTCCTTTGAGAGAGAAAGAGACCTTCCTTAAACCTACATACTTCAATTCCTAAGAAGTATTTAAGTTCTCCTAAATCCTTTATATCAAAGACACTCTTTAAGTAATCTTTAGTAGATGCAATACCAACACTATCATTACCAGATATGATTATATCATCTACATAGATAAGGATTACCACAATACCTTCCTTACCTTTTAATGTGAAAAGAGTATGTTCCACTTCAGATCTTTTAAAACATTTATCCATTAAGGTTACACTTAGCTTGTGGTACCAAGCTCTTGGAGATTGTTTAAGACCATAAATAGCCTTCCTTAACCTCAGTATATTACCGCTTCCAACCTCATCTTCTAGGCCAGGTGGAGGTGACATGTAAACCTCTTCTTCTAGTTCACCTTGTAAGAAAGCATTCTTGACATCCATTTGCCACAATTCCCACTCAAGATTAGTAGCAACAGTAAGCACAACATTGACAGAATGTAGCTTAGCAACAGGAGCAAATGTATCCCTATAATCCTCACCATATGTCTGAGTAAAACCCCTAGCTACCAACCTAGCTTTATATCTATCAATTTCACCATTGCTTTTGTATTTAATGGTAAAAATCCATTTAGAACTTACAGCCTTCTTTCCTTTTGGTAAAGTGGCTGAAGCATATGTACCATTCCTCTCCATAGCTTGTTTCTCAGCTGAGATAGCTTCCCTCCATTCCTTTATAGACATAGCTTCTTCATATGTCTTCGGAATCTGCTCATTGTCAAGACTAGAAATAAAAGCAACATGAGTAGAAGGTAGGTGTGCAATATTACAAACTCCCTGGTCATGATGAACTACAACATTTCCATTGTAGAAAACTGGTGGATTTCTTTGTCTTGTGCTTCTCCTTAACACTGTAGGTGGAGCCTCCTCTTCTTCACTCAAAACTTCAATGAGAGTAGGTCTAGATCTTTTGGAAGCTGAAGCTAGAATGGAATCCTCTCCTGCTGAGTCTTGTTGGACATGAGTAGAGGTTTCTCCTCCCCCATGTTCAAGAGGAAGAAGCCCAGGAGAACCAGGAAAGGATGATGGCCGAGACAAACCGGAAGGATCAGATGCGGCTGGACTAGATGGACCGGAAGGGCCTGATGCGGCTGGGCAAGATGGACCGGAAGCGGGGCTTGAACGGTCTTGTGGACCAGGCTGAACCACGGGTCCACGGCTACTTGCAACTGGGGCAGGTGATGAGACTATGTGCTGACCACCTCTTATTCCAATACTTTCCAAGAGTTTTCTCAAGTATTCAGCTTGATCAGTTCTTGTTGATGAGATGTCTTTAAATTGTTCCCAAGTTCCCTCTTCAAAAAAACCTTTTTCTTCTTGGAACTTGACATCTCTAGACACCAAGACTCTTCTAGTCTCTGGGTCATAACATTTGTACCCTTTTTGTGTGGATGAATATCCAATGAACATAGCTTTGGTACTCTTTGGTTCCAGCTTGTTCCTTTGCTCCCTTGGAACTAATACAAAACAAACACAACCAAAAACTCTTAAGTGATCAATATTAGGTCTAGTTTTGTTTAGTACCTCAAATGGAGACAGGTCATCTAGGACTTTTGTAGGAGTCCTATTAATCAAGTAGCATGCAGCTACAAGGGCATCTCCCCAAAATCGTTTAGGTACTTTCATGTGGAACATCATTGTTCTCACAACTTCCATTAAATGTCTATTCTTCCTTTCAGCTACTCCATTTTGTTGTGGAGTGTAAGGACAGCTTGTCTGATGTTCAATGCCATGTTTAGCTAGATGTTCTTGAAGTCTGGTACTAGTGTATTCTCCTCCATTATCTGTTCTAAAGCATTTAATTCTAGCATTGTATTGATTAGTAACATATGCTTGAAAGTTTAAAAATGCATCATATACTCTATCTTTAGAACAAAGTAATGTGACCCATGTATATTTAGACTTTTCATCAATAAATGTCACAAAATATTTATGGTTTTCTCTAGATGGAAATGGAGATGTCCAAACATCAGAATGCACCAATTCAAAACAATTTTCATATGTATGCATAGATTTTTCAAAAACTGTTTTACAATGTTTCCCAAGAATACAAGAATCACACAACTCTTTTGGCATTTGTAAACCAGGAACAAGTAAGTCAAGTGCTCTTGGATGAGGATGTCCTAATCTAGCATGCCACAAATCAGAATCAGAACTAAATGACCTAGCCTGAAGAGCCGATTCCAATGTACTAATATTATTCATGTTGTCAAGAACATACAAATCATCTTTTGTGGTTCCTTGTCCAAAACATCTCCTAGTTTCAATATCCTGAAAATAGAAATCATTAGGACCAAAAATTGCATGACAATTGAGATCAGTAGTAGCTCTTTTAACAGATAGCAAGTTAGATGTAAAAGATGGCATATAAAATGCTTTAGATTCTTTATCAAACAACTTCAATTTTCCTATGCCTTTAATTGGTACTTTGATTCCATTAGCAATAAGAACATTCCTTAAGGCAGGTTCTACATTTTCTAGCAATTCTAAATCACTAATCATGTGATGAGAAGCACCAGAATCAACAACCAAAGATTTAGGAGCATTAGAAGTAAAAAGAGTTTGAAAAGAAGCATGAAAAGTTTTACCCATCACATTGCTATCCTTTAGTGCCTTGATAAGGGCTTCTAAGTCTGATCTTGTCACAAATTCTGATGCTTGTGGCATGGTATTAGTGGAGGCTGAGACAGGAAGTGAACCGCTGCTTCCAACTGCCCTTGATGACCCAACACCGTGAGCTTGCCTGGCCGAGGGCATGGCCGGATGCAGTGTAGGGCGTGAAGCCCATGATGGCCTCAGATGAGGGTGGAGTTCCCAACAATCCTTCTTTGCATGACCATCCTTCTTGCAATGATCACAAAATTGCCTCCTCTTCCTAGAAGCATTTGTTGGCTTGAAGAAACTTTTGTGAGCAGCTACTAGTTCAGCTTTGTTGCCAAACAATCCATGTGATCCTTGCTCCTTTTGAACTTGAGCACACACTTCCTCCAAGCTAGGCAACTTATCAGACCTGAGAATATGCTTAATAAGATCTGAGTAAGTAGAATTAAGAGTTAAAAGTAACCCAAACACCTTATCTTGTTCCTTTCTTTCAAGGAGTACAAGTGGTTCAATAGTGGCTGGCCTTAGCATTTCTAGCTCAGCCCACAAAGCTCTGAATGAGCCATAGTGCTTTGTGAATTCAGCATCCTCCTGCCTTAATTCATTCAAAGCCTTCTTTACTTCAAAAATTCTCAAAAGGTTAGTGGTGTTTCCATACACCTTAAGCAAAGTGTCCCATAGATCTTTTGCATTTTCACAAAAAGAATAAGCTTCTAAAAGATCACTAGCAAGAGAATTTTGTAAAATAGAAAGTACCAACTGATCTTCTTGGTACCATTTGGCTTGAGCTGCATCACTCACTTCAGCCACTTCATTGTCTTCAATGCCATTTGTGGCAATATGATTCCAAAGACCTTTACCACCCAATGTGGTTTTCATGGTCCTAGACCATAAGAGATAATTTGCTCCATGTAGAATTACTGGAGCTCTAAGGGATGCCTGAATTTCCATACTTAAAAGGCAATATAGGTCAGTAAATCAGAAAAAAAAAAAAAAAATCGTGATACCAGAGTGGAGCCGGCTAGGCGAGAATAAGATGCTGGTCACGCTAGTTGGGTTGGGTTGGGCGTGAACGGCTTCTTTCTGGTCACGCTCAGGTCTCTTGGTCACAGCTTCTGTTCAACAGGTTGCTTGGTCAAGAGTTCAGCTGGAAGTTGGTTGGTCGGGACGTGGTCACACTTGCAAATGACTTGGTCGGGACACTCGCTTGTTTTGATACCAGACGTGATAGCTCTGTTGTCGGGACACTCGGATACAACGCTAATCACACAAGTCTATATCTGCAAGATACAGCTTACTATACAAGAAGGGAGGCAAGGGAAAGAGCTAAGTGTATCCACAGAATTAAGTGTGAAGCAAGAAACCAACAACTTGCAGTTCAAGTAACTAATAACAACCTATAACTACTTGTAACTAACTTTTAACCAATGCTTGCAACAGGATTTCAAGAAAATCAATCTTGAAGCCCTAAACCTATTGGATTGACTTGAAATTTCGTATTAACCCTCAAAAGACACTAATTAAACTTTCTAGATTCAAAGAATTAAAGAAAACTGAGTAAGAATTAGGATTATATCACCAGAGTATTGATACAGATGGTTTCGGACGTCTCTGAGGAAAACTTCAAGAAAACCCTTTACACTTAATGAAATCGAGTTCCGCTTTCTTTAAACAGAAACTAGACTCACAGGGCTTGAGTTTAGGCTTTTGAAAATCACGATTTGATGAAAAATTGACCTCGAGATGACCTGGGGAATATAGAGGTTCGAAACAAACGCGATCACGAACACCTCTTGGAAGAAAATTCGTATCTTTTGATTTTCTGGGCCAAATGATGCGATTTTGGTGACTATGGATGCGGAATTCGCCGATGCACACTCCAGAGAAAGCCGATCGTCAATTGGAGTCGTGGATTGATCGCAATTTGATTTGCAAGATGACGTTCGAAATTGATCCAGAAACAGATGAAGAACAAGATGAATTCTTGTTGAATTAATGAAAGAATGATGAAATTTACCCAGATTTGATGTAACCTGGCTCTGATACCATGAAAAAATATGAGATTTAGAGATTTGTAGAATGAGAGAATGAGAGATTAGAGAGAATTAGAGAATAAGAGAAAAGAATGATTTTATTAGAAAATGAGAATTATGAATTTTTACTTACAAAATGTGAAGAGAGTAAAGTATTTATATTAATCTAGTCTAGGCTTGTTTGGATACAAGGATAGCCTTATACACAAATGGCTTACAAGGATAACATAATTCTATAATACAAACAAGCCTTAGACTCTCCCTTTTACATACATATAAATCGCCATTTATCTAGAAATGAAGGCTTTCATAAATTCATCATTTCTTCTTCATTCCAACAATAATAAATATTATGCGTTCACGCTTGTTTACACTAGAAGCGTTCACAGTGTAGTTGTACATAGTAATATAAATAACACATAGTTATATAAAATGTTACATTATGGTTTTTTTAGTTATATCGATATTTGTAGTCAATTTTATGAGTTTTATCAACTATATTATGTTACTAAATTAGGATTTGAAAACTTTCATAGTAATAGATTTTCGAAATTAAATGTTTTTAGCAATTTGCATACTAATGATCAAACAAGTTAACAACACATATAAATTTAGGGTTTGTAAGATTAAAACAGTTTATTTTCACTAAATTGGATATCATAATTAATGGGATAAACGCTGGTTTTAGTATCTCAAATACCATAAAACCCAAACCCTAAACCCAAACCCTAATCCCTAAACCCTAAACCATAAATCATGAACCCTACAACGTAGTTGTACCAGTAATACACAGTTGTATTTTCTAGTATATAGTTGTACGAGCAATACACAGTTATTTCAATCCCTGAAACCTGATAATACCTTGTAATACACAGTAGTTTCACACAGTAATCAGTCAATGCACAATGCATCATCAAATAATACTTGAAGCACAAATCATGTATTTCAATTTTGATATATTTCTTCTTCCTTGTTTCCATAAGAGTTGTTATAGCATGGGCACATGAATACTTATCAAGATCTAATCGCTAGCATATGCATTTTTTCATTTTCAGATCAACCAAATAAATATTATCATCTTCTCCACACACTTTAACATTATCACATTCAACTTTTCCCCCTCAGCACACAAAGATTAAAACAGTTTATTTTCACTTTTTATAGATTAATAATTGGATATCATAATTAATGGGATAAACGCTGGTTTTAGTATCTCAAATACCATAAAACCCAAACCCTAAACCCAAACCCTAATTCCTAAACCCTAAACCATAAATCATGAACCCTACAACGTAGTTGTACCAGTAATACACAGTTGTATTTTCTAGTATATAGTTGTACGAGCAATACACAGTTATTTCAATCCCTGAAACCTGATAATACCTTGTAATACACAATAGTTTCACACAGTAATCAGTCAATGCACAATGCATCATCAAATAATACTTGAAGCACAAATCATGTATTTCAATTTCGATATATTTCTTCTTCCTTGTTTCCATAAGAGTTGTTATAGCATGGGCACATGAATACTTATCAAGATCTAATCGCTAGCATATGCATTTTTTCATTTTCAGATCAACCAAATAAATATTATCATCTTCTCCACACACTTTAAACTCAAGGAAAAAACTTTTTAACATTATCACATTCAACTTTTCCCCCTCAGCACACAAAGAGTGCAACTCTTTCTCAATAAAATGCACCAACATCCCATCATTGAGAGAATTATGTCGATTCTTGTTGAACCATTTAACTAGTTTTGAAATAATGACATCGATCATCGGTAGAAGAGAGTACTTTCTTGTTTTCTCAATACCGCGTTAATAGACTCACATGAATTGTTTGTGTACATGTTGTACATATCTCCCGAGAAATAACATCTTGCTCATTTCCAAGTTTCACGACAACTTTTATCAAGATAATCCTCTGTCGCAGGATAATCTTCCCTCGCACTATACTTGAAACGAAATTGGTCTGATTACTTACAGCTTCCACATGCGTACCAGATTGCATTGCTTTTGATTCATTATACCTTGAAAACAATAAAATTCAACATTAATTATACTCGGTTGTTTTCAGTTGTATATGTTTACCATAGTTGTAATCAGTTGTATTTTTTGCTCAAGTTATAATATTCTAACATAATTGTATTCATTTGTATTTTTGTAACACTCAGTTGTACTTTCTCTGTAATAAATAAAACGATATACCTTTTAAATTCTATAACTAAACTATCATTAAATCCTGAAACTAACATCTAAATGATGCACATAACCTGCAATGAAGAACTGGAGCTCAAATTCCGTTCAAATCCTCTTCAAACGCCAAAACCACAAATCAACCAACTTTTAGCCCCATGTTAATGGCAAAAAAGAGTTTTCAGAGCTGAAAAACGGACAAAAATGCTTTTGCGGACGAGTGTACACAAGTGTGCAAGTATAAAGTTAATAGAAAAAGAAGAAAGAATAAGAAAAAAATTGAAAAAAAAATAATTTAGGAAGGTGTGACCACATTAATGGCTAAAAAAGAAGAAGATAATTTTTGTGGGTCCTATAAAAATAATTCTTTTGTATTTAATGAAGGGAAGAGAAAGAGAATGATTTTTAATTAAATAAAAATAAAATAAAAGAAGAAAGGGTAAATGATGGAAAATGTGGTAGAAAATTTTGTGCCACCCATATGGAGAGTGTGTTAGAAATAAGAGTAGTGTGGTTGACACACTCTCTATCCATAGAGAATGTTTTAGAATTTGACCCCTCTATATTCATTGTCTTGACATAGAACATAATATATAGAACAAGCATATACTACTAAATAGAAGAAAAAATCATAATCAACACAGATCAACTAATCACGATTATCTCAATGAGGTGAGGGATGTTCAATTGTGGGAATAGATGATCTAAATTTGGCATTTTAAGAGGCTGAAGGATTCAAATGGCTATGTATTTGCGTCTTCTGCTTAGATTAAATCGTACTCAGCTGACTACGTTCAAGATATTATTGGGTATACTTCTATGCATGTGTTCCCCATCTCTATCTCACGGTTGCAGGAGCTCCTTCCCTTCCAGTGTTTTGAAGCCCAACGTTTAAGCCTGTCCAAAGAGGTGTGGTGGAGGAGATAAGAGCTACTCTTTTATCAATGCCTTTGAGTAAAAGTCTTGGGCTTGACAGTTACTCGATGGAGTTTTTCAGAAGTTCCTGGAGGCTCATTGGCCCCAATGTTACAGCGGCAGTACAAGAATTATTTAGGAATGAGAGGTAATTAAAGGATTTTAACACAACTGTTATTTGTCTCATTCCAAAACAGCACCACGTGTCTACCTTTGGGGATTACAGGCCAATAAGTTGTTACAATACAACTTACAAGTTGATCTCCAAGATTATTACTAATAGATTAAAGCCTGTTTTGTTAGACTGCATCAGCCCAAACCAGGCTGCTTTCTTGAAGGGCCGGAGCTTGGGGGAAAATATTTTGCTCACGTCTAAGCTAATCTGGAATTATGATACTAGATCTTGCCCAAAGAGTTATATGCTCAAAGTTGATATTAGGAAAGCCTTTCACGTAAATCATCCTGAAAAATCATCTGGTTCTTCAATTATATTCACATAAATCATGGATTATCTTTCCTCATTACTATTGAACCAAGATGGTCTAATTGATTTATTCCAACATTCAAAAACTTCTGGTTTACTATACATTTTATCTCTATTATACTAAACCTTGTGTAGTACAATCCAATAGAGACTGTCCAAGTTTCTCTAAATTATTTTTATTGTCTTAGGTAATACTTGTGATTTGAATGTATTTGAGCATTTCATTCACTCCTGTGATTAGTCTTAAAATTCCAAAATCGTATAGAATTATTTTGTGAACGAATGGCTCATCCATCTCATTTCTAGTGTAAACATAATCTTATGAATATTCCATTTATTATGGAATATGGGTTTTATAACACTCCCCCTCGAGATGATAGCATTGTAAGTTATTTTAGAATCAACATGCCCTATTTGGGTCATGTATTATTTCTTATATCCTATTAAACAAAATTTTCTAAAACATGAGACTTTCATAAAAATAATGGTAATGAAATTTAACCATGACATTCATTAGTTACATTAAACTAAGTTTTCCATCAATCAATCAATTCACTCAAATTTCATGACTATAATAATAAGTATGATAGTATTTATGCAAATTTTGGAATATAAATCATATATGTATAAATCATATAAGGAATAAATGAAGATTTCATATAAAATATATTTTAGTAAATTATGGAAAGTGAAATTATGGAAAGCATGCGACAACTCAGTATTCCAAACACATAAATGAGTGAAAGCAGAAGTAGATAGCAAGAAAGGATTGTCCACAAAGTTTGTATTCAATGGTTTGGCTTGGTTTGCAGCAGTATTGGGAGCTCGAGTCCACAACCACGGAGCAACAGTGGTGGCAAAGGAAATGGAACCCGTAGCAACAATGCAAAAACCGTCGAGGCTCATGAGGATGAAATGGTAAGTCAAATTTATATATTATTTACTAAATTTTAGTATCTTATTTAATTTGGTTTTTTTTTTTTTTTGTTAAGACGTCCAAATAGGTTGGATTTCATAGCTGATATTCACACCAACAAAAAACGGGTGTGATTCGAGATTTTAAAACAAGAGAACTGGTCGAGAATCTGAAAAAGATGAAAGAGGATCTCATCACTCAGAGGACTGAAGCTCATCAAACAATGAACTGATCTACTTTATCTTCCAATCAACTAAGTCGAAAAAATCAACCAAAGTGTTCTTGAGGTATAATAATCAATCAAAATACAGTTAAACTTCGATAAATGAATGTTCGATAATGAATAACCTCGTCAAATAAATAAATTTTTCCAGTCCCGACTTGGGCTAATGAGCTAAATGAATAATTTTGCTAAATGCATTAATGAATAATTTGTTTGAAATCTTTAAAGACCCTATATAAATATAAATGAATAATCATCACATTTCATTAAATATATATATATATATATCTATTAAAAAAAATCAACAATGTTTGTATAATTATTCATTGTTTTACAAACAAAAATTATGTAGTATTTTATTTTTTTCACCAAAATTCATCTTTTTTTTGTTAACTTAACTTAGTGACTTTTAATATCCCCTTAACTCCGTGGGGTATTGGGTTCAAACCCCAGATCAATGTCATGAATTTTAGAGGTGGTCACCATTGTGTCACATGATTTCGACACCAAAATTCATCTTATCCTTGATTTTTTCTATCGCAAACAAAACTTTATAAATATTTTGCTTGTATTGTAAAAAGTAGTTTTATAAGGTGATTGGAAACCATCAAATTGAATGTCAAAAAAGATTATAAGAATAATTTTTCTTATTGATTTTTTTAATAACTCCCTTAAAATTAAAAACTCTTTATGATCTCTCTATCACTTTCTTAGGTGATAATATTCATCACTAAAACTTATGTTTATATAGATTACAATGAATTTTAAGAACTAGAAAACTTTTTTTCATTATACATTAATATAGAAAACTTCCTTTTTATAGTTTTAGAAAACTTCATTTTAAAATTTTTAAACTTTTTTTTTAATTTGCAGTTTTCAAACTTCAATATTTGCAAAAATACTATCTAATAAATAAAAATTCATTTATCAATAAATAAATATATTATTTATTTATCGATAAATAAATAATTTTGCTAAATGAACATTTTTTTTTGTTGGTCCCAAAAATATTTATTTATAGAGGTTTGACTGTAGATATAATATTTCATGGAGTTACATCTTGTGACCTGAGAAATGGGAGCAGAGCTTCCTACTCAGTCATTGGCTCGGTTCACTGTTAAACGTAGATCAAGTACTACAGCAGAGCTTCAATATACTTTTTGTAGACCTCGTCTGCACTATATTCAACATCTACCCAGATTTAAAGTTTAAAACCAAAAACTACCCAAGTCATTAAGAAAAATAGAGCATGTGATTCTCTTTACAACAACGGAAGTTCAAAGGATATCAAGAGTCAAAAGGAAACTAAAAGTAACACACATCAAGGTTTACTGATACAAGCCTGGATCAGGATCTTGTTGTGTTTGATCAGAAGAGAATCTTGATTCTGAACAATCACGAGATGGGGAAGCGAATTGGACCACTCGAACTATGGGTTGATCGAGATACACCAAGGATGATCCTGCAAACACGTTAGTGGTTTGAAGGTTCACAAATTCTAAGAATTCTACTCGACGGCTAGCTAGGTTTAGACTCAAGGTTTTGTTCAAAAAGTTCTATTTGTCATTAATTGACCTAAAGAGTTTAAATAATGTTGTCAATAAGTTTCTGGGCGAATTTCCTCTTGCCTCATAAAGAAACTTGGCCCAAAACTCAAAAACAACAAATACAATGCATAAAAAATGGGCCCTAAACATTTGGGCCAACTTTGGACAAAATAAAGAGAAGAAAAATATGAAAAAAAGAATGAAAGGCCCATCAAAAAGAAGGCCGAAAATTAGAGAAGAAAAATAAGTTTTCTACTCTAAACACACTAAGGGTGTTGCCTCGTTAAAACCTATTTCGGAAAACCCAGTGGGACAAAACCGAAAGTAGGAAAAAGAGTACAATTCCTTAGCATGATTTTACGGTGTCTTTACTTAGTGATAGTAAAGACACCAAGTGAAGCTGGTCGTGCATGAAGAAGATCGCCGGTGAGAAGTGGTAGTGATCCGAGCTTAGCTGAGCTGGTGGTCAAGTTAGTTATGTCTGGTCCGTCTTCTTTCCGCTCCAGCAAGTGCTTCACGAAATGGTTGAATTTGAAGCTAATTGCCTTTGCTCTTTGACGTGTGATCGGTCCACTTGGCACTTGCGGCGTAAGATCCTCCAAGTCTGGCTCGTTTGACGTTGGTGCGGTTCCAATGTCCTCATCATTCCCTCCCTCTTCCGAAGGTTTTGTCCTCAAAACTGGATTATCACCTGTATCAAAAAAAAGATAAGTCAGCAACGTTGAATGTAGAAGAAACATTAAACTCACCTGGAAGCTCCAGCTGGTAGGCGTTGTCGTTGATCTTTCGGATAATCTTGAATGGTCCGTCTCCTCTTGGCGCCAACTTGTTCTTTCTCTTTTGAGGGAATCGCTCGGTCCGCATGTGGAGCCAAACCCAATCTCCTTCCTTGAAGCTTACAGCCTTGCGACTCTTGTTGGCCTGTTTTTGGTAAGCTTCCGTCCTCTTTTCGATGTTGTCTCTAGCCCTCTGGTGCAGTTTCTTGACAGACTCGGCTTTGGTCTCGCCTTCTAAACTAACAATCTCGGCAGGAGGCAATGGTGTTAGGTCTAAAGGCGAATGCGGGTTAAATCCGTAGACAATCTCGAACGGAGATAGTTTTGTGGCCGAGTGGACAGCTCGGTTATAAGCAAATTCAACGAACGGTATGCACTCGAGCCAGCTCTTTATGTTCCGTCCAATGGTGGCCCGAAGCAGTGTGGATAGCGTTCGGTTGACGACCTCTGTTTGACCATCAGTCTGCGGATGGCAAGTTGTGGAAAATACTAATTTAGTTCCGAGCTTTTTCCAGAGAGATCTCCAGAAATGGCTCAGAAACTTTGTATCTCGATCTGACACGATAGTCCTCGGGATGCCATGAAGTCGTACCACTTCCTTGAGAAACAAATTAGCGGTTTGACTCGCATCGTTCGTCTGGGCACAAGAATGAAATGTGCCATCTTCGAAAACCGATCTACTACGACAAAGATGGAATCCTTGTGGTTTTGCTTTGGTAAGCCTAACACAAAGTCCATGGATATGTCGGTCCAAGGTATAGTAGGAATTGGCAGAGGCATATATAGGCCGTGGGGATGGGCTTTTGACTTGGCCCGTTTACAAATTAGACACCGTGCACAATGGGCCTCGACATCTCGCCTCTGGTGCGGCCAAAAAATGCTCTTTTAGCATGTCGAGCGTCTTGTCTACCCCGAAGTGACCCATAAGTCCTCCTCCGTGAGCCTCCCTTAACAACAAATCCCGAATGGATCCTCTCGGGATGCACAATCTCTTTTCCTTGAAAAGAAATCCGTCAAAGAGATAGTACTTGCTGTAGGCTCCCTTTCCGTGTTCTCGAAATATTTCCTTGAAATCATCGTCTGTCTCATACAAATCTTTAATCAATTCGAATCCCAGCACTTTAGATTCCATGATTGAGATAAGTCCGTATCTCCGAGACAAGGCATCTGCGACGACGTTTTCCTTTCCTTTCTTATACTTGATGACGTAAGGGAACGTCTCGATAAATTCTAGCCATCGTGCGTGACGGCGTTTCAGCTTCGTTTGACCCTTGAGATGTTGAAGGGTTTGGTGGTCGGTGTGAATAACACACTCTCGGGAAAGCATGTAATGCTGCCACGTCTCCATGGCTCTAACCAATGCGTACAACTCCTTGTCATAAGTAGGATAGTTCAACGGCGCACCGCTGAGTTTCTCACTGAAGTACGCAACCGATCTGCCACCTTGTGTCAGCACGGCTCCTATCCCGACGCCAGATGCGTCACATTCGACTTCAAATGTTCTGTTGAAATCTGGGAGAGCTAACACGGGAGCGTGAGTCAATCTGTCCTTAAGGAGCTGAAAAGCTCGATCTTGCTCTTCTCCCCAAGAAAACTCGCGGTTTTTCTTGATCACGGACGTTAACGGAGCTGCAATTGTGCTGAAGTCGCGGACAAAGCGTCTGTAGAAGCTCGCTAAGCCATGGAAACTCCGCACTAGACTGATACTAGTCGGCGTGGGCCAATCCTTTATGGCTTTAATCTTTTCTTCGTCGACTTTTAAACCCTGAGAGCTTACGACAAAGCCGAGGAACACGACTTGATCAGTGCAGAACGTGCACTTCTTAAGATTTGCGTACAACTTCTCCTTTTGAAGTGTACGAATCACCATCTCAAGATGTGACACATGGTCAGAGTACGACGCACTATAGATAAGGATGTCGTCGAAATAAATGACGACAAACTTACTAATGTATGGTCTAAGAACGTGGTTCATTAGACGCATAAACGTACTTGGTGCGTTTGAGAGTCCAAATGGCATGACCAACCATTCATACAGCCCTTGTTTCGTCTTGAATGCAGTCTTCCATTCATCTCCTTCCCGCATTCTGACTTGGTGATATCCGCTCTTTAGATCTATCTTGGAAAACACGGTAGCACCACTAAGCTCATCTAGCATGTCGTCCAATCTCGGAATCGGATGACGATACTTGATGGTGATGTTATTGATGGCGCGACAATCAACACACATCCTCCAACTGCCGTCCTTCTTTGGAACTAGAAGGACCGGAACCGCGCACGGGCTGAGACTTTCCCTGACATACCCTTGGGACATCAGTTCCCGTATTTGGCGCTCAAGTTCTTGAGCTTCCTCTGGGTTAACCCGGTAAGCGGCTCGGTTGGGCAACTGGGCACCTGGAACAAAATCAATGTTATGCTCAATCCCTCTAACTGCCGGAAGTCCAGGAGGCAGCTCCTCGGGGAATACATCGGCATAACTCTCTAGTAGTTCTTTCACCTCAGATGGCAGCTTCAGGTCTATATTTTGAGCACTTAGAAAATCTTTGTACATTAGCAAGATAGCAGGCGTTTCTTTTCTACTAACGGCCTTTCGTATGTCTCCAGAGTTAATAAGAAAGTTTTCATTACGCTTTCTTTCATCCTTGGCCATTTGAACCTGCATCTCATGTACTTCTCGAGGTGTCAATGGTGCTAAGTTATACTTGTGTCGTTCATGCTCGAATGTATACAAGTTCGTCCGTCTGTTGTGTGTAGTTTCCTTATCGAATTGCCATGGACGTCCTAGCAATAAATGACCAGCCTGCATTGGCACTACGTCACATAACACTTGATCCTTGTAACGTCCCACGCTAAATGAAACGTTAACTTGATCAGATATGGGTAGTATGGCCTTGTCATTGAGCCATCTCAACTTATAAGGGTGTGGATGTTTGGTCCTCTTTAAGCCGAGCTTATCTACCATGTAGGCACTGGCTACGTTCGCACACGAACCTCCGTCTATGATCAGCGAGCACACTTTTCCTTGGATTGTGCATCGAGAGTGGAATATGTTCTCTCGCTGAACGACCTCATCGGGATGAACCATCGTGTTGAGAACTCGTCTCATCATCAAGAGTTCTCCGGTGTCCGGGTATTCAAGGTCGTCTTCTCCGGACTTGCCCAGGTCATCCTCTGCTTCATCCTCTGATTCGTACTCTCCAGCTGGAGTGAGAATCATGGCTCGTTGGTTAGGACACTCCCGAGCCATATGTCCTCTTCCATTGCACTTAAAGCATTGGATGTCTCGACTTCTTGTAGAATGTGTAGTAGTGACCGGCTGCTGAGACGTTCTAGGGCCCGGTCGCTGAGTCTTGGTGAAATCACTCACCTTAGCCTTAAACCGGTTGTCCGTAGCCGGTTGGCTGCTCCGTTCAGTTGGTCTGGACACGGGTGTCCAACTAGTCTTAGGCCGAACAACGCTTAAGGCCTTGCGTTTGTTCTGTTGCTCGATTTGAATAGCGAGGTGAAGTAACTCGCTTAAGTCTTGGTACGTCTGCCTCTCGACTTTCCGAGCAATCTTTTCGTTTAATCCGTCCACGAATTGCGCCATAAGACTCTCTAAGGAATCCTCTACTCCTAGACGGTTCCTTAAATGTTCGAATTCCTCATAGTACTCTTCGACACTCTTACTTCCTTGACTTAAACGTCTAAATCGTTTTTGTAAGTCTCGGTGAAAGTGCGGTGGAACGTAACGTCGGCTCATGACGTACTTTAGTTCGTCCCACGATACTATGTTTCCGTACCGGTTTCTTCTTCTCTCGGTACATTCTCGATCCCACCATGTTAGAGCATGGTCGGTAAACTGAGCCGTAGCTAGAGCTACTTTCCTCGGATCGGCATATCGATAGTAGTCAAAAATATGCTCCATCCGGCGCTCCCAATCTAAATAAGCCTCGGGGTCCACTCTACCAGCGAATGTGGGAGGGTTAAGTTTTACTTCCGGGGCTTGATGTGGGGGCTGTTGAGCTTGGAAATGTGGTAGTGGCGGTGGTGGTGGTTGGAAAGGTGGCGGTGGTGGTGGTTGCTCAAAGCCTCGATCTGCTCCTTGACGAGAGGATTCCGGGATCTCAGCTCTTGTTGCCGTTAATAGCTCTCCTAGTCGGTCTATGCTTGTGGTCATAGCATTGATTTGACCACTCAGATTCGCCAACATGTGCAACATGGCCCTGTTGACGTCAGCGGGGTCCGACTTGTCGGACATTCTGTTTCTTTGAGGAGAACCAGAATAAAAAGATTTTAAGAACTACTTATGCAATTTTTTTTCTAAGGATTAATTATGCAAATAATTTTGACCTAGGGACCTTATATGTAATTAATTTTGACCTAAGGACTAAGTATGCAAATAAGTTTGACCTAAGGACCTAGTATGCAAATAAAGTTAATCTAAGGACCTAATATGCAAATAAATTTAACCTAAGGACCTAATATGCAAATAAAATTAACCTAAGGACCTAGTATGCAAATAAAATTATATGCTAAAAAAAAAAAACTATATCATAAAATTTTCCTAAATTTTCTAATTGCATAAAATTTTAAAATCCTAAAAATTAGCTAATTTAATCTAACCCTAGAAAATAGCTAATTTAATCTAAATTTAATAAATTAATAATTTTAGTTTAATTTTTTTTTTTTTTTTTTTTGCAACTCACGCTAACAAGATTTTGATTTTGATTTTTTTTTTTTTTTTTTTTATCTCACGCTATTCACGGTTTCAAATTCAAATTTTTTTTTTTTTTTTTTTTTTCTTCTTCTTCACACGTTCAAACTTTTTTTTTTTTTTAATTAATTAAAAAATGATTAACAGAAAATAATCAATGTAAAACAAACGAATGCAAAAAATGAAAAGGGAGAATCTCATCTCTCCTTACCTTGTGCAAATCTCGTGATTGGTGAGTGATGGATGCAAATGATAGAGACTCGATTGTGACTTGAACCTGAAACACTTGACAAACAAATCAAAAATAACAAAAAAGAAAACAAGGGATATGTTTATACACTACCCTGCGTCATGAGCTTCAGCTCTGATACCAAAGATGATACAAGCTTGGATCAGGATCGTGTTGTGTTTGATCAGAAGAGAATCTCGATTCTGAACAATCACGAGATGGGGAAGCGAATTGGACCACTCGAACTATGGATTGATCGAGATACACCAAGGATGATCCTGCAAACACGTTAGTGGTTTGAAGGTTCACAAATTCTAAGAATTCTACTCGACAGCTAACTAGGTTTAGATTCAAGGTTTTGTTCATAAAAGTTCTATTTGTCATTAATTGACCTAAAGAGTTTAAATAGTGTTGTCAATAAGTTTCTGGGCGAATTTCCTCTTGCCTCATAAAGAAACTTGGCCCAAAACTCAAAAACAACAAATACAATGCATAAAAATGGGCCCTAAACATTTGGGCCAACTTTGGACAAAATAAAGAGAAGAAAAATGTGAAAAAAAGAATGAAAGACCCATCAAAAAGAAGGCCGAAAAATTACAGAAGAAAAATAAGTTTTCTACTCTAAACACACTAAGGGTGTTGCCTCGTTAAAACCTCTTTCGGAAAACCCAGTGGGACAAAACCGAAAGTAGGAAAAAGAGTACAATTCCTTAGCATGATTTTACGGTGTCTTTACTTAGTGATAGTAAAGACACCAAGTGAAGCTGGTCGTGCATGAAGAAGATCGCCGGTGAGAAGTGGTAGTGATCCGAGCTTAGCTGAGCTGGTGGTCAAGTTAGTTATGTCTGGTCCGTCTTCTTTCCGCTCCAGCAAGTGCTTCACGAAATGGTTGAATTTGAAGCTAATTGCCTTTGCTTTTTGACGTGTGATCGGTCCACTTGGCACTTGCGGCGTAAGATCCTCCAAGTCTGGCTCGTTTGACGTTGTTGCGGTTCCGATGTCCTCATCAGTTACTGTCATGGGTGTAAGGTTTCTCCTTTCTCAATCTAATTGCGTTTTTATTTCATCTTAGTTGATTTTAATGTGGGGGCTTGTCTGTTGTTGCAGTTGCTTACTTCTTTAATAAAGAAGGATGATTCTTGAACGTGCGGGTAGATAAAGAATGAGATTCAACATACACATCAAAACTGTAGATGTACTTTGGCACATCTGCCAACAATGGATAAATTTGTGTTGATAAGTTCCAGGACCAACAATAATATGGATATAGCTTCACACTGTTACAGTTGGCCGCAATTTCTATCAAAACGTATGAATAACGAAAATAGTCTCTCAAACAAAAGAACTGTTGGAAGCAAGTGTCTAGTGGAGCACTAAGTTAACCAAAAAGTTAAGCAGATTGAGAACAGAGATACATGTACTTCGATCTACTACATGATACTAATGAAAGTAAACAGAGAGAGATGAAGCTACTTTCATACCAGATGAAGCTAGAGAAAACCAAAATAGAATACACTTAAGACCCTAAGAGAAGGAGATGGAGATTCTTGCAGCCATCGAGAGTTCTAAAGCTTAGACTACAGAACTGTCATGAAACCAGAACCCTGAAAAGTAACAAGCAATGTGACCCAGATAAACCCTAAATATGTCGACACACTTAGGCTTTCAGATTTCAGGTCTACATTATAACATATAAGAACCACTGAACGAACTGAATCAAATAAAGAAATGCAAAATTAAGAGAATATGAATTGAAAATCCATGATATTAAATTAAGGTTTGGATAAAAGAGTACATAAACCTCATGCTTAAACATAATCAAACGAAATATAACAGAAAAGGTAATTTGGTTCTTTTGTCTGAAAGAGTCCCAATTTCATAAAAAAACCTCAAAATGTCTTTCAGAGCTTATTCTTCAGCGCTTGCATTCTCGCCGCTCTTGACGTTGTGCTTCCTTGCGTACCTCTGGTTCCTCAGAAACTTAGGATCCATCTGTAACATTTCACCAAAGAGAGAACATAAAAAGCAAATCAAAAATCTGAAACTAAAAATTGAAATCTGGGTAGGTAATTAGGTTTAAACATCTGTAAGGACTTACCCCTCTGGTGGTAGTGTGACGGTGCCTTCTTGGCTTCTTGATTCCGTTCTTGTGGGCCTTGGCCGACTGGTTATGCGCCGTGTGATTCTTCGACTTTGCCATCTCTGTGAACACGCCGCAATTTAAGCTATTCAATCAAATCACGAACGGAACAACGTAGAGATAATCGGCGGGATAAAAGAAGCTAACCTGAGTCAGGGAAGAGAGTAAGACAGATCTGCTCGGCTAGGGTTGCTTTCCGCGATTCAAATACGGCCTCCGCAACAAAACCCTAATTACTGGATGTAACTTATATAGTGAATATAAATGACTAAAGTGCCCTAATAGATCGTATGGGCCTATGGAGATTCAGCCCGTTTCGAATCGATAAAGCCCAAAAAATTATGGACGTACGGGCCTAAATAATTAGTAAGACGATCAGTTTCAATGACCACACAGAGGTTAAAACATATATTCCCACAATATTCTGAAATCCAAATGCTAAAAAGGTTGCTCAACAAACCTAGCTAAGGCCCTTGCATTGATATTACAGAAAATAAACATACTCTACATTCATTCCCGTGACACAGAACAGAATATATAAAATGAACATATACAACTAAATAGAAGATAAAGATGCAGAATCTTCTTCATCGCTGTCAGTGCTAAAATGTTTGAGAAAAATTCAAAGAACAAAAATAAAATAATTGACTTGAAAGCAAAGTTCAGCAGATTGTTGCAAACAGATGATAAATTTGTCTGTTAAAAAGTTCTAGGACCAACTATAATATGAATATATTTACTACATTATTACATGATCAAGAAAAAAAGGCAAATGATGTTGAAGGAAGTAGCAAGGGGAGTATTAAGTAAACAGCGGTTTTCACGGAGATCTGGTCGTTAGAAAAGTCCATTCGATTTCTGTCGGTTTATCGTCGGTTATGGTAATCAAAAATATGACATAAAATTCTGAGTCAATTCATACGATTTTCCGATGAAACCGTCAGAAATCTGTCAGAAATTTTTGATGGTCTTCTAACGAGCTTCATGTCGTCAGAAAAATCCTAGAGATTTTCAAAAATTGTCGAGACCGGTCAGAAAAATTCCAAGAGAAATCCGATAGATGTCGAAACCTGCAAAAATATTCCAAGGGAAATTCGACGGCTACCGACATCGGTCAGAAAATTTCTGACGATATTCTGAGGGCTGCAGAAACCATCAGAAATATTCTGAGGGAAATCCGACTGCTACCGACATCAGTCAAAAAAAATTCTGACGGTATTATGAGGGCTGCAGAAATCGTCGTAAATATTATGAGGGTAATCCGACGGCTACCATCGATCATAAATTTTCTGAAGGTATTCTGAATGCTACAGAAACCGTCGGAAATATTCAAAGGGAAATCCGATGGATATTGACATCGGTCAGAAAATTTCTGATGGTATTCCGAGGGCTGCCAAAACCATCAGCAAATATTGAGAGATTTCTGACGGATTTCTGAAGACCATTTTTATTATAAATAAGAACACATTATTGTTTTCATTTTTCTCAAATTAAAAAATATATCCAAAAAAAACTAAATCTTGAAAAAATGAGTGGATATTTCCAATCTTGGATGGACGAGCCTATGATGGATAAGGAGTCTAGACTATTAAAAGATGAGTATGCATAGGGTGTATGCGAGTTTATGAAGTTGGTCGAAAGAAATCTTGAATGTAAAAGAAATGGTAATACTAGTAATGTTATTGTTGAGTTAGTTTGAAATCACTTATACCAAAATGGATTTATGTCGGGGTATATGATTTAGTATTTACATGGAGAAAATAATTATGAGTATAGTAGTACTAGTGAATCAAATGTTGTGGTAGCTTAAGAGAATATACATCGGAGGTAGATGTTGGTGTAAGTATGGTTCAGATGGTGAATGATGCGTTCAGAGAGCATATGCATTAGTCGGAATATGATAGTTCTAGGGTTGAAGAACCTAATTCAGAAGCCCAAAGATTTTTTGATATGTTAGAGGCAGCTAATCAACCACTATATGGCATGTGTAGAGAAGGTCATTCACCGTTATCATGGGCTAGTTGGATAATGAACATAAAGATAAACTACAATTTGTCAGAAGAATGTGTCGATGCTTTCGCTGATTTTGTGAAAGATATTTTGCCATAAAAGGTGATTGATATCTGTATCGACAACTGCATGATAAATTGCAGATCGGATGAAAACCAAAAATCTTGTCGATTATGTTGTAAACCAAGATTTCAGGAAACAAGTGGCAGAGTCATGATTCCATTCAAACGGATGTGATATTTACCATTAACAGAGAGACTGAAAAGGCAATATCAATCTCAGCGCACAGCAGAGTCAATGAGATGACATGCATAACATCGTGAAGATGGAGAGATACGCATTTTTCAGATGCAGAATCGTGGAAACATTTTCAATCACTATATCCAGATTTTGCATATGAGCGCCACAATGTATACATTGGATTATATAAAAATGGTTTCAACCGATTTGGGATGCAAGGAGGATAATATACTTTGTGGCCGATTATTATAACACCTTATAATTTGTCACCATTTATGTGCATGCATATAAAGTTTTTGTTTCTCTCTATTTTATTTCTCCAGCCATTTATTTATGAGTTAAAAAAAATTATGGGATCATGGTGTTGAAGCATTTGATGTATCATGGAAGCATAATTTTAACATTCGTGTGGTTCTCATGTGGACCATAAATGACTTTCCAGTTTATAATATGATATCTGGTTGGACAATGCATGAAAGATTATCATGTCCGTATTGTCAAAACAACACTGATGCGTTCCAACTGCAACACGGAAGAAAGACATCTTGGTTTGATTGTCATAGAAGGTTTTTACCTAAAGATCATCCTTATCGTCGGTCTAAAACTCATTTTATGAAGAACAAACACGTGTTTTTATGTTCCACCTCATGTGATTGATGGTAGGACAATGTTGGGCAGTTACGAGATTTTTGGTGCTGATAAAACTCCTGACTATGGGGGTAATGGTTATGAGCGTGTTGACGGTGTTGGTGAATATTATAACTAACACAAAATAGTATTTTTTGAGATTTGTCTTATTAGAAAAATTATCTATTAAGACATTGTTTGGATGTCATGCATGTTAAAAACAAACTTTTGACAACATCATAAACACAATTTTAAATGTCAAAGGGAAGACAAAAGACAACTTGAAGTCTAGATTAGATTTGCCCCTGATTTGTTCTCGTCCTTCTCTTCATGCAAAGTCGAATAGTAGATGTCTGATGGCTGCATACAGATTGGACGCCGATAAGAAAAAAGTTTTTTTGGATTGGATTTGAGAAGACGTGAAATTTACTGACGGATACGCATTTAATCTACATAAATGTGTTAATTCATTGGATGGAAACTTCATTGGCATGAAGAGCCACGATTGTCATGTTGTCATGCAACAGCTTCTCCCTTTTGCATTCACCTATTTTCTCCCAAAAGATATTAACTACGCAATTGCAGGTACATATCTTATTGCCTTAAATTTAATCATTTCCTATATCATATATATTCATAACTATTGTTATATTGTTATATTCATAACTTTTGAAAATATATTTTTAACTATTCAAGATTACAAGTTGGTTGACAAAAACAAGATTACAAGTTGTTATATTAAAAATCTAAAACGAAATAAATTATATAAAATGATATATTCTATATAATTTTAAAAAGTTATACATTATTTTATAAGTTCATATTTCAAAAATTTTCTAACAAAAAATCTGTGAATATTTATTGTAGGAATTATCAAGCGTATAAACGTTCTTCCGCGGATAGTCCTAGACATCGCTCCCACGGTTTGACCCAGTCTCAGTTCCCAGGTGGAGATGAGACACAACCACCATCTCCTGTCCATACTATGGGCTCAGTTCCAACGGTTATGACAAAGGAGGAGTTCGTTTATTAATCTGGACGACACTGGTTGAAGATACTCGATCCAAATTGCCCACCTAAAATACCATGGTTAGTGTTATTTTGAATTATATAAAAAGATTAATTATATAATTTATGAGTAATAACTTTTGTTTTTTTCAATTTTTTTAAAAGGTTCCAATTTTCACATCATAGAATTTTAAAAGATATCAACAACATGCTTAAGTCGTTGGTAGTACATCTTTATAAGACGTTTTCAAATATGCCTGAACCGGAGAAGGACATGTGATTTTGGCAATTCACAATTAGTTCCATAAATTTAATTTAAATTTAAATTTTTAAATATGAAAATTTATATTGACTACTATTTTGTTTTTAAAGCAAGAGTTCGTAGGAATCATGTGGCATAATGGTAGCCACCTCTGCATTCATTACATCAGGTCTGAGGTTCGAACCCAGCACCCCCATGTTATTGGGGATATTAAAGCCACTAGGCTATGTTGACAAAAAAAACAAGAGTTCACATCGGATTCGATCATCATGCTTACTGTGTGAAATGATTTTTATGCTAAATGTGTCGAGATGTATTCATAGAAATTGGGGGACTGAAAAGAAAAATGGAAGAAGGATAAAGTACTCAATGAGATGATCATAAAGGATGTCCTATGGGGGCAATTCAGTGAATATTGGATGTCGACAGAAGCTCAGGCGATATCAGTTACCAGATCAAATAACCGCATGAGTGACTGGAAGGGAAAATTTCCTGTTACACATAATATCCGAGCAACGAGCAAGGCTTCTCGGGCTTTGCAATTGGTAAGTTTTAATGTAATTACTAGTTTTTATATTTACTTATTTTCTAAATATTTTTTCCTCGTGGATGTTCATACCAATAGGAAGACTGGCCTAATTGATGATCTGATTGCCCGAGAGATTTCAGAGGCCGTGAGGATGCGCGGGGGAGAGTTTCTCCAATGCCAAGAATCTGTCGAGGGACCTCTTTACGGTCCAATCGATAAAATTAATGAATTTGTTTATGAGGTTAGTTATTTTTCAATTGTTTTATATATTTTAGAATTTATTTGTACAGTTAATAGAATTATGATTTATTTTAATTTTTAGGTAACTTCAAAAGCCAAAGATCGTCCTTACGGTATACTTAAAGACGGTTATACATCATCGAGTTCAACATCCTCTTACTACGGCGGTTCAAGCAAGTCCGTAATCACAGCACTAAATAAAAAGGTTGCAATACTAGTGAAACCACGTGAAAAAGATGAAGAAACTCTTCGTCAAATGAGAGAAGAGATGTTGAAGTTTTTCTGAAACTTTTCCACTTCTAATTAATTTTTTATAATATTGAATAATTTTAAATTTAAGTTGTAAAAATGTAAACTTTTAAATTTTGACATTTTGTAATTTGAATTTAATATTTATTTTTCTATTTTAAATATTTAATTTTAGTTTTATTGAATTAAGTATATTAAATTCAAATTTAATTATATTATATTTATTTTCTTTAAAAAAGTAATTTACTCCGACTGTTGGAAATCCGTCGGTTCCGGCGGCCGACAGAATTTTGTCGGTTCCACGTCCGTCAGAAATCCGTCGGTTCCAAAGCCGTCGAAAAACTGTCGATTTTGATGGTCGTTGGTTTACCATCGGTTTCTGACAGCAAACTGACATATTCAAACCGTCAGTTCCAGGTTGTTTTCTTGTAGTAACATCTCTAGGACTAAGCATCCCACAGACTAAAGATTCAGGCTTTTATTGGTGACTTAGACACATATAGACTCTGGCGCCATGTAATTAGGTGTCCCCCAGTAATGAGGAACTTGTCCGACTTATAGGGAGTTTCTGAAATCTGAAATCTTCAACTCATATGAAGAGAAATCTCCCGAAGGAAACTCGAGTAAATTATCGATTTGATATCGCAATGAACATAATCGTGGTCGTGAATCAAGACCATACCTTGGAGAACCATACGCATGAAGTCTCTGATCATTGACTCTGACAATTTTCTATCGGTGTATGTGTTTATGAAAACGTTTAAACTCCCTTCGGATGCGTACTCGAGTTGCAATTTGTGGACTTCGTTTCCAAAAGAGCTGATACCTTGTTCCAAAGAGTCTTCAAAGCATCTGAAGATTCTCCTATATCCTCTGAGTTTGCACAGAATCTGAAACTCTTTTTTAATGATTGTCGTCGTCTTTGTCGTAAGAGTTTTCTACAGCGTCGTGAAACGAGGAGCCATCGAGTTTAATGTATATTTGACGAGAGTAACATAACTGTAAGCTGCCTAGAAACTTGACGAATCTTCGTTTTATTGCATATTGTTAGTTTTCTTTTAGGGTTTCGAAATTGAATCACTTTGGACAACAATTGCAACGAGTAAAACTAAAAAAAAATCGGATACATAGACAAAAAAGAGGAAAATATAGCAAATGAAATATGAAACTTTTATACAGTAGGATTCAATTAAAGTTGGTGACTTATATACAACAATTTACAGATTTTGACTGTTGAATCCAATGAGATTGTAGCGAAAGAGTTGAAATAAAAAAAAGTTAAGAGATTTTTTGTCCGACAATTTTCTTTTGACGTAATTGTTCATAAAAGCGTTTAAATTCCTTTTTCAAACTGTATCATCATGCTAGTAAAGTAAAAAATATTTATATTATATAATTGCGTATTGATTTAATCTTAGTAATTGAGTATATTATTAGGAGGCATATTAACATATTCAACCAAAAACGTGGTGTCTAAATTTATTTTCTAAAGGCATTTTTGTCTCATTGCAATGGAACCGAACGTTCCAAATGCATGCAAATTGTCGAACTTAAATTTTTTTTTTGTCTCTCTCTTTTATTTTGCAAAGACATAAAACTTACACCTAATTTCTAATTCATTTTCAGAATTTTGGTATTCAACCAGATTATATTAATTTTTAACCCAAACAATGGATTTTCCAAATATTTATTTTTTAAAGAAAATTATATATTGATAATCCCAAATAATTACATACGGTAAAAATCTAAATCCAAAACCTAAATAAAAATAGAGTTTATTATGATTGATATGCTCGATCCAAGTCTGACATGCTTTTGATTTAATTTATCTTGCGAGAATGAAGAAAACACAATATATTTTTATTTTTTTAACTTTTTAAATAATAATATAGATATATAAGAAAATAATTTTTATACAAAAACTGAACTCCATCCAAAACAAATTAAAATTAAATTTTCAAACTTTGTTTGTATTGTTTGTAAGTTCTTAAAAAACCAAACATACCAGTAATGAGAAAAATCTAAAAGGATAAACTGAACTTTAAAGCTGATATTGGCGATGCTACAGTTTTTGGTTCATAGATATAATATAACTTTGCAGATGAACCATTAATTATTTTTTTTTTACTTTTCAATATAGTAATAGTAACTCATATAGATTATAAACTATATAAATACATATATTAATGTGATTTCTGTTTAGCTTATAAAACTCTCTAGATTCGGCCTGGGCGTTCGGGTACCCGTTCGGTTTTGGTTCGGATAATTCAGTTTTTTCATTTTTTTTCGGGTTTAGAGAATAGAAACCGTTCGGGTATTTTTAATTTTCGGTTCGGGTTCGGTTCGGTTCCACCAAAATTCGAATCGGGTCCGGGTACCCATAATATATTTAAAAAATAAAAATTAAGTAAATTTAAATAAAAATTGCTTAAATTTTGACAAACATAACATAATTTTTTGAATTTTTTAATTATTTTAATCTTAAATTAACTAATAAATTTAAATTTATTATTATAATTTGAGTATTTAAATTATTATAAGCCTAAATATAATTAATATATTTAAAAATATAATTATATTTTAGATATTTTGGGTACCCAAACGGTTCTCGGTTCGGTTCGGATTTGGGTTTGATTTTTCGGATATAAGAATTTAGGACTCGTTCGGTTATTTGTCAATTCTAAATTTAGTTCGATACTATTTTTTCGGATCGGGTTCGGTTCGGGTCCGGTTATTTTGCCCAATCCTAACTCATCATTCATAACTTTATGTGATAATTGTTTTGCCCTTTCCTTACTCGCGGATTAGTCTAGTACATAAAAGTTATAAAATAAATAATTGCGTTGATTAATAAATAATACAACTTGGGCCGAATTAATAGAAGCCAAGTCTTATGCTTTGTCAACAAACCTAATTACATATAAATACAGATTCAGAAAGGCCCAATGCCTTTACCAATTTGCCCCGAATATATCCCGCCTAAATTAACGATACAATCGGATAACCGAGTGTTATTATGCCCTAAATTCCTGTGCCGGAGCGAGAGATAAAGAGTAAAAATGGCGGGAGAAGATTCCGACAATCAGCCGTCGTCGCCAGCTTCACCTTCTTCCGCGGGCTTCAACACCGACCAGTTACCTTTCAGTACGAGCCAGAACTCCGAGAATTTCTCCGATGAAGAAGCCGAGGTAGATCCGCAGATCATAAGAGATGAGCCTGACGAGCCGGAGGAAGAGGAAGAAGAAGATGGAGAAGATCTCTTCCACGATAACTTCCTCCAGTAAGGACTCGCTTCGTTTAGAAACAATTTCAGTGTCAGATTTTTTTTTCCCAGTGGAGTATTTGCTAATTTGTTTTTTTTTTCTTTTTCATTTCTTCTTGAAATTGGCAGAGACTATGGGAAAAGAGATGAGCAAGATCAGTATGAGTCTGTTGGATTGGATGATTCAGTCGACGATGATAGGGATTTAGGTCAGATTGCGCTTGACCGTCGCGCCGCCGAGGCTGTGCTCGATGCTCGAGAAAGTCGCTTCGCTAATCGCAAGCTTCCTCATCTTCTTCACGATAATGGTAATTAAATCCCAACTTGTACGTATTAGAAACCCTAATCTCCTGTATCTGTTCACTAATTGCAATGGGCACACTGAAGTTTGACGATATCGCAAACCCTAATAGAAACTCGAATTTACACTGGGATGTAATTTGAGTTCGTTCCTTTGTCTATAGATTCAGATGATTGGAACTATAGACCTTCAAAGAGAGCTCGTTCTGCGGTTCCACCAAGAGGCGATGGTGGTGATCCTGATGGAAACCCAAGTTCGCCAGGAACATCACAGCCAGATAACTCAATGACTGATCAAACAGATGATTATCAAGATGATGTATGAATATATGATTGATTATGTATCTTTTCACTTCAAAGGTTTTAGGTTTCATTCTATTAGTAGTGCTAATCGTGTTTGTAAATTCATAAATTTAGGATGACAACGAAGATGAAGCAGAGTTTGAGATGTATCGTATCCAGGGAAGTCTGAGGGAATGGGTTATGAGAGACGAAGTGCGTCGTTTTATTGCCAAGAAGTTCAAAGACTTCTTGCTTACATATGTTAAACCAAATAGTGAGAATGGAGAATATGTTCGTCTGATAAATGAAATGGTGTCAGGTACTTTCATCTTTGTTGGCTATAGCTACATAAGTTTTTGTACTTGTAGATATATAAGCATGAATTAGCTATCTGAACTATTCTATATTTTATCTATGTCTTATTTGCAGCTAATAAGTGCAGTCTAGAAATTGATTACAAAGAATTCATACATGTCCACCCAAATATTGCCATCTGGCTAGCCGATGCTCCACAACCTGTTCTTGAAGTCATGGAGGAAGTTTCAGAACAGGTCATCTTTGATCTGCACCCAAACTACAAGAATATTCACCAGAAGATTTACGTTCGTGTTACCAATCTACCAGTTAATGATCAGATTCGGAACATAAGGTAATTAATATGGCTGATCTCATGGATACTGGTAAATTTGTCATTCATTCTCAATATTTCAGATTAACCTTTTTTGTCGGTACATTTTCAGGCAGATTCATCTCAACACGATGATCCGCATTGGTGGAGTTGTCACGAGGCGTTCTGGGGTCTTTCCTCAGCTGCAGCAGGTGAAATATGATTGTAACAAGTGTGGAGCGATTTTGGGACCTTTCTTCCAAAACTCGTATTCAGAAGTCAAGGTCGGTTCTTGTTCTGAATGCCAGTCAAAAGGACCGTTTACTGTTAATGTCGAACAGGTAAGGATTCTATGGTCTCTCTATCATTTTCCTTAAAATTAATGAGCTTCAGTGTCAGCTATTGATTGAAATGTGAAGTTGACCACACTGTTAATTACTCTCCTTGTTTCAGACAATATACAGGAACTATCAGAAGCTTACCATCCAAGAGAGTCCAGGAACAGTGCCTGCTGGACGACTTCCAAGACACAAGGAAGTTATCTTGCTGAATGACCTTATTGATTGCGCTCGTCCTGGAGAAGAAATTGTACGTTCATCATACCTTACTCTTCTAGAATACTTGCACGCCTGTATATGATAGATGATTGATATTACCTTGCATGATATGTATTGCAGGAGGTTACTGGGATTTATACCAACAATTTTGACCTGTCTCTGAACACAAAGAATGGGTTTCCTGTCTTTGCCACTGTGGTGGAAGCAAATTATGTTACAAAGAAACAAGACCTTTTCTCTGCATATAAGCTAACCCAGGAAGACAAGACGCAAATCGAAGAGCTATCCAAGGATCCACGTATAGTTGAACGTGTAAGTTGGATAGAAATTCTTGGAATTCCTTCAAAGTTAAGTTCATCCCACTTAATGTTATTTTAATTTCTCTCTCAGATCATCAAGTCAATTGCTCCGTCAATATATGGACACGACGATATCAAAACAGCTATTGCTCTTGCGATGTTTGGAGGCCAGGAGAAAAACATTAAAGGGAAACACAGATTGCGTGGAGACATTAATGTACTTCTACTAGGAGATCCAGGAACAGCAAAATCACAATTTCTGAAGTAAGTATATATTTCTGGCAAATTCACTTCCTGTAGCAAATATTCTACTAATAGCAAATATTTTTTTCTAGATACGTCGAGAAAACTGGTCAGAGAGCTGTCTACACGACAGGAAAGGGAGCTTCTGCTGTTGGTCTGACTGCAGCAGTACATAAGGATCCAGTAACAAGGGAGTGGACGCTTGAAGGAGGGGCTCTTGTACTTGCCGACCGAGGAATCTGTCTTATCGATGAGTTTGACAAGATGAATGATCAGGACAGGTAACAAAATGCAACTAATGATACTTTACCTTTCTGGAGAAACTGGTGCTGATATCTATGTTTTGTTACCAGGGTGAGTATCCATGAAGCCATGGAACAACAGAGTATTAGTATATCCAAGGCAGGAATTGTTACATCTCTTCAAGCTCGTTGTTCTGTTATTGCCGCAGCTAATCCAGTTGGTGGAAGGTACGGAAATAGCCAAGGCCCTAGTCCACTGACCTACAATTTGTAATTTTGATCTTGTTAATATGTTTGTGACATTGCAATTTCAGGTACGATTCATCCAAATCATTTGCACAAAATGTCGAGTTGACAGATCCGATCCTTTCTCGTTTTGATATCCTTTGTGTTGTCAAGGTCTTTTTTTTAAACCTATGCTTCTCGTTCTTAGGATCATATCACTGACTGCGTTAACTTTTTTGGTTATTGACATGACTTAAACCAATAATATGGCTGCAGGATGTGGTTGACCCAGTTACAGATGAGATGCTTGCAGAATTTGTTGTCAATAGCCACTTCAAATCACAACCCAAAGGTGGTAGGATGGATGATAGCGAGCCCCAAGACGGCGTTCAGGGATCTAACGGTTCTTCTGATCCCGAGGTTTTTAAATTTTCAACTGTAGCTGCTGCTTTGAAGTTTCCATGTCTTCATGTCTCGATACTAATGTTATTTTCATACGTATATACAGGTTCTTCCCCAGAACTTGCTGAGGAAATACTTAACATACTCGAAGTTGTATGTATTCCCAAAGCTGAGTGAAATAGATGCCAAGAAGTTAGAAACTGTTTATGCTAATCTAAGAAGAGAATCAATGGTAAGGGTTCTTGATTTAAACTTACTGATGGGTTACCGTCTTTCTCAAATATCATCCCCGCATAATCTCTTTACCTGCATAATCTTATGTTCAGAACGGACAAGGAGTTTCTATCGCAACAAGGCACCTGGAGTCCATGATCCGAATGTCTGAAGCACATGCTAGGATGCACCTTAGACAGTATGTCACAGAAGATGATGTTAACATGGCCATTAGAGTCCTGCTTGACTCTTTCATATCAACTCAGAAATTTGGAGTCCAGAGAACTCTAAGAGAGGTATTTAAATAAGTACTGCACGACTTTTCAGTGAGCTTCTATGGATTCTCATGTCCGAATTGATGAAAACTTGGTTTTCCCTGTGCAGAGTTTCAAACGATACATTACATATAAAAAGGACTACAACTCATTGCTGCTTGTTCTTCTCAAAGAGTTAGTGAAAAATGCTTTGAAGTTTGAAGAAATCATTACGGGATCAAACTTCGGACTACCTTCTATCGAGGTTAAGATAGAGGAGCTTCAGACAAAGGTAATGTTCATATCGTTAGTCTGTGTTTAAGCCATATGGGGTAATCAAATCAATCAGAAGTATGCTTCTTATAACTGTTTGTGTCTACATTTACAGGCCAATGAATACGACATTGCAGATCTACGGCCGTTCTTTTCAAGCACAGATTTTGCCAAAGCTCATTTCGAGTTGGATCATGGTCTCGGAGTGATAAAGTGTCCTAGAAGGCTAGTCACTTGGTAAACAAGAAGGCCAAAAAGCTTACAGCTACTACAAACCTAGGTTTATCATTCTTGTGTTTTCTCAAAACATTCGATGAATCGGATGAAAAAAGTTGGATTATTAGAAGATGGTTTCGTTTCGTGATAAGATTATAAGTTTTATCAAGATATTAACTTGTTTCCTGTAAAAATGTCTACCTGACGCATTTGGTATTTTTAATTTTAAGATATAAAAAATTTTATGTTCGAGAAAATGACAAAAAAGCTCTAATGTCTTTTGGAAATTTGGACAAATAGATTTTTTTAAAAAAACTAAATCATTGTCCTATTCTACATTTTCATTAAAAAAAAATTACCAAAATTTGACTATATTATCTTTAGATAAATCTAATAAATTTTAAATAAATATTTTTAAAATTTTAAAATATTATAAAAACAATTACATAAACACTCATAGAATATATTAATATATTTTTCACAAATAAGATTCATAAAAAAAAGTTTGTTCTATCAACTACAAAATTCATATTTTACTGTCTATAGATATGTAGAATATGTTTTTTGTTAATTTTTCTACAAATTAACGTTGGTAAAATTGTATAATCTACCAATCGTAGAATTTAGGTTCTACTGGTTACTGTATGTTCTACGAATTCTTAAGATTTAATGAATACATTTTCTAAAGTTTGCTATGTATTATACCTAATTTACAATATATGTTCTACCACAATTACTATATTTTACCTTCTATAGAATATAATTTCCTCCATTTTCTCTAATTTCTGTTTGTTATAGAATATGTTTTTTTGCAAAAATTTGAAATTTTTTTTTTCTAAAAAAAAATTACTTAGTATTTACCATATCTTCTAAAATTTTATTTTCTTCAGTAAAAAAACCATCGTTTTTTTCTTTTTTAATCTTTTTATTAGGTCTCCATTTTATTCTCAACATTTTATTTATATATTTCTCTTTTGTCCTTCTCCATTAATATGTTGCATATCTATATAATTTGTGATTTGCGAAACCGAATTCTATTAATAGGTGGAAGTTTATTGTGAATGAAGAAAAAAAAAATAATTATAATATAGTATTATTTTGGAAGAGCTAAAGATGATGGGATTATGAAATCTAAGAAGGAATTGTTAATGTCAAATTGAGTTACTTACCTAGCGAATTGATCAATAACTTAGGATCCGAGTTATTATCACAAATGATTACTAAGTGAATTTTTTTGTTGGATATGTAAGGAAGAATACACCAACATAGTTGTGTGTGACATTTACAGCTACAGTTGATAAAAGAAATAAGGGAGTTAACATTGATTTGAATAAAGACCCACTTGCAAATTCAAGTAATAGAAAAAATGATGGTAAAATTTTCAGAAAAATTTGAAGAATTTGTGACTGTGGCTATGAGGAATGAATACTTGAAACGCAATATTCATGATGTTCATGTTGATCATGATCATGGTGATGATGGCGTATTGTATGGAAACAAAGGGGAGGGTGAGAAAATAGTTCGTTTTTCTTTGGCAGATGCTGTAAAGAAGAAGCAACATTGAGAAGCAAAACCGTTTTGAAGATGACTTTTGAAATCTGTGCAATAAAGTGTAACTTCGACTATATTGTTTTAAAATCTAATACAAAAATGTGGTTGATACGCTGAGCAGAGTACATATGCAATTGAGGTATTCATGCATAATGTTTAGAGAGGTCTACATATTTCATCATAAAAAGTAGGTGGCTGAACATACATGTGTTCCTTCGATCAAAAACAAATTAGGTAGGATAAGTTCAGCAAAAACAATCAACAATTTGATTAAACATAAATATGAAGATGTCAAAGAAGGGTTTAAACCGAATGATATCATGCAGATTATGCATATAGAGCATGGATGTGAGATATCTTATTCTTTAGCATGAGAATCACGTGAATATGCAGTTAACGCAGTTAGATGTATAGCTAAGAAAAATTATGGTATAATACCAAAATACTTGCATATGCTAAAATAAACAATTCCTGATACGCATTCTTATGACAAGACGAATTGAGATGATAAATTCATAAATTTATTTAAATCTTTCAATCAATCTAAAAGAGGGTTCTACAAAGCCATTTGACGGGTCATTGTTGTTGATGATACATATTTGAAGTGTAAATACAAAGACGTTCTACTTGTTACGACAATTTTAGATGGTAACTCTAATTTGTATACAGTTGCACCTAGCGTTGTTGATTCAGAGAATGACTGTTCATGGGAGTGGTTTTTGAGACAACTAAAGGTTGTTATTGTGGATGAATATGGTTTGACTTTTGTATCAGATATACATTCGTTAAACTTGAAAGTACTTGACAAAGTTTACATGTAAGCAGTATCGATCCAATGATTTTTGATATCCCAAGTAAAATTTCTTTTAATGCCTTTATATATTTTTTAATATTATAAAGGAAAAAGTGAAAGATCGTGACAAAAAAATAATAATGACAAAAAAGGAAAAAAAATAAAGGGATATGATCGATGAAGGAAATTGCCAATTTAAATATTTTTATTAATTTTATTTATTTATTTAAAATTTGAAATTAATGGAATTGAGCCTAATTTATTAAAAATAATTTGATTCTTTGATGTTCCTAAATATATAATTTTTTGTGATGCCCTAAACCCAGACTTGGGTCGCTTGGATCTTGGGCTGGGCTTGCCTGCAAGCTAGACATGGTATTTGCATTCACCATTTGCAAAATAATGTGGTAACATAACACAAGAGAAAATGTCTGGTTGGCTTGATTGCAAAAGTTTCAAAAACATATAGGATTGTAGATTTTGAAAAGAGGTTCATTGATGTTTGCAATTAGTATATGCATTGGAAAATACCTATTTGATGCTGATGTGATAAAATGGGCTTGTTGTCGTTCTCTTCGATTTATGTATGCCATTAGGATCACTAATCCTGATGAAATCGATAAATTTTGTGTTGCGATCACCTACAAAGTTTACATTGATTCTTTTTTTAGACAACATCTGAGAAATATTAATCTGTTGGTTTTATGAGCGCAAAACACTAAGCTAAAAGCATATGCACCTTTTGACCATAGATGTGGAGAAAAAAACTGGTAGAAAGATTGAGAAAGGTAAAACATATCTTGCTTGTTGATTTGGATATAAAATTTGTTCATGTGGAAAATATGACATGTTAAAAATTCCTTAGAAATATTCCATTAAAGCAGGTTTCTCTGTTGATATGCAAGCACACTTACTCACGAATGAAAATACACCATCGCTATATGGCAAAAAATCGTGTAAATAATGCATTAATCTAATAGATGTTCCTGAAGATACATGACAGTTCCCACTGCATGTTGAATCTGTCCAAGTTCTACCATCTGAAACACGAAGAGCTGCTGGTAGACGAAAAAACAAATATATAAAATAGTTGAAGACTAGATACAAAACAGTTGATACGATCATCACAAAGTTCACAAGGATCTAAAGAGCACAAGTGCAGCTGATGTGGTATTGATGGTCACAACAGAACAACATGTGATAGAGCAATATAAACATGGTTCTATGAATCTATCTATCTATTTTGGTTATTTAAATTTGATGTATGTAACATTTTATATCTTTCCATTTCATACTTTTTTTAAAAAAACTTATTTCTAATGAATTTAAGATTTAATCTACACATGTGTCTATTGTTGTTGGTTGTTAATCCACTTGGAGTCAGTTTAGAACACATCTAAAACTATAAATTTCAAAAAATAACTCATAAGTCTATGTAGTCATGCACGTATTTTAACGAAATGATTTTGACTACACATCAAAAATTTGTGGAAATACCAGGAAAGATTTATAAATTTAGAGATTTTTTTTTTTAAAAAAAATATATTGGAGAGAAACACATATTTATTTTAGAATTTCTCTATTATAAAAGAAAATGGTCTAAAAGTGAACAATACCGTGAAAAAAAAACATGAGCAGTACCTTTATTCTACTTTATCCCATTGCAAAACAAATTATTCTCATGCTCTTGCATACAGAAAAACTATAGATCAGAACTAACTAACTTATTAAAACGTAAACAAAAGAAAAACGAACGATTGGTCAAAACAAGAGAAAATTTTGGGTGAAACTGTTATTTTCTTTGATTTATAAAAACAAATTCTCTTTTACAAAAGTAATGTAATTTTTAAACTAATTTCTGATATACATCGAATATAGTTTGGAACTCTACACGTATTGTAATATTTGTCACCCAGTATAAAATACTATCTGATTCGCCCGTAATTATACGAGTTTAAATTCATAGAGAGTAACGATTCTAGCACAAACGGTTAGAATAGATATTGGAGTCTACTTGTGTTCCATTCGACAAAAGATGGCCAATTAAGAATGTTGAATATGCAGAATAAACAGTTACACCGATTAGGCCAGAACTACATGCCGTTTGCATCTTAACAATGTAAACTCCATGCTGTTTTATTTGCACTAAAAGCACACAATGTATCGCATGTTCTAATTATTTGATTTTGCAATCTGCAGAAGTTCGCTCGTTTGGATTAGGGTTAAGAAGTTAGTGACAATCTCCGTTTGGCGAGACTTGTCGTCAGCGATACTCTCTGATTCCTCATCGGTCCTGGTATGTTCTTTCGTGTAGTGCTGTTTATGTTAGGGTTTTGCTTCACCTGTTCGCAAAGTTCGAATTTTTACTCTGCAAAGCTTTTTGCGAGAATTAAACTCGACGTTGGGATGTTCTGCTCTTCAGATTAAGCCGCAAGTCGGAGAGAGGCAGCTAGTTTTGTGGAAAATGTCGAATAATCCTCCTCAGTCCTCTGGTTCCCAGGTGCGCAAAGTGCCAAAACTTGCTCTCTTTCATTCTTCCTCAGAACTCGAATCCACTCAATTCATATGTTCTTGCGCCTTAGTTACAGCATCATACATGCAGTAATCGTCGGATTCTAAGCAATTTGATGTAGTGAAAGGTTTTAATAAAGCTATATAGATGAAGTTTGTGTCTCGAGAAAACTGCATAAGATCTAAATTTCTGTGGGATGATAATAGTTATAGTGTATGATTGATAGTAATCGTTACTCAGTCTCTCCCTCTACTTTTGTATCTGTTAGTTTGTGATCTATTGGATGTGCTTATGAGTCTTTCAGCAGTTTCGGCCGATGGTTCCTGGGCAACCGGGTCAGCATTTTGTTCCTACAGCTTCACAACCTTTTCATCACCCCTTTGGACATGTACCCCCAAATGTGCAAAGCCAGCCTCCGCAGTTTTCTCAGCCGATACAGCAGCTTTTTCCAGTGAGACCAGGTCAGCCTGGACATATTACATCATCAGCACAGCCTGTATCAGCGCCGTACATTCAACCACAGCCAAATGCACCTCCAATGACAGGCTTTGGTACATCTGGACCTCCATATTCTTCTTCATATACAGTGAGGCTTCTGCTTTTTCTTATTTTTTGTTGTTTATATTATCTTTTGTCTATGATTCGTTTTCACTTCCTGGATTCTTGTTCCTGCAGTTTGCACCATCATCTTATGGTCAGCAACAATCACCATCCATGGTCCAACCAACTTCTCAGATGCATGCATCTGGCGTCCCCCCAGCAGCTAACTCGTGGCCTGCTCCTGTAAATCAAAGTACAACACTTGTTTCCCCTGCTCAGCAGACTGGACAACAAACACCAGTCACTCCCACAGACCCAGTAAGTGCTTTCGAGAATAGCAAATATGTTTATCAGTGTCTGTATTCTGCTATTAATCGTGAAGCCATGTCTTACTAATTCGTGAAATCATATTATATTGAGTTGTATTATCATATAAATCAAGACGACTCACATATGCCTTCTATCATTTATGGCATTTCAATGTTTGTCTCTGTACTATTTGAGATAGTATTTATTTGAATCTAGTGTTCTTTTACTTAATAGCAAAGTTTAGTATATAGAGTACATTTCCTCTAGACCTTAACTTAGCTCAAACTATGATAAGGTTACAAAACGTGAAATGTTTTATTTATCTCTTAAGGATGAAAACAGGCACTGAACCTAGAATTCTCAGTTTTGTTAGGGAGCCCAAAAACTCTCCCAACTTTAAGACGCCCCTAGCAAACCACAAAATACTCGATACCTTTAAATATCAAAACCTTTTCGAATTTACACTCAATAACTATATAGCTGATGTGGCATTGTTGACGAGCTCTTATCACACGCAAATTAAGTCTTTATGTATGCACCATCTCTCTTATGCAGGCCGCTCGCCTAACTTATCAGTTTTGTGTTTTTTCTTTGTGTGCTTGTTGAATAACAGGGAAGCCTGACTCCACAATCTGCATCTGACTGGATGGAGCATACATCTGCTGATGGGAGAAAGTATATTGCTGAACTACTGTTTCAGATTTTGGCCGATTATCTTCCTTCATGTCCCTGTTTGTATAGTATATTTTGTTCATGCAGTTCCCAGTAGGAATTGATTATTTTAGTAGGAGATTGTTCGTAAGCTTATGGTTTTTATCACTTATTAAAATTTTATATGGTCGTCCATGCTCTTGATTATTTTTCATGCGGATTTTTGTTTATGGTTTTGGGTCTATGGTACCTAAACGTTTCCACTTATCTGATGGATACTTTTTTTTTAGGTATTATTATAACAAGCAGACTAAACAATCAAGTTGGGAAAAACCGCTTGAACTGATGACACCACTTGAGGTAAGACTTCAAGCATTCTTCTAAGATGATTTTTCGTCCTGCCTATCGTGGAAGCTTACTAGTGCTTTTAGTTTGCGTGCCACTTCACTAGTGATGTAAGCGGTTGCATGCTTTGTCTGGAAAATGTTTTTTTATCTGCATTCTGTGTCATTTGTATATTCTTTTCCACTGGTTTGGAAACTCCATGGTAACTATAGACATATTCCGTGCTTATTGAAGCCAGGCTTTTTCACTTTATTAAAACAGGCAAATATATTTTTGGTATTTTCAGTCACCTGATCTCTTCGTTGATGCCAGACCCTTTTTTTGCATCCCTATTAATTTATTTTTCTTTTCATTTTGAGATTTGATAAGTTTTCACTTTTTAGTTAGGCCCTAATGGTACTGATGCTTCTCTGTTTCTCACTTCGTGTTGTGTAAAATAGTAGGTGAAAACTTTATAGACAGGTTGGGGTCAAATTGCTAATTTATTATGCTCGTTGGATTAGTTTTTTTCTGATCTTCTTTTTCGCATTTTTTATATTAGTTTAGATGTGCTTTTAGACTCTGCCCTCGTTTTCTTTATTACAATATAGACTCTGCCCTCGTTTAGATGTCCTGCACTCTTCAGAGGTACTCTTTGCTGTCTGTGTAGTGAGTTTTGTTTCCTCTCTGCTAATTTTTGTTTTTCAAGAAAATTTTATTGCATATATGCAAGAAGGATGAGATCTGAATGCAAACGTGAAACTGCTGCATTAGTTTGGGGTATCTTGAAACAAGTTGGTTGATAGACCTGATTAAATTCCTGCCTTGGTTTCTTGCCTAAGTTTCATTAACTTAATTTGGTATTGCTAATGGCGTGGTTGATATATTCATTGCTACTATGCATATATAGGACGTACATCTTAATTTTTTCTTCTGTTTGATTCCATTACCTATTAATGACGTTTTGGGTTTCTGTGGAAACAGACTTGTTTTATCCATCAAAGTCTATCCTATCTATGCATGATTTTATAGTTTTTTGGCAACTTATAATTTATTTTTACAGAGGGCTGATGCATCCACTGTATGGAAGGAATTTACGACAGCTGAAGGAAGGAAGTAGGCATCTTTAAATATCATTTGGTTTTTATTTCTTGCTTATGCTCTATTGTTGCAACTGATTTGTTGTTTTATATTCATGCAGATATTATTATAACAAGGTTACAAAGGAGTCTAAGTGGACAATTCCCGAAGATTTGAAGGTTTGCCAATTTACTTCTCTCATATGCATATTCCTCAATTAGGTGCCCTACATCAAACCTGCATTGTTGTTGTGTGCAGTTAGCTAGGGAACAAGCCGAATTAGCTAGTGCAAAGAGGCCCCTTTTTGAAGGTGGATCCACATCTCTATCCCACATCGCTGCATCCTCATCTGATCTAGCTGTTAGCACTCCTGTGACCTCTGTTGTTCCCAGCACATCTTCAACAATTCCTGGACATTCTTCAAGCCCTATCCCAGCGGATGTGGCTGTACCTGTGACCCGTCCTCCCCCCATTGCTCCTGTTACTCCAACGTCTGCTGCAACTAGTGAAACTGAGGCTACTACAATGTACTATTTTTCGTTGGGAAGTTTTTTTTTACGATTAAACACTCTATTCGGTCTCTGAGTTTAGCTTGTATGGCCGTCTTACTAGGAGATTGGATAATTTACTGTCTCAGGGGGCAGATCAATCAAATGATGGAGCTCCAGCACAAAACAATGAGGCATGACTTTGCTATTCCCTTTTTTGCAGTGACTTTCCTAGAATCTTATAGTCTGTCCTATTTATTTGCTTCCCGGCTATCTAATTTAGTATCATGTATATAGAATCCAATAATACCGTGTACAAGTTTTTGAAAAAGTTATGTTCATTATTTACTGTACGTGTGATGATGTGGTGGTGTCATGAATATTTATGGTCAACTGTTACACCTTAATATACTTTCTAATCATGTTCGATTTTTTTTGTTAGGTTGATAATAAGGAAATGTCGGTGAATGGAAAACCCAATCTGGCACCTGCTGGTGACAAAGCAAATATTGAGGAACCCATGGTATATGCTACTAAGCAGGTATTTTCTTATCGTAATTTTCTCTTCCTGATATCTGTAGCTTTATGTTTTCTTGTGAAAGTCTAACCGTTTACCCATCCGTCTGTTTGTGCACTGTTGTTTATTTTTCTCTAGGAGGCCAAAGCTGCTTTCAAGTCTCTTTTGGAATCTGTAAATGTTCAGTCCGACTGGACATGGGAACAGGTACTGTGGATGCATATGCAAGTATTCGTATCATTGCATATGGGTACATTGATAGATATAGCCTGTATTCTCTCCCTGACCATCTAATAGCTTCATTGCTGATCTTATGATCTCCTTTTAGGCAACGAAAGAGATTGTACACGATAAACGATATGGTGCTTTGAGAACACTCGGTGAGCGGAAACAAGCTTTTAACGAGGTATATAGTTTCTTAGTTCTTAGGAATGATGTGCAGATGCATTTTGATTTCCCTGTCTTGATAAAGCGTTGCTGTCTTTATTTGTGATGCAATCAACTTTTCACTGGTAGATTTCCACCTTGAGTAGCTTTATGCTTACATCTGACTGTCAAATTTAATGTGCCAGTATCTTGGTCAAAGGAAAAAAGTGGAAGCTGAGGAAAGGCGAAGGAGACAGAAGAAAGCTCGGGAAGAATTTGTCAAGATGCTAGAGGTATGTACCAAAGGAGTCGAAAGTTCGATATCTGGTGCGTTTAGTGTGACCGATGAGCTGATTTGATTGTTATAATGATGTTTCTTGACCGCAGGAGTGTGAAGAACTTTCATCATCCATAAAATGGAGGTGTGGGTTTCAGTTAGTTAAGAGGATCTTTGGTTATTGTGTTTATTGTATGTGTGACCTATGTGCTAATGGAAACTATTTTCTCACCAGCAAAGCGTTGATTTTGTTTGAAAATGATGAGCGCTTTAAAGCTGTTGAACGTCCACGGGATCGTGAAGATCTTTTTGACAATTATATTGTGGAACTTGAGAGGAAGGTAATCATCTGGATTATTTTTTTCGAGGTTTTCGTTTTCATGTGTAGACTTCGCTGTTTAGTTGTTTGGTTAGATACTTTTCCCTGCTAAGCAAAACAAGCCATGGAAGGTGTTGGACGAGGGATTGCTTTTTCTTCTGGTTATTAGTATTACCATCCAAAATGTTCTTTTCAACTTTGGAATGATCACAAGAGACATGACTTAATTATGGCAAATTAATGCTTTTGGTGGGCACTTATATTACGGTTGAGAAAATATCTGGTGCTTCAGCATGATAGTTTTTGAAGCTTCTATAGAGAACGGATTTTTTTTTTAACGTGTTTTGTAGAAGGGGCAAATTCATTATCTGAGTAAAATCCTTTAATCTGCAGGAAAGAGAAAAGGCAATGGAGGAACATCGGCAGATGATGGCAGAATATCGGAAGTTTCTTGAAACCTGTGACTATATTAAAGTACGTCATTGTTTGCGTAACTAATCCTGCAAACCTTTTTATTTCATAGACCTTGCCATAATGCCTTTTATAATACGTGTTTGAAGGCTAGTACACAATGGCGCAAAATTCAAGATAGACTGGAGGATGATGAAAGATGCTCATGTCTTGAAAAGATAGATCGTCTGATTGGTTTTGAGGTAAGTAACTTCATCGAGGATTTCAGGTTGCCACCATTATAATTTTTTCTAATTTTCGTTATCCCAGGATTACATTACTGACCTAGTGAAGGAAGAAGAGGAGCTGAAGAGGGTAGAGAAAGTAAGGTCGAAGTTCAGAATTGTAACCTCATATTTGTTCTTTTGAAGTCCAATACTCATGCTTTCATTTTTCATGTGGAGCTAGGAACATGTTAGGCGGGCTGAGAGAAAAAACCGTGATGCATTTCGTACATTATTGGAAGAACATGTCGCTGCTGGCATCCTTACAGCGAAGATATACTGGTCGGAATATTGCATTGAGGTGTCTAACCAGTTTAGATCTTTGTTGGATATATTATATTTCATGTCGGATCTTTTGCTCAGTTATTTTATTATATACAGTTAAAAGACTTACCCCAATACCAAGCTGTTGCATCTAATACGTCTGGCTCAACTCCGAAAGACTTGTTCGAAGATATCACAGAAGAATTAGAGAAACAGGTAACTCGGAGTAGATTTAGTATATTTCTTTATGGGTGGACTATTATAGCTTTGCCTTAATCTGATAGTTGAGGAAATAAACCTGTTTTTGTGTATTTGATTGACAGTATCATGAGGACAAGAGTCGCGTTAAGGATGCTATGAAATCAAGGAAGGCAAGTCAAAATTAGCAAGCATTTCAACTGATTACTTATGCCAACCTTTTATCTAATCCCTTTCCTAATAGGTTTCCATGGTCTCCTCATGGATGTTTGAAGATTTTAAATCTGCTCTTTCAGAAGATCTCAGTTCTCAACCAATAACAGACATAAATTTAAAGGTACTGGCTCAGTTGTGAGAAAAACATGTGTCATCTGATAAAGAAATCAACAGAGACAGTTATGTGAATTGCGTACGTTAGAAGAAATATATTACCTACTAGTTCAAACTTCTGTTTCTCTATCTGTAGTTGAGTTTTAAATCGTTGTTCCTTGCATGATTTAACCAATCTGACACCTTCTATGCGCAACTACTCGTTGATGAATTTTAAGTAAATAATTTTGAAATGATACTCAGTTGAAAAGATTGCCTTGAGTACAACAAAGTTGTGTGGAGGTGTTCATTTAAAGTTCAGTTGAATAGGCTCTGATTTGTTTGTTTCCATTGTTTACCAGCTTATATATAATGACTTGATTGAGAGAATGAAGGAAAAGGAAGAAAAAGAAGCCAGAAAGCTTCAGCGTTTGGCTGAAGAATTTACCAATCTGTTGCGCACTTTGAAGGTATATCTTACCCGTGATGACTTTCTTTTTGTTTTTCTGTATTCTCAGGACGTTGAACATATATATATATAAATTTTGGTTTTTTTAGGAAATAAGCGTAGCTTCAAGTTGGGACGACATCAAACAACTAGTTGAAGAAAGTCAAGAGTACAGGTAAATAGTTTCTTGCTTATAATAAGATGCTTCATGGCTTACCAAATAGTTCTTGTTGCACGTAGCAAACACCTTAAATAGAAGATAAAAAGGTCGGACTATAATGGTATTGCCTTAATGTCCCATTTCGAATTTTTCAGATCGATTGGAGATGATAGTGTTAGGAGAGGGCTTTTTGAGGAATACATAACGAGTTTTCAGGAAAAGGCAAAGGATAAGGAGCGGAAGCGTGCTGAGGAAAAGGTACTGAGTCTTCGTGCCAGGAAATTTATCTGTCGTTTATGTAGAAAAACAGGGTGAAGATACTAAGACTTTTATTGTTAAGGAATTTTCAGAGTAGAAAAGATAAAGATAGGGAGGAGAAAGAAAAGCGGAAAGACAAGGAGAAGGAGAGAAGGGAAAAGGAAAGAGAACGCGAAAAAGAGAGAGGGAAAGAGAGGAGTAGCAAAAGAGAAGAATCAGATGGTGAGGCTGTAGATGCAAGCGAAGGTCACAAAGAAGAGAAAAGAAAAGGAAAAGATCGTGACAGAAAACATCGGAGACGCTATCACAATTCTGATGAAGATGTCAGTTCTGATAGGGATGACAGAGAAGAGTCCAAGAAGTCATCATCTCGTAAACATGGTAATGATCGCAAAAAATCAAGAAAGGTACTTCCTCTTGACTTCAATTCTAATTCAGCTAAGCTTGAAGTTTGATAAGAATTTAACGTAAGACGGGTGATTTTCTTGGCAGCACGCAAACTCGCCTGAATCAGACAGTGAAAGTCGGCATAAAAGACAGAAGAAAGAACATCGGGACAGCAGTCGTCGAGGTGGTGGTAATGAGGAGCTAGAGGATGGAGAGGTAGGGGAGGATGGTGAAATCAGACTTTAATCGCTGTGAAGTGGTAATGACATTTTTACTTCATCTGAAATCTGCCAGTGATACATTTTTTTTTCCTTTTTCCTTTCTCTATACATTTTGTTAGAAATAAAGGATGCTTGTGACTTTCATGAACTAATGGCTCAGAAATTATGGCACACTGTACTTTGTAGCATGAAATTACATTTTTCTTTACGGCAGTCATAGAAGAAACCCGCTGCCATTAACCTAAAACAAGCTGCACAACCATACATACGGACCATAACATGGTCATTTCCTTCCACTAGAGCTAGAGTGAGCGGATGTATCGGGTGATATATTTTGCTAGAAAGCTCCGCATATGTTTCGTGTAGAACAAACTCAGATCTAACTGCACAAGATCAGAAGTTACCGAAATAGATTGGAGTGACACATGCTTGACACGGCTTATTCTTGTGGTAATCTCAACGAGTGACGTGAAGTTGAAATCAGACAACGGCATCGGCGGGGATTCAAAATGTAAAGAGATCCTTTGAGAAATGAGTGATATGAGCTCCAGCAGCCGCTTTGGCTGAGAATTTCAAATCCATAGAGTTGAAGAGAGAGACTGTTTGAGAAACGAGTGATATGAGCTTCGACAGCGAATCTAAATCCATAGATCTCACAAAAGAGATTATTTGAATAATCTGTGATGTGCTCTCGGCTCCCACTCCGGATCCTTACTGTGGCACAAAAGCCGTAGTACAAAAATGAGTGAAAAGAGCTTAGACTCCGAATCTGATGAATCCATGGAGTTTGCCGAAAGAGATACTATTTGAGTGATTTATTTTTTTGAGTTTACATAGACGTTAAAAAGTAAAAGTTATTGTGAATGTGTGCATAATGACAATGGACTCTACACAATAAATATTCTATCCTATTTATCATTGTATGTTTCTGACTTTTTCTATTTACCATTGTATGTTTCTGACTTTTGGTGATCGAACTATTTGCAATATTTTCCCATGAGACTAGTATCACTATATTTTTATTACATTGCATCTTTGTTGTTTTATTAAAAATATTTCTTAGAAACCTATTACGAAAAACCATAGTAAAGTGAAAAGAGTATAACTGTACAAATTTCCTTATTGATGACACATTGCAATGTTATAGATTTATTTCCTGAAGGTAGCTGTGGATAATGATTTCGTAAAAAGATCATTATGTGTATCTTATTTCAATTTCTTTATTCTTTTCGAGTTTTTGAGTGTATGAGAAAAACTTTGAGGGTATATGTTTATTTTTTTCACTTTTGATATATTCATCGTTTGAGCAACACATGCAGCATTGTCTTCATATAAGATAGTTGTCTCTGTATTTTCGTTAAATCCGCTGCTTTATCGGGTGTGAAAACTTATTAGCATACACATTCTCTACTTGCTTTATGTAGTGCGATGATCTCAGCATGATTTAAAGAAATAATCACAAGTATCTGCTTCTAAGAACGTCAAGATACAGTGGTGTTGATCATGTTATATGTGGATCTGATAGATATCATGCATTTTGATATTTTAAATTTTGTTCACACCATTTCAAACCTTTGTTTTATGTCTTATTTGGATCTTAATTTCTGGACCGAGATTCACATTCCAAAAAGACAGCCAAAGATATAGAACCAAATAATTTTTTTACTTAATGCCTATCCAAAAAATATAGATAAGCAAAACAAAGCATCATAATTAACATTCTGGTATTTAAACAAAAGAAGAAGAAGCTTACAGTAATTTAAATTTATAAGCAAACCAATTTTCTGGGAATCAGCAAGGCCATGCAAGGCATTGATCCCAAGTCCTAGGACAGAAACAGTTAGAGAGCATCTAAGAAAAGAAATTGTAATTAACTAAAGAGAAAAAGAGGATAATTACATATGTATATTCATTCCATTTGATTCAAATTTCCAATTGCAAGAGAAGAAGATTGTAAGAAAAAAATTTGAGCAAGGTTCCTGAAAGAGTTATTTATTTAGGTCCAATGAATAACAGTCTTAAAATTGGTGAAATATACTCCCTCTATAAGAGTGATACTGCAAAAACTCGAATACAAAAATAAACAATATGGTAAGGAATACGTTTGAAACAAAAGCTTGAAAATGATTTGGTAAAATGGAAAATGGAATCGAGATATGATCTATTTTCTTGACTCAGTAAGTCGCATATAATGTATAACAATACTAATTTTTGAATCTCGGATACAATAATGTACGAGATTATTTTGTAACACGTTACACCCAAATTGTTTTTACAAATAATGAGACCCTTATTTTAAACAATTAAAAAAGAAATTATTGGAGTTTTTCTGACAAGAAAAATATGTGAAAATCTGGTGAATACTGAGGAAAGACGATGGCTGCTTTATAGCCAAAGTCGCTAGTGGTCTCATTAATTGACTCATGCCGAGAGAGCTGACATTAGTGTAAATTTTGGATGAGATCTTCACTAGTTTAAGTTGAAGATCAGTTCAAAATTAAAATAATAAATGCATGGATATAGCAAATCCTATAACATTTAGAGATATTTTTAGATTAATGCATTTTCAAAGGTTTTTCATACAAATTAAGTCAATTGCTACTACTAAAGCACTTTGACTATGATTTTAGAGAGTAAAAACTCAATTTTGCTGTCAGAGTCATCTGGTAAAATGGTAGTCACCTCTGAAATTCATGACACAGGTCTGGGGTTCGAACCCAACACCCCTCAATGTTATATTAAAGCCACTATGCTATATTGACAAAAAAAAAAACTCAATTTTGCTCTTCTAGGAAATCTATTTTTTCTTGTCTCCTATTCCTTTGTCATTGAGATCTCTGCCAATGTTATCGCTACTACCGCCTCTCTCAGTTCCAACAGTTTCCCCATTGTCTCCTCCAGTGGAAACTGCACCATCACCTATGGCTCCTTTTGGTTTACCACCATTATTATTATTTTTTAAGTTTTTTCTCAAAAATGTCTTGAAAAAATAAAATTCTATTAAAAAAGTTATGGGTTTTTCTTTTAAATTAATAGACTTTGCATTTGATCAGTTTGGAAAAAGAGAATACTTCTCAAATTTCTAAGTTTTTTCTTTTGAAAAGCATATTTATCAAATTCACTTGCGACTTAAAGGTTCTCCAAGATTTAAAAATTACTCTAGTAACACAAATTGAATTCGAGAGCTTAACGATACAATACATGAACGAGTCCACTTGAACAATGTCAACCAGCTTTATATACATCTTCCACGTGGACATAACTTCATGGACATCATTATCTTGAGTAGTCGACATGATTGTGTGATTACATTTGCGTCATAAAATTTATGTGGATACGTTTTCGTTAAATCATTTATGGACACATTTATGTGGATATTTGTGTGGACACGTTTTTATATCATTTATGGACACATTTATGTGGATATTTGTGTGGACACGTTTTTATGGATACACTTGCGTGTATATGTCATGTTATCCATATATCATCGTTTTTATGTTTATGGACATGCATGTCTCTGTCTCTCTCAAACATTTCGTCAGACGCTTTAATTGCATTTTTGTAGTATAGTTGTGGCATTAAAAATTGAACATAAGACCATTGAAAACAGATTTAAGAATGAGATAAAGAGAGAACATAAAAGATGAAAGAACTGAATCGACATGTTGGTACAAAATGCACTGGCAAGATCTAGGGTTTGTAAAGGTCTATGAGTACTATGTCGGCCCGTCGTAATTTCAACGTGTTTAAGTAGTTCGCTGGCCAGATCTAGGATGAATCAATTTTTAATATACTCCTAAATATTCGAAGTGTTTCTGAAACACTTCTATTTTCATAATTTTATTTTTAATTTATTTTTTTAGATAAAATTTATATAATTACTAAAACCTAATAAACTTAAATTTATTTTCGACTCATACTGTGATCCATCGGGTAACCTGTAAAGATCCAAATTCAAACCGGGTCAAAACAATAAACTAAAAATAAAAATTAGTGGTGGAGCCCACTAATCCCCTTTTTAGCTAACAAAATTCATCCTCTTCACACTCGAACATGGAGTCCTAAGAAAAGAGACAAGTATATAAACTACTTGACCGAATCAATATTTTATGTACACATCATATATTTAATATATATTATGTAAAATTATCAAATATTAAAAATTTGAGAATTGAACATGTTACCTTTGAATTCAAATAATTGAAAGTTATCCAATTGAACTAATGTGTTTTCTTGTAAATATTACAAACACATTAATATTTATAAACTCAGCTGATTAATAATTTAGATAATCAAGTTTATAATTATAATTGTTTATAATTATATTTATAGTTATTTATATAAATTTTAGTTAAATTAAATTATTTTTAATTATATTTATAATTATCTTAAGATAATTAAATTATATTATATTTATAATTATCATGTGATACAATGGTGATCACCTCTGAAATTGAGTAATACGAATACAACAGGGTACAACAATGTTTAAATTTTAAAATTGAGTAGTATGAATACAATTGAATATAACTATGTATATATTAAAATATTATTAAACTAAATGCATTCACAACTATATAAATAACGAATACAATTGAGTTTTAAGAATACAACTGAATATAATTATATAAATAACGAATATAACTGAGTTTTGAGAATACAACTGAATACAATTGAGAAGTACAAATACAACTGAGTACGACTGGTGCTAAATCACACGTGCCCTCCTGCGAATTCACACTACTGTTTAATAAAATAATAATAAATATTTTGCGTTCACACTTGTTCACACAAGAAGCATTTACACTATAGTTTTGCATAATAATATAAATAACACGTAGTTATATAAATGTCAATTTATGATTTTTTCAGTTATATCGATATTTGTAGTTAATTTTCTGAGTTGTATCGACTACATTATATTACTAAATTAGGATTAGAAAACTTTCATAGTAGCAGATTTTCGAAATTACATATTTTCTGCAATTTACATACTAATGATCAAACAAGTTAATAACACACATATATGATAGGGTTTGTAAGATTAAAACATGTAATTTTTCATTTTTGTATAAAGTAATAATTAAATATCATAATTAATATGATAAACGCTGGTTTTAGTATCCCAAATACATGATTATAACCCATAAACCCCAAATCCTAAACCCAAACTCTAATCCATAAACCATAAACCCTAAATCCTACAACGTAGTTATATCAGTAATATACAATTGTATTTTATAGTACATAGTTATACGAGTAATTCCCAGATATTTCAATTTCTGAAACCCTTTAATACCATGTAATACACATTAGTTTCAATACATAATCACTACCACCACTACTACAATCAAATTACGAATACAAACCTCCTCTGGGAGTACTTATCTTTCTTGGCCAATGTTCTTCAACTGATGAAAATTTTGTTACTTGGGGCCTTACTCTTTTGGTGACACAGTCCGGAGGATGTACAACCATATAACCAATATGGTCATGAATTGTCCACATGCATTGCTTGTGTACATGTTGTACATATCTCCCGAAAAATAATATATTGCTCACGTTATGAACATCTTGCCCACATGTATTGCTTTGTGTACATGTTGTACCTATCACCTCATTACTCTTTTTTTTTCATCACAAAAGCGTGATGAACATCTTTTCTTTAAACACATACAACATCAACTCCTTTTCTGACATAATGTCCCACATAGTTAATGTGTACGAAAGTGCGCTGCTTTTGATTCATTATACTCTGAAAACAATAAAATTCAACATTAGTTATTCTCGATTGTTTTTAATTGTATATGTTTACCATAGTTGTAATCAGTTGTATTCGTTTGCCCTAGTTATACGCAGTTGTATTATTTAACAATAGTTGTACATGGTTGTAGTCAGTTATATTGACGGAAATCAGTTATACTACTCTAACATAGTTGTGCGCAGTTGTATTTTTTGTAACACCCAGTTGTACTTTCTCTGTAATAAACAAAAACGATCTACATTTTCAATCATATCACTTAACTATCACTAAACCCTGAAACAGACATCTAAATGATGCACACTACCTAAAACGAAAAACTGAAGCTCATATCCCGCTCAAATCTTCTTCAAACGCAAACCACAAATTAACTAACTTGGAGCTCAATGTTAATGGCGGAAAAGAGTTTTCAGAGCTGGATAACGGACAAAAATGCTTTGGCGGACAAGTGTACACAAATATGCATGTATAAACTCAAGAGAAGAAGAATAGAGAATAAGAAAAAAATGAAAAAAAAAATTTAGGAAGGTGTGTCCACGTTAATGATTAAAGAAGGAGAATTTATATGAATCCTACCAAAATATTTCTTTTTGTATTTAATGATGGAGGAGAGAGAATGATTTTTAATTAAATAAGAATAAAAGTAAAGAAAAAGGGTAAATGACGGAAAATATGGTGGAAAATTTAGTGAGATTCATATAGATAGTGTTTTAGAAACAAGAAGAGTGTGATTGATATACTCTCTACTATAAAACGTGTTTTAGAATTTGACCTATCTAGGATTCGTAAAGATTTTTTCTTTTATTTATTACTTTTAGATAGGTTAAAAAAAGAAGATGAAAAATAGTAAAGAGGATAAGAAGTTAAAACAGTGCAAGTTTAATTCAAATTGTGCTGTTATCATTGATTTAGTTACACAATCCAATTTGGTTTAGTTCAAGGGTTTAAAATGAATTTTCATACCGTACAAGTTCTCAATTAGTTATAAGACCACATGCATCTATGACATTCAAGTAAGTATCAAAAAAATATAATAATAATATATTTTTTCTTTTTTTCTTTTTTTTAGTTATTCGCATGCACTAGACATAGCTGGATAGCTGGGTATTTGCGATGCGGATGACGTAATTGTCTTAAATAAAAATTATGAGTCCCTTATAATTTAATCGGATTCTAACATTTATCCAGACTTGGCCCAAAAAATAGTTATTGGACCGGATGCTTTCTAACAACGACAAATAACCGTTGATATAGTTTTATATTTGAAGAATTTGTTGTATATTTTACATTTTCGATGTTTAATTTTTCTCACATTATCTCAAAAATTTACTTGCCAATTGATTCCACCACTTGACAACTCACTGTTGTTTGACATTTTGGTCATGTCAGTTTGCTTAAGTGACACTTTTCGAGTATTCAAACATCGTATGAATAGTATGGGACAACAAGTAACAAAAAGCATATCATATGAGTTGCTTGGGACAAATAATCTGAAGTAATCATCTCTCGCTGCAACTATATCAATATTACAGTTGGTCCTGAAACTTGTCAACACTCACAAATTTATCTTCTGTTGGCAGGATGAGATATATACATATGGAGTCTCAACCTCCATCTGCCCGCACGTTCATGGATGTGAAGCTCCTTCACCACCGTCTTATTAATGAAGTAAGCAACTGCAACAACATACATAAACTCACACATTAATATCACCTTTGAACAGACGGGAAGCTGGATAAATATTGAACATATTGTAAGAAAATGTTCCAGCTTTACTTACAAATGCAATTTGGTACAAAAACGATGGACAGAAGAAGAAGGCAAATTGCAACATCTAAAAACCAAATTACAGGATGATGTTAACTTTTCAGAACTAGAGAAATGCATTTTTTATACCTCAAATAGTTCGAATGCGCTGCCTTTTCGATATGTATCATCTTTCTTCTTTGACTCTGAAGGAAACACTTTGAATAATAGTGCTCTCCACCCAATAAGTAAAACAGCAGTACTTCCCATTGTTACCAAGATAAAGCTATAAGACGGGATGTGACCTGATGAGGTTGACCTAATGATCATCCCAAGCTGCAAGGAAAGAAGCTTAAACAGTTTAGTGGAACACATCAACAGATAGTTAACATAGACACTAACATCCTAAAACTACATGTCAGTTGACATAAACATAGCACGTATAGCATAATTACGATACTTTAAACCAAATATAGATACGCATAGCAAGCCTCATGCTTGAACCAAATACAGACAGACATAGGCAAAAGGTTCACTTTGGTGAATGCAGCAGTAAACAGTTTAGATAAGCTTAAACAGTATAGTAGACACATGAACAGGTATTTAACAGATAACATCCTAAAGCTGCATCATTGACATAAAACAAATCTACTTCAGAAGAATTATACACAACAATGAACCATGACTAAAGGTGGTTGATGTAGAGAAGTACTACAGAAGTCAAGTTGATTTAAGAGAGCATAAACTTTATTTTCAACCAAACACAGACACATATAGCCAAAACAAATCACTAGATTGCTAGTTTTCACTTTTGGTAAATGTAGCTTTACCGGAACACCGAGAGCCCAAGATTTTGCGGTTGCTACCACAGCTTTTGACTGACCCTTCATTCCTCTCCCTTCCTCCGCATATCCTCCCAAGAAATAAGCACTCAGAGACCATCCTGCCAACACAATTTTGCCATTCCATTTTCAAACAAAGCTTCTGAAACAAATCTCACACAAAATTGATATTTGAGAAAGGATATGATACCAGCAATGAAAGGGTCAGCTGTGTGGAGAGTGTCAAAGCTAAACACAGGGAATCCATGGCTGAATCTCCCAATTGCAGAGAAGATAAGCAAAGCCAAAACATCCCCACCAGCAAGTAAAGCCACACGGCTGAAGAAAATCATACACAAGAGAAAAAAATCAAAACTTGAAATCAAACTAACGAAACAACACAAACAAAAGTAAAATCCCTTTACCCCCATTTCTTGATTGAAGCATTTGATTTTGGTTTATCGAATTGAATAACGCCTTCGAGAGGAACATTCTCTTGACCAACGAAAACTGTGCCGTCCCCTGCAGATGGGATTTGGGGAGCTGAAGTAGAAGGTGTGGCGGATTTGACGCTTCCGTTTGAGTCAGAGTTAGAGAGAGTGAGGACGACGCGTCGCCGACGGCTAGTGTTCGCGGCGGGAACGAGTCCGAGCCATGGATCGGAAGAAGGAATTCGAGGGTTGGGTTTGGTGATGAATCTGACGGCGGAGACAGGTGCGGTGGGAGTGCGAAGAACCAGCATTCTCGTTCTGTTTGCCTACAACCTCCTTATGAAGCTAATCGTCCGCCACTCATCTGTATACTCAAGTATCATCTCATCTTTTTTTTTTTTATTTAACACAAAAGACATACATAGAAGCTTCAGATGAATCCAGAGAATCATCTTGTACATAAGGTTCCAGCCAAAATGGAATTCTATTGTCTATTGTTGCAAAGTATCTAGTGCAAATTCTAGCTATCTTAGGTAATGCATCTGCAACCCTATTCTTCTTCCTAGGAATGTCATACAACTTATTTTTCTGGAAAATCAAAACTAAGTCTTAGATGTATCCATCTAGTGCCGGCCAGTCCTTCTGGTTGTTTACCGCCATAAAAAGATTTAAGCAGTCTGTTTGAAAGACCACTTGATCCAATTTCATATTAGAAACACAACTAGCCGCCCATACTAATGCAGTTGCTTCCGCATGGAGAGCAGACTGCAACTGGGGGTAGACCTTTGCACCATAAAGTCTTACTCTGTCGTGGGGTGTTCTCAAAACCCATCCCATTCCAGTACCCATATCCCCTTCCTTCCAAGAAGCATCAATATTACAAGTGAGCATACCTGGTACTGAGGGAGACCATCTGGTGCTACGCTGATCCAAGGCCAAAGGATGTTTCCTCTCCTGTTTCTCCGAATTGGAGCGGTCTTGGATGTAGCTTGGATGATCTTGGCCATCTTCCCACTCAGCAGCAGTTCTTAGTGCTCGTAAAGCAACCTCTCTTGGATGAGTATCTATTCCTTTGAAGATGAAATCATTTCTTTCTTTCCAAATATTCCAAATGATCCAAGGCCAATGCATAAGATCCTGTTTCCTTAGCGCTCCCTCTAGACATGTTGCAATGTTTGTATATATGGAATTTGCTGCATAAGGTAGGAACAGAGATCCAGCTAAGACATTAGTCCATATTGCTCTGGCGTATCCACATAGAAAGAAGATATGATTTGAATCCTCCTCTTCATTTCCACATCTCGGGCATGTTGCATTTCTTAATAATTTGCGTTGGCAAAGGTTCAAACCTGTGGAAATGCTGTTGGATAGGATTCTCCTAAGTAAATGACGGATCTTTGGATAGGTGGGTGTTTTCCAAATTGTCGCGTAGAGAGAATTTATGTTTGGAGCTTGAGCATTCATTAGCCATTCTTCTTCTTGCAGTCTTTCCGCCCAAAGTCTATAACCAGATTTGACTGTATTGCCCATTTGGTTGGAAGATCCATCTATAAGGAAATTTGGACACTTCTTTACTTGGCTTGATTTGCAAGATGAGGTTGCATCCATTTGGATCAAAAAAACCCTTCAACTGCGGCAATATCCACTCATCTAACCCTGGGTTCAAGAGCTGATGTAGACATAAAATCTCAGGGTCAACTCCTTCTTTTATAACTGGAGGTCTGGGCAGTGGGTCCACCACCCAAGGGTCCTCTAAAAACTTGATTCCTGTCCCATTTCCAAAATTCTTTTGTAAGCCCAAAGACATTAGTTTTTGAGCCTTCTTAATGCTTCTATGAGTAAGATGGGCAGTGACCAACTTTTGCTGTAAGAATTTCACTCTTCCTGAAGTATCTCCCCTTGAGAGTTTGTGAAAGAAGACTGGTGGGATTGCTTGCGATTCTCCAAATCTGCTTTCCTAGGAGTGCTAGGTTGAAGCCTTCCATATCCCGAAAACCAAGACCGCCTAAAGACTTAGGCTTACATATCTCCTTCCATATTTGCCAATGAATTTCTGTGTCTGTTTCTTGACTTCTCCACCAGAAACGGAAGATTAATCTCGAGAATACCTTATAAATTGATCTTGGTAGAGCAAAAACAGACATAGCATAAGTTGGCGCTTGGACTACAAAATATGTAATTGTTATTCTAAATTTCATTAAAGAAAAAGATTATTACAAAATATCATACACGATCATTGTTGTAGTAAAAGCTACATTCATCAATATTTATAAATAAACATAATTGAAAAATTGGGTTCATCTAAAAGATATGAAGACTTGTATATTACTTTTTCTGAATAAATCTTTTCAGTTTATTTTGGAGTTAACATCGAACTTGAACACATACATTTTACCATACCATTTATTCCATATTGATTTCGCTACTTAACTATTGATCTGTACCTTTCATCTTAGTACTATTTTTTACTTCATTTTTGAACAGTTGATTTATATTTTATCGTGTCTTAATTCTTGGACAGGATTTACATTATGACAGTCTATTTTATTTTTTCTCTCATCTTGTTGACATTATATTAATATTATAATTTAGTATAGTAACCACCATTATTGTTAATATCAAAAATTTCAAAGAAAAATCCAGATATTTTTCATCAATTCTATAATATATATAAAAAAATATGAATGATAAAGTTTTTAAAAACATAGATAGAAATTTTTTACAATGACATAAACTAAAGTAAATATTTGGCATGAAGCTTAAGATAAAGAGGAAACCAATAATATTTTGGTATTTGAGCATATAGCACATGATACTTGGTGATGTCAAGTAGATGATTCATGGAAAAAGTCTGAAAATTTTTTCGGACAAAGTTGGGAGTGTAATAATGTTGGAAGAAATGATATATTGATGAAAGTTTGGAATATTTTTTATGGTCAGTCCTTTTTACACCCGGAGTTGAAATCTTTTCATTGGACAATGAATTATATGATTGCAACTCAGAGATTAAAAGTGGTTTTTGCTAGGCCTGGGCAAAATATCCGGATCCGAAGATCCGAACCGGATCCGATCCAAAAATACCCGAATGGATATACTTTTTTAGTATTGAAAAACCTGAATGGATCTTGTCTTCCAATACTTCGGGTATCGGGTAATACCCGATTCGAACCGATACCCGAATTAGTATTTTTAGAACCAAATTCAATTTTACGTATATTTATGTTTAAAGTTAATTACTAATTTATTTGTTTTGTAACTTTAATTGGTTGGTTTTCACTGACTTATTAGTTAATAAGTACTAATTTGATCTGTTTTTCTAGTATCATATTTTATATTAGCAAGTGTAGAGTTCATCTAATATTCATAGTTTAAAGACGGCCATTCATATTTGTTTTTTTTGTAGTTTTGAATTCAAAATACATTATAGAATGTAAACCTTGTCATATTTGTTTTCCTTTGTCATATTTGTTTCTTGTTTATTACATTTACTTTTTGTTTGATGAATATTACAATGTTTTAATGTTTCAAATTTGATTTATATTATATTTGATTGTTATCATTTAAAAATATATGTTAGTATTTCGGATAAAATTCATATATTTTTTATCCTTCGGATAATATAATAGTCGAGTATTTCAGGTATTTCGAATATTACGGGTTTTACGAGTACTAAAATACTAGAACCGAAATCATACAACTTAGTATCGGATAAATTTCGGATCTTTTATCAAATATCCGAAAGAACCGAATCCGAACCGAACCCGATCCAAAATAAAAAAATATCCGAATGGATCCTTAACCTCGGATCTGAAATACCTGAAACCCAAAATACCCGAACCGAACCCGACCCGATTATCCGAATGCCCAGACCTAGTTTTTGCAACATATTATTCAGATGTTGACGTAGTAAAGATGATATCGTAACCAACATTTGCAGTTCATTTGGAAGAATATAAGATGATCAACATATTTTTTCGAGAGTATAAAAGTATCACACATACCACAAGTAAAAAACACAAGGGCAGACAACAAGCTATCAAGAGGAACAAAATCTACAATATCATCTATGGTGTACATTGATTTGTTTCCACCAGTGCCCAAATCTTTTTAATTATTTATTTTCTTAGTTTTTAATTGTTAAAAACACTATTATTGTTAGCATTAATTTAATATGTACGATAAAATTATTTGTTAGATTATAAAAATATGGAATCTTATGTTAGTAGCTGTAGAAATTGGTAGTATGAATCTTTAAAAGTTTTAAGTTTTGTTTTTGATAAATCAATTAAAATTTTGATTATTTTCATCATAAAATTTTAAATTAGTATCACATATCATAAGCTTGGAAAATGTTTATAGTTATCTGTACCCTAATTTCTCTTATGTATGTGTAAATATTATTCTAATAAAATCACTAATTTCATCATCTATACAATTTTGAGTAATATTGGATTTATAAATATTTTAAATCATTTTAAAATAAAATAATTACCCAAATCAATAATCCAGATATCCAGTTAATATGCCATAATTAATATCAATATTAATAAAATAGGCAAAACTAAACTTTAAAATTTTAAACCAAATCATTAAATCTTATCTAAAATAATTAAATTTAAAATCATAAAAATAATGTACTTCGTTAATTGTTATTTTTTAAATGGCTTATTTTCTTAAATTTAACCTTACAAAAAAAAAATTGTTTTCTTAGTTGTTCCTCATTTGTACCTTATCCAAAAATTCGGTTAACTCAGATAGGGTAAAGTACTAAATTAGGGTCGGGTCCATAAATGCACAAACCGAGCCTAACGACTATTAACACTCTCGAGAGATCGCTTTCACACTTTCATGCTTTTCTCTTCCGATCTCTAAGCTCCGGGATGAAGAAATGGTTTCTGATCGCAGCGACGGTGGCGGTAATCGCCGTAATCGTGAGGCAGGCACCAGATGAAACAAAGAAGCAGCGTTAGAAGCTTTAAAAGAATGGTCGAATCGGCTCAGGATTTGGGCGATTCCGACGTATGTAGCTGTTCACACAGTAACCCTAGCTTTATGCCTCCCTCACGCCGTCTTCTTTGAAGCTGGTGCTTCTATTCTCTTCGGCTTCCTCCCTGCTCTTCTCTGTGTCTTCTTTGCTAAAGTTCTCGCCGCTTCCTTCTCTTTCTGGATCGGCAGGTCTGAATCTGAGAACTTGGCTTATTCATTTCTTTGCTTTGTGATTCAAATTATTTGTGTTGATGATTTTACGAAATGGGTTTGTTGGTTCCATTTGTGTTTTAGCGTTAAATTGATTTTGATTCAGATACTTCTCTGTTTCCTAGAAACTCTGATTCGTTGCTAGAAGACACTCTTGCATTAGTTTATGCTATCGTTTTTGTGAAGTTTTAAGCTTTTAGTTGGAGACAGAGTATAAAAATATGAATGTTAAGAAGATTGAGAGTTTAAGAGAGATTTCAAGAAGAGATTAAAAGATTTTGGAACTCCATAATGGATTGCTTGTATTGTTTTTCTTAGCTTAATTTTACATCATTAGGATTATAGGTTTTGTAGGCAGAAACTGATTAGGGCTAAGAGAGGAGAGCCACTGGCTAAAGACAATACATCCATTTATGTGTTTTCTATGTCTAAAACGACAATTGGATCGATCGATCTAAAGTCATATCGATCGATCCCAAGTGCGCCCAGTCGATCCCGTGCGAGAATAGTCGATCCTGGAAATACCCGTAAATTTACGTCTAAACGGATCGATCGATCGTATTCTCAACACAGAGGATAATCACTTGTTGTTGGTCTAGATTTTTCCTGTAGTGCACCACTGTTAAAACCTTATACATAACTTTTCTAGATAGTTTTCGTACACATCCATTCAACTGTAAGATCGATAGGGTAATGATTTTTCATTGTTGGTTATCAGAGAAGATCCTTGTCTTCAGAATCTATAGTGGTGTTTGGATAAGATGCTTCTTTGTCTTGCCTTTGTGATGGAGAATCATGAAACAACCATTAGATTCATGCCATGATTGAATTTGCCAAACATGTCCTTGAGAATGCAATTGGGATGTTTGCTGTTCTCTTATACATAAGTTTTTATGTTTTCTCAGGTTTGTTTTCAAGAGTTCAAGCAAAGCAATAGCGTGGGCACATAAAAACAAGTACTTCAACATTCTCTCGAGAGGAGTCGAGCGAGATGGTTGGAAGTTTGTTCTTCTTGCAAGATTCTCGCCCATCCCTTCCTATGTCATCAACTACGCCTTAGCAGCTACCCAAGTCCGGTTTGTAGCTGATTTTCTCTTTCCTACAGTTATTGGCTGCCTCCCGATGATCTTGCAGAACGCATCAGTCGGTAGCCTCGCTGGTATGGTTGTGGCTTCAGTAGCCGGAAAACCAAAAACTCAGGTCTGCGGTTATGTCTTCCCGGTACTTTGGGTACTGTCCAGCGTTCTAATTACAATGAGGGTCAAAAAATACTCAGCTGGAATTACAGAGGAATCATCAGATACCTCTCCGTCTGCTAACAGCTCTAGTTTAGTTTCATCTGAAACAGCAAATCCGCTTATGGAACCGATGGATCCAACAAAAGTGAGTGATGCTACGCAACATGATGGTTGTTTTTGATCGGGCAATACACTTTTTTTGGTTTGCACCGATCAGTTTCTGAATATCATGACTTAGTTTGGGGAAGTAGGCACTAGTATCTTAAAAGGAACAGAATGTTAGTTTTTGTACTTCTTATTTAGATACTCTGAACATAACGCTATACTTTCTTGAGTTGAAGAGTAAGGTTGCATAAAAACCAAAGCATAATAATCTTGATCTGATCTCCAAAACATGCGTATAAAGTCTTGACCTTTTAAAAACATAACTTGATATTTTGTCGAACCACATTGTATGTAGGTATATTTGCGTTGCTCTGGTCCTGTTTTCTGACCAAAAGACTCGGATGCAGAGTGGGTATAGCTTTCGTAATGCCACAAAACAAAACCATAATATACGAAGAAAAATAATTTTGATTTGGTAAGAGTTGTTTCTCAATGTAGCAGTTCACTCACCATTTTCAATCTTTTAACTCTCATAGAACACAAGACAACGCTCCTTGCGGAGTGTAGAAACTTTGGTTGAACGTCTTGCCTAATAGTGTGGTACAATGAGATCATATGTGAGTGTATGCACATGGATTCGTTCTTGGAAAGAGGAGGTTTAAAGGACAAGCTGACCATATCTTTCTCTTTATCTAAAGGTTCTAAATTAGGATTTGGTAAACCCGGAGCAGTTAGCTTAATTTGATGAATCTCTTCAAGTATAAAACTCAAGGAGCGTCCTCACCACTTTCTACAGAACTCCCAAATTACAAAAATGGCTATGTTTAAGCTTATTCCTGGTCTTATGCTCTTTGCTTTGTTTTCTTTTGATGTTCGTGTTGCTCATCCAGGTTTTGGGTTCGGCTGGGGAAGTAATGGCCCCAATATAGGAAGAACTTTCTCCTCAGGCCTTTTCCCACAATTCTACCAGTTTTCTTGCCCCCAAGCTGATGAAATTGTCATGACGGTGCTCGAAAAAGCCATTGCTAGAAACCCAAGAATGGAAGCATCTTTACTAAGACTTCACTTCCACGACTGCTTCGTCCAGGTTCTGCATCTGATCTATTTTGTTTTCCTTTATCAATGTCTCATAGGCTTTAACACTTACTACTCTGCGTAACACAGGGATGTGATGCATCAATCTTGTTGGATGATAGTGCTACCATACGAAGTGAAAAGAATGCAGGACCAAACAAGAACTCCATTAAAGGGTTTGAAGTAATAGACGAGATCAAAGTCAAATTGGAGCAAGTGTGCCCACAAATTGTCTCTTGCGCTGACATTCTAGCTCTTACTGCTCGTGGCTCAACTATGCTGGTAAGTAAAGATCTTCAAGAAAAACTATTGGTTACAAGTTACATAGCTCTGATTTTGTTTTTTGAATGTTTGGTTGAATACAGAGTGGTGGACCATCATGGGAGCTTCCACTTGGGAGGAGAGACTCGAGGACAGCGAGCCTTAATGGAGCAAACACTAACATTCCTGCACCGAACTCGACTATTCAGAATCTCTTAACCATGTTCCAACGTAAAGGTTTGAATCAAGAAGACCTTGTTTCCCTATCAGGTGAGATTGAAACGTATATTTCTTTCGTTATAGGGTTGGGAACAAAACCTAAACCGAAACTGAATGATAACCTGTTTTAAGTGTCATTGTCAGTTCAATGCAGAATTTAAAACACAATTATAGTTTATGCCATATCATTTGAAGTTTCTCAACTGGATATTTAATTTTATAAATGTATAAATTAAGGGTTTAATATGAACTAAGAAAAATGTTAATGTATAGGAAAGATTATAAAACAATAACGAAACATAACCACAATTCGAAATACTAATAGATGTTATTAACTTGTTCATACCAAACCGAAATCTGAATAAACTTTTGAAGCCGAACATAAGAAAAAAAAAACTAATTGGGATTGTGTGTGTTTGCAGGAGGGCATACGATTGGAGTAGCGAGGTGCACAACGTTCAAACAAAGACTCTACAATCAAAAAGGTAATAACCAACCAGACGAGACGCTAGAGAGGTCTTACTACTATGGTCTCAGATCAATCTGTCCACCAACGGGCGGCGATAACAATATATCCCCACTAGACTTAGGCCTCTCCTTCTAGATTTGACAACACATACTTCAAGCTCATCCTCTGGGGCAAAGGCTTATTGACATCAGATCAAGTGCTTCTTACTAGCAACGTAGGCAAGACTGTTAAATTGGTGAAAGCTTATGCAGAAGACGAGAGCCTTTTCTTCGAACAATTCGCAAAGTCGATGGTAAACATGGGGAACATCCAGCCTCTAACTGGTATTAACGGTGAGATCAGGAAGAATTGTCACGTGATTAATTAAAAAAAAACTGAGTTTTCTGCACATTAATATTGTATTAAGGGGATGATGCGGAATAAGTCGTGTTATGTTTTCCTATATATATATGTTAGAGATGTTATATGTCTTTGAATGAAAATGGACCGTTGTTTTCAACGGTTGTTTCTCCCAATCCAAAGTGTTGAATGTGCATGTTAATTTTTTATGTGTTATTATTATATGAAATCATGTACTATGTAATAAAACTAATTTTATTAGTTGTAAAAAAGAAAAGAAAACTAAATTTATTATATTCAATAGATTTAGAGTCTAATTCAAATTTAAAGCCCCAGAATATCCAATCTGATTCAGATCAACTAGATCCAAAATTTTACTATTTGACTATAAAAAACTCTTAAATAATCAAATTTTGGCAACCCGTTATAGCAGCTTTAGAATAATAATTTCATTTCTAATTTCATCAACTTGGTTTAACCTATAAAAAAAATTCGTCGGGAGTCTAAAATGGTCAATTCACTGTTTTCGAAGACATCAGAATTCAGGGTTCGAACTTTGGTTTTTACATAGTTGTGGAAGCTAAAATGGCCACTAAACCACAATATTAAAAAAAAGAAAAAATCATAAATCAAAACAACCCAAAATAAAACAAAACCTAGTCGCCGCCGTCCTCCATCCTGCCACTTCGGCTGCCGGCTTGTCCGGCGCCGCGAGAGAGCCTTTGCTTTTTCTTTTCTGACCCTTTCCTCCTCCTGCACAAGGTTCTTCTCTTATCAGTTCTCAGTTTCGTGCGATGCGGCGTGGTTCGTAGTGCCGCCGGTGCTCGACGGTGAGAAGACGAGACACTGGCGAGAGTGCGCTCTGTGTCGTCTTCGTGCGATAAGAGGCGGTGCTGTTTCGTGGTGGGTTTCTCGTTTTTGATGGATCTCCCGCCGTGGATGACCATATCCTCTTTCATTTGCACTCGGCTCGTTGGCAAGGTAAAGAGGAGCGTGATCTGCAAAGCTCGGCGGGCTGTAGCGTGTCTGCCGATGGAATAAACGTCGACGGTTGCCAGAAACGCCAGCGTCTTTGCGACCGTTAGCGATTGGCGTTTGAAGCAGTTGCAATTGGCGTTGGAAACGGTTGCAATTGGCATTTGAAGCGGTGTGATTGGCGCTTGAAACAGTTGCGATTGGCGTTCGAAGCGGTTGCAATTGGCGTCTTAAGCGGATACGTTTGTCTGACGGCGATTGGGGTGAGTTTTATGGTGTATGAGAGTTTTTGAGGAAGAGACTCCAAAGCCGAATTTCTATGCCTAGTGATTACCTTGACTGAAAATTTTCGGGCTTTTGGCAAGTCATGAGATTAGCTGGATTCCTCCGGTGTTGTGAGAGGTAGTGCTTTGAGATTCATGGGACAGCCAAGCATTGACTCTTCCTTGGTGGGTGCATTTTTCGGAATCGGATCCGACGAAGACAGGATCGGGTGATGTCTTAAGTCGTATCTTATTTGGATATTTCAATGGGTTTTTACTATTAGCAATAGATTGACCATCCTGTAACTTTTGGTTTCCATTGAATTCGACCATTGTCTTTGGAGAGTCGTTTTTTCCTTTGAATAAACTTGCAGCATGATAGAGTTATCTAGGTTAAGTATAAATTTTCATCGAGAAGTTTATATGGTCTAATTCCTTGGAGAGTTACTAAATTATACATTCAGTTCACGATTTTATGTTTTTTGATAATGGTTTTGGTGTTGTTTGAGCCTATTTTTAGCATAATTTTTAGGTTATATTAGTCTTTGTAAAGCTGTATTAACATACTTTTAAATTGTAATAGACGATTTATAGTTTCGATATCATTAATAAAAAAATAGTATTTGAATTAAAAAAAAAACAACCCAAAATAAATGGAAAAGAAAAACAGATTAATTGTCTAATAATTTCCCTAAAAAGGCAAAGGCCTATTTGGTATCCAACACCAATTGTTACTCACAAAACCCATTGCTCAAGAAAAGTAATAACTTTATAAAGGAAATAAAATTATATAGAGTCTGATAATTCGCTAGTCAATTACGGGAACTTAATACTGTATAAGAAACGATGAGCGACGGAGACGAAGCTGCTAGACGCCGTACCGCGGCGGTGACGGAGTACCGGAAAAAGCTCCTCAATCACAAGGAGCTTGAATCCCGTGTCCGCACAGGTTGGGTTTCGAAAACCATCCTCATTCTTTCCCATCGCTCCTACTAAACGATTCTCTTCTTTATTATTTTTTGTTTTTGTCTATGGGCTTTGTTTGAATGCTATTCGGTGAAACTGAATCTAGAGTTATATTTTGCTTGACGCGATTCTAGGGGTTTTGAGGATTCGAATTTGATTGCTACCATCGTCTCTCGTACTTGATAAGTAATTTTGTAGTCGATTTGAAGTTTTATTGATTTGACTGTGACTGCTGCTTAATGGAGACTCATATAAGCAGCTTAGTTGAGTTTGTATCTGAGATTATAAATTCTGGGCCTTGTGACAATGCAGCTAGGGAGAATCTAAGAGCGTCTAAAAAGGAATTCAACAAAACTGAAGATGACTTGAAGTCTCTCCAAAGCGTTGGCCAGATAATCGGAGAAGTTTTACGTCCACTAAATAATGAAAGATGTAATTTTTCTGTCTCTTCATGTGTTCCTAGCATTGCTTTGTGCTACACTTTGTGTTCTATCATCTGAAGGTTTGAATTCTTTGCTTCTTCTTGTTTTGCTTTTTTGTATATATAGTGATTGTTAAAGCAAGCAGTGGCCCTCGTTATGTCGTGGGTTGTCGTAGCAAGGTTGACAAGGAAAAGCTGACCTCAGGAACTCGAGTTGTCCTGGATATGACTACACTAACAATTATGCGAGCCCTTCCCCGTGAAGTACGCTTGATTTTTGGCATTGCTTATTTTTTATATCATCTTCTCTCTTCTTAGTGTACTGTTTGTGCTGGATTTAATGCTGTATCCTTTTCGATGATAGGTCGATCCTGTTGTTTATAACATGTTGCACGAAGATCCAGGTAACATAAGTTACTCTGCAGTGGGTGGTTTAGGTGATCAGATTAGAGAACTCAGGGAATCTATTGAGCTACCTCTCATGAATCCTGAACTTTTCCTCAGAGTAGGGATTAAACCTCCAAAGGTACTTATTCTCTCTCTTATCCTTTCTTTTGTTTTTGACAGAAACTATCCAATGCTTCACTTTTTATGTTTCCCTTCAAATTCCGTAATGCTAATTTTCCGCCTTGTTCCAGGGTGTCCTTCTTTATGGACCTCCGGGTACTGGAAAAACTCTACTAGCCAGAGCTATTGCCAGCAACATCGACGCCAATTTCTTGAAGGTTTTATTTTGTTGTATGTGGTTTTGTGTTGTATTCAATTATGCCTTATTTGTGCTAAACAAGCTCTTTGTTTTCTGCTTTTGTGTTTAGGTTGTATCAAGTGCAATCATAGACAAATACATTGGAGAAAGTGCTAGATTGATTCGAGAAATGTTTAACTATGCTCGTGAACACCAGGTAAGACTAGGCTTTGACTAGTCCTCTATTTGTATTCTTTAATAGGCTTTATATTGACATTCATGACTTAACTATTAACTCTCCTCCTGTGGCTAGCCTTGTATCATTTTCATGGATGAAATCGATGCTATTGGTGGGCGACGTTTTAGTGAAGGAACTAGTGCTGATCGTGAAATTCAAAGAACACTTATGGAGTTACTCAACCAGCTTGATGGGTTTGACCAACTCGGAAAGGTACTACTACCTATAGTTCTAGATTAATGCTCTTGCATAAAACGTGAGGTGTGACAATTGTTGGGACACCTAAGTGTGGTGTTGCTTTCTAACTTCTGTTTTACACAAGTGGTCACAATATGAAATCATCACGAGTGTTCTGAACTTCGATGAGAATTATTTGTGTTCTTTGTACAATGGGAATATCTTCTGATACTTGGGAGATGATATATTAGGTGAAAATGATAATGGCCACCAACAGACCAGATGTTCTTGATCCAGCACTTCTCCGTCCGGGTAGGTTAGATAGAAAGATTGAGATCCCATTACCAAATGAGCAATCAAGAATGGAAATCCTCAAGATCCACGCATCTGGTATAGCCAAGCACGGGGAAATAGACTATGAGGCTATCGTGAAACTTGGAGAGGTTTGATTCTTTTTCTTACATGCTCACTTCATTAAAGTTTTTGCCTTTTTTTGCTAAAGACATTCGATCCCACTGATAGTTACTCTAAAATCAAAATCCATAGGGTTTCAATGGTGCCGATCTGCGTAACATATGCACTGAAGCTGGAATGTTTGCAATCAGAGCAGAGCGTGACTATGTAATCCACGAGGACTTCATGAAGGTACAAACAATCAAAAGATACTCTTTATTTTCGCATATTTGTGTCCAACTTTTCTGCTTAGCGAATCGTCGATTGGTACAGGCTGTGAGAAAGCTTAGCGAGGCCAAGAAACTTGAGTCGAGCTCTCACTATAACGCAGATTTCGGGAAAGAGTAAGAATAGAACAAGCTCTTGAGAGGAAGAAAAGGCCTAAGGTGGCAGTGGAAAACTCTGTTGTTTACACATTGCTAGTGACACTGTTTCAGTTTCTCTATGATTTGTTTTAAATTTAAAGTACACACGAATACTGTTTCTTTAGCAATGACAACAGATATGTGTTTATGCACTCTATTATCTAATATATGGTTCAAATCTCAAAGTTTATTGTTGTAGTAGAAACTCTAATTATCTATATTTGTAAATTAAAATAATTTCGATGACCGAGATCCGTCAAGAAACACAAAACAAGAAATAGATGGAAATAAAGTACGCATGACTTTACAAACGAAGAAAATAAGGTAACCGAATTGAAGCCGAAAATGGAGTAAATTTGGTTGGTAATATTTATGATTTTTTAGTTTTTTTTACAAGAATTAAGAATTAAGATAAAAGAATAAATGGTAAAACAGTGAATCCATTGTGTAGAAAATTTATTTTTCTGTTTTCTATTTTTTTATTTTATTTTATAGTTTGAAATTATGTTTAACGTTTTTTATATATTCTATTTAATTTGGTATTTTAATTTATATTGGGTGAATTCTGCCATTATCAGTCAAAGTACTTTATTAAAGTTTGATAATATCCACTATATTCATTTCACAACAGAACTAGAAAAGGACAAGGTATACGCTATTTATTTTCTATCTAAAGTTTTTAGGATAAAAATATATATTAAAATTCTTGAAATATGGCTGGTATATTTTTCTATGCTTTATTGATTCATAGATCATAGATATATCAAAATGTGACAAATTGTATGTTCTTATTGACCATGTTGTAGTTGATTTTCTTTTCTTCGTCTTTCACCATGTTGTAGTTGTTATACATGTTTCTTATATGCCTTTGGGATGGGAAAATTGCTTGCTTTGTTTTAGTCACTTCCTTGTTATTCTTCTAATTATTTTATCGTCTTTCTCAACTCGTAAATGATATAGTGATATACTAACGTGACGTCCTTCAACGAGTCGTTTTTTTATATAATGAGCCAAGAACTTAGCACCAAGTAATTATTAATTTTATTCATCAAATAGCTAGATATAATTTACATAATTTAACCGCTAAAATCAATTATGTTAAAACTAAACAAAAAAAAATTGATTACGTATACCAACATGTTTCCAAAACTCTATTTAATGATTAGATATGATGTAAAACATCCAACGAGTAAGATCAATTCTACAAAAATTAACACAAAAATAAGTGGACTAAAATGTTTCATATCAACCTGATTCAGCTATTCTATTTAATGGTTAGATAGAACTTACAACGGTTCAGATCAATTTTGCAAATGCTACAAAAAATAAGTGGAGTAAAATGTTTCATATCAGTCAAATTTGATAACTCATTTTAATGGTTAGATATAACTTACATCATTCCAGCGAAGATCAATAAATCTAACAAAAAAAATAAGATCAATTGATGACAATGACATTTTTTTGCAGCCAATCAACGAAGCTGATTTGGGAAACATTCTCTCAATTGATTTTGGTGACACTATGTCTCATAACTGACCAATCATACATAATAAAGTCTCACGTTATACATGTTGAAATTGTAATTTGTCGTTGTATGCATGACAAAAAATATAATGCAAAAGCAAGGTGTCGATGTATATTAGGGGTATATTTACGACTCTTTTTGATAAACAATAAATCAAAGAGTAATAAAAAGGACACAATAAAAACATATAAACAGACGACTTAATTATTGATGGTCATGTTTTGCATAATTTATTTACTTCTTATAGTTTGCAAGAAAGAAGAAGAGAAGATTATACCTCATTATAACAATTTGAAGATATAGTTTGAAAGAATTATATCAGAACTCTATGGAAGAGAAGATTAGGTCCCAATGTTGACCATTAACTATTGTTGTAGGCTTTTCTCTTATAAGTTATCGCAATTTTGAAGCAAAAAATAATATAAATGTTGTATTTTGTAATGATCTTCTCCACCATGGAGTAACTTATCCATGAATTCATTTTCCATTCATCCTACTCTTAGTTAGCTCTTCTAAAACTGGTTATGTATCATAATCTATCAGGAAGACTCTTCAACTTTTTGAAAAACCATTTTAAGAGAAACTATTTCTAATAACCACTTTGGACTTTGGCCTTTATAATAAATAAATATCTCTCTAAGAAACATATGGCTTTTATAATAAACAAATAACCAAATTTTAATATATCAAACATTATTTATTTTCATCTTATTAAGTTTCTGAAAAGTTTTGTTTTAGCTTTTTTATTTATTTATTTGATACATTTTAATAAGATAGATAAAGAATTTTAAACACAAGAAAAGAAAGAAAATAATTATTGAATCAAATTTTATATATCTAAGTAAACTTTTTGTTTGCCTTAGGCTTCTTAAAAAGTTTATATCTCATCATTCCGAAGATTTTATAAAACCAAAATATGCTCACGAGTTGTAATCCTGATCCCATTGCCTGTAAGAAAATAAAACAACTTATAATTATAGTATCATATTCTAATTAAAAAATTTGTGACATATGAAGATCGATATAATTGACATATATAAATACTTTTATTTTTTATTTTAATTTATAAAAGCTCTAATTTGGTTTGGAGAACAATATAATTGTGTTTCACATGTTAATACAAATTAAGGAGAAAATGATGAAATTAAGATATCTTGTTGAAAATAAAAAGAATAATAATAAATATCGTGGTAGTTGGGAAAGACAGTAGAAAATACCTTGATGAAGATGGGATTATCAGCTGTTAAACTAACGTAAACGAGCAAAGGTCCACAAACAATTCTCGCCAGTGTGAAGATAGTGGCAAAACACACCTATCATCATTTAATGTAACTATATAAGATTTGACTTGACTGTTATTTAATAAAAAAAATTTTTAAAAAAATGCTGATAAAAGAAAAAAATAGGTCGTGGAAATAATGTACTGTTTGAATCCAGCACCCATTCGACATTTTCGGGAAAACTTTAACTAATAAATCTCCAACTATTAACCATATTTTTAATAATTTCAACTGTTGCCCCCAATCAAATCAATATGAAATAAGAATAATAGATAAAGAAATAAATTTGATTAATATCGTTTTAAGTGATAAGAAGACCACATGCTTCACGGATTTGTCTGGGTTTCAACTCATGATCTATCCTAGATATTAAAATATATATATATATATAGTTAACGTCCATTTAAAAAAATATTTGCACTATTTTATTTACTATTTCCATTAATTGTGTAGAAGTTATATCTAACCGATTCTAACATGTATACGGTTTCTAAAAGAAAACAATCTTCTTATTTGCAGTTAACTTTGAGTTAACTCTAGACCCAATTTGAAGAAAACCTAAGTCAAAATTTCTTGCTTAACGAAAAAATAAAAGTGCGAATTTTCTTGAAAAAATTATCAATACTTTATTACCATTTTAGTTAGAAATAATTAAGAACACAAAACCAAAATGATTTCAAATATACATGTACTCACATCGGCTGCTAGGTTGAGGTTGGTGTCTCTGTATCCAATCTCTTTGAGAATCTCCCTAAAATGGTAAAAAGGACTCGATATCTCTGCTATCCACAGTGTAGCCACGATCTCAGATCCAGACTTCCACATTAATTTTAAAACAAAATTAGTAATCGAAAATATCATATATGATGTAGTTGATATCACTAAAAAAAAAAAAATGGATCTCATTTATGTAGTAGTTACCATTTAACATTAAAAAGAAAAAGCAGGAATGTAAGTAATACCGTTTGGTAGGCAAGTCCTGCTACAAAACCAAGAATGCTGACAAAATGATGAACCGCATTGTCAATACTGATCACTTGATCGAATTGGCAACATATGAGATCGTAGATCATGTACGACAATGAAAACGCCATTGCATTTATCTGCTTGTGTTTCATCTCTCAGTTCGTGTTACACGTGCAAAACGAGTGATTATAATAACTTAAAAATAATTTAGAGCATTGATGTGATTGAGAAACCTGTTGGGGAGATGGCTTAGAAGCACGGGGACAAACAGGGCAAGACCAATCTTGAACAGAGAGAGTTGCCAAAGTGACAGCGATTGTGGCGTGAACCGTGGAGAGAAGACGGTTGCTGAAGTCGAAGGAGTAACTTGAGAAGATTCTTCTTGTGAGGATGAAGGTCACACCCCACAAGATTACTCCAATAACTATTATCTGAATCACTCTTATTTGTTCTTCCTCCATATTATCTTTATCTTTTTTCTTTCAATCCAAAAACTATTATATTGGTTCGTTTTGTGATGACAAGAGATAAAGAGAGGAAAAAAGAAAGGTTTGAATGTGTTAATAGGCTGAAATTATTGGTTGTATGTTGGTTGAGAACTTCAGGATTCAATGTAGTGGATCCCAGAGACATTAATATTTTTGGTAAAACTGATGTCATAATTCACCTAAAAAGATTCCATCCAAATATTTTGGAAGTGCTTCCTCTAGTTCCTAATTACCCGAGTTATATAATTAAATTGGTGATCATTTTGTTTTTTTTTTGTTTTTATCTTTTTAAAATATGCATTATGTTCTTAAATTCCAAATAGAGTCTAGAGAACGAGATCAATTTTTTTTTTGTCATTTTAGTTTAGTAGGTTCAATATCTCATTTAATATCGTAGAGTGCTAGATTCACATGATAAATTTCATATGTAACCACCATTGTGTCATATGATTCTCACATATTTCAGACCATCACATGATTTTTTATGATATATTCAAATTAAATTAAAACATAATTACTAAAACAATGCTAAAAATATATAAATTACTAAAACAATATTTTAGAAAACTCAATTACTAAACCAATGCAAAAAAGTTTTTTTTTACAAATTTTAAACCTAGTTTCTTTAGTAACAAAAATACAACACTAAAAATAAATAAATAATAATATAATATTTAAATAATAATAATATTAATAAATAAAAAATAGAAATTTAAAATCTAGTTTTTTCTTGCGATCATGATTTACATTTGTACTTTTATGACCAGCGTTTATAATTGGAATTAAAAAAAAATTGTGATTTGGAAACCAGCGTTTGTAATTTATGACTAGCGTCTGTAATTAAACATAAAATTTTGTTTTCTGACAATATATTTTTTCAATGATAGTAAACTTATAAGTAGATTTTTTTAAAAAAAATGGTAGACTTGTTTATTGATTGGCATTTGCAACCACCGTTTGTATTAAGTATATATATCTTAAAGGCACATACAAATCTATCATCATTCAATATAAACATATAAATCTACAATCATTATATGTAAATATATAAGTGTACCATTAGTTTTATAAATGATACAAATCTACCACTATACATTTACCACTATAGTAACCAATAACTCTACCAACTGTAGTTTGTTTCAGTAAACTTAAAATATTAAATAAATCTACCATCAAAAAAATAAATTAACTACTTTATATCAATTTTTCATCACTAAAAACATATCTACTATCATATACTAACTGATCAAAAATCTTATCGCCAAAAGAAATAAATCTATCATGCAACTTTATCTATCATTAAACACAATAAATCTACTATCATTACATCTCCAAGTCACGGGGTGATGACTCTACCACTATTAACAATAAGTATATCACGACTAAATTAATCTACAATTAAATAAAATAAATCTATTAAGTGATAGTGATAAGTCTATCATTCATCTCTGTACCCACCAGTCCAAAGTTAAATATCTAAATGTCTATCGTTTGAAAGTTACAGACTTATATATCATTGAAAACAAAATTTTAGACTTAATTTTCCATAAAATCGGTTAATAATACAGTTTATGAAATCTGTAACCCAGATTATGAACATAATTAACTTAAACCTAACATTAAATCAACTTAATCTAAAATTAAACTTAATATCGGATTAAACCAAAATTACAGTAATTAAATCAATCGCCAAATTAGAAAATCCTTTTAATCGTAAGAGAAAAAATTCCCAAATTAAAAACCCTAAAATTGAAAATTGATAAATGTTCATCATCTCTCTTGTTCTTCTCTGTTCATTGTTCGTCTATTTGCTTTACAATCACTGTGTCTCTTTCTTTCCTATCCTCTTTGACTAAGGTTATTTTATGCTTTGTTTAATACCACACAAAAACGAATTCTGCAGTCTAGAACAAAACAAACAAAAAACATAAATGAAATTTCACATGGAATTTAGAAAAAAAAGATATTCCCTTCTCTCTGAGAGAATCTCCCTCTTAAGCCAAAGTATGGGGGAAAACAAAATCTGAAGAGAGAAGCAAAAAGAAACAAAACAAAAGAAGAAGACCATATTTCTCTCTTTTCAAAATTAGAATTTGCTTTTTTTCTTTCAAAATATTTAGATGCAAATGTCTTAGGATTCAACTTGTAAGTTGTCTTTTTCTTTACATCACTTTTAATTTCGTTGTTGTATAATATATTTGTGTATAGAGTAAGCTTTTAATCGCATGATTTTTGCTATACATCTCTTTTCTTCTTTTATGTTGTTTTTGAGCTTTTTGATTTTAGTTTCTTAAGAGCAAATTTTTTTATTTAATATTTTTATTTCTGGGTAAAAGCTGAAGCTCGTTTTTATTATTTAGATCACAGAATCGCTAACGGCCGGAGGTAATGGAGGCGGAGGGCCACTAAACCGTGATCGATTTAATCACAGTCGTTGAGCACAAGACCTGTCATGGAGAAGCGAAGAGAGAGAGAAAGAGAAATAGAAAGAGAAGGAGAGGGAGAGGGAGAGGGAGAGGGAGAGGGAGAGAGAGAGAGAGGCTAAATTCAATTTTTTGGTTTGTGATATTAATTTGGCTTTTGGTTTGTTTATGAGTATTTTAGTTTTCAAAAATAATTCTAATTTTGATTTAAAAGGTTTTTTTTGTATGCTATTGGTTTGGTGACAAAACCAAATTAACCTAAAATTATGGAGAATTAGAACTAAATGAATTAATTTGAGTATAATTAGATCTACAACTTTAGACCCATGTATACAGAGATAAAAAATTAAAATGGATTGCATATGATATGATGTTTCATATTTTATGAGAATATGGATCGTTTTCCCATAAACTTCTCATGCCTCGACCAATACTTCTGATACATTCAGAGAATTTTCTCTCACCTTAGTTAAGGTGTTGACTTCACAGAAAAAGTCATTAAAACCAAACTTCTATAATTCAATTAACTCGTACACTTTTATATTTATTGTTTTTCATAAAGGACAAATTGTTTCTGACCACATGATGAAAGAACTTGAAAGATTTCTTCGGGGAAGCAAGTTGCCCAATGCCATAAGTCAAAGCATGATGATCCTCTGTATATCTCTTTTCAGTTTTGATTATGTTCGTATCTTTTCTTTTGTGTTTTGCGTAACGGGTAACTGCTAGACTAGTTTGTAACTGTTTTTATTTTTAATCAATCTTAACATTAAACACAAAAGAAAAAAATGAGAATATTAAGTGAAGTATGGAATGAGTGTATAGAAATTCTGATCGACTATCTCGTGAAGAAAAAGAGTTTAGTAAATGGAAGTTACCTACCCCTTAACTAGGATAGAAGGTTGGATTTAGTATGGAAGATTCAGATATATACAAATATGTATAACTTTCTTAATATGAACCTTCAAAATGGAGTACCACACTAATTTTGATCGCTAAATCTGTAAAGCAGGCTCGTGGAAGTGTTTTTGTAAGAGCGTCTGCAAGCTGGTCTTGGGAGTTGATGTGTGAAATATGAAGCTTGTTGGCATGAACTTGTTCTCGAACAAAGTGGTATTCTAGAGCAATGTGCTTCATTTTGAAGTAAAAATATGGATTGGCAGAGAGAGAGTAGCTCCAATGTCACAATATATCGTTGGTGTTGACGTGAGCAAGTCATCTTTGGATGTCACAATACCAATACTACGTGGGAAAGTTAATTTACTGGGGGAGATAAGGAAATTATCACTGTTAATTTTGAGACAGCTGCATTCAATGATTAGTGGATCAAACATGCCTTTTTTGGATAAACGTTTTAGATTGTTCAACAATGTTCGATAATGTTGAACAAAGAATTACTTTAACAGTGAACTTTTTCGTGAACCAACGTTCATATAATGTGACATAATATATATCTATCTTTTTTATCAAAATTTTATCAAATCAATTAGACTTTCTAATTGTTAACCAAACAAGTTATTTGCTTAACATCAAAATCAGGAGAGATATCGGGAGGATATCAAATGTGCTTTTAGAGTGTTACAAACTCGATTTAAAATCATTCAAAAACCAGTTCGCATGTGGAACATTGTCGATTTGGCTATCATCATGAGGTCATACATCATATCGCATAATATAATTGTTAAGGATGAACGAGATACATATGTTTAACATTGGATCGATTACATTCAATTTGAGGTAAGTGAGTTTAGTACATCGCAACCATTCTTGATCAAAGTACTACCTACATTTGTAAATCATGTGTATACTAAACTCGTGTTGCATGATTCAAATGTCTATCACGAATTGCAAGCATAAATACATATGGATAAATTTCATAATGTTTAGTGATTAAATAGAATTTTAAAATTTTTATGTGTGATTGAAAAAAATTATTGTTTGTAAATTTAGTTTATTGTATTAATTAAATTATGTGTATTTTATTAGTAGTGATTTGTACTTATTGGTATATTGTATTTTATTTTAAATATTTATAATCTTTTTTAACGCTTATCCCAACACTAAATGTGATTTAAGTGCTGAGATAAGCGTTAAAAAAAAAACTAGTAAAGTTTCCCAAAACAAAAAAAACCGTGAAGAGTCAAGGAGCCCAGACAGCACAGACCTTCGTTCTTGTTGAACCTATCTAATGAATCTTTCTCTCTCAAACACTCTCGATCAAAGAATGATTTGAATCGAAGCAAGAACATAAAAGAAAACGCACACGCACACACACGAACACAATCAAATGTTTACCCGGTGTTCATTAGCTTTTCCAAACCGGATAAGACAGCTACTCACCGGGGCCTCGCAACTGCAAGGCTTTTCTTTAGCTTGCTCTTAAAAGAGCTTCCGAGTTACAAGGATCAGTACAAAGAACAAATCTAAAGAATCCGATTCACCCTAACCCTAACTCGCTTACACTCAAAAAACCCTCGCACCTTAAACGATGACTTATCAGCTCCCTTTATACCACACAGAACTTATACTAAACCGACATCGATTAGATATTAAACCGGGTTCAACTAAACCTAATAACTATTTCAATTAGATCTATTTTACCCACACCTAAACCAGTATAAACCTGAGAACCTAAAAAATCATTCTAATTTGGTAGCAAAAAACCTTCAATTCTCCACCTTGCTCCAACTTAGAATGATGACTAGAGTCTTCTTTAATCCCCGAGCTGGTGCTCCCTAAGTAATCCACTTAGCCTTTATAAGTTACTTGAGACGAAGCTTCATATCCTTCCCACTCTGAGGTGATCTAAAGCCTCTCGAAACTTTCCAACCGGGAGAATCTTTGTTAACATGTCAGCCGGATTGTACTCTGTTGAAATTTTAGTAACCTGCACATACCCTAAACGAATCAAATCCCTTATGAAATGATACTTTACCGCCATATGTTTTGTTCTCTCATGGAAAACTGCGTTCTTAGCAAGTGCAATTGCACTTTGAGAGTCACAATGAATTGTGACGGCTTCTTGCGTGAATCCCAGTTCATTCATGAACCCTTTAAGCCACACAGCCTCCTTAGATGCTTCAGTCAGAGATATGTACTCTGCTTCTGTTGTTGAGAGAGCCACCACCTTTTGAAGGGTTGATTTCCAGCTCATAGTATTCCCACCGGCTGTAAACACTAGACCTGAAATGGATCTTCTCCTGTCTAAATCTGCGGCATAATCAGAATCACAATATCCTTCAATCTGAAAATTTCCTTTGTTAGTATAACACAATTTAATATCTAAGTTCTCACGGATGTATCTCATCACCCATTTAACAGCAAGCCAGTGTTCTTTAAGAGGATTACTCATGAACCTGCATACCATACCAACCGCGTAAGCAATGTCAGGCCATGTGTCTATCATAGTATACATTAGACTACCTACGGCGCTTTGATAGGGAATAGTTTTCATCTTGTGTGATTGTTCTGCAATTTCACTCTTGTTTGCAGAACGTAAATGGAAGTGAGCTCCCAATGGTGTGAGTACTCCTTTAGTCGTGTCAAGTCCAAAGTTTCCAAGGACTCTTTGCAAATATCCTGTTTGAGATATGGTAAGTGTTCCTTTCTCCCTGTCCCGGGTGATTTCCATTCCCAAGATTTTTCTTGCAGCACCTAGGTCCTTCATTTCAAACTCAGAGCTTAACAACTTCTTTAAATTTAAAATAGATTTCTTGCATACTGAAGCAATGAGGATATCATCAACATATAAAAGGAGATAGATAGAGTTACCGTCCTTTAACTTCATGTAGTAGACGCATATGTCATATTCGCTCCTAAGATATCCATTATTCTCTAGAAACTCATGGAATCTCAAATTCCATTGTCTAGGAGATTGTTTTAGCCCGTAGATAGATCGTTTAAGTAGGCAAACCTTATCAGGGTGATTCTTATCTATGTAGCCCTCGGGTTGTTCCATGTAAATGGTTTCATCTAGAAACCCATGTAAGAACGCAGTCTTGACGTCCATTTGTTCAAGTTCCGTATCGTGATGGACCACTGCAGATAGCAATAAACGTATAGATACGTGTTTGGCCACTGGGGAAAAAATCTCTTGATAATCTATCCCCTCCTTTTGCGAGTAACCCTTAGCTACTAACCGGGCTTTGAATCTTGGAGCTTCAACACCGCTTATTCCAGGTTTTCTTTTGAAGATCCATTTGCACCCGATTGCCTTCTGTGTTTTAACTGGATCTACGAGAATCCAAGTGCCACTCTTTTTTAAGGAAACCATTTCCTCGTCAGTAGCATCAAGCCATAGATCTTTATCTGGAGCATTCAGGGCAGCTTTGAAGTTCTCTGGTTCTGGTCCTCCTCCGTCTTCTCTCATTAGGTAAGCATATCCGGCAAGATCTTCATCTTCAGGATAGGTCTTGTAATCTTCTAATCTAATAGGGCGTGAGTTTCTATCCTCACTCTATCCCTAGCTAGTTGATAATCGCTTAAATCCTCTAAGTCTGCATCTGTCCGAGTGATCTCTGCTTGAGTTTCTTCCCTTCCAATTTCTTCATAGAAAGTGTCTCCACCTTGAACAGATGTGTTTGTGGCTATCTTCTTTCCTGCATTTTCATAACTCAAAATTTAATTAGTAGCAGTATGTATTTTAGGATTTTCTATACCTGCCTTAGTTTCAAGATTCAGATTCTTATAGAGAATCTCTTCACTGAAGATCACGTTTCGGCTGATGATGCACTTGCGATCGTCCAACAACCACACTCTATATCCTTTCACCCCATCAGGATATCCAGTGAAAATACCACGTTTTGCTCTTGGATTGAGTTTTACATCGTCTGAATGCATATATGTTAGATACCCGAACCTTTTAATATTGCTCAGGTCAGGTATGGCAGAGGTCCATCTTTCTTTTGGGATGTCGAACTCAATTGCCGAGGACAGTGATCGATTGATGAGGTACACAGCAGTAGACACAGCTTCTGCCCAAAATTCTTTACTAAGCTCACTCTCGCTTAGCATGCTTCGGACCTTATTCATAATAGTTATATTAAACCTTTCCGCAACTCTGTTCTGTTGAGGAGTGTAGGTACAAGTTTTGTGCCTAACTATACCTTCCCTTTTGCAATAGCTATCGAACCTCAAATTGCAAAATTCCAGACCATTGTCTGTTCTAAGTTTCTTCACTTTCCTCCCGAATTGAGTTTCTACCATCTTCTTCCATTCCACGAATTTTTCAAATGCTTCATCCTTTGTCCTTAAGAATCCGATCCATGCCTTCCTTGACCAGTCATCTATAAAAGATATGAGATATTGACATTTTCCTAGACTCATAAGAACATTAGGTGAGCCCCATAGGTCAGAGTGAATATAATCCAGCTTCTCTTTAGTGAAGTGTTTTGCGTCCTCGAAACTTAACCTTTGGGCTTTGCCAAAGACACAATCTTCACAGAATGTAAGCTCCTCTAATTTTTCCTTATCTAAACAGCCTCTCTTCCCGAGTTCTCTAAGGGCTTTGTTCCCTGCGTGTCCCATTCGACTATGCCAGAGTTTTGTGTATCCACCTAGTTGCCCAGTGTTTATTTATTCTGTAGTTGCAGAACAAGTTTCAGCACGTTTTGCATGACCTTGTAAGATATACAGCGTGTCTTTATCATCTCTGAAGCCCTTCATTATAACGGTGCATCCCTTGATTATTTTAACCACACCTTTGGTTCCTTTGAATTCGCAGCCCTTTGATTCCAAAGTTCCAAGGGAGATTAGGTTTCTTCCAATCTCTGGAATGTACCTTACATCATTTAGGACAAAGGTTATCCCATCTGTATTCTGAAACCTAATAGAGCTTATCCCCCTCACCGTAATACTTGAGTTATTAGCAACTCTAACCTTACCAGACACTGACTCATTTAACTCCAAGAAAATATCTCTCCTTGGAGTCATATGGAATGAGCATCTGGAATCAATTATCCACTCATCTTTCTCTTCTTTTTCCTTTTGAGAAAGATTTACTTCACGCGCTAATAATCCTACCAAATTTGAGCATCATCTCTGACTATTGATGCTTCTCCCTTATCTTGAGAGTTAAAATTTCCTTTATGTCTATCAATCCATTTGTAGCACTGCTTTTTAAAATGACCCTCCTTGCCACATATCCAACATACTTTCTTCCTATCTAGAGATTTGGACCTCGACCTATTGTTATTTCGGTTTTTACTACCATATCTCCTTGATTCCGTTCTTCCTCTAACAAAGTACCCTTCTGAACTAGACCTTGAATTCTGATTGGTTTTGGTTTCCTTTTCCAGTCTAAGAACATTACGACTATACTTAAGAGTTTCTTTAAGATGATTGTACCTGTGTGGTAACGCATTCAGGACTAGGACAGCTTGAACTTCCTCAGAGACTTCTATACTCAAGTGACTTAATTCCCTGACTATCTTGAGAAAGTCATCAATGTTTTCATTGATCGACCGATGTTCCTGCATCTTGAATCCATAGAGCTCTAGTTGTGCGTGAACCCGGTTTGGAAGAGTTTTGGGCATATACAGTGCCTCTAATAGAGCCCACGTTTCCGCAGCGGTCTTGCACCCTTCAATCTTCCGAAGGACGTGATCACCAACATTCAAGAAGATGGTGTTCATAGCTCTATCACATCTTTCGAGCCTTGATTCCTCTTCCATGACCTGTTTCTTGATTTCATCGGAATCCTTTTCTTCTGACTCATCTTCGGGATCGGATTTAGTAAGTCTTGGAGTTAAAACATCTTTCAACCCCGCAACACTCAGGTAGGCGAACATTCTTCTCTTCCACATCGATAAATCGCCATCTCCATCGAATTTTTCGATGTCCACCTTTGTACTAGCCATTCTTGGATTTGTATTCCCCTCGATCGTTGGTCTTCTGGTGAATGCGAATGGATCTTTGGCTCTGATACCAAATTGTTGAACCTGTCTAATGAATCTTTCTCTCTCAAACACTCTCGATCAAAGAATCATTTGAATCGCAGCAAGAACATAAAAGAAAACGCACACGCACACACACGAACACAATCAAATGTTTACCCGGTGTTCACTAGCCTTTCCAAACCGGATAAGACAGCTACTCACCGGGGCCTCGCGACTGCAAGACTTTTCTTTAGCTTGCTCTTAAAAGAGCTTCTGAGTTACAAGGATCAGTACAAAGAACAAATCTAAAGAATCCGATTCACCCTAACCCTAACTTGCTTACACTAAAAAAACCATCACACCCTAAACGATGACTTATCAGCTCCCTTTATACCACATAGAACTTATACTAAACCGACATCGATTAAATATTAAATCGGGTTGAACTAAACCTAATAACTATTTCAATTAGATCTATTTTTCCCACAACTGTATAAACATGAGAACCTAAATAAAACATTCTAATTTGGCAGCAAAAAACCTTCAGTTCTCTCTTCCTCCGTCTCTCTCTCCGCCATGACCAGCTCTTCCGCTCCTTCACGCAAGGTCTCTCTCTCTCTGGCATGTCTTCGATTATTCCACGATTTTTTTTCTCTCTTTCTCTCTTATATAACTTTTGATTAAATCTGAAATTGAATTGTTGTTCATTCATGCGTAGGCGTTAAGCAAGATCGCGTGCAATAGGTTGCAGAAAGAGCTTACCGAGTGGCAATTAAATCCTCCCACTGGCTTTAGGCACAAAGTTACTGATAATCTTCAGAAGTATAAAAAGCCCTTAATTTCTTTCTCTCTCTCTCTCTTTGATTATTTCTTCTGATTTTGATCGAGTTGCGTATTTTGTGTGATCATAAAGATGGACAATCGATGTCACCGGAGCTCCGGGGACGCTCTACGCGAACGAGACTTACCAGCTTCAGGTTGAATTTCCCGTAAATTACCCTATGGAAGCGCCGCAGGCAAGTCATCTCAATCCTCTAGGTTTTGTTGTTTTAATTCTTTTAACATTTGTAATCGCGAATCGGGTCGTGCGTGAAACAAGTTATCTATCTATTGCTTGAAGAATCGTCATTGGTTGATTGTACAGTGTTTTTTCTTTCTTATATGTTCATGTCTTTCTCTTCAATTCTCTTTGGTTGGCTACAAATCTCACTGATAAAAACTGATACTTTGTTATGGATATTTCTCAAACTAATTGAATTTCTTTTTTTGGGGTTTGGTGTCTCTTTGATGGAGTTAGTGTGAATTTTACTTTTATAGCTTATATGTTTGTTTGTTTTTTTGGGTGCTGTGGAGGTGTATGACTGGTTTATCTGCTGTTCAGCAGGTAGTTTTTGTTCCTCCGGCACCGTCACATCCACATATTTACAGCAATGGACATATTTGTTTAGGTATTTACTCTATCTTTTGGCGTATCGTTTATTGTCTGCATATATACTTATATTTTGTTTTGATTCACATCAAGGGTTTGTCTTTCTTACTTCTATTACCCCAAGTTGCATAGTTCTTATTGCTGTCAAAGTCCAGTGATGTTATTATACCTTGTCTAGTTAGATTCATGATATGTGATGTAGAATTTGAATAATCTCTACATGTCATAGAAACTGAAATTTTCTGAGTTTGAAGATAGGTTTGGTGATCATTGGTAATGTTATCACCCAAGGTTGGATCGATTGTATGTTATGGGATGTAGAAATATCGTATACCTTGTGCGTAGATCCATTTTTCCCAGTCTGTCTGTTACACAAAGATTGGGATAGAGCTCCTTACACTTGTATACCCATGTTTGTTTTTGGGTAAACATCTAACGTATCTCTAATCGCGGAAGATCATAATCTTTTTATAAATATCATAGTAGCCTCTGAACTGGTAAAACACGCAGAGCTCTTGTTAGATTCATGATTTGTACATGTCATGCCTTACTATCCTATGGAGCTTGAGTTTATGTCTATGTTCTCTTTGCATCTAAGTTGGACTCTCCGAGCAGTTCAAATTTGGTTATACCTGAGCATATAAACTGATGAAAGTGATTTTTTGGAGAATATAAAGCTATGTGGTTGTTTTTGGCAGATATTCTATATGACTCGTGGTCACCAGCAATGACTGTGAGTTCAGTCTGCATCAGCCTTCTCTCGATGCTATCGAGTTCACCTGCAAAGGTTTCTGCTTCCTTCTTCTTCTTCGTATTTCCTAATGTACATAAACTGTCAACTATGAGCTTAGTAACAAACACACTTATGTGTTTTCCTTATTGCAGGAACGCCCCTCAGATAATGATCGTTACGTGAAGAATTGTAAGAATGGGAGGTCTCCTAAGGAGACGAGGTGGTGGTTCCATGACGACAAGGTTTGATGCACGACCAATATCTAAGAGAAGCCCTCTATTGTAATATGATGATGACATTTGAACATGTCGAATTCTGACACATTTAAATATTAACTTGTTGTCTCATTTTTTTCACTTTTACCTATGGAATGTCAAGCTAACACTTCCGAATATCTAAAAGAGAAGAGAAGAACATTGAGCCGGAATCTGAAATCCATACTTTTGATTATCTTTTGTTGTCGGACAGAGCAAACCGGGTTTTAACCAACTCTCAAAGACCAGATAGGCAGGAGATATGGTTTTTAGTTTTTTTACGCAATGATGTAAAATTTGATAAACTGATCCGAAATTGAACTATAAAATCAAACTTAATGCACATAAACTAGAACCAAACTGAATCAAAAGCTAGAACCAAACTGAATCAAAAGCTTTTGTAGAAATACTAACCATATGGAATTGTAGGTTTAAACCATAACCAAACCAAATCATCTAATTTATGTTCGGTTCGGTTAGGGCTTTTCTTCCAATCCCATTCGCAGAGGTTTAACAGAGAAGCTGAAAAGACCTTTTGAGAGAAAAAAAGAGAGAAAAACTTCACCTGAATGGCGGGAATGGCGATTCTCCGTCTTCCTTGTGCTTCAATTCGCGCCTCCGCGTCTTCCCCTCTTTCGATTCTCTTCCATTCACCGCTTATCTCCAAAACCGCCGCCGTTTCCTTCTGTTCTGCGTCGGAATTCGCCGACTCCGTTGCTAAAGATGATTCGAAACGCGTAATCACTCTCATCTCTTCTTCTTTTTGATCAATTGCGATTAGGGTTTTAGTGCTTAACATTTTTCCGACTATATTTTATGTTTTCAGGGTCCTCTCAAGCCTGGACTTTACCTCGTTGGAACTCCCATTGGTAATCTTGAAGATATCACTTTACGGTATCATACTTCTTCAATCAAATTTGTTCCAAAGAATCATTGTGATTCTCTCAAATGAAGTGAATTCAATTCTCAATTGCAATTTTGTTGTGTGCCGTATGGTAGTGCTATTCGTGTATTGAGATCTGCTGATGTGATACTCTCCGAGGATACGAGGCATTCTGGGAAGTTGCTTCACTACTACAATATTAAAGCTCAACTTGTAAGTTTTTCTATGCAAATGCTTTTGCTCCACATTTCTGCAATCGCTTTTTTTTATCATGTGATGTTTTGAATTTATGAGGCTTAGGTTTTTAGCTCAGTTATCACAAGTTCAACGAGGCGCAAAGAGAACAAGCGGTGTTGAATCGACTGAAACAAGGAGAGATTGTGGCACTTATCAGCGATGCAGGGACACCGGGAATTAGTGATCCTGGTACTCAACTTGTGAGTACTATACTCTTACATTGCTTCGTTGATCTTTTTCGATCAGACAGGACCAGTTTGTTTAGGATTTAAGTAGTGTGTTCCAGTTTCCTAGTCTGAAAATGTTCTGTAGTCGCTTAAGCAGAGAGGCACCTTGGAATAATGTTTCTTATTAATGGAGAATATGAGAAACAACTGTTATCGTCTTTCCTCAGGCTAAAATGTGTGCGAAAGAGAATATAGATGTCATTCCAATCCCTGGGGCATGTGCTGTAGTTGCTGCTCTTTCTGCCTCTGGTTTGGAGACAGATGAGTTCACATTCGGTAACTTCACCAAATATATTTGCTTTTTTCGTCCTCTCAGTAATCTCGATAAATAAAGTTTTGTAATTTCTAAACAACTTGATTGTTACAGTTGGATTTCTTCATAAGCATTCTGGAACTAGGAAAGAGAGGTTGATGGTTTCATCAAATGAGACAAGAACACAAATCTTTTATGTTCCGCCTCACAAGCTGTCACAGTTTCTTGAAGAAACCACACTTTACTTTGGTGAATCAAGGTTTATATATTTCTTTGGATGTGTTTTCAAGCTAGTTATTGCTTAATTGATATCAATCCACATCCAGTTCAGTTTCTCTCTTTTTCATTGTTCCTTATTGTTAAGGAAATGAAGCTGTATCTTTATATCTTCCAGAGTAAGGAGCAGTCCTATACCTGGTCCTGAAATATAATTTATGTGGTGCAGGCAATGTGTAATCGCTCGAGAGATTACAAAGCTGCATGAAGAGGTAACATCCTTTATCACTACTATATGTTACGTGTTTACATGCATGAACGGTTTATGATAAACCTATTGATGAGAGATGCTCTCCTACTATAGTTTTGGAGGGGTTCGCTAGGGGAAGCCAAGCAAGAGTTTCTGATTCGCCAACCAAAAGGAGAAATCACTCTTTTGATTGAAGGAAAGGAAGAAACAAAAGCAGAAAATCCAACGGAGTCTCAACTTGAAGAAGAGTTAAGAGTGTTGATCTCTGATGGACATAGCCTTTCCACGGTAACCATTTTGGTTTGAGAACTTCCCCTACTTGGAAACTAAGTTTAAAACATACATTACACATATATGATTGGATTATAGATATGTTTAGTTCGTGGAGATGGATCTGTAACTTAATGATTCTGGACCTGACATCAAACTTTGTCAGGCGGTGAAAACAGTGGCGGAAAGAACATCAATGAGAAAGAAAGAGGTATATTCGCTGGCATTGAAGAAATTCGGGAACCAGATTCAGGTAGAAGATGAAGCCGATGAGTAAATGAGAGGCCATTGCCAATTTGAAGCTTTTGTTTGAAACTGTTTGCCTAATACTCATCAATGTCATGTTGTAAATCTGTTGCCTCAAGTGAGTTCTATTATGATCCTAGACCCTCAAAGCCCTTGAGCTTTGGATTTTCCTTGATTTTGTGGGTTTAGAGTATAGTAAAGAGTTGGTTTACCCAGACTAATTTAACCATACTTGATTTTCGCGTCTTTCTAACATATGATAAAGAGAAATTTCTATAATAATTAGTTATTAATTTAACTATTTCAGTAATATATATGTTTTTTGTTTAAAAAGTATGTTAACAGATCATTTTGTTCTACAAAAAACTATGTTAATCATACTTGTGTTTTACACCTACGATTTACAATAAGGGACACAAACGTATTATTCTATCTTTCGACGACGTTCTTCGATGGATGGATGGGTACCGTTGTTCATGGATTCTTCCTGGGTTTTTTTAAGTAATCTGGCAATAAAGCAAATAATTCTAACATATCCTCAAGAATAATCCAACTATACTCATGCGGCACCCGATGAATTGTTCTATAATATACTAATGTATACATCTCAGTCAAGTAATATTTGGAGTACAAGTCATATATATTAATATATTTTGTTCCCCCTTCCTTCTTTACCGGAGTCATGGTTGTGGCTATTGTCTGGACACAAAGATACTTATCTATATCTAAGTTGTTTGCATCAACTTTTCTTAAATAAATTTATTAAATCAGTCATCACATCCTTGTAACATCCCAATTTGGAGATTCGATTGGTTGGGCACGGCTAGTCGAGAAACAGTAAGAAAATTCAAGTGTCGAAAGGCTAAATTTTACTGTATGTTGGAAAACCTGAAATCTGAAAAGACTTGGCCAAGGAAAAGGAGGAAAGATCATAAAAAATGTAAGTAAGGCCAGCTTGTTGAAGGATTAAGCAGCTAGGAAGGAAGCAAGGCGAGCTCACAGTAGCTCATGCTAGCTCGGGACAGCTCAAGGCACTTTGGCATAGTACAAGTTAACTATGAATAGCTTGGGTTGAACTCAGCATGTGTACTGGTCAGCTCGGGCTAAGCTAATCCTAGCTTAATTCAAGTAGTTGAGTGACAGTTGGAAAATGACCTAACCGGGTCCGAGAATGAGTGCGTGCGGGCATACGGGTGCGAACGAACGGCCACAGACAAACGAACCGGTGTGAGTAAATAAATACGACGACAATCCAAAGTATCCTTTCATTCCATATATAAACTCGTATTCTCCATTATTTTGGGTCACGACAAAGAAAAACACCAAAGTTACTGAAAAGAATCGAGAGAAAGACTTTAGGCTCGATTACAGGAGAAAAAGAAAGGATCCGGCCAAATTTTCAAGAAACTAGTTTGATCAAGGTATATACCACGGTAACCAGACGGTCGGTATGAGCGACTGACCAGTCAGTATTGTCGAGAGATCAGTCTGTATTGTCGATGGAATAGTTTGCATGGTCAAACAAGTCGCGTAAACTATTGATTGGTCATTCAGTACAGACGACTGGTGGATTACCATGAATGGGAACGGGTCACTGGGTAGATTCATGCATTCCATAATCAGACCCAGAAGGATTTGGTAAAATAAGTATGCATATGGGCTATGATCGGTAAAGGATCAAGGATGATTGAGCGGTCCAAGGCCAATATTCGGTGATTTGACTAGGCGTTATGCTAAATAGGATTATTTGTATGAACAACCGACTAGAATTCTGGAAACGCGGAAATTGATACTATCATGTTAAATACTAATAATATAATTGTGGTTTAACTTGGCTAAATGATTTCAGGAAAGAATGATGATTATGGATGTGAGAAAAAGGATAGGACTTAGGCGCGAGACCAAGACTAGTGGTACATGGGTAGTGATAGCAACAAATCATTATGATTTAGCCTATTGTGCAAACATTGATATTTGTAAAAAATATATTATCATCATCGTTGAAAATATATGATTTTCTCTTAGAATTATTTATCAACGTTGTGTAACTCAATTTCAGATATGGCAGCTATTATAATATTTCTCCATATCTTATGTGAATAGTATCTTCCATAACAAAAATATATATTTGTATGGTTGATCTCATTGTCTCCTGAAAAATACAATACAAATACTCCATCAGTAATTACACTGTGTATCTCTATTGTATCATGTGTACCAGTTGTCCTTTATATTTCATATATCTTTGTTGTACCATTTATATCAGTTTTGTTATGTCTACATATTTTTTTTTAGTATCTATTCTAATCTATCTAATAATTACTACAATTTTACAAATACATTTGACAAATTACTAAAGCAAGGTTACCAATCCAATACAAAATAACTAAGGTAATAAAAAAAATTCAATTTAAAATCCCTAAATTCGTAAATCACCAAGTAACAAAAAAATAACAATAAAGAAAATTCATATAAAACTTTAAATTAGAATGGCCATGACGGAGAAAATATCTAATGGATCGTAGAGGGATTGAAGAAGGATGAGACAATGAAGGCGGATCGGATAAGGTTTAAATTGAGTTTGCGAGCTCGATTTGTACGGATTGGGTTTCTATGATTGCAGATCAAATGAGCCGATCAGAAAAAAATATTTATTTATTTTTGATTTTTATTTAAAATTAATTTTTTTGTTTTTCTGAAGTTAAAAATATAATTTACTTCTCAGATTAAATGAAGAATGGCAGCCAAATTATGTGATAGCATATAAGATTTAAATTTTCTAAATAGTGATTTTTCAGTGCCCTTTTTTATACCAAAAGACAGAAACAATCACAATTATATTCTGAAAAAAATACCATTACATTATATAGCATTTAAATATATAAAAAAAAAGAATTGAAACAGCCTTCACCAAAAAAAAAAGTTTCGAATAATATATGATAGGAAAAAAAACATAATCCAGTGTGGAAAGAGTTGGTTGCGTGAATTTCACGAAAAATTGAAACACACAGAACACGTAATGTCGTTTCTGAAGGAGCAGACATGCACCGACGTAAACAGAACGGAGATATAGCGCCGTCTGCGTTGGTTTCATTATAGCAACAAACGGCGGTTAAACGGCATCTGACTCACTCCTCGTTTTTAGTAAACTAGTTTAGGTTCACATACTCACATCAAACTCGTGTTAACTAAAAAAATAATTGGGTTTTTTCTTGGTTTAATGATATTGTACTGGTTTTTGCTGAAGAAATTTGATACAAAGCAACTATAGCACTAAGATGCAGCATATAACACTTCAAATCATCTAAATTTGGGAATATCTAAATTTTAGGGTTCAGCAAATTTGGGATTGGCTACCTAACCTCTAGAAGAAGAAGCAAAGAGCTTGCTCATGAACAATTGGGAACGTATTTTTGATGGGTATGAATTCGATAACTTTTTATGGAGATTGCAAGACATTGTATCAATCACTAAAAGAAAATACATTTCTCCCAGACAGAATTTCTGACCGCAACTATTCCATGAAAAAAGTCAAATGGATTGAAAGTTGTCTGAAAAGTAGTTGGAGATTTCTGATGAATTTTTTTATGAAAAATAGTCTGTTGAAAAATTCCAACAAATTTCTAACAATTTAACGAGAGACCAAATTCTATCAGAAAATTTTGATAAATTTTGATAGATAATATATCCATTAAAACAGTAGTCTAGTAGTTGTTTGAAATATGAAATTCTTTCGAAAATCCGTACAAAATCTACTATAAATATATTTTTCATCTCCATTCGCAACATAAACAAAACAAAATACATACAAATTGTGTTTTTCAAACCATTATGATTATTTTTTTATAGTGGATAAACATCAACATGAAGTTCATGATTTTTTCATTGATGAAATGACCGAAAATGTGAAGAAGAAGAAGAAGAAGGTTGACATTATGAGCCAGCAGTCTCAGGCCGACTTTTCATCAACACATAATTTAACTCGGGAATAAATCAACAATTTGGTTCTCGACATAATTTTCTCATCCAAATTAACAAAAAGCTGAAAGAAAAAGTGTCTGCTTTAAAGGTAGCAAAAGCAGACACAGAAGAGTGGTTTGCCAGTATGCAAGAAGAGCTCACCAGTACGAAGACGACGCTCGAGACCATGATTATTTTCGTGACAATTTTTTCAAAATTTTAATATTTTATTAATAATTTTTGTATTAGGTTAAAAATTCTAATTTAATGATTTTAATTTTCTAATTTCATTTTTATTTTTTATATATATTTAATAATTCTAATTTTAATTATTTTATTCTAAGATATATTTTAAAAACTTTGTCGAGAATCCATCAAAAATTTATCTGTCAAAAATTTATAAAAAAAATATATTTATATGTTACTTGCGACACATTTCACTGGAAAGTCTTCAAGAAACTTTCATAAAAATGTTTCTAGAACATTTCAACAAAAATAATCATCATAATTTTGTTGGATATTTTTAACTCGTAAAAAATTTATGATAGAATTTATTTTTTTTGTCGATTAGTATTCATCTAAATTTTTTTATAAATTTTGATTTCTGACAAATTTTCAATGAATTTTGCTATCTAAAATAACCTGTTTTTTTTAGTTAATTGTGGGGCAAAAGCTTTTGAAAATGATAATATCTGCGGTGATATTAGATGGTGGGCTTCAAAGTTTCAATTATTTTCTTTTTGCCATACTTTTATACAATCAGATGTCCAAGCTGAACAAGGTTCTTTGGGTCCTTTGAACAATATCTTCTACTTAAATTGTATTTATCCAACCCATTGATTAACTTCTTTATTATTTCGTGACTTTATAATATCACAGTTTGATTAATAATAGTTAGCTTTGATGAAAAAAAACAAATATAACACTTAAAAACAATAAGTACAAAGAACAAAGACTTCTAATAAAGAAATGAACTTCTCCGACCAAGAATTCGCGTGTCCGAATAAGTCGTTCAGGAAATTTCAGTATATACTTGGAAATGGTATGTATCAAATCAATTTGATTAAGTGACTAAAAATTAATATAGTTCTAATGAAAAGTTGAGATGCTAGACTTGTTTTAAAAACTATACCTATCCACCCATGTTGAACCAGCCCACACAAGCCTCAAGCCTCCACATAACTCATCACCAACGCCCAGACATGCCATATCCGCACACAATGCAAACAGCGACAAACTAGTCTTAAACACCACACAAACATATTCGTTTAAGCAACCTAATAGTAGTTATAAGTATCTCACACATCATCCATCAAAATATATACATATGTATAGGTTTACTAAGTATATAGCTCACAAACAACTACATGTATACTTATATCTACACGCAGGTATGAATGATTCACCTAGACAGTTCCACTATGCAGCAAAAATGAGAGAAGGGAGTTAGAAATTGCAACTAGCCTCACCTTAGCCTAGATCACTGAAACGAAGAGGGAGAAGATGTAGATTTGTGACTCACGGCTCCAGACGAAGCAGATCTACAAAAAGAAAGGTTGGTTTCCATCTAAACATGAGATAAGAAAACTAAAAAAATGAGAGAATACAAAGAAAAAAATAGAAAAAGGTGGCTAGGATTTTTTACCTTTTTTAATTGTTGGATCTAGAAGAATAAAAGCATAATATTTGAGAAGATGATGAGAAGAGATCAGAACTCGATTGGATCTCTTCTCTGACGGCGGCGTAGTGTTTTTGTGCTAAACGGTGGTGGTTTTTTGGTTGGCGGCTGCTGAGTTTTTAATCGGATAAGATTTTATTACTTTAAATTCTTGTGAAAATAATTTAAATAGATTTTTTGTAGAAAAGAGGTGACAATTTTTCAGATTTTCTCTATATGGACCAAAATATCTTAAATCTGTCCCTTTCTATTGGGTTTGGAATGTGATAGGTATAGTTTTTTAAATAAATCTTTGTAGAATTTGATCCTGAAAACTGTATTATTTAATAGATAAAAAGTAAATATTAGATTAGGTAAATAGAAAATTCGTTATAGCTAATATATTGTGACACCATAATTAAGAAATAAAATAGAGGTGTCACAAAATCGTCGGTCCAAATTTGTTAATCAATTAAAAGGTTAAGAAAAGAAGATGGGCACATGTTCAAATTCCTCGTGGAAGCTAAGTTTTAATCATTTTGGATGGAAGTGGATTGAAACCAAAGTATATGGACATGGATTGAGACAAAAGTGTTATGTCGTCCACAACAAATTAAAAAAAAAATACTGTAATACCGATGAACAATATCTTTTAAAAGAGAATTATATGATTATACTATGAATATATGTATAATGCATGGGATAAAATAAAAGGTTTAGGAAGAAAGAGATGTAAATCTGGATCACAATCACATGCTATGGACCCAGCAAAACCATCACCGAGCTTCTTCCTCTTATTGTCGTTTTCGCACATGTTCTATGGTCTGATGATACCTATTTCGCTCTTGTAAATTATGATTACAACATCATACCTAATTCATTATATCAACAAATTTTAATTAGTCGGTGTGATTATTGTGAGTTTAATTTGGTCTATTTTGTTATTGTAATATAACTTATCGGTGTTAATGTAAGTTCAAAGATGAACTTGTTGTTTCTCTCTAAATCTGATCCATATATTTATATCTTTTTGAGTAATTAGAATAATATTTTCTTAGCTGCAAATACGTAGCTGGTTAGAGAAGAAAACTGACAGTAGATAATAAATATTGGCTCCACAATATTTTTAATTAAGTTGGTGTGGTATATATGTAATTAAAATGTAGTGAATACAATTATGTAGTAATTAAATAAATATAGTTGTTGAATTTGTTAAAGATACTTTTTCTACAAATGCATAAATGTTATTAGCATTGGGTCCCCAACCCAATGATATGTGTTGGTCATGCAAGCTATTACCAATCTGAGAAACTTATTTCTAATTAAGTCGCTTTTTTATGGTTCATTTTTTTCATTTCCTTAAACTTAATTTGGTTCATTTTCTTTTGTAAAAGAAAAGACAAAAACCAGAAAAGAAGAAGGCTAATTCATTCATATGTATAGCTTCTAGATCAACGTAACGATTGACTTAAGTCCTGACAACAATACCAATCTGAGAAACTTATTTCTAATTTAGATTCTCTTTTTATTTCTGCTACTTGTCCCTTTCACAAAAACTAATGCTGTTATATAAATCTACTTGGCAAATATTAAAACGAAATAAATAGTTGATGCGACATTGATGCTTTTTGCTTACGCCTTCCATGTGGAGCAGCCACTTCACAGCTTTTAACTTTTGTCCCTTGTTGCTTTTCCTTAAGAAAAAAAAAAAATTAAACAACTACAGTATGTCTTTTCTCTCGTTATAATCTGGATTATGATATAATGATAACATTCATAAAAACCATTAGCTTAGAAATCTCAGTATACGTAACCAAACAAAACGATTAATGGGTCGACTCGGAACCTAAAGAGATCGATTTTATAATAAATAGGATTGTTATATTTTTAGGTTTTACTATAAATAAGTCCCATATTGCTGGTCTCCAAATTCAGCAACGTTTGCGTTGTTTGGATTTGTAAAACTTCTTTTTTATCTTTTCAGGATTAGTCGATGTTTTTCGGTTCAAGATTTAGGCTTTAATTGATGACTATATTTTAGAAAAAATAGTGATAAATTCTTTTTTTCAAGTTTTGTATCAATTCGGATGATTTTTTTTTCTTCATATTTTGGACATATGGATCTTACTCCATTCCTCATTTTCCTCATGAATTAATGAATGGATAAAAAAAACTTTCTTTAAATTTGATGAGGAACAAGTGAAACCAATTATTTTACATTCATTTCTTTTTTTTTCCTTCAAATGAAATTTGGTTCATTTTTTCCATTCATTTGATAGTGGTCACCATTTAGAGCCTTAGTGTTGTATACATTTTCATATCTTTTAGTTATCAAGTTGAAGTTTTTTTATTTGTCTTAGTCGTTAAAGTTTTTTTAAAATATCTTTCTCATGGTGTAATCATATTCTAGTTATACTTTTATTTGATTTATAATATAATATCTAAATAATTTTAATTTTACAACTTTTTTTCATAAATGATTGAAAAAGAAATATTCTATTTCACAATGAATTAATAATATTAATTAGCTGTGTATTTTAAATGATTTGCAAAATTATATTGTATTTAACCTTTTTGGAAAAGTTATTGATTTTAATTTTTTAACTATTATTAAATCGAAATTATGTGATATAATAATGATTACCTCTGAATTTTATGATATTTGAGGTTCGAATCCAACACCTCAGGGGAAATATTAAAGTCATTAGTCTAAGTTTATAAAAAAAATTATTAAAAAAATATTTAAAATAATAACGGTTACATTTGTATTGTATATAAATTTTTAAAATTTTACTTCAAAATGTTTTCAATTTTTTTAAAAAATTTTAGTATAAAACAATATCCTACTTAAATTTTTTAAAAAATAAATACTAATATTTAGAAATCTCTAAAAATAACATAAATCAATCAAATTTCACACATCAATAAACTCCTTTTAATCAACCACGTTCACAACAACCATTCAATCTCTAAATCATGAGAATCAAATGCTAATTAATGCAAATAAAGTAATAACGATCAGTTATAATTATTTGGAAAGCTACATTATTATTTTTAGCTAATTCACTACATTATTATGTTTATATATACAAATATAATAAAGAGTGGGCGACCAAACCAGAGATTTATCAGACCAACGACACTTAACACAGAGTTTTTGCTTCGTCTTTGATCTTTCATTCTTTTTTTTTTTTTTTAAAAGAATCAATTTCCCTCTCAAATCTCTCACATTTCTTCTTAAAAAAAAAGAAGAAGAAGATGGGAACCATCTTTGTTCTCTCCAAGATCCTATATTTCTTGCTCACAACAATGCTAATTGGATCCGCCATGATCCAGTGCAGCGTAACCTACGATAAAAAAGCCATCGTCATTAATGGCCACCGAAGAATCCTCCTCTCCGGCTCCATTCACTACCCAAGAAGCACCCCTGAGGTAACGAATCTCGAGACGAGTTCTAATAAAATTTGGTGTTTTTTGCTTTCCTTTGATCTTTGTTTTCTTGTAGATGTGGAAAGATCTTATAAAGAAGGCTAAAGATGGAGGCTTGGATGTTATTGACACTTATGTTTTCTGGAATGGTCATGAACCTTCTCCTGGCACTGTAAATTTTTTTTCTTTTTCTTCTTCTTACTAATCCCCATTAAAGTTGGAAGCTTTATAAAATTATATTACTGTTAGATTCCATTAAAGTTTAAAGCTTTTTATGAAATTAGATTTGAAAATTGGTGGATTTTGTTTTGTTTGCAGTACAATTTCAAAGGGAGATATGATTTGGTACGATTCATTAAGACGGTACAAGAAGTGGGGCTTTATGTTCATCTCAGAATCGGTCCTTACTTTGTGCAGAATGGAATTTTGGGTAATGTTCAATAAATGAAAAAACAAAACAAAAACCAAAAAAAAACAATTATTTTTGTATTGCTTCTTGTCTCATCTTCCAAATTTTGAATTCTGAAATTTTGTGTCCCTTGAAAATCGTGTAGAGGGTTTCCTGTTTGGTTGAAGTATGTACCTGGTATTAGCTTCAGAACAGATAATGAACCCTTCAAGGTAAATGAAAATCTTTGATCTTTGATGCTTAATTCTGATCAATTTTGGATATTAAAATAATGTAACATATATATGTGTTGTATTGTTAAGGATGCGATGCAAGGTTTCACACAGAAGATTGTTCAGATGATGAAAGATCATCGATTCTTCGCGTCACAAGGTGGACCTATCATTCTATCTCAGGTAAACAAATTCACAAAACTTGTTGAAATGTTTAATGTCATCTTTTTCTATGCTGAAATAGTTTGATCTTTTATAATGTAGATTGAGAATGAGTTTGGACCAGAGCTTAAAGCGCTTGGACCGGCTGGCCACTCATACGTTGATTGGGCTGCGAAAATGGCTGTTGGTTTAAACACTGGAGTCCCGTGGGTGATGTGCAAGGAAGATGATGCACCTGATCCAATCGTAAGACCAATATTCTAATCTTTTGTGTGATTATCAGTAAGACTTATGTTCTAATGTAATCTCTTGTGATTTTTTGTTTGTAGATAAACGCTTGCAATGGATTCTACTGCGATTATTTTACTCCAAACAAACCGTATAAGCCAACAATGTGGACAGAAGCATGGAGTGGCTGGTAAAAAGAAAAACACTTTTCTTTGCGAATATATAATCTTGTGAGAGATACAAAATGTGTATTGATTGAGTAAATATTTTGTTCACTGTGATGGCGAAAAGGTTCACAGAGTTTGGTGGAACCATTCCAAAACGACCTGTAGAGGATCTAGCATTTGGAGTGACACGTTTCATACAAAAGGGTGGATCGTATATAAACTACTACATGGTAATGACATTGCACAAACACTGTGAAAAAAATCTGTTTCGGTTTCAGTTTCATCCTGATGCTTGATGTATGTGGTTATGTGACAGTATCATGGAGGAACAAACTTTGGACGTACAGCAGGAGGTCCATTTATCACAACTAGTTACGACTATGATGCTCCGATCGATGAATACGGTACAACTATCTTACACTAAGTTGTGCAAAAACGTTTTCTCTCTTTATATTTTACTGAAGTTGGCTTATTCGATGATTCAGGGTTGGTGCAAGAGCCTAAGTACAGCCATCTTAAGCAGCTTCACCTAGCAATCAAGCAATGTGAGACTGCCTTAGTTTCTTCTGATCCAACCGTTACTAAACTAGGAAACTACGAGGAGGCTCATGTGTTCTCTGCCGGTAAGGGAAGCTGTGTAGCTTTCCTATCGAACTATCACATGAATGCACCTGCAAAAGTAGTGTTCAATAAACGGCACTATACTCTACCTGCTTGGTCCACCAGCATTCTTCCGGATTGCAGAAACGTTGTTTTCAACACTGCGACGGTATGTAAAAAAGAGTTTGTTGTTTTGGTGTGGAAAGCCTTTTAGGTATGATGAAAAGCTAATTTGACATTGTTAGACAGGTTGTGACAAAGACATCACATGTGCAAATGGTGCCATCTGGCTCCATCTTGAACTCGGTAGCTAGATACGATGAAAATATTGATACTTATGGAGACCGTGGGACAATCACAGCACTTGGATTATTGGAGCAGATTAATGTTACGCGAGATACAAGTGATTACCTTTGGTACATAACCAGGTACGTTTTGAATCTACAATCGTAAACTTATCTTTGCTTGTCAAAAATGATTTGTTCTTTGAAAATGAATCGTTTTTTCTCTTTCTCTGGGGGTTTCTAGTGTGGATATTAAGGCGTCAGAATCGTTCTTGCGTGGAGGAAAATGGCCGACTCTAACGGTGGATTCTGCAGGGCATGCTATTCATGTGTTTGTTAATGGACATTTTTACGGTATGAATGATTCTTTTGCTAACTCATTCCCAAGAAAGCAGCAGTTTCATCAAATGTTTTTTTTGTTGCTTTGAAACAATGCAGGATCTGCCTTTGGGACAAGAGAAAACAGAAAGTTTTCCTTTAGCGCACCGATCAATCTTCGAGGTGGGGCTAACAGAATCGCACTACTAAGCATAGCAGTTGGTTTGCCGGTCAGTTTAAAGCATGAAAACACTCAACTTTTGTCTTAAGGTTCTTGTTGCAGGGTGATAAAAAAGTTTCCTTTCTTGTGTGGCTTTGAAGAATGTTGGACCACATTTTGAGACGTGGGCCACGGGGATTGTCGGGTCTGTCGCGCTTCACGGTCTTGACGACGGTAATAAAGACTTGAGTCGGCAGAAATGGACATATCAGGTGAGTCCAAGAAGAAGAAACTCTCATTGATTCACCTATTTAACTACTGGAACTGAATAACATTTCTGCGTTTTCGTGTAATTAAACAGGTTGGTCTACGAGGTGAAGCATTGAACTTGATCTCTCCTACAGAGGCTTCCTCTGTCGATTGGATCAAAGGCTCATTATCTAAGCAAAACAAACAACCTTTGACATGGTACAAGGTAAATAAGAAATTCTGACTTGTCTAAGCTTTGCTCCTAACTCATCCTGAACCAAACTGATTAGTTTATTTCCAAGTATAAACAACGAACATCATGAATCAAGAACACATCAAACCAAAGAATAAATAAGTACCGCCAAGTTCCGATTCTTACACAATAAAAACAATCTGCCCACAACCTTTTTATAAACCCTGCCCTCTCTAACCAAGAACCATTAAGTAGCCAGCTACAATCTGTTGTATTCAGTCATAAATAGACCTATAGCTAAGGCTGAGCAGCTGAAACAATGTTCAAGTAGACTCACTACGTCTTTGATTATAACATTTTACAGGCTTACTTTGACGCTCCTAGAGGGAACGAGCCACTAGCTTTGGATCTGAAGAGTATGGGGAAAGGGCAAGCTTGGATAAACGGGCAAAGCTTAGGAAGGTACTGGATGGCTTTTGCCAAAGGAAACTGCGGAAGTTGCAACTATGCTGGAACATACAGGCAAGCGAAATGCCAATCTGGTTGTGGCGAGCCAACACAAAGATGGTAATACTAATAATATGCTTTGTTTCTTAACTCTTGACCCTTTTCGAGCTCTCTTCTCATGTTAAAATCGAGTAATTTGCGTGTTTTCTTTTGTATAGGTATCATGTACCACGTTCGTGGTTGAAGCCAAGAGGGAACTTGTTAGTACTCTTTGAAGAACTTGGTGGAGATATATCCAAAGTCTCTGTTGTAAAGAGATTAGTACACTAGAAACAAAAACTCAATATTGTGTGCATTACACAAAAGCATTACTCATGCTGTTGTTTAAATTATCCATCTCTATTGTGATCAGAACCAGATAGTTATAAATACCAAATTTTGCAGTAGAACTGCATCACGTTATTTCACAAGACTAAAGAGAAAAATTAAAAACTTTGAATTGTTAAATTATCAACCAGAAACTGATTCGAGATACATCACTTCATTTCATAACACCAAAGAGCATAAAGATAAAAACTTTGAATTGTTAAATTATCAATCAGAAACTGAATCGAGATAGCTATACTGCATCACTTTATTTTCATAACAACAAAGAGCATAAAGATGAAAAATTTGAAAGTAAAGATGAAAAATTTTGAAACTTTTTAAGCAGAAGCAACAAGACCACCATGCTTAATCAATGTCTGATGGATATCCTCTTTCCTTGCGCCGACAACACGGTCGACGATTTCGCCTTCTCTCATGAAGAGAAAAGTGGGCATTGCCTCAACTTTGAATTGTTTAGCAACGGATTGCAATTCGTCAACATCGATCTTGAAGAAGACAACGTTGAGGAACTTCTTGGCCATGTCTACAAAGACTGGTGCAATGAAACGGCAAGGTGGGCACCATGTCGCGGTAAAATCTATCACGATCTGTGTTTTTTTAAAATCAATTTCGAGATCAAAGTCAGAAGTTGAACATCGTAATCAAAAACCCTAAAGACCCTAATAAGCAAGGTCATCGAATCGGAATTGAAGAAGGTTTAGAGAGAGGAAAAGGATAGTTACCAGTTTCTTGGATTCGTTAGCGGCTTGGATCTTCTCGTTCCAGACTTGGACGGTGTGGCAAGCGATCACTTCTCCTTCTCCGGCCATTTTTTTTTTTTTTTTGCTTAAAGAGTTTTTTGTTCTGTTTGTGTTGATGAATTAGGTGAATGAACAATTGTCATGGTCGAATCGGTTTTTATAGGAAAGTTGAGGGAGACTCACGACTTCTTCTCGGTCTTTTTTTCTTGTTTTTAATTATTGGTTAAAAGGAATAATAATAAGCCGACAAAACGGAACAATTGAAATGGAATAATTGTTTATCTTATACCATATTTGCTGCAAAATTAACAAAGTAATTTATATTTCTAATTAACAAAATCGTGGTAGTAGAATCCTTCTCAAAATCACGACACCCATTTAAATTTATTATTGAAAACGAAAGGTAAACACAAATGAAAAAAAAAATACGAAGTCATTGATATTGATGATTGTCGGTGACCTAAACCCATCGAAGAGAAAATAAATTATTTTATATTTAATTTCTTTTTTGATCGCTCACTTTTTTTTTTTTAAGAATCTTAAGTTTTTATAAAAGGAAATGTATTTAATATACTATATTTGAAAAGATTTGAAGTAATTTGATTTTTATTGAGTTTTAAATGATTTTGAATGAACTAAAATTGTTATTATTTTAACTAAAATTTTTAAAAATCTCATTTAAAACCATAAAATTTAAATTTTTTTATTTTAAATAAGAAATTACACCAACATATATTGTAACAATTTGATGATTTTGACATTTTACCACTAAAGAAAGAACAGGACTAAGAATTTGATTTGGAATAGAGGAATAAAAACAAAATGATTAAAAATATTATATATCTACAATTATCAATAACTAAAACATATAGAATATATCCATTATTTAAATTGTAAACCTCCCATTCAATTTCGCCGTCTAAACTCGGAAAGTTGTAATTTTAATATTCAATTGCCACATATTAAAAATAAAATGCTTATATTTGTAACTTGCGAAGACAAAACGGATAAGTTTAATTTGTACACAACACACACCACGTGACGCGGCCGTCATCTAGAAGCTTCAATAAAATACGTTTGTTTTTCATAATGCCATTGACCTTTATTCTTTCATACCAGCAGTTGGATCCGTAAACATTCCTCCGTGTGATGGCTACACGGTTCGGTCATTTTTTCTATAGCATAATAGTAACAAACAATCAAGAGAAAACAAACTTTTGAAACAAATTAAATGTAATAGGAGAGTTCTATCAAAATTAGGAAAATACATTGTTTTCTAGAGTTTATAATATCTGAATTCTTTTTTAAAATTTTAAAGAATATATTAAGGGATTTGGGGTGATTTGTATTAAAATGATAAATTTTCTGTTATTCAATCAAAATTTTAATAAATATTTTAAAATTTAATGTTATTAAATTTGTGATTTTAAAATATATTTTTATTAGAATTTTATTTTTATCCCAAATATGTGTCATGAATTTTAGAGATGATCACCATTGTGCCACATGATTCCGACTACTATAAATATTTTAAATAAAAAATTTTTATTACATACTTTAATTTTTGTTTGTGAAGCTTACACACCTTATCTATATCATGAAAACACATGACATGCATTAATACTCAAGAAGACTTTTTAGCCATGAAATTATGACATTAAAAATTAGGTTTTAACCTGTGTTACAGCACAAAATTATATATTTGAAATTTTTTTGTGATAGTTTATTTTAACTAAAACGATTATTACAAAAATTATTTGATATAAGTTTAATCTATCTTTTGTATATTATATATATTTTAAATACCAATATATTTTTATATATTGAATTTATATTTTCTTTTAATGTTGCTTAATTAAATTTAATTTTTTATATAAATATAATTACAGATAATCAAAATAGTATAGTTCATCCATTTAACATATCTCGTATGGTCTATATAATGTTTTTATAATTAAAATAAGCTAAGTCATCCTTTTAATCTTTTTTATAGTGGTTAAATTTTTTTTCTATGTTTTCATCATCAAATCAGTTATCCATCTTTTTAAACCATTTCAAAATGATCTAAATATTTTGTATGCTTGATATAACAATATAAAATAACTAAAAACATTAATCCCAACCTCTCCTACCATATAACCGAATAACAAAAATATTAGCTTATTTTTATTATTTAAATCTTTGTCAAGTTAAAAATTTTTGGTCTAATTTCTAAAGTTATAATCTTTATATCTTCATTTTATGAACATAAGATTAATTTATATTAGTTTTAATATTTTTTTATTATATTCACCTTTTTCTACATTGAAATATGATGAAAATCACATTGATTTGTATTGTTTTATCAAATAAAATTGAGTATTTTCAATCATTTTATTATTTTTTCAATTATTCTATACTAGAATTAAAAATAATTAATAGAAAAGATGATGTACACATATCTAGCTTTTGATATGCGGATGGAGATTCTTGGTTGAATGATTTTAGAAAAAAAATCATATTATAATAATTAAGATATCAAGATTTCAGTTGTTAATATTGTAAAAAGAGCAATAATTCCATGTTGACAACTGGATTATGAATTTATTAGAGAGATTTATTTGATTAATGATTTGATACGATTTAGAGGTTTTAAGATTTAGTGAAATTTAGATACATTTCTAGGATTTTGAAGATTTTGGTGGGGATTTAGATGGTGGTTTTGGTAGGATTTTGAGTATTTTATTGAGGTTTAAATTTGTGATTTTATAAAATTTATTGGCGATTTAGTAAGATTTTTTTACAAAATAGAAAATTTCAATGATTAAACTATAATGAGCATAGACAAACATACTTTTTGTAATAATTTTAATTTTTTTAAAAAAACTTTCTTTTTTTTTTCAAAATGTTTATTTCTTTTTAATTAAGATTGAAACTAAAAAAAATAACTATAAAAACTCTTCAAATACCATTTCTTAATACCATCATATTTCTATTCGCTAACTTTTAACTATAATTTATTGTTCAAATCTCTTTAAATCATATTTGATAGATTTACTGATAAAATTCTAATTTTTTAAGAAAGAAGATTTGAAAGAATTTTTTAAATAATCAATCCAATAATCTTAGATTTAGAAGGAATTTTTACAAATTCTAAATTTAATAAGGTTGAATTTAGAAGAATTTTTACAAATACTAGATACAGTAAAAAGAGATTTAGAAAGAATGACAGTATCAAATCATCAATCCAATAGTTAATTTTATGGTTTTTTGGTTATTGGACTAATTATCCCTAGAATTAATGCATATAGTTTCTTTTATAATAAATGTACCATATTATTGAAAAAATAGGATAACTATATTAAAAAAATAATAATTGTTACAAATGAGTTTTAGTTCAATTTTATATGCACAACTATAACAAAATAACTATTGTAACTATAACAAAACAACTATTGTTACAATAGTTTATGAGTTGTAGTGTTTGCCAAAATAATATAATATATGTTTTAGGATTGTTGGACCGACAAAACAATTTGACGATTTGCTTGTCGAGCATAAATTGAGTAATTCATGATTATATTGTTGTGGCAAATATTACACTGTTAATCCTAAAAGATGAAATCCAAATATCTGGAACCCTTAAATCCTTGATTCAAATTTATTTAAAGATATACAAGAATCTTGACTACAAGTTAGATTCAAAATCGAGACAAAATTGCAATAAATCGCTTTACCCATCCTCTTCATTATCAAAAATTACTTTGTATTATTTTATTTTGAATAGATTTATTTCTGATTTGTGAAATGTGTTCATAAAACCGAAAAGAATTTACAAAATAACAACGATTAACAAGTTCATTGAAGAACTACGAAAAAAACTATGTGTTTCTTAAAGAGACATTTTTTGCTAAAGCTTTGGATTACTTTAATTCATTATATTCACAAAACCATTTTTTAATAAAAACAAATTTATTATATAAAAATTATTTGTATTAATTTTATTGCATTCTCGTAGTTTGTATAATTTATAAAATAATAGGTATTACAATCCATTATATTCTCTTTAAATTTTAATAAAAGATAAATACTAGAATTATAGATAAATACATTAAAAACCCAAAAAATATTGGACATCTGTCGTTTATATCTATAATTGATTTGTTTGGAATATATCAAGTTCTTAAAATCAATAACATCTCCTTATCAAAGCAGCAAATTCAAAACAATACACTTTAAAAAAATGGTGCAACCAAAATTATTGAGACATGTTTATCTCGATAAAAGTTACTCTTATAATACTTCTCACTAAATTCTAACCTATCCTTTGGATGGGATATAATATATTTTTGTAAATAAATTTTAGTTTTTCTTTGGATAAAATGTATTTGTAATTTAAAAGTTTGAGATGCGTTAATGTTTTTGTTTTTGATATAATTGTATATATAGTTTATTATATTTTAACCCTTTTTGAAGATAGAAATATTTTTTTTTTCGTTTTATGGATTCTATTTTATGGAAAAGAAATAAACTTATGGAAGTAGAAATTTAAGTTGAGTTAATAATTTGATTTTGGGTGTAGATGATAATATATTTTTTTATTACTATTGTATTTATAGTAGGTAGGAGAATTATATATGACATTACATAATTTTATTTTTAAAATTTTGAAGTCAGAATTTGCAAAATCTCGTCCCAAATTTTTAATAAAATCTTTATATTATACTTGTAAAATGTGTATTTTGTTTTAGTCTATATTAGTGATATATGATTTATCTGAATTAGCGTGGAAAATTTTATTTAAAAAATTATGTGATATGTGATTTTGATAAACCATTATTATAAATCATATTTGATGTCAATATATTGATTTTAGCATTTTATACAGTATTTTATTTTATATAATAATTTTATTTATTTTAAATAAATAAAACATTAATATTTATAAAAATAATAATAGGCTAATTCGTAAATTTAATTTACTTCGTATCAAATAAAATAATTTTTCAAAATTTGGAATAACCCGTAAAAACCTAATTGTATCTGTATCTAGAGTTCTCTTTTCACAAATTCTTTCAGTTTTAATCATTTATTTGATATATCAGAAAGTTTTTATTAAAATTAATAATAAAAGTTGTTAAAAGTTGGGAAATAATATAGTCAGTGTACTTTTTGAAAACCGGTTTATGTAATATAATATTAATTTTTACGAAATTTTAGCTAATTAATTATCCATAGTTTTTTCAGTAATATAACAACTAAAAGTTATTTTTAAATGGTGATCACTTTTAGTACTATGGATTCAGACTTTAGTGTTTTGGGATCGGCATTAAAGCTTCTAATGCCTCACCTCCACGGTAAACATCTCGGCCTAAGAGCATCTCCATTCGTAAGAACCTTTGTAGGTTTCTTACCAATATTATATACATATATTTAATATCAAAAATTTTAGTAAAAGATTTTAATTAATTCAACTCTAATGGTAAGAATCTTTGTGAGAGTTTCTTCTTCTCTTCCTCCTCTGTAAACAAAACTTTTTGCAGCAGCTCTGGTTTACTGGGTTTTACCCAACACGTCATCGGGAGTTTCTATCCCACCTAAAGCCGTCGATGACCACACCGGGATGAATGGTCGAATCTCTTAAAGCTGTTAAATACATCGATTTTGACCAATTCTCAGTTTCTCAAGGCTGTCAGTGCCGTCGAGCTCGTCGCCGGAAAAAAGTGGGCCGTCACTCAAGTCGTCCGCACAAAGAAGCTCCTCCATTGAAATTTTTTTTTGATGTTTAAAAAAAAAAAATCACAAATATCACCAACCAATCACACACCAACACGTAAAGGTTCTTAAAAAAATCTTAAAACTCTAAATTAAGAGTCGATTCTTAAGAAAAAAAGTAGTTAAACATTGTTTATTATTATTTTTAGTTAAGAACCCTTATTAAGAAACCCTTAACATCTCCCGATGGAGATGCTCACTAGAGACACGGCAAAAAGCAAAGCTTTTCTACTTTATTATTTTCATACTATTTAACCTTTACACATCAGATAATCAAAAAGACAAAACGAGACTGGATTTTTCAAGAGTATTTCTTTATATGTTCTATATATTATATTGTAGAACTAATCGAGAGTTTGTAGATAGATACAAAAACGATCTCATAACATAACTCAAGAAGGTCTACATGCGTTGTACACTTCTCCTCGCAATACATCGATTGGTCTATGTTCCAAAGTGTATCGCTCCGGTCCCATATACACCCCTGTCTTCTCCAATAGTCCCATTGCTTCCTCTCTTCCGTATTTTGACTCATACAGCTTCAAGTACTCATAATCCTGTTCCATTACATAAAACGCCCCAATTGAAACATTTCCTTATTGTTTTTTTTTTTTTTTTTTCTCTTTCTGGTTGGCTAAACGCTTGTAGCAGCCATACCTGTAAGCCACTAAGAAGACGCTCTAGCCTAAGTGAAGCAACGGGCTCTGAGGAAGACGAGAAAACTTCACCGGGGTAGTAAAGAACACCATCACCAGGAGGAAGACCGCGCCTAAACCTTACCTATAATACATTTGGTTATTATATAACATCATGAAGCAATCAATCAAGAAACATTTTACAAGGATAAGAACCTCGGCACTTGGAACCGTTGCCTTCTCGTAGCAGTTTGCACCCCAGTACAAGAACCCGGTTCCACCTTCTTTCCAGACACGCCACATCACTGCACGGTGCTGTGTACCAAGCATCCCTAAGTGCCAATTTGGGTGCGGATCTGAGGGTCCAAGGCATATGTAAGTCCACCATTCCTGCACCCAGCCAGAAAGATTATTACTCTTTATGAATCTAATTGCTAATACATATAACCACAAAAGAGTAGAATTTTAAGAGGACTAAGTTGATTGACACATGAGAATCTCGTTACTACTAATTGTATTGAGTATAGTTATATTGACCAAACTCTATTCTTATAGTGATGATGATTACGGTAATTAAATACTCAGTTAAGCATTCTTCAGGTGTATGAATCAGACGATTCAAACTACATTGAGATAGGTAGCATAGACGTGAATCACTGGATAATACTCTTCCAAGAAGAAATGAAAGTGTTGACAAGGATCAGAGGGAGCCTACCTCACGATTCTTAAACTGCAATTCCTCAACAATATCCTTCACCAAATCTTCCCGGTTACCAAGCACCCATTCACTTCACCAAAACATATTTGAAGACTGCGTTACAATTAAGGTGACGAGAGACAAGTTGAAAACAGATTTCTCTAAAGGTTCCCGAGAATTCGTCTTATAATCCAAACGCAATAGGTTCATACTATTAATACCTGCATGTCTATCTATCCAAGTAGGTGACGAAGTGATATGGGGCAGCAAAATGGAAAATTTAAAACCAAATATGTGTTTGATCAAAATATATACTCAAAAATGACTTTTGATTAATTGATAGATGATGGACATATAATACCACCTAAGAGAATGTACATGAGCAATTACCTTGTGCAGTATATCTGAGTATGGGGTCGAAGGAGATTTGGAACTTTGACAAAAGATTCGAAGGGCGTTGGAGCAAGAGGTGCATCACCCGGTCCTGCAGAAAGAGTAAAACTATTTGACTAAACTTCTAAAGTAGCTAAAGCATTGTTAAATTATGAGCATTCATTGCCATAATTTACCCTAGCAGGTTTCAGTTCCCTTTTCGTCAACACACAGGAATAATTCTACGTATCCACAAGTGCTGTAATGATCCATATTAGACAACTACCAAACCAACGTGAAAAAGTGCTTAAATATTAACCTTACAAAATGAACTAACATTATGGGCTGCATAATCACATAATGTGGGATACTGGTCAGCCTACTGAGACAAATAACATTTATGGTTCCAATTTTGGAGCTCATTCGAACAGGAAGACATAGCCATGAAAACCAATCAAACAAAACCCCAGTGGAAAACAGAAAATAAAATCGGGAAATAGAGAATTAACTAGCACATGTGAATTCCACAGAAAGGGAATCATACCACAGTAGTATGTAGTCAAAACACGAGCATCCGGAGCATAGGCATAAATTTCACTGGCCATCTTGCGAACGTTATGAAAGTGCTCCATATTCAGTGGCTGTAAAAAGTTTCGAATGGTAACAAGAAAGCTGTCAATAAGTAATTTCAACTAAGACAACAAATCGATTAGACCAAGGATGGATCATGAGATATAGAAATGGCATAAAATTACTACACATTGGTAAAACTATATCTTATCAATACTCAGTGAGAAAATTGACTGAAGAACCAAGATACCTCATCCCACAAGTAAAAGTAAGCTTTATTCCAATGGGATTTACTCCTCAGTATCTCAACTTCTTTTCGCAGGTAACTTTCCCGCAAATCATCCCTGCGTTCACATCAACAGGCAGATGAAAGTTAGTTTGGATACCTACAACACTTAACAAAAGCTTGACTGGGAGAACACATGCATACCCTGCTATAACTTGTCTATATGGTACTGCATACGCTGCAAGCCTTGGATCAGAGAAATATTCATCAGACTTCGGATGATCAGCTGCAAAACCAAAAAGTGAAATGCAAATGGTGAACTCAGAGTGTGAAGCAGAATGATCAGCTGGCACAGCACAAAAAAATACAGATGGCCCATAATCAATTCAAAAGAGGATTTGCAATACAAGGCCATGGTGAGGTGTATGTCAACACACGCATGCTTTCACCCCATCTGCAGAAGTATGGACTGATCCGATACTGAAGAAGCCACTTGAAATGGAGATCCAGCTTCTCGTACCACTCTTCACTTCCATGTTCAACACCAAAACGATCCTCGATAACAGTATCAGAGACGCCAATAACAGCAGGGAGTGATGGAGTCACTGGAATAATAAATTCCCAAACTGTCAATCTTAGCTTTATACGCACTGCAAGATTTGACACAACATCTTCTTCCATCATATCAGAGATTCCATTAGTAGAAATGAACTCCGCAAATGATGGAGAGAAGAGAATTCTTCTTAATGATGAACTTGCACATTTTATTCTTTCTACCTAAAAGACAAGCTGCAGATTATTGACACGTAAAATATTTAGGGGTGAGGTCAAAAACAGAAGGAAGTTGAAAATTACCACTTCGTCAATGGGTTTTCCTTCTATTGGTTCCATAATATTGAGACAGTTCTTAAGTTCCGTACATAGCTGATCCTTCTCATGCTTCCCCAAGTTATCAGAACAGCTGTAACCAACAGAGATACAAGTTACCATTTTCACACAACACAATTACATCAAGTACAGCTGTGAGCATCCTAAAGTAGATATATGGAAAGTTATAATGAGGGAGACCCACCCTCCATCCATTTTCACTGCTGAAACAATGATCTCTCCTTCATATTGACCAGGAGGCTGCCCGTTCGGAACGTCTATTGAGACCCAGATTACACTTGTTTCTCTACAATATGGAGCATCCAAGACTACTTCAGTCTTAACGAAATAAGACAGCAATGTCTCCACATACCAGATTAAGGAATTGGATTAGTGAGTGGTAGTACCCTGGTAGTAAGCCAAGTTGAGTAACAGGTAAATCAAGAGGCACCAGAGCGTCAGGAACACCTAAGATAGGCACCACTCGCCTCAACTTTAGAGACTGGCCAACAACTAATCTGTCATGGTAAAGAAGAAAATAATCAATATCCAGATCAGATAGGATAAAGCCACCCATCTCAAATAATGAAAGTATCTCACTACTTCTCTCAGATATTGTAAGTCTCAATAGTTTCCCGCTCTTCGAAGAAAAGGATAGAAAAAGAAGGAAGGTAAAAAGCCTCACCTATCTCCAGCTGAAGAGCATAAGTCACTGCACTGAACCTGAACACTCCCCGAAGGGCTAGAACCAGCCCAAGAAACTTTCGGTCGCATGGCAATCTGAAAACTTTCTCTCTCGTTTCTAGCTGCCAAAAGATTTATCTGTAGAAACATAATATGGAAGCCATATGAAAAAACATGCATTATTATATAAGAAAAATAAAAATAAACGATAACCGGAGTTAATTCGATTAGTGAATAATAGTTCTACTGTATCACCCCCACCTTCCAAACTTATTCATCATTCATTCCACTGAAATATATGCAGCTTCCTTAGCAGCTACACTAACAACGCCTATTCAGACACAATGTTTGGTAACAGAAATATGTTTGGCTAATCGGAATTAAAGTTTGTTGTTCGACAATATTATGATTTTCTCTAAAATGAAGAGACGAAATACCTAACAGAACATGAGTATAAACAACAATTGCAACCATATAGTATAGAAATAAAAGAATAACATAGAACAATGCTTACAGTCTCTAGAGCTCGAGGCGTTTCTTGTGAACCAACGTTAACTGTATTAGGCATACACCAGACATTAACCAAATCAGCAGTTGGAACCTCTGTTGGATCCGTAGATTGTTTAAGAGGTTCTGCATTGAGACCACCGTCGTTAAACCCATAAGCTGTCCCTCCACCAGCAACCCCTTCTACTGGCACAGTCATATCTTGAGATCCTACAAAATTTCTCAAAATAATGATTTAGATTCCTTCAACAATTTATCGATCTATAAAGCTAATTTCTGCAATCACTTACGTTCACTAAAGACTCCAAGAAACTTTTCAAAGAACAAACAATTTACTTAGAAGAAGCTAAGAATCAATAAGATATTGAAATCTAATTCCAACTTTCCCTAAGACAGTTAATATCCTTAGATAACAGTTAATTAGATTGACAAATCCATTTCGCAACAACGAAATTGACGATGCCATCATAAAATAACAAGAATATTAAAAGAGTTTCGTTCGCAAACAAACACATCGTCTGATCCTTTTACTCGCGGACGATTATCGGAGCAGGAAAGCAAACAACGGAGAATTGCGAGAGTAAAGATTAAGGAACTCGAGAAAATGAAGAGATAGAGATTGGGAGAAAGACGAATTAGAAAATTGAGTATGTGTTTTGTAGGAAAGCTAATTGAATCTTACCATTGTTGCTGTCCATTTTTGTCGCGAGAAGAAGAATCTCTGTCTTCAGGGGTTGATGAAAGGTAGAAGAGAAGAGACAAACGCGTTTCTCGAGATTCCTGAATGGGAAGAAGCTATTACACGTAGTAACTCCGCGATTTTGTTTAAAATGTTTTACTTTTTTCTCTCAGAGAATTTGCAAAAATGATTAGACAAAAAGAGTTAATTTTGTGTTTTTAAAAAAAAGAAGAGAGTTAATTTTAAACTAATTTTGAATTTAGAAAGTGTATGCAGTTTATTATATTTATTTTAAAATAATAAATATCAACACTTATAAAGAATTAAAAAATTGTAAAATTGAAATCTAAATATTTGAGAGATTGTTTAAAATTCTTATAAATAGAGATGTGTAAAATTTAAAACTTCTAAATAAAATAAAATTAACCTTCTACACATTCATTTTTTTGTAACATAATATAATAAATTGAAGTCTCTGATTATATGAAGCGATGATATTATCTTTGTTGCATCATAAAAAAAACTCAAATTTTATTTTGTAACTCTATTTTCTGCCCTTTAAAAGATAAGAAAGACAATAAAAATATTAATTGAATTTTAAATATAAGTTATTAATGAAATATTTATAATTTCTACGAAAGAAAATGAGTTAATTTAGCATTGCAGTTCATCAGTGAAAATCATATCAAATGTAATACATTTATGCGAGGTAGCTAATGTTTTCTCTAAATATTTTAGTGAATAAATCGCATATAGTTGTATTTTTATGTTGTTAAATCTTATTTGCTTACAAAAATACAATATATTTTTATTGCATAAGTAGATCCAAAGCCCAACACATGTTAAATATGAAATCATCTTGATTGGGTCAAGATAACAAAAAATCTCAGTTTAAAAACCTATAATCTCCAAATTTTGTGCATCTTAAGTTCTCTAATGTCAAAAAATTTTCAATTATACTATTAGTCAATTTTAAGATAGTTTAAGGAAATATTTATTACTAATAATAAATTGTTTCTTAAATGATATCGATTATTACTCATATGCCATTTTTTACCGGATTTTGGCATTTTGGCATCGCACGAGAAGCTTTAGCATCATCACTATATATTATATATTATTATGTACGAACAGTAAATTTCACCTTTTAACTTCTATATATACAATAAAACACAATTCATACATTTTACAATTATATATATAAGAAATTTATTTATCGTCTTTTTCTATCTTTCCAATATAGTTTTTTTTTTTTTTGCTGATATAAAATTTTCGTTTTTGTTTATATATATTTATATGAAAAATTGTATCTATTATTATAATAGTTTTTCTATTTTGTAGAAATTTTCTTTTGTCAAAATCTTGAATGGCTATATAGAAAAACTAAAACCAAAAACCATTTTAAAAACCACAACTAATCAAGGAAATGATTAACCAGGAGAAATTTGTAATTAGATCCAATCCACATTTTCAAATGGATCTTCTCCTGCAACTTATTAGAAGCTTCTTACTTGAAATCGGAGCTGGTTGCAATCAGATTGGTGGCAATGAGATGAAATTCTCAGCTTCCCAAATCCATGCTTCTTCTAACTATAGCTCTGCTAGTACAAAGCCGACCATCGCCCAAGTCCTGATCATACAGATTGGCATTTTGGCATCGGACGAGAAGCCCTAGCAAATCATCATTATATATTGGTGGCTGAAGCTAAGAGAGACAAGTAAGAAAATCATAAGAGTAGATAGACGAGAAGTAGCGACCCACGAGCGTGAACTCGATAATTTGCTTGTGTGCTCCCTTCTCTTCATTCTCGGCAACTCTTCTTCTTCTGTTTCTCTTTCATTACTCTGTATTTCACACTCTGTTTCTTCGCGCCATCTCTGTTACTTGCATCTTAAGCTTCTTATCTCGGTTTGTTTGGTCTTCCCCCCCAAGGAAAGTCGACGCCTTTGACCTTTGGGGTTCAGAAGTCCTTAAACATTGATAAACAGCAGAACAATCAGACTTTGTATTGAACATAATTCTTTCCACGTCCATGGGCAACCAAAATCCCGTATTCAGAGAAAAGTTGACTTTTAGACATAACAGAGTGAGGCTTTGACTGAAAAGTGTTCTGACTGAACTGAAAAACACGAAACTTCCCAAAAGAGGACACAAGATATAGACCTCTTGCTTATTGTTTGTCAACCACTTGAGTTTAGAAAGATCTTGTCTGTCTAAAGCAGAGTATCTAAAGCAGCACGTTGATTTAAAACTTACAAGTTAACGATCCTTTTCATGATCTTACAAAGTCTTTAAAAGTCTCGTGTTACACAATGTAGAGTTTGATGTCTAATTTGAAGAACAAACCATGAGTCTTTTGTCAGCATCGATCATTGTGGCATAGCAAAGTAGAGTAGATAGTTTGGATTTATGCTTCTCTGAGAGTTAAAAGATGCTTTTCGATTGCTAACCACAGTAAAAGATTGCAGAAGAAGATGGTTTGAAATTTACAGAGAACAGAACTGTGTGTATTAAGCATTTCAGATTGCAAAGAACTACTATATTAACATAATGAGACCTGAGATACATGTAAGTTTGATACTAAACGTTAATGAACAGAAACAAAATCGAAGTCAGTCGATTTCTTCGTAGGCATAATCTTCAACCTCAAGAACTTATTGAGGCTTCTCTTAAACTGTGAGGTCTTTGTTGGAAAAATCTTGAATTTCAGAGGCTTCTTCTCTGAAACAACAACAACATCTGTCGATTTCTTCTTGGAACTTCTTCGTCTGATTCTCAAATTCAACAATTTCAACAGAAACGAGTTTCTTAATTTCTTGTCCGTTTTCGTCTCCTCTGGACGAGGCAAGAACGGATGAAACAGCAACTCATACGCGCTTCCTCTCTCCTCAGGTTTCCTCGAGAAACATGTTTCGATAAAGTCCTTTGCATCGGAAGGCAGTGTCTCTGGGATCTCCGGAGCTTTACCACAAAGGAGACGAGTCGCCATATCATCAAGATTAACCCCTTCCCATGGAAGCACACCTGTGTACATCTCCAGGACTAAGCATCCCACGGACCAAAGATCTAGGGTTTTGTTGGCAACGCCGTCACGAACAGACTCCGGCGGCATATAAATCGGCGTCCCCACCCACGGGAAATCAATTGCCCAGTAATGAGGAACTTCTCCAACTTCTAGCGAGTTGCCAAAATCCGAAATCTTAAGCTCGTATGATGATGAATCTTCCTTCGAACAAGGGAACACAAGTAAGTTGTCGGATTTGATGTCGCAATGAACATAACTATGGCCGTGAATCGAGACCAAACCTTCTAGAATCATCCGCGTGAAATCCTTAATCAACGATTCCGGTAGCTTTCTTTCGGCGTGAGTGTTCATGAAAGCGTTTAAACTCCCTTCCGATGCGTACTCGAGTTGCAGTTTGTGGACATTGCTTCCGTAATTGCTGAAACCGTGTTCCAGATAGTCTCCGAAACATGTAACGATCGTCGGACATCCCCTGAGTTCGCGTAGAATCTGAAACTCTCTTTGAAGAGTGTCGTAATCTTCATCGTAAGAGTTCTTTACGGCGGCGAGAAACGTAGAGCCGTCGGGATTACTGTATCTGACGAGATGAACATAACCATAAGCACCTTCGCCTAGAAATTTGACAAATTCTTCCTTTGATTGCATCGTTTTAATCTGCCAACGAACTCAAAAGACTCGCTTTTAGGGTTTCAAAATTGAATTGTTCTAAGAAAAAATTTGCAAGCAAAAAAATGAAACTGTGGCGAAAGAAAGACGAATCTCAGACATTTATAGGAAGTTGGGGTTCAGTTAAGTCGGTGGCTTATAAAAAAAAAGGAAATTGGAATAAACAATTGGTTCGGTGAGAGTGTGATTAACTCTTTTTTTTTTTTGCTCAACTATTCATTTTATTAAAATCAAATTGTGATCTATGAAAAAATTGTTCTCAAGAACAACTTCATTAGACTCTTATCTGATTTACATGGAAAAATAAAAAAAACTTCATGTGATAGAGGGTTTATTTGTCTCAAACACCGTGTGGAGTTGATCCTTTTATCTTGGTTTGCCATTTAAATTGACTTGGTAAGAAATAGATGTAACACAAACACATAAGAAGATTGACCCATCTCTCCGCAAAACTTGAAGTCATATCTGCATTTAGGATTAGTCATGAAAATGTAGACAAGAGGTCCTAAAATTATTGAACAGCAACGTTCTCTATTTCGATAACACTCTATACCACCATCGTTATCTTTTATACTAATGATCCGATTACGAGCCCTATATTTGTTTCGTAATGACATGGTATAATTTTGTGTGTTCTTCTATCCCGTTCTTGGTGCCAAAAGAGTCTTGCTTTTCTGTTGCTTCTTCTTCTCGAGAAGTTAAAGAACCCATCCCGAGAACACTGCTTCCTTGAAACATGGTTTGCCAATCTTTTATCAAATTTTTTTTTTTTTTTTTTTTAGGGCTTAATATTTGTATAAAGGCTATCATAAGCACAGTTCTGTGATCGGAGCCCCATAGTTTGAGCGAAAAGAGAGTCTCATTCCTCTTTTTTTTTTCCATTGTCTTTCTTTTTTTTTTCGTGATTGCTATAATCTCATTAAAATCTCTAATCATCAGTTATGCCTTATTCTGGTTTATGATTATCCGGGTAACGTTACTCAATATTTTACTATCGGATCGCCATAAACAATATTCATAAAAATTGTGTCTTTTAAAAATTGATTCTATATCATTTATGTTTTAATCTACATACAAAATAAAAACCCTCAGGTTCAAGGGTACAAACATGGTCATAACCAAAAGATTTTGCAAAAAATGTCGATTGTTTTTAATCTCTGATAAAAATAAAAAGCTTTGACGAAAACATTGATATAGTTTTTTAAGATAATCTTGACTCCGTGTTCATGTCGGGAATTTCTGGGATTCCACCATAATTGATTTGGTCTTGATCATTTAAAACTTGCTGGGTTGCTTCAGAATTTGAGATTTTACCTGAGCTTGGGCCCACCCCAGGTCTATTTTTAAAAAAATTCCTCTTTAAGAGGTTTCTCTCATCGATAGGGTTGAACCGAGCTTGGTCTTTAGAGAACAAGAGTTAAAGAGGTGTGATATCTATTATTTCAGTAACCAAGACTCTTATTTTCATCAACCTCAAATATACACCAGTCTAATAATACAAATGTGTATCTAATCGATGTGTTGTGTGTGTGTGTGTTTTCTTGCCACACGATTAGATTTGGAATTTGCATTTGAAATCATTCCAAATGATTATGACAAAACTGGATAAATAGTTACCCAAAACTTTCAAGGTAACAATTTCACCATAGAAAAAATAGGAGAGTTGTCGCAGCAGCAGCAGCAGCAGCAGCTACAAAGGTCAAAGCAAGCGCAACCAGACTTATCCGCGGACTAAAGCCAGCTTTGACGGTTGTAGCAAAGCTCTACGTTCCATGGCTAAAAGGTGTCCCTCCCCCTCCTTTGGCTGGATCCTTTTGCAATAGCACATCATGATTGATTGAAGCCAATTGTGATAAATTCTGCATCATAATATTATAGTTTGATACCCAAGACTGAATAATATAATCCCCTCAACGTTACTTGTTCCTCTAGATATCTAGACTAAGCTCTCCCAAGACTGTTACTCTACCCAACAACTTCAATTAATGTAAATTGAGATTCGTATTTCGGGTTTTAGCTGCGTTAGTGTGGAAGCAGAGATTTACCTTGAAAGAAAAGTTAATGTGCGCGAGACAATAAGGTGGAGGTTCAAAGTTGGCCAGGTTGGTGCATTCATCCAACTGAAAAACACGAAACCAGGATTTGCTTTACATCCGATGATTGCAAGTAAAAGTACTTGGAGAGAAAAGGATGCAAGTTTTCTAGATGTTTACCTCGTCTCCTGAGTTTGGATATGACCCGCTATTGTTGTCAGTTTCAGTATCGCTGCAACTCTTTTCACCAAACCGTGAAACAAAATAGCTTGTGTCATGTATATTCTCAGGCTGCGGTACAAAAGCGGCCTGCCAAAAGCAAGAAAAGGAAACGCAAGTAGAATTTAAAAGAACATTTTATCCTTCATTCATATTGTGCAAAAGGTTTATTAGCGCAAAGACCGATTCGATCAAACAGCTTCTGCTTTATTTCTTTCTCGTTTCTTTCTTTATCTAGCGACTAACATTAATTTACTTGTATAAGTTGTCTATCAAATCTGTCTTAAAAGCAAAACAGGTGCGAAGTCAAGTTCTTACCTTTTGCAAAGCAAGATTCTCCCAGTCAACACCTTGAAAGAAGGGATGTGACTTTACCTGAAAATGAGACCAGTAATGTCACTCAGAATATAAGTAAACAACAGCATCCTTCTGCTGTAGCATGCATTTCAAAGCCCATTGTTTCTCAGTTCTGTGGCACTAATAAAAGGTAAAGGGAAAGTTGATGGAACCTCTGCAGCCCCATTAGCCCCCAGTCGCTTTTCCGGCTCATGGAGAAGAAACCTTTTATAGAAAGAAAATGAATCTATATTAATATGGGAGAAAGTAGTAAAAGGTCAAATCTATACGCGAATATATAAACGAGATGTTTATAATACATATGTGGAACTAAGTAACCCCAATGTATAACATATACTTAACACAGAACAGCATAAAGCCTAAAATTCAGCTGATGTTGTAGGTAACCAATAAGCAGAAACTAGGATACGTGTTAATTTATAGGCTGGAAATATACTTAAGTCGCTTAGAGAAACGAGAATAAGACAGATGAGAAAACGGGAGCGGGATTGCAGTAAAGAGAATCCTTAAAACAGACCTGTTAATCAGATCCTGAGCTTCATATGACATTTCACCAGGCACATCTGGCCAGGGCATTTTTCCGCTGAGGATGTTGTCAAATATTATCTGCACAGCATAATTAGAAAAGTTGAGCCTGTGATAAATTGTACACCCATTGAAAACTAGATTGTATGTAGAATTCATCTCAATATAACTGATCACAAATGATTCATTCAGAGAGTTCTTTGCTTAGACGGCAATACATAGTTCAATCAGATATATGCATACGGTATCTCAAGAGTTATTGTGAAAGGGCAATGAAGCAATCAAGTCCCAAAAATGGCAAAATACCAATCAAATTTCTGTAGTTTAAATGTTTAAGATGCCAAAGGAACATTAGACTGCAAGAGATATGATTATAATACTACTACAGTTAAACCTCGATAAATAAATATTCGATAAATGAATATTTTTTTTTGGTCCCGACTTGGGCTAATAGGATAAATGAATAATTTCGCTAAATGCATTAATGAATATTTTTTTTTGAAATCTTTAAAAACTCTATGTAAATATAAATGAATAATCACCACATTTCATTAGATATATATATATATATATATATATTAAAAAGATTTTTTGTTCAATTAACAATATTCGTACAGTAAGTCATTTTTTTTTACAAAAAATGAATCTATAGTTTTTTGTTTCTTTTCTACCAAAATTCATCTCATCCAAATTTTATTATATCACAAACAAAACTTTGTGAGTATCTTACTCGTATTGTAAAAAATAGTTCCATAAGGTGATAACTGCTTGATATACTTATTTTGATGACACATTTGGTGTGACACTATTATCATTTGGTTTTGGATCATTCTCATAATTTAGTAAAGACTCAATAACTTTATCGTCACAATTCCATAACGACATCATTCTCGTTACTTCCTTTTTAGGTAATATAATTCATTACCAATACTTATATTTATATATATTACTTTGAATTTTAAGAACTACAAGACTTCTTTTTCCTAATTCTACATCAATCTAGAAAACTTCATTTCATAATTTTAGAAAACTTCATTTTTCTAATTTTTAAAAACTTTACTTCATTTATAGAAGTTTAACTGTACTAAGTTTGTATGACTTTAAAACTTGCCGGCAGCTCCAGACCTAGACTCTAGTCAGGAAAAACCATGCAAGAAAGTTCAGTAGTAAGTTAAAAAATTTGTAGTCACCTCTGGGCGGGCTGCTGTAAAAGGTGGAATTCCAGTTATCAGTTCAAATAAGATGATTCCTACAGACCACCAATCCGCAGCATAACCTGCACGCACATCAAGAAGGTAAATATATTTTCCTCGTGCTTAGAAGAACCTAAGTTTACGGTTATATACAAACCATGTTCTGTTCCAAGAAGAATCTCGGGCGCCAAGTAGTCAGGTGTCCCAACAGCTGAATGCCTAATCCTTTCTTCTTCTTGGCTCTTCTGAAAATGACGAGAACTTGTTCTTGGAGATGCATCTGACTCAGGGCCAGATAAATCAATTGTGTTGTTTATAAGACCAATCTTTGAAAGCCCAAAGTCTGTTAGCTGGTGACAAAGATAATAATAATAATAAGTTAATAAGTTCGATGGTTAAACAGCAGAACAAAGTACTTCAATAATCGCAATAGAAAACAGTATTAGCATATGGTTTTTCCTATCTTTGTAAAAGAGTGAGAATTACAATATGTGTTCACATGTGACGTATAGAACTGTCATTTATATACTTTTGTTTGTTATGCATCGAGGAAAAAACTTTTGACCACCCTACTGCAAGAAAATATTAGGTACTTAAGAGCTTAATTAACAGACCTTGATGTGCCCATTATGGGCGATTAACAGGTTATCCGGCTTTAGATCACGGTGCACGATTTTCAGAGAATGGAGGTACTCCAATGCAAGAACCTGAAATAATTGATAACTTTTTTTCTTAAAGAGTCCAACAAGAAAGGTATTCAATGCATATGAAGCCTTCAACTAACCAGTTCCGCAATGTATATACGAGCAATGTCCTCATCAAGACAGCCAACTTTCTGGAGCAGAGAGTATAGATCACCACCATTAAGATATTCCATTACCAAGTAGAGGTTATCACTGCAGGTGAATGAATAAAAAAATCGAACCTGCATTAATAAGATAAGGTGTTCAGCCTTTGGAAAGAATATTATGGTTTGACAGTAGCAAAGAAGTGAAACGTTTACCACAAACGGGTATCTGACTGTTATTAGTATATTACGCTCTTCCAGTATCCGCTCGATATCGTTTTTCCTTATCATATCCAACTTCTTGAGTACCTGTATATGAGCCAAATAAGATCAGCACACGGAGAAGCTGATTCCGAATTGTTTAACAAATTAGACACAGGGAGCTAGGATAACTAGCCTGATTCACTAATATGAGCTTTTCAAGTGGAAATTTTATAGCTAAGAGTATTGTCGTTATGGCAGATTTTAACAGTATGGCACTAACAACTAGGCTGTCTAAAAGTAGACTAAAAAACTACTATTTGACTAAAAGGACGATATACAGAATCATCAGCTCAAGTCATTCAAAGAAACTAGGGAAAATAAACAAGCAGCATACATGATCTGAAGGTATATACACAAATTTGAAGAAGTATATATTAATGTATAGCTGAGACAAGAAAGTAGAACTTCAATCTATTTCCTGACAGTTTCTCTAACTTTTTGCAAAGTTTCAGTTGTATCAACTTTTCTCCAAACATGCATTTTTCTGTTAGATCTATTATTTATTAGTTTACACATCACAACTGTTTCTTAGCTAATAGTTACATTTTTATCTTTTCATTGAAATATATGGTTGACAGATGACAACACTGCAAATATTAGAAACTACAGAAGGAAAAATAAACACCATATCTGCAATAAATCAAAAACAGAATGCATCTACCTTTATTGCAAAAAAGTCCCCAGTTGTCCTTTTGCGTGCAAGAAAGACTTTACCAAAGGCACCTCTGCTTATTGGTTTGATGATCTCAAAGTCATCAATGCTTGTCCTATCTTTCTGCAGCAAATGCGGACTAGCCATTGTGGAACCTTGCGATGCATGCTCGAAGACAGTTTCACTCTCTTTTACATTGTCCGTTGAACTTTTATCAGCAATCAAGTCACAAGCATATAAATATTTCTCGCTGCAGATAAGATAAGAGTTAATATTACTTATAAGATGAGCGCAGTGGTTAGTATTTCATAACACAGTGAATTTACCAGAGAAGTTTCTCGATCCTCCCCCCAAAAGTATCTATAACAAGTGCTTTGAGCTTGCTCTGCTTCAAGACAGCTTGTATGTCTTGCATACACGCAAGTAGATAGTCACAGGACCCCTCTTTGGAGAGCTCTGTGTTTGCTCCACAGCGGGCAATATCTGAAAGGTCCATCATCTGCAAGATGAAGAAAACAAAGTTTGCTTCTACATGTTTTTTTATATAGAAAAAAGAACAGTGAAATAGGTAAATACAAATGCTATCTATATGAGTTGGAAAAAAGACAACTCCATAAAGAAGTAACAAAACCATAAATCAAAAGGAGTTGAAGCTATGAACTCTCCAAAAGCTGGAGAGGTTCTAACAAGAAAGGAGAAATTCTCAACCCATTAATGGCACCAGTAATACTCACAAACTTTTGAGCATCTAAATTTTTGTTTAAAGACATCAGGAATTTAATGATTTTGACAAGGCACAATAGCAAATTAGTTCAGTAACATATAACGCAAAATCTATACCCAATCTGCCTCAGAAGAGAGCATGCTGGAAACAGACAACTAACCAGTTGAAGATCCTCTTGCTCTGGACTATGTCGCTCTAGCCAATAGGAGTCAAAGTGACTTGTTCTGGGGGTATTTGTTGAAGATACTGACGTGATGCTACCAGTTGATGATGAAGTGCCATGATGGCAAAATTTGGCTACATGGTTCTTTTGGTTAATAGGATATGTGTAAGATTCGTCTATGAAAGAAGTGTCCATCTCATGCAAATCCTCAAACATTCCCTCTACACCTTTACTCCGCCATTCATTTATCTTGGGAGAACAACCTTCAGATGCGACCCCAGATTTCTGCAAAACTGAGTTTTCCAGGCCACCAGCTTGAGCAAAGGAATTCAAACTTTTTGAATCAATTATCTGTTCCAGTATCTCCTCAAGTTTCAAAAGGCGCTCATCAACATCCAAACAATTTATTTCACATTTATCTGCGTATGCACATATATAAGAGTGTGGTTCCAGATGGGAGAGAGAAACTTCTTCCTCACATATTCGGCAGATTACAGAATCAGAAAACTCTTTTCCAGGCTCATTTGGCATCTTATCTTGATACTCATCACTTAAGCAAAATCTTTGTTCTACCACTTTACTCCCAAAATGGGGTTTCTGGGATGGAAATTCCTGGTTAGGAGCAGCATAACCTTGTCTAGCAGCACTATTGCTATGATCATCTGGTATCCCTAAACCAAAAGTTCTCTCCGACTCCAAAGATTCTTTGTCCCGTCTTTTGAACTTTTTCCCACCTTCATTCCTTTGATATTTAGGATACCCAGAACCAGAATCATCAACTCTAGAAACTGAAACCCAATTTGTTTCCAGAGCAGGGATGCTTTCTAGACATTCCTTAAATTTGCGGAAGGAGTTCTCATCAATTGGCTCAGACTCCTTCTGAAACATCACAACTCTTGTACAATGAGTCAATATAAAAAGCAACTGAGAAAACAACCACTTCACAAGTCCTGCTTGGCACTGTTTCCTTTTCCTATTTAAGTCCTGCACGATAAATTCACAGGTAGCACGAAGTTGAGCAGATGTCATCTCTATACAGTATTGAGCCAACTTAAGTAACTCCTCTGCCATTTCTCGATCTTCAGGACATGATGAATCCATTTTCTCCATTGCCTCTTCCACATCGATGATAAAGTCATCCAGCTTCTTATCCACAATCTCCTTAGCAACGTCAAATCTTGAGTGAAGTGAGCCCAAAAGTTCCTGAATATCATTGCAATTGAAAGAAAAAAAAAGCACTTGACATAATCCTTGGACTAGCCATATAGCACTCAGATTTTACCTAAACCTCTTCAAATTCTAGAAAACAGAACTCAACCCTAAGATGTTTTATCAATTTGATATAGCAATACCATCTTCAAGCTCAATTATTGAAAAATTGATCATTTAAGGCTAAACCAAACTATCAAAGTAAAACGCCACTCTGTAACAAGCAGTACCTTCAGGTCGTTGTAGCTGTGCGGACGAGGGTGGGAAGTTTGAACACCACCTCTTGGCCCTAATTCATGTGAAAAGCTCTTCATACCTATTGACACCTTGCAAGACGAAAGGTTAGTTTCAGATAGCTTTAGCATCCTCTCCTCGTATTTACGAGAGTTCTTGACTTTTAAGTTGACACCCTGACACCAAAAACACGCAAGATAATTTCAAATCCAATGCCCCCATCGAAACCATTTTATGGAACATCGGAAGCAAAACCACTTCTTACCTCACTGCTCGAGCAACCATCTGTTGGAGTATTAGTATTCCCAGAATGCTTAGGTTTATATGAAGCAAGCCACCTCGACAAATTTTTTCCTTTATGCTCTGTGACAAAGAGTTAAATCACCAGCAAGTAATCTTATCAATTACGATACGCAAATCCTTATAGCATTTCAGGAGTTTCCTTGAAAAAGTTCTGAAATCCCAGCACATATCCCAATTTGTTTCTCTGAAGCGAAAGATCAAAAGGATAACACTATGATCATATGAAAAAAAAAAACGAAAATTTATCAATCGAACCCTCTGCTAACATCCCGATTCTATTTGAAAGACATAATAAATCAGTGCTTATCGCCCAAAAAGTTTTCTGAGAAAAAAAAAACGAAAATAAGGGAAATCGAAACCTTGCTTCGAAGATCCAGTGGTTTTATCATGTCCACGAGGACCAATACTTTTCTGCTTACGGTTAACAGGAGGCTTCGGAACGGTGTCGGCGGACTCTTCAGGTCTCGGACCTGATGGAGCTAACCGAGTCTTGATCCGGTTCAAACCAGAAGGAATCGCGACTTCAGACGAAACTCCCCGATCCTTGCGATTCGCTTCCGCCATAAGAGGTAGCTCCAAAATCCGTGCGGGCAAAACGTAGGAAAATCGACGTTCAACCGAAACCCTAATTATACCTCTCAGGCTATGGCTTCTCCGGAGTGAAGAGCGGAAACGAACGCTTTCATCTCCCGGGAAGCGAAGAGGAAGCAAAAATTAGGGACGGCGATGGGAGAGAATCGGAAACCGGAGTGAAACCGGCGACGAAGAAGAGAAATCATCTACTATGCCCGTCACCCCTTCGTTTTAGGTTCATGCTAAAATATCATCTTCTATTTTAATTTCTAAAATAAATTATTTTTAATTAAAAAATAAATAAATTATTAAAATGTTTAGACTAAATTTGATACTTGTGAGAATTATATGAAATAATGGTATTCATTTATAAAACTCATCATATAAATTATTAAGAAGAATGCAGATGGTAGCAGCCACACCAAGAGGGATGCCATGGAGTAAAGAGTAAGTAATGCTCTTTGATTTGTAATTCAAATTGTTTGGAGTTGGAATTATTAATTTGGTAGAATTAGGAAAAACTATTCGAACTAGAAAAAATTAGTAAACTATGTAAAATTATTTGATTTATTTTATAGAACTAGTATAACTTGGTAAATATGTTTGTTTAATTTTGTGTACAACTGATATAACTTGGTAAAATTATTTGAGTTTTTTTTTGTAAAACTGATATAACTTGGTAAAACTGTTTGACGATGATCTTTCTGTTGATGGTGGTGATGTTGGTGATGATCTTTCTATAAAAGGTGGTGTTGTTGGTGATGATCTTTGTGGTGCTGCAGTGATGATCTTTTGATTGATGGTAGTGTTGATGATGGTGATCTTTCTATTTATGGTGGTGATGTTCCCCATACTGTTGGTGATGATGCTACTAGTGATGCTTTTCCTATGGGTGGTGTTAATGCTCCTCCTGTTAATGTTGGTGATTTTCTTTTTATTGCTGGTGGTGGTGTTGGTGGTGGTGTTGGTGATGTTGTTTGCGCTTTGGGAAAGAGAAAAATTACACCATTGAGATAGCAGTTGGATCTGTATGAAAGACCTAAAAAAATAATTTTGGAAGATAATCCATATCACATTATGAATTATTTTTGGCATTTGATACATATTATAATGGATGTATTGAATATTAGATTATGAATGTATCTTGGTATGCATGAATCACGTTTTAATGTAGTTTTTTTGTTGATAGCTAGTTTTACAAATTTTACAAATTTCTGAAAATGACATATAGAGCAGCTTTTGTTGTAATAATGACATGTGATGCCGTTTTTTATTTTGATAGTGAGCCGTCGCCCCTACAAAATTGTTATAATGTCATCTCTACATAGTTTTTTTGCATATAGTATTTCAGTTTTGTAAGTTTGTACATAATTTTACAAATGACAATCAATAATTTTAGTAATTTTAGTAATGCAGTAAGATGTCCGTTTCCATTTTGATTTTGCAAATAAAAATATTTCTATAATAACCATATATCATTTTATTGTGAAATTGTTTTTGAAATTCAATATTTTTAAGATATGTTATTTGTTTAGTTAGTGTATTTGATAAGTATACATGAAAGTATAGAAAGTGATAAGGGCTATGTTGTAAGTTAGTTAATATATATATTTTTGTAAATTAGTTAATACAATTTAAAAATATTAACAAATTTTTTACAAATTTATCCTTTTAACAATGTTGATATTTTTTAAATAAAAATTGTAATATTATGTGCATGAGTTTTATAAGTTTTGTAATTATATATAGTTTTCGAGTTTTGCATATATATATATATATATTATTTTTTGTACAGTTTTACAAGTTTTGCAATTTACATTTGCTAGTTTTGACGAGGATGAGAAGCGAGCTTGAATCGTGAAAGTCTCACCTCGAATCATGAACTCAGGAGGATGCAGGGGAGATCGCGGTCTGGACATAGAGAATTTTTTAATTTTTTTATATGTGTTTGTAAGTGTATTTTTGGTATAATATATTTTATCAAAGAGAGAGACATGTAGAATAAAAAGGAGTATAGTGGATTTTTAAAATTTTTATAAAGGTTAAATAGATGATGTGTGAAAGAAGAAAGAACAAAAACAAAGATTCATAATTTTGGTACGCTATAGAGTTATATGGGTTGGTTATAGGATATCTTTCGATTAAATGATTTTTAATGTGTTACCTTTTCAAATTTCAAATCATTTTAACTCTTATAAAATACTGCAATTTTTGTCTCTGTTTTAATTACAATTATGGACAAAAAATCAAAATTAAATTCATTGATTTTAAATAAGATTATAAAATCAATTAACAAAAAAATTAATTATTAAATTAACATATATATTTGCTATATTATAAAAAGTGAATTTTTTATGATGTTATCTGTATAAAAAATCTTATTTGTTAACGGATCACTAAATCTGTTTTTTCATATTTGATACGTAAAATGTGTGAATAAATACCAATGCTTCTATATAAGAGCTATTTTGATTGATTTTAACTTTGATTTCATTTCATTTGAATTCAAAGTTTTACATATTTCCTTTGATCTACTCCAAATATGCCACTAACTAAAATGGTTCGAGATTTCCAGCCTTGTTCAACAAAGACATCATTAAAACTTTCATGTAGCAAATTCTAACACATTGAATAAGATGGTTTATGAAATAAACTGAAACATATGATAAAACACAATTTGGAGTCGTATACCAATTATGATTCCATGAAAATATTATGTCTTATAAACGAAAATTCGATGCATATTTATATATTTAATTGGAAACCATCAAACAATTAATTATTACCATCAGAACAACTCTCCTCAATTGAAATAAAAAATGATTAATAAATTGAAAAAGGCAAATCCAGATTAGATATCACTATTACAGCATTCTCCTCTAATGGATTATTAAATGATAATCAAATCCGTTTTCTCAACGACGTGGTTTGGGCTGCGCCAATCTAGATTCTAATGGAGGGAACAAAAGAACAACAATACATCATATTAGATGCATCAAATCTATGGCAACATAAATGATGAAAACTCCATTTTGTATTAAGAAAAAATCTTTTGATATTGATTTTTCAAAGTAAATTTGGGGAAAACAACATAGGATGAATAATAACAGAAGAAAAACAAAGTATAGTTTCAACTTAGATTTCAGCTACTAAATTTGATATTTTCATATGGCTCCTCTTATTTGAATTTCCGCAGGACAGATTTACACTGGAGTAAGGATAACTTGTTGGTGTAAGGAAATGCCAAAATTACTAATAGAAAGGTGGTTTTGGGAACATGGATAAATGTTGGAGACTTGGGAGAAGTCTAAAAAAGTCAAATCTATGAATAATATAGAGATTAGATTTTAGAGACTATGCCTTAGTTTTGGATGATGATTAGTGATAAAAAGAGATTAAGTATTTTAAATTTTTAGAAGAAACCAATTTGAAAACTTTTCTAGAAATTTTAAAAATTTAGATGTTTTGTGTTTATAAAAGTTTCTTACCTTTAAAAGATGAAGAATAAGTTTTTAGGTCCAAAAATCTAACTTTCTTGTAGTTAAAAAATCATTTTGATTGGTTTAATAGCATAAAATTGGTTTAAATTGGTTTTATTTTGTTTAAAAATGGTTTAAAACTGGTTTTAGAGACTTACCTGGTTTGAGTGGACCAGACCAAACCATGGTCGAGATTGTGCTTTCCCTCGATCGTAGTTGATCGGCTGCAATTTGAACGAGGGTCGAAGCTTTGCAATTGGGCATGATGAAATATACGAAACCTTGGGCTGAGATGTGTATAAATTTTGGAATGAAATAAAGAAATTTGTTTGTGTATGAAAAATACACACTTGATGTCATTAGTTTTCTCAAAAGCATGTATAAATAGTTTTACAAACGACCATTAATGAAGAAATATAACTCTTCACCAAAATACACAATGTTTTATGAAAATAACTGTTTTGCGATGGGATCGATCGATCCACATTCCGATCGATCGATCCATATTTATGTGCAATTTTAAGATCGACTACATGTGCAGGATCGGTCGATCCCGCGTACGATCAATCGATCACAACAAGATCGATTTAAGCCCACTTCTTAAACCCACACACACAAAAGTTCTATTCTAAAACCCCCAACAAACCGTTCTTCTAAACCTATTTCCCCACAATCCCGATTTAAAGCGGTTTTGGTAATTAACCGGTGCAAAATCAAAATTTTTTAAACCCATTAAAATTAAAAAACCCAATTGCACTGCAAAAGAACCCGACTCCTTTTTTTCTTTCCCTTTGAAATCCGTTTGTTTCTTTCCCTTCGAAATCCATTTGCTTCACCACAAATCGATGAACAACATGTCCGATTCCAACGGATCTTCAAGTTCAATTCGAACGAGAGTTATTGGTGTGCCTACTATCTGCTGGTGTGGTGCTCCAATCGTTGTGAAGGTTTCCAGAACTGACAGTAATCCTTACCGCCGTTATTTTCGTTGTATTCATGCGTCTTCAGCTAAGGTAATTGTGCGGATTCTATCATTGTTTATATTATTGATTTGAGTTTAAATAAGCTTAAATGGATTGCAGCTAATGGACGACAATCATGTTTTCAAATGGGTTGATGAGGCATTGTTAAATGAAGTGGATAAATTGAAATCAACAGCCGTGAGACATGAACAAATGATAAGGGAGAATGAGCTTGTTTTTGATGGTGTTTGAGAAGGTAGAGGTTGTGTTAAGAGAGGCCATAGTAGGATTGAAGAAGAATATGATTCTTGTAATGTTTGGTTGTATGATCATAGTTGGCTTAGGAAAACTCATTTGATCATCTTGTGTATGTGTTTGGTTGTGTTTGTTTGTTAAGGAATCTTGTAATGTGACAACAAAGAATCGTGTTTATGTGTTTGGTTAATGTGATGGTGTTTATTTGTTTCAGACATTGTGTTTGTAACAACCAAAAAAACAAACCTTAGACATCATTCTTCAATGTTTTACAAAAACAACTAACCAAAGACAACATAAATTGTTCTTCACAGACAACATACAAAGATAACTAACCAAAGACAACAAGATACTAAACATGTTCACAGATTAGATCTAGGATCGAGACAGTGAAAGCTTAGATGATCAACTGCTTTCTTGGGAGTCTTTGGCTCTTTTTTCACAGTCTTAAGAGTTCCTTTCTTCCAAACAAGTTTTGATTTGATTTGAGAAGCTTGAGAAGGCCCCGCTTGAGAAGCTTGAGATGGTTGACAATGCTGAGAAGCTTGAGATGGTTGACAAGGCTGAGAAGCCTGAGAAGGCCTCGCTTGAGAAGCTTGAGATGGTTGACAAGGATGAGAAGCTTGAGACAATTGACTCACTTCAGTCTTTAGCTTTGCTTTCGCTTTAACAACATGAGGTGGAACAGCTTTGTCTTTTGCTTTGGCGGTAGTTTGCCTTGTTTGAGGTTTTGCATTGGTTGTAGTAGGTTTAGAAGGATTTTCTTTCTCTTTAGCGATAACAGGTTGAGAGGCAGAAGCAGAAGCTTTACCTTTGCCTTTAGCGGGAGGTTGAGAGGCAGAAGAATTACCTTTGCCTTTAGCATTAGTAGAAGTTTGAGAGGCAGAAGCTTTACCTTTGCCTTTAGCATTAGTGGGAGGTTGAGAGGCAGAAGTTTTGCCTTTGGCATTGACGGGAGGTTGAGGGACAGAAGCTTCAGTGGTAGTAGGAGCTTGAGAACTTTGAGTTGCATGATGTGTACAAGCTCCACCATCCTTAGCAATAACATCAAATAACAACATTAAAAACCAAACAACATTACACAAAAATAAAGTTAAACAACAAAAACAAATGGGCCCAAAACAAACATACCTTCTTCTCTTGGTGAAATCGGCTATTATGTCGAGCTTCACCACAAATTCCACAATGCATTATCCTCCTTGATTTTGGTCCGTATATCTTATTCGAAGGTGATTCGTGTTCTGGTTTCTTCCTCTTCTTGTCAGGCTTTTTATTTTGAGGATTCTCTTCATCATCACTCGCTGCAGGGACTACATGTACTATAGGAGCATTCATAACTGGCCAGAAACGGATTCCTCTGATGGGCAACAACCCGTTTGTGTAGTTCTTCTTCCACATATCAATACTAAACCAATGGCACACATATCAATCGGGTTGCAGATTCTTCTTAAGAATCACTCCATAAGCATGCTCACAAGGTATTCCACATATATCCCATTTCATACAATTGCAATGCCTTCTCTCTAAATTAACACGAAAAGGTTCATCATGTAAAGAAGATTCCCACCAACCATTAGTGCTTCTGTTGACCGTACAGAGTGCAGCTTGTTCAAGTTCAGCTGCAAAAAACTTGGCAACATACGGAGTACAACGACCTTCATGACTATATGCCTTAACAGACCTTTCTGCAATTCTTACCATAGCCATCTTTCTAATAGTTTCAAGCATAGGCATAAATGGCTTCTCTCTTGCCTTCACAATAGAAGAGTTAAACGACTCCACTGAATTGTTTTCAACATCTTCACAAAAATTCCCAAGTTTGTAGAAAGCTCTACACCACGTTTCCGGTTTGGTCTTGAGCAGGTCGTTGTAGACACCCATATCAGTTTCTTTTATCCTCTCTAAGTTCTGCCTATAATCTGCAACTCCAAGCTAAATTCCAAATGCAAGGCTTCATCCAAGCTTTTTTCCCATGAATCTTTTTGAGATTCCCATATATGTGTCTAACACAGTGCCTATGCTCTATATTAGGCAACTCCCACAATGCAGCCTTAATAATACCTTTGCAATGATCTGAAACCAAAATGTAGCCTTCTCCATTTCCTAGCTCTAGGTCAGCCTTTATACACTCCACAAACCACAACCAATTATCTGTATATTCAACTCTAACTACTGCCCATGCTACATGATATATGGCATTATTGGCATCCCTACCTAAAACCACTAACAACTGACCTTTAGTTGTTGATCTTAAGAAGCTGCCATCAACTCCAATCAGCCGCCTACATGAGTCTTTCCAAGTGTTTTTCAGAACTTGAAAGCATACATAGAAACGGTTGAAGACATCTTCTCCAGCATCATTTTTTATAGTGTCAATCTTCACTGTTGTTCCCTCATTCGTTAATTCAAGCTCTGCCGCATAATCTATAAGTCAGGAAAATTGCTCAGCATACTCCCTATTGATCCAACCAAGTGCCTTGTTCCTTGCAGCCTGACACTGAGGCTGTGACACACTAACCTTCCATCTCTCCTTCATAATTTCCATCATTTTCACCGGCATAAAGTAACTAGGTTCTTCACGAATCATATCAACAAACAACCTAGCTATTACAGGAACCTTAATCATCGAACACTCGCCATTAGGAACACAAGTATGAGTTTTCCGATAGATTCTAACTCGCCACATAGGTGATTCTCTAGTTAATGCACAATATATCCTCCAAGAACAACCATCTCCTAAACATTTGAATTCAAGCTTAGTTTTATCCCACCTGGTCTGTTGAATGTTCCTGCCAGTTCTTAATGCGTAGTCGAGGACTGCCTCCTTAAATGCTACCCCATTGAGAAATAGCTGGTTGTCGTAAAGCTTTCCATCACCGCGTTTAATATATGGTCGGTACTCTTCTGCATCGTCGTCGCTCTCCGGATATTTGTTGTGATGAATCGATGGTTCATCCGTGAAATTATTCACATCATCTTCCACTTGAAATTCATATCGCTCATTCGCTTCGGTGTCGGGTTCTTCAGGGTCCGGTACTTCGTCTTCAACACTTCGTGACTGCAAATTTGGGTTATTAAGGACAAGCGCCATAACTTAAGACAACCAATTACGCAGAGCTTGTAGGGGGAATTAGGTTGTCAAACCCAGAAAATTATGAAACGAAAGAGGGAATTACGAATTCAGGGGGATTTGGAGCCTCTAGGGTTAAGTTTCGGGGAATTGGGAATTTTAGGTTTAGTTTGGGATTTAATCGGGTCGTAATCGGGTCAAAATCTGGGTTTATTGGTTAAATCTTTGGTTAATCTATATTTCTATTGGTTACGGTGGATCTGGTTTTGTTTAAACCAAAGGTTAGACTCTGTTATGCTCTCTCAAGTTTTAAACTTCCGATCTCTTGGGAAATAGGTTTAGAAGAACGGTTTGTTGGGGGTTTTAGAATAGAACTTTTGTGTGTGTGGGTTTAAGAAGTGGGCTTAAGTTTGTGTGGATCTGGTCGTATACGCCATACTTTGTGTGGAAATGGGTCGTCGGCCCGATAAAAAGAGATTAAGTATTTTAAATTTTTAGAAGAAACCAATTTGAAAACTTTTCTAGAGATTTTAAAATTTAGATGTCTTGTGTTTATAAAAGTTTCTTACCTTTAAAAGATGAAGAATAAGTTTTTAGGTCCAAAAGTCTAACTTTCTCGTAGTTAAAAAATCATTTTGATTGGTTTAAGAGCATAAAATTGGTTTAAATTAGTTTTATTTTGTTTAAAAATGGTTTAAAACTGGTTTTAGAGACTTACCTGGTTTGAGTGGACCAGACCAAACCATGGTCGAGATTGTGCTTTCCCTCGATCGTAGTTGATCGGCTGTAATTTGAACGAGGGTCGAAGCTTTGCAATTGGGCATGATGAAACATACGAAACCTTGGGCTGAGATGTGTATACCTTTTGGAATGAAATAAAGAAATTTGTTTGTGTATGAAAAATACACACTTGATGTCATTAGTTTTCCCAAAAGCATGTATAAATAGTTTTACAAACGACCATTGATGAAGAAATATAACTCTTCACCAAAATACACAATGTTTTATGAAAATAACTGTTTTGCGACTATGGGATCGATCGATCCACATTCCGATCGGTCGATCCATATTTATGTGCAATTTTAAGATCGACTGCATGTGCAGGATCGGTCGATCCCGCGTACGATCAATCGATCACAACAAGATCGATCGATCCTGAAACTCCATCAACATTTAACACTCCCCCTTGATTGAGTTTCTTTCTTACTCCAAGTTTTCTTCTGATATCTTCAAACCTTGAAACACTTAATGCCTTAGTGAAGGCATCAACGAGTTGATCTTCTCCTTTGCAATATTCCAATTGAATGAGTCCCTTCTGTTCAGCCTCACGCACATAGTGATACTTGATCTCTATGTGTTTAGTTCTCCTATGTTGCACCGAAATATTTCCAATTGCTATTGCTGACTTATTGTCACAGTAGATGGGAACACCTTCTTCAAAGCTTAAACCAAACTCTTCCAAGAGTCTCTTCAGCCACAATGCTTGATTTGTAGCTGCACACACAGTAATGTACTCTGCCTCTGCAGTTGATTGAGCCACCGTTTGCTGCTTACATGATTGCCAACAAAACATGGTTTTTCCAAGAGTAAAAGCATAACCTGAAGTGCTTTTCATATCTTCAATAGAACCTCCCCAATCGCTATCTTAATAGCCTATTAGCCTTGGTGTTTCCACTATGTTGAAGAACACTCCATAGTCAGATGTTCCTTTGACATACTTTAAAACTCTTTTCGTTTCTTGATAGTGTTTCATACGTGGTGATGACATATATCTTGCAAGATAAGAGCTTTCATACATCACATCAGGTCTTGATACACACAAATACAGAAGTCCTCCAACAATGCTTATGTACTTTGTTGGGTCTCCATAATCTTTGTCATCTTCTTCTCCTTTTCTTTGTGGTCTAAGTGGAGTACTTACACTCTTGCTTTCTTTCATTCCAAACTTACCAATAAGTTTGTTAGCATATTTTTCTTGTGAAAGAAATGTCATTTTCATCTTGTACTATCTCCATTCCGAGAAAGTAACTCAACAATCCGAGATATGTCATCTCGAATTCCTTCTTCATATTCTCCTTGAATGTGTTGATCTGATGAGTATTGTTGCTTGTGATGATGATATTATCAACGTATAAGCTTATGATCAACACATCTCTGCCATTCCTTTTGATGTACAACGCTGAATCATTCATACTTCTTTTAAACCCATTTTGTATGAAGTATGAGTCTATCCTTCCATACCATGCTTGTGGTGATTGATTTAAAACATACAAGGCTTTGTATAGCCTTAACACCTTGTCTTCTTTTCCTTCAATCAAAAACCCAGGCGATTGTGTGATATAAACCTCTTCGTTTAGATCACCATTGAGAAAAGCTGACTTAACATCCATTTGATACAACTTCCACTTCATTTGAGCCGCATAAGCAAGTAAGGCTATTATTCTATCATGTCTTGAGACTGGGGAAAATCTCTCAAGGTAGTCAACTCCATATTCCTGAGAGAAACCCCTTGCAACAAGTCTTGCCTTGTGTTTAATAGTATTGCCGGTTACATTTGTTTTGATCTTATAGATCCACTTAACACTTCTCACGTTTTTCTTCTCATGCTTGTCTACTAGCTTCCACGTCCTGTTCTTCTCAATCATCTCTATCTCTTCATTCATTGCTTCTCTCCATTCTCTTATGCCATAAGCTTCATTGAAGTTTTGTGGTTCTTTATGTGCCAAAAGACAAGCTTCTATTATTTGTGCTGCTTCTTCAACTTCTACTCTTGGTGCTGTTGACATAATCTCAGTCATGGATCTATATCTTCTTGGTGATTCAGAGTTTTCTTCTTCTTCAGTAATAACTTGACCACTACTTTGAGTAGAAACAAGGCTAGTGTCATTCTCCTCTTCTTGTGATTGATGATTATTTGTGGGTAATACCAGAGTCTTCTTGACTTCTTCCTTCTTTTCCCGATCCCACTTCTTATCTTCTTCAACATTAACATCCCGTGATACTTCAATCTTCTCATCTTCCAGGATGAAAACTCTATAGCCTTTTGATTGATTGCTATAACCAATGAAGATTCCTTGCTTTGCCTTAACATCTAGCTTCATCTTTTTTTGGTCTGCAATATGCACATAACATATGCTTCCAAAAACTTTTAGATGTGAAATATTTAGCTTGTGTCCACACCACTTCTCCATGGGTGTTACATCATCTTCTATTGCCTTTGATGGTAGTCGGTTTTGAAGATAAACCAATGTATATACTGCTTCAGCCCAAAACTTTAATGGCAAACCCTTGTTTGCAAGTAGTGTTCTTGCCATTTCCACCAGAGACATGTTCTTGTGTTCTGCAGCAACATTTTGTTGTGGTGAATAAGGCAAAGTGATTTGCCTTTTGATTCCTTCTTCTTCACAAAATTGGTTGAATTCTTGTAAAGTGAATTCACCACCTCCATCAGATCTTATTGTCTTTATAGCAGAATCTGATTGATTCTCTACCATGGCTTTGAACTTCTTAAATATAGAAAATGTTTCAGACTTTTTCTTTAGGAAGTATACCAACACATGTGAATATAGTCATCCAGAAACAAAAGAACGTAACGACTTCCATCAAGAGATTTGTGTTGCATAGGCCCACACACATCTGTATGCATAATTTACAGCTTTTCCTTTGTCTTGGTTTGAGATTCTTTTGGGAAACTTTTCCTTGATTGCTTCTCAAGATTACACACTCCACATGCTTCCATGTTGACAGTAAATTTTGGTAGTCCATCTACCAAATCTTTGTCTTGCATTTGTTTCAACCGAGCGTTGCTTACATGGTCAAGTCTCTTGTGCCATATCTCCTTGTCCTTTTGCTCACTTGTATGCATGGCTTCCTCTTGAACCGAACTCATCTTGATTCTGAAGCTCTTGTAAGTCATGGGAATTTCCATAATCTTTTTGCCTTTTGCATCTAGTATGATTCATGTCTTCTCTTCAAAACAGTACTCGATAGCCACTTGAGATAATTTGTGGAACACTAAACAAATTTTTCTCCAGAACCGGCACCAGGAAGACATCTCTGATGATTTTCTTGCCAAACCTTGTCATGACGGTAATATCTCCTTTACCGGCTGTCATGACAATTTCACCATTTCCAACCTTGATTGGAACCTTGATACTTCTATCAATCTTTGAGAAGTATTTTTCTTCTTTGGTCATATGGTTAGTGTATCCACTATCTACTAACCAAATGTTCTCTTTCACTATTGTTAGTGTTTCTTCAGTTGCACTAAATAACATGTGGTCTTCTTCTCCCCAATCTTCATCTTCGAGACTTACGTGTGCTCTTTCCTTTTGCTTTGAGCGACACGAATTTGCATAGTAGTCGATCTTACCACATTTATAACACTCCTTGTTACTTCTCGGATTCTTACTATGATCGTCTTTCTTCGGTTTCCTCCAACACTCACTCAGTGTGTGGTTGCTACGCTTGCAAAACTCATACCACTTCTTGTTTTGGTAAGAATTGTTCTTGGTGTTGTTTGTTTTGAAACCGAAACTCTTTCTTCTTGCTTGAACATTGAATGCTCCTTCATTTGTTCCTTCTTCTCTTGCACTCACTCTTGCTTCATGGGCTTTTAAAATGCCGATTAGCTCTGTCATCGTCATTAAAGTCAAGTCGCGAGTTTGCTCCATGACGCTTACAATGCTATCGAACTTTGCTGGGAGAGAGATGAGTATCTTCTGTATGAGTTGATAATCTGTCTTCTTCTAACCATGATAGGTTAATTTGTTTTCCAACACCATTAACTTATCAGTGAATGTCTTGATGTCTTCATTATCAACCATCTTTAGATTTTCGTACTCCCTTCATAATGATTGGAGTTTAACCAATCTGACTTGAGGGGAACCATCATACTCAGCCTTCAATGCATCCCATGCCTCCTTTGATGTTGTTGCAGATGCAATGCGTGAGAAAATTTTATCAGTAACAGCAGTTTGTAAAATTTGCAAAGCCGTCATATCATTTGTGTATGTTTTTTCTCACTGTCTTCTTGATAGCACTGCTTCAGGACTGTGATCATCTTGGGCAAGACGATTTGGAATACCTCATTCCACAATATTCCAAATTTTTCTTGTCCTGAAGATTGTTGCCATCTTAATGCTCCATAAGTCATACTTCTCCCCATCGAATATGGGAATCACTTGGTGTGAAGAGCCTTGCATTGTCTCTTCACTTTTACACTATCTCTTTGGTGCACTCAATTGAAAAGCTCTGATACCACGTAGAACTTTTGGAATGAAAGAAAGAAATTTGTTTGTGTATGAAAAATACACACTTGTTGTCATTAGTTTGCCCAAAGGCATGTATAAATAGTTTTACAAACGACCATTGATGAAGAAATATAATTATTCACCAAAATACACAATGTTTCATGAAACTAACTGTTTTGCGACTATGAGATCGATCGATCCACATTTCGACCGGTCGATCCATATTTACGTGCAATTTTAAGATCGATTGCATGTGCATGATCAGTCGATCCCGCGTACGATCGATCGATCGATCCTGAAGCACCATCAATATTTAACAGGATGAATTCGTGGCTGAGGGAGGAAGGACGACTGAGGGATGAGACGAATGAGAAGGAGAGAGCCTCAGCTCACTTTGTCTCTTGACCGATGGAAGGCATTTGATAAGAGAGTCTATGGATTTTGGGAACCTCGGGCATGCGTTTCTCCTTGGCCGAGGGAGTCAATATCATGGTGAGGAATGAGTGACTGAATAAACGCACGAACATGCGAACTCTAGCTGGGATGGATCGGGGTGGTTCATTTCGTCCCTTGGCCGATGGTTGGCTCCTCAACGATTTTTCGTAGATTTATTTTATTTTTAAAGATTCATCCACTAAATTATTTTTTTATGTTTTTAGCTTCGTATTGCTCTTGGAGTAAGGGATAAGGAGACATATTATGTTTTCCAAGCTTTTCTTCATTGTTGTTTTTGAGGATTAAAATTATTGGAAAAAGCTGCAGCGTTTTCTCGCTCTATTTTTTTTTTCATTAAACTCTTTGAACAACAAAATTTGATATTTTGGAAATGTCTTATGCGCATTTTTAAGCTTCTTAATAACTCCATCCTTGTCTGTTACAGTGATTGAACAAAATGGGAATCATTGATCTTAATCTTTGGTGGTTTTGCTTCATCTTCTAGAAAATCTAGTGAGTCTCCTCTTTCTTTGAGATTTTTTAGAAAGATTGAGACATTACCGAGAGCATGTGAAGGTCTTCATAGTACCCTATATACATATTCATACTTCAAAAGTAGATGTAAGACTCTATTCTTGAGTTTTATGAAATACAACATTTTTCTTGAGTAGTCAGTCGAAGAAACTCTAATTGTTGTTTGAATCTCTGGTTTTCAACAATAGGATTCCAGTAAGACATATTTTGATGTGATCATGGACAAGATAGAATCAGTGGAAGAGCATGCACATGAGGAAAGACTTGAACCTGAGCTTACACTATAACTTGTAGCCGTTGAGAAGCCTGATCCAGATGATGCATTACAAGGTCCAGCTGGAGCAGTGACACAATCACGGGCTAAGAAGTTCTCTAAGGCCATGACATCCTTACATAGTTCAGTTGGAGATAACTTGGGTTTAATGGAGAAGTGAAACATTTTATCCTAACTTGCTCACACGCCCACGATAGACCAAAGGACTTCGGAACACTTGCCTAAGCTCATTAGAAGATCAAGACTCAAACCAAGCTCATTCTCTTCACCAAAACACGCCAAAATCAACTTAAAGAGTCATTTTAAGCCCAAGTCCACAATACATGCTTCAACACACCATTTTGGAGTTCAAGAGTCAGTTAATTTTTTTTTAATTATTCTTGTATTGTTTTCTGTCAAAATTCTTGTTGTCCTTGACTCCATCTATGCCTTTTAAAGGCTAAACACTTGCAGAAATAAGATAAGTTTTTTTTCTTTTGTCAGTTGACTTCTTTGAGAGTGAATCTCATCTGTTTTTGGGAACAAACCTTTGTGTGGTGTGTAATATCCAAACAATAAACCCCATTCGGACACTAGGTATGTAATATCCTAGGACTGCTTGGGTTAGGAATATCAAGAGCCTTTCCACAACTCTTGTGTGACCTTTCATTCCACCTACTTGGCCGTGAGAAGTTAGAACTTCAGATCCAAACCTATCTAACAATCGCCAACCAAAGAGAGTCAATCCATGGGAGTTCATATCATTCAGTATCAGAGCCCACTCTGAAAGTTCTTATACCATCTTCTCACCCCTTCATCTTCTGGTTTAATTCATTCTCTGAAATTCACCAATTCTGCTTCTAAAAGATCAAGTTTTATATGTTTATCTCGTTTGCTACTTGAGCCTTTCTTTTTTAAAAAATATTGAATCTAGCAGAAATCAGATTCACAAAAATCTAGGAGAAATCAGATCTAGATTAGTCAATCAGCTAGCCCTAAAAAATGAGATTTCATGAACTATCTTCTTATATTTTTTTTTAAATAAAGATTGACTCATTGGTTTTGAAAGGTTTCTGTTCACTTAAAAATTTTGAAAATTCATTGAGTGATCACCAAAAGAAGATAAACACTTGCGAGAAACACTTGAGAGGTCTTGTTTTCATTTGATCTAACTTCTTTGATTTTAGGAACTATGGCAAGATCAAATGAAGAGGAGGAGATCCCTGCTGGAGCCGGATTATCTAGTATTCAGAACAGAGCACTGACTAGTAAACATAAATGCTTATGAATGCAGGATGGGAGAAAGTGAATGCAAGGTTGGAAAAAATACAAGAAGACCAACAAACTAGCAGTCTGGCGGCACCAAGAAGGAGAACCAGAGCCACCACTAGAGCTGACCAATCTGAAGAAGAAGAATACAACCATAATTCATCAGCCAAAAGTAAAAGGGAGTCTAGGAGGACCAGAGACAATAGACCACGAGCAAGAGCCAATGGTCCAAGAGCTGACGACAATTTAGGGGGTATCAAACTCAAAATCTCCACCTTTCATGGCAAGAATGATCCTGAAGCCTACCTAGAATGTGAAAAGAAGATTGAATTAGTCTTTGATTGCCAAAACTTTTCTGAACTCAAAAAGGTTAGATTAGCTACTGAATTTTGTGGTTATGCTATTAATTGGTGGAATCAGATTGTAACAGCTAGGAGGAGAACTGAAAGAAATGATTGTGTTCATGAAAAAGATATTTGTGCCCAGTCACTATCACAAGGAGCTTCATCACAGTTAAGAAGGTTAACTCAAGGAAGTAAAAATATTGAAGATTATTTCCAAGAGATAAAATATCTGATGCTTAAGGCTGACACAGATGAGGCAACTATGGCACGGTTCTTAGGAGGCTTAAATAGGGATGTTCAAGATCGCTTGGAGATGCAGGAATTTGATGACTTGGAGAAGATGCTGCACAAAGCCATTCTGATTGAACAGCATAATAAGAAGAAGATTTATACCAAGCCAAATTTTGCAACAAATTCTAAAGCATCATACCAAGACAAAGGTAAGCCTCTGGCAAGAAAAAATTCTGATTTCAAACTAATGCTGCTGTCAATGATGTTAAAGGAAAAGCAGTAGCTCCTGCCACAAGAGCCAGAGATGTGAGATGTTTCAAATGTCGGGGGTTAGGTCACCATGCCAACGAGTGTGTTAACAAGAAGATGATGATTGAGCTAGCTAATAGGAAGGTAGAATCTGAGGAAGACACCAATCACTATTAAGAAGAGGAATTAGTCGATTATTGATGCGATCTTGGTGAAGATCACAACCCACGATCGACACAACAAGGAAGTAAAGACGAAACGGAATAAGCCTTGCGTCCAAAATGAGTTTGGACCAAGGGATGGGGATGAAAGGAAAACCGACAGAAGTTGCGGAAGACTTCTGTAAGCAGGGACTTGAGAGCTTTCGGATATGACGCACCGAAAGTTCCCAAGGGTTTCTTAGATGGGCCCTAAGATATTACACACCTAGGGAGGACCTAAGAGAAGAGAAGTGACCAAAGGTTTTTTTTAGAGAGAAAACACTCTTTGAATAAAAACTTTGATGAAGAGTACAAATGACAAAGGGAAGATATATATAGGAGTGGGGAGGAGACAAGCTTGCATGTTGGAACAACTTCCAAGAACATGCAAGCTCATGCAAGAGCTAAGACATAAATCCTAACTCCCCAACTACCAACTACTAACAACACTCATTGAATTAAAAGACAAAGAAAGAAAAAATGGGCCGGGCCGAAGTAACAAATGGGTCAGAGAAAAAGTGAATATTTGGGCCTCATTAAAAACCTACTTGGTAAAACCCAATGGGACAAAAACCAAGTAGGGAAAAAGAGCTCCCAAAAATTCACTTACCCAAGTGTTAGACTTCATTGGCCCGGATGAGGAAAGTGAAGGATGATCTTGGACTTGGCGTGATCAATGTGCTGATGGCCTTGAGCGATTCCTCCATAGACTCCTTGAGCTTCTTGACGCGTCCTCTAGTCATTGGTCCTGTTGGTATTGTCCAAGTAGTTTCAGGCGCCTTCAGTCCTTCCTTTGGATCAAGAGATAGAGCGTCACTCTGGACGATGTTTGGGACGTCTGGCTGGTCTTGAGTCTCCTTTGGCTGAGTGTTGGAGTTGTTCACAGGGAGAACCTCTTCCATGTTGGTCCTTTGTTCTTCTGACCACGAGTCATCCGTGGTGTCCTTAGGCAGGATCATATCATCCCCTTCCACTTGAAGAGGATTTGCCCTCAAATCCGCTTGATCTGCATAAAAAGGAACAAGGTCAGAAACATTAAAACTAGAACTTATATTATACTTACCTTGAAGGTCAAGTTCATAAGCGTTGTTGTTGATCCGCTTGATGACTGTGAAGGGGCCATCCATTCTGGGCATTAGTTTGGATTTTCTTTCTTCGGGAAACCGCTCTTTCCTAAGGTGAACCCAGACTTGGTCACCAGCCTTAAAGACAACTTCTTTTCGGTTCTTGTTGGCGGTTTTCACATACTGCTTGGTCCTTGCTTCTATGTTCCTCCTGGCTTCTTTATGGATTTGCTGGACCAATTCAGCTTTCTGCTTTCCATCTGTGCTATGTCTTTCACTCAAAGGCAAAGGGATTAAATCCAAAGGAGAGATGGGATTAAACCCATACACAATTTGGAAAGGAGAAAACTTAGAAGCAGAATGCTGAGCATGATTATAAGCAAACTCTAAATGCGGCAAACAATCTTCCCAAGTTCTTAGATTCTTTCCCACAAAAGCACGCAAAAGAGTTCCTAAAGTCCGGTTAACTACTTCAGTTTGACCATCAGTCTCAGGATGACAAGTAGTAGAAAACAAGAGCTTAGTGCCTAGCTTAGACCATAAGGTTTTCCAAAAATAACTAAGGAACTTAGTGTCTCTATCAGACACAATGGTCTTGGGCATGCCATGCAAACGCACTATTTCCTTAAAGAACAAGTGTGCTATATGTGATGCATCATCAGTTTTGTTGCAAGCAATAAAGTGAGCCATTTTAGAAAATCGATCAACAACCACAAAGATAGAATCCTTTCCATTCCTAGTCCTAGGCATTCCAAGGACAAAATCCATGGAAATGTCAACCCAAGGATGCAAAGGAATGGGTAAAGGTGTATACAAACCGTGGTGTTGAACCTTTGATTTGGCCATCTTGCAAGTGGGGCATCGGCTACAGATCCTTTCAACGTCCCGTCTCATATGGGGCCAATGAAAATGGTCCCTCATAACGGCCATGGTCTTGGCTATGCCAAAATGGCCCATCAATCCTCCACCATGTGCTTCCCTAACGAACAGTTCCCGCAAGGAGCAGTTTGGGACGCAAAGCCGATTCTCATAGAAGAGAAACCCATCCTTTTTGTAGTAATGACCTACAGCAATCTTCTCACAGGACTTATAGATTTCTCCATAGTCCGGGTCAGTGGCATACATGTCCTTAATCTGATCAAATCCTAAGAGTTTAGCATCGAGAGTGTTCAAGAGAGTGTACCTTCGGGACAATGCATCGGCGACCACATTGTCTTTACCTTGTTTATATCGTATGACATATGGGAAAGTCTCAATGAACTCAACCCACTTGGCGTGCCTTTTGTTGAGCTTTTGCTGGCCTTTGAGATGCTTCAAGGATTCATGATCAGTGTGAATAACGAACTCTTTGGGCCATAGGTAATGCTGCCATGTTTGAAGAGCTCGGACCAAGGCATAAAGTTCCTTGTCATATGTGGGGTAGTTCAACGTGGCTCCTCCAAGCTTTTCACTAAAGAAAGCAATAGGCTTCTTCTCTTGCATCAGAACAGCTCCAATACCTATTCCTGAAGCATCACACTCAATTTCAAAGGTATTAGCAAAGTTAGGCAAAGCAAGTAGTGGGGCATTGGTGAGCTTGTCCTTCAGTGTCTGAAAAGCTTTCTCTTGGGCATGTTCCCACTTGAATCCAACGTCCTTCTTAATTACTTCAGTCAAGGGCGCGGCCAGGGTACTGAAATCCTTCACAAATCTCCGATAAAATCCGGCCAGCCCATGAAAACTCCTGACTTCACCTATGGTCTTAGGGCTGGGCCATTCACGGATAGCTTTGACCTTTTCCTCATCGACCCTAATACCATCTGCGCTTACAACAAAGCCTAGAAACACAAGGTTATCCGTACAAAAGGTGCATTTCTTAAGATTAGCAAATAAGCTTTCTTTCCTAAGCACATGGAAAACCGATTTCAAATGGCCAATATGTTCTTCTAGGTTTTTGCTGTAGACTAAAATATCATCAAAGTACACTACAACAAAATAACCAATGAATTCCCTAAGGACATGATTCATTAAGCGCATAAAGGTACTAGGTGCGTTAGTTAGACCAAAGGGCATCACTAGCCACTCATACAGACCATGTTTGGTTTTAAAGGCTGTTTTCCATTCATCACCTTCCTTCATCCGGATTTGGTGATAGCCACTTTTAAGATCTATTTTGGAAAACATGCTAGACCCATGCAACTCATCAAGCATATCGTCTAACCTAGGAATAGGGTGGCGATACTTTACCGTGATGTTGTTGATTGCTCTACAATCAACACACATTCGCCATGAGCCATCCTTTTTGGGGACAAGGAGAACTGGGACTGCACATGGGCTCATGCTTTCACGGATATGTCCCTTCTTCATAAGGTCGTCCACTTGTCTTTGAAGCTCTTTGGTTTCCACCGGGTTGGTACGATAAGCTGGACGATTGGGCAGTGTTGATCCTGGAACAAAATCGATCTGATGTTCTATCCCTCTTATAGGTGGTAAACCGTCAGGTGTTTCATCGGGGAACACATCTTTATACACCTGCAAAAGAGAGGTCATCTCACTCGGTAGCACCGGTTCCAGATTAGTAAGATTGAGGCAAGCCTCTCTATAAACAAACATTAAGATAGGCTGGGATGAATGAAGAGTTCGTTTAACCTCACCAGCCTTAGCAAAAAAATTGGTTTGTTTCTTCTTGCCCTTACTATTATCAGTTGGGTTCTTCTGCTTGCTCAAGTGTAGCTGATCTTGGTACACTTCTTGGGGCGTCATGGGTAACAACGTGGTTTTCCTGCCTTTAAACACAAAGCTATGGCGGTTAGTAAACCCATCATGTATTACCTTGCGATCGGATTGCCATGGTCGTCCTAAGAGAATATGACCCGCGTCCATGGGTAGGACATCACAAAGGATCTCGTCCTCATATTTTCCAATGCTCAATGGAACCTTTACTTGGCGGGTTACTTTCAATTCTCCTTGATCGTTCAGCCACTGAAGAGGATAAGGTCTTGGGTGCTTCATCTCAGTCAGACCAAGTTTGCGGACCATGTCTTCACTGGCGACATTGGTGCAGCTTCCTCCATCGATGATCAGGCTACAGATTTTCCCTTGCACCAAGCATCTGGTATGGAATAGATTTTCACGTTGCTCTTGAACATCTGGTTTAGCTTGGACACTCATGGATCGTCTAGCAACCAATAATTCTCCATGGATAGGTCGCTCAATGCCTTCGTCGGAGAGATTGTCGTTTTCCGATTCCTCGGTCTCCACCTCGCCATTATCCCTTAGGGTCATTACCTTCTTGTTGATGCACTCATTGGCATAATGACCAAGACCTTGACATTTAAAACATCGGATATCACGGTTCCTAGCGGGGCGATCAATAGCTTTACCCTTGTCCAAAGCACTTGTAGTCGGACGAGCATCTATCCGTGATGTGGAAGGGTTGGAATCACGCTGGAAAGCTGGCTTGAAGTCCCGGACATAAGCTGGTTTAGTTGGCACAGATCCGGAACCAAAGGTTTGTCGTAGTGAGGGCTTCCTCTTGAGTTGTTGCTCAATAAGGACGGCTTTATGGAGCATTTCTTCTAATTCCACATAATGCTGCAGCTCCAAGCGGTCCTGGATGTCCCGGTTTAGCCCTCCAAGAAACCGAGACATGGTGGCTTCTCTGTCTTCTGTGACGCTGGCCCGGATGAGCAAAGTCTCCATCTCTTGAAAGTATTCTTCAACCGTGCGGTTGCCTTGGCTTAGATGTCTTAGGCGCTGGTGCAGGTCACGGTGAAAGTGACTAGGTACGAACCGCTTCCTCATAATCATTTTCATTTCGTACCAAGTCTCCACTGGAAACTCCCCATTCCTTCTTCTAGACGTGACAAGTTGATCCCACCAACTTAACGCATAGTCGTAGAATTCAGTAGCGGCCACTTTAACTTTGTTGGCCTCGGTGTAGTGATGACAATCGAAAACCAACTCGATCTTCTGCTCCCACTCTAAGTAAGCTGTTGGATCGTTCTTTCCATGGAAAGAAGGGATCTTGAGCTTAAGGGCATTGAAATGATCGTGCGGCGGTGGGGGCGGTCTAGGCTCATACTCACGTCTTGGTCTCCGGTGAATGCTACGGACGGATCCACCGCTTTGATAGAATTGTTCAGCTGCCTCATCGCCATAGTATTCATGTCTTTCACGGCTTTCTCTAGGTGATATGGGCCGTCCGTCTTGAGTGCGTCCGGTTCGTTGTTGTCGGGGTGGTGGTTCGGGCTGTTCAGGCCATTCTCCACGCGGGGCTGTGCGTCGTTGAGCCGGGGCGTTCTGAAGTCTGGCTTCAAAAGCTTGGAGCTTGATATCCAGAATTTGATCAAGGCGGGCGGTAAGAGCGTCCAGTATGCGGTCTTCTTGTGGAAGGGTTCGAGATGGTTGACGCGCATCTTCTTCTTCGGACTCCACCATGGTTTCCTGAAAAATATTAAAGTACCAATTGGCCAGTTAAAAGTTCTTTGGAAAAACACAAGGATTAAAAGAAAAGATTAACGGAAATGGCATGAACAGATTATAACGACCTAGAAAAATGAAAGTAAACAAGAAAAGGATAGAAGTTACTTAGCTTGTTGTGAAGCTCTGATACCACTTGATGCGATCTTGGTGAAGATCACAACCCACGATCGACACAACAAGGAAGTAAAGACGAAACGGAATAAGCCTTGCGTCCAAAATGAGTTTGGACCAAGGGATGGGGATGAAAGGAAAACCGACAGAAGTTGCGGAAGACTTCTGTAAGCAGGGACTTGAGAGCTTTCGGATATGACGCACCGAAAGTTCCCAAGGGTTTCTTAGATGGGCCCTAAGATATTACACACCTAGGGAGGACCTAAGAGAAGAGAAGTGACCAAAGGTTTTTTTTAGAGAGAAAACACTCTTTGAATAAAAACTTTGATGAAGAGTACAAATGACAAAGGGAAGATATATATAGGAGTGGGGAGGAGACAAGCTTGCATGTTGGAACAACTTCCAAGAACATGCAAGCTCATGCAAGAGCTAAGACATAAATCCTAACTCCCCAACTACCAACTACTAACAACACTCATTGAATTAAAAGACAAAGAAAGAAAAAATGGGCCGGGCCGAAGTAACAAATGGGTCAGAGAAAAAGTGAATATTTGGGCCTCATTAAAAACCTACTTGGTAAAACCCAATGGGACAAAAACCAAGTAGGGAAAAAGAGCTCCCAAAAATTCACTTACCCAAGTGTTAGACTTCATTGGCCCGGATGAGGAAAGTGAAGGATGATCTTGGACTTGGCGTGATCAATGTGCTGATGGCCTTGAGCGATTCCTCCATAGACTCCTTGAGCTTCTTGACGCGTCCTCTAGTCATTGGTCCTGTTGGTATTGTCCAAGTAGTTTCAGGCGCCTTCAGTCCTTCCTTTGGATCAAGAGATAGAGCGTCACTCTGGACGATGTTTGGGACGTCTGGCTGGTCTTGAGTCTCCTTTGGCTGAGTGTTGGAGTTGTTCACAGGGAGAACCTCTTCCATGTTGGTCCTTTGTTCTTCTGACCACGAGTCATCCGTGGTGTCCTTAGGCAGGATCATATCAATTATGCAGCTCAAGAGAGCTATTGGTGACCAGAAGGACTTTGAGTGTCCGATCTAAGTTGCAGGAACAAGAACAGAGGGAAAACTTATTCCACACTAGATGTCTTGTCCAAGGGAAGGTGTGCAGTCTCATAGTGGATGGTGGGACTTGGACAAATGTGGTGAGTAAAACTCTAGTCCAGAAGCTTGGATTACACGTTGAGAAACATCTAAAGCCATACTCTCTGCAATGGCTTCATGAAGAAGGAGAAATGAAAGTGAATAAGCAGGTGATGGTGCCAATAACTATTGGAAAGTACCAAGATGAGGTTTTGTGTGATATACTACCTATGGAAACTGGACACATATTGCTTGGAAGGCCTTGGCAATATGATAAGAAAGTTATGCACAATGATTTCACAAACTGTTACACCTTTGAGCATATGGTAAAAAAATCATTATGGAACCAATGACACCACTTGAAGTGCATCAGGAACAGTTGGTACTTAAGCAGAGAAGGAACCAAACTCAAACTGATCCACCAGTGTCTTGCAACAAAGAAAAAGGTCAAAAGCAAGCAAAGTATTCCAATGTATAAAGGTAAAAGAAGTAAAAAAAGCTTTGTTGTCTCAAAAATATTTGATCTTGTTTATTTGTAAGGAGGCACTAACCCTTTCTGCTAATCATGCACTAGATACTCCAAGTGAATTCAAATTTCTTTTGCAGGAATATGGTGATGTCTTCCTTGAGGAGAGTCCAACCGGTTTGCCCCCCATTAGAGGAATTGAGCACCAAATCGACATTGTTCCAGGATTTTCACTTCCAAACTGGCCAGCTTATAGAAAAAACCCGATTAAGACCAAGGAACTTCAGAGAAAAATCCGCGAGCTTATGGACAAAGGATTCATCAGAGAAAGCTTGAGTCATTTTGCTGTTCCAGTTCTCTTAGTACCAAAGAAAGATGGAAGTTGGAGAATGTGTGTTGACTGCAAAGCTATAAACAACACAACAGTTAAGTACAAACATCTAATCCTTAGGCTTGATGATATGCTAGATGAAATTCATGGTTCAAGAGTTTTTCTAAGATAGATTTGAAAAGTGGGTAACATCAGATTAGGATGAAAGGGGGATGAATGGAAAACTGCTTTCAAAACTAAACTATGTTTTCATTAATGGCTGGTGATGTCATTTGGCTTGAAAAATGCACCTAGTATCTTTATGAGACTAATGAATCACGTTTTAAGGGATTATATAGGTGATTTTGTAGTTGTATATTTTGATGATATACTTATCTACAGTAAAAGTTTAAAAGATCATGTTAATCACCTAAGATTAGTTCTACTAGAACTAAGGATAGAAAGGTTATACGCTAAGGAAAGAAAGGTTATATGCCAACTTAAATAAATGCACGATTGGAACAGATAATCTGGTGTTCTTTGGATTTGTTGTATGAGCTGATGGAATTCGTGTGGATGAAGCAAATGTCAAAGCAATCAGAGAATGGCCAAGTCATACCAACGTTGGAGAAGTCAGAAGCTTCCATGGACTTGCTGGATTCTATAGGAGGTTTGTCAAAGACTTTAGTACCTTGGCTGCTCCACTCAAGGAGGTAATCAAGAAGAATGTTGGATTCAAGTGGGAGCAAACACATGAGGATGCATTCCAGAAATTAAAAGAGAAGCTCTCTAACGCCCCTTTACTTGTTCTCCCTGATTTCCTTAAAACTTTTGAAGTAGAATGTGATGATTCAAGAGTTGGGATTTGTGCTGTCTTGATGCAGGAAGGAAAGGATATTGCCTATTTTAGTGAAAATATTGGAGGCACTACACTTAGTTATCCAACTTATGAAAAAGAGTTTTATGCCTTGGTGAGAGCACTACATATGTGGAAACACTACCTATGGCCTAAGGAGTTTGTGGTTCACACATATTATCAGTATTTTTAGCACTTGAAAGGACAACAAAACCTAAACAAAAAACATGCTAGATGGGTAGAGTTTATTGAAACTTTTCCATATGTCATCCATTACAAAAAAGGTAATGAAAATGTTGTAGCTGATGTCTTGTCCAGAATGTATGTTCTCATAATCACCTTAGATGCTAAGTTGCTTGATTTTGAACAGATTAAAAAATGTTGGAATTGATTCTGAATTCAAAGAACCTTACCTTGCTTATTCTAAATTCGCTTTTGGCAAGTATTTTAACCATAAGGGTTACTTGTTTTATGGAAATAGATTATGCATTTCTAATTGTTCCTTGAGAATTCTACTTGTTAGGGAAGCCCACGGTGGTGGACTCATCAGAAATTTTGGGGTAGCTAAGACACTTAAAGTGGTCCAGGACCATTTCTATTAGGCTCACCTGAAGAAGGACGTGGAAAAGGTATGTGGTCGATGTGTGACTTACAAACAGTCTAAAGCCAAAATAAAATCTACTGGTAAGTACATTCCTTTGCCCATTCCTACTCACCCCTGGACTGATATCTCAATGGACTTTGTGTTGGGGCTGTCAAGAACTAAAACCGGTAGAGATTCAATCTTTGTGGTTGTAGATAAATTCTCTAAAATGACACATTTTTACTTTTCACCAAACTGATGATGTTGTGCATATAGCTGATTTTTTCTTAAGGGACATTATTGAATTTCGTGAACTACATAGGACAATCATTTCTGATATGGATACTAAGTTTTTGAGTTACTTCTGAAAGACACTTTGGTCTAAACTAGGAACTAAGTTGTTGTTTTCAACCACTTGCCATCCTTAGACTGATGGACAAACATAAGTATTGAATATAACTTTGTCAACAATGCTTATGGCTATTATCAAGAAGAACCTTATAACTTAGGCAGAGTGTTTACCACATGCGGTGGTGCGATCTCGATAAGCCTTAATTTTAAGGATTTGAAGATCAAACATGAATCAAGCAACCAAGACCATTTTTCTCAACCAGCTAAATATGATAGAGATTATGTTCATGCCAAAACTCAATTGGTTCTTGTTGAATCAAGAGATGGTCATGCTATTTCGACCACCCGAGCAAGTTCAAGAGGCTATACTTGTTTTTGATAGTTCAAGGCACGTCTTAGCTCAGCCACATACAAAATATAAGGCCCAAAAGGCCCAAGAAGACACCAAAGACGAGTTAGGTCTACTCAAGGATGAGCCCAACAAGATGAGGGTTGAGCAGGGCTCATATTGGACCATGAAGCTGAAGGATCGACCACCATGGGCTCTTATGGATGGATATGGACGTGGCCCAAGTAGAAAATAAGATTAAAAATAAACCAGTCTGTTGGTTTTATTTGTTATTGGTTTGTAATTAGTCATTAAAATTAAACCATGGAGTTAATTAGGATAGATTAGACAAGAAGTATCATTTTAGACAAAAAATTCCACAAGCCAAGGTGGGAAGCGCCTGATCTAAAACCAGTAAGTCCAAAGAAGCAAGTCAATAACAGAGGTCGATCCCTACTATTTTAAGGAAATAGAAAAGATCCTGAAGTATACTTGCAGTGGGAAAGCGAAATGGAAAAGTGGCTAAGATTCAACAAAATTCCCAAGGAACTGGAGTTATCACAAGTGGTCTCAGCATTCACAGGAAAGCTCATGAATGGTGGTTGAAAGAAAACCCTCCAACCATCTACAAGAAGTCAGTGCTAGATTGGAGAGGTCTCAAGGCACGGATGCATGAAGAATTTGTAAGGCAGTACCAATCCACCCCAACCAGAGTGACGGCTATATCACCATCAGCTAAGGAGCTCAAAATCAAGAGACATGAAGAGGATACAGAAGATTCCATCCTGCAGACTATCAACAAACCCAAACAAGAAATATTACCAATCAACGGATCATACAAACCGTACCCAGAGGAATTAAGCAACAAATCGACTTGTTATAGAAACTCAACTCATCAAGGAATCACTGAGAAAAGAAATTGGATCAAAATCTTTTCACATGAAGGAGATATTCAACTTCCAAGTCGGCAGACTACCATTGAATCCAAAGGAGATCATTGTTTACCTATTGAAGGATCCCAAAAGAACCAGGATGAAAAAAAGTTGTAAACCAACTTTTTTTGGAAAGCTAATACTTCAGAGGAGCATTTCGAATTGTATTCATGTCCAAATTCCTCATGGTTTAAAAGTTATTCAACTTATAAACCAAGAAATGCTCGGTTTGCCTTATTTGGAAGCTTACGGGTTCAACCACTTACAAACCAGAATTTGGCGACCAGAAGAGGAATATAATCATTTTGAAGACATATCTATTCATCCAGGAGGTTCATCCATAAACTTAGAGAGTTCAGGTTTGAGGACAAATCCTTTTAAAGGAGGAGGGGATGGTGCGATCTCCATAAGCCTTAATTTTAAGGATTTGAAGATCAAACATGAATCAAGCAACCAAGACAATTTTTCTCAACCAGCTAAATATGATAGAGATTATGTTCATGCCAAAACTCAATTGGTTCTTGTTGAATCAAGAGATGGTCAAATTTCCCTTCTGTTGGACCGTAGAGAGCTATTTCGACCACCCGAGCAAGTTCAAGAGGCTATACTTGTTTTTGATAGTTCAAGGCACGTCTTAGCTCAGCCACATACAAAATATAAGGCCCAAAAGGCCCAAGAAGACACCAACGACGAGTTAGGTCTACTCAAGGATGAGCCCAACAAGATGAAGGTTGAGCAGGGCTCATATTGGACCATGAAGCTGAAGGATCGACCACCATGGGCTCTTATGGATGGATATGGACGTGGCCCAAGTAGAAAATAAGATTAAAAATAAACCAGTCTGTTGGTTTTATTTGTTATTGGTTTGTAATTAGTCATTAAAATTAAACCATGGAGTTAATTAGGATAGATTAGACAAGAAGTATCATTTTAGTATATTTTTTAGGATTAGATTAGGATAGTTAAAATATTTTTTTGCAAGAAATATCATTTTGGTATATTCTTATAGGATTGGATTAGATTAGTTATAATATTCTTTTCTAAGCATAATCTTGTTAGGGTTTTCTGCATTTAAAAAGGCATCCACCCCCCATTGTAAGGCACCCACAAATTTTAATAATAAAAAGACTTAGAGAACTTTTGTTCTTCCTCTTTGCTTTCTCTGTTCAGCCTAAGAACATTGAACCTTAAATCACTTAAGAGTAGAGTAATCTACTATGATCGTTCGTGGCTCTATAGCAGGGTGAACCTGTGCCATCGAATTTGCAAATCATCTTTGGAGCATTCCATAGCTCTGAAGAGAAGTTCATCGCCATATTCATCATCTATTTTCGCTATTCCCTTCCTTCAAGTGATCCTAGGAGCGTCAGTCAATCCAAAGCCACACCATGTGGAGTTTGCATACAATCACTCAGTTCATTCAGCTACTAAGTATTCTCCATTTCAAGTTGTCTACGTTTTAATCCTCTTTCACCTTTGGATCTAATTTCTTTGCCTTTGAATGAAAGAGAAAGTTAAAATGGAGAGAAGAAAGCTAAAATTTTTAAGCAGATCCATGAGAAAGCACACAAGAATATATAGGAAAGAATTAAGAAATACGCAAGACAAGCAAACAAGGGCAGGCGTGAACTTAGTTTTTAAGTTGGAGACAAAGTTTGGATCTACTTGAGGAAGCAACAGTTCCCTACTGAAATAAAGTCTAAGCTTATGCCCCGGATTGATGGACCATTCCAGATCACTAAAAAGATCAACGATAATCCATATCAAGTTAATTTAGAAGGTAAGTATAATGTCAGCTCTAGTTTTTATATCTTTGATTTGATTCATTTCCTTGTAGATGAGCTGGATTTGAGGGAAAATCTTTTTAAAGGGGAGGGGATGATGTGAACATAGACAAGCTAGAACCAGAGGAAGAGCATGCACCTGAGGAAGGACTTGAACCTGAGCTTACACCAGAACATTTAGTCGTGGAGGAGCCTGACCCAAATGATGCATTACGAGTTCCAGTTTGAGCAATAACACGGTCAAGGGCCAAGAAGTTCTTTACGGCCATGACATCCTTACTTAGTTCAGTTGGAGATCACTTGGGATTAATGAAGAAAGGATTGAAGCATTCTATCTTAACTTGCTGAAAAGCCCACGATGGACCAAATAACTTGGGAAAACTTGCCTAAGCCCATTAGAAGATCAAGACTCAAACCAAGCCCATTATCTTCACCAAAAACACGCCACAATCAGCCTGAAGATTTATGCATGCTTCAACACGCCATTTTGGAGTTCAAGAGTCAGTCAAACTTGTTTAATGATTCTTGTATTGTTTCCTTCTGTCGAAATTCTTGTTGTCCTTAACTCCATCTTTGACTTTCTAAAGGCTAAACACTTGCAGAAATAAGATAACTTTTTTTTCATTTTTCAATTGACTTCTTTGAGAGTGAACCTCATCTGTTCTTTGTGAACAAGTTGTTGCTTGGTGTGTATATCCAAACAACAAACCCCATTCGGACACTAGGTGTGTAATATCATACGACTGTTTGGATTGAGAATATCAAAAGCCTTTTCGCAACTCTTGTGAGACCTTTTATTCCACCTACTTGGCCGTGAGAAGTTAGTAACTTCAGGTCCAAGTCTATCCAACAATCGCCAACCAAAGAGTGTTAATCCATGAAAATTCGTATCATATTTTATAGTGTATGTGGTCAATTATGTTCTGCCAAAAAGATTAGAATAAATATAGAAGAATCTGGAAAATGTTATTTTTGTACGGAGGGGTGATCAATGGAACATTAAGGATATTCAGTTGATCACCCCTCTTGTTTGATTGAATGCTTGGTCAGTCATGAGCTCTTTAAACTTTAGATGTTTTCTTATTGATTGGGTCAGTCAAACATTGTGTCCATTTCTTGGTCGATCATAAATCTTTTGGAGCTTCATGTGCATTCAGGTTCGATCAATCATTTGACCATGCAGCTGGATCACTTCATGTTCCTTCAGCTTGCTCCACATTGATGTGTGACAAACTAATTATCAGTATTTTATGTATAACATGAGATTCAATTGTTGGATCGAATTCAAAACACTTGGATATTAAAGCTAACATCTTCCTCTATCTTGTGTTCAAAGGTGATAAATATATCATCGTAGAAATTCATTTACATTATACAAAAAATCTGACAATTGAAAACTGTATAATCTCCACAATCTTGATTTTCATCGATTTTTTACCATAACACTTAAATAACTTGTAAAGACTTTGAAAACTTAAAAAACTAAAAAAAATTAAGATACTAATAGGTTCAATAGTTTTTTTTAATTAAAAATAATAGGTTTAATAGTTTTTTATTAAAAACATATTAAAAAGTAGTAAAAGATAAAGTATATAAACTCCTCCAAAATTAAGACTTTGTTTATCCTCAAACAAAAAATATTCTAAATATAGAAAAAAATGTTTTAAAAATATAAGAACATACATATCTTGAGATCATAGCTTTAGAAATCTTAACTTGTAATCTACTTATAACATGTTAGTTCAAAGACATCCTCCTCATATTCCACTATGTCTTTCAAAACTTTGTTCATATATCTTAACCTTGCAAAAAATTTATGTGATATTCTTCATCGATGCATTTTATCCATGATAGACGAGGATATGAATTAAAATGTTAATGATAAAACAAAATCCTATAAATTTATACTATAAGGTTCCATATCTTGGAACATTTTAATCACTTCTTCATTTTTTACTTTCTAAAAAAATCATTCACAACAAACAAATAATCAAAATATAAATTTATAGTGAGAACTTTGAGTATTGCCAAATATTTGAAATGAAATCTTTTGATTTTATTATTTTATAATCATCTTTATTAGTTTCTTCTTCGAGTTGACACAAAAATATAGTTTTTGTTTTGATTATTTTCATTGCTCTAATCATATTAGAATCACCAACTTCCAAATATTTTTTATAACTACAACAACAAATAATTAAAGTTGATGAGCAAAACAATAAACATAATATGCACAACTAGTTTTTATTATATATCTCAACCAATTGAATCTATTCTCATATCTCTTGTCCATCATAACCATGTCTTCTTAATTTTCCATACTCATCTATGGTTAGCAAACAATAAATCAACAACACACTTCAAATATAACATGTTTTTTCACATGAATAAAACTAATAAACATTTTTTAACTATATCATATTTATCAACAAAGTGAAAATCACTGCCATTTGTTCTTTATTAGAAACATCTATAGATTCATCTACCAATAAACAAAATTATATCATGATAATTTTTTTGAATCATTGATTCAATAACTTTATCTGTAAAATTAGTTAACTATATTTTTTAGAATTTAGTAACACAACATCTGACTAATTTTGGAAGCATTCTTTGACACAACATTATTTACAAGCTCATTATACTCAATAATGTATTGAACAAAGTATTAAATTTTTTATTTGTTAGCTGAATCCACCAATACAACATGACCTGATAACGGTAATTCTTGTTATAACAAATACCTACAAACATCAACGAAATCATTTAATCTGATATTGTATTTATTTTCAACCACATCATCATGCTTATAAAAAGATAATCATCAACTTTCATTGCACTATTTTGAAAACTATCAACCAATCACGTATGATCACTAAGTCTCTATATCTTATTCTAATTATCAAAACTATTTAGTATTATAAATACTACAAAAACTAATTGATTTTAACTAATTAATTATATATTATTATCATTAATATTAAATGATTTAAAGGTGGGTTGAAAACCGAAAAACATATTCAAAATTTGAAGATTTGAAGATGGGTTAGAGATGTTCTAAACGATAATATATTTCTCAAATTTTTATTGGATTTGAAAATCCATTAACTTCATATAGTCTTGATTATATATTTATATTATTATTTCCATTAATTTTATAATGGGCCATAAATATAATTTAGCCCATTTAGAACTTATTGATCATTCTCTATTATAAATAACCAAATTATAGTTGCCCTAATATATTCTTTAGATTTTGATGATGATATACAGAAGGCCGCCATCTTCACTCCAAACAGTATTCTAACTCTCAAGGTTATTTATTTACTTCTCTTCTCCAATATTTATTTTGTTTTGCATGAACTTGCATATATGATTATGTGAAGTTTTTTTCAATATTATGTGAAGTTTAAAATGGAAAAGTAAAATTGGTGTTGGAAAATGAAAAATACATATATCTTTCCATTAGTTTGATTGATTTTATACAATTGTTTCGCTTGAACCTTTTCATTCGATTACTTTTATAAAATTAGTTATATTTCTTGATTTTTGTTGTTGTTAATGGTTGTAGTTCATCATAATCAATGACAAACTTATAATTTTTTGTCTAAAAAATTAGCTTCATTACATCTTATTGAGTGATTCTTGTCATTGAAATTTTTTTTGAAAAATATAATCTTTTGATTTTTATAAAAAATTTAGTTGCTTGTTAATATTTATATTAAAGACATATCTCTTATATAGTGAATTCTATCATGAAATTTATATAATATTTTATGATTTATGTACCTAAAATTTTGTTAGCCAAAAAACTGTATGAATCTAAAATAAAAATAAAAATAAGTAAAAACAGTAATCTTATTCACATGATAAAATAAAATCTTAAAATAACCAATATAATAATATTTTAAATATAAAAAGCAAAAAAATCTTGATCTTTAAATGAAGAATATTCCACCTGTTAAATTAGATTGTTTCCCATCTTGCAGCTTATATGTTGTTGATCCACACACTTTTCTAATTCTATAAAAATCTTCCCATTTTTGTTCAAATTTTCCAGCACTATTGTCCCAAATATATTAGAAAATATATCTAAAGACCCATTTCTCTACATGAAATGGTATGGTTTGTAGTTGGTATGTGTTACACACCTTAAGAAAAGTGAATTCTAACACGATATTTGTAAATACATGAGACTTAATGTCTATGTCGGTATGTAAACTACAAGAAAATGCTTTAGAACCAACAGTGGAAATGATAAACCATCAAATTCAGCCAATTCCGATAGATCACATCATCGATCTGTATTGTCGGAAATAATAAATCTGTGGAAAATCCGTCAATATTTTCTGACAATAATTTAACTAACGGATTTCTGACAGTCGCTAACCAACATATTTCAGATGGTCATTAGCCGATGGATTTTTCGTCGGCCGGGAATCGACATATTTCTGACGGAGCCAATTATTTTTTTTCAAAAAATATTAAATTCATAATTATTAAATTAAAATTAAATATAATAAAATGAAATAAAAATATAATTAAAATTAAAACTAATTAAAGTTTATTCAACATAAAATTTAAAATTAATTTAAAACATAAAATTTAAAAGTTATTCAACACAAATACAAAAAAGAAAAGGATATTTGAAATGAATTGAAAAAAAAAACATTTTATCTTTTCTTCTATTACAAGGAGGTGTTTGCTCTTCCATCTTGTTATTGTTCCATTGCATTAATATATATTGCTCGCTATTTCTTGGTTTGAGTTCTTTATATATTGCTCGCTCTTTCATACCCGCTATTTGTAAAACATTTTTGTCATAAAAAATTGTAAGTGACCAGAGACCGACTGCTTGAGAACGTGGCTTTGTGAAAGTTTGGTCACTAACAAATGGTTGCTAAAATCTTGGTTGCTATCTTTGGAAAGCAGAAAAATGTGGCTTCTATGGTTTCATAGTTTAGTTTTTGTGTATGTTTCTACTCCAAATTTTTTATATTTATAAATCTATATCAATCCTAGTTTATTCTTGGATTAGGATCGAAAAATTACAAACTCTCATTGTATTAATAGATTATGTTTGTGCTACACTAGTAACAAGAACTGATTACTATTACTAAACAACTTTGAGGACTATCCAGTTAGTGCTAAACCAATAACAAAGAGTTTTCTTCAATGTTCAAGATTTATTTTCGCTGCTACAAGTCCAGTATTGAAGACCTCTCGTAAGTGTTGAGGATTTTCCGTTGGTGACAAAGACTTTTGGTTAGTGTTGAAGACTTAACGGCGATGTTCACTTCTAACTCCACTGAAACTACCATTGATCTATACATTTTTTTAAGTCTTTCCAATAATTTTCTTAATTTTCTCAAATTATTCAAATTTTAGAGTTTAGAGAGATAGAAATAGAAGTAGTTATTTATATTATTTATAGAATTACTGACCGTTTGTTTGACACCAAATTCAGTTTACAAAAAGCTCATAATGGAATACATACTAGTTCAAGTCAAGGCCATCTATACCATCTTGAACGAGTTCTGAGCTAGCACTTAGACGATAAAAGACAATGAGCTATGAACTACAAAGGTATGATGAGAAGAAGGATTCAACCGCTATCTTGACCTTATCCACACAATCCAGAGATCTCTAGAGTCTAACGAAGCACGTAAGCTTACGATACGCAGTCATTAAACTTGCCGAGGTGCTATAAAAGAAGATGGATGCTTTTATTTGATTCAACTATAAACATTACAAATATACGTTCTACAAACTCGTGGTAAACACATAAACACATTTCTTTTGAGATATTTCGATACTTATCTCCTGATTTTATTACTATAAATTGTCACATCGAATTTATATAGAAAATCTAAATTTAATTTTTTTTTTTTTATCAATTACTGATCTAGGATGTGGATTTATTTATCATTTACTAATCTCAGATGTGGATTTTAGCATTCATATCGCTTTGACATCTTATTTTTATCTTTGTGTATAGATAACCAGCTCATATATAATTTTACATATTGCATGATAATTTATTTTCTTAAAAATTAACCACATATTTTTCTTAAAAAAATATGTATTTTTAGATTTCATGTTTTCTATAAACCTAAAAATAGATTACAATTTTTAGTCAATTTTTTTTTATTGTTAAAGTGAAGTGTTAGTCAATTAATAATTAGAAAGCTTTTAAATAAAATACATACATTCATATTCTGGACTCAAATCTGAAATATTCAAACCAAATATGAATAATGTGATAAAAAGTACCCGTTCTTAACACAAAATCGAATATATAATTTTCAGTTTTCCAAGATATCTAATCAATCTCTAATTCCAATTTTCTATAAGCTTCTAAAAATGTATATTAATTTTTCAAGAATGCATGTATATCCTATAGAATACTCTATATTATATTATATAAAACTGACTGATACTAATTATGAAGGTTCCAAAAATAATTATAGTATACTCTATATTAAATAATCATATTGATGATGCATATTTAACATTACACATTTATCGCCAACTTTGACAATTAGTTTAGTATCACAATTACCTTTGGATTCGGTTTAACTTTAAATTTATGAATAGAAAAGAAAAGAAAGAAGCAACAAGAAGAGGCCGTGAGAGAGAAGAAGGGACAAAAAAAACAACTTCTCTAGTCTTAATTTGCCAACTTGCTTTTTCTTTTTCTCTCTTCATCAAATCTATTTATACATACATATATATATACACATTACACATTCACGTTACAATTACAAGTCTCTCTCTCTCTCTACAAATATATATTTATTACTATAGTTTCGTGTTGTGTGATTCGTACCTATCTTCTTTTGCAACATAGCTATTCAATTCTGTCTTTGGAAACTGCTCTTTTGATTGACTTTTTTTTTTTTGTTTTTTCTCTTAAATCAATTTCCATTTTCTTTAAAAATCATTTTCCTTTTGTTGTTGTTATTGTCAAGATTTTAAATTTTTGAATATAGTAATCATAATATTGTCTGGTTAAATGTGAATTTTACCTATATTACTATTATCTCTTCCTAATAATCTCCGGATTCTATTCCCATTTGGTTTTTGTGTTGCTTCGCTTCGCTTTCCTCATTCTCATCATCGTCTCCTCTTCTCTCTGCTTAAAAAAAGTGGTTTGTTTTCTTCTCTTTTTAACCTTTTTCATCTCTTCTCCGCAATCGGTTTCCTCTTTGAATGTGTTTGTTGAACAATCTAAGCATATTTAGGCTGAAGCGTTTCTTCTTTCTCTCACCAAACCTTCTCAGATCGAACTCTTTCTTTGATTTTTCTTTTCTGGGTTATATGTTTCTTCAAGCTCGATCGTAATTGGTGAATCGGTTGGTGGGTTTGTGTGTGTGGCTCTGTTCATCCTAAGAACTTGATTATTCAGGTTTTGGAAGAAAAAAGTTAGTTTCTTTAAAAATGGGTTTTTAGGCTGGATCTCTGTCTTTAGGAACCTGTTCAGTGTTTGGTTTGACAAAATGTTATCTTCCTCTTGTTATGTGATATATTCAGTTGTCTGATTTCTTATTGTGAATTTGTTTATCTAAGACATTCAAGTTGTTGATTTTTACTTGTCTTGGCTTTTCAATACGTATGCTTTGTGTTGAGATTTGAAGTTGAGATTTTTTTCTGGAGTTTTCATCTTTATCTTGTTTACTATGCTGTGCAAAAATGTTTTTCGTTCTTTTCAACTATATAAGATAATGTCTGTTGCAAGTCCCATTGGTTTTTTTTTTCCTCTATAGGCTGTTTGATTTTGAAGTTCACGTGTTAAATAGATAATGCAGCTTGTGTTTCTGACTAATTAAGTAAAAAAGGTTGAGAATAGAATTGGGTTTTGTGGTCGTAAGATTAGGCATTGCATATTCCACTTTTACTTGCATCCTGAATTGCTTAGTTGCATCATTCTTTGTCTGAATGAGAACCCCTTATGTACTTTAATTCGGAATCACCATTGGCTTATGAGGAACTGTTTCTAATTGAGTGCTTATTTTTGACGATCATATTCTTCCAATTGCATGATTGTAAAACTTCTTTTTTGTCATTGTTACTAAAAGATGTATCCTTTTTATTATTATTTTTTGTTGTAGTTTCCAGCATCGGCTACGTTGCGGAAAGTGGTGACAATCTCCTAATTTCTTAAGGGTCAACTGGGTTTAAGGCTAGGATGCAGGGAGAGAGGGCCAGTATCGGTTCTTTATCAGAGGCCTTGAACTTTGAGCATGGTTCTACATCTAGTAATGCTGTGGTAGATCAGCAGATTCGTTGGGAGAATCTTCACAATCTTGGCGATAATGATCTGCAGAATTACATGCTTTCAGCTGCTGGTACAAATACTACTATTCCAAACTCAGCGTATCATGAGCAACGTGACTTACATAGGTTTAGCCTTGGTGAGGCTAGCTCTAGTGGTACGAAGAACGAAGCCGCTAATCACAATGAGCAATGGATGGTAATTGGACGTTTTGAGGAACGGAGAAATGACAAGCTAGAGTTGAACCCTTTGTTTATGCAGCCGTCTAGTGAAAACCAAGTTGTTCGCAATGTCAATCTGAATGCAGAATATAATGATCATCTTGAGGATATGAATCCGGTCACAGGTCATCCTGGTCTTGTTCAGGTTAACGGACTTGGGTCTGGTCTTTCACCAGAAAACAGTACTAGAGAGGGTTCATCTGTAGACAGAGGACGTGCATCCTGTAAAAGAAAAGCTCTTGATGCTGGCATTGGCCAGTCCTCAAGCGGAGCTTTCCGTGAATTTCACCGTGGAGAGAGCAGTTCGTGGGTCTCAGGTCCTTCGTTTTATAGGCCAGCTAATAATAATTTGAACATATCTCTTAACCATGGTCCAAGGGGATTGGTCACTGGCACAGTTCCAAATCTGTCTGCACCTAACATCACAGAGAGCTCCAGCAGAAACTTCTCTGTCAGGGTTAATCCCACTGCTCAACAAGAAACTTTGAGCCCAGCTGTCTTTTCTGCGGGAAGTGTTATCAGGCCACCGGTTGCTCCATCCTTGAGCGGACCAGTACATCTACCACCAGTAGATCAACAGCTGATCGACTTTAGATATAGACATGATTTTGGCAATTTTACTCCTCTGACCCCAAATGCTTCTGCTGCTAGTGTGCCCCCTGTTTCAAGAAATATGATACCACCGTTTCAATGGAGTGGGAGACCAGTGACAGCGGGTGGATTATTGGCTTCTGCTGCTCCCGTTGACAGAAATGTCATTCATAGTGGTGAGGCCATACAAAGAAGCAACATGCTAGCAAACCCCTTGTTTGTTCCACCTCTTGAACTGGGAAATCTGGCCCACAGTCATATTAGCAGAACTGCAACTGGTCCTGGACACGTTGCATCGTCTTCATCCAGGACAAGTGTTCAGCCATCACCGTGGAGTCCAACCTGGCTTACTTACCAGAATCACTCTCCACATAATCAAAGAAGATTGTCTGAACAGTTACGTAGGTCGTTGCTTTCTTCCCTTGCTACAAACCAAAGAGCTGCTCGTTCCTCGGTCCCTCCTTTCTCTCCGGATCAGCGTGTGCTTCCATCTGGCGCCGATAACACCTTTCAGACACAGAATCGAGCTTACTCGAGAGCAGTACCAAGACAAGGGCAAACTGCAATTGGCGTTCCTCAATCATTGCGATCCACAAACACAAGTCGAGGAAGAAGCAGACTGGCGGCATCTGAGGTTAGTTTTATATAAAGATTAGTGTTACCATGTGGGTTTCATCTTCACCTGTAAAACGCTATAGTTTTCGTGAGCAACTGCTTATATAGGGCTGACACTGTGCTTCTCTTATGAAACAGTTCCGCAATGTCTTGGATCAAATGCGTAGGACAGGGAACTTGCGTTTGGAGGTACCGTTTTCCATTTGCATATAAACAAAAAATAGATGTGTGTTATCACATCTTCTATTTTGTTAGATGAAAACTAGTCAAATAAACAAACCTCAGACATACCTTAATGGTTGTTTAATGTTTTTGTGCTGATTCATTCAGGATGTTATGCTTCTCAATCAGTCGATGGGGCTAGGTACAGATATTCATGACCGATATAGAGACATGCGGCTTGATGTTGACAACATGACATATGAGGTAAAGCCAGAGCAAACCCATATATATTATTTATTTTACTCATGATACTAACAATGAGTATCAAATCTGCAGGAGTTGTTATCTCTAGAAGAGCGGATTGGAGATGTTTGTACCGGTGTGAATGAGGAAACCATATCAAACCGATTGAAGCAACGGAAATACAACAGTGGCACCAGGTCTCCACAAGAAGTAGAGCCATGCTGTATATGTCAGGTAACAACATCATATTTTGTGCTCATCTTACTAATTATGATGACATGTGGGTTTAAACTTGGTGGCAATTACTGCAGGAGGAATACAATGAAGGAGAAGAAATGGGAATGCTGGAATGTGGACATGGGTTCCATAGCCAATGCATCAAAGAATGGCTGAAGCGGAAGAATCTTTGCCCAGTCTGCAAAACAACAGGGTTAAACACTGCAGAGAAGCCAAGAAGATAATGATGGACAGACCTTAAGCTGTTCTTGAGTTTTTACCATTCGTCGAATCTTCTATACCATTGCAACCTCATCAGAACACCCAAAGGCAAGTTTGGTCGTACGCCTTTTTGTGCATTTGGTGTCTGAGTTTGAGGTTTGATGATTTGGAGGTAGCAAAAAGATAGGAATGAAGGGAAGTAACTGAGGGAGATAGGAAGGAAATGTGGAGAATGTTAGAGCAAAAAATTTGGGTTCTTCTGAATTTGTTTGGATAATTTAATTTTTACCAGTTAGTTTTTTTGTTTTTCTTATGATTAATCATTAAGAAAACCAAAAAAGATTGTGAGCCAATTTGGCAAATTTGATAGATTTTATGGATGATTGATTATGTAATATACCTGTCTTATATTTTAAATGGATCTATCAACATAGCAAAAGCTATGGATATTCTTTGATTCAAGGAGGTACCAAGTTTTATAGCTCTTGTATCATTTGATTTGATGTTCGAACTAACGGAAGCTCGGAATTTAGATGGCTTTGTTGATGGTTATGTTAGATGGCTTTCCACCGCCATGGTCAACGACGTTGACCAATTTTCCTATGATGTTGAGCTTTTCAGCTGCATTTTCCGATTTTGGTTTAAGAAATTAACCAAATTGAAAAGACAACTTGGTATGGTTAAACCGGGTCAAACCCGGTTCAATTACTGGTAAGCCAACCTTAATTTCTAGTTAGTTTGATTTGACTTTGGGTTGAGATGAAAACCAGATTATTTGGTTAAATCTAAACCGGTTTGCTTAGAAATTCTATAAAAGTTCAAATTGGTTAATGATTGATAATTGGTTGGTTAGGATTGTTACGTAATATGCCGGAGCCGACTAAGTGTTCATTCCGTTTGGTTCGGCTTAAATTGTCCTTAGGAATTAAATGAGTTATTCGGGTGTGATGGTGATGGTGCTTCGATCTCGCGAACACATCAAAAACCAGTTATTCGGATTTGGTTTATTTTGATTCCATTCTTGATTTTTAATATGTAATTTTAATTACAAAAGGATGTAATTTTAATGAACTAAAGATAAATCATGAGGCGGGGAGACTGTTGATATAGCATGAACATTTATCCTTTTTAATCTCATGATCTAAAATTGTAGAATGCTAGAATATCTTAGTTTACGAAAATATAATGTCATGGTGAAGACAGCAAAATATGAAGATGATTTTAATACCTATTAGACCTAATGCTAGCTAATAAAAAAATTGACACTCGATATATTCTTATTTTTATGTTGAATATTTGACAATGATTTTAGAAATATATATATTCTTATTTTCATTTGGAAATATTTGACAATGATTTTCAAAAAAAAAAAATTATTTTGACATTGATAGATCATATCTTAAGCTTATTGTTGTCATAATTAAAGACAAAATACTAAGTAAACAATATAGATAATATATTTCTCATATTTTTATTGGATTCAAAAATCCATTAACTTTATTGATATAGTCTTGATTATATATTTAGCTCTATTAAAACTTATTGATCATTCTCTATTATAAATAACTAAATTATAGTTGCTCTAATATATTCTTTAGATTTCGATGATGATATACATATGGCCTATTAGGCCATATGTATTTCGAGTTAGAATATCTCACTCGAACAAGTATTCTAACTCTCAAGGTTATATCTACTTATCTTCTCCAATATATATTTTGTTTTACATGAGCATGCATATATAATTATGTGAAGATTTTTTTGGTCAAGATTATGTGAATTTTAAAATGTAAAAATAGAATTGGTGATGGAAAATAAAAAGTACATATGTCTTTCCATTAGTTTGAATGATTTTATACAATTATTTTGTTTGAAGCTTTTCCTTCGATTACTTTTATAAAATTAGTTATATTTCTCGATTTTGTTGTTGTTAATGGCTGTAATTCATCTTAACCAATGACAAGCTTATATTTGTTTTTTAAAAAAAATTAGCTTTACTATATCTTATTGAGTGATTCTTGTCATTGAAATTGTCTTTTATAAATATAATCTTTTGATTTTTATAAAAAAATTAATTGCTTGTTAATATTTATGTTAAAGACATATCTAAATTCACATTATTTTATGATTTATGTACCTAAAATTTTGTTAGACGAAAAACTATCTGAATCTAAAATAAAATAAATAAGTCAAATATTAATCTTATTCAAATGATAAAACAAAATGTTAAAATAACCAATAAAATAATATTTAAATATAAAAAGCTAAATATTCTTGGTCTTTAAATGAAGAACATTCCACCTGTTAAATTAGATTGTTTCCCATCTTGCAGCTTATATGTTGTTGATCCACACACTTTTCTAATTCTATAAAAATCTTCCCATTTATGTTCTAATTTTCCAGCACTATGATCCCAAATATATTAGAAAGTGTATCTAAAGACCCAATTTTCTACATTTCTTATGGTTTTTAGTTGGTATGGGGTACACATCTTAATGTGTATAGTCGGTATGTACACTACAAGAAAATGCCTCAGAATCAATAGTGGAATTCGTCGGTAAGCCATCAAATTCAGCTGATTCCGATGGTTCACATCATCAGTTGTGTCGTCAGAAATGATAAATTCGTGGGAAATCCGTCGATATTTTCTACAATAGTTTGACAGATGGATATCCAATGGCAGTTAACTAACGGATTTCGGACAATCGTTTCCGATGGATTTTCTGACAGTTGGGAACCAACATATTTTCGAAGGAGTCAATTATTTTTCTTAAAAATATACTAAATTCATAATTATTAAATTAAAATAAATGAAATAAGGAGTCCTCGACCCCGAAACAGATAGAGGAGGATTTAAATAGAATTAAAAATAAAAAACTTAAATTTTATTCAAAAAGTAAAATTTATACTTAATTTAAAAATAAAATTTAAAAGTTATTTAACACAAATACAAAAGAGAAACTTACATACAAAAGAGAAACTTACATGCTTCAAAGGTGAAGACAATTTTTGATTTGCTATGAAAGCCATCATTTCGTATGACGGATGTCTAAGTTGCTTTGGAATTTGACATCAAGATGGAGTGAGATAAGAAAATCTAAGAAATCGAGAAAGAAGAGGAAACAACAGGTTTTGTTGATCGGGTCAAAGTGAAGAATGTGAATGTTGACCTAGATCATTAACAAATCAGCTGGACTTTTATCTTAGGCCTTGTTTCTTTAATGGACAATAGAGAGAGATGACTGTAGAAATCACACAAAATCTATCATTGTTTTATCTTTTAATTTTGATATGCTTAAAGTTTAGGACATATACTTAGTATAAATAACCTTATCGTAAGTGTCTTGTGACCAAGCAAGAGTTGATTACACGCAAACACACTTCTTAAGTTTATAATTACATGATTACATATTTTTTTAACTGAGACATACTTTAACTCATGTAAATGTTATATTGTATCCTTTAACATAACACAACTTTAACTATCTCCAAATCTAACTTTTATTTTCTCTTTCCCCATTCTCAAATCAAATATTTAAATTATCTTCTCATTCTCAATAAAAACTTTAATCTTTTTATTTGTCAACCTCTGATATTCACTAAAGAATGGCATGATGACCATTAACATGGTGAACAGTACGGTGAATAACATAGAGAATGACACAGTGAACAACACGGTAAACGACACATAAATGGCCCAAAAAACAGAATGGCAATGCACATTTATCCTCACCAGCAACCACCCAACCGTCCCGATAAACCTTTGACCTTAATTCAACTCAACACTGTGTTCGCACCATCAATACATATTTTGTTTTTAACTCACGTATTCACAAATCGTGTGGAAATCCCTTTTGCTTCACACATTCACAAATCGTGTGTGGATAGTCTTTGAAGATTTTTGGTTTGTGGTTTGGAGAATTCTAGTTTTTGGTTAGATTGCTAATTTCCATTGTTCAGTGTTCTTTAGTTGCAGTCCAAGTTTGCAAGTACATAGGAGATGAATGCATTTGATATGATTCTCTTACATTTCATTAACACAGTTATCCAGAAAAAAAATGTCCAACAAGAATTTATCCACGAATAACTTATCTAACAAGTGCATGCCCACCAATAACTTGTCCACCAAGATCTTGTCCATCGTTAGTCTATCCACCCAGAGCTTGTCCACAAAAGACATATCCACCAAAAGATTGTCCATAACAAACCTATCCATCAAACACATGTTCATACACGACCGTTTCACATCAATCCTTCTAGATCTCCATCTCCGACCTACAGTACATTATTGTGAAATGGTTCATCATTTTAATTCTTGTTTACTTTTTTTTTTTAATTCGCTAGTTTGCGAATTTTTTATTTGTTGTCAATTTATGATTCTTTGTTTGCACTATTTGTTTTTTATGTTGTAATTTTGTGCCTCGAACAATTGCTAAGTTATGGTTGTTTGTTAGATCATTATAAGATGAAAATTAAAAATTGGACAAGAGAGCATGCGAACATTAAAAATTGGATGAGAGAATGTGAGAGTTTTCAAATTACACTATTATAACAAAACATGTATAACGCTTTTGATCTTTATCCGAAAAGGATTAATCATATGGACATGCAAAGAGATTGAAAATCTTCATATAAGATCTCCAATTAATACTTTGATTCACTCATGTCTCATTGACGAACGATATAGAGTAGTTAACCAACCCTCATCCATCCATAATCAATCTATCCAAAACTCCTTCGTCCACCTCTTTTATGTCCACCACTTTCATGTCCACCACTTTCTTGTCCGTTAATCTCTTATACACACGAAAACTTGTCCACAGTGATATCGTCCATATCACCATCGTGCAAACCAATTCTTTACACATACATATTTTCTACATGCTAACTTATCCATGCTACTTAGTACATGCAAACTTATCCATGATACTTTGTTTGTGCTCAAAAGTCATCTCCAATCATCCTCTTCCATGAATCGCTTGTCCACTCACCATCTATCCACGCATCGCCTGTCCGTTATGAATCTGACTATGATTTGCATTTCAACTCACCCATTATCCACGAGTCTCTTGTCCATTAAACAAGATTCATGAAAGAAATTATATCTTATTCTATATGCCAATCGCCCAACTCGTCAAAGCCTATTTTTCAGTTGTCTAACTCGTGATTACACTACTAGAAAAAGAGGTAAAAACCGACGGATTTTCTAACGGACTTTGTGGCCGTCAGAAATTTTGTCAGTTCGACGTCGGTTTACCGTCGGTTATCTATTTTATTTTTATTTTTATTTTTATTTTTATTTTTTATTTATTTTCGTCAGTTTCCGTCAGAAAAATTATTGACGGATTATGATGGATTTTGATTTTTCGTCAGTTTCCTTCAGAAAATTACTGACGAAAACAGACGTATTTTAAAATTCGAAATAATTTAATTTTTAATTTTTTTTAAAAAAAATATGTCGGTTTCCGTCAGTAATGATTTTGAAAATTTGAATTGATTTTTTTTTTTAGTTTTTTTTTATAATTTCCATTGGTTACCGTTAGAAAATTAATGACGGAAACCGACGGATTTTGAAAATTCGAATTATTTTTTAATTCTTTTTTTTCAAAAAAATATTTTTTCGTCACTGGCGTTTTTACGGCCACTGGAAATCGACGGATTCTAACGGCCACTAGAAACCGACGGTTTCTGACGGTCCTCCGGTTACCGTAAATTTACAGATTCCGACGGTCCTCTGGTTATCGGTAACTGATGGATTATGACGGTTACCGATTGTGGTTAGAATCCGTCAGAAATGTTACCGACGAAAACTGACGGATTTTCTATTACCTACGCTGTAAAACCGATAGTGGAAATCTATCAAAAAATCGTCGGAAACAGCTATTTTCTGACGGAAACTGACGGATATGAACGCCAGTTTCCGATATATTTTCTTGTAGTGTTATCACTACTCACTGTAAAAAATGACGTATGTAAATTTTTTCTTTTTTGGCGTTCGTGTGTTGCCACATGATTTCCACTTGTGTGTTTGATTTTGATGAGATTATTAATTTATTTCCAAAACAAAAGCTGAAAATAAAAAAGAGAATGGTCGAATGAATGAAAAAGAGAGAAAAAAAAAAATCTTGGCCACACGATCTTCAATCTTTTTTTTGGCTAATTGATATAATTCTTTTAATCACAACCATACGATCTTCAATAACTATTCGTCCAGATCTGTTGAATTGCATATATTTAGTTAAACAAATTAAGTTTTTTTATTCAACTGAAACCATTATTAATTCATAGGCAAAACCATCTCAAAAAGTGTTATCAATTTGATCAAACAATTATCTTTTTATAATTATTTTTTTTTGTAAAACACAGCTTGTACTTTCTCAGATTATAGTGAAGGTTGATAAGAGATTTCTTTCCAAAAATAACGGTATGAGATCGTGAACTGGATGAACAAGTTCTTGTATTGTTTGTTAATTTTCACTTACATTCAATCGGTTATAGCTCAACCAAAATCTACACACGACGGAGAAAAACATAGCAATTCTACGTATATCACAATTCCATTGCAATGATTGTATCAAAAATTATAAATAGTTAATGAGGAGAATTGAGAATACCATAACTCAAATACACCAAGATCTTTGAATATATCAAAATGAAATTCAATTAGTTTTCATAAAGTCGACGTAAGATGCCGTCTGAGTCGACATATCAGAGCATGTTTAATTAAATATAATTTTTAAAAAATTGAATAAATAAGCAAATGACAAGTGTGATATGTGGTTTTTATTTAGAATATGAATTTTCAACGAGGATATATAAACTAAATACCTCCAATGAAAATGTTGGCGAAGCTATAATTATTTTCTATGCCAATCAATATTATTAAATATAAAATAACATTAATTAATTATTTGAAATATTTTTTTATTGCTTATGTTAAAGTTAAGAAATGTCAAAAAAAAGATAAGAATTTTAGGTATTGCTATAAATAAAATATAACTAAAAATAATGTCATTATTATAAAACCTATACATGATAGTTGATTTTGGTGAAAATATATATATATATATATATATATAGTTTTAGAAGTAATAAATTTATTGTATAAAACTACAAGTGGGTACTGTTCGGCGAACAGTCACAGCATATTTGATCCCTTATTTATTTCTTTAATATTTGTGTAACATTCTATCGCTGCAACTATGGTGATTTCGAAGACACCAAAAGTAACAGCGACAACCACACACAGCTCTTTTATGAAGTAACGGTAGCCGCCAGCGTCTTCAACCTCAAATATTATCATTCCTATTTGTTATCCTTCTCTATCGCAACGTTAAAAGAAACGAACATGGCCAAATATATCATAGTACATTAGCCTAATACTTAGAGCTCTGGGCCTAATCACGTGCTGTTTTGCTAACGAACACAAACAAGTTGGCTAGTTGGCAATGCCGTCCTTGTCAAGCGAACTAAATGAATGAAAATACAAGTGCAAAGGACAAGAATTGAACCTTGCATAGCTAGGTCAAACTGTCATAACCATATTATTTATTCCGACTATTACTAATAAGTTTAGAGATAAAATAAAGAATGAAAATGATGTTGAAAAACCTTTGTACTACTAATTACAATAATCAATTATGTTATGATTTCATCATATATGGTAAATGAAACAAATACAACCTTTCAAACACCTAAAATACCTATGCGTATATTATTATTGTAGTGTAAATACATATACAATAAATGCAGATCTCTCGGCAGATTCATCTCCAGTTATTAAATGAAAAAGACTCGTTTGAACCAATTCACGTGGTTCAATAGTAATGTTAATCTAGAATTACTAATGACATGTTTTTTTTTTCTTTCTTGACTGCCAAATGACAGGTTAACAAACACCAAAAAGGAATGTTATTTTATCTATTTCTCGGCTATCTACTTATAGTATTTTTTTTCTTTTTTTATTATAATGAGAATGACATAAATTACGTACTGGTGCTGTTTCAGGAACGAATTTATTGTCGCATATTTCGTTTAATAAAATTCAATAGGTTTCAGAAAACTACAAATTGACTTCACGCTTTATTTATTTTGCTCAAAGTCCAAAGTCATTTAAATTAGAAATAATTTGAGTAAGAAGAAATTATCTAATATAGTTCAAGATGAGATATTAATATTAAAGAAGTATCTTTCACAAATTAAATTTTTAGAAATAATTCAATAATTAAAAAAATACTAATGCTATCTTTTTAAGATAAACTGATGGCATATCTAAGTATGTATAAGATAGATTAACGGTAAATAAAACGTAGAATAAGATCCATATCTAAATGTATATTGACGACATGTTAACAACAGATCTAAAAATAGATGTAAAGTAGATGTAAGTCAATGTATTGTTTTTTTTTTTTTTGCGTTGAGTCATATTTGTTGTTTTATGTTGTATATTTCTTTTATGAATCAAAAACTCAAACTTAAGTAAACTAATGGTACGCTAATGACAGACATGAGTTCATAAACCCAAATTACATGTATACAAACGAGATAATTGAAAACTGAACACAAAATAATTAAGCCGAATTCATAAACACAATTACAAATTTATTATGTTTCTCAAAATAAAAGTAGAGTTAAACCACACTTAAAAACAGCAAAGAGTTTGATGAACCACTGGATCAATTGGACAGTCTCAATCATGTTATTAGACAAGATATGTTTCAACTTTGAGTCAGATCAATTAACAAAATTTCTTAATATTACATTTTTAAGATTAATATTATTTCTTAATATTACATTTATATAATTAATAAATTAATCCAAAGAAAACACCTTGAACTCAATTAAAACCTAAATAAATTGATCCAAAATTTGTTTGGTTTTAATTCAATATAAAACATCATAACTCAAATTATTCAAATGCAATTCAAAAGTTTGAAAAATCCAACCCAAAATCTGAATTGACTCACTATTGAATATACAACTTGGTGACTCGATAACTAGGCTGAAACTACGCTGCTACAAGTTCCCGTCGTATACCTACAATAATTACGAGATCTATAAACTTGATACATATCTTAACATCATATATCTATTTAATTAGTATATTTAGTATTATTATTAGACTAATAACAGTGAACAATTCTTATAATACAAAATAAATAATTACAATATCCTATAAACTCAGTATGGATTCAAGTATTCAACATCAGATATCTATTTAGTATATCTAACAACAGTGGACAAATGAAAGTTATTTTGTATTTGGAGACAGGAGTATAAAATCATATATTTGGTGACATGTCAAGTGTATCGATGATCATGATTAGTGTGATTTAGATTTTCAGAGAAATCCATGCCTGGCAAGTCTCGATCGTGATAATCGTATATATAAGTTTATTGATATATATAGTAAAATTTAAAATGTATAATTTTTATTAAGAAAATAATTCTGTTAGTTTCTTATACTATCCAAGGAATGAGAAAATACACTAATTAATAGTTTATTTATATATGAAAAGTGGAGTTCGTGTTCCAATGTAATTGCCATTTTTATAGTATAAGGTTTTTATTTATCTTTTTGTTTATAGTAAGTCTGGTGCTTCGATCTCGCGAACACGTCAAAAACCAGTTATTCCGATTTGGTTTATTTTGATTTCATTCTTGATTTTTAATATGTAATGTTAATAAAAAGATGTAATTTTAATGAACTAAAGATAAATCACGAGATCTGGAGTTCATTACACCAGGTCTGGAGTTTATTACATCAGGTTTGGAGTTCAAACCCAGCACTTCGCATGTTATTGAGGATATTAAAATTATTAGATTATATTGACAAAAAAAAAAGATAAATCATGAGGCAGAGAGATTGTTGATATAGCATGGACATTTATTCTTTTTAATCTCATGATCTAAAATTATAGAATTCTAGAATTTCTTTGTGTACGAAAATATAATGTCATGGTGAAGACAGCAAAATATGAAGATGATTCAATACTTATTAGACCGAGTGATAGATAATAAAAAATTGACACTCAATATATTCTTATTTTTATGTTGAAAATTTGACAATGATTTTCATGTGGAAATATTTGACAATTATTTTCAAAAAAATAATGTTTTTGACTTTGATAGATCAGACCTCTAGCTTATTGTTGTCATAATTAAAGACAAAATACTAAATAAACAATGTCGAATTAGAATTGATAAAAGATGGTTAAGTCGTGACAGGCTCATGGATTCATTTTTAGTGGTTGGAAAGAAATTTAGGTGAATTGGGGAAAAACAAGTTATCATTTGGTGAAAATGATAATATGGTAATTGTAGAAAAAAATTAGCAATTGTCATTGTGTTATATCCAGGTGGACCAAAAACACGTACCTGGTAATATGGTAATGACAAAGCTTTTAAACCAAAACGGAATAAGAAAACAATTAAGAACGATGATAATCTGTTTTGTGCTGATCCGTTAATTTCTAGAAATACAATTTGTTTTGTGATGATCCATTAATTTAGACTGTATTCTTACTGACCAAAAAAAATATGTGTCACGATCCATGAAACAAATATTCATGCAAAGTTTTTTTTTATGTCAACAAATTCATGCAAAGTTATTAATTATAAAAAATACAATGAGAAGTTAAGGAAAAAATATAATATTATCTGACCGCGGTTACGTTAATCGGAGAAAACCAAAACAAAATCGGGTTAGGTACGAACGTGTCGGCTAAAAATTTTAGCCTAAAAATGTGAATTGAGAAATTTCAAATTATTTTATTTCGCACGTGAAAGACGAGGACGTTTCATGACAATTAGGCCTTGTATGATTTGTATCAAATATCATCCACTATAAAGTTAAATAAATAAACAAAAATTACGAACCCAATTATTACTAGCATTATAAGTACGTAGCCTCGCTCTAGGTTACATGACTCACAAATCAACTATAGTCCCTTCTTCTTATTTTCGGGCAAACTATTTCTCTTATTTTCATATATTGCGAGAATGTCCGAAACAAATATGAAATTTTGCAATAGTTATTTTCTGGTCGATCCGACCAAAGCAAGTGTTTTTGATCTCCTTCTTCTTTTGTTTTTCCCAAATCTGACCAGCAAAAAATTCATAGATTCTCCACCAGATACGCTCAAAAGCGTCCGGAGAAGTTTCGCGAGTCGATGGATCATTGCGTTGGCCGTTTTGGTTCAGAAAATATTAACATTCATAAGAAAACCTTTGGCATTCTTAGGTCGTATACTCACCTATTGGCCTAATCTTCTTACGGCAAATGGAGGCTTCTTCAACTTGATACTCAACCTTTTGACAGGTAGGAGATCTAACAAAAACATATTTTAGCTCACTATCTCTTTTTCTGTTAACTTTAACTCATTCTCTTATTATTTTTCCTTTTTAATCACTATCTCTACTTATCATTATTACCAATTCTTGAACTTGAAGAAGGTTTACGTTGTTCCTTCTTTTACATATGATATATAACTACCTCGAAAAATCTAACAAGATCATTTCAAAGATCTGAATGGCCATATATCATACATTTATAAATCCCTCGGACTTTTGGACTTGACCAATGTGACACTTATCACACTTCAACAGTATTTGTGACAGAACAAGGATTACTCTACATGCAAGACGATATAGCACACATATACTATAAAAACTAAATAGCTACTGAGATATTGGATCAAGAGCTTCGTTTAGTTTTTAAAAAGAGTTTAATCTACTAGGTTTTGAGAAGCTCTTGAATTTTTGAGACAACTTTAATCCAATTATTTTGATTCTTATGGATGATATTGAGCAAGTATATTTACAGGACTAACCTAAAAGTTGGACTTGTTACAGGAAAATTGGTGAAGCCTGAGGAATCGTCTGCGACATATACGTCCTTTATCGGATGCTCAGATCGGAGAACAGAGCTTGACGAGAACATAAAAGTTGATACGATCGAATACAAGTCGATGTTGTCAATAATGGCATCTAAGATCGCTTATGAGAACAGATCTTTCATCACTTCCGTCGTCAAGAACACTTGGAAGGTTAACTTCATTTTCATTCAAATTATAAATAATAGCAAAAACTCTACTAGATCTTTAGTAACATTGATTTCGAGACTTTTACTTCTCACTCTAAAAATATTTTTAATGTTTGTTTCTTTTTTCTCATTCTCTATACGACTGTATCTATCCTCTAATGCAGATGGACTTCGTGGGGTTCTACGACTTCTACAATGGTAACTTAAACGCTATGGTTTATTCTTTTCAGGAAATAATTTTCCTTTCCCATTTCACTATTTCAGGGCTTAGGGCATTCTCTGGCTTTTTCGAATAAAATAACTCATCTTGGTAGGCCTGGGCATTCGGATAATCGGGTCGGGTTCGGTTCGGGTATTTCGGGTTTCAGGTATTTCGGATCCGAGGTTGAGGATCCGGTTTGGGTATTTCGGGTTTCGGGTATTTCCCGAAATTTATCTGATACTAAGTTGTATGATTTCGGTTCTAGTATTTTAGTACTCGTAAAACCCGTAATATCCGAAATACTCGAAGTGCCCGAAGTACCCGAAATACCCGACTATTATATTATCCGAAGTATCAAAAATATATGAATTTTATCTGAAATACTAACATATATTTTTAAATGATAACAATCAAATATAATATAAATCAAATTTGAAACATTAAACATGTAATATTCATTAAACAAAAAGTAAATGTAATAAACAAGAAACAAATATGACAAAGGAAAGCAAATATGACATAGTTTACATTCGATAATGTATTTAGAATTCAAAACTACAAAAAAAAACAAATATGAATGGCCGTTTTTAAACTATGAATATTAGATGAACTCTACACTTGCTAATATAAAATATGATACTAGAAAAGCAGATCAAATTAGTACTTATTAAAGTTACAAAACAAATAAATTAGTAATTAACTTTAAACATAAATATATGTAAAATTGGATTCGGTTCTAAAAAATACTAATTCGGGTATCGGTTCGGATCGGGTATTACCCGATACCCGAAGTATTGGAAGACAAGATCCATTCGGGTTTTTCAATAATAAAAAAGTATATCCATTCGGGTATTTTCGGATCGGATCCGGTTCGGATCTTCGGATCCGGATATTTTGCCCAGGCCTACATCTTAGGTATATAAATAAAGCCTCCTGCTAAAATCATCTAAAAAATAAAATACAGAAAACATAACCTTGAAATAAACGTAACATATATATTCGCAGGACAATAAAGCATAGTTGATCATGATAGTAAAAATAAAGGTAACGGTTTTACCCATAAATAGATGATATAAATGCCTTTAAATTTGTCATTTCTATAAAATACACTATTGTATGTAAACATGTATACAAGATCATGATTATATAATATCCAATTGGTCTCTAAACCATATAGTGTTTAAATAAATGCCAACTAAGCAAGGGACCCTAATGATGTTAAATATGTCGCCTAAAAGATATATAATATGTGCCATATTGGTCTCTATACTTTTAATGTATAACAGTTTAAGTAACAATTATAAGTCTAGGGGTCTTCAATTATTTTGATCGAAATTTTTATAGATTCATACAAGTATTAATTTGCCAATCTGATTTTAATGGTTGAAGAAAAATATATTAAAATTAACCTTTTCAATTTAAAAACTGCTTAATTTAGTTTTACTATGTTAATTATTTGGAACTCGATTAAATTTTAGGAGACGTAAATGTTAATAAAGATTAGAGGGTCAAACTTGGCACATTAATCAAAATTTAAAGATATTTACTTTGATAGGTTTACTCTTTATTATAAGTACACGCTATATTTTTGAACTAATGCGATTATTCATATTTGACAACAATAATGGAAACTGTTTTCTATCCTTTCGTGGTTCGTGTCGCTTAAAGTCAAATAATCTTTTTTAAGCGTTTGTGATTCTAGCTGATAGTTGCTAGTTAAAACAACATATTTACATTAACTCAAAAAATAAAATAAAAATAATAAACTATTAAATGATTCATTTTTAATAATTTATAAATGTTTTTTTATTATTAGTTATGTTTAAATTCTTTATATTTTGTTAGATGTTTTTATAATGCATTATGTTTTTTTGTTTAATCGTTAGTTCATCCGTTTGGTAACCAATAAAATGTGGTATTGTAAGAATAACAATTTTAGAAAGAAAAAGGAATTCTTATAGTTGAATTAAACGTGAGTACTTAGAATTACGAATTATGTGGTGGGTTGATGTTAATATGTATTTTATCTTTTTTATATAAAACTTTGTTGTTTCATCGAATAAGCATTTGAAAACAGATATATTAATTAGCAATATATAAAATTATATAGAACGTTAAAGTAATATGAAAAAAATCTAAGTAACATTTGAAAAGATATCGCTAAATTTGAAGTTTCCTTTTGTAGCTTACCAAGAAAGAAACCTGACACAAGCCTTTCTGTTCAAGGCGTCGAGCACAAATTCGAATCTCATCGTAGTCAGTTTCAGAGGAACGGAACCTTTCGACGCAGATGATTGGTGCACTGATCTCGACGTGTCTTGGTACGTAATATAGACGTCTATATATCTACGTCAATATAATACTCTTCTTATTTCATTAACTATTTCTGTATAAATTAAAATTAGGTACGAAATGAAGAACGTTGGCAAAATCCACGCCGGATTCTCGAGAGCTCTAGGGCTCCAAAAAAACGGATGGCCAAAAGAAAATATAAGTCTCATACACCAATATGCTTACTACACCATCAGAAAGATGCTTAGGGACATGCTTGCCAAAGACAAGAACCTTAAATTTATTCTGACGGGTCACAGCCTTGGCGCCGCAATAGCTGCTCTGTTTCCAGCGATTCTTGCGATACACGGTGAGGATGAACTACTTGATAAGCTAGAGGGAGTGTACACGTTTGGACAGCCACGTATAGGGGACGAGGAGTTTGGGGAGTTTATGAAGGAAGTGGTAAGAAAGCATGGAATAGAGTATGAGAGGTTTGTTTATAACAATGATATGGTGCCTAGAGTCCCCTTTGATGACAAGATTTTGTTCTCATACAAACATTATGGATCTTGCAATTACTTCAACAGTCTCTACAAAGGAAAGGTAAATCAGCCTTTATCTATTTTGTTTTTTTTGATTTTGTCTTGCTAAATTATTTAATTAAGACCAAAAAGAAAGAAATAAAAACAATAACAAAAATAAGAAAACCAAATTTTATTATTTGGCCTTTAAAAAGAATTGTCATTTATACACATACACGAAAAATGGAAAAAGTGACCTCAAATTTTCAAAAAAAAAAAAATAGATTTAGAAAAGTTTATTTATGAATTAAAAACATTTCAAAACACTAGTATGAAGAACTATCAAATGAATAATTGACAGAATAATATAAATCAACAATCCAATAACACATGATTTTATTAATTCATTTGTCAAATGATTACGGCCTTTTAAGGTAAGAGAAGATGCACCAAATGCGAACTACCTCAACTTGTTGTGGATGATACCAATGGTTTTGAATGGTGCGTGGGAGTTTATAAGGAGTTTCATAATACAATATTGGAAAGGCAAAGAGTACAAAGAGAATTGGATGATGAGGTCAGTTAGGATTGTGGGAATAGTTGTCCCTGGTATTTCTAATCATTTCCCATTTGATTATGTCAACTCCACGCGCTTGGGAGGCTTGGCTCGACCATCTACTACTACTACTACTCATGAGGATAAAATTGCCCTCATTGCTTAAAATTTAAACCATTCTCAATGTCTAATAATCCTACCTACTTTGTCTGCTCTTGTTGGATTCAACTTATTGTACTTCTATGTAATGTTTATGTTTGGCTTTCTATCGTTTGTATGTTGGCAAGATTATGATCTATGGATAAGAATTGTTTTTGGTAAGACATTTGTTTCAATTATTGATTTGTATTTTATGTTAGTTAACTTAGATTTATTCCATACCAATCTGCTTTTTAATACATTTACTTTTAGTTGGTTAACTTAACTTTTAACTTATATAATCTATGAATGTCGATTTAGATGATGAAATTTTTTTTTTTGTCACTATAGGCTAGTGATTTTAATATCTCATTTATTATTGCGGGGTATTGGATTCGAACCCCAGACATATGTCATGAACTTTAGAGGTGATCACTACTGTGCCACATGACTCCAACAATGATGGAATTATATTGTTCTTCAATAGTACTGACTAAGTTACAGAGTAAACTCCATCTATAAAAAAAGTTACATAATGAACTTAATTACACTGTTGAATTATTAATTATTATGTATGTATAAATAATTTACATAGATTGGTTTCTTAGAAACACCAATTTTCTAAATTCTAAGTCGGTGATTTATACAGTAAAAAAAAAACCAAAAAAGATTTAAAACATTTACATTCATTAAATTGATAGCATAGTGGTGGATCTTTCAATCATGGACACCTAAATTCTTATCTTCCTTAGATGCATTTTTAAGTAGTAGATCTTTCAACTAACATCTAGTTTTATACATGCGCGCGGCTATCGCGAAGTCTAATTATAGAATGTATATATCAAACTGAAGATGTATTATAAGGACGGTAGGAATATTGTTTTGATGATTTGTTATCGTAATCTTTTATAAGAAGTCAAATAAATTAAAATAAATCTAAAAAGATTCTTAAGCAAGTGGCTAATCAAATGTTTTATATCATTTCTAGAATTTAATTCATCGAGAATGTGAATTTGTCAAATTAATGAAGGCAATTTTACTGGAGATCTCCAACATGCTGCATTGTAAAGCCATTCATAATAGTTATATTTTTAAAAAAGACTAAAATTCTCAATTATAAACGTAATGTAGACTATCTACCGTGGATGGATACCAAAATATTATTTTTTTACTTTCAGTAATTTCAAAAAATGATTACAAAGATAAACAGAAAAACTAAAACACTCATATACAATGTGTCATAGAAAAATACAGCAGAAGGGAGTTTGACAATGTTTTTTTGAAGAAAAGTAGTCTTATTCGCTAACGAATACCAAAATATTTACATAATATAACAAACAATAAAGTGGAATAATATTGCACAATAATATCAACCTATTAAATTTATCATACATGTTTTAAGAACTCAACATTTGACAATATTAAAAGAGATATTAAAATTATTATGCTAAATTAACAAAAATATAAGAAACAAGAAAAAAATAATCAGAATAAATTTATACAATTAAAAATTGATTTAATAAAATCGTTTGGACTTAAATTTAGATTTATATTAATTTAATCAAATATGATATCTACACTTTAAACTCAACTTAAACCTAAATCATTTGATTCTAAATTTGTTTGGTGTTAGTTTGCTATAAGAAAATTTAACTCAAAGAACCTAAATGCACTCTAAAGTTATAAAAATTCAAGTCAAACCAACAATTCCGACTTGAATCATTTGGTAATTTGATGAAGAACTAGGATGAACCACTTGGACAAGTGAATATTGATGAGATAGCATAGTTAACACACATGGAGAAAGGACTAACCCATTAAAAAAAACCAATCATACGTTTAGGTTTCTTTACTATGTCATAAGACTAAGTCAATAGATTAAATCATTCTCACCATTTTTATTTTCTTACCTATTTCCACTATTTCCATAATACTAATAAGAAAGTTTCCTTTAATTGTTTAAAAGAATGTTATTCATTTTTTTGTAAGCACCGATTAAGTTTTAAAGTGTTTTTTTTGTCAACACAGTCTAATGGTTTTAATATCTCTCGTACTATTGAGAGGTGCTGGATTCGAACTCCAGACATGTGTTATGAATTTCAGAAGTGACCACCATTGTGCCACATGATTCCGACGTTTTAAAATGTTTATATAATAAAAAAATTTAAAAAGGTATAACTACCAGTAAAAAAAAAAATTTATGTTCTTTCTCTAAATTTTGATTGGAAACTTCTACAATTTGGTATATTGAAACAAAATTTTCTTTTTTCATTCGTCATTTCACCTACAAAGACAAAAAAGAAAAAAAATAAAAACTAAAACAAATATTTGATTTGGAGCATATTTATAGTATTAAATACGGAAAAATAACCACACAAAAAAATCAAAAGATCTGGAAACAAGCTTCAGCAAGATATAAGACGAATTACAAAAGCTGAACAAAGGCATGGTATAAAAATTCAATCCTTAGAAACAATGCTGAATCATCTCTTAGAATCAATAATACCAAATTATAAGTATGAAAATAATGTTCAACAATCATGACGACATATCAAATAGCAAAGGCATCAATCTCCAGAACAACATACCACATTGAAACGATCAACACTAATTTTTTGCACATTCTAGAACGGTGAAACTCGAGTTTCCACGGTTCAAAGAAGGTGATTCGACGGCTTGGGTAAATAAGGTTAAGCAATAATTTACTTACAATAACACAGTGGAGGAACAAAGAGTCCAATTCAGACCATCTCGAAGATGAAGCAAATGAATGGTGGCAAGCAATATTTAAGGCATTGTAGAAGACAGTGTATATGATAACTGAGTCATATTTGAGGAAGAACTATGGATGCGTTTTGAACCAATAGAAGATGATGACTTTAACGAGGCTTTGTTAAAAGAGCAAAGAGATGATAAGTCTGACTCTGCACACACAATGAACAGTTACGATAACAAAAGAAAGAATCTTCCACAGGACCTTCATCTACTCGATACACATTAAACAAATATTCTCAATCGAAGGAGCTTTTTAAAAATATTAAAGGAAGTTGAGGCTAGAGCGCCACACGATGAACAGTTAGGATTTTTGTCACATTTTAAGCTTTACCTATTCTCGACTTAGATATGGTTTTGGGCGTCCAATGTTTACGTAGTTTGGGCCCTATCTTATGTGATTGGAAGCCCTAGTCTACAAAAAAATTAATGGTAAGGTAAAATTCATAAATTACAAGGATTTCATGCTTTACAACTTGTTGGATCAGGTGAGATGGGCGTTCAACTTGGCAAGAATAAAAGATAGTTTTTCTGTTCCAAAATTTGATGATATGTTGGATGAGCTCCATCGAAAAGCCTTCTTAAAGAAGTTAGATATCACTATAAGATATCATCATGTTCAAATGTGTACATAAGATGTATCCATGACAGCGTTTAAAACGCATAATTAGCCACTATGAATATATGGTTTTTCCATTTGGCCTTTGGAACACACCATCAATATTTCAAACCCTTATGAATGATATGGTTAGATCGATTCTCCTTCAGTTTATATTTATCTTATTTGATGATATCTTGGTCTATAGCGCCATATTGACAGACCACTTAAGACAAATATTCTCCATTCTATGTCAATACAAGCTCTTTGTTTTTTTTTCAACATAGCCTAGTGGCTTTAATATCCCTCATAATATTGAGGGGTGTTGGGTTCGAACACCATACCTGTGTTATGAATTTCAGAAGTGGCCACCATTGAGCCACATTATTCCAACATACAAACTCTTTGTCAGATTGAAGAATTGTGATTTTGGGCAACATGAAGAAGAATGTCTTGGTCACATTATCTCCAACGAATGGGTAAAATTCAAAAAATAAAAATTTGAGCTACGATAGACTGTCCATTTCCTTCTACTGTTATCATAAATGTGTTCACATATGGCATCATTTCTCGATCATTGGCGAACTTTATTACGCAAAGGGAGTTTTTTCCGACGAAAGGAAGTAAATTACGCTTTTAATAAACTCAAAATATCACTTAACACAACGTCAATACTTGCACTTGCTGATTTTAACATACCTTTGTGTTTAAATATATGTATGTGGAGATGGAAATGGTTCAATTTTATCCCAAAAAAAAATGACAGCCTATAGCATACATGAACCCGTTGGAGTTACAAAACAGTAGCTGTCTATTTATGCACGAGAAATGTTTGCTATCGTAGTTGTCATTGTGCTAAATGTCTTATCTCTAGTCCATGACAATCCCCACACTTGACACCATATTTGTTAAAAAAGCATCACATTGGGACGACTCTAAAACCTTTGCTATTGCAAATACGTACATGTATAGCACAATGGACATTTTAGCTACTTTCAATCCAAAAAATTGCTATTGTAATCGAGTGGTGATTTTTTTCACTCATCTTTTATTTCTCAGTTACTAAAGGAATACCATGATGCTTCTATAGAAGACCTCTTTTGTGTGTTAATCACAACAAATTTATTGGCATGCAATGCATCGTATTGCCAAGAAATACATTGCCAAGTGTGACACTTGCCATTACCTTAATACCTTCTCAGACTTGGGAATACATTTCAATGGACTTCATCGATGGATTCCTACATGCACAGAGGGTCGCATATAAGATTATAGAAACTATATTGTAAACCACCATGAAATGCCAAGATCAATTGTACATGATCGACGCTCTATTTTTGTTAGCTTCTTTAGACTTTAATTTTTTATATTAGCAAGGACAAAGTTGCGTTTGTCCTCCGCATATCACCTCCAATCCGCTGTCAAACCAGAGTGGTGAATCTTTGTATCAAGCAATATATACGATGCTTTATCAACAACAGGCCAAAACAGTAGAAGGAACTTCTTCCTTAGTCAGAATTATGGTACAATATCACATTTTATTCTTTTTTTTATAGGAACAACTTTATTCCAAACACTTTATGACCCACAACCACATGCATTTTCGGCATATGAACTAGGATCCTCTACACTGCTTGAGATCGACAAACATTTGGTATCTTGAGGTGAGTTGTTCTTAACTAATACTCATGCTGCTAATAATCGTATTAAAGAACTAGTAGATGCAACTTAGAAAGTTAAAAACCAACTTCAAGATATATTTTCAGACTTTGTTTTTCATTTTTTTTTTGTTATTTCATTTTGTATGAACTGATGAGGTTCTTAAGTTTTTACATATTTAGATATAACTATCATTAAAAAAACTTCTCTTGTGTTCTATCTCTAAGCTTTGATTGTAACCTCCATCACTTATTCGTGCATATGTGTTCGAATTCAAATTTCCAAAAGTATGGTAAATGGGCCAATAAACTCTAATGTCAGAATTATTTCGCACAATGGTGGCTACCTCTGAAATTTATGACACATGTCTGAGGTTTGAACCCAACACTCCCACGATGTTAAAGAAAATATTAAAGCTACTAGAGTATGTTGACAAAAAAAACTCTACTAATAAAATAATAATATACATTTTTTTGAAATGTTAAGCTGATTAATTAACAAAAAAGTACATTATAGTTTGGTAAAAACATAGTTATGTAAATTAACTTGTAATAAAAAAAATGAGAAAATATTATTATTTAAGCAAAAAACAGAGAATGAGTTCATGAGGTTCGTTCTGCTGGTAGCTGACGAGAAAGACTGTAGGTGTTTGTCCAACGGTGAAACAGGTTCATTTATTGGTCATCTTGACTTGTAAATATGAACATTATGAGATGGCATATAGCTTTACCGATAGTGTCTGTGAGGAGATGAGCATAATATACGTGGCGGTGGAATCGTCGTATCATTCCTTTCCCTCCAAATGCTATACACTATTGTCTGAAAAGCAATAATTCTGACAGCAGAGACTCGGTTTTGTTCTTTATATTACTTACAAACAACCAATAAGTAATCTCTCAAGCCATGTTCTATAGTTGTCCTCTGAAGAGAGTTTATAATTACAGAAGACTTGGACATTGATAGCTAAGCCCGATTCTCTTGCAAATTCAGAATAAATCTCTACTGTGCCCCTAATCGATTCGGCTAATCCATAAATAATATCAGATTATTCACGAATCTCAAATGAGTTAATTAAATATTTTGCATATCGTGATAGAAAAACCTCGCCAAAGTATCTTTTAGTATTAGTAAACCTACAATTCTAATCTCATATCACTTTTAAAAAAAACCCTAATCCTACATCGTTTTCAAGTAAATAATTAATATATATATTATTAAAACAGGATCATTCAATAAAATAACAATATTTATATCGTATAATACTAAAAATGCCGTCGAAAATTAATTAAAATGCTAAGATATCATTAAAGTTAGTTTAGACTAAACTTACAATTTGAAACAAAATGTGGATCATAATAAGTTTTATACACTTAATCATATGTGATCATCTAGACATTAATTACCAAAAATTTGCTCACATCATATTAATCATTATATTTTATTTCAGCTTATTTTTATCAAACAAACAAAACAAATACATCATCCATATAATAAAAAATTAATTTTTGTCGTATATGAATGTTAAACTTGAACTAAAAAAACATAAACGATAATAAACCACAGGAAGCATGACTTAACTATATATATATAGTTTTATATATATAAGAATAGGAAGCATGACTTAACTAGATATATATATATATATATGTTAAAATTTTATCAATTTAATCAAGTTCTTTATCTAAATCTTATAATTAGACTGATATAATATTATAATATTTAAACTTAATCAAAGGTTAGTCAATATTTAGCATTCAATGGGGTGATAGGGTGGGATTGAATTTTATAATTTGTGGTTTTTTATGGATAATTTCGTTGCAAAATATTTGAGATTAAAACGATAGATTAGCTCATTTTATTAGAAATGAATTTTGAGACCACTGTGAGCAGGGTGAAAAGATAGATTAATCAATTTAGTTTAGGGAAATTTTCAAAATTACTATTTGGTATATACCACTTTTCAATAAGACAATTATAATGGTAACCATTTTTAAAAGTACAACATTTTTAATGAATAAAAGACAAATATATTTTTCATTAAAACATGTCAGCTATCTAGTAAATTTAAAAAAACGCTTAACTAATTTTTTTTATAAGGCTTTATAAATCTGGATTGTGATTTAATTACATAGATTGAATGAATTTTCTGTATCAAAGTCAAGATTCGGGATTAGTTGGGTTTTGATACAAGATCTATCCCGGTTATGAAAAAAAGCTATAATTCCTATTTTTCAAAATATTATTCTTACAAGATCAAATTTGCTTTAAATAAAAAACAATATGGAACCTTTATATAATTTGAAATACATTTAAATAACACCTAAAAAATCGCTAAATTCTTGTTTTTATTTATGTGGTCAGCGTTCCAAGAAAGAAACCTGACGCAAGCCTTCGCGTTCAAGGGATCTAGTACAAATATAAACCTCATCGTCGTTAGCATCAGAGGAACCGAGCCTTTCGATGTTAATGATTGGTGCACTGATCTCGACATCTCTTGGTACGTATATATGTTCTACATATCTATATGACTACATCAAAATAATTACTCTTCTTAATATATATATATATATATCAGTTATTTTCTAATTTAAATTTTAAACTAGGACGAGTTATAGAACGTTGGCAAAGTCCCCGCCGTGTTCTCGAGAGCTCTAGGCCTCTAAGAAAACGGATGGCTCAAAGAAATTATGCCTCTAGGAAACCAATATGCTTATTACACCATTAGAAAGAAGCTTAGGGACATGCTTGCCAGAGATAAGAACCTTAAGTTTATTCTAACGGGTCATAGCCTCGGGGGCGCAACAGCTGCTCTGTTTCATGGTCAGGATGAGCTACTTATAGGGGGACGAGGATTTTGGGGAGTATATGAAGGAAGTGGTGAGAAAACATGGAATAGAGTATCACAGATTTGTTTATGACAATGATATATATATGGTGCCTAGAATACCCTTTGACGACAAGGTCATATTCTCATTCAAGCACTATGGTTCTTGCAGTTACTTCAACAGTCCCTACAAAGGAAAGGTAAATTAAAGCATCACGATCCAATTTTTTTTTTTTTTGCCTTGCTAAATTATGAAAAAGGTAAAAGACTAAAAGAGAGTAGATTAAAATAAATTGAATTATCACATTAAAAAAACAATTTGCATATGCTATGATTTGAATTTTTTTCAAAACCAACATAAATTACAAAAAATTTAAAAGTCTCACATTGAAAATTTTTTTTTGAATGATAGTTTATAAATCTGTTATTAAATAATCCAAATGTTTGCCAACTACATGAAGAAAATCACATTTTGCAGATGTCTAAATTTATAAGTTTATATTCGATTTAATATAGATTTTTAATTGAATTATATAATATGAACGAATAAAATAAATTTTATAAATGATTTTAATATGATCAAAATTTTAAAAATATTTAACATATGTGAACCAATATATAATTTAAAATATTTTAAACATTTTCAATTGATCAAATATTAAAATATATTTTTTTATTTTTAATATAATTTTAAAATTAAACATTACAAATTTATCAATAAATAATTTATTATGCACAGGGCACTGGTTACTACATAGTTACTTAGATATTTTACAACTTATTCACCACATATCACAATGTCTATAGTGTCTTTATTAACTCCACACACTTATTAAATTCTCTTAATATGTTAAATAAGTTTTCTTATAAACTTATTTAACATATTTAATACCACTTATTCCAGTGTAAGCACCTAGAAAGAAGGTGATACTTCATATCGAGTTGTTAGGATATTAATAAGATCAGCTTTAAACATCTTTAATTTTTTTTTGTCAATTTATTCTAATAGCTTTAATATCATTTTAATATTACAGGTTGATGAGTTCGAACTCCACACATGTATCATGAATTTAAAAAATAATCATCATTATTACATGATTCCAACAAACATATTTAATTAAAACGGCGTAACATACTAAAACTTAAGGTAACTCATTTGCGTAAGATCGATCAATTACACGGAACGCTTACTTCCCCTACATGTAACAATTTTTAAACCATGTACATAAGATTTTTTTATAGTTAGAAATTAACTAAATAATATTTTCACTCTTTTTAATCTGATAGTTCTTTTAGTGTACTACTAAAACTACACAATGAGCCATGGCCAGGACTAAACTGACACTTAACTATCGATTCTTGGCAACTAATTCGTGGATATATTGACAATGAAATGTAAGTTTTATATGTACCATTATTTAATAACTATTCATCCTGACAAAAAGAAAAAAAGTAATTAAAGGAGATATGTTGAACTACAATTCTTGGTATATATTTATGATATAATAAAGAAAATTCGGATCCATTGAACTTGAATCTTTCTAAAGCAAACAATGCACCAATGAATTGACTATAACTAAATTGTTCGTTGTTGCTATATATATATATGCTTATGATCTCGAGTGATTGTTTTGCATATGGACGGTATAAGTAAAAAGGCATTGTACAATACAAGATAGAAAAATTGAGGTAAAGCTTATAAAATTAACAGATGATCAAACGATGATGCATATGGGATCGGTAAGTAAAGAGATTTGGTCCTCTCAAGGGATCAGTTCACCTCTTAACACCCCAAAGGGGCTACAAAAGGTGGAAAGGGGTAGACTCATCCCTCGGATTTTTACTTAAATAGGAACAACGTCTAACTACACATGTAAAGCACTTATACTTAGAATCAACAGCTACAACTATCAACGTATTACAAGCAGGAATAAGAAAACCAAAGAGTCGTTTTACCGTATTTTCTTGGAAGATGGGCAACAACTAGAATGTGTGGCATGTGAAGCAACCACTAAGCGAAGCTATCTTCTTCTTCCCACTTCTTCTGAAAGATAAAGCCTTGCCACGGGATGCACTTGGAGCTCCATTGTCTAACACCGACCTCCTCATCTCCTCCGCTTTCTTCTCTGCTGATTTCACTTTTCTCATTATTTTTTCCATTGATGATGTTCTTTTCTTTTCCAACTTCATCTGAAAAAAATATCTCGGACATTAGTTACTCCATGAGTAATGATACTCTCAAGCAGGTCTCTACCATATTGCAATGGACCCATTTATTAGAAGCTATTGATACCAGCTTTTTGTTTTTATGCTTAAAGCCTTAGTTTTATGCTTCAGGAAAAAAAAAGTAAGGATACAGGAAGAAAGAAAAGAACCTCGAGCTTCCTTATTTCTGCCTCGGCCTTAGCTTTCTGCAAATTTTCCCAAGATATGATTCTTGCTTCCTCGGTCTTCGCCCTACAAAAGTTGGGAACTTTCAGTCACAACCCCAAAGTCTAATTCATGTGTATGACAATAAACAACGCGCCCATTGGATTAACTGTTAACCTTGGGTCATATCATATATGTCATGCTTATTAAGATTCTATGATATAGTATAAATGGGGTAGTTTAAAAGTGGGATTATAAAAAAAAAATTCATATATAATCAGCTGAAAACAAGCCTTCCTGTTGCTCATATGATTCTCCAGAACTAAAAAAGAGTGATTAAATGAAGTATTTTAATTTCTGGTTAGTAACTTAGAACATACCATGTCAAGCCTTGAGGATCCCTAGCTTGTCCATGTAAGTGGTCTCGCATGTTTGAGCTATCTCCATGGTATAGTGCTCTGTGCCTCTTTGACCAGCGAGTTACAATTACTTTCTCATCAACCTGTAAGTCCTTGACTTCTGCTCGGTTGGAACGAGCATTAAGTATTTCCACAATTGATCGTGCTGTAGGAGAGGAGGGAGATAACGAAAACTGTCTCTCAGGGGATAAGCGGATGCTTCCCTCTGGGCTCATCTGTGTCGCCATATCCCTTCTTGAGACAGCTTGAGCATCAGTAGCAGCATCCTTAATACTCTCATGTATATCATCTGTACATAATGGTAACAAAGGTAGCTTATATAGAGTTGGAGATTATATTCAAAACCCAAAAGTAGCTTATATAGAGTTCATCTGAGTCTATACCTTGGGGTGATAACAACGACGGTGCAAGAGTTTCAGAGCAGCCATGAATGCTAACTGATCTAGCCATGCAATTATCGGTTTTTTGAGAAAATGCTGATGCAGTGGAACCTCTAGAACAGCCATTTTCTGGCAACACACCAGCTGAAAATGGAGAGCTTGCAGTCAAAAAGCCCCTGTTCCCACCGTGAACCATAGGAACAGCAGGAGAATAGAATGAATAATACGCAAGTCCAGGAGGCCCTAATGGACCGCTCTTTGATTTAGGCCGCCTCTCATGTGATGCTGCGAATGAACTTCGTGCAGCTCCTTCTCTAGCAAGAGGACTAAGTATCCATCTCTCTGCATCTTCCCATTTCGAAGGAACTGTCCTACCACTATACAAAGGTAAAAAAGCAGCATTGGGAGGACTTCTCCCACCGTTTGAACGTAATGCTACTCGCTCTGAGCTCCAACCCTTTTGCATACTATGCAGATAAGTGGGAGTTCCAGGACTAGGGAACACGCTTGATTTATTAGTTGAAACCGAAGCTCGCTTAACGGTTACCACTCGCGGAGACAAAGAGGTTACATTACTACTGAGATCCAACGAAGTAGTTCTATGGAAGTCTAGCTTTTTCGCCAGAGCTTCAGATCTTGATTTTCTTTCCTGACATTCTATAGAGAGATGAGATTAAAAACGGCCTAAGTAATCAAGTTACGTCTGCTAAGTACAACAAAACTCACCTCTAAGTGCTACAGAGAAAGAGCTCCTAGCTGAATCAAGATTCTGGATTTCATCTTCTTTATTCACTACAAACTCTTCTTTCCAAGCTGGTTTTCAATTGGAAAAAAAAAAAACAAGATACAAAAGTGAATAGGAGAACATTGGTTTCGAAATTCCAAAAGCATAATTGAACTATTTTTTGTCGCTTTCTTTCTTAGACAACTTTAATCAATCAAAATCACCTTTCACTTTATTTGATTTTCTAGAATTGCGACTGTTCTTCCACCCTGTTCCACGCTTGTCTGGATCTAGATCTTTACTGCTTGAGCTTACTCGTTGGTCTCGCTCCTGTCATCTCAAATCATGCGAACAAAAGTTACAAAAACAATTTTGCAAGATCTAATTTACAAGAAACGTCTACCATAATAATTTCTCAAAAAACTAGTGAATCTACATTGTTGTATTATTGTAATTAAAGTGCAGTTAAAGCTTAAAATGATATCGCTTCGTCATCGAAAGAAACAAATCTGTTACTGCGTCATTCAATGATGAACAGTGAAAGTGACGAAATTAAGAAAGAAAAAAATAGTTTTGCATGATTAGTATTTATAATGTCGTTAGTAAAATTCAGGAACTCAGATTTCAAATTTTTTTGCGATGAACAAAACAATACGGAAGTACCAGGGAGGGAGCGGAGACAAGAGAGTCGCGGTCGTGAGCGTCGGAGGTTGAAGAGCAGCGATCGACGCTGACGGAGGCGGAGGAAAAGAGGCTGAGATTAGATTCCGGTGTGAAAATCAAAGAGTCAGGGCTGGAATCTCGCCGAGATCCTCCAGAAGCCGTCGATCTCGACGGACGCTGGATCTCCGACGGCATTTGAGTCTTATGAGATACGAGTAACAGTTCTATGAGCTCTAGCTATGGAGGAGAGAGAGAAAGAGTGAAGGAGACAGAATGATGTGTGTCTTTGACTTGAGCGAAAGACTGAGAAAAGAGAAGAAAAAGGACAAATTTTTACACTATTCTTTTTACACTCATTTTTTACACTCATTTTTAAGCATCTTTTGGAGCGATTTTAATGAAGTGTAATTTGTACTTAATGTGTTTTGGTTTTTTTTATATAATAAATGATAAAGAAACTATGATAATTAGGAAATGATAAACGATAAATTTTTTGTGTGGTCTACTTTTATTTGTTGACATAAAAAAAAATAAGAATTTATTAAATGTTAAATAGTTGGAAGTCCAGTGGTAAGTGAAGGCGGGAGTCCCTTCACTTGAATTCGAGTCTCTGATAGTACTTTATATGATGGGATCAAGTTGTGTAGCTACCTCTGAAATTTCCAATATCACTTTACAGTCGGGGTTTGATCCTTGTACTTATCCATATTGAATCACTTACACGTATAAATATGGTATAACAGCGCTAAAACAAAAAAACGCTAAAACAAAAAAAATGTTCTTTTTTTCTAGCTGCCCAAGACCTTAGAGCGTCAGAGCTAATACAATTTCTTATAATTAAAAAATAAAATAAAATTAAAAACCAAAGTGAAAATCAGTTCTTAAATAAAGGTTACAAGAATTTTGTAAGAAAATGTTTCCACAAGTGGTATTTAACCATTTGTCAACTTTTCAAAAAATAATTAATTAACTATATTATATTAAAATATTAATATTTTTTATAAAAAATTTTATCAAGTCTCTTAACTTTAGAAATGGTCTTAGGCGCCCAAATTCTCTTTATATACACTTTTATAAACGTTTGTATTGTGCATATTTATATATAGGAATTATAAATGTTCTTCTTACTATTATGACTTTCTTTCTTGTAATATAAAATCACATCTGTCAATTATAAAAAATTAATAACTTGCTCAAATAATATTTAAGTATGGTACTTCAAAACTAAATATATATGAGTATTGTTTATGTAAAATTCTATAATTATCTTCTGAGATAACATCTATTATTCTATGTATTTAATTTGAAATACATAAAACAATATTTTATGTTAAAAATCTTTCTTCCAAATTACGATTTGTATTTAACTCTTTAGAAATCCTGATTAATAATTCCATTGATACATATATGTTGATAAATACACATGGTTATGTTGGTTAATTTTATAATATTCATTTATATCCCATGAAAATGTATTTATTTCCATCCAATATCTAGAGTTTCCAAAAACATATTTTAAAACCATCAATTCTTTAGAGATTATATCTATCATGTATTATATTTTTAGAGATTTTTATATAAATATCATTATAGTAAATCATATATGTCAAGTTTTTTATTGCCACTCTAATAAATAATTGAAAAGTTGTTGCATCTACCACATCAGAATTTCATATTCATCTTTTTCTCACAAACATCCACCACATAGTTTTTTTATTCATCTTTTTGAAAATAATGCATATATTTCATCAGCATCCAAATATAGTGTGGTTTAAATGCGTTTAAATGTGGCTAAGTTGACCCAAAAAATGCGTTTTTACATTTAATTATTAATTAGTATTAAAATTTAATTTAAAATATTCAGTTTTAAATCTAACAACTTATATATATTAAAATAATCAAAATTAGCAACTTTATTACAAAAAGAAAAAATTAGTCACTCAAAACACTAGAAATAGTTAATCAAATATTCAGTCATTTATTTTATACCATATATTTTTTACCATTCATATAATATATTATATTGTTTTTTAATATCATTTGCAGTTATTGGACTGTTTGATTTTATATTTATATAAATGTAAAAAATGTTATAAAAGTAAATTTTATGATAATATACTCTTATTTTGTGATTTCATAATTTTTTGAGACATAATATATTGAATGTCTTATTTAAATAAAATTGCAATATTTTTCAAAAAATGTACTTATCTTAATATACTTGAAAAAAATCTTATATATATTCCATATGAGATTGATTATAAAACCAATGATCACAAATCAGTTTTTATCCACTTGGATTCAACAAGCCGACACAAATGCATATTGCAGATACATGTGGTCTTCTTGCATTGAATGAGTGAGAAGAATCTTTGTCTTCTTCTTACCTCTAACAACCATCTTGTCTCAAGTAGTACGCTGTTATTGCCTTCAGCTTCCCATTTAAGTAGTTCTTTTCTACCTGAAAACATTGGGGCTTGCTTGTTAGACAAAGGTTACTAAGAGCATAAATATTGTGCAATATAAATATCAAATCACATATATTCTTCATCAACGTAACAAGACGACAACAAATCATTGGCTTTTATGTGACGGTAAATCATCCTCAGAATCTATCCAACATCTTGGAATGCCTTTCTAATACCCAAACAATATGCTAAGAAAGCGATAAGAAAAAACACTTGCCTCAAGTGACCATGGAGGAGACGTTGATAAGGCTAGCTCTGCCAATTGGTTAATATCAACATTTCTTGGAAGAAACATAATGATTGTCGATGCGATATTCATAGCAGCCTTGAATAGAGCGTTTCTGCAACATTTCAGGAACAGTGAATATATATTTCTTACCATAGAAAGGGATTAAGAGCTCATAAACTATTAACACGAGAGATATACCCGTCACGAGGTCTCAACATTGTCTTCATGTCATACGTACTCGCTTTAAGATAATCAGGGCCTCCCCATGGAGGCGATAAGAACACAGTGTCTGCCTGCACAATGGAGTAGTTCTTAACGGCTACATTTTAAGACCAAAACAAAATTAAGGAGAGTGAAGGAAAAAAAAACCTTCAAGTTATGAGCCAAGTCGAAGAAGTCTCCCTTCACAAAGTCGATTTTATCAGCAACACCATATATGGCAGCATTATGCTGTGCGAAATCAAGTTTCTTTGGATCCAGATCAATTGCAATTACACAGAGACTCCTAAAATGGCACAACACAGCAGAGGATGAGTGTAATCGGTTGAGAAATCTTTGTGAAATTCAAATCTTTATAGTTAAGAAAGTGTATTTTTCAGTTACTTTGAAGCGAACTGAATAGCATTTCCACCAACTCCTGTAAAACAATCAATGACTATGCTTCCATTACAGCGCCTGGCATGATGCTTAGCTATAGGTTCAGGAGTGACAGAAAACCATCCTTCCTCATCCATTTTGATGCCTTCATCAACTCGAGAGAAGAGGAGATATCGTTGGCACCAATACTTGCCAAGGATATCAGGATATTCTTCAACAACACCTTTCGTTTGACTACCTGCTCACAGAAGAATCTAAAAAATCTTAATAACCAACCAGATGCAGCTATAAGAATTCAGAGCTATATGTATACAAACCTGTGTTGGAAAAGGAGAAAATCTTTTTGGCTCGAGTTCTTCTTGTCTTCTTTTTAGACTTCTTAATGTAATTGACAACATATGAACTATTTCCGTCTTCTCCGAGAGTAGTAATATCCAAAGATTGATTTCCGATGGAAATTTCTTTGTATGTATCAATCAAACTGGAAACAAGTAAAATGTTAGAAGGCTGTTGTTAATGAGACACAACAAGAGACAGAAAATGTTTCATAGATAAGGCATTTAATATTTCAATATAACTAGGGCTTTATATCAATAGCTTCAAACAAGAGCATTGCAAACACTCTTAAACTAAAGTTGTACCAAAACAGCTCTTCTTGTTGTCATGCCTCAGTATTGCAACACGAGTTTGCATATCAATGCTAAGATTGAGACATACTAATTAAAACAACAACGAAGTGATCAGTGGCTATAAGACATAATAGAAGATAATGCCATGATAAGAAAAAAAAAAACAGAAGGAAGAAATTATGTTGAAGTATAATACCTGCTAACTTCCTCCAGTGATTTTGTTTCACATTGACTTTGACAAACTCCACCAAGATCATCAGATTTTTCACCAGGAGCATCGGCAGATCCAGATCTGAGCAGATCATCATGTGGCTTCTCTGTTGTCTTATTACCAAAAAGAAAAGAACGAATCACACTAAACAAACAAAATCTCCTGAATTTTACAAGAAAGATAAAAAGTAGGCATCCCTCATTCACCTCTATATCCAATTCATTCAAGTAATGGGTTTCGTAGCTACTAGCTAGATGCTCCATCCCAAGTGGTGGCTGCCATGTAGACTCTTGTGTCTTAACGTTGTAAAAATAACTTCGTCCATAGAAAGAATCCCAGTAGACGTTCCATTCACTAAAGTCATGATCATCACCGAGTTCGTAGCTCTGAGAATCTGTTGTCTGTAATGTCAACACAGAATCTTCATCTTCATCTTCATCTCCCAAGTAACAGCTCCCTAAAATGTCATGATTCTCTTCTTCGACTGCAATTCTTTGAGCACAATCGTTTTCTAGACACGGTCTATCATCCTCCTCATCAGCAATATCATGATCTGAGGAGCAATCAGACACCAAATTAAGAGGGGATGCAACATCCTTGTCTTCTTCATCGAACAGAACATTAACTTCGTCTGATCGATCCTTGTTTCTTTTCTTTTGGTGGAATCTTGTTCTGTTCTTCCACTGCAAGAAGTAGTTGCAAAAATTCTCAACATGTAAACTAACTAAAAACATAAAACTTTGATAAATGGAAGAAACAGCTACCTCCTTATTTGTTTGAAAAGAAACCGGAAGACCCAAAGCCTTCATCTCCTTCATCAATCCCATGTCTTCAGACATTTTTTCTTTACCAAAAAAAAAAAAAATCAATCACCAATCTTGAAATTACACAGACTAAAAGTTGTCCAAAAAGCTAAAAGTTGTTCGTGGAAGAGAGGAACCAGACGAGAATGTGTCGACCCATCTTCCCTGAGTATTCAAAGAAAGGAGAGAATCAGAAGAAGATAAAAGATCGAATTCTCTTATAACAGTGATGAGTGTGAAGAGATATAACCATAGATGGATTTGCGTAAGCTTGAAGAGAGAGCCCAGAGCTTTGATTGCTACACCTTCTTCTTCGCCTCCAACCTTTCCCATTCTTTCAGGAATATGTAAGAAATCGAAACCTCGCTCTAACAAGAATTATGAGATTCTAGAGATCGGAGAAATCGCCGCTTGAGCTACTTCCAAGAGAGCAAAAGCCACCGTCGAGGGAATTTTGCTTTTATCGCGAACGATGACGTTTAGATACGTGTGTTGTTTAGATTGATTTAATAAAACGGCCCCGTTTATAATTTTGTGTTTATTCCCAACTTTTTAAGAACAAAGTACAAGTTTACACAATATAATTTTGGGTTTAACTAACGGGAGACTGTGAAAAACATACAGACATGTACAAAATTAACATTAACAATAACAAACGGATGACTACGAAGCTAATGTGTGTATAGGTAATATAGCAAATGGGTTAAAAAAAGTGTGACAAGTATAAATAGTATTTCGTTGATAGTGAATAGAAGGTTGTGAATGGAAGTCGTGGGATGGACTGGAATTGGGCAAATGTGAATGGAATTAGATAAACGTTACCATTCAAACAAAATGTAATTAGTGAAATACAACATCATACTTTTCCAAAAAAAAAAATTGTTTATTCAATTTTTTTTAGAATACGGCATATGTTTCATCCTGCATCCAATTATGGTGTGGTTTAAGTGCACTTTTAATTTAATTATTGATAATTATTAAAACTTAATTTAAAATATTCAGATTTTAATCTAACGGATTATATATATTAAATTAATCAAAATTTTCAACTTTATTACATATTAAATCTAATATTCAGTCATTTATATTATAACATATTTATTTTACCTTTCAAAAATTTGTTTCATTTTATATTTCTATAAATGTAAAAAATGTTATAAAACTAAATTTTATGATAACATAATTTTATTTAAGATTTCATAAAAAAATTGAAACAAACAATATATTAAATTTCTTGCTTAAATAAAATTTTAATATTTTCAAAAAATGTACTTATCTTAATATACTTTCAAATATATATATTATACCCTTTTGTATTAATTATTTAAATAAAAAATTTAATTTATATTTATACTAATATTATTGATTCTGTATGGCTTGTTGAATTTATACCAATTAAATTAATTAAATTTCACTAACTTTTAACTAAAACACTCCAAATGAGACAAATATATGAAAATTTAATTACATATGAAATGGCTGTTATAGTATTTGATTAAAAATAATTGTGTTATAATATAAGAATTCTTAAATTATTCATATAAATAAAACCAAAAAAAAAAATATTTAATATAAATTAAATTAAAGTATGAGTAATAATTTAATTTAATAAACTTTAAAAAATGTTAAAAGGGTATATTTGATTACCATACATTTTTAAAAAAAAATTATAGCTTAATATATTTCAAACTATAGTCTGTAGTATGCACTGTTAGTTATTTTTTTACCAATCAAACACTTATTTCGTATTATAAAATATTTTTTATCATTTAAATATTATTATGGACCGTTTATTTTATAAAAATTATATATATTTTATTTTTTGCTCGTACTGCATTTAAAACATATTACATTTTTAATTCATTTTTTTTGCATTTTTAAATATGTAGTTATCATTCGAAACTTAAATATAGAATTCAAAATTGTCTATTTGATGATGATAACTTTTGATATGAAAAACAATGGTTGACTTAGTTGAAGAAAATGACCTAATATACCTGAAAAACAATGATAAAAGAGAAGTAATGTGTTTCGTTTTTATAGTTCAAATTTTTGTGTTATATGCAAAAAACAAAGTACTTTTGGTTGCCAAAGGAAACAAATTACTTTTGAGGAATTTTATATAAGATGTAGTAACCTAATCAGTAAACTAAATATTTTATATTTAATTTAAATATCTTAATTAAATTGAGTTTTATGATTGATTAGATTGTTAAGATGAGAAAAAAATATATATAAAAATTTTTTTGTTATGACTTGTTGAGTCTAAAAGAAGAAAACAAAAATGATGAAAGAAAATTCTTCTAACATTATTTTAAATTTTACCAATCAATAAAAACATATAAAAAGAAGAGTAAAATATAATTTTTTTATCACTAAAAATAAAAATAATTTTTTTAACTCAATTGCTTCAATTGGGGTGACCATATTTTTAAAAAAAAAAATTGTGAAAAATTATGATAAAAATTTTGTTAACTGTTAGACATATGGTCCTACTCCATTCCTCATTTTTCTTCATGAAATAAAGAATGGATGAAGAAACAGTTTCCTCTTTAATATTGATGAGAAACCAGTGTTTTCCAATAATTATTCATTTATTATTTTTTTCAAATCAATCATTCAAATGAAATTTTGTTCATTTTTTCCATCTTTTTGGTTCATTAAATGGTCACCAATAACCAAAACAAGTTGATGAAAATTCTCAATCATTTTGCACCCACACTAAAGTGACAACTCAGTTTTCATATTTGTCTTTGTTATTAAAAAATATTTGCATATAGATAGGAAAAATACTTCTTTTATGTATTCAATTAAATATTCAACTATGTTTTTGAATTAAAAATCATATAGATTTTTAAAAAAAAATTATCCAATGTGTGTTTTGGCCAGTGAAAATTTAAATTTTTTATCGGTCAAACCAATATAATTATCATTTTTTTTGTTAACCAACCATTTCACTTGAAATTTTAATCAACTATAACTGTTAGCTAACATTGAGATTAAAATGGTGTGGTAAACAATAATTGATTTTATTTTTATCAACATAGAAATTGATTTATTTTCTAATATTTTTTAAAAAATAAATGAATTTTAATTGTTTTGGATACTTTTGACAATTTAAAAAATTATAGAATTGATTCAAAAATAAGAAAACTGATTTATATGATTAAAATGGCTTGATCAACAATAAGTTGAAAAATATTTTTGATTGATGAAAGATTATGGTTTTTTTTGAATAGAAATATGGATTTTTAGCGTTTTAAATATATTATTTGTTAGAAATAAATATCATCTTTAATTTAGAAAAATCTTTTAAAATACCACTTTATTTATGATTTAAATATAATTTTAACAAAACTTAAATATCAGTAATACACACATCACTTTTATTGGTCATAGTTCTATCAACAAAAAAAAGAAAATATATTTGTTTTTAAAATTTACAAAGTATCATACCCTGTAATTAAATTTTATAGTTGTCATTAGGATGATATATATGGGATGGTAAAACTCTAAAAAGAGTGAAGACAATTTACATTTTTTTTAAAAAAAAAGTTCCTAAAAAAATGACGACGTTCTTTGTGTTAAAAAAAAAAAATGACGACGTTCATTGATGCTTGTTTTTGAGTTTTGTGTTTATTCCTAATTTTCCAGAACAAAATTACAAAGGTCTAATTCTACTAATTGAACTTTTACGGTGTGAATTGTAAAAATAGAAAATCTTGAATGGCTAGACTTATAAATCTGATGGAGTTGGAGAGAGAAACCACGGTTTCAAACTCTCTGAAGTCGGAGAGAGAAAAGAAGAAATTATGCAATCGGAGATGGCGAAAGACACGGCGGCTCCGGAGAAGTCGCCGTTTGAGCTACTTCAAGAGAGCAAATCGTCTGTCGAAGAAATCGTCGCGAGAATGCTCTCCATCAAGAAACAAGGAAACCCCAAATCCGAGAATCGCGAACTCCTCACTCAGATGTTTCTCAATTTCATCAATCTCCGTCAGGTTATAACGGTTGAAACCTTTTAGGGTTTTTTTCCCCTTCTGCTATTAATCTTGACAACAACTTAGGAGATTCGTTTTTCTTTAGCAGGCGAATCGTGCGATTCTGATGGAAGAAGAGAAAGTGAAGGCTGAGACGGAGTTAGCAAAATCTCCAATGGATTTCACGACGTTGCAGCTTCACAATCTGATGTATGAGAAGAGTCATTACTTCAAAGCTACAAAAGCTTCCAGAGAATTCAAATCTAATTATCCCAACATCGATCTCATATCCGAACAAGACTTCTTCAGAGACGCTCCTGAAGCAATCAAGTCTCAAACTCTTTCAAACGATAGCTCCCATGATTTGATGCTTAAAAGACTCAACTTTGAGCTCCATCAGGTAACAATTTCTCTGTCTTTTGCTTCAATGTGCCTACTTTCATTTTAATGTTTATGTTCTAAATCAAATGTTTAACCTTTATGCATTCTTATAATTCAGCGAAAAGAACTATGCAAGCTTCGAGCTAAGTTAGAACAGCATAAGAAGTGTTTGCTGGAAACTAATGCAGAGCGTAACAAGTTTCTGTCAAGTCTTCCACTGCACCTCAAATCTTTAAAGAAAGCGTCTTTGCCAATACAGAACCAGTTGAGTTTGCCGAATCCGAAGAAACTAAAGTATCATAATCTAGCTGAGCTTCTTCCTCCACCGCTTTACGTCATCTACTCACAGTTCATGACACAAAAGGAAGCTTTTGAAGAGAACATAGATATTGAGGTAACTGGGAGTCTTCAGGATGCTCAAACTTATGCTCGGCAGCAAGCAGAACAGAACTCAGGTTAGGAATTGTTAGACTGTAGTTAATGTAAGAAGTGAATGGAGTGCTTATTATGTATGTTCAATCATATAGAGAGTTCAAGATTGGAGGATGATGATGATGGGAAAAGGCAAAGGAAGCGACCTAAGAAAGAGAGTTTTGAGGATGCAGAATTATATCTAGAGCATCCTCTCAAAGTTGTTCTTCACGTTTTTGAAGATGAGATTCCGGATCCGAAATCCCATAAACTTGTCGTGCTCAAGTTCGAGTACTTGTTGAAGTTGAATGTTGTATGTGTTGGAATTGAAGAGCCTCAGGATGGACTAGAGAGAAATATCTTATGCAACTTATTTTCAGACGATGCTGGACTTGAGCCTCCTCATCAGGTACATATATGTGGCTCACGTCTGTTTTATACCGACTATTTTCTTGAAAGCATACATACTCACTTTCTGTGTTTATTCAGTCAGCGAAGCTCATTCTTGGCGATGATCATGCATTTGATGACAGCAGAAGATCGAGGCCATATAAGTGGGCACAACATTTGGCAGGGATCGAGATTTTACCTGAAATGTCACCGTTTGTAACTGGCAAGGATACCCAAAACAGTGATACAGCTACTGTGTCTGATCACCACAATGTGCAGACTGTTCTGCAGAGAATACGACTCAGAAAAAGGCTAAGCTAACACTTGTGTGAGTCACACACTCTGTTTTATACATCTTTTGATTGTAGGAGAACTATGGTAAGTGATAGTATGTGATATTTGTAAGCCAGTTAGTTATTTGTATCTGTATTGGAAGACTTTCATGGATGGTATTTGCAACTCTTCACACATTGTTAGGTTGTAATGCGACAACGAGAACAATGGAACAGAATGATGAGAGTGACTCCGACATCTGAGTCTAGTTTAGGCATAGCAATGTCAAAGTAAAGAGATTCTAAGGGTGGGCACGGTACTTGTTACCCGTCCGACTCGGCCCGTCAAGGCAAGTACTTGTTTGAAACAAGCCGGGTATCAAGCCCATTTAAAGATTACCCGCAAGTAACAAGTCGAGTATCAAGTCTTCAAAAAAAAATTAATACCTGGCCTGTTACCTGCGCTGTACCTGTTACCTGCAAGTATTCGCGAGTTACCCGTAAATTACTCGCAAAATACCCATAAATACCTGCAAAAACCCGTTAAAACCCGTAAATATCCGTAAGTATCCGCGGGTAACAAGCCGGGTAACGGGTAACGGGTAACAAGTAAGGAGTAACGGGTATTAAAAATTTTGCAGGTACTTGTTCTTGCGGGTACTTACTTTCGCGGCTATCAAGTACGGGTACAAAAATTGTTTACCCGCAGGGTAACGGACCGGGTATCAAGCCCACCAAAAATGGTGGATATTTGACCCGTACCCACCCTTAAGAGATTCTGATGATCCCTGTGTATGAATATTGAGAGAGATTACAGTTTAAAAGATGAGAACGCAATTCAACTAAACACCTATTCAGGATCATTTATATCTACTAAAGTATGAGCACAATGACTTATCCTCCACAGGTTTTTACTGTGGGCTTCCTTGAAGATTTGTCCTTCATCTCCATCTCCATCTCCTGTTAATAAGCCTTAAACTTTGGAGCAGAGTGCAATAAAGGCAGTTGTTTCAGTCGTAAGATACGGTTTTGGAGTCGAATAAAGCTTAATTTGTGGCTCTCTGAAATCATCATTTATCCATTACAAGACATTATAAATGGGGAGGATTTAATTCTCTGGTTGCAGGTGAGGATTGCCGGTAGGAACTATGATCGGTTAAAGTCAGCATTTGGTAGCAACATAGTGTAAAAATGGAATAAGAGTACCTGATTCTTTTGTACTTTCACCATCTCTGCCGGATAACATTAGACATATATACCATGAGAAACTAACAGGAACGAATGTCGCATATGAGCAGATGTCGCTGTGTGGTCGGTGATCAAGATTCAGACATTTAAAACGCAATAACTCATAGTCCTTGTCAAAGAAGTGGACCAAATCCTTTTCACCTCTCTGGTCTCATCCTGGAATCTACTTTTCATGAACTGATGCGTGCTTAGAGGTAATAAAAAACACAGCTGCAACAGAAGTAACTTTGACAAGAAAATGAGAGAAACATTACAGAATATGTCCAAGGGTGCAATAAATGCAACTTCCCCTTCTGCAGGATTAGGTGTTTTATTGAACGTTTTTTTTTGTCCCATAAGATTAGTGTCACATAAATTAAATTAGAGAACCAAGGGCAGATAAGAAAAAATACTCTCCAGAAAAGGACATGTATGCTTATGCATCTCTCTCTGATCACTTCCTAAAAGGAACAGAAAGCTTGACATACAACAGTGAACATTTGGCACAGAAGCCTAAAACAAGATAAAAGGAAGATGCATGATTTCATTCAGAGACTTTTAAGCCAGATTACATTTGGTACAAAGACTTAAAATATAAGCAATCAAGAATCACACTAAACTCAATCAAGAATCACACTTAAGCCAATCTACTCATTACTAACTTAAGTTGAAAGCCCATGTAATTTAATATGGGATCAGAACCGATCTATGTTATCTAACTAGATTCAAACTCAATAAAATAAAAAAAAGTTGATCCATCGAAGTTATGTCTTAATCTAAAAAATTGGTTATGCCGATCCATGCCCAATATTTTGAGATTAACGATGAAGGAGTCATTATTTTGAGGTGACGTGTATTATTAAGGGTGGGCAAGAATCAAGTTCTCGCTTTTTTTGGTGGGCTTGATACCCGGCCCGTTACCTGCAAGTAATTATTTTTTCGACTCGGATTCGATACTCGTAGAAGCAAGTACCCGTAAATTCAAGTATCCGTAAAAAAAACAATACACGTTAGCCGCTACTTGTTACCCGCGGGTACATACAGGTATTTGCAGATTTTTGCAGGTTTTTGCGGATATTTACGGGTATTCAACGGGTAATTGACGGGTACATGAGAGTAACAGGTACGGAGCGATAACGGGCCATGTATTAGATATTTTTTGAAAACTTGATACCTGACTCGTTACTTGCGGGTAATCCATAATTGGACTTTGATACCAGATCAGTTTTAAACGAGTACTTGGCTTGACGGACCAGGTACGAAGTGGGTCGGACGGGTCGGGCGGATATCAAGTACTTGTGCCTACCCTTATCAGTATTATGGACTTTAAATCCAGATTATATGTTGGAAATCATTATAAGTAATAATATATAATAGATTTAAGTCAATTTTTAATTGATTTTGGATGTAAGTTAATATTATTAATTTACAAATGTGGCTTTGATCACTATTACGCAGTTACCGCAATAAATGCATTTCTATCTCACTTTATAAAAGGAATAGAAGACTTGACATACAACTGCAAACTTTTGGCATATAAAGTCTGAAACAAGTGAAAAGAAATATCCATGATTTCAGGCATGAAATCAACTCCGACATAGTTTAATTTGAGTGAAGTTAGTGGAGTTGGTAAAAGTACAGAAGAAGTGTCATATCATTTGTTTATAATGATGTAAGAACAACTGGTGTAAGTTTTATGGAAGAATCGAATGTAGATCAAATTCTCTTTTACTAAAAACTCATATACGTTTGAAGTAGAGTGAAATAATATCAGCGTTTTCTTAGGAAATATAATTGCATGTTAAAAAAGCTAAATCGATGTGTATATATAAAATATAGAATGGTGGAGGAAAATAAGATTTTTGATTACAAAGGTTTATGGGGCTCTTGAGATTTGTATTATCTATCTCAACCCTGAAAAACTGAAACTATAAAGAACAATGACATAAAAATAGAAAAATTATACACAAAGTAGAACGAAGCCATATTTTCTTTAATCTTAATTTGTATTTTCAAATATGTTTATGTACTTATTCTCAACAACAAAACCAAACAGTTCGTAAAAAAAACAGAAAAAAGCAAAACATAACTACATATCCCTAAAAGTTCTTAAACATGATTATGAAAATCAACCCAAACTGAGTTAAATCAAATAAGTACTTAAAATGGATCAAATCTAACTCTAAAACTTAAGAATAAAACATCATACGGTTTTACTTGATTTTTAAAGTGATATCGCCTTGGCCTCCATTGCCTCTTTATGTGCCATGTAAAGTTTTCGTCTTCTGTTGTACTTTAAAAGCCTAGAAATTTTTTTTCTATTAGCATTAAAATATAGAATGTTTGCCAGAAAACCCTAAATAAGCATCAGTTATACATCCCTAAGAATTACATTTTTTAAATCTTCAAAATACAAATTACTAACACTTTAAATTTGGAGACATTTTTACTCTCACTAAACCCATCAAACCAAAAAAATTACATTTGCACCAATCGACTCCACATAATTTATTGCTCTGCTGAGGAAGAAGACTCAACAAAAACGATTTATATATCTTGTTCTTTTTTTTTTAGAATCTCATAAGCATTGTCTACAACATCTTCATTGGTATCTCCATTTTCCTTGAAAACATCACTTTAATCTCTGGTTTACACTCCGACCCAACATCGTGAAACTCCAAAGTCACGGAATAGAGTTAATTAAATGGATATATGAATTCTTCGTCTTCAGTGAGGAAAAGATCGACGGAGGGGATTACATCGAGGGAGAAGGAACATATTTATTTTGGTTATAGTTGTTTTTTTTGTCATATAATTTAATAATTTTAGTATTTATTTTAATATTGCGGAATACTAAATTCAAATCTAAAATATGTATAATAAATTTTAGAACTAATCACTATTATATACATGATTCACATTCGTTATATCTGTTATAAATAATAAAATAATAATTAAAAATATAATTTGTAGTTTTATACTATCAAAACAAAATCACTATTTTGAAAAATAACATTGTCTTTACATGATGCCATTGTAAATTATAGTTTCAGTAAATATAATAATGTTAAATCAATTTCTAACTTATTTACTCATAATATTTTTCAATATATTTATTTTATAATAAATATAAATACAAGTTTCTTTTTTCTCTCATAACAAAAGCTTATAAAATGATTTACTTTCTTTCAACTTTTTCAAACATTATATTAGATTTGTAATTATTTTAAATCATTATTATAAATTAGTATTTAACTAAAATTGATTTATAAAACTTAAAATGAAAATTCTATGATTTACATATATATATGTATATTTCATTAGAATAATTAATTTATTTAATCAATTATAAATATAATTAATTAACTTCGAACACTAATTTTATAAATTATAAAATAAAACTAAATTAAATGTACACAAAAAACATCACAAACTCATGTAGTTTCAACATACTTTAAAAGTGAATTTTATAAAAAAAATAAATATTAATGAAATTTTAATTTATAAAATAAAATTTTTTTGAAGTTTGAATATTTAAAATTAGAGATATATATTTAGCTTGATAAAAAAATTTAGTAAATATATATATATTATTCAACTATATGATGGAATGGGTTGGAATTGATATTTTTTACGATACAGTCTTTTATGGTTATTCTATCAAATTTGCAAAATATTTTTAAAAAGAAATATTATAAGAATAAATATTCAAATTTATATTAATTAAAATTTATTTTATAAAAAGAAGAATTATAAATTTAGAATATTAGAAGCTATATCTTTATATTTTAACTTATAAAATAATTATTAAAACTTTGTCATCACTATCACTATGTAACAAAAAATAAATGATGTCGTTAAATATCTTGACGGCGGAGAGTTAATTTACTGTTTAAAATGAAAGTATATTTATTAATGTGAGGGTGAAAAAATTTCGAAGTTTAAAGTGTTTAAAATTTATACTTTAAATGTTCCTATATATATATATATAAATAAGTAACCATTCAAAACAAGTCATCAAACAAAATTAATAGTTTTTGTCAAGTTAAGTTGATTATACATTTACACTTGCGGTCTAATCCCAACAACATTATGCTTTCCAGAAAACGAAAAGATAAGTCGCAATGGTTTATGTATGAATTACGTCTTGTTAAACACAAAAAGACCTTAGATAACATATATGTCAAAATCAGATATAAAAATGTTTTGTGGTTTATGTTCTAGTAAAGTTCTTGAGCCAACCTTCGCTCCAAAATCTGGTTTATAAAAAACAAGTAAGAATTTGATTACAATCCCTCGATGGATGGACTTACGATCTCATGCAGCGAAAAACCTTTACAATCTTACCTTTAATCTCCACATTATAAGATTATGGACACAAAATTTATTATTTTAAACTTTGTACATTTTTTAGATAAATCATGGAACTCTCTACACTTCCATTGATGTAATAGTTTCAGTCAAAAAATTCTAAAAACTAATTATTTTCATAATAAATTTTAGAAATTGTCTAATGTTAAAAATATTTTTCAAAGTTGTATTTCAAAGTGCCGGAATTATATGACACAGTGCTGACTACCTCTAAAATTCATGATACATATCTGAGGTTCGAATCCAACACTCCACAATGTTTAAAAAAATATTAAAACCACTAGTATATATTGACAAAAATAAAAGTTGTATATCAAAGTTGAACCGAACCACAATGATCCATACACTACAAGAAAAACACGTAATTTCCGACGGCAGATTCCGACAGGTAAAAATCCGTCGAAAATTTCCTCATAAACTGAGGGAAAACCGACGGTCTAAACCGACGACTTTCTGAGGGACCCTTACTGACGGATTTACGATAGTTTTACATCGGATTAAGGTGATGTTGGAAATCCGTCAGAAAAAAACCGACGGAATTCCCTCGGTAACCAATTTTCCAGCAATCCGTCGGAAATCCGTCACTAATTTCCGACGGATTATCAACGGAATAAGGGGCCGTTGGCAATCCGTCGACAATTAACAACGGATTTCCAACGGAATCCGTCGAAGGGTATTTTGCATGTTAAAAAACAGGTGTGTAACTGCGGGGTTGGTACATTCCGATGGATTTCCGACGATCATCTGATAACACTTTCGAACGGAAATCCGACGGAAGTTTTCACTATATATATGATCGAACGCTTCAGTTCATTTTCACATTTCTACAAACACTTGTAAGTTTTCTAAAAATGAATAGATATTTTCGTTCTTGGATAGACGAACCAATGATGGATGAGGAGTCCAACCTTTTGAGAGATGATTATGCTCGAGGTATATGCGAGTTTATGGATCTGGTCGGGAGAAATCAACATGGCAAAAGAAGTGGTAAGATCAAATGTCCATGTTCTATTTGCGAGAATAATATAAATGTTAAGATTGAGATAGTCTGGAATCATTTATGCCAAAATGGATTTACCTCGAGTTATAAGATTTGGTATTTACATGGTGAAAGAAACTCTGAATATGGTAGTAGTGGTGCACAAGGTTTTCCACATGGTATAGAAGAAAATAGAAATGAGGAAGATGTAGTGGTTGGTACGGTTCAAATGGTGCATGATGCATTTAGAGAAAACGTTAACCCGTCTGGCGATGATAGGTGTCGGGTTGAGGAACCTAATGTAGATGCGCAAATTTTTTTTTATATGTTAGACGCAGCTAACCAATCACTATATAGCGGATGTAAAGAAGGTCATTCACCGTTATCAGCAGCTAGTAGGATGATGAATATTAAAACAAATTATAATTTATCTGAAGATTGTGTTGATGCTTTTGCTGATTTTGTGAAAGATATCTTACCGGAAGATAATCTGTCACCAGCATCATACTATAAGATGCAGAAACTTGTCGCTGGTTTAGGTTTGCCCTATCAGCTGATAGATTTTTGCATTGCAAATTGCATGATATATTGGAGAGAAGATGAAAACTGTAAAATGTGTAGATTTTGTCGTCATCCGCGGTTTCAGGAATCAAGTGGTAGAGCTTCCATTCCATTTAAATGTATGTGGTATTTACCTTTAAAAGATATGTTGAAACGGCTCTATCAATCTCAATGAACCGCTAAAGCAATGAGATGGCATGCAGAGCATCGTCAATACGGTGAGATGATTACACATCCTTCAGATGCAGAAGCGTGGAAACATTTTCAATCGGTGTATCCTGATTTTGCTTATGAGTATTGCAATATGTACATTGGTTTATGTACTGATGGTTTCAACCCATTTGGAAAGCATGGACGACAATATTAGTTGTGGCCAGTATAACACCTTATAATTTGCCACCAACTATGTGCATGCGTAGGGAATTTTTGTTTTTATCCATTCTAGTTCCCGGACCAAATCATCCAAGAAGGTCACTGGATATTTTTTTGCAACCATTGATCTATGAGTTGCAAATTTTATGAGAACAAGGTGTTGAAGCTTTTGATGTGGCAACCAGCCAAAACTTTAACATGCGTGCGGTTTTGATGTGGATAATAAGTGATTTTCCTGCTTATGGTATGTTATCTGGCTGGACAACACATGGAAGATTATCGTGTCCTTATTGCCAAGACAATACCGATGCGTTTCAGTTACACCACGAGAGGAAGACAACGTGGTTTGATTGCCATCGAAGGTTTTTACCAGCTGCTCACCCCTATCGTCGATCGAAAACTCTTTTTAGAAAGAACAAGCAGGTATTTGATGGTCCACCTCCTGAGGTTACTGGTCGTATTATACTTGAACAGCTTAGGGATTTTGATGCTGACAGAACTCGTTCTTGTGGAGGTAATGGTCATGAGCCTATTAATGGTGTTTGTGAACGTCATAACTGACATAAGAAGAGTATATTTTGGGATTTGCTTTATTGGGAAAACCATCTTTTGAGGCATTGTCTTGATGTGATGCATGTAGAGAAAAACTTCTTTGACAACATAATGCACACTGTATTGAACGTCAAAGGGAGGACGAAAGACAATTTGAAGTCGAGATTTGACTTGTCATTGATTTGTTCTCGTAAATCTCTACATGTGAAGACGAATGGAAGGTGTCTCATGCCTGCGTTTCGCTTGGATTCCATCAAAAAAATTGCATTTTTGAATTGGATTCGAGAGGATGTTAAATTTATTGATGAATACGCATCCAACTTACGTAAATGTGTTGATCTCGCTGACGGAAAATTAACCGGAATGAAGAGTCATGATTGTCATGTTGTTATGCAATGTCTTCTTCCTTTTGCATTCACCTATCTTCTTCCTAAAGAAGTCCACCGCGCGATTGCAGGTTATTTTAAAATTTTAAATAATTATTTTATTTTATATTTGAATCCCAAATTAACGTTTATTATTTTATTTGTAGGTATCAGGTCATTTTTTCGTGATCTTTGCTCAAGAACTCTCATAGTAGATGACATTCGAAATCTTCAACTCTATATCCCAATAATGTTGTGCAATATGGAGAAAATTTTCCCCCCGTCTTTTTTTGATGTCATGGAACATCTCCCTATTCACCTCCACGTGAAGCATCACTAGACGGTCTTGTGCAATACAGATGGATGTATCCTTTCGAACGGTACATGTTCCATCTAAAGAAAAAAGTTAAAAATCTGAGTAAAGTGGAGGAATCTATTGTCACACAGAGCTTAAATGAAGAAGTTTCACAGTTTGCGGAATATTATTTCCCTTCGGAATTTCGCACGAAAAGTAGAAGGCCTGCAAGACATGATGATAGAGGTGAAAAAGCCATTTATCCTGTATATGTACCACAATTATTTACTCAAATTGGACGAGCAAGTGGCAAAGGAAAGAAACGTAAATTATCTTCACAAGAGGCGACCCATTTGCATAGATATATTCTTACAAATTGTGAAGACATTGTCCAGTATGAAAGGTATGAAATTATTTTGATATTAAATTGTCTACAGTTATTTAATTAACACTATTTACGTTATAATCTGATTTATAATATTTGTACAGTATCTACATGGAAGTTGTACGTAATTATTACCCCGGGATTAGCAACAATGACATTGAGGGTATAAAAGAAAAAGAGTTTCCGTCATGGTTGAAATATTATGTAAGTTTAAAAATACAATATGAAAACAGACATTTTTCTTAATCTTTAATTAAATGACTTGTTATCATTTATATTTGCATAGGTTTCCGAACGTATTCAACAAGGTGATAGCATACCAACATGGTTGGTCGAAATTGGTAATGGTCTTATTACTACTGCAACCTCTTACCCAAGGTTCTGCACAAGGGGATATGCTTTTTCAATTAAAGAAGATGGTAGAAGCAAACCAACATCGGACTATTTGTTTCAGCAAAATTGGGTGATCTAGTGTATTACAGTGTTTTAAATGAGATATTGATTGTCTGATATGCAAGCATGTTAGACTTGCGATGTACAATATTTATGTGTGACTGGTATGATCCATTCATTGGTCGTGGTGTCCATATTGACCAATTTGGAGTTATTTCGGTACATTCAACTCACAGTCTGTTAAAATATGATCCATGTATTCTATCATCACAAGCATACCAGGTATTGTTTGTTTAATATAACTATTATGCACATTTATTATTTTCTATTTAACAAATAAAATTTATCAATAACAGGTTTGTTACTTAATATATCCCCGGACTACCTACTGTTCATATCATTGGATAACAGTCACTGCAGTTCACCCAAGAGGCAGAATTTATGGAGTAGCAGAACATGATCCTTTACAAATACCACAAAGTCATTTTGTCGAGATTGAAGAAAATGTAGATGACGTTGAACTTATTGTTTCATCTACACAGATTGGTGACGAACGTGTATACTCAGAACCAGAAGAATCTCATTCTGAATTTGAAGATGATTCTGATTCCATACCATCTGAAGGTTCATCTGAAGATTCCGATTAGAAAACATTTGTAATCAGATACAATTTGTACAATATTAAGTTTCAAGTCTTGTAATTTGTAAAAATATTAAGTTTAAAATATTGTAATTTGTAAAATATTAAGTGTGAAGTCTTGTTTAATAATCAGATATAAATTACCTTCCTATATTGTTTAAAATTAATCATATAAATTTTTTTTAATAAAATAGAATTTTTAGTTTAATCAGGAAATTGACGGATTTCCGACGGAGTCAACATGTCGTTGCAAATCCGTCGGAATGTAGTAAATGACGAACACATTTCCGACAGATTTCCGACGGCGTGGTGACTCCGTCGGAAATTCGTCGGAAAATATCTAAACAAACATATTTCCGACAGATTTCTGACGATTATCAGATGCCGTTGGAAATCTGTCGGAAAACTGGACAGCTAATCGACGGAATTTCGAAAGCCATCTAGACGTCCAACGAAAATCCGTCGGAATTGTGGACATATTTCCGACGGATATCCGAGGGACATCGTCGTAAATCCGTCGGGCATTTTCAAGTATAAATAGAAGGCTCGTCAAACTCATTTGTCATTCGAAAACAAAACCAAAATTTTTTCTAAGCACACCTTTTCTATACAAAAAAATTTAGAAATAGTTTTTGGGAAATCAGAAATTTTTTCTACGATCTCCTTCATCCGCTATCTTTCCATAAATATGTAGATTTTTTTTATTAATTTAATTTTTCGTATTAGATATGGTAATATAGAATTTAGGGAATGTAATATTTGTAAATCCGTTAGAAATTTTAGGAATATTATAAAATTGGAATCATAGAATATAATTTTTTCCATTGTTAAATATAGTTCCGTTTATAAATAAAATTATTTATTAGTAATATAAATTTAATATTTTTTAAAAAGGAATTACGACGGATTTCTACACTTAGGAGATGGAAACCACCAATAAGGAATTGGTGGTTCTAGTTTTTCTCAATTTCCGACTGATTCGGAGACACAGCCACTATTATCTCCGATGAGGACTGCTGCTTCTACTCCAACTGTTATGAGCATTGAAGATTTTGTGTCATAACCGGATCGTGACCGACTAAAAAAATTGGACCCGCAATGTCCTGGATCTACAACATGGTAAAAATAAATATTTAATATTTTTAAAATTAAAATATTGTTATCTTATAATTTCAAATACTATATAGGTTTCATAAATCTAGCAACAACATAACAAAAGCAATCAACAGAATACTTAATGAAATGCTAGTACGCCCCTATCCAGTGTACTCGGACATGCCGAAAGAAGAGCAAGAAATCTGGTTTTGGCAACTTGCGGTATGTTAAATATAAAATTTTAAATTTTCTAGTTATATTAATATTTATAAACTAAGTAAAAAATTCATTCAATTTTTTTTTCAACGGCAAGAATTTACTTAGGATCTGCAACTCACTGCCATCGTTCGACGGGAGTTTAACACTAAAGCGGCAACGTGTTACTCCAAAAAAATGAACGAATGGAAAGACAAGTGGAAGCGCGATAAAGTCCTTAAAGAGATGACCAAGAATCCAGACTTATGGACTGCGCTCATCAACTGTTGGATGAGACAAGAAATGGCCGCCATTTCTTCAAAAAATTCAAGTAATCGCAAGAGCGATAGAAATGGCAAAGAAATGGCGACCCATAATCTTGGAGCGACGAGCAAAGCCTCCCGAGCTGAGCAACTGGTAAGAAAGAAAAATAAATAATATATTTATAAAATAATTAATTTATTAGTTTATTTAATTTTTTTTTTAAGTTTCAAATGGACGGACAACCTTGTTCTCTACTTCGTCTGATTGAGGATGCTCACACAAACCAGAAAACTGGTCAGATTGATGATCCAGTTGCTCGTAAGATCTCTTAAAAAGTGAGAAATTTGGGGGATGAGTTTCTGCAAATTCAGCCAACTCAAGAAGATGGAACTCCTCTGTTTTCAGAAGTTCCATTAGAAAAATTGAATGGGTTTACATATGAGGTTAGTGAATTTTAAAGTCCAAAAAATTTTTATTAATTTTTTTTCCCAATATTAACTTTAAATTTTGTTAAAGGTAACACCGAAAAACAAATGCCGTCTCTACGGGTTGCCCAAAGAGTGCTCAGCTTCGTCTTCCTCATCATTTTCATCATACGGCGATTTTGGAAGAGCGGAACTTCAGAAAGAAAACCGCGAGCTCCGAGAGAGGGTTAAAATGCTGGAGCAACAAAGACATGAAGATATGGAGCGCCTACGGATGATGGAAGAGAGGATGAACACCTTCTTCAGTTCTTACAACACTCCTTCCTTAGTTTTTTATTTTTATTTTTATTTTTATGTTTGTTATTAGGAAATTTATGTAAAATATTTTTAATAATAAAAATTTTATTTTTTTTCAAATATTTAGTTTTAAAAATTTAAAATAAATTTTATAAAAAAAATTCGAAATTTTTGTTTTATAATAATAATTATATTTATTATTATAAAATAAAAATTTCGAATTTTTTTTCAATTAAAAAAAAACGATATTTTTACGGGACACCGACAGAATGCTACCGACGGTTTTCCGACAGAATGCTACCGACGGTTTTCCGACAGAATGCTACCGACGGTTTTCCGACAGAATTTTACCGACGGTTGTCCGACGGATATGTCTCCATGGATTACCGACGGATCATTTTTGATGGTCTTCCGACGGCTGTATTCTGACAGATTTTCGACGGCTTATTTCTGATGGATATCTGACGAAGGTTTTCCGAAGGCTATCCGACGGTTTGCCTTTTTGGTAATTAGTCAGAAATCCGTTAAAATATTTTATGAATTTCCGACGGTTTTTATTCCGACGGATTTCGGACGGATGTGTGTTTGCCGACGGCACGTCAGAAATTCGTCGGAAATTAGTGACGGATTTCCGACGGATTAAAAATTTTCGACACTGTATTTCCGACGGTTTTTTTGATCGATAATTGGTCGAAAACCGTTGTTTCCGATGGATTCTCGACGGATTTGGCCGTCGAAAATAGGGTGTTTTTTTTTTGTAGTGATACTAAACATAAATCGAATAATATAGTTTGGTTTCATGTGTAGTAAATAAACATGGCATATAGCGTTAAAAATATGTAGAATTAAAGTATTATACTGTAAAGTTTTAATGAATATTGTTTAGATAATAATTTCTGTTTTTAAAATTACTCGTTTCTATTCAACATTGTCCAAGTTCCACAATGGATATTCCTAATATAAACCATATGGTTCTACTCAACCGGACACTTCTAGACCTTTAACCAAAGTCAACATCCAACTATTGATTTGCTCTTGTGTATTTTTACAAATTTTGCCATACAAATATTATTATTCGTCCTGGGCGTTCGGTTTTTGCGGGTTAAACGGATCGGGTTATTCGGTTAACGGTTTTTTCGGTTGTTAAACCTTTTATGCCGAATAAAACCGATTTATTAATCGGTTCGGTTTTATCGGTTTTCGGTTATATCAGACAGAATTTATCTTTTAAAATCTAACCGAATAAACCCGAAAATTAAAAGAAGTTGAAAAATAGAAAACCGAAATTCAAAGATTAGTAAACCGAAAATCACATGTTGATTACAAAACCTGCTGCTAAACCGAATAACATCATATGTTACACATAATATGTAACTAGAGAGCTATCACCAAATGCCCAAGGATTACCTACAGAGTATTGTATCATAGTGGGAGATTTGAAAGCTGGAAAAAGTTTGAGATCATACAATAGCCTTATCCAGATTTCAAATCCAACCATTTATAGAAGCTAGCAAAACCACATCAAAAAGAATCAAAAGAACAGCTTCTAAAGTTAGTACTATCCAATGGGCTGTTTGATTGCATCAAAAAGGGCAAAAAGAGCAGCTTCATATCCTACTTACCTGTTAACGCAAACCATAAGAAAGAGTTAACAAAACAATCAAACTACTACTAACACAACCAACTCCTACTGCCACATTAAAACGTTTAAGATAGAACACTAAGGCTGATATATATTCTCAAACTTAAGCTAAAAGTAAAACAAAGAGGTTATGGGATTGAAAAGATTCCAAAAGAAAACAGATTACCTGCCATACAATGACATTCATGGAGTTGAATTCTTGGAATCTACAAAACAAAACAGATTAGAAATACAAAAGTTGTGTGCAAATACAAAACTTAGTTTGAGACTTAAGTTGTACTTACCAAGAGATTCCAAAAATTCTACTTCTTCTAGCATTTGTACCAAGTTTGGTATTTGAACTTCTGATTTATATGAACATCTTAACCATTGTTGTGTGCAAATTAAGACCTCAACCATATAAGAAGTCATACAACTCCTGTATGGATCCAACACTCTGCCACTTGTACTGAAAGCAGATTCCGAAGCAACTGAAGATACTTGAACAGCTAGAACATCTCTAGCCATTTCTGATAAAATAGGAAACTTGGTGCTATTACACTTCCACCAACTAAGCACATCATACGGAAATCCTAAACTAGTTTCCACTCTACTCTCAGGTTTCTCGGTTAAGTAAACATCTAACTCATTGTTTACATCATCACCTCTCAACTCAGTCATCTTGTTGTAAAGAGAATCCATTCGCACAAAGTCATCTTCATCCTCTGATAAATCACATGTAGTTGTAGGTGGCTGAGAATCAACAGAAGCTTCTTTCTCCGCTGAAACACTTAGCCTAGAACTATATTCTTCATACAACCTTTTTAACACACTTGTAACTGAAGACTTTAACCACCTATTCTCTATAGTATCCTTACCATATAGCTGGTCAAAACAAAGGGAAGCAAATTTCATTTTGTTCCGAGGATCAAGGACACTACCTATAATTACTAGAGGATTCATATTCTCTAACCCATCCCAATACTTGTCAAATTTGTCTCTCATAAGACGAGCCTGCTTTCTTATTCGGCGGCCCAACACGTTTAGTCTTGTCATCTTCTTCTAGGAAGTAATCGCAGTACAACTTGTCCTCAAGCATCATCTTCTCAAACGCAACTCTCAGCTTCATAGCAGAGTTCAACATCAGATAGGTGGAGTTCCACCTTGTGACAACATCTAATGGCAAGCTGCCTCTAGATACCTTTCCTGTCTCACACCGCATTGCAAAAGACTTCAGCCTTGTGTAAGAAGAACGCACATACTTAACTGCATTCCTAATGGCAACAACACTAGCATTTATTCTTTTTAATCCATCTCCCACAATCAGATTGAGAATGTGAGCGCAGCAGCGCATATGTAAGAGTTCACCATCTAGAACTAATGCTTCTGTTTGTCTCATCCGCAACTCATCCTTGAATAGACTCAGAGCCTTGTCATTGTTCTTTGCATTATCCACTGTCACTGTAAAAACCTTCTCAATCCCCCAATCCTCTATGCAATCCAATAGCTGTCCGCAAATAGTGTCTCCCCTATGATCAGTAATAATCTTAAAACTAAGGATTCTCTTCTGCATTTCCCAATCAGCATTAACCCAGTGCGCCGTGATCACCATATAATTGCAAGAAGTTGTAGGAGCCGTCCATATATCTGTAGTTAGAGACACTCTTTGTTTCTGATCCCTAAACATGTTCTTCAAAGCTGTTTTCTCTTGCTCATATAACCCGACAATGTCTCTACAAGAAGTCCTCCTAGAAAATGTCTTGTACAAAGGCAAAACATTAAAACAAAACCGCTTCCAGCCTTCTGATTCTACAAACGAGAACAGCAGCTCATTCATCACCACCATCTCATTCACAGACCTCCTAAACATATGTGGATCGTACTTAACTACCCTCATATTCCCTTTGTTATCACTACTTAGTACCTTTTGTTTTTCCTTTTCATCAAAATCTTTAAACAGCTTGCATCTGCCTATGTGACCTTTCATTGAACTAGTTCCAGCGATTTTTGAGTCACATCCTATCTCTAAACCACAATACTTGCAATTACAAACAGAACTATCATCTTCTCGTTGCACAAAGTGTTGCCAAACATCAGCTCTTTTAGCATACCTCTTTCTCGGTTTTGGTGGTTTAACAAATGCAGAATCAGGTGTTGTACGCTTCTGTCCATGGTTAACCTCCTCCGTTATCTCAGGTTGAGCCGGAGGCTCTGTCTCGTTGTTCTCTTCAGACATCTACAAACACTGCAGAAGTGAAGCATCAATTAACTAATTAAACAAAGAAGAAGAACAAGAAGAAGACGACTAAGAAGAAGAAGAAGAAGAAGAAGAAGAAGAAGAAGAAGAAGAAGAGGAAGAAGAAGAAGAAGAGGAAGAAGAAGAAGAAGAAGAAGAGGAAGAAGAAGAGGAAGAAGAAGAAGAAGAAGACGACGACTAAGAAGAAGAAGAAGAAGAAGAAGACGACTAAGAAATAGAAGAAGAAGAAGAAGACGACTAAGAAGAAGAATAAGGACGACTAAGAAGAATAATAAAAAGAAGACGACTAAGAAGAATAATAAAAAGAAGACGACTAAGAAGAAGAAGAAGTAGAAGACGATTAAGAAGAAGAAGAAGACGACTAAGAAGAAGAAGAAGAAAGGAATCGAATTTTACCCCACACCGAGTGAACCGAGATCTAGGGTTTTGTGGATGCTTTGTCACGACGACGAACGGAGAACAGGAGAAGTACCCGACGGCGACTCGCTCTCGCTCTCTACTCTCGACGGCGAGTCACTCTCTACTTTCGACGGCGATTGATTTAGGGATTTGGTTTCGGATTTTCTCGACGGTGAATCGAATTCTATGTCGTTGGAGAAGTAAACATAAACAAATTAAAGTAATAAACACCATTAACTCATTTAGAAGATATTAGTAGGTTTAAAGATTAAAAATTAAAATCATCAAATTAGAAAACCGACAACAAATTGTATAAACCGATAAACCGATCGGATTCCGAATACCGAACCGTTTAAATCCGAAATCTTAATTGCATATAATTATTTACCGATCGGTTCGATCACTGGATACAAAATGAAACCGTAAACCGAAACTTTTGGTTTATACGGTTCGGTTGTTTCGGTTTAAACCGAATGCCCAGGACGAATTATTATAGTCTTAGACATGTATTTTTACTGAATTTGGTCAACGATATCAATTTAGTATTATTTATTTTAATAGATTTTGGTAAGAACTTAGTATTATGTATTTGAATTGAATTTTTTGAAAATTTAAGGCAATATTATAATTAGAGAGATATTTGACTGAATGAATATCATTTCTTCATTCTATAAAACAGTGCCACAATGACTACTCTTTAACATCTTTTGTAATATTATATTTTAGAGTTTAAACGTTGGAGAAAATAACAATGAAGTTCGCTTTTGTTCTCTGTGTTGTTTTTACATCCGGTAAAATTTCATATTTTATATTTATAAACAAAATATAAAAATTATCCAAGCACATGTAGAGAAAATTACATTTTATATGCTTCGATCTAAAATAAAAAAATTATATTATATAGTGATAGTTATATTATATTATTTATATTATAATAACACATTTTGGTTTTGTAGCAATGATAATGGCAACTATTCAAAATATAGAAGCAAAACGTCTATTACCTAAAGAAGCTCGTCACATTATGATGCATCATGAAGGTTCGCTGCACCCTGGACAACCACAACGACCAGTTTGCAAGACTGAGTGTATAAATTGTATTGCCACTGAAGTTGGCATAATATGTTTTTGTGCGTGCTGATTTTTAACATCATCTTATAATAAAAAATATCTTTACTAATTTAAAATTTTATTTAAAAATTTTCCCGTATATTACTCACTACATAGGATAACTTTATGGATTAACTCATAGTATGAGATTATATATATGTACATATTGGAAATTGTTAGGATTTTATTTATTCGAAATATATTTTGGGTTTAATTAAAGCTTTGGAAACTGTATATATTCATTAGTTTATATTTTTAAAAATTTAAATGTAATTTTTTTTCTAAAGGTTGAAGGATTTTTAGGAGTAAATTATTAAAACCAAAATTGAACAGTACAACACATAAGATTTAAAATTTACATAGATGAATGCTTATAAATGTTTCCAACATTTTAATTTTTTAAAGATAATAAAATCTGTTGACAAAAAAAAAAAGATAATAAAATCTAAATACACAAATAACGGTTATGATGATGATTTTTTCAGATTTAACATGTTGTAGATTCTAACTCTGTATCTCTGTCTAACCATTAATTTAGTTAAATGCATCATATTTTCCTTGTTTAGGTTCCGAACTTGGTCTTATCTATTATTATTGAATATAGTAAATTTTCTCTTGTGTATTTTACTATTTTTTATCAAATTTGGTAGCAAATTAATATTTTTTATTGTTTAAAAAATAAAGTAATTGACAAGTATATGACTAAAACGATACACTTTCTTTTTATAAAAAAAAGATTCCACAATAGATAAATCAACCTATGATATTATCACCAAGATCCTGCCCATAAAGGTCCAAAAGAGGAACACACAAAATGGCCTGAGAATGGAGAAAATCGGAAAAGAATTCAAGAGACAGGTACAAAATTAAATAAGTCTAAATTGTTGGGATCAAAATCCACCGTTCGAGAGATAATGGTCGAAAACAATGAATTATAGAGATTAGACCTAACGAAATGTCTTAGACCGGATCGATAACCCAACGATCCAAGCAGAATATCTCGGCCTACCACTCATCTCGGCCAAGATATACACGACCGCTATCGAGCCGCATAAAAGCATCTCGGCCAGATCATTCACCCACAATCGTACCAAGATATCAACTGGTTGCGCCGAAATGCTGACCACCCTAAGACGAGCGACCGCCTATATACCGCCAAAGTGTCAAGATGTCTATCGGATAAGCTGCACTGACCATCCGAGACTGTCCAATCATCGTGTGCCGAGCCGTCGACTATGTCCACCTGCCGAGATGCCATGCAGGCTTTGATGATCTGCGGAACTGACCATCGGGCCAAGTACCGCAGAGCTGGCCGAGACAACCTACTGAACTGGCCGTCCAGACACGTATGGCCGATATGTTGAGATAACCACGTCGTTTTATCACCGAGCTGCCGAGATTATCATGCCCATTGTACCATGTCGAGCTGCCGAGATGATTATTTGTTCGTTCTGAACCCAACCGGTTGAAGCAAATCAGCCAAGGCAAACCAAGGTGACGAATTCGGCCAAGATAACAATCTAGCCCAAGTTTACAAGTCGAATCTCCAATGAACCAAAATGATGGTTCGTAAGCCTTTAGACCAAGCTAAATTCTCCTGTTCACCGTAGAAGAAGAAATCAAGTTATACAAAATTCGGTAGAAGACGAATTAAGATGGACACGAATCCCAAGAATAACAAAATAATTTATCTGAAGATCTAAACCACTATAAAGTAAAGAAGAGATTCGAGAGAAACACAATTTTGGACCTAGCAAAACTCTACAAAAAAAATATTTGGCGATTTTTTATACTTTCTTTAAAAGTTTATGAAAATAGCTTGATCTTTGTATAAATTTCATTTACTCATCAATAAAAACAATTTTTTTTATCTTTTTTCGTGTGAATTATTTTCTAGAAATTTTGATTCTTTTTATAATTAATTAAATTCAGTTGTGTGAGTATGGATTCCCACATAAATAATGATAATTTTAAAGTTTCTAGAACAAGTATAAAATTAGGATAAAGACCACGAAGAAGAATAGAGATTACTTTGTTCCTACATGCATGTAATCTCATTTTCTTACACAAACAAAATATTATAGAAATATACTTTGTATAATCTAATATTGTTCATGTAATCATCGAATCAAGAACATATTTTCCATTCTTGATTGTTGCTTGATTTTGTTGGATCTAGCATATGAAATTATAAAGGCTAATCAAAGGAAACTTATATTTCATTTCCTTTATTCAAACTCATTATGAACACCTATTTGCAAAAAAAAATGGATCTTTGCATTCACAACTTGACGTTCTCCAATGTGTACTGGTACTAATTAATAACCAATAATTGGTATAGTGGTATGACTAATAATTAAGACAAACAACGTGTCAGAACTGTTACATATCATTTAGTCTTTGGTATCTGGTTTTTTCAGATCATATTTAGCTGTTTTCTTAGATTTGCCTTACAAAAGAAAAGAAAATTCAAGAAAAGTTTCAAGCATCTGAAGTACTGCTCCTTCACTGAAGCTAACAAAGATACAGAACACACGCTAAAACATTGTCACCACGTTATGTCAGTTATACTTAAAACTCTTTTTAATTCTTCAGTATGTCGAAACAAACAACACATTAATTGATTTTTTTGAGGTTGTAATTGTGACAAGCACCAAGAAACAAAAAAAACAAAAAGTATAAACAAACAAAATGATCAAAGAGAATTTTGGTCTAACTATAGAGTAACAAGATTACAATGATCTTGCGTATTATAACATATAAGAGATCACATGTGAAGATGATCCAATTGTGACCAATATAATTAATTAATTTGGTAGCAGTATGTACAGACTATGAAGGCGGTGGTTAGCAAAATATGCAACTTCTTATAATGCGTATGGAACAATAAGAGCATTGCACAATATAATCACTTTTTTGGGTCCTTACTATTGATGCTTTCTCTTATTAAGAACATGAAACTATAGGTTGTTTCACATTTTATAATTTTCCTTTCATAGGAATTAGCCATGTTCAAGCTTGATAAGCTGATCGTGAGAGAACCTGATAGATAATCAACATTCGGAAATAAAATCATTTACCTTAGTGTCAGGTCTTTGGTTTCTGATTTGTCAAAGAACAATGTGAAGAAAGTAAACATATAGAAAAACAAAATATAGAAAACCAGCTTTTACTGTAGTATCAATAACAGATTCAAGCTTACATATATTTCAAAGTTTAAAATGTTGATCATTTATACGTTGAAGGTTCCATATATATATGTAACCATACAAAACCCGTCATCTAACAATATGAATAGCTTTTATCAAGAAAAGTTGATCATACATTTACAATTACAGTCTAATCCCAATAACATTACGCTTCCAGAAAACCTTGAACCAAAATCAACATTCAACTATTAATTTCTCTTATGTATTTTTACTGAATTTGATAAAAGAATATCAATTGTATAATTTAATAGAATTTCGTAAAAAGTATCAAACTTTTAATTATATTCATATATAAGAAACTTTCAGAAATTTTCAAATATGAAAAAGATGTTTCAAAGTTGTATATTAAAATCAAACCAATCCAAATTGATCTAAACTAAACCAAAATGGAATAATATAGTTTAGTTTCAGGTAAAGTAAATAAACATGGAATATAACCATAAAGAATATGTAGGATTAGAGTATTAAACGGTAATTTATTTATCTAATATAGTTTACATATATAATAATTTTTTTTTTCCTAAATTTACTCGTTAATTCTTAATCAACACTTCAAGTTCTAAAATTGATATTGATGCAACAAACCACATGGTTCTATTCCACATACCTTGAAACAAATCAACATTCAACTATTAATTTTATCTTCTCTATTCTTACTGAATTTGACATACAATATCAGTAGTCTTGGATATGTATTTTTACTGAATTTGGTAAATGATATCAATTTGGTAAATTGAAAACTAAATATAAAATATAAAATTGTTAGATTTATTGATTTTATATATATATATTGGGTTTAATCAAAGCTTTAAAAACTAAATATATTCGTGAAGAAATAACCCTCTTTCCTTTTAAAATTTGTGGATATAACGCTTTTCCGAAACGCTAATAGAAACTAGCACTTCCCTCTCTCGTTATTTATTATTTAGCCTTTCCAAATTTTGCTAATGACGTTTGCATGCATCTGCTCATTTCTTCATTCGAGAAACCGCTCCATCAATTTCTCTACAAACTCTTCTTCTTTTTCCTTATAATATTTGTAAACTCTGTCAAATTTTGTTATTTAATTCATTGAATCTCTATCGGGGTTTGATCCGCTTTTGAAATGTATGTTAAATATCCACATAAGTTGCCAAATTTTTTTATAAAATCTGTCAAACAGTCTAGAGATTAAGTATGTAATGACTTTCGTAAAGTCTGCCAAATACCTCAAGTGTCTTCCAAATATCAAAGAGCATCTTGGTCTGATTAAAGTAAAGAGATTATGATAATTTTGTGTATGTATAAAAGAGCACATGGAAAGAGCTTACAATATAAACCATGATTACAATCTATTTAGTCTTCAAACTAAACACCTAAGTGGGATGATTTATCTACAAAAACTAAGTATAATTCACCAAGGTCCTGACTCCGTCCTCCTCAGCCTTTTCTTTGCACCTCCTTGAAGATTCATCATCTCCATCTCCTATTGTAAATATACAAAGCATGGAAACAACCGAGTTTATAAGTTCAGCTATGAAATGTGCAGTTTAGAGGCTAATAAGCGGTATTACTGTCAAACAAAGCTATGAGTTTAATGTTAAAATGGACCAAGAATTATTACCTGATTCTTTTGCATTTCCATAATCTTTGCCTGTTAAACATACAAAGAATACGATGAGAAACTAAAGAAATGAATGTAGCATATGAAGAGATGTGATGCTAAGATATGGTTTGTGATTACCTGCTTTCTTTGTAACTCTTCATTCTCTTCCTTTAACTTTGTAACTTCAGCTTCAAGCTCCACGGTATAAGCCTATAAAGCAAACCAGCACTACTGAGAAGCCTATGAGATATACTAGAGGGCCATTCAATACATTTAGACTCCCTCATGTAGAACTCAACTGTTCGATCACAGTAGATGTGACATGTAACAACTTTCTAATTTTGAATGCTTTGGCAGGATGATAGAGTTTAGAGTGTTCTTCTTTGTAAATCTCAAAACCAAACTAACCAATCACGCTTAACTTTCCCGCACAAAAAACAAAACAAAAATGGAGGCACTACAACTTCTTGATGAACTTGAACCCTCAAATACAACCTCTGAGCCACCTCGGGACATTAGCAAATTACATTCCAGTATATGGTCTGGTCTGTCGTGAACATCTGCGGATGGCAACATGTATATAAACCAAAACCAAAAGCTTCATATTTGTTTCCCAGACTCATTCAACCACAAGAAACACAAGTACTTATGCACGGTTTTTAATGATTCTGTTTACTACAGTATCTTAGACAAAGCCACTTTACTCTTTGAATTCAAAACTTCACTTTGATTAACGAAAGAACTTAACTACAAGATAAGCAACTAAATTTTACTTTACAAAGTCTTTTGACGTATAACACAATCAACCACATATAGATGGTGATATAGAGATTAGATATCTTTACCTGCTTTCGAGCCCGTGACCTTGCAGCTGATTCTCGATTCTTTATCATTCTCCTTTGCCTCCTCTCAACAACTTTCTCTACAGTGCCACTCTTTCTACCCCTCACACCACCATTAAACATGTAAGGAGATGGAGAGAGCGATGAAGAATCATTGTTATTCTTCCCTATCCCATCTGATGACAATGGCGTAACAGGAGACACAGCACCAACACCCATGGCACCAGCACCTTGGACCAAGCCCATATTGTTCATTAGAGAGTGATTGCCAAGTCCCATAAGGCCACCTCTTATCCCGTAACCAAAACCAGGTTGCTTAGGCATTATTGGCTGTTGCTGGTATGTTGATCTAGCTCCATTTACATTCAGAGGCAAACTAGAACCTTGAACCTGCAAATGATTCGCAGTCTCTGCACCAAGATTCCCCATTAAACCGGGAAGAACTCGCGGAGAAGCCTGGACAGAGAAACTCGTGTTACCATCATTACCAAAGTAACCGCCTTTGTCTTTTGCAGCAATCTGAGCTTCCTCTCTCACAACGCCAGCACGTACCAAGAACTCCTCCAGAGTTACTTCACCTAACGTTTGCTGCCTCTGATTCTGACTCTGAGACTGAGTCAAGTTTGTTCCTCCTCCACTGTTCCCATCTTTAGACAGATCTTTCCACACTTGGTCAACCGTTTTCGTGCTAAGCGTTCGCGGCAGAATCAACGAGCCTTGCCTCTGCAACAGCAACCCTTCTTGCCCTCCGGTAAGTGGAATAACACCACTAGTTGAAGCAGCCATAGCCATGGCTTGTGTTTCTTCAGCACTCCATATGTTCTTTAACAACTCATCCATGTTCATTGACCCAAAATCTTTCCCTAAACTGCTCTGAAACTCGTCAAATGTCAACGAGTATATCGAACCTTGTCTGGTCAACAATCCTCCTCCACCACCAACACCGTCTCCTGGTGGCGGCTCATTTCCCAAATTGTTGTTCTTGAAATTCATGTTGCTTCCTCAAGATTCTGCTTCCACTAATTTCAGCTATTTAATCATCCCAACGATCTGAAAAAATGGTCATGAATACAAAATTAAACCCTTATAATCAAAATCACACAATTCCCAGAATTTCACAGTATCAGATCAGAAACACAATTCCCAAAATCACACAAAGAAATTTGCAAAAAAACCCATAAAAGGCAATACAGTAACAGATTCCACAAGATTTTGATAAAGCGGATAGAATCAGATTCAACGTAACGTTATGTAAATGGGTTTATGAAAATTTAGAGGCTAAATTAGTAATTTATCCAAAATTAATGTGGACATAAATGGAAACAATTTAAGAAGACGAGCAAGCCTCAAGCTTTAACAATTATCCACAAGGAGTATATATTACCTTTACCTTTTGGATAAATCAGTGTGCTTCGTCGTCGTTGCCCAAAAACTAATAACAGAAGAAAAACAAAAATGTCTGATGTTCATTCGTGTAGGTTCTTTGTCTGCTCGGCCAAGTGTCTCTCTGTCTCCTAACCATATGAATAAATACTAAACATTTGTAATTTAAATACTAAAAATATATAATTTCGCGTCACTGTCACTTTTTAGTTTTTATTTAGGCGTTGTTTATATTTTCTGACTTCATTATTTTAATAGCTTCCATATTTTCGATTAAAAGTTTATATATATATATATATATATATATATATCCCAAAAAAATAGATTACACTGTTTTCTAAAAAAAAGATTATACTGTCTTTCTTATTCTTTTTTTGTAATCCATAATGTGATTTTTTAGTGTTATTCCTACTTTAAATATGTCTTTTATTTCTTTAAGTATATATTACCAATATTTTCCTAAGTCAATTAGCTGCATATCAGATAATAATTTTTTGTAATAAACTCTAGAAGTTTCTCTTGCAGATAGCAAATGGCGAAAAAGAAATTATCAATAGTGATTAATTAACCTTGAAAATTAGGTTTATCAGAATTACTTAGCAGTAAAACCATACACAAAAGTCAAAAGTCAACACTGATGTAGAAATATAAACATTAAAGGAACTTATTAATTTATACTACTAGAGTCAATGATGAACCTCAAGAAGAACAATACTACTAGTATTTTACTAAATTGAGAGAATTATTGTCCTTGTATTTAATTTTAAACACACAAAAAAAAATATAGGGTAAATGGTTTGATAATGGTAAGTGGGTCCAGCTTTAAACCAGGGACGTGGACCAATGAAAAGAGGCAAGAAGACTCTTTGGTTTCTGACATCTTCCCACAATTAAAGTCGATGTGAAAAAGGAAATAACATCCGTCCACGTTACTGCGACATTTAACGGCTGAGATTTTGTTCCGTATGTGTCTCATCGACTTTGGTTGTGGACAGTGATAGAATGACACGTACTTTCCTTACAACTACTTCTCTTTATTTAATTTTTTTTTGTTAATTTTTAAACAGAGTATAAAAGTAGTACGTGGACCGATCACAAATAAGAAAATCAAGTGATTTATTGTTGGATTCTTGTCACTTTTGGAAGCACAAATAAGAAAATAATATTTAAATTAGCTAAATCAATATAAATCCATATGTTTTTTTATTAAGAAGTTCATACAGCGAAAACATGTTAATTCAATGTTTTAATGATATTTTGTTTTAAATATAAATCAATCACAAATAAGAAATTCAATTATATAACCGATTTTATTATGTTTTCAGTCGGGTTTAATGATTGGTAATTTGAGATGTCATCTACTAATAAGAGAGTTTTTGAAATGGTTCAGAGTGTGATTCGTGAGCTGAGATTCCTAATCAAAGGTAGCTATAACAAAGTAAGTTTGGATTCGTTAAGTATGTGATCGTGAAAGAGTTTTTGTCGTCATGCAATAATCAGTTTCAGATTTTCGGAGTTTTGTATTTTATTCTAGTCTCAAACTTTGTTATCTTATATATATTATTTTATTATGAAGTATTCTTAGTTATAATCAATTTTAGAGTGGTTGACTACATAACTACTTTGATGAATTTTTGAACAAAAATACAAAAAATATCTTTAATAAAAACGATAATTATAAATCCATGCCACTATAATTATATAAAAATTGAAATTAACAAAATTTATTATACCAATCTACGCATATTTGATTAAAAAATGAAAACATTAGCGAACCAACTTAGTTTCAGCCGCAAGTAACAAACATAAACCATAACTCTTATTTCTTTTTTATAATTATTACAACAAAGTTCAATTCGTCCAACAACTCTTAAACTCAAATATATCTTATCATTATAGAAATGTACATATTCGATATAAAACTTGAATATTGAAATAGTGAAGCACTTGATTCTAATGTCAAATCCAAAAAAAAAAAGTTATAATCCAAATTGCAATAGTTGAGCTCTTGATTATCCATTTTGGAAAATGATATCCGATTCGAAGCTCAAGATATTGTTTTGCATATATATATATATATATATATATATATATATGTAATGCATTAATCGTAAATTAAAATAATTTCTTCTGTAGAAAGAGCTTTTACCCTTCTATAAGATAAGAAATGCATATCAAAGGATATTGGTTTACATGTACAGTTATTTGTGATAAAACTCACTGCTATTTGTTATTTAGAAAAGAGAATTTAGAGATGTATTTAAGAATTCTCTTGCATTTTTATTTTGATACTTAGAATTTCTTAACTGTAACTAAGCTTTTCGTTGATCAGATAAGATTTACTTGATAAATAATATTTCAAAAAATCTTTTACTAGATGTAAAATTACCTCCCAAAATGTTGGATGTAAATTTCAGCACATAAACTAAAATTTACTAAAATATAAAATAAATGTCTAAAAAAAGAAAAACATGATCGAAATGGAAGGCTCGTCTTAAAGTCAAATATATGTAATCAAACTCGAAAATTGACTCTAGGACAGACTAAAAAATTATTCAAAAATGAATTAAATGCTTTGACTAAAAGTGACTGATTCTATTGAAGTAAATGCAATTAATATCAAATTAAACGAGTAAATTGAGATGTTAAACAGTAAGTGGGAGTGACATTTGTTCTTCTCCATCCAGCTTCAAATTTCGCCGGTAACACTTTGATGACAGGAACAAGTGGCATAATCTTGGTATGTAAGTCGTCATCTCTGACATTCCTATGGTCACTTTAAATTACCCTAAGTGGTACTCTACCCTAGCTGGATTACATACCTGAATGAATGTAGTGTAAAAACCACTAAGATATGATGTTAAAAAAAAAAAACCGTAAACATAACCTCAAACAAAAAACAAGAGGATAAACAGATGAGATGAACAATTTTTTTTGGATTCCACACATCCAACTCATTCTACATTACATTTCTACTTATTTTCTATGTTCTATTCTTTTTTTTTAAACTGAGGTCATTAATACTAAAAACCTATTGTCCTTGTTTTCTTCTAAATTCTCGCTCACATAGTCCTTTTTGCTTTTAAACTAAATTTTTGCATATTTGTCTAAAAAATAATTTTATTTTATTTTGCACAAGACAAACCCAATTTTCCAATTATTCATATTTACAGATTTTGATAGTTATAATTTCTGTTACGTCAATTTGACATCAACACAAAAAGTCATAATAGATGATAGTCAGAACGTTCATGAAACTATCACAAAGTTTATTGAAGAGCAACGCAAGATCATTAATGACCATAATGAAATGATTAACGATGTTGAAGAAAATAATTGAAGAGCAATGTAAGATCGTTACTTAGTAAACCAAGAAAATAATTAGTGAACAAACGATTTTATCTCAGGCGACTACTATTAAAATGTATAGCTCCAAACCTAGGAAGCATGAAATCTCCGATGATGATACGTTTCCCGCTTCGGAAGCAGAATCGGAAACGGAATCGCTCGGAACCGCTTGGAATCGTTTCGGAATCGCGATTCCAAAAATGAAGCATTTAGAATCATCTTCGAATCATTTCGAAATCGCTCGGAATCGTCTCAGAATCGCTTGGAATCGTCTCGGAATCATTTTGGAATCGTGATTCCAAAATTATAGTTTGATAATTTACAAAATTAAAATTTGACGATATCGTTGTCGTAAAGATCGCCAAATTACTAAGTGAACTTATTCTCGCATTTTCTTTTATCAATGTGTCGCATAACGTTCTATGTAAATAAATTGAAATAATAAAATTGAAATAATAATAACAATAATAAAATTAAAAAAGTGAGACAAAGTAATTAATAAATATAACATTGAATATTTGAATTTAAAATTATTTACAAAATGAAACAATTTTGGTAAAAGGAATCAGTTATTCTCATATGGAAATATGAAGATAAAAACAACACAAAACTTCATTATTAAAATAAAAATATACTATATAATTTTAGAAATGATTCACAGAATCCAACAATCTTTATAATAATAATATTTTATGTTAATATAATTTTATTATAGTATTATATATATATATATACGTTTCTATTACGTACCCGATTATTATATATTTTAAAAAATTCGCTTCTACGTATCGCTTCTGATTCCAATGCAACGTAGCTCCAAACACGTCACAAGTGCTTGCATCTGAAGCATTGACATGCATTAATAGAGCTGCATCCACAAGTGCAGAAGAAACCTAGTCATGACATCAGCAGGAATAACCTCCGCATTGAATCCACCAAGTAATGGGCAAAAATTCCACACAACAGCTAAATATATTGGAATCTGGATTATTTACGGCTATGAAAGTTTGGATAATTAATCAAATATAGCATGCTAATATTAGTTTAAGTAAAGGTGTTTGACAAAGAAACAAAAAAGTTTGAAGTAACGGATCTTGGCTACATAACCCACAAATTATTTGATCTGGATGGCCAATAGATATTCCGAAAATTTGAACCCTGCACACAAGTGTTCCTTTTTCTCTACTATCTCTGCACATAAGTTCAATGTAAACGTTTTCATCATATAAGTGTAGACAGTGAAAATATTAAAATTCTGATGGTCTAATTGCTCATCTCCTGCGAAAACCATATCTTCTAGATAGTTCTTCCATCCATAATTCCAACTCAAAAAAAAAAAAAAGTGAAAGGATCATCTGTATCTGAGTTCTAACTTCAAAACCTTGTAGGATGTAGTTGCGAGACGAGGGATCCAAGTCCATGAGCGTTGTTGAGTTTGAGAATCTACAATAAGCTTTTCTTCATCTGTTCTGCCTACGTTTACGAAAATGTCTGAGTATGAAACTGTCTGCATACAGAGGATACTTCTTTTTTATTAGACCTTTTATGCATTTCCAATACGAAAAGTCAACTACTTCTCCATCTGTTCGAACTATAACCAAACATCGAGAGCTCTCGAAATCTGGATGATGCCCAACCTGCAACGACAAACCAAAGCAATCAAGATATTATAAGTCCATCTCTTCTCCCTAATCATCTCTATCTTTATTATGTAAAACATGGAAATGTATGATACATACCATGATATAGTCTATTCCACATCCGATCTTCTTCTCAACTTCAGGGTGATAAGGAAGCAACATCTCCACAATTGTTCTCTCGTGCTCTGGGCTTAGCCTATCTCGGTTTGCATATCTGCAATTAGAAACGCCAAGCAGAGAGAGCTACCAAATGAATCTAAAAGACCCTTTATCAAAAAATGAACATATAAGCAACAACACAACATTCACATATCTGTTTGAGCATTTCACATCTAGTTCATACTTGCACCAGTCATGCACGGTTAAAAGACAAGAATCGATATCACGAAATGCTTCTAGATTATGATACATGCGGGCTCAATAGAACTAGAGCCATTTCTAAGCTATAGAGAGAATCTCAAGCTCTCATTTCATACCAATACAGGATCATATCAACCAATTAAAAACACAATTAGATAGCAAAAACACCAACAATTTTTAAATTCCCGAATGAACTTCTGCAATTGATTGCCTCCTAAATGCTTACAGTAGCAAACAGTTTCGTGAATTTTTTTTTTTACCGGAAAAATGAGATAAGCAATTCGAGAAAAGCAGACGTACTTTCCGGAGTGAAGAATCATCCTGACGAAGCCAACAAGAGGAACAGTGACCTCGAGAATTTTATCTTCCCAATCCACAAACTCATCCCCTTCGCGGCTCTCTTCCTCCTCTTCGGAGCTTTCCTCCGACGAAATACACGGCCGACGAACCAAGTCCGAGCCGTACGATTCCGTGTTACCGATCCTAGCGCCGTCCGATTCCGTTCGCAAGGAGCGAACTCGAGGCCTGAGCGATGCTGAGTCACCGCGCGGGAAATATAAACAGAGAGGTGAAGTAGAGGAGGAGAAGATGTAAGCTCGGCAGCGGAAACACGGCGAAGCCACTGGCGGCGTCGAGGAAACGGAAGCTAAGCTCATACCGGAAGATTTATGGAAGTGGAGAAAGAGAGAGCTAAACGGTTACATTATCCATTCGCATGCGTACCGTGGAAAGCTGGCGACCAGAGAATGGGCAGACCGCAGATGGAAAAGGAAATACGCGATTGGATTCTATTTGGGCCTAATGGGCCTCACCATTTATTTGGAAAACGGTTAAAAATACCTCAACTTACCAAATTAACTAAAAAAATACTTAATTTTAATTGTGTTATTTTAATCATGAATTTTTAATAAATAGCTGATTTAAAAATAAATTTAAGTTGATTAAACCTTTTAACTTAAACAAAAGTCAACTATTATTTGTGACTTAATCATCGTTAATAACAAAATAACGTCGTTTTGTGATATTAAAGCTAAAACTAAAAATCGATAGAAATCCCCAAAAAATTTTAAACCTAAAATCATACTAGATTTTCCTTTCATCTCTCACTATCGATTCCATCTTTCCAAAAGGGTTAAGACAAAGCGAGTTTCGCGTTTATCATACTGATGGATCATATGATACAGAGGAAAGCGTTCGACAAAATGTAGATTAAAGCGATCAACAAGAAGAAAGGGAGATGGGAGAAGCTACAACGGAAAAAGTGAATGAAGTTTAGGAAAATGGAGAATGCGATGACTGTGAGGTAAACAAAGATGAGGAAGATGATATGTTTGACATGGAGGTTGAGCACAACAATATAGGTGTCAAAGAAGAAGTTGTTGGAGACTTGTGAATTGAGTTTGGAGATGTAGACAAAGATGAGACGGATGATATCAACAGAGACAGTGGGATGACATTTAGGATGATGACAATATCCCAGACCCTTTGTCATCTGACGATGATGAAGATGAATTGGAGCGTCGGGACGAGATTGCTAATATGTTAGGCAGTGAAGAACTTATGTATTTGGGGAAAACGTATGGCTGCGCATCAGACTTCAAAGTTGCTCTACTTATATACTCTCTTAGAACAAGATATGATATAAAGATTTACATATCGTCTCCTAAGCAACTTGGTGCAAAATGCTCAGACATAGAGTCTAATTATCCTTGGAGAATCTACTGTTCTTATGAAAAGAGAAGGCATAAGATGCAAGTTAAGGTTTATGTGAATGAGCGTAGATGCATAAGATCTGGATATTCGAAGATGCTGAAGATGCTGAAGACATCTTCAATCGCTATGCTTTTTGAAGAAAGGTTACGACTAAATCCGAAGCTCGCGAAAAAAGAGATGGCTGATGAGATAAAAAAAGAGAATATAATTTGAGTGTGACAGAGGAGCAATGTGAAAAAGCAAAGGATAAACTGTATAGAGAAACAAAAGCGAGTCACGAAGCTCACTTCTCTCGTATTTGGGACTACCAAGCAGAGGTCCTGAGATCTAATCCCTTCTCAACAATGGAGATTGAGACTATTCCAGTGCCAGGTAAAAACCGTAAACAGATGTTTGATCGTCTCTATATGTGTTTTATAGCGCAAAAAAAATCTTGGATAGAGACATGTCGATCCATATAGGTTTAGATGGGGATTTTCTTAAATGGGATGTAAAGGGACAATTATTATCTGCTATGGAAAGAGATGGTGACAATCGTATTGTGCCAATAGCATGGGCCGTGGTTGAGGTTGAGAATAACATAAACTGGGGATGGTTTGTTAAACATTTGAAAGAAGATTTGGGTCTCCAAGATAGATAAAAAATCACCATCATATCCGACAAGCAGAAGGTTAGTAATCTTCTTTGTTATGAATCAGTGTATTTGTAAGGTTAGTAATATGCTTATTTTGTTGTTTCACATGTATCTATATCTTGTTCACGAGTTGTCTTCTTTCTTATTTTCAGGGTTAGTGAATGATGTGAAAGCTGAGTTACCAAAGGCTGGCTGAGCACAGAATGTGTGCAAGACACATTTTGTTTAACTAGAGGAAATATAGCAAATATGCGTATGTTTTGGACCATAGCACGCTGCTATTCAATATGAGAGTATGAAGATGCATTAGAAACACTAAAGAAGTATAACAAAGGTGCGTATGACACTCTTTTACATTAGACGCCTAGTAGCTGGTCTAGGGCATTATTTAGACTCAGATCATATTGCAACAATAACCTGAATAATTTGAGAGAGTCATTCAATAAAACCATTAAGGAAGCAAGAAAAAACTACTACTAGATATATTAGAGGACATTAGGTGGCAATGTATGTTTTAAAATGCAAAGAGAGCTACTATAGCTGGTAGGTTGAAGACAAAGTTTACCAAGAGGGCACATCGTGAGATAGAGCTGAGTAGGGAAAAGTCTAGAGAGTGTATATAGTACTCTGCGTGTGGAAACTTGCATGAGATCAATCAGTGTAATGTTAGCCACACTGTTGACATGGGATTGAGAACATGCGAGTGTATTAAATGGCAGTTGACATAATACCTTGTATACATGTTGCATGTGTGATAATTGCAAAGAAGCTTAGATTTGACGATTATGTTGTTGATTATTACACAACACAAAATTAGGTACAAACATATAGCCGTGGAATAAAACTTGTCCAAAGTATGAAGTTCTGGCCTAGGTTAAATAGGATAGGAGTTCAACCACCATCCTTTAGAGTAGGCAACCGTGGAAGGCCAAGTAATTACGATAGGAGGAAAGATACCAACAAATCTTCTTCTTCTAACAAGAACAAGCTAACACGAGAAAAGCATGTAAAAACATGCTCCAAGTGTCAAAAAGAAGGTTATAACAAGAAAACTTGTAATAATGAGAGGATTGAGAATCTGCCCAAAAAGCCAAAAGGTCGACCAAGAAAAGAAAATGGGGTTGGTCTAATTTATTAATTACTTATGTTATGCTAAAAAAATTGGATATGGTGTGTGTTTTATGCTAATTGTATTGTTTTTTGGTAGGGAGAAACCTCTGAAACACAACCTCACAAGGATTATCTCAAGAACCATCTCATCCCCGAGTGTGAGAAGTTTGTATGTTCTTTATGTTCTGCTGTGTTATGTTTTCTAGTTATGTTCTTTATGTGTAAGACATATCATGTTCTGTTGTGTTATGTTTTCTGTTTTGTGTTTTGTGTTTATGTTTTTATATATAAAACAAAGTCTGTGATGGATATGAGAGAAATGTAAGACATTATGTTATTTTATGGAAGACATATTATGTTCTGTTTATGAACACTTGTGTGTTCAATTAAACTTTTGTTTAGGATCTCAAATAAGATACAAAACACTCTTTTTATATCTGAATTGATTTTTAAGTTTAGTTTTAAATATCACAAAAAGACGTTGTTTTGTCATTAACGGCGATTAAGTCATAATTAACAGTTGACTTTTGTTTATTTTAAGAGGCTTAGTCAATTTGAATTTATGTTTAAATTGACTATTTATTAAAATTTCATGATTAAAATGACACAATTAAAAATTAGTGTTTTTTGGTTTAATTTAGTAAGTTGAATTGTTTTTTTAACTGTTTTCCCCTATAAGTTCAAGTAATAGATTAATAGATGTTTAGCAATTCATTATGATCAAGAATGTTTTTTTAATCCTTCTGTTTGTACAAAGTAGAATGTTTAATTTCGGTAAATCACATATAATATAGTTTGAAATTTGAAGATTAATTTTAAATATATTATATTATTTATAAATTAAAAGTATATATTGTAAATAATGAAAAGAAAACCGTAAAAATAATGATGATTTTTGTGATAATTTTTGAGACAATTTATAAGGTGATGTAATATCAGAGGTTTCTTTTTTTTTTTCTTACGAAATTCTTGAGAGAAACATTCCGGCAAATAGTTGTATATTTGGATTTTTTTTGTTTTTTCATTAGACCACAATCTGAGCAATTTTAGTTCTGTAACTTTCCAATTTTAATTTCAAATTCCAAAACCACCATGGTTGTGTCTCTATTTAATCAGTATTTCTTTTGTCAACAATAAAAAAGTACCAAATTGCAGAATGGGTGATTCTATGAGAAATCGAACGCAAAATCTTTTTTTTTGGGTATAATTGATGATCCAATCACATTACTAATAAAATTTTATCATGAAGTGGCCTCTTCAAAGAACTCTGCTTACCCTCTGCATTTTCAAAGAAATTTCCAGTTTGGTAACCATAAAAACACAATCCTCTCCTTCAAGTACGAGTGTCTTCAAAGTTTATGTAATAAGTCAGTTATGCTTACTCATGAGATGGACATTGATAATTATGATCCTTCAGATGCATAGGAAGATAACGACAATCACAGAGATCACGCAGAATACCAAGAAATATTACAAGATTTGAATGCGATGAGGAAACAATCCATACCACCTATTGAGGCTAACTTAAACATCCTTGAGGCTAAGAGTCCCGCAAATGAGTTTCAAAACCCCACTGCATAAGAGATACAATATCAAGAAACAAGGATGAACATAGGCAAGTTTCATGAAAACAATGGAGGAGGCTTTGCAAAGTTCACCTCACCAGACCAATCAGATGGAACTGTATCTGATGAATAAGAAAGAACGATGGGAAGAGTCTTAGGACTTATTCAACAACTCAAGTATTCGAGAGGTGCGGGGGGGGGGGCCCTTGATGGACAGCTGACCAAACCGTGATTGAAGGAGACATGTCGTACCTTATCCTCAGATGTCTTCTTCATCTGTGAATCTATTAGTAGTTGTAATATAGTTCGTGATTTAGCTGTCGTATTAGGTTATGGTAATGTTTTTATTGTCGTTCATGTTGGAAGGATCGGAGTTCTAGCTCTATTTTGGAAGAAAGAAGTATTTTATTGGAAAGTTGTATTGGGATGTATGGTTGTTGGATCTTAAAGTAATATCGAATGATATCTCTCTACTTGTAATGGGTCTATGGTGATCCAAATCCAAAATATCGCCACATTCTTTAGAAAATATTTGAAAGGATTGGTACAACTATACAAGGACCATGGATCCTTATTGGTAACTTTAATGAAATCCTATCAAACAATGAAAAAAGGAGGTAGAGTGAGAGCAAAATGGACTTTTCGAAATTTTGAGAACATGTACTATACATGTAATCTGTTGATATGCAACCAGCTCTATATCATGTCTTAGCCTGCGTGATAACGCCTTGAGAAGCTTCACACTGAGAAGATTCACATGAAGAAGGCTGTAATAAGGACAAAACCAGAAAAACATAATCGTAAATACCAGAAAACATAAACACATATACCACAAAACCATAGAAAGAAAGATAAACCTCTTTTGATTTCTTGTGAAACTGAGAGTTTTGATTAGCTTCACCAAATACTCCACAATGCATTATCCTATTCAATAGTTTCGTCTGCTTCTTTGTAGGAGATTCATTTTTTCCTTTTCTTATCCTTCTTACTAACATTTTCCTCTTTTTCGACCACGCTGTGATGGTTCTGGAAGTTGATGCACTCGAGGTTTATTTCCAACTGGCCAAAATCGTGCACCTCTCAGTGGAGTTAGACCCTCTGTATAAGTTCTCCTCCATGTTGCTGTCCTAAACCAGTGGCACACATAATCCTGAACATCAAGCTTCTTTTTTAAAATCACTTCATATGCATGTTCACAAGACATTCTTGTGATATCCCACCTCTTGCAAGTACAAGACTTATTTTCCAAGTTAACACGATAAGAGCAACCACCTAATCTAACATCATACCTGTTATTTGTGCTTCTATTCACCATGCACATCGATGCTTTTTAATGCTCTCCTTCCCACTTCCTTTTTCTAACCTCGCGAATCATCTCATCCATAGGACTGTATTGAACTCCTTTTTAACCATTTAAGACATAAACCATTGAGCCACTCATTGTTATTGAATTTGTTTTCACTTTGTATTAGTTGGATTTCAAAACAGTTCTTATGAATATATATATATATATATAGAAGCATATGTGTGTATCATTATATTATATTTGTGTTTTTGCTAATTGTTAATTTTACTATACTGCTAATGGTTCTTTTCTATACTGTTATCCCAAAAAAAAGAAAGACTTTTAGCAAATTGATATTCATCTATACTGATGTACGTATTTTGCCTTCGTGGTATTGACCGTTTTGTTCATCGGATCACATCGTCATCTTTAAAAAAAATGGACGATGCAGATTCAAACGGACCTATAATCCAATGATTCACATTCGTCCGAGTTTTTCTCTACAAACTAAAAATAAATATGATTCTATGTGGACAACGTAGCTTCACCTTCAGTTGCAGATAACAGACAGTGTCGGAGCCGAAACAACGTAGCGAAAACAGAGAAAATGTCCGTCGTTTTACGCGGTGGAATCGCCGGAGGATTTCTTCTCCGTAGTCGCGACTCTCCATCCTTCATCACAAGACGACGAATCTCATCCGTTGGAGCCGCAACAGGACCAAGCGTCAGTCCAACGGCTGCCGTTGAACAACGTGCCACGTGGCTACCTGGCCTCAACCCTCCTCCTTACCTCGATGGAAAGTGAGTTTCGTTTCTGTCTTTTTCTTTACACACAAAAGCTTTTTGGTTCCAAAGTATTTTTGTTTCTTGAAAAAAAAGATTAGCTGGAGATTACGGATTTGACCCGCTCGGGTTAGGAGAGGATCCGAAAAGCTTAAAATGGTATGTTCAAGCAGAGCTTGTCCACGCTCGTTTCGCTATGCTCGGTGTTGCCGGAATACTCTTCACCGACGTAATCTTCAATCATTTCCTCAGTTTTGAAATGTTGAAATCTCACCTAAAAAATAGCTAATCAAGAACTTTGTTTTGGTTGCATTTAGCTACTTCGTATCACAGGGATTAGCAACTTACCAGTTTGGTATGAAGCTGGAGCAATGAAATTTGATTTTGCCAGCACAAAAACTCTCATTGTTGTACAGTTTCTACTTATGGGGTAACAAATAAACAAATCATCCCTCTATCTAATCACCAAACGGAAGCTCAGAAATGAGAATGATCCTCTTTTGTTACACAGGTTTGCTGAGACCAAAAGGTATATGGATTTCGTCTCTCCAGGATCTCAAGCCACAGAAGGATCTTTCTTTGGACTTGAAGCAGCACTCGAAGGGCTCGAGCCAGGGTAATTTTTCTTCCATGATTCACTTTTTTTTTTTTTAACTTTGTGTGTAAAATGAGAAATAAGCTGTTTTTGGTTTAGATATCCCGGAGGACCGCTCTTGAATCCATTAGGCCTTGCTAAGGATATCAAAAACGCTCATGACTGGAAGCTTAAGGAGATCAAGAATGGTAATAGATTTCTCTAACCAAGTTTTCATTTTGGTTTGCTTCATACTCATAAACTCTCTGTGTGACATTTTAACAGGTCGTCTAGCGATGATGGCGATGCTAGGGTTCTTTGTTCAAGCCTCTGTGACTCACACTGGTCCTATCGATAACCTTGTGGAGCATCTCTCTAATCCATGGCATAAGACCATCATTCAAACCCTCTTCACCTCTGCTTCTTAGATACATTTCATTTAGCCAAATTCGATATACTGCTCGGCAAGTGTGTATCAATTACCTTTTATTCATTTAAGAGTACAACAAATCTAACCAATAAACTTAATAACTCATTGCTGTCTTTCTTTCAATACTCTTTTTTTCCATTTATCATACGAAAATACGAATCGAATATGTCGAATAAAGGAAACCTACCTGTAAGAAACTGGAGTTTGGTTCACTTGTTCGATTTCTTTCTTGACAAGAACATGAAGACTTTAGGCAGCATAGAAAACCTCTTCTTTTTCTTCTTTGTTTCAGGTGTCACATTACTACTATCTCCAACATTGCTGCTTCCTTGTTCACCAAATGCAAATGATCTTACTGAATGTAAAGCTGATTTCGACTTGCTTAAGTCATGATTTTCCTTTTTTCCAACCTCGGGACCAGACTTGGGGCTCCTCTTCCCATTCTCTGAGTTCCATTTTCGCAACTCCTGATCCATACCAACCTTCCCATCTCTAGCCTTTTCGACTTTCCCCATCGCTTTTTTTAACTCTTCCTTTTGCAAAGCTGTTTCTCTATTCACTTCCTCTAGTTTTTCCAAGACTCTTGACTCCTCTTCCTTAGCCACCTCGATCTGAGAGACGATCTCTGCTAACTTTCTGTTGGCTGCTTCCTCTACCTCATGTGCCTGCTTGCTTAGCTCATAATATTCCTCCACGGATATTATTATGTTTCTTGGTGAACTACTAATGTTTTCGATTTTCGTAGCATATTCAGTCTCTTGCAATGCTTTTATCGCAGCTAAGGCTAACTTCTCAGAAGCTTTTGCAGCTTCCATTTCCCTTTTCGCCTCAATTAACTGACTTTCTATTGCAGAGACTCCTGTTTTCGCTTCATCTGACTCTTCCTTCGCCTTTCTCAGCTCTTCTCGAGCAGCAATGGCAAGTGACTTTGCCTCTTCTGCTTCCTTGCTAGCTTCTTGCAACTTCTTGGCTATTTCTGTGCATCTCTCCTCTCTTGCTTCTTCGCTGTTTCTCTGAATTGAAAGAGCTTCTCTACGTTTGGTTTCTGTGAGATCTTTCTTCTCTCTTTCAAGTTCAGATTGCAATGATCCGACGATTATCTTCAACGTTTTCACCTCGGAAACTGCTTTCCCAATATTGGCTTTAACTTCTTCAAGCTCCTTCCTAGCGGAATCTACTGCTGCTTGTATGTCACTGTTGTTTCTTTTTCCCATCAACATGTTGTTATCGTTTGAGTCTTTGTAAGCCGCTATCTCGGCCCTCAAATCTCGCTGTAGTGCAGAAGCAGTGTCTAGTTTGGTTTTCACTTCATCCGCCGCATGTATCTCTTGTCTAAGCCTCTCGATCTCGTCTTCCACCATTTTCAGTTCCTTCTCCCGGTTATAAACGTCCTGGTCCCGAGCCATGGCTGCATCGAATTTCTTTTCTTCAGCTTCAAGATTGGCTGCATGTGCTGACTCCAATAACTCCTTGGTGGCAATTACCTCTATTGTCAAACCTGTCATCTGTTTCTCTACATCCTTAGCTTCCATAACAGAGTCCTCTGCTTTCTTCGCAGCCAATTTTTTTTCCTTCAACAGAGATTCATACTCTTTAGCGACCATTTCTATCTCTTCTCTTACATTTTCTAGCTCAGAAACCGCTGACACATGCCTCGCTTTAGCCACTTCGAGCTGCGTTTTGGCTGCGACGCTCGACTCATTAGCTATCCCTTGCTCCATTTCCTCCACACGCAGCTTCGCAAGATCAGAGTCTTGTCTCGCTTGTTGCTCCTCTTTCTCGGCCTTTTCTAACTCGAGTTTTAGCTCTTCGACGACACTCCTTGTCCTCTCAAGCTCCATCACCACCTGCTGTTTCGCCTCTTCTGCTGCAACCACTTGTTTCTTGTACTCAGGCATATCCTCTTGTAGCTTCTCAAGCTCTTGATCCACCGTCTTTCGTCTCTGGAGACAACATTAAATCTAAGACCTAAGTATAATGAACCAAAAGAACCAAGAGTGTCTGGCCCAGTGCATTTGTTCGAGTGAGTAGAGGACTCGGCCATGTGGGTCAAGGCCATGGATCGAGTTCCACCATCTACAAAAATTGCAAAAAAGTAATGAAACCAAAAGCATTTTGTTACCTCTATTGTCTGGATTTTATGTGCTTTCCAATCTGTAATCCCTCCAAACTTGGAAACTGCTTCCTTGACAGATTCGAACGGTGCAGCGGTATCGATCAAAACAGGACTCGTGGGTGAACCGAAACGTGGGGATCCAGATGTTCTCGGATGATGCACGAAAGCTCTTGGTGAACCAGGAACTTTAAGACGTGAGAGACCAAGATCTTGGCTTCCTCTAGGTGAGTCCGGCAAACTAATCCTTGCATCTTCAATGCAGTCGATTCGAGAGTCTAGAGAAAACGAGTCCTGATGGTTTATCATGGCTCTTGGTGCAATGTAAACCTTTGGAGACTCTGCTTCAACAACAAAATGTGGATCTTCTTCTTCTTCTTCTTTAACTTCTTGAGGTGCATCCACAGATTCAAGAAACGGAATATGTTCTGGTAAGAGATTTGGTGTCTCTTCTCCATCTTCCAAGTTTATGAGATCGATAATGGATGAATCGAATCCGACACTATTGAAAGGTGTTGAGGAATCGTCATTGAGATCAGGAAGTAAAGAAAGATCGTTGGAAACTTTATCGTCATCCACCATTGTCACGTAACTGCAATTATTTACGAAGATTTCACAATCATCAAGATGAATTCAAGATATTTAAACATAACTGTTAGAGTTTCTTATGATCAGATAACTGGATTCAAATAGGTGATTCGTGTTCACCCTTAATCGAAATTTTAGGAGTGATTTGAACAAAGTAAATTCGTTAATCAAAATAACAAATGTCGTACCTTCATAAAAAAATGCAACAATAGACGAATCTTCTGGGGAAAAAGGAGAATAATTTAACTTCTAAAGAGAGATTAATGAAGCCTAATCTTTAGATTATCTGGAAAATTATATCACACCAACGTACGATTTTCAGAAATTGAAGAAGAACAATGACAAAAACAAGTTTTAGGAAAAGCGACAGAAGAGAAAATCATCATCAGACAAAGATTTCAAAATAGAAAAAGAAAAAGACCATTAAGGCGTGGAGGGCACGCCTCTCATTCTCATCTGTTGGTTCTTCAATCTCTTTCTATTTTTGTTTCTTATTTTTTTTTTCACATTTTCCCTTTTATTTAGTTTTTAGTCATTTGAAAACTCGAATCAGATCGATATATGGAAATCTATTGAAGTTTTTTTTGGTCAACGAAATCTATTGAAGTTGTGAGTTAATAATATGGTTGAATTGTATGAACCGAATGTTCATAGTTACCAGCTTACCATATTTTCAGTCAAAATTAAAAGACTCAATCTATTATTTACTATGCACCAATAGATTCAAAATTAATTAAAGATCTGTTATATTAATATCTTTATTTGAAAAAGTATTTTAAAAATAAAGAAAACTAAAAATCTAAAATGGCCACAAAAAAAATTGTATGCATGAGAAAGGATTTGACTGTTTAAAACCAAGCCGGCCTTAAAATTAAAGATATTTGAAAAAAGAAAATAGGAACTAGTATTTCATATCATAAAAAAAATTCAAAAACTATAACTATATATATTTAATAAAAAAATTATCATTCAAATATGAAATTGTAGTTGTTAATGAAGAACAAGTTTTCCAATAAAAGGTAAAATTAATAAAAATTTACTGTTTTCAAAAATATTTTTTCTTGTATTTTTTTGTAAAGTTATTTATCAAATTTTGAAAGTCAAATTTTTCAACCATATTTCTCTCAATTTACAATACTACCAAACCATTCAGTTTCTTTTATACTATATCACAAATCAAACTTTATAACTTTAACTTAGAAAAACTTCTTGGTAAAACTAACTGAAATTAGAATTGTTAGACCACCCGCATCGCTGATAAAAACTGCATCTCATCTCTTTAAATTGAATTAAAAAAAATAAAAAAATAGAAAGAAAAAAGCGTGAAACCTGAGACGTTTCTAGGGGTTGAGATCCTTGAGACGTCTCAACTCTCGTCTCTTCTTCTTCGACTTCTTCAATCTGAAGACTTCTCCACTTCGACTTCGTATCACGTTTTGATTTTAATCATCTCTTACTATCTCTCTCACTCTCTTGCGGCCGCCATGAGTTTTCACCGGTGGTGTTACCTTTCCCACAACCATCTCCGCTGCCTCCTCCCTCTCGTTTTCACAGTCTCCTTATCTTTCCTCATTTTCTTCGCTTTCCTCTCCTTCCTCGCTCCACCTCAGATTAACATTCTCTGGTGTCGCTTCAGGTTCCTCCGAGCTTCGTCGGTCAACATTCCACACGTCTCTCATCGTCTCTTTCCAAAAATTGAAATATGGTTTGTGATTTTTATGTGTCTATTTTGTTGTCTTGGTTAATCGATTCTCTAAAGTCCTGCTATTTTGTTGCGATTAGTCCATAAACGTTTTCAGTGCTTGTTGGTGAAGGGATGGAAAGGATCAAGCTGGAGTTTTCTCCATGGGAAGAAAATTAAAGATAAAGAAGACTATGCATGTGCTATACGTGAGGGAGACATCGTCCCATATACCCCTTTTGTTTAATCTATGATCTCTTATATCCCTCATTAATCTGGAATGCCCTTCAATTAATGTAAACCCGAAAATAACTCTGACCTTGGTATAAAGACGAAAATATCCCTGACTTCGGTATAACTGATGTTAGTAATACTCTAGTTGTACCATTCAAGTACAACTAGGTATCTAGTTATACTCCATTTATACAACTTGAGTATAACTATACACCCTAGTTATACTCTAGTTGTACCATTCGAGTACAACTAGATCCCCTAGTTATACTCCAGTTATACCATTGAGTACAACTAGATATCCTAGTTATACCCAATTGTATCACTCGAGTATAACTAGATATAGAGTACAACTGGTATAACTGGGTATCCAGTTGTACTAGTTGTACTCGGTATAACTAGTATAATTGGATACCCAGTTATACTCAAGTATAACTAGTACAACTGGGTATCCGAATTATTTCCAGTTATACTACACATCTGAGGCTTAAACCCGGATTATTTGGGTCGCGCAAAGCACGTCTTACCATCTGCGCTAACGTGTTTTCGTTGGTATCATTTACAACCATAAATCTATAATCTGTTATAAGTGTAAAATAGTAATTTTACCCATTTAATTTATAACAGGGGTATATCAGAACATGAATTGAACAAAAAGGGTATTCTAGACGATGACTCATACGTGAGGTTAGTATTGATTTTATTGTTTTCTTATCTCTTACGTGAATCAATTGTTTTGTTCGTCTATAGCTCTAACAACCACTCATTTATCATAATTGTATATTGAAAATGAATACCATGTAATTAGAATTAGAGTGTCTCTTAGGTAAGATTGAATTATGTAGTTGTATCTTATGAGTTAGGCCGTCGCATACTAACCTCTATGGCATTGGTTAGAAGTGTCAACATTATGTGCATATGATTTTTTAATTATATATGATGGAGGTGAAAAAATAGAAGAGAGAAAACCTCTCATATCTTATGTATTGGTACATGGTATCTCATTTTTTTCATACTAATATAACAGTTTGATCATGGCACATGCTCCTTACGACGTATTCTCGTACTTGAGAATATAGTTGAGCAATGACATGTTCTTAGATCGCCATTATACATGATCTTTTGCAATGGAGAATAGCTAATGTTTTCAATGATCAATTATAGAGGCTCTGCTCTCTGGTCCTTTTTACTTTTTCATTCGTATAGAAATGGTCAAATTTCATAATGAAAAAAACTGAATGTTTTGTCACACTTGGTTTGGCTGTATTCTGTAACTGTTATTATATGCTAAACACAGGTCTTAGAAGTGGATTTGATGTCTCAAAACTACTCAAGAAAGAAGAACATATTGAGTTCTGATGTTAAACTCTTCCAAGAACGAAGCAGTTTTCCTCTGCCGTCCTGGTATTATCAAGTTCTTTAGTACTGAAACTTTTTCTTTTGTGTTCTGATGTTAAACTCTTCCAATTGGCAATTCAAATAGTGTCAGTGTTCAGCATCAAAAATGTTAATGTAATCAAAGAGTTAGTTGTGATAGTTGAGCATGTTATTCAAAAACAAATTTAACGAATAATTTTTAGAATCAATTTTTTAGAGTTTTTAATTAAGTCTCAATCAATAAATTATCATTAAATTTAATCTTAATTTATTTTTATGATACTCCTTACAGTATCAAGGATGTGGATGCTCTTAGTATCACTTTGTATGCATATTATGTATTTAGATAACAACAACTTTCATACCTTTCTAAAAAGTCTAATACTTCAATAACCTTCTTGCCTTCTTGATCTCATTTTGTAAAACTTTCATTAAAACTATGATTTCTAGGAATAAATAATTTCCATCAATTTATAATATTTCACCACTTCTTAGAGAAATTTCATAGTTGATATATTCTGCCTTTAAACCATCATATGTTGGTGATTTCAGCTTTTTATATTAAAAAAAAATTCAGAAAATATTTCTTACTCTTAAAATTGTTCAAACCTCACCTAAAGAGATATTATAGTTTGATCCACGATTGTAAAGAATCTCATATTTATCTACTACAAAAAAAAAATTATATATAGCCACAAATTAGCTATAAAGTATTCGTGACAATGGTTTTATAGCCACAAATCAGCCACGTTTTCAGAATTCTAAAATTCGTAGCTATTACGTAGATTTTCGTGGCTGTATAGACACACATTACGAGTTGTAGCTATTGGAAGAAAATAAACCATATTTAACCACAAAACATATTATGGAAGTTATAATCCACTATTAACCACGAAAATAATCATATAAACAATAGCAACGAAAAAACAGTTTGTAGTTATGCAAAGAAAGTAAACCGCATTTAGTCGTAAACAAATTGCGGAAGTTAGAATTCACCATTAGCCACAAATTAATTATAGAACACACAGAGACGAACTAATCTTGTGGCTAGTTGTAGAAGTTTCCACGAAAGATTTTATGGATATTTGTAATCAAATTTACACTCAATCCAAAGCCATATTTAATTACAAAATAGTCGTAGAAATATATATCTACGGAAGTAGAGTATCACGGTGCTGCCAGGCTAAAAACTATGATTTTCAAATATCAATGGTTCAACATCACACTTGTCAAGGAATATTGTTGATGTTTGCCCACAAATGTATTACGACAGGTGCGATCCATTTCATATTACCAGAGTATTGTAATCAAATTTGTTATATTCTTTGTCCGTGATTAAAAACAATCACAGAATAATAGGGGACAACAACATAGGTTATGTTAAGAGGGCTTCGTGAAGCTAAAGTTTCTCAAATCACATTGACAATGATGTTATTGACTATGTTATAAATAGTACTAGTATTATGCAAGTTAAAACACATACATTCAAATACGCATCGAATTAAGAACTCATGCTGAGGGATAATCATAGTGACAGGTATGTTTTAAACTTGATTTAGAAAACTAATTTGATGAATATTCAGATTCAATTTCATATTCATATTGACAATATTATATGATTAAAGATTTATAATCATTATTTCCAAAATTATGTTCATTAGTTTCTAAATTAATTTTTTTTAGTTAAAATAAAAATTACTTTTTAATTTTACCAATTTTAATAAAAATATGTCAGTATAACTATAATTGAATCTTAATTAAGATGAAAATATCTCAGTATAGCCACATCTAACCACAAGTTATTAGGGGGTCTCTGAGAATTGATAATTTCGGCTATCAAATATTACTAATTCATGGCTGAATATTTTGTTCTATCTCACTCCTACATTCTGTTCTCTTTCACCTCGTGACTCTCTAATTCGATTTCATCGTTGCTTTCTCTATATCTTAATTTATGATTGCCAATTTACAGATTTGAGGCTCTTTTTCATCACTGGGAGCTACTCTTCTTCATCAATGGAGCTAACCAGAATCTTCAATCTCATATGCCTTACAGTCTTAGTGGCGTCCCTCCTGTCTTAGAAGCACTGATGAGTGCACATGAGATATGACACATGTCTCATCTCCATCCATGAAAGTTCAGTGGAAATTTACAGTTAGTTTAGTTATTATTATTCTTAATATATAATTCAACAAAAATATATTTAGAATCGTGATTTGATTACTAATCTGATAAAATTTTACTACAAAATTTTTGGATTATTATAAAATATTCAACTTGTGTTGATCTTTGACATTACGATCATTACTGATATTTTAGTGTCGATACTCTTAAGAATCTGATTTAGTTTAGATAACAATGAAACTTTGAGAATATATATATATATATATACATTGACTTATGAAAATAGCACCTAGTTGCAACTTGCAAGTGACAACTACCAATAAAGTCTAACACATTTTAGTCACATATTCATGTGATTTTTCAAATTTTTGTTAAGTATAGTCCTTGACAATCCTGTTGAGAAACATTCATGAAAATACATTGATATTTAACTGAGTTGGCATTTGATAACTGTTTTTTTCTGTTGTCCATGCAATATATTAATTTCTTTATTGAAAGTGATCCAGGAATTTTAACCTTTCTTAACATGCACGTTATTTTAGAAGGGTTATCTAGTGTTTCTCGTAGATGACTCTATTGATTTCAAGTTATAATATTTCTTGATTTGAGTTTTGAGATGGTTTCAGTCATAATAGCAGTTTTGTGTCTCTAGATAAGGTCTCTCTTATTACTTCAAATTTATGTTTTTTATAGCAAAAAATACTATTGAGATTCTGAGCATCATGATATGGATCTTTATTCTTAGAAAGAGATTTGCAGAGATTCAATCCGAGACAGGATTAGGCATGCACCGTCATGCTTCAGGAGCCAAAAAAAACCCCAGTTGCTTATGGGATGGTTAGTCTGTTTTTATATTTCATGAATTTTAGTTATGTAATAGATAAATTTTTTTATATATTAACCTCTTGAGACTCCACCAGCAACCGAGGTAGGGCACAAGACATATACTCGGAAAGATGTCACTTTCACTGAAAAATGAATAGAGTCACTTGTGAAGGATACTATCCCTTTGGCTTCGCAGCGATCAGAAGATTCCAATGTGACTGAATCAACCATCAACCCAGAAGCCTAAGCAGAACTTTTCCATTAACTTTGTCGTATTGACACATCAATTTGTGCCTCAATACTTTCAAGAACATCATTAGGTGTGTATGTGTTCTTTGTGTTTTCTTTATGTGTTATAGTAAACGTATTTAATTTCTTTATATTTTTATCCATTTAATTTAATAATTTTAATATATTTTTAATATAGCAGGATGTTGGATTCGAATTCTTAGATATGTATGATGAATTCTATAGATGACCATCATTGTGTTAAATGATTTCCATTAATTTAATGATATTAATATTGGATTTATTTACTTTTCCAATTGTATATTTTATAAATTGTGATTTGATTTGGTTTTAATTTATTATTTTAATTGAAAATTTCAAATTTACGAGACATAATAGAAGTAGCTATATAAAGTTTTTGTTGCTATACAAAGTTTTTCTTGTAATATTTCTTATACAGAATTGGTTACATTCTTATTTCAGTTTGAATTAACAAATATTATGAAAGAAAATAAAACCATATTTACTTGTGCAATTTGGAATTTGGAATTTCAGTCATATGTAACTCAAAATGCTTACAAACAACATATAAACATTCTTATTTCAGTCATATGTAACTCAAAATGCTTACAAACAACATATAAAAATTCTTTTCGTTTGGGTTGCAATTTGGAATTTGGAATTTGGAATTTGGTTAAGATGGGTAATATCCACCGACCCACAATTACATTATAAGGTGTGTAGTGAGCTAATGATATGAGTTATTTAAGTATCTAAATTATTATATTGATCTTTACATGATACATGTTGAAACGTGACAATGTGCAAATAATATATATTGAAAAACAGAAGAAAAAAAAGAAAGGAAAAGACAAAAAAGAAGTGGTGGACCGCCAACTGGAGCATGGCTGTATTATACCTTCCACTGTCATATAGAATAATCTTCTTTGTTCCTTGCTTCTTCCATGAAACTCACCACTTTAATAAACCCACTTTCTTTTGTTAATAACAGCCCAGAAGAAATATTATTTATTTCTAACTTCACTGTTAGTTAACAGACAAAATTTGACTTTCCTGTTCTTTGGGTGACAAATGTTATTTAGATGGAATTTGCAGGTGTTTAATAACATTTGTTCAACTGATAGAAACATCTCAATCTTTACTAACAACATTCTTTAGAAAATAAATAATTATCTGAAACTCGTAGATCTTGATTCAGATAGTTGGATTAGGAAACTAAAATCTGGATTAAGATATCATAAAAAAATTACGACATATTCATAAGTTTGTTTTTTTAGAAACATTTTTATATAATTTTTGGCTATGATTTGGCTCCGTTTTTTATGAATCCAATATACCACAGTAGTTTGGGAAAATGATTGTGAGATTAAAGAAGTTTTGATTTACGCAAATGGATAACTAATCTCTAACCATTTTATTTCGTCGAACATTTGTAATCTTAGGACAAGAGAAAATCTTGGTTTCAGAATTATTGTGTTGTTTGTCGGTGCGTCAGTATCTTTTTCCTTTAATAAAAACTGATGATTTTATAGTTTGTGACTTTTGGTTTGTCGGTACAACAAAAGAATTCTTTTTGAATGATTAATTAATAATTCAAATATAATTATAAATTATATATTATAATATTAATTATTTTTGAAATGATTAGATGTTTGAACCCAATATTTTATAATATTAAAAAATATTAAAATCATTAAACTAAATTAATAAAAATTATAACCTAATAAATCACATGTATACAACAATATCGTATATATATGGATTAAATTCGTTTAATTTACATTAATTACCCAATACTTACATGATATGTATAGATATCATGTGAATGTTACAGAACAACTAATCTGTTTTTCTAATTTGGTGTATATGAATTAATTTACTTGAAATGATCTATCATCTAACACTATCCAATGTTTAATAATCTCTCCCAGATGCCATTTGCAATATTTTAAAATAAAATTAGAGGACTCCATTCACGGTATTAAAAATAAATAAATTCAGAATGTGCCATTTCAAGATTGAATGACCGACAATATATATAACTTTTTTATTATTGTTGTTTATTTAAAAGTAAAATATTATTGTTCTTGTTCTTATTTTCTATATTCGAAGGGTTAATATCATTGTTCTTGTTTAACAGAAAATAAGCAGTTTGACAAAGTAATATAGAAATAAACTTTTCACATATTTACATGTTACAATGTAGAAAACACTTCTTTTACACATCTACTAAGTTCCATATATATTTCTTCTGCTAATAGATTGTGCTAATAACAACATTAGAATATACAAACTTAATAGCAAGCAAAATAATTTAAAAATGAAAAATGGAAAAGACATTTGTTTTTTTAGCTGAAAATAAAGATTATAGTCTTTTGAAAAATGTATGTTTAGTTGAAAATTTAGTATAATGTAATTTTATGCTTTTTCTTGTCCAATTAATTTGCCCAATTAATTTAGGTTTATGAACTAATTAAAGTCTATAATTGTATAATTGCGAACGCGTTTGGGTAATTTAATAAAACAGAGCCTTAAAATCCACACATTGAGTCATTCGTTACATTTACAGGTTTCACTTTCCTCTTTTTCCTTCTCCCTCCATTTTCAGTGCTCAGAGGAAGAAGCTTTTGCTCTTTCCAGCTTCCAAATCGGAGATGCACGCCAAAACCGACTCCGAGGTGACGAGCCTCGCGGCGTCTTCACCAGCCAGATCTCCTCGTCGACCAGTCTACTATGTCCAATCGCCGTCTCGTGACTCTCACGACGGAGAAAAAACGGCGACATCGTTTCACTCAACTCCGGTTATAAGTCCGATGGGATCTCCGCCGCATTCTCAATCCTCCATGGGTCGTCACTCACGAGAATCCTCCTCCAGCCGATTCTCCGGGTCATTAAAGCCTGGGTCTCGGAAAGTCAACCCTAACGACGGCTCGAAGGGGAAAGGGCACGGTGGAGAGAAGCAGTGGAAAGAGTGTGCGGTGATTGAAGAAGAAGGTTTGTTAGATGATGGCGAGAGAGATCGTGGTGTGCCTCGTCGATGCTATGTATTGGCCTTCATCGTTGGATTCTTCATACTCTTTGGTTTCTTCTCTTTGATTCTCTATGGAGCTGCTAAACCTCAGAAACCAAAAATCACAGTGAAGGTTAGTTTTCAAATTTTTCATAAAACCCTAGATTCAGTTTTGCTTTCTCTTGGCTTAAATTCGCTTAATCCTGCTGCAATTTCTAGATCGTTAAATCAAATTTAGAAACTCCTACTCTTTAGATTCCAAATCTGATCCAAAAATTCGATCAGATCTGAACTGTTTGGGAGTATAATTGATATTGGGTGAATGTTGGATCAAAATTTGCAGAGTATAACATTCGAGACGCTCAAGGTCCAAGCTGGTCAAGATGCTGGTGGTGTAGGAACTGATATGATCACCATGAACGCGACTCTGAGAATGTTGTATCGAAACACGGGAACTTTCTTTGGTGTTCATGTAACTTCAACTCCAATCGATCTCAGTTTCTCTCAGTTGAAAATCGGCTCCGGATCCGTAAGTCCTAACCAAATTCCAAATCTTTCCGTTGAACATCCGATCAAATTGCAGAGAAGATTAAGCATAACCTCTGACACACACAATGGTCTAAATCTTTCAATGTCATGAGACCATATTGGGTTCTGATTTCTATTGTGGGTTTGATTTATGATATTACAGATTAAGAAGTTTTATCAGCCAAGGAAGAGCCAGAGAACGGTATTGGTAAATGTGATCGGAGAGAAGATTCCTTTATATGGAAGTGGCTCGACGTTGATACCACCAGCGCCTCCAGCTCCGATTCCGAAGCCCAAAAAGAAGAAAGGAGCTCCCGTCGTTATCCCTGACCCGCCAGCACCTCCTGCACCGGTGCCAATGAAGCTCAGCTTCATTGTCCGGTCACGAGCTTACGTGCTGGGGAAGTTAGTGCAGCCCAAGTTCCTCAAGAAAATCGAGTGTGACATCAACTTCGAACACAAGAATCTTAACAAGCATATAACTATCACCAACAATTGCACCGTCACTACTGTCTGAAAAAGAATTAGTTTTAGTGGAGAAAGAACGATGTCGTATAGTGTAACGTGATTTACAGCTCAACGGGCAGCATTTTGGGTTGTCGGGGCAGCGCGTGGAAGGTGCCCGAAGGAGCGAACCATCGTCGGTGGCTTTTATTTACTTGAGTGGTTGGTTATTTGTCTGTGGAGAATATATAATTTTATAATTGTGTGTACCATCGCACTGAACACGAGGAATCACATTTTATTTATTTGTTTTTTTGGAGTATGTTAATTTATTTGTTTTGATTAATGCAATGATGGTTGCCAAAAAGATTAATGCAATGATACAATACTTATAACCTCAAACTGTCAAGCTAATGTTATACCTCTTCTTCTCTACAATTTTTTTGTTCAACCAAAAAGTAATGAGCTTCAGCCCATAATCTTTTCAGGCCAAGACCAAAACAAAACAAATTAAAAATTTTGGTTTTAAATTGTAGAAAATGGTCACAAAAATCATAATAATGAATTATCATGTTTTGATAATAAATTTAAAATAAACATAAACTTATATTGATTGAGTTAAAAACATAAATTTATATTAATTTAACCAGCTTAGATATTATAATAGACAATTTAAACTTTATTTTTTATATCACTAATACAAAATTATCTAACACGGTTCATTTAATTAATATCAGAAGTATAAATTAACATAAAAAGTAATAGACAAAATAAGAATCATATCGTGCTAACTTGTTAGTTTTTGTCTTGTTTACATTTGGTATAAGCAAAATGACAAAAATGTTTGAAAATTCATTATATCTTTGAAACTCTTGTAGGTAAATTGTGATCTCAAAACATTTCAATGGTATAAACACCATCTTTACAACTCCGAACAATCTGCCGTATACATTTATACAATTCATATTCCAAATAAGTGTTCTCAAACCATCTTCATAGGTTTGTGACCGATAAAAAATTTCTTTAAGTGATAAAAAATTAATATTTTAGTATATTAATATTTTATTATTATTATATTTTTATAGCACCAATACTTGAATGACACATATTTTGGGAGTTTCTCAACCGTAACTCTTGTTTAGGAGTCAAATCTTAATTTTTTTAACATTCTCTCTCATGGTTTTTGTTTTTATTATTAAATTTTTTTGAAGAAACTTAATTAAGAGCCTCCAAGGATTATCTAAACCAGCTTTTGAGTGAAATTTCTTGAGAAGATCGCTCCCAATGGTATCAGAGCAACAATTACGAGTTGGTAACGTTGTCTATTCATCTTTTTATCTTTTCATCTTCTTATCTTCTTATCTTCTCTACCTATATGTATTGTACCAACTAGTCGAGCCAGCCATTAAAAGTAGATCAAAGAAAAGAAAGAATAAAAGACAAGATTGATAGAATATAAACAAGAAAAAACACAAGAAAGATCTAGGCTGGTCAATCGATTAGTCAGCCTCTTAAACTATATATTTTCATATTTCTCTATTTTTTTGCTTGATCTACCATTTGATTTCTTGTTTGATCACATCTTTTTGGATTTCAGATCCATTGGAACATTGAGAAAATCGTTGAGTGTGTAAATCTTTGAGTGAAAAACACCTTTTAAGGAAACACTAATGAGAGATTTTGCTTTTAATTTGTTTTCTAGTATATTTCAGGTACATGATGACAGATGGTGGAGATCATTCTAGAGAAAGAGGTCCAAAATAGGGTTACCCAAACCTACTGATGAAGGTTTTGATGGCAGAAATGCAAAGAATGTTAAAAACTGCTAGAAGTGGTTCACCAACGATCTGATAACGTCTAAGACGAGGTCCAACAAAGAAGACCAGAAAGGATAGCCCTAGAAAAGATCATGAAACGGCTAGATAGCCAATAGAGGTGGATGTTGAGAACTACTACAACCGTGATGAACATTCATCACAAGAGAGCCAAAGGAGACCTAGGCCTGCCAGAGAAGCAAGGGCTTGACCAGATGAAAATCTTCAAGGTCTTAGAATCACAATTTCATCATGGAGGAAATAACGATCTGAATGCATACATAGAATGTGAGAAGAAGATATAGTTGGTCTTTAATTACCAACACTACTCTGAAACCAACTAAGTCATTTTCATGGCAACTGAGTTGTATGGATATGCCCTTAGCTAGTGGGATCAGTTGATAACATCTAAGAGGCGCAATGGAGAATATCCAAAAGAAACATGGGCCGAGATGAAAGTCACAATGAGAAAGAACTTTGTACCAAGTCATTATCAATGAAAGCATCACCCAAAGCTAAAAAGACTCCCACAAGGCAAACGCAATATGGAGGACTACTATCAAGAACTAGAGACCTTCATGATAAAAGCTGATGTATTTGAGGATAGGGAAACAAAAATGGTATGGTTCTTGGGAGGAATGAACCGAGACATTCATGAATGATTAAAGATGCAACATTATGTAAAACTAGAAAAAATGTTGCACAAAGCAATCTTAGTGGAACAACAACTCAAGAGGGGGGTTTTACACGTCCATCTTATGGGGTTAACCCATCTAGCTCGAAACCAAACTACTCAAAAGAAGGACAACAAGCGACTAAGCTAAGGTTTGCTCCTAAGAAAATTTCCAATCCGCAAGACTTTAAGGGAAAGACCAACAAAAGTTAGAAATCAGGATATTCAATGACTTAAATGCCATGTAAATGTGCATTATGTAAACGAGTGCTCCAACAAGCAAGCTATATTACTTTTGGACAATGGAGACATTGTTATTGGTGCTGAAAAAGAATTGATGTCTGATTATGTGTCCTCTGAAGGCCATGAAGAACTACTAGCTAAAGAAGATTTTCTCGTTACCAGAAGATCTCTAAAAGTACAAAGCAATAGAGAAGAAACCGAGAAAAGAGAGAATTTGTTTCACACATGGTGCCTTGTACAAGGAAAGGTTTCAAGCCTCATCGTAGATGGAGAAAGCTGCAAAAATGTGGCTAGTCTAACAATGGTCCAAAATCTTGTTTAAAAAACTGAGAAACATCCACGCCCTTATAGTCTACAATGGTTGAACAACAATGGAGAAAAGGTGGTCAACAAACAAGCAAAAGTTCATTTGTCTATTATGAAGTACCAAGACGAGATTATGTGTGACGTATTGCCTATGGAAGTCGGAAATATACTTTTGGGAGACCATTTCAATTCGGCCACAAAGCAATACATGATGGTTTCATCAAAAGCATACTTTTGAAAATCAAGGAAAGAAGATCACTCTTGTACCATTGTTATTGACTGAGGTCTACCAAGATCAAAGTCACTTAGACAAAAAAAAGGAGAGTATGAGCATTTAAGGGACACGAACACTAATCAACCAAAAAAGAATGAGAGTTTGAAGAAAGCAAAAAAATTCCTTTGAAGACTAACCCGTGAGAAAGTCTAAATTCTTCGAAAGGTCTAATGAGGTTAGGAGAGCCTTTTTCTCTAATCAGCATATAATCTTATTTGTTTACAAGGGAAGCTCTTATGAGCTTAGCTAACCTTGAACAAGAACTTGAATATGTGTTTCCTGAAATCAGCACAAGTGGCTTACTTTCTATCCGTGCAATAAAACATCAGATAAATTTTGTATCAGAAGCTTTACTACCAAATCGACCAATTTACAGAATCAACCCACTGGAGACTAAGGAGTTGCAAATTCAACTTGGTGAGCTCATGGAAAAGGTATTCATTAGAGAAATCATGAGTCCATGTGAGGTACATGTGCTGCTTATCCCTAAGAAAGATGAGATTTGAAGAATGTGTGTTGATGGTTGTGTCACCAACAACATCACAATTAAATACCACCATCTCATTCCTCGTTTAGATGATATGCAAGATGAATTGCATGGATCAAGTGTTTTTTTTTAAGATCAATATTAAAAGTGGATATCATCAAATTTTAATAAAAAGGAGATGAATGGAAAACTGCATTAAAACTAAACAAGGCTTATATGAATGGTTTGTGATGTCATTTGATCTGACTAATGAACCTAGTATATTTTTGCGTCTGATGAACCATGTTCTAAGGTTATTCATAGGAGTTTTTTGTAGTCGCATACTATGATGATATTTTGGTTTAAAACAAAAAACTTGATTGATCATGTATAACAATTGAAATTGATTTTAGATGTTCTAAGAAATGGTTTTTTTTGCCAATTTTTAGGAAATGCACCTTTTGCACATATTATCTTGTATTTATAGGCTTTATTGTAAGTGCACATGACATTAAGGTGGATTAAGAAAAGGTGAAGGCCATTTGAGATTGGCCAAGTCCAAGAACCATTGGAGAGGTGAGGAGCTTCCATGGTTTAGATGGGTTCTATAGATAGTTTGTAAGAGATTTCATTACCATTTCGGCTCCACTCTTTGAGGTGAAAAAAAATATGTTTGATTTAAATGGGAAGAAGCTCAAGAACAACCATTTCAACTCCTAAAAGGGAAGTTATCTTTACCTAATTTTTTGAAAACCTTTGAGATTGAATGTGATGCTTCTGGTGTAGTATTGGAGCTTTTCTGATGCAGTAGAAGAAGCCTATAGCTTATTTTAGTGAGAAGATAGAAGAAATTTCATTGAACTATCCAACATTATCTTTGGCCTAAAAAACTTGTCATCCACACTTGTCATGAGTCTCTCAAAAAACTAAAAGGCCAACAAATACTGAATAAAAGATATGCCACATGGATCAAATTCATTGAGATATTCCCTTATATCATCAAATACAAGCAAGATAAAGAAAATGTGGTAACTGATGCTTTGTCTAGAGGTATGTACTTCTTTCTACTCTTGATGCAAAGTTATTGGGTTTTGAACACATAAAAAACTTGTATGAGACTGATTCGGATTTTGAGAATGTGTTCCATGCTTGTAAAAAAATTGTTGGAGGAAAATACTATAGGCAAGATGGTTTTCTGTTTTACGAAAACCGTTTGTGTGTGCTTAACTGTTCTATGAGAAAAATGCTTGTCAGGAAAGCTCATGGGAGAGGTCTAATGGGACACTTTGGTATCACCAAAATTCGAAGTGGCATGCATGCTCACTTCTTTTGGCCTCATCTGAAGAAGGATACATAAAGGATTTGCGGAAGATTTGTGACATGAAAGCAAGCCAAATCAAAATAAAACCAAACAGTTTGTATACTCTTCTAACCATTCCTCTTGAGCCTTGGACAAAAAATTATATGGATTTTGTATTTGGATTATATTATATATTTTTGTGGTAGATAGATTCTCTAAAATGGCTCACTTTATTATACATCACAAAACTAATTATGCATTTTATGTAGATGATCTATTCTTTAGAGATATTGTGTGGTTACATGGCATGTTTATAACTATTGTTTCAGATAGAAATACTAAATTCTCGAGCTAATTTTGGAAAACTCTTCGATCTAAGTTAGGAACTCAGTTGTCGTTTTTAACTACATGTCATCCTCTAACTGATGGGCAAAACTGAAATAGTGACTATGACATTGCCAACACTCTTGCGTTCTGTCCATAGAAAAAACATCAAAACTTGGAAAGAATATTTTCCTCATGATGAATTTGCATATCATCATTCAGTGTATTTAACTAATAAGTTCTCTCATTTTCAAATCATCTATGGTTTCAACCTACTAATTCATTTGAATCTAACCTTTTACCTATGTGTGAAAGAGTTAGTAAAGACGGAAATAAGAAAGTTGATCTTTTCAAACAGATTTACTAAAAGGCTCTTCTTAACATTGAAGCCAAGACCAAACAATATGCACAAAAAAGCAAACAAAAGTCGGAATAAATTGGTTTTTGAGGTTTGAGATCTTGTTTGGGTGCATTTGAGAAAGGAACGTTTTCCAGTGTAAAGAAAATCCAAGCTCATACCAATGATAAATTGCTAATTTCAAATTCTAAAGAAGATGGATGATAATGCTTGCCAACTTGATTTTCAAGGTAAATACAAAGTCAGTCTAAGTTTTGATGTTTCTGAATTGACTTCTTATATTGCATGATCTTGATTTGAGATCAAATCCTTTTCAAGAAAAGGGAAATGATGAAATGATGTGATCTAAGATGGAGCTAAGGCCAAGAAGAAGATGGAATGGCAAGAACCTGACAAGGCCGAGCAAGAACCTGAGGAGGCAGAGCAAGAACCTGAGGATGCACTGTTTGTACCAAATGGCCAATTACCAGATCAAGAACTAAGCAACTGAGGAATGCAATAAGTGGAATTCTAAGTCAAGTTTCTGATCACTTTGACTCTAAGGAAAGAGAACAATGTTTTACTACTTTGGTAATGATACAAGTTGAAGATGGTCAGGCCTAAGGTTTCTTTGCCTTGGCCATTAGTAATCCAAGACGTGTGCATGAAGTGAAGCTGATGAGTTAGTCTAAGGAGTAGTTAGTCTAAAGAGTTGTTAAAGTTTGTAGTCAAAGTCTTTGGTCTTGTGTTTCAAAGTCGTCTAGTTTTCATTACCTCATCTTTCATTTATAAACCTTATTGAATCATAATCTAAAACACAAATTTTTTCATAAACAGTATTTAGAGTGAAAATCTCATTGTTCTTTTGTGAATCAGATTTGTCTTCGTGTATCATATCCAAGGATTCGATAATTTATCAATTGTAACTCACAAACACTTGTGTGGCCATACTATTATTCAATGACTAGTTGTGTGGTATAATTAGTATCAGGATCATGAGTTTCACATAGTCACTGTTGGAGCTATTTGTATTTCCATTTTAAGGATCCACCGCCTTGATCTTAGGGATCTCAACGATTCATTAGATCCAAGGATTATCTAACCAGCTTCTGAATGAAAGTTCTTGAGAGGATAGCTCCAAGAAGAAATGCCCACACAATCAGCTCAAAGACAGCTCTGACCCATAATTGGATTTTGAAATTCGCCTACAAGATGAAAATTCTTAAAAACGAAGACAATCAACGCGACACTAACTAGGTAGCTAAATCTTAAAAACCAAAGAACAAGGAAATGGAGGAAACTGAAGCCAATACGTATTATACATCATGCTGCATAAATAAACAATAAGAAAAAGTTTTAACCTACATAAAAACAAATTTCCACTTCCTAAAAGAAAACTTACATCGAGATTTGTGTGAATTGAATTCGAATTCGAAATTTGTGTGATGAATTTTAAGGATAACCAAAATTGTGATAATTTTATTGGTCTAATTAATATAAATTTATGTCTATTTAGCATAAAAAAAAGTTTTTTTTTGGGTGAAAACACAATAGTTCATTATTTTGATAAACTATTTTTTACTTTTTACTTATGTTATTTATTGTTTACTCTATGTAAAAGTAATCCAATGTATTTAACCGATCATCGTCATAAAATGTTTGCTATTGTTTAGGAGCCGTAACATATACCGTGGGTGATTTTTAAGAATATAGGACGAATAATGGAACTAACAAAAATCATATGGTAGACAAACAAAGATCAAGATAAATACGAGGGAGCTAATCGTAAATACAACTCTTACTATGATATTCCAATTTCAAAAGCCAAAAGTTTCGTCTCCTTCTCCGTTTCCATCTCTCCCTTTTCTTTCTCTCGCCAATTTGACCTTCCATGGCTCTTCCTCACCATTTAGATCCACACCTTCAAGACTCGAAAAATTTCAGGTAGCAATCTCTTCTCTTGTTTTTTCCTTTTGAGGTTTCCTGATAAAAAGCCCCAATTCGGCAAAGTTTCTAACAATAAAACCCTAATTTCGCCACATTTTAGGGACTTTTGCGGGATCGACGGCCAGATTTCTCCGGCACTAGGGTTTGACAGCTCCGAAAACCTCCATGATCAATCTCAGCATCCTCCGTATATTCCTCCCTGTAATTTCATCTCATTACCTCCCCCTTTCCATGATTAATTTAGGTTTCTCAAGAATTGGGCATAATTGGGACTTAAGGTTCTGTTTGTTTACCTTTGAATTGATCAGTTCATGTTGCTGGTTTTGCACCTGGACCGGTTGTGCAAATCGATGGTTCTGACAGTGGCGCTGACTTCGAGTGGAACAACTATGGTCAAAAGAGGATAAAGGAAATGGATTTTTTGTTGAACAATTCTCAGATATCTTCCACTGATTTTTGGCAATCCCGGTCTGTATCAACCGGCTTGGGTCTCTCCCTTGACAATGCTCGTATTGCTTCTTCTGATGGCTCTGCTTTGTTATCGCTCGTCGGAGACGATATTGATCGGGAGTTACAGAGGCAAGATGCAGAAATCGATAGATTTCTCAAGGTTCAGGTTAGTTTGCATGAACAAATATATGTATTCTAGTATTGGTTTGATGCTCTTATGACAGTTTGTTATTGGTTTGAGTAAACTCGATCTGTTTGAATAAAACACATTCTTGTGTCTTTGTATGATCAACTTAGTTGCTCTGTATTTGCTTGATCCATACATCATGTAGTTTCTTGGATGTATGAGGAAAATGAATTGATTTGGTTTTTCGTTTCTCCGTGTTCATTTGTATTTCGTTTAACTTCTTGATTCTCTATATAATCTTCAACAGAGGGACCAATTACGGCGTGCTATCCTCGACAAGATCCAGAGGAGTCAACACAAAACCTTGTCACTCATGGAGGAAATAGTTGTCCAGAAAATCCGTGAGAAAGACGAGGAACTCGAGATGATAAACCGAAAGAACAAGGAACTTGAGGTTCGAATGGAACAGCTGACAATGGAAGCTGAGGCATGGCAACAACGTGCAAAGTACAATGAGAACATGATCGCTGCTCTCAACTACAATCTTGAACGAGCTCATGGTCGACCGAGAGATAGCATTGAAGGATGTGGAGACAGCGAAGTGGATGATACAGCTTCTTGCTTCAATGGAAGAAACAATAAGAATGGTAAGACGACGATGATGATGTGCAGGTTTTGTGGAGTGAGAGAGGTGTGTATGTTGTTGTTGCCATGTAAGCATATGTGTTTGTGTAAGGAGTGTGAGAGGAAGCTTAGCTCTTGTCCTTTGTGTCAATCTTCTAAGTTTCTAGGGATGGAAGTATATATGTGATGTGATATTTGACATCAACTAAAAACTCTAATTAGCTAACGAACTCTTTCTGTAATTTGTCTTGTTTTTAATTTGTATGTTAATATCATCTTCTGTTTTTGTCTGTCTTTCTCTGATTGGTCGGTTAAGTGGATTGACATACTAATCAAAAATCGAAACTGTTTCTAAAAAGAAAAAACCATACCAAAGTGTTTAACACTCGATCTCAGAGTTGAAAATGGCTTCCGCATTCTCTAGAGTTTCTCCAGATTTTGTTGTACGAGGTTAAGAGTGTAGTGTAGACAGAGTAACCCTTCATGTTTATGTGGGATGTTGGTTTTAAAAAACTTCTCTGGAAAACATTAAAACCCCTTTTTCGCTCATCTATGATGATGCCTCAAGTGCTTTAAAGAACTGATCTATGAAGATTCTTGAAGACGTCTCTGAAGTCCGAAGGCTTCACCATTCCCCTTTGTTCCCAATTCTTCAAGCAATAATAGAGTGATTGGTCTAATGAATCCTCTGTTCATCATAGTCTTGTTATCAGCTGATCTGCCTTGTCCACCATTCTTTTTTTGCGATAACCGGACACCAACATATTCGGGATTTGGATATTGAACTCAAGTGCCGAGCGCTCCCACTCGTAGTATATCTCCTTTGATATGATCAAGCTTCAAGAGAGAACAAATCAAAGCTCGAAACCCTTTATTATATTTCTTTCTTGTGGTTCTTGTACATGTCCCATATACGGTAAACATCTTCTTTCTCTCTCCATACAGCTTCATGAGGTCCTCATATGATTTAAATTCCCTCGCTTTCTCTGTTCCACGGAATGGAGTATCTTTATCGCTTTCTCCTTAGCACCATCTCTTAGATAAGCCTTTGCCATGTCAAGAGCCACTGAGAGCTCGGCTGAAATGTCACTATAAATTTTTTAGTCTGGCATGTCATCAAGTAATCTAGCTGTCATTCTTCATTTAATCTGACAAGAAAATTGCACTTTTAACCTCAGTGAAATAAATAATTTAATTTTTTTTTGTGAACAATAAATAATTTAAACAATAAAAACAAATTCATGTTCTTCTCCAACCCGCTATGACGAGACCCAGTCCATACAAGTCGAGCTCACAAGCTCAATTCGAGCCTGATCCGATCCGACTTCGTCGCCTTTTACTTCTTCAATACCTCTTTTTGTGTCGCGTCCCACAATCCATTAGATATCTTCTCCACCATTAACATTGTTGAAGCTTCAAAATGAGATGACTTTTATTTATTATTCATTATTTGGTAATTTGTCGAATGCACTTGTAAAATAGTAGTGATTCTTAGGTAAATTAGAACGGATATTCGAGATCACTAAATCTACAAATATAGAACAACATATACAAATGGTACAACTGAGATATAAGAGACAACTGGTACAAATTATACAATCGAGATACATTGTGTAATTTATGATTGAGTATATGTATTGTATACAAACATACATTTTGATGGAGGATACTATTCACATAACAGAGTTAAGTTAGAATGGATTGCAGAAAATCCCACCTATGCTGTACCATTTAAGACCTCATATCTGGAGGAGATAACTTACTCAACATTAGTAGATAAAACATATAGGAAGGTTGCAGTGGATGGAGCTAACCAGAGTTACATTCCGTTGATAAATAAAATTAAAAGACAGTCATATATTTTCAACAATGATGATGATTATGTTTATCTAATGATAGTGGATAAAGAGCAACTTAGGAGTGTTTTGAATGTGGAGATAATCAAATATTTGGAAATAAATTAGAGGAGCAAGCAAATTTCAAGAGGAGAAAATTCATTTGGTGTGAACTATGAGGATTTGGTTTCAATTGTCAGAGCTGGTGATGATATGTTTAATTGTGGTATCCTGAATTTTTACTGATCGGACGCATCAAAAGAACAACATAATGAGCCAATGATTGAAGAGTCAATGAAGACTGATATTAATGAGATGGTGAGGATAGATCGTGTGACAATTTTTCGGCTGTGGATAACCATATTGATAACGCTTTGGATTGTATTCATGAATATCTTGAGCTTTCACGTCATTTAGAAATAAAATCAGTATGAAAAATGGGAAGATGGTACAAGTCTTGAATTAGGTCAAGAATTTTTTTTCTAAAGAGGCATTGCAAGATTTGGTTAACATAGTTTCACATAAGAATTGTTTTGTTGTTCATACTTATAAGTTGAATACAACGCAACTTATTCTGCGATACGATCAAGTGAATCAAGGTTGTACATGATACTTACGAGCTGCAAAGATTAATAAGTCAGATTATTTCAGTGTTAAGAGTATACAAAAAGATGCATACATGCTCTCAGATTCTTGTGAAGGTTGTTGCGAGCTCAATTGTAATAGAAGAAAATGCATCTTACGATTAGTAGCATAAGACTATCCAGATTAATTTGACATCCCAAATTTTAGAAATATCATCACTCTTGTTCAAGGTAGAGTCGGTGTGAATTTGTACTCTACCGCCTTGAGAGGGAAAAAATTAGTTGTTAGTGATGTGCGTGGCAGTCCTGAAAAAGGCTACACAATGTTGTATTCCTATTTGCACATGTTAGAAAAGATAAAACCTGGAACTGTAACACGTGTGGAATTGGATGCAGATTAAAGTTCAAGTACCTATTTATCGTTTTGGTCTCTAGCATTGAAGGGTTTCGAACAATGAAGAAAGTGATAATCATGGACACAATATTTCTTAAAACTGTATATGGTGGACAACTTGTTTTTGCCACATTTTTGGATCCTAATCATCACCATTAACCCCATTGCATTTGGTGTAACTGATATCGATAATCAAGATAGTTGGGAGTAGTTTTTAAAATACTGAAAATTATTATACCAAATGATCTTGAATTGGTTTTTATGAGTGATATACATGCAATCATCATAAATTCAGTATGTAAGGTGTATCCCCTTTCCCAGCATGGTAGATGGACATTTGTCTCAAGATGTGAGAGGTAAAATTTAGCAGAAGGTCAACAAAGATCTAGTTGCCACAAAATTCATCCAGTGCGCTAATATTTATACTATGAGTGAGTTTGAGAACGAGTATGGTAATTTAAGGAGTAGGTTTTCTACAGCAGCTGTGTATCTGGATCATATTGCATAGTTGGATATGTGGACGAGGTGCTACTGTAAAAGTGAAAAGTACAACTTAGACACCAGCAACTCTTGCGAATCTTTGCAAATTGTGTTTAAGAAAGTAAGGAAGTACTCACTCTTACCAATTATTGATGCGATTGTCGAACAAATTTCTTGATGGTTTAACATGCATATGAAAGAATCTGCGGATATGCCACTCACAAAGCATGTGCTGCCTTTTGTGATATATTGCATTAATGATGTGCAATTGCAACACACTTAGTGATGTATAAGATAAATAGCTACCAACTTGATTACAACGACAAGATGGGATGACTTATTTGATGAATTTCTTGAAGAAAAGTTATTCTTGCATATTTTTAGATATAGAGTCAATGTAATAGCTACGACCATGGCGCTGATAAGAAAGAAATGGAGAACATCAAATATCAGTATATATAACATGTGCTCAAAATATTACTTAGACTGTTACATGGACACTAGTATATTACTAAAAGTTTTTATAGGGTACCACATGAGTCTTTTTGAATTTATCCCGAAGGATATACTATAATTGTTCGTCTTACCGCCATATTATATTAAAAGACCAGGAAGAATCCAAGAACAATAGTATCCATCCACTGGAGAACGTCGCTGAAAGACGAGTAACAAATCTGTGCCTGGCATAAGGTTGGCTGATTATTTTGAACTGTCAAGCTAGCCATGGTGTTTGAGTTGTGAGTGTGTTTGTATTTTTCTGGTTTGTATTTGTCGGATTCTTGGTTTGTAAGACCTATTATGGTTTGGATTTATCTAAATCGTACCACCAAGTTAAACTAGGTACAAGTAAGACCAGTTATGGTCTGAATTTATCGAATTCAACCATTTTAAAAAAACAAAAGACTACAAAGAACAAATAAAAAAATTAAGAACTCTAAACATATATTCAACTACAAAGAGAAAATTAATAGTATGAATAACATGAACGATTTATCAGTTTCATAATCAACCATATTGTTTTGTTTTCACGTCAACCACACCTTACAATATAAGGAAGATTTTAGTAATGTTAACCCTTTTTCTGATGAAAAAAGGTAAAAATATTAGGATATTCCAAAAATTTAGAATGAAAATGTTGTAAATGATAATTAAAAGTCTAATATCATATGTACAACTATACCGTAATAGTTTATGCTAATGTTCAACTAGAAATAGTTTAGGTATGTAAAAGCGTCCTTGGAATAGTTTGGGTTGATTTTGGCCATTTTCCCTCATAATTATATGGCCAAAATCAATCTGAATATTTTGAACACGTTTTGGAAACGTAAGCGGATGAGCCGAAAAGATTAAACGAAATTATAATATCATTAACGGATATGTATGAATCAGTTAAATAGCATATAGTTCAGGTTTATAATTTGAAAAATAGAATGATTAATATTAAAAAAATGCATAGTGTCAAAATTTTGGTATGAAAAAGCGTATTTAAAATAGTCATGGTTGATTTTGGCTGTTTTTCCAATGTTTGTATGCTTGAAATTAGTTAATTTTTTGCTTATGCTCTTTTTCTTTCCTCTGTAGGAGGAAGAGTTGAAATTTAAGCCTGTTATCGCGTTTGACTGCGGTATGTATTTATGATAGTTGATCTTTAGTTATTATTTTTTTGTCATATAATCATGTTGTTTAGTTTCTCTGAGTCAAATTCTTAATAGTCTGAAGAAACAAAAACTTGAAGCTAATTGATTACTAAAAATGGGCTTAGCAGTAATTATGTCACGATAGTGCAAACAATTTTATTAGTTGATCCTTATGGAGATAGTACTACCGACCTTGTGAACTGAAGCTTAGACTTTATTTTATGTTCTATGAATTTGCATGCTGATGAAGAGAAAATTGCATCTCCCGTGACATATGTTACTTTCTTGTTATACATCCTAATGAGTGTTGTTCATTTCTTTCCGAAATTTGAACTGTTCAATGTGGTTACATGCCATATGGATACAGCAGAAGCATATGTATAGAGGCTTCAGAACTTTGTTCTTGGAGACCATATCCTCAAACCATGCCCTGAGAATCCAACCCCAATTAAGGTTCAAGATTGAACTTGACTGCCCTTCTGATTTTTATCATCCTTGTCTCTAGTTGTTATTGAACTATAAAAGTTGCTTGTCTGCATGCTTGTACAAACCGTGCGTGAGGGAACTTTGCAGTAGTCGGAACTGCGAGTGGCTGGATTGAGAGATTCAACCTCCAATCTGGAATCAGTCGTGGTAGTTACTTGGATAAGTCAGAGAAAAGAAGTTACTCCCATGATGGTGAAGTGATTGGAGTTGCTTGCGACTCCACAAACAAACTCATGATGAGTGCAGGATACCGTAATTAATTATTGATATATATGTGAGTGACTTGCGACTCGTCTCTGGTAGTGTTATTAAAGAAAAAAACCAACTTTGTTATGGAACATACGTGACACGTCTCCTAAACTACGTACAGGTTATGGAGTTCGAAGGGTTAGTCAAATCCGAATCACATAGAGCGGAATGGAAATGCAAAATGGGAACGGTGTGGTGACCTAAATCGCAGTGTCACCGGTAAATGGAAAGGTGATTCCTGAACGATGCAGTTCATAGACTTATTGGTTGCGATTACGTGTTTGTAGTAATTAGGTATTCGACAGAATCTCTGAATGAACTTCTAAGTAACGTTTGTATTTTCAGTCAAGTTTTAACCTGTGTTCGAGTTTATTAAATCACATTCTAAGTAGGGTTTGTGTTATCTGTCAAGTTTTAAAATTGTGTTCTAGTTTACAAAATCACAAATTAGCTAACTCGAAATACTAGCTAAAGAAAAGATTGCTAAAAGTTTAGACACGAAATAATAATGTATGATATCTGAGCTTAACATTTAAACAAAACAAAAACAAAAAACAAAATTGTATGATACTTGATTGTTAAACTGATATTGGATTTCGAGATATTGCTGAAGCGACGAAAGAATTAACTACTGAGATTTGTTTTCTGGTGGAACTATTTTATTTGGTTTCTAAGCTGTTTTTATTGAATTCAATAGTAGAGTTGATCCTAAATATCGAATTCTAGTATCATGTTTTTGTATAATTTGAAAATTTACAAGGTTTTGGGTTAATTAGATTATTAGAGAATTGTATTGAATTTTGGTTAGCCTGTTGTGAGGAGTTAGATGATTCATCACCATCACTTTTTGATTTAGGATTATCAAATCTTTAATATATAATATTTATTATAATTATTGAATATTTATAATAGAGTTATGAAAGAATTATTGAAGATTTTGATATGCACAAATCATTAAAATATATTGAACTAATAAATAAATGCTATGAGATGTAATCTTTTACAACAAAAACTGATGTTTAGTTGCAACTTTTTAATCAATATATAGAGAATGACACCGGAAGTAGTTTTTTGCACAATTTAAAAGTGATTATAGCTTATTTATTTGTCAATTACCGTATATGGTTAATGTTGTGTTAAGAAGGTATGGTTTAAAGGTAAAGTGTCTGAAGATTATTAGTGAAGTTTCACCTAATCATGCCTTACAAATTGACGACAAAGAGAAAGGAGATCTGTAAAAAGAAAAGTTTGCTTTTCTTTAATTAGAAAACAGAAAACATAAAATATTTAGGCCTACCAGATGATCGATCGGTAGGATCAACTCCCTCGTTTGATTGTCGATTCTACTCCCAAACAAAAACCCATAATACATTGAGGCCTAGCATATGATCGATTTTCGAATGTTAATGTATCTTGATTGCAGTGCTATATCTTTAATATATCATGTGTATTATGTTTTTGGACATATCTTTTGAAAATCTGTTGGACTTGTCTAGAAACGAATCCTTATTTTTTTCATGATTTTTTAATCAAAGATGCTTTTAGATTTAAATACTCTACGGTATTTCCTCATGTTTAAAGTTTGTAATCATATAAAGAAAGTATGCTTGCTTTGTCTTTCATGAATGTATATTTTTCGGTTAATTAATTAATACAAAGAAATTTGAAAAACAATAGAGAATAATAGAGCTTTTAACACCAAAATTTTCTTTTTAAAGAATACTTGGTTTACAGAATTTAACTTTAATATATCTCTTCGATAGGATGTACCATACCATTTATCTATGTTCCTACACATGAATCTAATCTACCTAATACAATTATTAAATCACATGAAAAAATAGAAAAGAAAAGTAGTTGAGTTGAATGATAGCTCAAAGTTAAAGATTACTTTCTCATTTGCATTTCAATCATACTTTTGCATATTCTACTTTGTAAAGCTGTTCTTCCTCTTCATTCCCCTTTTTAAAAAAATAAAAATAAATATATATCTATTTATCTGTTTTTTTTTTTCCATTTCAGTTAAAAAGTCATACAAAAAACTCTGAAAATTTGTTACCACATTCATTTTAAAACCTCAAAAAAATTATTGTGCATTTATTCATTTATTTTCAAACCACTAGTTTGTTCAATTAAGTAATGTTGTCCGTCGTCGGTATGATAACACTAAACGAGATCCATAAGTAGAATGGTGCGTTAATCATTTAAAAAAGCATATATTTGTTTTAGGCTATAGTTTTTTTCATGACCAAAATTTTTCTTTTTAGTTTTTGTTCTCATGATTTGGATACTCAGAAGAAGACGAAGGTCAATGCATGTGGCCTTCAACATCATCAGATCCTCGTAAAAACAAAAATATAATTTTTACTCTATTGCTGGTAGCTTCAAAAGCGATTATGTTATTCTACGTTAATTACTATCTATACTGGAGATCTCACATATCCACAAGAACAAGCAATTCTTAAAAAAAGTTAGTAATTCGCTCGTGAGACGCACAAATTGTTAGAATGGTATCGAAACGAGTGGAACTTGAGGTTCCATGTTCCAACGACTAGATTTTTGGTTAAAGAATGTTAAAAACTTTTTTAGTTTGCATGAAACGCTATAATTAATTAGATAGTGGGTTTAATATTTTTATAACAATAATATACTTTTCCGTGGCATCACAAAACACGTCCATGAATCTTCAGTGATCACCAGATAACAATAATATACTCTCTATTAATACAATTCCTATAATGAAGTCTCATGGTCTAGGCCTGACCATTTGCATAAGTACATAATTATATGTTGTTTAGATAAATATATGCATGGACCTACGAAAAAAGAGGCTATGATCATTTAGAATGGAAAGAATATTTGAAAAGACCAAAGGAAAAAATTGGATTATTGGATGTCTTTTTTTGTATATAAGGAATAAAGGAGAGCCTTTATTTTTTTACATTTTGCATGGAAAGAGACATTCCACTTTCCAAAAACCCACTAAAAGATTCCTTCAACTTATCTTAGCCCAATTGAACATATAATATCTTCATTTTTCATCTTTATTTTTACAGTATGGTCCAACTCCAACCTAGCCATCTTCTTTTTAGAGCAATCTCTGTTCTGCTTTTTGAAAATTCTTTCGTAATATTATTGCTAGGGTTAACAATAACATCTTAACCTTGTCCTCCTATTAATTATCCTTCGTCGTATGATTGATAAACTAGATTCAATTATCCACCGTCCATACAACTAAAAAAGGGTGTAATGTATATGATTGATAAACGACTTTAGAATCAGCAAAATCAAGATGGGTTGTTTTATTAGATTTCCAAACTAAATCATCCAATTTGTTTCAATAGTTATTGAACATTATTTGTTCTTCTGAGTTAAACGTTATTCTACTGGTGTGAGCGCATGTGCTTTACATTTTCAGAGCCAGATTTACAGATACATAATAGGTACAACCACTCAGGCAATCAAAATTAACTGCCCCAATTAATTCATATAATGCTCTTAAAATTACTTAAATTAAACTTGGCCAAATAATTTCCAATATATTTTTCATTTTGTCCCTACTAAATTTTTTTTTGCTTTTGGATTCTTACAACTTACAACCTCCCTCAAGAATATTAGGCTTTAAACGGCTTATATTTGGTTCATTTTCAAGAAATCTCCATTTATAATACTTGTCTTTTTGAATAACGCATATATTTTAATTACAACCTTTGTAGTTCATATGGACAAATATGTTTCTGTCTTCAAGAGAAATTCATCTTAGTTATGTCCAGGTCCTTCCACGCGAAATCAGTGCCATCTTTCGTGCCAAATTTAGCTTCATCCGAATCATCCCCTTTTGATCGGGCCAACACTCTCTTATATCATTATGGTTCAGAAGATTTTGAGATCCGTCTACTCCTTTGACTATTTGTCTTGATCATTTCCAACAGCATCGGTGTCTTCCTTGAATACTGTATTAATAAGATTAACAATTTCATAGAACAGAAAAAGGAAAAAATGAATAATGTGTTTCCATAAATAATTAATTTCATCTATACTTATAGTTAAATTTATCAGAATCAAATATTCATAAAACAAACTATAAGTTTATACTTATAGTTAAATTCGTCAAAAGATTAATTTATATGTATTATTTATGTGTTTATATATATGCAGATATAAACTTTATCTTCTCTTTTAAATGGTAAAAGGAAATTTTGTTGAGTTTGCATTTACAGTTGGTTTATCTTCTAACATTTTGAGATTGATATTTAATTGCTTGAATATTTGTTTGAATGTTGTGTTTTTCGTTCATTTCGTAATTTTAGCTTTACCTTATTAAATAAAAAAAACAAAAGCGTTGTATTTGAAAAGAAGCATTTCTGTTTTTACCATATAATTCATTTCTTCCGCTTTAAAATTAGTTTACCTATAAGAAGAAATGGTTACTTCTTACTTTCTTGCTTACCATATAATCAATCAAAAAGAAGAATTAAAAGTGGACTTCAAACCAAGAAAGTAAGAAGTATCTATTTTGGGTTCGAAGATAAACCTTTTTTTTTACATTTTCGGATGTACATTTTTATACATACTAAACGTAGACAGGAACATATGCATGTAGAGAAGGACGTCACAATTAATGGTTGCTGTTTATAAACAAAAAAAAAAAGGAAAAAAAAATAAATGAGGAAAGTAAGGCAAAGACAAAATGAAGAAGAAATTGTCCTTTTCATTAGGTAAACACAGAGAATCAATTTCTCGTGAAACCAATTTAATAAGCCTCTCGTGACTGACCATTCTTCTTCTTCTTCTTCCTCCATTTCTCTTTATTATCTGTCCTTTTCGATCTTCCCTTTGACCTAATTCTGTTGACCCAATCTCTCCTCTTAATATAAACATTTTTTGTTAATAACAATTAATATATGTTGAAGAAAATATCAGACTGAAATAGATGCAAATGCAGACCCTAAGTATATCGTTAAATTTTCTGTTGACTAATTTGATTAAAATTAGAACATCCGGATGGTTTGGCCGCAAAGACCGGCGTCTAGACACGTAAGTGGCCTTTAAACAGAGATTACAATGCAACAATTGGTTAAATACGTACTACTCTGGTCTGACAACAAATGTATATTGGCCGATACGTGCATGGAATATATATAGAAAGGCTTCATGTGATATACACAAATCATAATAAATGAATAAAAGAACAGGACACAACGAAATTCATCACATAACTTTTATATCAGAAAATTAACCAATAATTTAGGCTAAGAGGGCGTTTAATTCGCTGTTTCATGCAAATAATTATATCAAATGTACACAACCTAACGGTCTAAATTATTTCTGACGCGTAGATGGCAGTCCAACGATCCACCCAATTTTAAATCTTAAGGCAGTTTGGAACCAACAAGTCCACTCTAATGATGATCTAATTGACAGTTTCAGTTATACATAATTTAATAACTCCATGATTCAAATGCATGAAACATATTTGATGTATTTCTCTTATAATTATTTAGTATTAGATATATATATATATATATTTGATTCATGCGTCTAACTTAGTATTAAATTTCTTATTACCAAAAAATATTAACGTTTAGTAATATAACTAAAATTTCGATTCATGCGTCTAATTTCATATATGAATTTATCAAAGCCTGTAAATAATACATGAAAATCTAAATAAAGACTACTTTGTTATAGAACCTATTTAAGCAAAGGTTTGTAAACTCGTGCCACTGAAATAAGTTCTGGAATGAGACAAAAGAGGAAAGCAAATAGAAGAGACACGAGAGAGAACCTTGTAGGGGTACCCACCTTGTCGTATATACCACAGGATTTTGATTCTTTCCCAAAATATTATAAAAACAATTACATAAATAACTTTTTTTCTTTTGGACAAAATATAAATATAATTAAACCAAAGAGAAAACAATAGAACGATCTCAGCATCTTGCGGAAATAAATAAAGAAATGTGTGTTTAATTAAAAAGGAACTTTTGGGTGCAGATGTTTCCTTTTATCCTTATTCGCTCTGTGGTCTCTCTTGGAAATTCACGTGTCTTGGGCTATAAATTAGACTTATAGTTTCACGCCATTCGATTTGTATTTTTCTCTTTGTTTTATCCTTCACGTTCTAATATTGAAAACAGGGTTATGAATTATTATCTTATATATTCGATTTTAGAAGAAAGTAGATAAGTCATGTGATGAAAGAAGCCATTCGTGGTATTCAAACTTCAGTTCACTTTAGAAATTAGAATAGAATCTTCTAGCTCTCCATACACTCTAGGGCCATGTCATGCACTGATGCACGGACACAAACACACACTCACATATACACTCTAGGTTTTCTATATGTGAGACCACTATCACCAAAATGTGGTGCATAGGCCATCATCGAGAGCCCAACCAAATTTCATGTTATATCAAGACAAAGTCATGCATGAAGAAACATCTTCATAGGACGTGGATATGATCTCCTAACGAAGAAAAAAAAAATCGAGCTATGACAGTTCAGTCAATGATTTTGATTGGTGATTCATTAATTGATGGAAATTAAAATTATTATGTCTTCCTGTAGATTTTTAATAACAAATTTTTTTGTAGAATAACGAAATTTAATTATCAATTATTATTTCGAAAGATTCATGAAATACATTACTTTTTACAAACAATCATTTCGCGAATTTTCGGTTGAATTATTTTTTTTTATCTCTTAGTAACTATGGCACTTCACTATACACATTTTTCCCACGATTTTCTCATTCAATAGTGTTACCAGTTAGAGAAAATGTCCAGAAAGATTATTGCTTCCTAATCTCCCACCTTGCTAAATTGATGGTCCATGAAAGTATATATTTCTAAAGTTAACAGTGATTAAGTTCACAAATCTAATGCATACAATGTATGTGGCTCTGAACTATCCTTCATATTGTTGTTTTTTGGGAGACTCGAAAAAGCTGATTGATATTATTAACAAATATTATGGTGCATTGATAAACAATAACCAAAATCATTTAACAAAAATAAAATAACAAGAAACAAAAGATGGTCTGAACTTGTCTTGATTTTCTAATTATTATTCATATAGTAGTAACAAGAATATATTCAACTCCTCTAATACTTTACACGATTGTTGCAATTATTATGATATTGTAATTCTTGATTAGATCTTAGATCCATTCTAGGTATCGATGCATTTTTTTCTTTTTAATTACATCAAACTATTCCCTTTGGTTCATTAAATCTTCGTTTCCACATTTTTTTTTATATATTTTTTCTTTTGTAATCCTTTATGCTATTCATTGTTGGGGTTTGTGAGCTCTTATCTTGCTTATAGTGTTATGACAATCAAGATGTGCTCTATATCGAGGCAACCCTAGTTTTTCATGAGGGAACAAACACGTCTAGGTGGATTGCCTTGGGGATAAAATCTGATGCAGTTTTCTAACTACTTCTTACATTCACACATCGGATCTACTAGCAACCATCTTCACCGAAACTTGCGATATCAAGCGTTTTACTATCTTTATCGAAATTTGGGATGAAATCCGGTTAAGTAACCTTCACCAAAGCTTTAGGGTCTCAATCATTCGATCAATTATCTTTATGGCAAGTTAGATATTTACGGTATTTATATGTCAACTTAATCTCCACTTAACCTGATTTGTGTAAATCTCATATCTTGTTATATGTAATATATCTTGTTTCTATGAAACCGTTTATGTAATATTGGATTATTTCACGCTTATATATTTATATATATTATGGTTAACGAGAATATAAGCCTTCTATTCAAATTTTATAAGATTAATATATAATATGGTAGAAGATTGTGGCATGATAACGGTAATAATTGCACAATACAATGAGTTTTGTTTTTATGTGGTTTCGTGGGTGAAATATAACTATATGGTCTTACCATCTATAAATTATAAACAAAAAACTAATGTTTAAAACAAACATATTTGAAATATAACTATATGGTCTTACCATCTAGAAATATTTTAAAAAAATTTATTTATTATTCATATATTTAAATAATAGATTTAAGTGGGAACTTTGTTTTAAAATTCTGCATTTAAAATCTAAACTAACATTCAATTTGAAATAAAAAAAATCCTAAAATAACAGTTAATCTGAAAAGGAAATATTTTATTGTAAACCTTTGAAATCTCTTACCATGCTGGTTAAACTTTGAGCAACTAGGATAAGCACCACCCTATTAATTAAAGATTAATTTGGAACAACTGTAATATCAAATGGTTAAGTAAATATTATATGTGAACCCCAATATCGAAATTATGAAATGGCTCGAAGAGAAGACTAGTTTGTAAAAAAAGGTTGGAGTATGTCTGTTTCTCCATCGGAAACCTCAATCGTTCTTCTTGAGAATCTACAAAACAAAATAACCAAATAAATAATTACACAGAAGCTAGTATATTCTATGTTTTAAAAATTAAGATAATCATATATACTAAAATAATAAGATTCATTTAACTGATGAGGGGTCAATTATCCAAGTTGTTTATGCTATAGAGTCTGATGGGCTCAGAACAAAAACATCGTTACAAAATAGAAGGGTAAGATGTAAAAAGGAGAGTCTCATACTTCGAGATTCTCCCTTTTCATTTTGTTTGAATAGATAAAAACATTATTGATCAAGTAGTATATATATATTCATTATTGTCGGTACAGTCTCTTTTTTAGTCTATTCAATATTCAGTATCAAATTTTTCATTAATATCACGGGCTAGGGTTCAAAATTTCTGTATAAGAGCTATTTATGAGAATAGTAAATATTGTTTGGATAAATACAAAAAAATAACTTATTAGTATATTACCTTCTTAAACTTGTATTTGATTTTTGTCTTAGTTACAGAAGATAAACGTCAAAGACGATATTATTGGGATAATCTTAATTCCTTTAAAAGTATATGCAATTTTCTAAATTCTATTCCATCTAAATATTATCTAGTTTCATACCTTTTTTAGTTATATGAAATCAAGCGAAAATATTTCAGTAGTCTTTCACTTTACCTCGATATCACACGTTCTAGATTCATTGATCTTGTTTGGGATAAATATCGCCACTTTTACATGATTTATAACTTATCACATATTATTTATATCTTTTTTCTAGAAATAATCCATGCAGGTTAAATTTAGACTTTGAGTCTTATATATCCAAAACTTAAGATATTATTAAATTTTAATTCTTTTAATTCAAAATTAAAGTTTAGATTATCTGACGACTAGATTCATATGTTTTGGTATCATGGCCATATTACTAAATACGAGATAAACTAAAAAATAAGTAATCAAAATGAGAGAGAGCATGACTAACCAGTTTTGAACTCGTACCAATGATATAGAAAGTAGACGAGACGAAGAGAAAATGATCCGCATATGTTAAAAGACAGCAATGCAATTGGTAACCCGATAACTAGGTAACTAGAGAACCCTGAGAATCCAATTTTGGATATCAAGAAAATTGGACCAGGTATAAAACTCATTTAGGTGGGATAAAACTTTTACCTTTACAATTAATGTCCTACCCATCAATAATTGGAATTTATTCAAACTTCGTTTCCTACTTCATACAATGGACTCACTAAGCACTTTTATATATACTTCATCTTTTGTCCATTTTTTTGTTTCTTTTCCGTTTAGAGTTTTTTTTTTATGGCAGTCATTGTTCATAAAGAATCATAGTTTATTTCTCTTAATGTGTTGAATTTGAGGAGCTTTTTGTTTCTTGTTCTAAGGCTTTCCCTCGTAAGAAAATACCTCTTAAAAGCACAAGTTTAAAAGTAAAGGATTGTTTTACATAAATATAAGGATTCTAGTATCTCTATAAACTAAGATAAAATTAAGAAGTAACATTTTTTTATAACTAATACGATCGAGTTTAATTACTGCTTTACTCGTAATTAATATAATATGAGGGAGAAACAAGTGTTAGTTGCCCGAGGAGAAGTAGAGCCTATCTCATGTGATATACACATGACCTAGGAAACTAAAAGGAAAGGGGCATATACACATGACAAACTTTTAGTTTTAAATTAGATAATTTATTTATGGTTTTCACATGAATCTATAAGTCAGATTTTATCAATAAAGTTACACTTTGCAAGATCCAGAAAGATGAAGGACCTCTTATGGATTTTTAAATTACCAAAGAAAAAGTTAATTCAACAATGATATATAAAAACGCATATATCTTTTTTTGTTAAAATGTAAAAATGCATATTACTATGTATGATATATACACTACATAGTTTTAGAACCTTTTGCGTGAGTGTGAATTTTTTCAGATAATAGTCTTAATAAAACGTATTCAAATAAAGGAGCAAAACAAAAAACTATATATATGGAAAAAGAAAAGACTTTATACTTTGAGGGAATAGAAGAAAGCAAATAACAGTTTGTTGTGAGAAGAAGAAACAAAGAGGATGCATTGTAAGCAGATAAAAGTTTCCAGTAATAACAATAAGTTGAGAATAGTTGCACTAAAGAAGAACAGAGAAGAAACCTCATAAAGCAAAAAAAAGTGTTGACCCAATAAACAAAATTAAAAATAAGGATAAGCAAAAAAAAGTGTAAATACAGAGTAATTGAATAGGTATATTCTAAAGTTATAATTATTGGGAATGAATAAATAGAAGAAAAAGAAAGAAATAATTTGTTTAAGAAAGTAAGAGAAGGAAGTGGTGGGTGAGGGAAGGGATCGTAGTGTCAGAAAAGAAAGAAGGAAGAAGATGTCACGGGTTTGCTTTGAAAGCCACTTTTTTTCTTTCTTTATTTTAATTTTAATTTCAGACACTCAGACACATATTCCCCTCCATCTTCTCATTAATCGAGGTTGCTAACTTCCAAAAATTTTATTTTTACATTTTCACACACAAACACTTTTTGTTTAATTTATTTTTTTCTTTTTACAGTCCCTTTGATTTTGATCCCAAATCCAAAGTAAACTTTTAGATTTAAGACTTTTATATGCATTTAGTTTTTGTTTTTCTCTCTGTCTGATGTATTACATCAAGACAGTTCGAATTCTAACAAAGATCATTATTTACATATATATTTACAAGTTGAGATTTTCACAGTCGATCGAATTAGGATATAGTTGTTGTGAAAATTTTTATAAACACTTATTAAAATGTCTGGAAACTTGCTAAATGATTGCTATAATACTTCAAACATATATGCATTACTGCAAATTAATATTTTATGTTATGGCTGAGAATATATATGTTTGAAAACAAATTAACATTCAATAGAAACATCAATTAAGCTTCAAATCATGTGAAAGTGTCAATAAAACTAACCAAAGTTTCAGAAATTTTTTCCTTAAAATATATATATACATATTGAGAAAATGATTTTAATAGTGTTACATAACATTTTTGTAGCTTTCAATTAATAGCGTTAACAAAAATAAGTTCTTATAAGTAAAATTATGCCAGTACAACTAAGTTTCTGTAAAGCTGATCCAACCTACTTCATCAAACTTTCAAAACAAATGTTGCATTCATTATAAAACTGATTATTTTGGGCTAAATAAATTTTATATTCTCTTCAAAAAAAAAAAAAAAAATCCAACCTATATTAGGTAATTCTATATTTTTTGAAATTAAAGTGCTATTTATTAAATGGTTTGTGGAGACATGTTATGTGGACATATTAAATATTCAAAAGCGGCTATTTAACTAATTGTCCCAACTTTATTCTCTCACATGTACACAAAATGTAGAATTTTACATCTAATGGTCGCCTATTTACACGATTTTGACATGCTATAGAGTCTTTGTAACCAATATATTTGGCCATTTCTTTATGTTCTTTGTTTCATGGGGTCAAGACAAACACAGTTTTTCTGTAGTCAATTAATTAATATGTATGATTTTACCGCAATTGAAAATAAGAGAATTCCAATAGAAAATAATTGAAAATATATTGTGACTAAAAATGTTTCATTTTATTATAACCTATTGAAAGCGGTTTTGGGAAAACATAATTAGTAAACATATATATTTTTATATTTATGTTTATAAATTTTTTAATTGGATTCATTTGTTAGAATTGGTGATCACTTCTAAAATTCATGACATATGTTTAAGTTCGAACTCATCACCCCTTTAATGTTAAATATGATATTAAAACTACTATATTAAATTGACAAAAAAAAATGAATTCATTAAAAATAAGTTTTAGTGTCGTAAAAGTAAAGAAACAGTGTGACAATAATCAGGTGAATTCGTATGTTAGAATTATGTTTGTATGTTTTGGCGTTAAGAAAAAAGAGTTAAAAACATTCAAGTATGTTCTTTCGCACGTATGAGTCAATAAGTCAATTCAATTGCCATCCATGATATATATTTTCTCAATCAAAGCTTAATCATTTGATGATCATTTAAAATCATGAATAAAACCATTTACATTTGTTAGGCATATACATGTATATTTTCACCTCAATATTTAAACAACATTTTTTTGTGTGTGTGTGGGCATGCAAAAGTAGATCACACGGATCTTCCAATTTCATATATACCAGGAGAAATATCAAATATCCATACACTATTATAATTAAAAATATAAATATATATATATATATATATAAATAAAAAAAAAGTTACTAATTAATAGTAGTTAGACATGAGGACAGATACACACGTACGATCTATAACCTAAAAATAAATATAAAGCAGAAAAACCAAAAAACCAAAATTGGTACTCACTCACTACTCAGTACTAGAGTACCGCCTCAGGCTCCATTTTTAGCCAATCCTTACCGATACAAAACAAACACAAATCGTCTCTCCCTTCTCTTTATATCTCTCTGTCTTCTCTTTCTCTAATGGCGATGATGGTGGAGAATAGCTATGGTTACGGTGGTGGAGGCACCGGAGAAAGGATACAGTTAATGGTGGAAGGTCAAGGCAAGGCGGTTCCTGCGCCGTTTCTGACGAAAACGTATCAGCTTGTTGACGATCCCGCGACGGATCATGTTGTTTCTTGGGGAGACGATGACACTACTTTCATCGTTTGGCGTCCACCGGAGTTTGCTCGTGACCTTCTTCCTAATTACTTTAAACACAACAACTTCTCTAGCTTCGTTCGTCAGCTTAACACTTACGTAAGTGAAGCAGAAAACGGTTAAAACGATTTGGGTTTTTGATTTTTGATTAAAAATGCGATTTGAGTTTCTGAGTTTTGATTGTTTTTTCTTGAAAGAGACCATTTTTATTGGGGTTTTTTAAAAGTTTTGATCGATTTGTCTCTAAAATAAACGATTTGGGGTTTTGAGTTTTGTTCGATTTGTCTTTAAAGAAACTATTTTTATACCAAAAAAACTATTTGTGATTTTCTGATTTTGTCTTGATTTGATCGACTTGGGTTTAATCTTGTGTTTATCCTTTTTTTTTTATTTGTTTCTAGGGTTTCAGAAAGATTGTTCCAGACAGATGGGAGTTCGCGAACGAGTTTTTCAAAAGAGGAGAAAAGCATTTACTCTGCGATATCCACAGGAGAAAAACATCTCAAATGATACCAAATCAACACTCTCCGTTCATCACTCACCATCCTCCGCCGCAGATTCCATTCTCCGGCGGCGCATCTTTCTTCCCTTTACCACCGCGTGTCGACGCCGCCGCCACAATGGAAGACCATTACTGGTGTGAGTCTCCGCCGCCGAGACCAAGAGTCATACCAACCACCGTGGATGCGCAAGTGACGGCATTAACCGAAGACAACGAGAGATTACGACGAAGCAACACTGTGTTAATGTCGGAGCTTGCTCATATGAAGAAACTTTACAACGACATTATCTACTTTGTTCAGAATCATGTCAAGCCTGTTGCTCCGAGCAACTCTTACTTATCCTCTTTCCTACAGAAACAGCAACAACCTCCTCCTCCAATCGATTATTACAATAATGCCACTGTCCCTAATCTCAATGACTTGAACTCTCCTCCTACTTCTCAAAGCTCCATTACTGTTCTTGAAGATGACACTAATCATGAGAGTAATACGAGGAAGACGAAGCTTTTTGGAGTTTCGTTGCCTTCTTCCAAGAGGAGATCACATCATTTCTCAGATCAAAGTAGCAAAACTCGACTTGTGTTGGATAAGTCAGACCTTGGATTGAATCTCATGACTGCTTCTACACGTTAAAAGTCTTTTTTCTTTCTTTTTTTTTTGGGTTAAGTACCAGCATTATTAGCACTAATGTTGTTTATGAATGAACATCAATCATAAAGACTTCTTTTTTTTCTGTTTACCTGATTAATAATCTTCTTCTAATTATCGTTTATATTTTGCTTTTTTTTTTATTAATTTTTGTTTTGTTTTCTGGGCTTGTTGTCCAGGAAAATGAGAATGTCAGTGATGTCTAATGTAGATAGACTTTTAGGGAACTTTATGCATTTTCGAAATTTTCATGTGTAATGGACTGGATCGATCGAGTTTATTGATTTCTATTTTTAATGCTTTCACGTCTTTTTCTCTTGCTTGTGTTTTGGTTTGTTCTCTTTCATTTTTTCGGATCCATCCACGTCCTTTTTTTCCCAGTTTCTGGTTCCCAGAAATTTTCATTTTTGTATTATTGCTATTTTTTTAGTTATGACGAAAACAAAAAGAGTTCGAAGTGTTTGCCACTAAATCTTCTTTGTCGGCTTTGACTGTTAAAAGAAGCTCTAAGGTGGGCTACATACATCTTTCATTCATAATTTTCACCAGATAAAGGTGGGCTTTATCTCAAACTATAAGGATTTGCTTTTGGACCTAACAAGAAGACTCTTTGGGCCTCTTTGAGAATGGTCGTTCAGGATTTCAGGGCGTTCCAGTGGAAATGAAATCGCTTAGCGTTAACAGTCGTATCATTATGGCACATCATTGCTCCCCTCATCAAGTTCATGGGAATGTGAACTTTTGAATGCTTGCCGTATTTCTACGGGTATTACTGTTTGTGCGTGATGAACCTAATGGCATGTGGAAATAGGTTTAGTGAAATTGATCAAACTGAGTTGTGATATGGAGTGATGGACAAGACATGGACAAAGTGTTGATCAATGCCCCAAAGCATTGATAGAGAAGAATAAAATGTTGGAGATGAGTTTGTCACCTCCTCCAAAAGCTCGGCCCCAATTTGATATTATATTTCAGCAAAGTTTCCTCACGTGTTATAAATTAGCCACACAATATGAGGCAGAAAACAAGGAAGAACAGAGACAAAACAACGGTACGGAAAAATATGTTGATAGGTAATATTTGCGTAATCGTTGAATGATGAGAAAATAAAAAAAAACTATAGAATAATATAAAACTTGTGGAATAATTTAAAACTTGCAAAATAAGAAATTTGCGGAATGTTTTTTTTATAATTGGACAAGTTTGCGGAATAGAGAAATATAAATTATCTCAAATAAAATTTCATTATATTTTATAATTCAATTAATTATTATAAAAAATAAAAACTATTAAATATTATTATAAAAATTTATTGTAATTTTTTAACTTATTTTTAGTATATTTATAATAAAATATAATATCCGTTGAAAAATCAAATATCCGTTTATGCATTTCATACGCGATTCCGCAAGTTTTAAATGTGATTCCGTCATTCCGTAGATTACGAATCATGACCAATATTTAGACGAAAACCATAATCGTTAGTGACGCCATCACAAGAAAGGTTGAATGGATATAGGTTTGTAACCTTAGAGATCAAATTCCCAGTAACATGTCTGATAAGATCTGAAATGGAGTCTTAATTGATATGGTAATGTGTTTTTCTTGAACTGAATCTGCAATGGCTATAAAGGGGGGGTATGGGTATATCGATTCGGGAGGTGCGATTCCACAATGTTGAGGAGACAATGAAACTTCAGATGCTAAAATAAATTAGAACGATCCAGAAAACGTTTGGAGAGATATAAAAACTGGTAATTTTTGAGGAGATCTTGGTATTATAAAAGGAGAAGATGGAACGAGGAAATTTTTTATGGTCTATAGAGATGTACATGTGACATAATTTATGCCAAGTGTTAGTGTATGAGCATGTGTAGGTTTATCATTGGATTTCGTTAGTATAAGAGTTTTATGTGAAAGCGTTAAATTGAACATATACTTTAGCCTAGCTTAGTGATAAATTTGGCTCAGAAATCTAATCTGAAAATAGACGCAGAGGTTGTAGAAAAGATCACAAACAAAAATCAATCACTTATCAACGTTCTAATGCTCTTCCAGTTGATACCGTATAACGTTTTTACTCTCGCTAGGTTTTGCTCTTTTCACAAACTCTTAACTTTTAATCCCTCTCTACAATATTATATTATAACAGAGCCACAGAATAAAAATAAGTTACTAAGATAAAAAAAATAATGATTTGAGTGAACCTAGTAAGAATTAGCTTTTTATAGCTACCCGTTAATTAATCTGGTTTGGTATACAGCCAAATTCATGGTTGTAAACAGATCCTAAATAATAGTTAATTTTTTTTCGGTTGTCCACAAATTTCTGCGAAAAGAAATACTAGAAGACCAAAAGAGTAGAGTCAATGCGTAAACCTGCTATATAAAAAAGAGTCTTTATTCATATAAGTTGGACGAATACAAGAAACACGGAGACTACTTTCCCATGCATTAGATACAGTGACATTTACTTTATATACGTATATAAGCAGAGGTCCTTGGAATATCCCCGTGCCCAGAGCCGGAAGGCCTGCTATCTGGCCGACAAGTAATTTTGGGATCCATCGCTCCTGAGCGCAGGTTCAGTGCACTAGATTTATTTGTCTCCTCTCGAGTTTCATCTAAGAATACTAGAGAATATTTTTAAGAGTTTATCTGAATAGTAGCTGCAAGTACATAGTTAATGCTTTTTGTAGTTTAAACGGGATCGATCTTCAGGGAAGACTTATAACTCAATAGATTATGAGAAATTTTTCTAAGCTAAGAGATTCCAAATTGGTTTTGTTGGGATTGATCGAAACTACACTAAATAATTGTAAAGCAAATAAAATAGCAATTGAACTTAACTAAGAATGAATTATAAATAAAGCAATTTAACCATGGATAAGGTGTTAGAATAACTAAAGGTTATTACCAAGGTATGACTATAAATCATGAATGTGCAGTTATATCCCTAGACAATGAGATAAAAGGTAGACTAATACATTTCCATGTAAAAACTTATATGCTTAGAATTCAATTTGATCAATTTTCATTGTAAACCCTAAAACTAAACATGCTTTGACTTCCATCTCAATTTTCATCAAATGCTCTAGACAAAGGATCATAAGACTCACTAGTTATACTATCCTATGAATTCACTTTCCTTTTTCCAAGGGGTAAATTCTGTAAACTCTAAATTGACTGTCCCGAGATAAACGTAGCATCAAACACATCTAAAAGTGATGAATTACACAATTTTATACCTAAATTTCATCACATGATCTTAATTCCCCTAATCATCTACCATATACATGGTTGAATCTAAAAGATCTACTCAGTCATGATTGAAATTGCAGAGATAACAATAATAGAAAAGAAAGACATTCTTATAATTGTAGGGAGGAAAGGATTACAAAGAATTCATAATGAAAATGATCTACAATTGTCTTACTGAACACCATAGATTGTTGAAAACAGACTTAGGGTTCTTGATATCTTAATATCTCTGAGTGGCTGAATAAAAACGTGATCCCCTAGGTCTCCTAAAACAATCTATTTATATGGTGCTACAAAAACTGTTAATTTGAGAAAAAAAAAATAAAAAAAAAAATATTCACTGGGATCGATCGATCAGACGAAGAGATTGATCGATCCTGTGATTTGTCGTAGAATTTTGGGTTGATGGATCAATCGATCAAGGTGGGAATCGATTGATCTAGTCTTGACCGGTCGTTCTCTCGCTGGTTTGGTCGGTCTTAGAAATTAACGCAGAATTGGACAAGCAGTCGATCGATCGATCTTAGAAATTAACGCAGAATTGGACATGCAGTCGATCGATCGATCTTAGTGACTTCGATCGATCGCTTTTAGAGAGGGCATATCGATCATTCTTGATGGAGGATCGATCGATCTCTCTTTTTCACCCAGGGAATCGTACGGATTTGATCATCGTTTTTAGCTTATTCCTCCAAATGACATGTCCTCAATCAGTCCTGAATTGTTGCACTAGCCACCAGTAGCCTCATGAACTCCAGAAAACACTTCTATCTTGTTTTGAATCCTCTGAAAGCAAAAAGTGAAAATATTCTAGGATTCTAATGCAGATAAACCTAAATGTATTCAAAATTATGAAATCTAATGGCAAAATGATGTGAGTTATTAACAAAATGATGAGTTAAAACCACTAAAATGCAGGTTAATCAACTCCTACAGACTTGTCTTTTGCTTGTCCTCAAGCAAATGACTAGAAAATAGAGAAACAATAAACTCTCTTGGAATTCAGAGCCAAACCATATTTGTCAAATATTCTGCTCAACATCAAAGCTAACAATTCTAAGATGCAAGTTAGGCAAGTTTACTTAAATTTTTAGCCATACCCATCACAAATCACCCCAGATTAAACCTTAATCTACACAATGCATTCAAATCAACCAACTCTTTTAACATTTATTAACTTATAAAATCGTGAATCATGCTAGACATTTTCAATGAACTCATTTGACTAAGGGTAAGGTCAATAGATAAAAATAATATCTTCTTCCATTGGTTTTGAATGCCAAATGTGGGGATCTCTCGATAAATGTAATGAACTTTAGAAGAATGCTAAAGGTAAGCTCCAATAGATGCATACAAGACTAGATTTTCATCTACCCAAAGTATACCTCTTACCGAAAATCTGTACCCAAGCTAATATTGCTCCCCATAATGATCTTAATACTATCTTTAAACATGCATTGGTGCTCTTTTAAATCCATTAAGATCAGTCCTATAACTTCTATAATCCATTCTTTTTGGCATTTTACTTTCTAGGAGAGGGGTTATTTTTAATCAATCTAGAGGGTTTGGATTCTCTTATGGCTTGATCTTGTTCTCCCCTTTTCTTTTTTTTATTATATTTTTTTTTACTTACTTGCAAGAACCTTTCTTCACTTTTTTTTTACTCTTCCAATAACCTTTACTAGACTCTTGTTTGATTATTTTCTCATGTCCCTTTCTCTCTTGAAGTATCCACCCTTTTTATCTTTTTTTATTATTATTAGGAGATAGCTTATTTCAAAACATATTAGTTACCCATTCCTATCTTCCTATCAAGCTCCTAACTAGTCCTAGTTAGCTTAAAAAGAGTGAACCAAAACTACATGAAAAGTTAATCTTGTCGGTTACTACCTAACACGTTCTACCAAGTTCATTCCGAAAAAGTCTAAAACTCTTGCAAATAGACAATATGGTTTGAACAAACGTTAGTCTAAAGGCAAAGATAATATACTTGGATCACAAAGAGTGGTAAAAAGTTAAAAGAAATCCAAGTATGTATAAATGAAATCCTTGAGTTCAAATCCGGTTATCTAGCATGATAATTCTAAATCCATATTATGTTCCAATAAATAAGAGATGATATCAAATCAAAGCATGTTTCAACTAAAGATAATCTAGAAATAAAAATTTTAGGCATGGATCAATCTTATGTTTCAATAAGCAATTTATGCATCAAATAACCAGTAACTCATCCATTGAAACTAATAAGATGATCAATAGACTAAATTAAGGCAATTTCATCATGGTTCTTTATGCTAATGCAATGCATTCTTAAATGAATTACTAAAAATAAATTATAAAAACAGATAAGTAGGTGCAAACAAATATACTCCCCCAGACTTATTTTACACTGTCTCGGTGTAAAAATAAAACTAAAGGAAGATATAACACAAAGAAAATAGTAGCAGGTACAAAAGAAACAAAAGATAGAAGAGTTACTAAATCGGTGGTCCTCGGGGCTAACGCTCTTGCTTTGCCCTGGGCGACGTCTGCGTCTAGGCAACTGGCCATCCAAATCTGACTCAGTATCATCAGTATCAGCATGTGTCCTGTGTCCAACAACATCAGGAACATTTTCTGTGGCTCCAATAGATGCACCCGTCTCTCTAGTCTGTGGTCCCCGGAAGTAAGAAGATGGCTGCAGACATCTGGTCCTGGGTATACTTTCCCACATCCACTGCATCATCGAGTGAGACCTCCTGTGAGACTCAACTACCCAGTCTCTGAACTCAGCATCTGTAGCACCTGAGGAGTATGGTGGAAGATCATACTCTCCCGTATATGGTGGGAGAGCATATGCGGCTTCATTGGTCTCTTGGGTCTGCTGTGGGTAGTAGTCTGGGATACTTTCGTCCTCCTGGTGGGGCTGAGAAGTAGATGCTCTGGATATGCTGCCCTGTCGTATAGACCCAGTGCTGGGCTGAATTAAGTGCTCCGACAGAATGGTGAACTCAGACTAGCCCTAGAGGTGAGGGCAGTGAAGTCGCGGAGAGGGAGCTTGCAGAACTGTGTGACTTTCGCGCGGTTCTGGAACTGGTAGATGTAGCCTGGCTTGAGGATACCACTGTTTCGGAAGTAATGCTCGTCGAAAAGAGCGATCTTGGGCTCGCTGGGTGTGGAGCTGAGATCGATACCATGGTGCATAAACAATGGAGTCAATAGACTCCCGATCCGCTCAACCTTTTTGTTCACCTTGTTGAGGCCGCAAGCTTTTTTGGAGACGAGGTTCTCCGCGAAAATCGCACCCAGGTTGGTGCGCAGCATAATCGGTGGCGGGCTGGTGTAGATGGTATGCATGGATGATAGTAGCCCAAAATGGAGCAACATCAGCTCATCCTTCCGTACAGCGCCAGACTCCTTATTGGCAAACAGGATGTTGACAATGATCTTCGCAACCACTCGAACCAAAGGGTTCCGGATATGTGTCAGCTTAGCTGCTCGCGACTCGTAAGCTCCCAGACCTATCAGATTTCACAGCTCTATGGCCTGTGGAAAATCCGAAGGCCAACTGCAGATCTCCTGCGACATGTCGAATCCGTACACGTCGCATAGCTCACGGAGGGAGACCTCGTACAGGACGCTACTTGAGAAATATGATAGCGTCTCCTCACTGGCTGCGGGGATTGCCCTGTCTTGGTATCTGAGCTCTGCAGAGGCAAGGAACTGGCGAGCTAGCTTCGGGTATAGCGGATACGGCTGGTATGCAATCGTGTGAAGTTCAAGCCTCCGCATCATTCTTCGGAACTCTAGTCGGTTGCCCATCCGATCGAGTGTCTGCTCGCAAACAAATCGGGTAGACGCCATCTCTATCCGCAGTAACCCATTGTAGAAGGGGCAATGATGGTGTGTCCTCGGGTCCCCACTCATGTAGTTTTGGTAACCTATCTCTCGTTGTATCTCCTTCATCGTGGTTCTCAGGACTATCTCTGTCCTCCAGTACGGTTCGTCATGGGGAGAGAACGGCGTGTTGTCTGGTCTCGACCAAGGATAAGACGTGGTCTCCGGTTCTTCAGGTTCCTCCCGTCGAGATATAGAGGGTGTTGTAGACTTGCCCCGTCTCCTACGTGTTTGGTCCCCTCTAGCCATGTATGCAAAATTTAAAAATAAATCAAAGATTAAATAAAACAGATGATCATAACTACACGATCGATCGATGCAAACAAGGATCGATTGGTCTTATCCACGATCGATCGGTCGCAAACTGGATCGACCGATCCTAGAAAGTTACGGTCTATTGCAGTAAACCGATCGATGGATCTAATTTGCAATCGACCGATCCCAATTCCCTACGGATATTAAAGACCGGCCAAATTTTAGAAAACCGATCGATTGATCCCTAAGCGGATCGATCGATCGTGAATCGAACGAAGAACACCGATCTCGGATTTCGCTAATGTGAGCTAAATCTCCTAAACTATGCATGGGTTATGCTCCAAACAGCCTAATAAACCTCTATTTAACATCCATTTCTCCTAATACACCCTAAAATTCAAGATTTTGTTGATTTTTCCAAATTAGGGCCAAATTGAGAAAGAGGATATTGATAGTCATACCTTCGCAGATTGAGTTTAAAAGTTATTGAAATGCGTAGAGTTCGGAAAACTGATCGGATTACACCCAAAAATCACTTGAAACCATGAAGATTTGAAGAAGTTATGGTGTGATGATAGTTTTGGGGAGAAAGGTGTGTTTTTCGTGAAAGAGATAAGAGGAATAAAGGGAGATACGATTTTGATCTTGTGTGGACGAGATTAGGGTTTAAAAATCTGTTTGTCCTGTTTAATTTAAGTGAAATCGACCCGGTTTAGTTACCTGGTAGGCGATCGATCTGGGTTTGTCACGGCTTTTGCTACTTTAGACGATCGAGCGGTCCGTTAAACACAGATCGATCTTGTCCACTCACGGCGTTTTCTCCCTTTTTTCGATCAATCGATCTTGGGTAAGACCGATTCATCTCTTTTGTCATAGCAATTTTCCTTCTTGTCGGATTGATCAATATGATATTCGTCAATCGATCTGGGACATGGCCACTAAATTCTTCATACCGTCGATCGATCGATACGAGCGTTGGGATTGGTTGATCTCATCCCAATCTCCATGAAACCTACAAAAAGATAAAACTAGATTAGTACAACTAAATCCTAAATTACCAAAAAAAAAAATATTTATATTGAGGTACGTGGGTTGTCTCCCAAAAGCGCTTGTTTAACGTCAATAAGCTTGACGACCTCAAATTTGAACTTATGCAGTGAGAATACTAGAGAGTATCCTCAAGATTTTACCAAAATAGTAGCTGCAAGTGCACAGTTAATGCCTCTTGTAGTTTAAACATGATCGATCCTCAGGGAAGGCTTATAACTCAATAGATTGTGAGAATTTTGTCTAAGCTAAGAGATTCCAAATTGGTTTTGTTGGGATTGATCTAAACTAAACTAAATAATTGTAAAGCAAATAAAATAGCAATTGAACTTAACTAAGAGTGAATTATAAATGAAGCAATTCAACCATGGATAAGATGTTAGAATGACTAAGGGTTATGACCAATGTATGACTATAAATCATGAATGTGCAGTTATATCCCTAGACAATGAGATCAAAGGTAGACTAGTACATTTCCATGTAAAAACCCATATGCTTAGAATTCAATTTGATTAATTTCCATTGCAAACCCTAAAATTAATCATGTTTTTTCTTCCATCTCAATTTTCATCAAATGCCCTAGACAACTACTCCCGCAGGCTAGGATCATAAGACTCACTAGTTAGACTATCCTATGAATTCACTTTCCGTTTTCCAAGTGGTAAATTCTTTAAGCCCTAAATTGACTCTCCTGAGATCAACCTAGCATCAAAAACATCTAAAAGTGATGGATTACACAATTCTAGACCTAAATTTTATCACAGGATCTTAATTCCTCTAATTATCTACCCTATCTATGGCTAAATCTAAAAGATCTACTCAGTCATGATTGAAATTGCAGAGATAAAAATAATAGAAAAAGACATTCTTATAATTGCAGAGAGGAAAGGATTACAGAGAATTCTTAATTAAAATGGTCTACAATTGTCTTACTAAACACCATAAATTGTTGAAAACAGACCTAGGGTTTTTGATCTCTTAATATCTCTGGGTGGCTGAATAAAAACGTGATCCCCTAGGTCTCCTAAAACAATCTATATATAGGGTGCTACAAAAACTGTTTTACTTGAGAAAAACGAAATAAAAAAATAAAATATTTACTGAGATTGATCGATTGGACGAAGGGATCGATCGATCATGTGATATGTCGTAGAATTTTGGGTTGATGGGTCGATCTATCTAGGTGGGAATCGATCGATCTAGTCTTGACCGATCGTTCTCTCGCTCGTTTGGTCGGTCTTGGAAATTGACGCAGAATTAGACAGACAGCCGATCGATCGATCTTAGTGCGCTTCGATTGATCGCTTTTAGAGATGGCAGATCGATCATTCTTGATGGAGGATCGATCGATCTCTCTTTTTCACTCTTGGAATCGTACGGATTTGATCATCTTTTTAGCTTATTCCTCTAAATGACATGTCCTCAATCAGTCTTGAATTGTTGCACTAGCCACCAATAGCCTCATGAACTCCAGAAAACACTCATATCTTGTTTTGAATCCTCTGAAAATAAAAAGTGAAAAACATCATAGGATTTTAATGCATATGAACTTAAATGTATACTAAATTATGAAATCTAATGGAAAAATGATGTGAGTTATTAACAAAATGATGAGTTAAAACCACCAAAATGCAGGTTTATCATCCTGCAGAAGCCTCCGGCGACGCTAGTTCTCAAGACGCGCCACTTTGTAGTCACATTCTTCAAGTTCCATCCTCACTTTCACTAGTTAAAGGCTGAGCCGAGTAACTTCAATATTTTGAAATAAATAAAATCAACCTTATTTAAAAGAATTTAAAAACATCTATAAATATTTTTTAAGAACATGAAGTTAGTCATTATCTCTAATATATTATTTTTATATTAATTGTAAAAAATAGATTTATTGAAATCATTATATAAGTGTATGCATATTGTAATTTTATTCTTTTAAAAATCTAATAGTAATAAATTTTTCATACAGTTTATTGTGTTTTATTCTCATTAATTTATCATTGTATCAAAACTAAAATCTGAAAATATAGATCAAAGTTTATTTATCTTTCGACATTTTTTTTAAGAAAGTCACAACCTAGATCACGACTTTATATTCTTCCTCAAGAAAAGTCAAAACAATGTGAGCACATCAATGGCTTCGGTGGTTTCAGCAATCAACTTAACTGATTGCTTCAGTCCACCTTCCCTATAAACGGTCCGATTCTACCGGAGATTGTTCTCCGAGAAAGCAAGATATCCGTCACCATTCTTTGATATGACCGGCTTCGAGGACCACTCAACGTCACAGCTGCCCAGATCTTTGTTGGCTGTGTATGATTTTCCGATCTCTTGTTGGCCACTGCTTCAAGCCGCCGCAAATATTACTTCTACCGAGATGTTACGTATGATTGTACATAAGTTTTTACGTGAATCATGTGCATGAGTTATTACATAAACCTCCATCATAAGAAGCATAAGCTCATGATGGTACGATGGCTTACGTACATGTGTTTCAACTACTTCTAGTCATGTTACGTGTTTTGGTGATCCGAAAACTATTTCGACTATTTCATTTTTTTTCTCTCTAATCTGCGACTTGAAATATTGTTGATGACCACAGTGTGGTTATGGATTGTTGAACATGAATATTAATGGATTCGTTCAGTCTGTGTGTTTTTGTTTTCGCCACATCATTTTGGATTCAACTTCTCACTTTTGTGAATTGTTGTTTTATCTACTTCGTAATCATCAGTTTTATTCATAAATACTTCAAAAACTTTACAACTAGGTATAAACGTTAATAATGATCCAATAGCTGAGTGTTGCAGCCAATTTGAATTTACGACCAGGTATAAATATCGATTTGATGACTTGACAGCTTGGTATATGGTCGATATTTTGAAAATTTATCCAATCTCATATATGTTATCAAGTATGAGTTTATAAGAGAGTATTAAGAGAGAAGATCGATCGTATATAGAATAATCTAAAAATATCATCCACGAGCATGAAATTCACCATTATCTCTAATATATTATTTTCATATCAATTTAAAAAATTAAATTTATTATAATCACTATGTAAGTTTATACATATTGTAATTTTATTCTTATGAGAATCTAATAATAAATTTTATTACTATGTTTTATTCTATCAATTTAACACTCAGCTACAACTTGGGCCTCCACTAACTAATCCAACGTCTGAAGCAACATTCTCTGAAGCATGCTGGCTATATTTGATAGGACTCTCTCCCGGCATTTAGCAGTGTTCAACTTTTTCTCCAGCATATAGAGCGAGTGGAAGGTCTGAGTAGAGATTGCAAAAAACGAGGATAACTTGGGCAACAAGCCACCTATGTGACGAGTGAATGTGACCGAGGGCGGAGGAGGATCATTACCTCAAGTTCACAGTTGTGTGTCGCCACCCCTCCAAAAATGGAGGTTAGATTAGGCGCCATGGGGGCAGAGCGATCCAATCCGTGATATCAGGAATGAACATCATTTTCTCATCAGAGGAAGCCACCAAAAACCCAACAAACCTCACCGGTGAAGAGAAAGCCAAGGGGTTGGATCCCACCACTGAGGGATCAGCTATGTTGGAAGGTTTGGCAAAAGCGGACACGCGACAACACTTCAACGGCCATTAGAAAGAGGAGCCCACCTCGAGCCTCTGAGGAGTGTTGGCAACGTAGGCCTTACACAATGCAACGAAGCGAGGAGAGGAACATACAAAAGAAACTCTCGTAAGAGGTCAGGTCATCCAAGGCGTTGGGTAAGATATACATGGGATATGGCTAGTGATGTCAAACTGGGCCGTCCGCGTCCAAGTAGCCCAACCCATTGTGGGTTAGATCTTTTTTGGGGGCCCATAGCGGGCTGCAGTCCAATATGCTATGTCCAAACCCAACCCGCCTATTTTGTGCGGTTTGCGGGCTGGCGCGCGGGTCAGAGACATGTAATGTTCCATAGCTGCGTCTTTGTCTAAAAAGGTAAGCTATTTGACGATCTTGGTGATGTACAGACATGTATTCTCACATATGATGACTTTAGTGTAAATGATTTGTTTCTTAACTGCTAATTTAATATACCTGTGGGAATTCTAGCTTTTAATAAGTCAAAAGAAACAAATGCGACAAGCAAAATATTTGCAACACCAAACATAAACATAAAAGTTAAAATCCAATAGCAGCGTTTTAAATGATATGTGGACATCTCCTCTTTCTAACAAAAGAAGGTTTCACATAGCTTCTTTAAAATATAAGAGAACTTCAAAGATATGACACCTGAAAATTGGTTTCTTGTTTACTTTTAGAGCAGAAATCTGTATCAAGTATTTCAAAAATATTGCAAATCAGACAGGAATTAGAGTCCAGAAAGAAGTCCAAAAGTATAACAAACCTTAACCAGAAATTGAGACACGTCTGTTAAGTTATTCTCGTATTCCTCATTCAGATTTTCAACATAAATTCTTGACTTGACATCTTCTCTAATCTCGTGAGACATCAAAATCACATTCAAAACTTTTTTCTTAGATAAAGTTGTCTGTGACCAACGAAAACAATTATCTATAGGTTATGGTACTTTGGCAACTTTCCTTCCTATTTATTTTGTAAAAACTATCAACAGAAACAAATAAAAAGAATGCAGAACATATGCAGAGCTTTCACTGGAATATAGTCCTAAAAAGAGCTTTCATTAAAATAAATTTTGTAAACCCATTAGATTTATTTGCAGTTCAACATATGCAGAACTTTCACTGGAATAAAGTTCTAATAAGAGACACAAAGTATCCTAGCAAAAACTATTGAAATATAAATAGAAGTTATCTGCAAGGAACATCTTATCCCTATATTATCCCAAGAGGCAGTTGGACTCAGATTACTATCACCAAACCTACCCCAAATGACGCAACAAGTGTTGAATCTCCTGTGAGATTAATGGAGGAGGGAGTCTTGAATCTAAATTGATGTTGGACAACAATAAGCTACATATGCATGATCGATATGTATCTCTTCTTCATTTATAACTCTCAATATCCCTACTGAATACTTTAAAGGTACTATTCTATAGATTCCTAAGAAGGAGCAGAAATAAATAAATACATATATATATATATATATATATATGTATACATATGTTTATAATTTGGATTAGATCTGATCTAATAAAAATATAAGAATGTGATTGGTTTTTAAAGTAAATGATTTGCTTAAGTATTAATATTTTGTTATAATATGAATCAAACATTTGTCATGCAATTTGTTACTAAAATATAGTCACTGGGATAATTTGAAAAATACCCTATTTAAGATTTGAAATTTGAAAAATACATTAGTTTATTTTTTTTTGAAACTACACTTATTCAGATGTAATAAGACTGTTTTGGCCCACATTTTAACAAATAAATATTAAATGGAAATTATTAATAATTTGATTAATTTATTGATATAAAAAATATTAAATTATTAATTTTTAAAAAATTATAATTATATAAAGTTTTCAATATTTGAAAATTATCTTTAAGAAAAAACAATTTTATTAATTTTATAAATATTTTTTCTAATTCTTTCATCATAATTGTGACTCAACTTTTTGAAGTAAAAATACTGATGATTATGAAGTTTTCAAGAGTTTGATCTAAAAAAATCTTAGCTAAGAACCAAATCATCCTCAAATGCAAAAAAATAATAATTATTTTCAATAATCAAAATAATTTTGAAAAGCCAAAACTTAAAATCTAAAAAAATGAAAATATCAAATTCCAACCAAAATCACATGGCAAAAGGGCCTCTTAATTTTCAGTAAAGCATTCTTACTAGTTTAGGAAAATCTTCTAGAAACCTTAAAAGATCAAATTCTTACATTTGTCTTTGCCTAAAAGTTAGACGTTCAAACCATTTGTTAGTATTGTTGGTATATTAAAATGAACTTACTAAAACATTAAAAACCTTATCCAAAAATTCGATTCAGGAAGGATTTTCTAATTTTTAGGAAGCATTTTTACTAGTTTATGAATGTTTTCTAAAAACCTTAGAATATCAAATTCTTACATTTGATTTTGTCTAAAAATTAGATGTACAGATCACTTGGTAGTATTGTTGGTATATTAAGAAAAACTTACTAAAACATAAAAAACTTGTCCGAAAATTCAATTTATGAAAGTCTATCTTTTTTTTTTCAGGAAGCATTCTTACTAGTTTAGAAATGTTTTCCGAAAATTCTAAAAGATCAACATCTTACATTTGTCTTTGACTACACGGTACATGCTCATGTCACTTGCTAGTATTGTGGGTATATTAAAAAGATTTTCCTAATTTTTTGGAAGCATATTTACTAGTTTAAAGGTCTTACAAAAACCTTAAAAGATCAAATTATTTCCTAAATAATATGATTGTTTCTTAATATTGACATTTTTTAGAATTTGTACATTTTTGATTAGTGAAAAACATATTATGTAGAATCCACTCCAATATATAGTTCACCTGAAATCATAACCAATACAAACTCCCAAAAATAAGAGAAAAATCGTTTGGAGAATGACTTAATAAAAATTCAGAAAAAGATTCATTTAACATATGAAAACATTCTTAAAGCGTCTCGATATCTTCATAAAGTATAAAATAAAATATCACCTGATAAGATTGTGATATTTTTTATGTAGTCATCCTCCCACATATCATCTGCACAAATCAAATAACACTTTGCATACTCTTTTTGATTTCCACTCTCCATAAACACAATAAATATCCACCATATTTCAGAAGTACATTACAACCTATCAAAATAACCCAAACAAAATTTGAGAAAAAAAGTTTAGTAAGCCACCATATTTCACAAATATAATACGATCTATCAAAGGAACCAAGCATAATTTGAGTAAGAATTTTGTAAACCCACACTATTCACAACTTTATAACCAATTACTTACTGACATGATTAATGTGGAAAAACTCAAAATCGTGTTTATTTAGATAATAAATCAAAATCGTGCATATTTTCCCGTAAAAAAGGATTTCAAAGAATATTTAATAGAGAATGTGAAAACAATCAATTTACAACCAATTGAAGCGGCATGGTCGATTGAATCTGTTTGATTTGAAGCATCATGATTGATTCAAGCTGTTGATTTGAAGTTGTGTGGTCTATTACAACTTGATTTAAAGCTGTGTGGTCTATTACAACTTCTTGATTTGAAGCTGGGTATTCAACCTCTGCGATAAAACACAAGATAAAAAACTTGTAGAATCTTATATAACCGGATTTTTGAAATATCAATTTGCAATATAATTTATGTTTTAAAATTGAAATAAATTATTATATATATATATATATATATATATATATATATATATATTAATATCTACATATATATATACAAACATTAATATTGACATTTATATGTCATAACTTATTTTAGCAAAATAATTATAACATTACATAATTCAACAATATTAAATTATATAAGTATAACATTTTGACCATGAATACTAAATTCAAGTATGACAGACATAATTATTAGCAAGAACATAAAAACTAACAATATTTAATTTATTCTTTGACCAAGAATTATAGTTTCATATTTTACATATATATTAATCTTATGAACATAATTCTTAAATTCAATATTAACAATGCATAATTTCATGACCATCATTTTAATATTGACAACTTAAATAAAAAATAAGATGAACATGGATTAAAACAACAATATGTGTGAAACTAGAATTTAAACAATAAACATATTTTATAAAATCATAAAAACTATTTGGAGACGGGATGATCACTTTCCTTAACTCAATAAAATGCCTGCAATGAGACGGTTTATATGCATTCTTTGAATCCCAGGATACAACCAAACATATAAAACTAACATGCTTCATTTATGTTAGAATCTACGAGCTAATATTCTACCATATACTCAAGAACACAAAATTTACTTTTGAAAGAGAAAAGTAGAATAGGGAGAAAGTTAGAACCTGTTAAACTTTTTGAATTTCTTAGCTATTAGCACCTAACACCAACAACCAATAATATATTTCAAGAGAGCTTCAACACTTAGAAACTTCTCAAAGAATTTCTAAAATGTGTCAAATGGTGTTTTCTTGCTTTTAGAATGAATGGATGATTTTTTCCTTCTAGGTAGCTTGGTATTTACATGAGAGGAATAGCTCGGTGGTCAAGTAGATTTAATGACCAAATTTATTTGGTTTTTAATACCAAAATTTGTAAGTTACAAAAAATATTTGACCTCCCCTAAGCAAATTCTCATTCACATTTTAACTATATATTATAAGTCCACATACTTATTAATATATTGTTCCAACAATCCCCCACATGAATAGAATTAACTCTAAAACACTGAGGATGTTTTTGAAAACCTTTTTAGGATAGATTTAAGCTGAAAAAGACTTTCTTGAGTATATGCAAAAAATAACTGTATATGAAAATTTTGCATTTTTCAGCGTTAAACCAATCACTGTTATAATCTATCGAGTTTACAAGCCCAGTTGGTGAACACGATGTCTTGAACCATCCAAATTTCTAGTGTAAACTGAAACAATAGATATAACACAGTTATATTTTCTAGTAGAACTTTCGTTCTCTCATTGTGTTCATTTTGGCCTTGAACATGCCTGATATTTATTGAGTGAATTTGGAGAATACAGCCTTCCCTTATTCTCATAGAAACGGCCCCATTTCACACTCAACATGTGATTCTCGTATTCTATTTCGAAGTATTCTGTTTTACTTCCTTGAAATAAATATGATGAATCATTAAAAGCTTAAGCTTACCCTCAATTTTGCAGACAACATTCTTTATCATTATTATGAACTGGGTAGAAACATAAGTTTCACAGTGTTTTCTTATACTTAATTTGAGTTAGTTGTCCATTTGAATCTAGAAAGTATAGGTGGGGTTACCGCCAAATTTAATCGTTAAATCATAGGCTTTAAACCCATTCCTATTGATAATTTCAATACTTGATCTCGGGTCAGACCTTTCGTAAAAGGATCTGCTAAGTTATCAGCTGATTTGATGTAATCTAGCGAAATTACACCACTTGAAATCAATTTTCTAATGGTCTTCTGTCTTCTACGTATGTGACGTGACTTGCCATTGTACAAGCTATTGTTAGCACAAGCTATAGTCGATTGGTTGTTACAGTGTATCCGAATCGATGACACTGGTTTTTCCCACATCGTAATATCTTCCAAAAAATTTCGAAGATGCTCTGCTTCTTCTGCTGCTTTTTCTAACGCAATGAACCCAGATTCCATTGTTGATCTAGCCAGCACTGTTTGTTTCGAAGTCATTAAAGCTTCCCCCCACATGTTATGGGTTACGCCTGATTCATGCATCATTTCATTAATCATTTATTTTAAAGTTCGTTTTTGCGTTCTGCAATTTCATTTGATTATGGTGACTAAGGAGTAGTTGTTTGATGAATGATGTCATCTACAAAATGCATCGAATTGTCCTTCATATTCTCCACCACTATCACTCCGTACTATTTTTATAGTTTTGTCTAGTTGATTTTCAACTTTCAGCTTATATTCCTTGAATTTATTCAAAGCCTCATTTTTGCTTTGTAACAAGTAAATATAACAATATTTTGTACTATCATCAATGAGAGTCAGAAAATACTTTTTACCTCATCTAATAGGTAAATAAATCGCACAAATCAGTGTGAATGAAACCCAGAGGTTTATTATTTAGTATTCTCAAGAGAAAGCATATGATATCCTCAATCAATTTTGTCAATCATTAGTCATATGCTTATAGCACTAGACACTCACATGACACTCTGATATACATTAGAATTTGGCACAGTCATATGTGGCAGACCACTATCAAACTGAATTTGATGTATCGAATCAGTAGACTCGTAACCAATAGCACCTTCTTAATAATTAAATTTTAATTTATAGAATTATTAAATTCAGAAAGTAACAATTTAATTTAATACAAGGGCAGGGTGAAGCAATTTAAATTATTCAGATAACTTGCATAATCATCCAATTAATTTCCAGAATATTATTAAATCTTTTAAATATTAAACTCCAGCACAGAAGTCAAAGCGTGACTTTTGCTAACATTTTAAACAGATTTTGTCTATGCTCGGAATGAAACAGAAATCATTTTAATGAGTGCATCAATAAATCGTAGAAAAATAAATTAATTACTTCTGAAATTTTGTTGAAAAAGTCAACAAGTATCAGACCAAATAAAAATATTTTTTAGATTAACAATGGATAATAACAAAATAATATCACCAGTTACTCTTTGAATTACAGTTGAATTGAGCAAATTATATTTATATGATTAAATCGTATAAAATCAAAAAGATCATTACCGTGATTTATCTTATTTCTTTTTTCATAAAAAAACACTAACACATATTTATTAATGTTTATGTTATTATATACGTTTTAAATCATGATCGCTAATTATTTTTAGCGATTTAAGCGTTTGTTTTAAAAAATTAAAACCGAATCGCAAACTTGCTTAAAACGTCTGGAGAAATTTATTAATAATTAATAACGCTATACCAAAATTAATCGGTTCTTAAAAAATTTCCCAAATAATTGCAAAGATTAATTAATTGGTATTAAATAATGTTTTGATTTATTAATTTTTAATGAAATTTTACCAATAATATTTTAATATTTTAAGTATCGAAATAAATAACGTTTGAACAATAAATTAAATGGTATTAGACCACTAATATTTGATTTGAAAAAAAATTTTACCAAAAAAAAAAATTAATTTATCTTTAATTGGTTTTTGTTTTGTTTTTTTTTGTTTTTTTTGTTTTTTAAAAAGTTTTTTTTCGGTTAACAACATCGATCTTACAAGATAGATCTATCGGTCGCTTGATCCGCGGTACTGGTTTCAGTGTTCAATTTGTTTGATTTCTCTCAATCGACCGATAAAGATCGATCGATGTGAGACCCGGATCAATCAATCCAGTCACGAAATCTTGAAACCGACTTATTTTTTTTTCAAACAATCAAAAACAAAACTTTGATTTATGCAAATTCGATTTTTCACACAACAAATCCGTTTAAAAAGCGAATTTTATTGAATTAAGATTGTAGAACCATATAAAAGCGGATTTTTGAAATATCAATTTGCAATACAATTTTTGTCTTGAAATTGAAATAAACTATTAAATATATATATATATTAATATCTATATATATATAAATATTAATATTAACATTTATGTGCCATAACTTATTTTAGCAAAATAATTATAGCATTTACATAATTCAACAATATTAAATTATATAATTATAATATTTTGACCATGAATATTAAATTCAAGTATGACCAACATAATTATTAGCAAAAAAATAAAAACTAACAATATTTAATTTATTCTTTGACCAAGAATTATAGTTTCATATTTTACATATATATTAATCTTATGAACATAATTATTAAATTCAATATTAACAATGCATAATTTCATGACCATCATTTTAATATTGACAACTTAAATAAAGAATAAGATGAATATGGATTAAAACAATAATATGTGTGAAAGTAGAATTTAAACAATAAACATATTTTATAAAATCATAAAAACCATTTGGAGGCGGGATGATCCATTTCTTTAACTCAATAAAATGCCCGCAATGAGACGGTTTATATGCATTCTTTGAATCCCATGATACAAACAAACATATAAGACTAACATGCTTCATTCATGTTAGAATCTACAAGCTAATATTCTACCATATACTCAAGGACACAAAATCTACTTTTGAAAGAGAAAAGTAGAATATGAAGAAAATTAGAACCTGTTAAACCTTGTGAATTTCTTAGCTATTAGCACCTAACACTAACAACCAATAAGATATTTCAAAAGAGCTTCAAAAATTAGAAACTTCTCAAAGAATATCTAAAATATGTATAATAGTGTTTTTTTGTTTTTAGAATGAATGAATGATTTTTGGTATTTACCAATAACCCTCTTAAAACTTGCTAGAAACATGACATAACCAAATTGGGATATCATAGATACAGATATGATTATAGTTACCTCACATATATATATATATATTATATAATTTATGTATTTACCCTTTTTCAAGCATAATAATTTAATATGCAGTTACGTACCTAGCATTACCATTATTCTGCCATAGAAACATATGGCCTCCGATCGTATAGCCCACGAAAGCCGTCTTTTGCTAACCCACTTATGTAGGCAGCTGACTGACGAGGCCTGGCCTGCTTGGCTACTACCCGTTTGGAAAAGGCCTTTTACAAACTATTTCAGCATTTCTGTTTTGCTGTTTGAATTTATTTTCGACTTATTTTACGTACACGTGACAACCGACAACACAAAGAGTTATTTATGATCCTATTACACTACAAAAAAACAATCAATCTTGGACAGGAAATTCTTTAAAAAAAACATTTTCGAAGAATTTCTCACAGATATGTCCATCAGAAACAAATAGTCGAGAATCCATAATCTATCACAAATCTGTTAACAATTTCTAATAGATATATTAACGAAGGATTTTAGTTTTTTGAAAATCCGTGGGCAAAAAAATTCATACAGCTTTGTTCAGAACATATTCTGATGATTTTTGAAAGAATTTTTCTGACGATTTTTGCCCACGGATTTTCAAAGAACATATCTCTATAGATTCATGCAGCTTCGTAACTAGATAATTTTCATTAATTAATTATAAATGTAATTAATTAATAAATAATTGAAATAGAAACAAATCAGAAAATATTGATTCTGTATTAAAAATTAAATATTTATATTATTGAAATTATTAAAACATTATTCAAATTATTAAAATATTATTTAAATTATTAAAACAAAAAATAAATAAATAATTATAATTCAGGAGAATAATCCACACAACATCCGCCAACGTCTGCTGCATACTAAAGAGTGTTTACTGTGTTGTAGCGAGTGTAGCTTCCAATGCTTGTATCCATCGATTCTTTTCCAAAGCTCCTCTTTCAGTCGAGTGATCTCTTCGGTGATCTCCAGATTAGTTGGGTAAGCCACATATGTGATGCTTTCAGTCTTCCTTGGTGAGTCTTCGCTTCTTTCATTTCCCACTTACTCATCCAATTGGGAAAAAAATGGTTGGAACATAAACGGGATAAATAAGTCTTTATCCATCATCATCATGTTGTGGAGGTCATAGCCAGTGAAATTTGAGGTTTTTTTCATTTATGTTATATGCGATAATAGAATCCTCAAGTTTTTCAAGATTTTTCATCTTCTTCTTCAGATGTAACCTATGCCTCTAAAAAATATACATCCAATTATATTAAAATGGGTCACCAAGTACTGCTTCTCTAAAGAGATAAACTGGAAGATGTTTCATAAGAAATGTGTTAAATTTTATTTCACCATTGTTTAAAACCAATCAGATTAGAAGACCTGTGAGTCAAATTTAACTAGAGAATTAGTTTTGCCATCTACGATTATCATCATATTTTTCTTGCAAGTGTAAACGTTTTAAAAGACAAAAATAATCAGTTTTCTATAGAGTAGAATAATAATCCGGTTTCGACGCAAGATATATACCCTATAAAAAAAAAAATCATTGTCACGTACAATGACTAAGTGGGAAAATAAACAATAGCTATATATAAATATGTATATAGGTACAGCTAGCTTGCAATAGCATGCAATGTAGCGGGAAAGCAAGTGCATGGACTTCAGTGAGTGTGTCTCATATAATGCCATTTTAACTTTTAACCTAAAAAGCAAACTCTCTCTTTCTCACTCTCTTTGTTTCAACCAAAATACAAAATAACAATCGCGAGAGTCAATAAAGCATCAGACAAACAACTAACCACATACACACCACAGGTTATATGTACATTGATGTCTATTGATGTCTATGTAGACATTCCAAAATTAACATCGGAAATATAAACTTTCTAAACAAGATTACTGTTACGTTATTATCATCTGATAAATGTACAAATTTATCAACACTAAAACTCTTACACTTATTAACATAATTTTGCATATATGTTATCGAGCAGACGTCCTGTTGTTTTAAGAATTTTAATATTTTATATTTAACAGATGCTATCTGTTCTTCAGTCGTCATAACAGTTAAAAGTTTGTTTTAAGTATATTTTATTTGTTAAGAAAATATTACTAGGTGTAGCAATTTATTTTATTGGAAATGCTATTATATTTTAATCACGACTGAATTTGTTAAGAACAAATACGAAACTAGCTAAAGAGATGAGATAAACTAAGAATTCATAATTAATAATATATTGCAAAAGAAATCAGACTACACATGATACATCAGACTCGCAGATTACAAGGGAATTCTTAAGTAGATTCTGAAATTTTAGATACTTATTTATTTTTACATATATATATATATATATTGAATTTCTAGATACCAACTACTTCGTCTGAACCTAAACCAGATCTACATAAGAATTCCACATTTTCTGCCTCATCTTCTTCACCTACCTTCAGGGTGCAAAGGAAAGAGCTCAAGGGTTACATTGTCAATGATTTTATTAAAAGTAGTTGCCATTGTAGCATGTGTACTACTATTTATGTTTCTTCTGCTCTCTATCTCCAAGTTCTCAAATCCCCAGCTCCTACATGTCCTCTTGTACTCATTCTCTTCAACTAACTCCTCCTTCCCCACCATTGATTCTCTCTACACAAACAATAAACAAAACCCATTAATTGTAGTTAATTAAAACCCATAACAAAACTATATAAACTAATCCTTAACTAATACATACCCTGACATCAAGTGAAGACGATTTTCTTGTCGTCATTGTTACACTTGCGTTAGAGACACTAGTGGTCTTGAAGCTGCTTTGGCAACTTAAGCTGATGAGGTTGTTCCTCTTCTGCTTCTGTCTCTCGCGGGCTTTGTGGTTCTGAAACCAGTAGAACACATTCTTCCCTTCGATTTTCCCGTATTTACCGAGTTGAGAAGTGATATGCTCGATCTGTTGCGCATTAGGAGTGCGCATTCCACCTTTGTATAACATCTCAAGTATTCCTATCTGTTCTTGAGTCGGGTTCCACCTTGTCCCTCCCGGGTGCGTCTCCACCTAATATGCCATATTTGTTAGTGGAAAGAAAAAAAAAAATGATATAATATAATATAAGACGGCATGAACCAGTTCAGTCATTACAGATTATATTTTGAATGTAAAATAAGGGAACTGACTTGAGAAAGGTCTCGTTTGTGTTCAAGAGAGTAATCAAAATTTGTTGGACCGGTTTGATCGGGTTTAATGAAGCTCTTGAGATCGAAAGTAGCGGAAGTAACGCCCGAGGAAGAAGAAGGAGGGGAGGAAGGGCTGCCGGAGAGCTTAGGGGCGAGAGGACGGAGGCGTTTGCAGCTAAGGCTAAGAGATGATGGCGAGTCATGTTGCTCCCACGACGAAAACCCATTGGAAAACTCATGAACCTTCATTATATTTCTATATATTATATTTATTTAGCAAGTCTTATGTCGTCGCTCTAGTTGCAAGACTTGGCTGATGTATATATAGAAGGATTTTCGAAATGTTAATGTGTAATGAATCATGGTAATTGGTGATATCCAGTTGGGTAGGAAAAAGAATGGAAAATGAACAGATTATCTTTTACAAAAGTGGGACGTCGGGAAACCAAAGACCAAATGATGAGAGATGGTTGACTTTTATCATTTTAAATCTCTTTGTCTTTACTGTAAATATAAATATTCGGAAATAAAAGCAATAGGGCAAAGAACAAATTTCAAACTAATTAAAGATAGTGAAATCTCTGATTTTTTTTTTTTTTTTTTTGGGGTTGAGAAAGCGAAATTTCATTGTTGTGAATATTGATATGCATACGTGCGATGTTAGTCTATATTTACACATAATACATGCGTCCGTGTGATGTGTTCATGTCTGCATGAAGCACTACTTTAATAAATACGCATAATACTGTAACAACCAGAATATGTAATTTCATGTGTATTCATGCGTGAATTGGGAAAGGATCTAGAGCAATATAATTAAACCCAAATACAATTTAGATCCATCTTTTAGAATTTTCGACTAGACTAGTTATATTAGTATAATAATGGTGATAACACATTAGAAACTCTAGAACAAACGAGTTGGAAGTATTAAATAGGACAAATGAGATTTATGTAAGGCAAGCGAATCAGACGAAATAATCTATGCGGAAACAAACATAACAAAATTGAATGGTGATTATAACAAGTATATTAAAATTTTAATTGTATTGGCTAACAACCTAATTTATAATATTTTTCTAAAACAATTATAGAAATAACAAAACATCACACACAAACACATCTATTTTGGTAGCTTACAGCCGCATATACGTATCAAAAAAATTGTTCATATCCATGAATCGCACACACAAAACACCAATAATTTTTTTTATTACTATTATTGACCGCACAGCATGTTCTTTTGTTAAATGGGAGAACAACAAACGGTTTTCAAAAACCGATCAAACCGTACCGAAGTTTAGTACACCATTTAAAGGCTATGTCTTGAGCTCCTATAATTTAGGCGGAATGTTGAGGCACCAAAAATAAATAGTATGTTATAAGAACGTGATATCAAAAGACTTCTCTATTCATTGAGATTGACATTGACCCACGAGCCAATAGGTTTTGCTCTTACCGAATTTAGGTTTGAATTCTTTTGGATCGAATTTTAACAAATGCATGTGTTTTGTTAGAAAAATCTGAAACCAAAGCTTGACAAAATCTTTCATTCTACAAGCTGTAGCCTGTAGGGACATCATTTCTCTATCACCTTTCTTTACTTTTCTTTATTTCAAGAAATTATTTTAGAAATAAAACACAGAAAAGGTTGGCTTTAATGATAAGATGTCTAATGCTTTTCGGTGGCTCTCAAGTCTCAACTACTTTATTTTACAGAAAAGAAGAATAAGAAGAAGAATGAAATAAGGGGAAAAAGGTGTCTTCCAATCCCAATACTCGAAATTGCTCTCATTACTTTTGTTAAGATACGGATTTTGCCTAAGTTAGTGGTAGTTTATAATGAGCCAGGCAGCAAGACTTTTATGCGGAAAAGAAAAGGCTATACATATTATAATGTATTACTATCAGATGATAACACACTATAGATTATATAGTATCAGTTAAGATTATTTGTTATTAATACAAAAGCATGCATGGTTTGGTTTGGTAATGTCAAGCGTCGCATTCACGTTAGATTAGTGTATTGTCTTGTTATTCTCTCGTACATCTCGGGAGCTGCAGAACTTCAGTTTCCAAAGTTTTCAATGTATTGTATTGTATGCTACAAATTTTCTTTTTGCCTTTTTAACCTTAAACTGCACCTAATAGAATAGTATAAATTTATTTTTCATCTTAAATTATTAAAACATATAGAAAAACATTACATAAACTGGTGGGAAAGAAAGATCTAAGAAAACACAAATCTAATAAAAAAAAGAAAAGACAAAAGTCTAAAAAAGAGAACCACAAAAAAAAATTGAAATTACACGATAATGATAAACTAAACATACATAAATAGAAAAAAAAACACAAAATAATTTACGACCTGATGCTCGTCTAAAAATAGAGAAAATCATTGATTTGAAAAATTCAATAATAAGTCCGCTTCCTTTTCTCTTTAACTTCTGATGGTTTAAAAAAATTCATACTCATTCTATTACTTTACAAAATGGAGCCATGAGTTCAAAGCGCCGGTCAAACCAGAATTATAAAAATGATTCAAACACTAGAACTATATCAATTTCTTTCTTAAAACAGTTTTTATGATCAAATATAGATAATCTTAAAACCCAAGACAGAATCTCCTAAACAAATTAAGACATACACTAATATAGAAAAAATATATGCTAAATATTCTAAGATATATGATAAATATACGTGCCAAAATATGTATGTGTCAATATATCATCTCCCTTAAAATGTAGAGATTCCTAAACACCTAATTTGAGAAGAAAAGTATCAAGTCTTTCGTGCCAAAGTGTTAGTAAAAATATATGCTAGATATATCGAGGTAGCACGTGACAGGTTCGTAGACAGTGATGTAGATAATCTCATCTCGAATGAAGTGGCAGTTGATCTCTACATGTTTAGTCCGCTCGTACAATAAAGTGTATCAAGGCCATGCTATCACGATCAAGAGGTATATCTTCAGATAGACCAACACTAGCGATAAGAGCAAGTTCTTTAACTAACGAAAGCTCACTAACCATATCCGCCATAAAAAAAAATATTGAGCTTTGATCAAAGGAAACATGAAATTGTGGATTGCTTCTTCATCTTCCAAAAAATGTCAAGACACCAAGAAACCGTAGATTGCTACTTTTCTTTTACTATCCCTGAGGACAACAAGTCTTGCCTTGTGTAGTTTGATATTTCCATCATCTTTATATTTGATGCGGTACATCTATTTGCATTCACTAACATTCAGTGGTTTATATAAAGTCTCAATAATGGAAAATACCATTATTTTTTTGTAAGTGCTTATGTTTCATTCTTCATAGCCCGTTCGCAGTTCTCATCTTTAAGACCTCTAAAATAATATTGCATGTTTTACGGTGTTGTCAAGCCGACAAAATCTGCACATGATGCATGGATTTAATTTAAATGTTCAGTTTCGTGAGGATACTGATAGAGTTGTTGCTCATGAGATCGGAGCTGAAACAGAGTATGGTAATGAAACAGAGGAATTGGAGCAGGAGCATCACGTGAGGAGCAGACCGGTTCGATCTAAACATCTACCAGCTCGATTTAGAGACTGAGTCAATTGCTATTTTTAGTGTTAATAAGTGAATCAGTTATTGATCTACCATTTCCCTTTCGTGTTGCATTTGTTTTCCTGTTTTGTAGGAGTTTATCTCCAAGTACTTTTGCTTATTTAACATCAATGAAAAACCAAAAATAGGTAGTTTTAACTACCAACAAAAATTTGTGTTTTCTTTTATACCATTTGGGACCTATCAAATTGGTATCAGAGCTTCTATCCATCGTTTGATATGGACCACGATTTGTGGTATCAAGAACAATCCTCTACCACTGTTACGATGACGAACAAAGAAAGGCTGGATGTGATGGAGCGAAGTCTTGGAGCTCTCCAGGATGAGTTTCAGAATATCAACACCAGCATAGGTGACAAGTTCCAACACCTCGAAAGCATGATCATGCGCCTGACAGAATCAGTCAAAAGTCACCGAGAAAGTGCATCTGTTTCTGGTCAAAGCCGACACATTGAAGCTGAACAAACCATTCCTAGCACCAATCCCATCGACACTCCACACAACAACTCACGTCGACACGTTAAGCTTGATTTCCCAAAATTCCATGGAAGAGATCCTACTCAGTGGATTAGTAAGACTAAGCAGTATTTTGCTTACCAAGGAATACCATTGAATCAAAGAGTGGAATACGTTTCGTATCATCTCGAAGACGAAGCTAATGAATGGTGGCAAGCCACCGCTAAACACCTGTGACAGATATTGACAGAGATTGACTGGGGAATATTCGAAGAAGAGATGTGGTGTCGATTTGGACCCACAGAGGCGGATAACTTCGACGAGGCCTTGGCAAAAATCAAGCAAATCGGATCCCTCCGAGACTACCACCGTGAGTTTGAGAGGCTTCAGAACAAAGTTGAAGGATGGACAGAGAAGGCTCTTCTTGGAACATATATGGGAGGTCTCAAGGATTCAATTGCAGAAGGAAACCGCTTGTTTCAACCGGATACATTGAAGAAAGCTATCTCCTTAGCCCAAATGAAGGAGAAACAGCTCCAGAAATCAGAACCAAACCGTGTTTTTCGGAGCTCACCTACAAGCAGCAGTAACTTCCGACCTTCTACAGCTATATTAGTTAATGGTGGGTCAAATCAGAATGAAGAGGCGATTCTCAAACCGAAGAGACTGACTTGGGACGAGATGAAAAAGAAGCGAAGTCTGGGGTATGTGCTTCAGTTGTGATGAAAAGTTTACCCCAGGACACTGATGCCGTAAACCACAATTGTTGCTCATGGAGTGGATTGAGGATGACGAGTTAGAAATTGAGAAGTAAGAAGAGGAAACTGAGCCTAAAATCACCCTACAAGCCCTCACCGGATGGTCAACCCCAAACATAATTCGAGTCAGGACAATGATTAATGGAAAGGAGTTTATTGCTCTCATAGACAGTGGGTCTACCCACAATTTCATCAACGAGAGAATTACACAGCAGCTGAATCTTCATTCGGCCACTCCGATTTCAACTCGTGTACGAGTAGCTGATGGGAATGATTTACAGAGTCGATAAGTCTATCATGATGCTGATGTAGAGCTTGATGGAACTACTTTCTCAATTGATCTTTTTGCTGTGCCATTATAAGGGTTGGATTTAGTTTTGGGTATACAATGGTTATCTACTTTGGGTCTAACACTATGCGATTGGAGAAATCAAGTCATTGAGTTTAACTGGGAAGGAGAGACAAAGCGGATCAAGGGCCTCACTAATTCAGAGATCTGTAGGGCCCAATATGCTGAGATAGAAGCGAACCTGAAACAAGGAAGCACCATATTTGATGTAGCTTTACAAACTGACATCGACACTGATGACCCCCTTCCTCCTCAATTTTCAAAATTTCTGCAAGAATTTGCTGAAATTTTTGAAAAACCTGCAGGGCTTTCCTCATTAAAGAAGTATTGAACACCAAATTACTCTCAAGGAAGGGACTGATCCGGTGAATGTGAGGCCATATCGATATGCCTATTTTCAAAAAGACGAGATCGAGCGACAGGTGCAAGAGATGTTGAAAGTTGGAATTATTCGACCAAATTGCAGCTCATTCTCATCCCCAGTTCTACTGGTCAAAAAGAAGGATGGTACCTGGAGATTTTGCACGGACTATAGGGCTTTGAATGCAGCGACAGTAATGGAGCTGTGATTTTTACCAAGCTGGATTTTACGGTGGGGTATCATCAAGTACGGGTTAATGCTCAAGATGTTTATAAAATGGCTTTTCGAACACAATGGACACTACGAGTACCTGGTGATGCCGTTCGGGCTGTGCAACGCATCATCAACATTTCAAGCCCTCATGAATACTGTTTTTAGAAGGTACCTGCGGAAATTTATCATCGTATATTTTGACGATATCCTAATATACACTAAGTCAGAGGAGGGACATTGGGAGCATGTGAGGCTTATATTAGGAATTCTGAAGGACCAGAAGCTGTTTGTTAAGAGGTCGAAATGTGCGTTTGCGAAACATGAGTTGGAATATTTGGGTCACATCATTTCTGGAGCTGGCGTGCAAGTTGATAAGAGTAAGATTGCAGCCATTATCGATTGGCCGTCTCCGACTACAGTCACCGAGCTACGAGGGTTCTTAGGGCTCACCGGTTATTACAGAAAGTTTATGCGAGACTATGGAATCATAGCAAGACCGTTGACAAACCTCTTGAGGAAAGGAAACTTCAAATGGAGTAAAACCGCAGAAGCAACATTCATTGCCTTGAAGACAGTCATGACAAAAACACCTACTCTTGAGATGCCTGATTTTTCTTCAAAGTTTGTAATCCAAACAGATGATTCCGGCGAGGGCATTTGTGCGGTACTCACTCAGAATAACAAGCTTATTGCCTTCATGAGTCGTTCGTTGGGAGTTTCAAAATAGTCATGGTCAACGTACGCTCGAGAAATGCTAGCTATCGTCGTTCGAGACCGTATCTTTTGGGAAGGAGGTTCATTATTCAGACAGATCAGAAGAGTCTACGGTATCTCTTTGATCAGCGAATCCTCATGCCAGAACAGCAGAAGTGGATGGGAAAGCTCGTCGGGTATGATTACAAAATCGCTTACAAACCCGGTTCAGCCAATGCAGCAGCTGATGCTCTGTCCAGACTGCGAGACAGCCCAGCACTACAAGCTATATCCATCCCTCAGTCAGCAGTATAGGACGAGCTGCGAGCTCAAGCTCTTCAGGATCCCTATCTGATCCGCATGAACAGGGTGGTAGTGCCTCCTAATTCTTCACTCATACAGACATTGTTACGTGTGTTTCATGATGCTCTCATTGGTGGACATTCGGGTACTCTCCAAACTTACAAAAAAATTTCTCAACAGTTTTATTGACCATCCATGCATAAAACGATACATGAATATGTAGCATCATGCGATGTGTGTCAGCGAGCAAAGGCAAATACACTCACAACCGCAGGCTTACTGCAGCCACTGCCAATACCGGACCGTGTTTGGGAAGACCTCTCAATGGATTTCATCACTGGCTTGCCAAAATCAGAGGGTTTTCTTGAAGCTGCAATCATATCGCCAAGTAACTGTTTTTAAAAGATCATCACAGAAGCTTTCTCATAAATTTTCTGGGCCATTCGAGGTTATTGAGAGAGTTGGACAGGTCGCTTATCGCCTTCGGCTTCCCGATGGCTCAGGAATCCATCCAGCTTTTCACGTTTCAAAACTAAAGTTACGCGTTGGAGCCGATACGCCACGTATGGGATCACTGCCACCAATGTGTTTCAATGGTGAGCTTCTCTTACAACTTACGTGTGTTCTTGATCGACGTGTGGAGAACAATGAACGACAATCGCTCATTCATTGGGATGGTCTTGCGGTCGAGGATGCTACATGGGAGTTGGATGCTCAGCTCAAAACCAGTTTTCCATTCTTCAACCTTGAGGACAAGGTTTATCTTGGGAAGGTGGGTATTGATAGAGTTGTTGCTCATTAGATCGGAGCTGAAACAGAGTATGGTAATGAAACAGAGTATGGTAATTAAACATCTACCAGCTCGATTTAGAGACTGAGTCAATTGCTATTTTTAGTGTTAATAAGTGAATCAGTTATTGATCTACCATTTCCCTTTCGTGTTGCATTTGTTTTCCTGTTTTGTAGGAGTTTATCTCCAAGTACTTTTGCTTATTTAACATCAATGAAAAACCAAAGATAGGTAGTTTTAACTACCAACAAAAATTTTTGTTTTCTTCTATATCACTTGGGACCTATCAGATACAATGTTCAAAAGAGGCAAAATAGATTACAAAGGTTAAAAGATGAAAGTTAGCGTGTTATTTGATTAAATGCTACTTTTATATGTATCTAAAATTGTTGTAAATGGATATATTATCATATACATATATATATATATATATATATATAACTAAAAAGTAATATTATTTCAGGTTTTATTTAATTATCGTTTTAGAAATTTTTTTATAGATTATGGAATCTTGTTAGTTGATTTTTTAACTTTATCATAATGAATTTTGGTATAATAACTTTTGGTTATGATTGGTTTTTTTATTTACTTTTTTATGAATAATGTTATATTAAGTGAGTTATTTTTGAATTTTTTAATTAAAATTGTATTGAAAAATAAAAACGACATATAATTAAAAATAAAAAATGTAAAATAACATTTAAATAAAACAAAAAATAGTAGATCTCAAGTTTATATGAGAAAAAAAAATTCATTCATATTTTGGATTTCCACATATAAGAAAAAAAAGACACATTACAAGAAAGATTTTGTTCAAAGCAATTAAATAGACAGAAAAATTAAGGTAAAATCATTCAAAATGTCTTGTTTCTGTTTTTTGAAATGGTAAAATTATTTCGAAGAAATAGTACTCATTTAGAAGAATAAATTAAACAGAAATAGAAATCACAAAAAAAAAATCAAGATGATTACAGAGATTTTTATCGCTGATACGAATGGCGGGATGGGGTACTGTTGGCCTTTTCATTTTCTTAACTTCTATTTCTCTTTTAAAATATATAATATTTTGGTTAAAGATGTTCCCTCTATTCCATTTATAGAATTAAGAAACTAATAATATTTTTATTTAATATAAAAATTAATATTTAACTATTAATTAGAAATATCTAACCAATAATAAAAATACTATAGAATATTAATAATCACATTATATTAAATAAATATAAATTTGCATAAAATTTTGAGAAAAAAAATTTAATAAAAATTAAAGTAAACTTCTAAAACATTTTATATAATGAAATAGAGAGTATAAAGATTAAACATATATATTTCTCAAAATAATTAAAAGTATAAATTAAAATAACTTAATTAATTATACAAAACTATTAGATAATTGATCATATAATTTTAAATAAAAAAATTAATCTAAAATATTAAGATATTTATATCTTAAAATATCAAACATGACGATATTTTAAAACAGAAACAATATATTTTTTGTTAATTGAAAAATGAATATTTGTGCCGTCCAAAATGCCCTCTAGGAATGCGGAGTTTTGTCGGAAATAACGATGTTTTTACGGTATAATTCAGATTTTGGAAAATAAATTTCGATATTGGTAATAAATAAAAGCTAGTAGTAAAATGACAAAAGACAATCATGTTAATTGGAAAAAGTGAAAGGACAAGTGTCATTCCATCTAAAGATGGTGCGTGGGGGTAATCATATCACCTTTGACACTACCACCCTCCTCCATATACATTCGTGCTTTCTCTTTATTATTCAGATCTCACGTAATTAAGAAAGCATGAATTAGCTAAATAACTAAAATTGAAACAAAAGTAGTGTGTTAATTGCACTTGGCCACATATTATTAGTGGCTAAACTAATAATCGTTATGGCTAGTTAGCCACTTCTTTATTACAAAAGAAAAGAAAGTGTGCGAGAATGAGAAGTAGTCGTGGTACTGTTTAGCTACCAGTATCGTTCACGTTAGATAGTGTAAAAGTAGATGTGCATTGCATTGGTTATATTGTTTCTATAGATGCGATTGAGAAATTGCGATGGTCAAAGGGACAAAGGAGAATGATTGAATCAAAAGAGATAAGTGATGAAGTCGAGAGTAACCTGTAAGTGGAGCAATCGGTGCTATAATAACATTTCATCAATCATTACCAATTCGTATATGTAATCCAACCAACTAAATTTGTAATCATACGCACGTGTATGTGGCCCACACGTGGCAACCCCTTTACATATTAGCATTGTTATACAGCTTTCTCTTATTCTTCTCTTCTCTTTTTTTCTTGTCTTATTAAATGAAACAGTTTTAAATTCTTAGAAATTAAATCTTTTTTAGATTTTAAAATGTTTATGGTTATTTTGGATTCATAATTAGTTATTTAGAATATTACTCATACGGGGATGAAGACACCGTTTTTTTCTGTCAATATAGTCTAGTGACTTTAATATCCCTCTTAACATTGATGGATGTTGGGTTCAAACCCCAAACATGTGTTATGAATTTTAGAGATGATCACCACTATGTCATATGATTCCGACAAAGACACCGTTTAAGTTACAATTTTTACCTCTACAAAATTTTATAAAAGACACATGTAATGAGATATGAAAAAGCAAAGCTATAGTGTTAACATATATATATATATATATATATAGTTTGCATTTCAAATCTTAAGGTAGCTGGAAATGTGAATTACCAAGAAAACAAAATTTTATTTAGATAAATAATAAACTGTTTGGTTTTTTGGCAAGTGACATATAGTAAATTTTCTATAAATTAATATTGTTGGAACTTTAAATTTATTATCTTATAGAAATATTAATTAATCAATAAAATATTTTTTTTCATACTTGTTAAAAGATTATTTAATAAGAAGACATCACAATGAATAGTTGATTTAATAAAGAAAATAAGAGATGAGTTCCACCGAAATTCAAATTTTTTAAAAAGATAAATAAAAATTATATTTTACTAAATTACCTTATATATATATATATCTAAGATTTATAATTATTAATTTATAATGTTGTTCAGATTATATATTTATATAGGAATTTTAAAAAGTTACTATCTTATTAAATTTTGTTAATTTTTACATTGGTCCAACTCGAAACCAACAAAAATTATTATTTTATAGTAATTATTAATTTATAGAGATTTAACTTTATATGGATTGGATGTTAAAAAAAATTATATAGATTCTGACACCAAATTTAATGCGCAGTTTTATGTATTATATGTTTATAACTTCAACTTAATATATGTATATATATATATCTATATATGATAATACTAATGATCAACAATTTAAATTGTAATATATAGTCCTAAATTATTATATTGCATACTTATATAATATATATATATATAATTACTTTTACAATATACAATGAAATAAATAGATTTTTCAACATGTAAACTTTTAGCAAGTGGCGATTTGAAAGATGATTAAAATTTTGAAAGTTTTTGTCACACAAACCCATACGCAATGTTGGTGCCAAAGAAGTAGGTTCCTCTGCCTCTGGGACTGAAAAAAAAAATAATGATGTATCTTAGCAACAAATCAAAATGGTTTTAGCCTTCGGTTCTAAAGCAGTTGGAGATTTGGAGCTTCGGACTAAAGTAATAAAGTTGAAATATAAAAGAACAGAGGAAGTAGTAAAAAGAAAAGGCTTGGAAGCAGATAAAGTTTTGTACCATATGAACATAACCCTTTAGAAAAACGGGATCCAAATGAAAAATCAGAGAAAGCAAGCTTAATTTGGATTTGGTGGTAGTAGATGATTCACTATGATCCCATGTTCAAATTGAAGAAAATCTAGTAAATTCTGATAGTGGAATGAGTGTCTTATCTTTTTGATTAATGATGAAAAGAAGAAAACAGAAGAGGATATATAGTCTAAAACATTTTCCTACAAAGTCAGGAAGATCGAAAGAATAAGTGAAATTGGAGCAGGAGCCCGTTGGATCACCATCTTGGTAAAGTTAAGAAGGATAAGAGGGTTTTGCGTGTACCTCCTTCTCGGTCAGTGAAGGAAAGTAACAAAACACTATCAGAATCTTTGCTCTAAATAGCAAAGAAGTCATTCCTAGTATTTGAGGAAAAAGGAAATCCAAGAAAAACACTCATGTCATGGGATCAAATGAGTCATGTTCTCAATGCCAAATAACAAGTTCCCAAGCCCAGATGGATATACATCAAAATTCTTTAAAGCATATTTACATATCATCATAAAGGAATTTAATACTGCTATTCAATCCTATTTTGTTGAGGGATTTGTACCAAAGGGCATAAATACTACTATCTTAGCTCTTATTCCAAAGAAGACTGAAGCAAAAGAGATTAAAGACTATCAATCGATTTCATGTTGCAATGTTATATAAAAAGTTATATTAAAGATTATTGCAAATAAGTTGAAAGGAACTCTCCTTGAGTTTTTTACTTACAACCGATCGAATTTTGTGAAGGATATATTACATATCAAAAATCTCCTCCTCACTTTGGAACTGGTTAAAATTTATCACGAAGACTCGACTTGTACTCGTTGCACAATAAAGATCGACATTTCTAAAGAATTTGATATTATACAGTGGAGTTTCTTGCCAAATACGCTAAAGGATATGAATTTCCCACCCAAATTCATTCGTTGGATATCCTTATGCGATACAATAGCGTGGCTCTTGGTGCCAATGAATGGGGAGTTGACGGGGTTTTTTAGTCGACAAAGGTTTCTCTCTTTACCCATACTTGTTCGTTATAAGTATGAACGTTTTGTCCAAATTATTTGACGAAGCAGCAAGAACAAGACAGATAAGTTATCATCCAAGATGTAAGAATATTAGGCTTAGTCATTTAAGGTTTCCGGAGGATCTCATGGTGTTCACATATGAAAATACGAGTTTGTTGGAGGGGATCATAGAAGTTTTTGATAAAGTCAAAAAGATCTCAGGGTTTAAAATAAGTATGGAGAAGTAGACAATCCATTATGCATGCATAACAGAAAGATAAAGGACAAGATATAGCTTCTCTATTCCATTTTGAATCAGGTAGTCTCCAAGTGCCATATCTTGGACTACACATGGTAACAAAGAGATTCTTGGCAAAAGACTACCTTCCTCTGCTTAAGAAGATTCGAAAGAAGATAAATTCATGGACAAATCGTTTTCTCTCAATGGTCAGAAGATTACAACTCATAAACTTTGCTTTTGTAAATCTTGTAAATTTCTGGATTTCGGCGGTTAGATTACGAAGGGAATGCATTCGGGTGGGGGAGAAACTCTGTTCAGCCTTTCGTTGGCCAGGACCTGCTTTATATCCTAAAATGCGAAGATCGTTTAAACTAATGTATTTTAAAAGGAGGATTAGGTTTACGTTCGATTAAAGAAGTGAATGATGTTTGTTGTTTAAAGCTGATTTATAGAAATATATCTTGGATATATTCTCTTTGAGTCAAGTGGATTAAAGCAAATCTAAATAGGATAAACTATTTATGATCGATCAAAGAGAACACTTCCTTGGTATGATGTGTAATCAGATAAGAGTCATGTGACGAGAGAGAGGGATTTCATCGACATAGGAACCCCAAGCCAAGCATCTGTTGCTACATCTTTAAGAAACCCTAGAAGCAGAAACCACTGTTTAGAGCATCTTAATGACATTGAAGACTTGATGATTTCTCAAAGAACAAGAAGTGGGTTGGGAGACAATCACATTGTGTTATGGAGGTATAATGGGGATAAGTTTTAACCCCTTTTTAACGCTAAGGGTACGTGGTAACTCACTCATGGGGGTCACAACTACAGTCGTTTGGTATAGAGGTGTGTGGTTTTCGTACTCTACTCTGAAATATGCTTTCTTTGTATGGTTAGCGTTTCACAACCGCTTATCAACAGGAGATCATATGTTGGCTTGGAACTAAGGAGCTATTATTACTTTTGTCTTATGTCAAGATCCACTGGAGTCTAGAAACCACTTGTTTTTATCTTGTCGTTTCTCCTAAGAAGTTTGAGAACCGCTCGCTAGAGAACTTCTTGTTAGCCACTGCAGAAAGACAATAACTTGTAATAATAGGACAACAAAGAACAGATGTTACTCTGTTTCACTTTTATGTTTTTGATTATTTGATCTTAACTTTTGTAAGAATAACACTTAGTGTTGTTGAAATGAACACACTTGTTTCATAAATCTCTTACAAACATTGTTTAAATAGATTACAAACAGACACATGTGAAGAAACACACTTCTTCACCAACAGTCATGACTTTTGACTCTGTTTTATATGGGATCGATCGATCTTACACAGGATCGATCGATCCCGTAAACTTACACAAATTTTATTTTGTGAAGGATCGATCGATCTCTTGATCATACGTTAACACTCCTCCTTAATCAAGAGTCTTCACACCAAGTTCTTCACGTAATGCTTCAAACCTTGAAACACTTAAAGGTTTTGTGAGAATATCAACAATTTGAATTTCTCCTGGACAATATTCAAGCTTGATCTTCTTCTCTTTTTCTGCTTCTCTAACAAAGTGATACTTGATGTCAATGTGCTTTGTTTTGCGATGTTGAACCGGATTCTTCCCTATTGCAATTGCTGACTTGTTGTCACAAAATATCTTCACTCCTTCTGATTCAAGCCCCATTTCTTTGACAAGTCTCTGCAACCATATTGCTTGGTTTACAGCAGAACAAACCGCAATATACTCAACTTCTGCAGTTGATTGGGCCACAATCTTCTGTTTGCTTGAGTTCCAACAAAATACTCCTGAACCAAACGTGAAGGCATACCCACTTGTGCTCTTCCTATATTCTTTTGATCCTCCCCAGTCATTGTCTGAAAATGCCAGCTGCACTTGACTGAATTTAACACCATATGCCAAAGTACCTTTGATGTACCTCAGAACACGTTTGACTTCTTGAAGATGTTTCTTCAATGGGGCACTCATGTAGTGAGAAAGATATGAACTTGCATACATGATGTCAGGTCTAGAAGCACATAGATAAATGATTCCTCCAATCATGCTTCTGTATTTTGTAACATCTTCATAGTCTTCTTTTAATTCTTCTTCTTCTGATTTGATGTGAGGATCCAATGGTGTAGACACACTCTTGCAATCTTCCATCCCAAATTTTCTTAATAGCTTCTTTGCATACTTCTCCTGATGCAGAAAGATGCCATCTTCATTTTGAAAAATCTCCATGCCCAGAAAATAACTGAGTTCTCCCAGATCAGTCATTTCAAATTCACTCTTCATCTCCTTCTTAAATTCATTAATCTTCCCCAAGTTGCTCCCTGTGATGATTATATCATCCACATATAGACTAACCACCAAAATGCTTCTTGAATCTTTCTTCACATATAATGCAGGATCATTGAAACTTCTTACAAGACCATTTGATATGAAGTAGTCATCATTTCGTGCATACCATGCTCTAGGTGCTTGTTTAAGCCCATATAATGCTTTGTGAAGTTTGAGTACCTTCTCTTCTTCTCTTTTTTTTTATAAAGCCTGGTGGTTGCTCTATATAGATCTCTTATTCAAGATCTTCATTCAGGAATGCAGACTTCACATCCATTTGGAATAACTTCCATTTGTTTTGTGCAGCAATTGCCATAATGGTTCTTATGGTATCATATCTAGAAACAAGAGCAAATTTTTCTAGATAATCTACTCCATACTCCTGTGTGAACCCTCTGGCTACCAATCTAGCCTTGTGCTTGATTATTTCTCCACTTGCATTTGTCTTTAAGCGAAAAATCCATTTAACACTTATAACATGTTTGTTATCTTGTCTTTCTACTGCTTCCCAAGTGTTGTTTTTCTTGATCATTCTTAACTCTTCTTCCATTGCCTTAACTCAGTCTCTGTTGTTCAAGGCTTCCTCTAGTGCTTGTGGTTCTTCAGCCATCATTAGACACATTTCTTGGATTTGTGTCATCTCTGCAATTTCTGCAGTTTCTGCAACTTCTGTTTGTTGCATTAGATCATTGATTGATCTCAATCCCCTTGGACCAACCAATGTCTCTCCTTCCTCTTGTCTTCTTCTGTTTGAGATATGTAATCGATCAAACACTTCACTCACATTATCAACTTGTGAGTTTAAGTCAAAGTCTCATTCTTGACTTCTTTGGCATTCTCTGGTTTTGATCTGAAGTGGCGAGATCATTACCTTCTGAGATTTTTTCTTCTCCCAATTCCAAGCTTTGTCTTCGTCAAATGTGACATCTCTTGACACTTCAACCTTCTTGTATTCAAGTAGATAAATTATATATCACTTTGATTCATTTCTGTAGCCAATGAATATCCCCTCTTTTGCCTTATCATCGAGTTTCCTTCTCTTCTCAACTAGAATATGTACATAGCATACACATCCAAATATTTTCAAGTGTCTCACACTTGGTTTGATTCTGCTCCATACTTTCAGTGGAGTTACTCCTTTCTCTAATGCCTTTGTTGGTACTCTATTTTGCAGATAAATAGATGTTGCCACTGCTTCTGCCCAAAACTGATTTGGCAATTGTTTCTCCTTCAACATGGTTCATGCCATTTCCATGAGGGACCGATTCTTCCTCTCTGCAACACCATTTTGTTGAGGAGAGTATGGTGTTGTTATTTCGTGCTTAATCCATTTCTCTTGACAGACTTTGTTGAATTCCTTTGAGAGGTATTCTCCTCATCCATCAGATCTTATTCTCTTGATGTGATTTCCAGATTGATTCTCCACATATGACTTGAAGATCCTGAACTTTGTTAATACTTCACTCTTATTCTTCATGAAGTACACCCATATCTTTCTTGAGTAATCATCAATGAATGTTAGAAAATATCTACTTCCATTCATTGATTCTGTTTGCATTGGTCCACAAACATCAGAATGTATGAGGTTTAGAGCATTGCATGTTTTGCTCTGAGATATCTTTGGAAAACTCTTCCTTGATTATTTTCCTAACTCACATGACTTGCAGATGTTTTTATTCACTCTGAATTTGGGAAAATCCTCTATTGATTCCTCCTTGTGCATCATCTCTATCTTGTCATGACTCACATGGCCAAGCCTCTTGTGCCACAAATCAGATTTTTTTTTCTTTCTCTGCAACAGCGATATGAATTTCTTCTTTTGTAGGTTTCCACTTGATTGGAAAGCTTTTGTTCTTCATTTTTATCTCCAGAATCTTCATTCCTTTTGCATCTTGAATGTTATATTTTTCATCTTCAAATGTAACTTGATATCCATTTGATATCATTTGAGAAACACTGAGCAAGTTTCTTGCTAGACTTGGTACTAGAAGAACTTCTCTTATCGTGTGTACTCCTCTGTTTGTGGGCACTTGAATGTCTCCTCTTCTTTCTGACATGATCAATTGACCATTACCCACTCTTACTGCGATCTAAGTTGATGAAGTATCTTTCTTCATTTGACATGTGGTTAGTGTAACCGCTGTCAATAAGCCAGGTTTCATCACTTACTTTTGCAGATTCTTCTTCCTCTATGGCACTGAATAGCATATGACTTGCTTTTGCATCTTCTTCAGTTTCGTCTAGACTTAAATATGTTTGATCATTCTTTTTGAGTCTGCAATCTTTGGCTATGTGACCAGGTTTTTCTCAGACATAGCACTTTCTCTCATTCTTCACACTCATTTGTGAATTGTTTCTGTTTTTCTTCTTCCAACAATCTACCTCATTGTGATTGTCTTTCTTACACACGCCACACCATTTTTTGGTCTTCTCATGACGTTTGTGCTTCTGTTTGTTTCCCCTTTTTGAAACAAACTTCTCTTCATAGAAATCACCCTCATTGGTACCTTCTTCTCTGAGACTCAAACGCTTCTCATGCGCTTTTAGAGTTCCCACTATCTCTGTTACAGAAACTGTTGAAAGATCTTTTGTCTGTTCAAGTACAGCCATAATGCTGTCAAATTTTTTTGGTAAGGAGATGAAGATCTTTTGCACCAACAAATAATATTTCTCTTCACCATGAAACTTTAGTTGGTTACTCAGATTAACCAACTTAGTAGTGAAATCATTTATGCTTCCACTATCTTCCATCTTCATATTCTCATATTCCCTTCGCAGGGTCTGAAGATTGATCATTCTCACTTGAGAACTCCCTTGAAACTCCATTTCTAAGGCATTCCATGCTTCTTCTGCACTTATTGCAGATGCAATTCTCGGAAATATTGTGTTCGAGACTGCCGTTTGAAGGATTTGAAGTGCCATCATATCCTTAGTACATGCTTCCTCCCACCGGGTTCTAGATAGAACAATTTATGGACTGTGATCTCCAGGCATTGGTTCCTATGGAACTCCTTCTTCCACCACTGTCCATAGTTTTATGGTTTTTAAGTAAGTCTTCATCTTGATCTTCCAAAAACCACAAGTCTCTCCATTGAAAGTTGGAATGACTTGGTGAATTGTTGTCTCACCTAGCTCTGATACCATGTTAGCCATTGCAGAAAGACAATGACTTGTAATGATCAGAAAACAAAGAACAGATGTTACTCTGTTTCACTTTTATGTTTTTGACTATTTGATCTTAACTTTTGTGAGAATAACACTTAGTGTTGTTGAAATGAACAAACTTATTTCATAAATCTCGTACAAACATTGTTTAAATAGATTACAAACAGACACATGTGAAGAAACACATTTCTTCACCAACAGTCATGACTTTTGACTCTGTTTTTTATGGAATCGATCGATCTTCTTTAAACTTACACCAAATTTATTTTGTGAAGACAAACAAGTAAGGAACCACTTATTATCGATCCAAGCCGTGGAAGACATCAAATGTGAAGGAAAGCCTTGTGACATGGTTCAATACGAGGAACCAATCTTGTCTTCGGTATTAGAAAGTCTCAAACAACTTTCTAAACTATAAATCATATCGCACCTGATGTAAAAAAACATTTTTTTTAGTTTGAATAAATTTTATATTCCATTAAAAATAAATAATTGAATAATAAGATTTATAAATTTGAATATCTGTTCTTTTCATCTAAAATCTTGTTAAAAACATTTAACCAAATTTACAAACAGAGCCGACAAGGTTCCCAACCCTTCCGGAGACAGAAGCCGGCGTGTTCATAGAACGAACATCCCGGAGACAGCCCAAACAAGGGAGCCAAAACCAATTATACAAAACTCTAAACAAACAACATAAAACAAAAGACATAAGCTGATAAACTATTATCTAATCCGAATTAGCAACAATCGAATAAGAAATTGAAAGTATAAAGCCACTAAGCATTAATAAAATCAAGGAAAGAGATCTAAATCATTTCAAACGAATTCCCAATCTATTGAAATCCTTGATATTTGTGTGTGTGTGTAAATATCATCATAACCATGCTTATCTACTGCCCTTATTCTAAATTAATTATATTAGTAGTACGGAGATTCCAATCAACTAAACACAATCATATAAATAATTTGTTGGACATTGTTAAGCTCCGAATGGCACTCCAATTTAGGTGCAACTGCGATTTTGGGGAGAATGCGCTTAGGAAGCGGTTGGGATAAGTTAAAATAATGGATGGAGATAGGATTTGGGTGCAATGCGATTATCTGTATTCTTGAATGGATAGGTGACATAGGAGCATTATATGTGTTATTATTATTAACTTGCTTATTTTATGTCTTTTTAGCTTTTATAAACATTCATAAACTTATATATGTATCTTTGCCAAAATTACGATTTAGCTTATTTTGTATCTTTTGGTGGAAAAAATATAATTTTGTGTTTTGATGGAAAACAAAATTATGGATTTTTAACGGAATATAAAATTTTGCGATTTTGGTAGAAAAACGGAATTTTGCTATTTTGGTGGGAACATTTTTTTTTATAACTTTTATAATTTTTTTTTAAAAATGAGATTTTTTCAGTTTGGTTAAAGAAAAATTATTTTGGCGAAAACATATGATTTTGCGATTTTGATGAAAAAATAAAATTTTATGTTTTTCATGTAAAAATTAAAATTCGTGTTTCCAGATGAAGCAAAATTTTGTAGTTTTTGGTGAAAAAAATGAGATTTTATTTCTTTTACGACAAAACCAAGTTTACAATTTAGCGAAAAAAATAAAATTTATAATTTTTTTTCAAAAATATGATTTTTGGTTCTGTCAAAATATAAGATTTTACATTTTTTGCAGAAACTTGGATATTATGTTTTTAGTGAAAAAATGAGATTATGTGTTATTGACTAAAAAATATTTTTATGTTTTTAGTGAGAATAACAGATTTTGTGGTTTTGATGGAAAAAAAAAATTTAGACAATAAATGCAAAATCATATTTTTTACGTTAAATGTGATGACATATTTTTATTTAGTAGTAATAAACTTTATATAATTAATAATAGATGTAGTGGTAAATTGTAAAATGAAGAACAAAATATATAATAATCGCACCACAATCGTGTTTTTTTATGTGATTTGAGTTATGTATAGTTTGTAAAGAATCGCATCGCTGTTAATCGGAATGTTATTCGATGGTTGACCATGATTAGTGTCATCATACCGCACCTGAATCGGAATACCATTCGTTGGTTTCTCGTCATTATCTTTTAGGACTTTTAGGACTATGGATCTTTCATCAAATCGGAAGTTACTATTTACACTCCTAAGGCTTTTTCTTGATCATACAAATTATCACAAAACTCTTTCCAAATAATTTACTTTCAACCTGCATAACATACAAAATGTAATATGTGAAGATTCTAAGATCTTAAGGTTCAATACAACTAACCTTAGAACTGTAAAGGGAAAACTCAAAAATGTACGTTCGTTGGTAACTTCTTTACACCACGACCATTCTCTTTGACTGTTTGTTGCACACTGGATCCGTTTTCATCTATTAAGAATTTTCTTTTCAAATTTGTTCAGAATTTGTTTTTTTTACAAGATTCTTTATATTTATTATGATGATTGATTATTATTAGAAGAAAATCCTAACAAAACACGAAAATTAGATTTCGGTGACAAGAAAAACTTAACAAAACAGTTTTACAAAATAAGAACACTCTTTCTGTCAACATTCTCAATTATATAATCTATTTACTAAGTTGACAAAGAAAAAGAAACATATTTACCAAAAAGAAATTGATATGGAAGATTAGAGTTTTGGTAGCTAGCAGTGGAAAATAAAGTTGGAAATGAGCAAAATTCCTTTGCTTTTTGGGCACTCAGACTCACTCTGTCACTCACCTTCACTTTATTTTTCTTAACTTTTCGTTTTCCATTTTCCCTCCTTTTTTCTTTGAGAAAGTGAGATAGAAAAAGAGGGAATGAATTGAAAAGGGTTGAAGTGAGTGTGTGACATTATGATCGCATGGCAAGTAAATTGTCAAAGTCATGTAAGGCTAAAGTTGGTACAAAAATGTGCATCCAAAATCTCTTGTTTTTTTCATTCATTGTGGAGAACACTCCATTTTTATTAAATTTTCATCCACAGTTATCAATTTCAACCGAGTCAACAAAAACATTTTATTATTATTATTTAGTAGTGATTTATTAGCTGATAAGTTCTTAGGTAGCTAGGTTGTTGTTAATTGGCTTGGTGATTAACCACTCATGTATATATAGTAACACATTTAATTTCTTTTTTTTTTTTGTCCATCAGAATAACAAACAATAAAAATTTATTAGAACGAACCATATAATCAGTTTGGTGGGGTTGAGGAGATGTACTTCATAGGTGATAGAAAAATTTGCACACTTTGAGCGAGCTTGTCCGCAGTTGCGTTTGCTGTCATTGAGATATAGGTTACTATAATCGTCGCAAACGAGATTTTTAAATTGTTGAAAACCTCTAGTTGAGATGAAAATGCTGGCAATTCCTCCGGATTTTGCACCATTTTCATTACATCTGAACAATATGTTTCAAAAACAACATCCAAATGTTGGACTGTCTTCATACATTCCATTATCCAAATAAGTGCTTCAAGCTCCACGTGTAGCGGTGACTGTTGGCAAAGAACATTTTTTGCTCCCATCAGCATCTCTTCATTTCCACATTTTCTGCATATCCATCCGAGCCCTGAAAATTTCTCAAACTCTTTCCACTCCATCTAATTGACAACACCATATGTGATTCCGTATGTTCGCCTCCTGAGACTCCCTTTCCAAAGTAGTTTTACTTTTCTTTGTTTCCTGAGCATCTTTCCATACTTTGCCTTCGGTTTCCGCAAGCATAAGAATTTCCTGAGGATTTCTGTCCCTATTCTTGAAGACTTTGTCGTTCATACTTTTTCATAAATACCAAATAATCCAAGGGAAGAAACCATCTGATCCATATTTTTTGTAGCCTCTGAAAGAGATAGTCTACATTCGAAAAAATCGAGCATGTTCGAAAAATGTTTGGATTCAAGGGAATCGAGGATAAAGCCCAAGTTTGAATTGTCGGTGGACATTCAAATAGAACATGGTTTATCGTCTCTTGCTCATCTCCACATCTTCTACATTACAGGTCACACATGATTCCGCGTGATCTCAGATTCTTTGTTACCGATACACATCCTGATAGTATCTGCAAAACAAAATGTTGTATTTTTGGTGGGCACTGAATCTTCTATACCCGAGCTTGAAGGGAAGACATTGTCGGTCCATAACTATCGTCTATATTACTTTTATTCGGGTAAAGTTTTTCTAACATATAACCAGATTCTATCGTATATTTTCCATTTTTGTGAAGTGCCAGCCATTAAAATCTGGTCTTTCGTGTCGACTTACTGCTAGTGATTGAATTATGTTCACATCTTTCGGAATAATAGTTGTTTCCAGCAAAACCAAGTTCCAAGTATTGGTTTGGGTATCAATGAAATCTTTGACCTTTAATGACGTTGGGTAAGTAGAAAATTTGCATGTGGCTGGTCTCGACTAGGGGCTGAAATCCAAGGATCATTCCATACGGAAATACTTGAACCTGATCCAACTCTTTTGATTAGTCATTTGTTAACCAGAGACCTAACTGAGATCATACTTTTACATCCATATGAAGGAGAGTAAGATTATGTGTGTTCCAATGGGTATGTATTACGATAATAACGACTCTTAAAAACTCTTGCGAATAGTGATTCCGATGAATCCATAAATCTCCACAACTGTTTTGCCAACATAGCGGTGTTAAAATCCCTTAGGTTCCTAAAGCCTAGGCCCTATCTTTTTCCAACGACATAATTTTTACCATATCATCCAATGCATCTTGCGTTTAGTTCCGTCCGAACTCCACCAAAAATTTGCTATCGCTTGTGTAAATTTTTTTGTTACTGTTTTTGGTAGTCTACAATAAGATATTACATATGTGGATAATGCCGTCGAAATCGATTTAACAAAAAAAAACACATTTAATTTCTAATTAATGAAAATAATATGCTTTTCCATATGTTTTGTTTCTTGTTTCTCTACATTCGTGGAACTCAACATGGTACTGTATTAAAACGAAATCAATTTCTTATGCATTTCTTCTTTGATTCCTTGTTTGATGAGAGCTTCACGTACTGATTTGATCATGAATGTCTTTGCGCATCTGTTCTTACCCACTTGATTTATAACAACTTTCATTAAATCAACAATGAAGAATTTATCTTTCACTCAGTTTTTAGCCTTCAGTAACAAATGACAATTTCCAGAAGTAGCAATGAAATTTATCAGAGGTTTTTTTGTAGAATCGCTCTAACCATCTGACACAATCATCATCCCTTTTTCTCTCCATGTTAATTTAAATGGTTCTAATAATTTCTCAACATGGTTTCTCTCTTGGTGTAGCAAGGTTGTTCTCAACTTGTTGTAACAAGGGGGCACATAACCATCAATTTTGTTGACAGCAGCAAACTAATAGAACCTATGATAACGTAGATTCCTTGCAAGGTTAAGTGCCAAACCTCCAGTGTAGAACATCTTTGCAATTTCTTGATCTAACTGATCCCTCACTTCAACATCAAACGCTCTCACGATAGGTAAAAAACTAGACTTTCTTTTCTTATAAAAGTCTGGTTCACTGGGCAAAAGAACTTCTCTAAGTTCAGATTGACTTTTCTTTTGCTCAAACTCGGTTCCAACTTCTTCATTTCAAGTTGCTAGTTGCTTTCTTACAAACAGAAACACCAGAACTTTTTGTCTAAGTAAATGTGCTCTCACTCGGGCATAAGACCCTTTTTGTTTTGTTGCAAATATTACACCCACAGCTCCAAGTTCCTCCAGTTGTTCCTTGTTTGTCAAACTTAGTCACATAACTCCATAATGGAGCTTCTCTCGTTGAATCAGATCCACTACCACTACTACTACCAATATTATCACCTTAAGAAGTCATAATGATTAACTGCAAAAATATAATATTGACAATGAAGAAGTGGCTGCTGTAGTTTTCATCATTTAATTAAACAAAGAATTTATGTTAATACTTACTGTTCGTAAGTACGGCGATCGCACTACAACAAAACAAGTTTTTTTCCGACGGCTAAATCCCTTGGAAATCGTCGGAAAAAATAGTTGGACCTACCCATTCTATATATTCTACTACAATCTGAAGAGAAAAAAGTCTTAAAAGAGTTCAAATCAAAATGAATTATAGAGAAGTTATTAATGGGTCGAGATCGCCCTAAAGCAATCTTCACATTCGCAAATTTTGTTGGGAATCTGATGTTTCTGTCAGAACTTTGAGGCTGATCGTAGGTACTTGATCGTGTCTAATTCTTACTATATTTCTACTTGTATTGTTCGTTGCTTATGGATGCTTTACTTTCAACTATATTGATCTTGTTAATCTTTTTTTCATATTATTTGGCTCCCTTGCTTGATGTTGATATTCTACTGCCACTGCTATTTTAATGCATGTATCACTGAAAGATCACGTAGACTTGAGAAACAAGTTTCACATAGAAAAGTATGAGACACATCACCTTAGTCCTCGTGAGCACTGAGCTTTTGAGGATGCCAAAAATCAAGAATGTTTGAAGCTTATCTACGTTTGCCTTCTTTTGTCCCCACGCCATTTATCTGATTTTTCTACAACATGGAGAAGAACACTGTTAGAATCCAAGGACTTGCAGAAGATGTTGCCTCGGTTGTCTTAACCGAATTAAGAATGTGATGTTTTTTTTAATGTGATATATCAGTAAACATCATATATGTAATTGAGTACAGCAATGAACAATTAACTACCAAATATGTACAATTTCATTTGTGAAGAAAATAACATGATCAAGTAATGAGAATATTATAGCTGAGAGCCAATCAACTGCTTTCACGTTGTCTCAAAGTGCAAGCTACTAAACTCATTCCGCTGAACAATCCAACACGTGATTTGAAATACCCTGACCGGCTTCTACTGCTCGACGCAAGGCTTCGTGCTACGATCTGGCTGTTCAAACGAGGGAATTCGATTTCGTTCTCTTGCAAACCTCCTTCAACAGCATCATTGCTTGTTTCTTGATGATGTTCTGGTTCCACGGTATCTGCATTAACCGAAAGTGTAGGCCTAACCGTTCTTAACCAGTCTGCGCAACCGCCCATCACTCCTCTACACTTCTTGATTTTCACTTTGGTTAAACCAGGGCAACCGTTTGCAAGATTCTCGATCCCCAAATCTGAAATCGGACAGTTCTTGATACATAGTTTCCTTAAACTTGGACATTTCGCTGCAATACAAGAAAGCTCAGGATCACCAAACGTACCACAACCACAAAGTGCTAATCTTTCAAGATTCTGACATTTCGCAGCCAACATTCCTAAACTTAGCGTTGTTGGATTCACTCCAATAAGAACCAGTTCCTGTAACTTAGAACAAGACTTAGCCACAGCAACAAGCCCTTCGTCTCCAATCAAATTCGCTTTGCATCCATCTATATGAAGCTTTCGCAAATGCTTACACTTCTCTGCAATTCCAGCTAATCCAACATTCGTGCATTCAGGTGTCTTCACAAGATGCAAAATCTCGAGACTCGAGCAATTAGAGATCACAGCTAAAGCTAAATCACTCACTTGCATCCTTTCCAGATGAATCTCCACTATACCATGATCTTTAACCGCCATCTCTTGAAGAACCATGTCCCAGTCACCAGAACACCTGAAAAGCTTCAAAGATCTGAGATTCTTTGCGCCGACGATCACCGGACCGAAGCATTGACCATTGTAAAGCTCCTTTAAGCAAATCGACTTAAGAGAAGAAGCCGCTAGACCTGGACCGATCGACTCCGGAGCTAAGTCGGTGAAGCTACGGAGACGCTTGATAGACAGATCCTCGAGAGACGAGCAGTGATCGAGCACCGCCTTCACGCCTTTAGCTCCAAAATCACAAGATCCACAAGAGAGTATCTTCAAACCCTTGCAATTCTCAGCGAAAGCAGCCATACCTTTGTCGGTGAGCTCACGGCAAGCTCTAAGCTTAAGTCTCTTCAGATTCTGACACCGGAGAGAGATCATGATTATCGCTTCGTCGCCGATACTCACAGATCTACGGTCGCATTTCAACGAAAGCTTCGTGACGGAATTGAATCGAGAAAAAAGGGAAGGGATCGAAGTAATCAGATCTGAGCGAGCGTGGAGAGAGAGACGGTTACGATTCTCTCCTTCAACGATCATCCACCGTCGACAAACGAGAGCACATCTTTTCCGATTACCGGAGTTGAGAAACTGAAACACTAAAGCCAAGCACTCGTCGGGTAAACACGACGTGTAGTCCGGTGAAACCTGAGATTCGTCGGAATCGATTGTTTCAATCGGAAATCTCGAAGAAAACGATTTGATTCTCCGTCGATTAAGGATGGAATTGCCGGCGGCGGATGTTGATTGGCCCATCCACGAAAGTCTCCGGTCGTCTTTCGGCGGAGAGGAGAATTTTCTCGATTTGGGATTTGTCGGTTTGTGAGGAGAGACGGAGCGACCGTTTAAAGGTAAGGTTGTGAATTAGTTCCGAGGAAGCTGTTGCTTACTGTTTACATTACATTTTGAGTGGAATTGGTTTTTTTTTGTTAGCTTAATTCTGTATGGGGTTGTCAACATTTTTATTATCATTTGTTTTAACAATATGGTTCTCCTCTTTGTATTAGTTGCTTATGGTTAAAGCTAAAACTCAAAATCCATAATTATAACTAGTACATGTTCCAATTTACTCACCTAAAAAAAACTCGACTAATTAGGGGCAATTATTTCCCGGTAAGCTCTTAATTAACAAGCCACTAAGGCTAGATGGTTTCACCTTCTAAAGAATTCGGACAAAAATATCACTTGACATCACTTGAATTGAGCATAAGATCATTGATTCTTGTAATAACAATGTCAGAGATTGGATCTATTGGCCTCTCGTCACCTTCCTCCATCAGAGGATCCAATTCCCCAGGTTCTCGACTGTACTCATCTGCCAATATAACAAACAAACAATCAGAATATAGCCAAGAATATCATCATTGCAAGCCAAACTAAAAAAAACACACATTGAACATTTATAGATAGTTATTGCAACGACATATATATAGATCTTCATTTCCCGACAATAGACTGAACTCTGTGAATCTCAAGAGAGAGAGATTCTGTGGACACTCACCAAACAAGGTATTGAGAGAGGTTGGGTGTGGAGTGGCGGTGAAGTTGAGACCGATGTAAAACGCCAAAGCTAATACCAAAGTCACCATCAGATACGTCGGAATAGCCAATACCCAATACCTGCTTGGGTAGTAATGGATCCCTATAGACTCCAACAGTTTATCTGGTACATATGCCCATATTAAGAAGATCACTGTAGCAACAACAGTCGATATGGACCCTACAAAACCATACACCTCAGAGGGTTTAGGTCCATGGACTTGTGATGCTTTGAACGGAGATAACCTTATGCTGTCTGAATCCTGAAAATCAGGCATTTGTTTCTTTCTCTTGGAGAAGCTTAAAACTCGTCTTGGACTATTTACTGAATGAGCTTCTTCCATGTTTAGCGACTGAGAAATCACTGCAAAGATCACTGATAATTGAAGAAAGAAAATCAGTCCATGGTTTTTCTCTCCTTTTCTGCTATGAAAAGATATCAACTTGGAAGCATGTAAATCGATTCTTTAAAGATCGGAAAAGACCAATTCGTAAGACTACACATAGACAAACTAAAACCGGGTTTATCGCAGAGATATGAAAACATATATCAGAATTGAGAAAACTCTCTGATTAGAATCTATGCGGCACCCAAACTTTAGGAACAATGGTTGGTACACAATGATCAAATCTTTCAAAATCTAACAGTTGCTAAACAAGCTTCCACATGACAGATGCTAATGCCAATATCAGCACACAATTGCTTCTCTTGCTAAAGAAATGGACTCTCAAAGTATAACCTAAAATTCCCAGATTAGAATATGAATTATCTATCATGAACTTTGTCTCTAATTCAGTTGATATAGTTTAACCAAAAAACGAAACAGAGACGTTTTAGAAGTTAAAACCAACATCACTTACATATATGTCTCCTCGCCAAATTCACTCTAAGTTATGTTTCTCTTCCTAACTAGACTGTCAAATCTTTCAAAGATCAATTCCTGTATAATGAAAGATTGAACATCAATGCAATACACACACAGTTAGGAACAAGTTAAAGATTATATATTCAAGAGCAACCACAAGAAACAAAAAAAAAACAATATACAAAGTCATCAAATGAATGAAAGAGATCTGATCCAAATGAAATGAAACGTAAGAGAAGGAAGACAATCCCACAAAGTGTACGCAGTCATATCTCCAACCAAGGGAATGTTGCAGAAGATGAATCCAGAAACAACAAGGAAGCATATCTCAAAACAATATTGAAGAAACAATAGAGACAGAAGGCAACAAGCAGCGTGATTCGAGGTCACTGTCTGATTGTATAAATAAATTTTTAGTCTTTTAAACGAAATGTGGCGAAGAAATTTGAGAAAATCAGATCACAGAAGGAATCGATATGAGAAGACGCTACTGAAACATACACAAATCTAATTATAATAAAATAACAAAAGCATCGAGAATCATCGACAAAGCAAAACACATTATCTAACCAAACATCAAATTCGCTGGAAAAAAGAAAACAAACACAAATCGAAATCGGGATCAACCAATCGTGAAGGGGTTCTCTAGAAAAAGCAAATATATATGCAATTAAGCTCGAAAGATATAAATTTTCTCTCTTTGTATGATTAACCAATGCGAGAAAGAATCGAAAATTATCACCCTTGAGGAAAATAATCGGAGAAATCGTCTTGTTGTATGTTGTCCGCAAGAGAAAGTTGACGGTAATATTTTAGAGTCTTTTGTAATTTCATCAAAATCTCCAAAAACCCAGAGAGTAAAACACGAAACTTTGGGATATTAAAAAAAGTGTATTCAGTTTATGCTATCATCATTCCCATAAAGACAATATTATTATATTTTCGAGCACTTCCAAGATTTGCAGGATTTATTTGCCCACCTCAAGAAATAAACTTTTTCTTGCATTCCCTTCCTTAAGACTTGCTTTGTATTCTTAGTCGTTTTTTGTTATCACTTAGTTGGTCTGTGTACCAGATATGTGGTCAGCCCTCCAGTCATCCACATTTGTCTTTTAAGTGGAATACCATATTACTTTTGTTGGTTTTCAAAATCATCTGGTCTTGTGAATGCTCTGGATTCTGAAATTGCTTTTGTTTCTTTAGCAATATTTATTATATTTTAACTTGTTACTTGGCTTTATGATGCATATGATTACTACAAATTGATCTATTTTCATGCATTTTTCTCTACTTGTTGTCATTGCAGGTCAACTTTGTGTATGGACGCATACCAACGTCTACTTCAGAGATTCAGGGGTATCCGTTTAGTTTATTTCCATATAGTATTACACAATTAATTGCATTTTAACGTCTACAATTAGTGTCATGATTGTTTTGAAGATTGGTATGTGAGGACATCTCTAAAGGGCTAGAACCTAAGCGCATTCCAGCCACTAATCGTGAGGATGACCAACGAGTTTTACCATCGGGCAAGTTGAAGCAGAGCTAGAAAGTAACACTAATATTAGTATATAATCGATGATATTACACGAGCTGAATTATCCTCTTTTCAAGTCTCAGGGTTCACATACATCATTCTTTGAAGATTGAGCCCAATGTCAAAATTCCAAAGAGCTTTACCGGGTGTAGCTGTCGAGGCAGCTTGCACTGATCCAAACAAATGTGCCTGTGCTAGGATTAATGGGGGAAACTTTCCATATGTCTACCTTAATGATGGCAGGTGAAATTCCTTGTGGAGTCACTGTTCATTTGTATGACCTATGCGTAATGTTTTGAACTGAAATTTGCAATGAGAGGAGTATATACTGCGATTGCTACTTCATTCCTATACTTCTTTTCCATGAGCTTTGACTAGCAGGGCTCTTTGTGTAATGTTGTGGTAAATGGTTACAATTGAACATTGAGTGGGTTGATTTTCTGTCTTTGTATTTGAATGTGGTCCAAACTGTGGGTGTGGGCTTGAATGTTTCAACACAACCTATCAGAAGCGACTAAGATTTCATCTGGAGGTATGTTTTGGTTAAAACAAGACCTTGATTAACTAAAATTGGATTTTGTTAGTTGCAGAGAGAAAGAACCAAACTACATTTGGATTTAACTATATAGTCCATTAAATAGTCTTTAATAAAAAAGGACAAAATCCAGTGTGTCATTTTTGACGTCCTTTGGAATCTAAGCTTGTTAAGGCTATCAGACAAATCGCAATCTGAAGCCTGATTTTCTCCTTTGGTTTATTGGTCTGTGGCTTCATCAAACAGGTCTTCGTTCTCCAAAGAAGGGTTGGGCAGTTAGATCATGGGACTTCATACCAGCTGGGTCACCAGTATGTGAGTACATAGGAGTCCTCAGAAGAAGTGACGATGTGGATACTATTTCTGACAACGACTACATATTTGAGATTGACTGCCAACAGACAATGCAAGGTCTTAATGGAAGACAGGTAACATAGAAGATCATTTTTCTATGTGATTATTATTGAATCAATCATGTTTTTTCTTTTGAGGAATATATTGTTTTTTTCTTACAAACAGATAAGACTAAGGGACGTAGCTGTACCAACAGATAGTAAAGTCAGTCAGAACAATGAAGATGAAAATGCACCAGATTTCTGCATCGATGCTGGTTCAATAGGGAACTTTGCTAGGTTCATAAATCACAGCTGTGAACCAAACCTATTTGTTCAGTGCGTCCTGAGTTCTCACCAAGATACAAAGCTTGCCCGTGTGGTTCTTTTCGCAGCGGACAACATTCCACCACTGCAGGTACTGAGAAACTCATCTGCTGGGGTGACTAACTCATACATGCTCTTTATATTTAGAAACTTGAAACATTTTCTTGTCACTCAGTTGTAGGAGCTGACGTACGACTACGGATATACGCTTGATAGCGTTCTTGAGCCGGATGGGAAGGTGAAAAAGCTTACTTGCTACTATGGAGCAGTAGGTTGTAGACAAAGACTTCCTCTTGGACTAGCTAGAACCATTCAGCCCATTTCAAAAAGAAGAGTACACCAATCTGAGCCCAATCATAACCACGACAAAGTGTTTACGAAAAGTTTAAAAGTGCCTCAGAGGAGATATAAAGGATGATCATGTGCAAATAGGTTCTCACACGTGGTCTGGATCTAGGGATAAAAGAACTAAATTGGCCTAGTTTGAAAAATCTTTGCAAGAAACAAAAATTCATAGTTTCAAAATTAATTTGATAAAGGGCAAAGAAATTTCTTAAATAATTTTAGGCCGGTCGACTCCATTAGAACAAAATTGAAGGGGAAAACTCAAAAAGTAAAAGAAGTTGAAAATGAAATGGGAACTTCATTTCATAGAAACAAAGGGGTACTTCCATAACATAGCCATAAATAGTTACAATAAATTTACTGAATTAATGAAACTCAACTAAGAAACTAAATGAAGCTTATGGTTCTTCATATATACACGAAACCCAGCAGCTACATTATATTGTATCTAGTTAAGCATGGCATAAACAAAAACAACATTAAAAGCATCTGATAAATCTCTTCGGAGATCCCTTCTCTCATGTGAGTCAGAGTCTTCTCAGAAGAAGCAAATGTTCAGTGTCTCCTTTTTCTCTTTACGCAATGTTCTTTCTGCTCTGTGACCAGAATGGCGATGCGGGTTTACGCTTTAAGGCCTTAACAGTAAACGGACTGTTCTTGCTCTGCAAATGACACATACCCAAGAGATTAAGTGAGATTCAAGCATTAACAGTAATATGTTGTGTTCTTGAAAAGTGAGAGAAGCAGAACTTACCATTAAACAAGTTCCCTGCTCAAGGTCACAAACTGGGTAATCGTGAGGGCAGCAGCTATAGTTGTCATCACAACAAGTGGCTGCTTCTAATGGGCAACATCCCCAAGCCAAGCAATACTTGCCATACTCAAAGAGACAACAACAAGTGTCGCTTTCAGGACAAGTGTAGTAACTGTCACATTGGGTCGGAGGTTTGATGGGAGATGGAGGTGAAGGTCCCGGGTTTGGCGGGTTTTGGCCATTCTTGATCGGATATGAAGGCTCGACAGCGATTCCACATTTTCCCGATGAAGCCGCGATGTTACGCTCCATCCTTATGTATCCACTCTCTCCCCAGCTTGATCCCCATGAGTTTTTCACAATCCAGTAGTCTTTGCCATTCTCTGTTCCGTATCCGACCGCCAAGACTCCGTGGTCTAGGTCCGTTCCACAAATTCCCTCGAATATACCCTTCAGAATGAAAAGAACACAATCAATGAACATTAGCTTACGGAGATGCAAAAGCAAACACAAACAAACAATCTAGGCAATCATCAACTCCTAAGAAGAAAAAACTATGAGAACATGGTTAAAATTCGTACCGAATCATAGAGCTGGAACGCACGACCACCACCCTCAATGGCGACGCTGATGGGTTGGTTAGAAAGTGCTTTCTTCAAGGATTCTTCGCTGTTAGCGGGCACATCCTCATATGAATTGATCGTGACAACTTTAGCGTTTTTCTACAACAAAAAGCCCACAAAGGGGATATAAGAATCATTCACAAGTAATTAAGAATCATAATTCCTGGTCAAAACAAAAAGTAATGTACTAACTCTGGTCTGGTCACAACGTCCATCAACACCCTTGTAAGGATAGTCTTCCTCTGTATCGATCCCACCATTGTTAATAATGAACTCAAAGGCATAGTCCATGAGACCTCCATTACAACCTTCATTGTATGAAGTGTCACAATCGACCAATTCTTGTTCAGACAAGGATATTAAGTCTCCGGTCACGATCTTGTTTATGCCCTCCACTGCTCCGATGGTTGAAAACGCCCAACAACTCCCTTTATTATTAAAAGAAAAAGTCATTATTAACATTAGCTTTATGATAAAACATTAACATCAAACAGAAAACAGACCTACTAATATCAATGTTTTTTATGAGAATAACAATTAAACACAATCACCCACCAACCAACTCAAAATTTTGTCGCTGAGAAAGTTAATGATTCATAAATAATCCTTAACAATATACAATAACCAAAAATGAACAAATTTCAGATTTCCTCATCAGAACTAGATTCTGATCTACTGAACTCAAAACAGTTGTCTAATAAAGTACCATTTCATATCATAATATAAAACCGTCTTAACACATAATATTTGTTTCATACAAACATTTTTTGTATTTTGTTTTTTCAGAGCATAATTTAAATAAAATTCCAGTTTATCCATACAATTTGGACTTATTAGTTAGAGTGATCAATTATGTAGTATATTAGCAAGGGTTACGAGTAAACCTTTCACGCCTGATGATTTGTTAAACTATTACTCTTCCTTTTCATTTTACTTAGTTTTGTTTTACCAAATACCTAAAAAGCCACAGGTTGGGAAACAAACACCCACATTCCAAGAAGGGGCAAATATGGCATTTACACAAGTTCCAAGACTTTTTGAACGAACCAGACATATATTACTATATTCGAGTACAAAAGAATTTTATTCCCCACAGATATTTGATGAAAAATAGGTACTTTGTCCAACTAAAGTTAATCAAGATTCAAGAACTGTGAATGATGGACAAATTGAGTGAAAAAAACTTACCACAGCTTCCCTGATCTTTAACCTCAGCCACGGCACCTTCCTTCCTCCAGTCAACGCTCTCCGGTAGCGCGTCACCGACATGCGCCTCGTAGCGCAGACTGGTCCTCGTGGCTTTCCTCTTGAGCCTGGAGCCGAGGTACATGGATCTATACTCATCGTTAGTGAGATCCGCGAACTTCGTAAGACCCAATCTGTAACTAAGATTCTTCCCGTTGTGATCGTCGATAAAACGGAGATTGTCTTTAAAGATTTCCAACCGTCGATCTTTCTCTTTAAGAGAATTCTGAACCTTCCCGTGTTTCACTAGCCACTCCTCGTAGAATCTTGAAACCTCGGCGTCGTTCCGGCTGCCGGCTGAGACGGTGTGGTGGTTTTCGTCGTAGGAAATGATTGACATATCCATTGCTGATGAAACGGCTATCATCACTAGGAAGAGGATCGCCAGAGCTGGATTAAGGAACTTCATTTCTTCTTCACTGTATTATTTTTTTTTTTTTGAGAAGAAGAAGATACGATGGAGTAGCGATGGTGGTGGGGCATATATAAAGCCAAATGAGATAAGCGTAATAATTGTTTTTTTGTTTAAAATAAATTTTGTGGATATTTTTCTATTTTTGTGTGTTTTGTTGGTTGCTCTTCTTAATTTCTAAAATAACGATGATTATTTCTGAATTTTCACTAAAATGTTCAATCTAGATAGGAAAATCCAATTTAATCAGATCTGAAAGCGAAACTATTAAAAGTGATATATATCCAACAAATTGAACCCGATTTACACTGAATAAAATAAATTTTGGAAAAACAAAATTTTGGAAGATAAATTATATATAAACTCAGAATCAAAAGAATAAAAAAAATATATATTTTATTTTGGTTAATACTATTAAAAAAAATCTGAACTTCAATCTAAATATTATTTCATAGTTTTAAGAAATAATATGAAAAATTAAAGTTCTTAAACAAATAAAGAAAAAGTTTTAGAATAAGAGTAAACATTTTACTTGTGGGTAGATAAGCTCAACCAATTTTCTACTTAGCCTATTTGGATTTGAGTTTTAGCTTTAGTTTCTTAAAATTTAGGTTTATATCATTTTTCAAATATATTAAAAATAACTCTATTTAAAAACCACACTAAAACATGTTTTGCTTTCTTAAAAAAATAAAGAATAATAAAAGGAGTGAAAATTTTGAAATGTGAGTGTCAGTAATGGTTGGTTAGACAAAAATATGGGGAAGGAAGAGATGAGACGTCAAGCAGATCAGGTCTGATTGGTAAACCCAAAATGTCATGTCCACACAAATAGGAGCGCGTGAGATTCTCATTTATTACAAACAGCGCGTGAGATAGCATTGTATTGTATTGTATGTACGCCGAGAGATCCTTCTGATAAGTGATACTATCGATCTAAATTCTTACAAGTTACCGATAAGAAATCATATTGCTGTCTCTATTATTATGATTCCTTCCGTATTTAAAATACTCAAATAATTATATTTTCTAATTGACTAGTCCAACTCTATAATTTATTTAGTTTACTCAAGTTATTTAATATAATGCTTTGAAGAGTTCTTTAAAAGAAAATGCTTTGAAGAGTTAGCTTGTGATGTTAGAATACTTCTTTTTTTTTCAACACAACATTTCCTTTTTCTTTGTCTTATATTTTCGCAACGGTACGAAGATTTGTTCAAAAGGCAAAAAAAAAAAAGAGACATAGTCTAAAATGTTTTTTTTGTTCAAACAATATGAAAGGACTAAAAAACCAAACCGATTTTAAAATATTTTCTAAAAAATCTGGATAATATCCACTCACCCAGATCAAATGGATCTATCTAATTGGATAGTAAACCGTTTATGGAGCGGTTTGAAACGGTTTAAACCGCTGGACAAAACAATGTTGTTTTGCCGAAATCGTCGATTTATTAAGTTGGGTCCGCCGTTCGACTGTTTTCTTCATCTCGATCTAGTAAAATTGTGAACATTTTTATAAAACTAGTAAAACTTGACTAATTGTTGTAAAACTAGTGGACCTGTGATAGTAAAATTATTTGATTGTTTTGGTAAAAGTAGTAATGTCTGCATTGAGAAGATACATGAAGCTTGGTTTGCTGTTAATGGCGTACCCATCCGGTACGGTTTAAGGGAACACGTACTGATCTTTGGGTTCAATTGTCGGAACTACCCATTGCACTGGAAGCAAAAGGGGAGCATGAGATTTGTGGAAAAGTATTTTAGAGCTGGGGTGACTGTCCGGTATGTGGATGTGAAGGAGAAGCTTCTAGAAATGGAGCCTTCAATTGATCGACTGAGGATGTTGGTCTTTTATTTCCTGTCAGACATCGTGGGTGGGCAGACAAAGACAGGGAAAGATGCCCCATCGGTGGAGCCATTTTTTCTCAGAGCTGTGGATGATCTGCATTTATGCCGCTCATTCCCTTGGGGAGACTGTCATTTGATTTCATGCTCCGGGAGATAGCACACACAATGGACCACTTCAAAGGGGAGGTGAAGGAGAATTTCTTGTGGCCGATTCCCAGATTTGTTATTCCGTTGGAGGTACAGTTACATTTCCGGTATTATTTATAAGTTTTTTATACTGTAATTGTATAACCGTGTGTTTTGGTGTAGTTGCTAGCATTTGAGGCCATCCCGGAGTTGGGCTCGGTGTTTCGTGAACAAGTTGTACGCGCAGAGGAGTCTTGTCTAAGGATGTGCAAGTCAAAGTTTAAGAAATGTGCGATGAAGGGATTTCCACTGTCTAGTATTTATGAAGCTCTTGGAAACACTAAGGTACAACTACGTCAACTATATCCAATTTTTAGTAGAACTAGTAGAATTGTTTACATGTTTACGTAAAACTAAGTAAAACTGTATAATTGTGTATGTAGAACTAGTAGAACTGTTTACATGTGTATGTAAAACTAAGTAAAACTGTATAAATGTGTATGTAGAACTAGTACAACTGTTTACATATGTACGTAAAACTAAGTAAAACTGTTTTGTGGTTTACATGCGTAGGGCATTGAGAGCCTGCTTCTCCCGGCCATCAGTGAAGAAAATCTCCTTGCTGAGATGATAGAGCTTGAAGATGACGACGACAAACATGATGTTGTAGTGGACAGTTGGATGAGAAGTCTTCGCGGTGGACATGAAATCAGTTTTGAAAATATGTTTGAAGAGGATTTGGCTGCACGTTTGATGAGCAGAGACGAGGTGAAAGAAAGGGAGAAGGAATCGACCAGTCGGCAACTACCAACTAATCAAGAGCCACCACAGTTCTCCACAAAAGACAAAATGCTGGAACTGGAGCATAAAGTTGATTTGCTCCACCAGCGTATTGAGGAGCAGGTGGATATGTTGGCAGCCCGGGTGGATATGTTGGCAGCCCGAGTTGACCAGCTTGAAGGTAGGCCGAGTGAGGCAAAGAAGAAGGGGAAAGGGAAGAAACCCGACAGGGAGCAGTGAGGCAGCATGGTAGTTGGACTTGTTTTAATTATGGGTTAAGTACTTTGGTTTCTGTTATTTTTTTTTGTTTTTTTTATGTTTGAACTCTTTTATAAATTTTGGTTCATTTTAAAGTAAAACTAGAAAACAAAAAGTAAAACTGAAATCTTACTAAGTTACAATAGAACATAACAATAGAACATAACAATTAGCAAATTACTAATACAACTGGTTTTACTAGTTATCCCCTAGTTTTTTATTTAAGGCTTTTATGTCCTTAAAAACTTGCTCAAGCTGGCTTTCCAAAGTCGGAATCTTTGAATTTTGCGAGTCAACCTCCATTTTCATCTTACCAATCTCTTCTTGGACACCATCAAACCAGTTCTTCTTACAATGCATTTCATCATCCTAAAATTAAAAATGTAGGAGTTATAACTTATATTAAAAAGTTACAAGACAAACAAACAATTATTTTCTACTTCAAACTGATTGCAAATGAAATACTTATTTCCTGTTTCGGTTTCAGTTTCAGTGATGATTTGTCCACCACATGGGAAAACTGTCGGAATCTCATCGTCAATATCCGCCATAAAGTAAAGCATGTCGATATATTTCTTCCTCCTTTTCTCATCTTTATAGCTAGGATCCATTGGACGAATGAGAGAGAGAGAGAGATCAAAAGATGAGAGAGAAAGAGCAAAAGAGGAGAGAGAGAAAAATTGAACGGGTATAACTTCTATTATCGCGACCGAGATGATATAACTGTCGAATTTCAACATGAAAAAATGAAATTTTGTTTTGGGGGGAAACTTGATATTTTTAACATTTGAGCGGGAAACATTTTACAGCTGAGCGCCAAAAATTTGCACTTAGTTCTACAATAGATTATAGTTTTAGAAAAAAAATGCATATAGTTGTACTTGGGTTTTTCATTTTAATTAGTTTTACATTACTAAATTTTATGTATTACCATTTTTACAGTTGATTTATGGCATTTACATCATAAGTATGAGTTTTTCATGTATTCAAATTTTCTAAAAGGCTATGAATGCAATTTTTTAACAATAATTTGGCTATATTTCATAGAGTGATATGAAAATTGTAAGGACTATGTTGTCTATATTCTTCCATAATAATGAACCAATGAAAAATATTTTAATATTTTTTAAAAATATGTTTATAACAGCAATTTCATGTTCATAATATCAATTTGTCTATACACTTTACTAAAATAACATAATATCATATATATCAGTTATAGCAATTGTAACAGTTATACCAGTTGTACCAGTTTTACTAGTTTTACGGTTTATACCAGTTGTATCAGTTTTACTAGTTTTACGGTTTATACTAATTGTATCAGTAAAACTAAAGATAGTTGTCCTAAAAAAAAGTAAAACTAAACATAGTTGTCCAAAAAAGTAGAACTAGTAAAACTAAAGTTAGTTGTCCAAAAAAAGAGCATAAAACTAGTAAAACTACGAGTACAAAAACTAATATTAAATAACACAAACACATTTTTACATAGTTTTACAGAACAAAAAATCTCAAATACCCCCAAATAACAATCATTGGAATCTTTGTCTTGGACACCTTTTATTTTTGATCCTTGGACGTCGTTCCCCAGCTGATGGAAACCTTTTAACTTTCTTTCTACCCTTCTTTTTGATCATATCCGGAGGTATGATTTGCAATATGGGATTTCCCACTCTCTTATATCTGGCACTACATAAATTGTCTTGTAATATGTCAATGCTCACAGCTCCGACCAATAGTATTTTGAGCACAAGTCATATAACTGGATATCACGACCTCTACCTTCGTGCCTTTTGTTATCAATGAAAGCGGCTAATGCGTGCACATATGGATATTTTTGAATGTCAAACATCCTGTAACTGCAGCTTTTTGAGATTAAGTTCACCAAATTTGGCTTTCCATCACTACCGATGACATTGTACTCCAAAATCGTAACTGTTTAGCTCGGTCGTAATCAATTTCTCAGCAATAGACCATATGTCGTGCATATAGTTCTCCACTAACGGCACAAGTTTTCGTTCTATTGATCCAGAAGCGGCATTTTTCCTATGATCATTAAACCATTCAGAAAACTTTTTAATGATCGTGTCAACCATAGGGAGTAAAGAGTACTTTCGTGCGGTTTTGAAAACACTGTTCAAAGGCTCTGTCTATGTTGTATTTATCTCCAGGAAAACAACACCTTGCCCATTTTTCTGTCACTGTGGTCTCCTCCAGATACTTGGCCGCAGAAGGAAATCTTGTCTTAAAAGGCGCTATAAGCACAGTTGAACTCAGTTACAGTGTAAAGCTTACTACACTCCATGAATCTCCATGCGACTACGTCTTTGTTGACGTTTGTAGCATGAGCTTTCACATTTTGTGACAAATTTCATATACAATAAGCATGATGAACGCTCGGATACACAGTAGATATGACACCAATGAGGCTTGAATTTCTGTCAGTAATAAAAACTATTTCAGACGAGTCTGGTACTATCGTTTTCAACGTCTCAAAAAACCAATACCAACTAGCATTATTTTCACCGTCAATAACACCAAACGCTATGGGATAATGATGACAATTATGATCTTGAGCTGTGGCAAACACAAGTACACCAACATATCCTTTTTTGAGGAAATTTGCATCCACACTTATCACTTTCCTCATGACTTGAAATTCTTCAATGCTAGCTCCCAAAGCGATGAATAAATATTTAAATTTTTGTGCTCATCAACTTTCACACTTGTAATTGTTCCAGGATTGACCTTCTCTAACATGTACAGATAACTATACAACATCTTGTAACTTTCTTCTGGACTACCACACAAATCACTGACATCTTTGTTTTTCCCTCGCAAAGCAGTAGAGTAAGATATCTTCACACCCAATTTTGTCTTAACAAGATCCATAATACTTTTAGGAGGTGGAGTTTTCATTTGCCCTGGATAATCTTCACTCAAAAGCGTTGCAACTAATCCGGGTGTGCCTTTTCTCTTCTGGTTGCTATCACTCTGACTAGCTCGAGAGCATGTATGCATCTTGGTATACTTTCTAATCGAAGAAATCTCTGTTTTTCCTATTCTTGTAGCCCGTAAACCCCATTTACTGCTTTCTTGACGACATTTTAGCACTAATATGCTCTTATCTGACTTCTAAACAACATACCCAAAATAATTTATAAATGCAACTCTATCCACCAATTCTTGGACTGTCTTTTTATTTGGAAATTCTTGATGAATATCCACACCCACACCGTCTTCCCATTCCTCTAAAAAATGACTTGGTTCTATAGTAGGTGTAAGCTGAAGATATTCATCATGCATAGTCGACCTATCAATACTATCATCCACATATTCATCCGCTTCATCCTCCACTGCCTCATCCTCTTCAGCTTTATCCTCCATTGCATCATCATGTTGTTTATCTTCTTCATTGGCTACATACAGAGTTATGGCGTTATCCTCATAGTTTGTACCAAAAGAACTTCATTTGCCCACTCTCGAAAGTTGCTCAGTTACATCTGATATACTGATAACTTCCACAAACAGCATACATCTACGATTCTCTTTATCAATTGAGTTTAGATAAATGCAAAGATCCTTATCATCACAAATACTCAATTGTGATTCACATCCCACCACCAATGGAATGTAACTGAATTTCAATTTCACTATATTTTCATCTAATCCAATCTTCTTGTATATCCTATCTTCTACCATCTGTAAAGTTATATCCTCCACTGATAACTTAAACATTAAACTAGACATGCGACCTCCACATGTAAAATGTATCATGACCTTGTTGCTCATTGTCACCTGGCAAAACAATACAAAATTTAAATCAGTATTACTAGTTGTCTCCAGTTATACTAGCTCTAATATATTCGCAGAAATATTATTTCAATCAGTATATTGTTCATTGCAATACAATATTACTATTTTAATTATTTTCCGAATTTCTATCAACGTTTACTATTTTTAGTACACTAGTTGTATTAGTTTTGACTAGTTTTACTACTTATACTACTTGAACTACTTTTACTAGTTTAACCCGTTTTATCAGTTATACTAGTTATACTAGTAATACTAGTTTTACTAGTTTTACAAGTTTACTAGTTTTATTAATCATCGCAGTTTTACAAGTTTTACTAGTTTTACTACAGATTTCAATTCTGCATACTTCAGTTTACTATGATTTTACCACATCGATTTACAATGCCTAGTATTAATTATCCTATAAAACATTGATAAAAGTTTTTCAATCGAAAGATTATAATTGAAAGTGAAATTGAGGACGAGTTGTTGATTTCAAATTTACACAGACGGAGGGAGGTTGACGGAGAAGTGAAGCTGAAGCTGGGAGGAGAAGCGAAGCTGAAACTGAGGAAGAGAAGATGAGCTCGGAGAAGAGGGGGAGAAGCTCGGAAAAGAGGGAGAAGCTCAGAGAAGAGGGAGAAGCTCGCTGGTAATCTGGGAATCGAGCTCGAGCTCGAGCTAGCTGGGTGAATATGAGGAGGAGAGAGAATAGTGGACAGGAGAGAGAGTGAGAACATAATCTGAAGATCTTCAAACGTGAGCTGGGAGGAGACGCAGCTTGGTTATTGTGCAATTTATTATTTTTTTAAATTATTATTTTGTTTTTATTAAAGATAAAATAAGATTATATATATTAGAGTATAACAGATTAAAAAAAATATAACAGATTGAAAATGAAGCAAAATGTCTATATGAGACGATGTCTCAAAAAAACTAAAGAAGTTTAATCTTTAAGGGACAATAGGCCGTATACGTGTAACATCAACCTCCAAAGACGTACTTGCGTGCTTAGCCATTCGCAAGGTAGCTCTAAAATATCTGAAGTTTGAAAGATATTTTAACCTCACGACTATAATAATAGCTAATGGAATATTTTGCAAAAGCAAAAACAAAATATGTGAAAATTGTACAATAACTAATAGAGAAAAGAGTCGATTCTTTTGGTCAACAATAACAATTACTTTGTTTGGTCTGTTTTAATTTATGGGTTTATTTTGTAGTGGATTTGCAGGAAGCTTTTGATTTGTTTATCTTTGGAAGTAGTCGGTCTTTACTTGTTCCATAGTTCCTATTTTGAGAAGCTTAGGGTTTTTTTTTTTGTCAACACATTAATAACTAAAAAGCTTAGGGGTTTTTAATTCTCTTTTTGGTTCGATTTTGAATTTTTTTTTTTTTTTTTTTGTTTGTGTTGTTTGTAAATAATAATATCCAAGATAAAACTAATCTATTACCGATGGTCTGATTTTTCTTTGGTTCCAGTTTAAATTCTGATTTTTAGTAAAATATATTTTAATATTTTTAAAAAACCTCAAGTTTATCAGTTTTTTGTTGTTGTTGTTGTTTTGATTCGGTTTGGTTTGATTTTTGATTTTTTGTTATTGAAATAGCAAATCGTTTTTAAACCATATTAAGATATATTTTGATTTTTGGATTGATTTTTTTTGTTTGGTTTGAATCAAACTGGTTCGATTAATTGAACACTTAATACCAGAGATACTCGCTACTTATATAAAAACATATTTTAATTAAAGGTGGGACGAATCCAATATCCAAAAAATTAAAATATCTAGATACACCAAATCTGTATGTTAACAATATAGATTAGAATACATGAGTTCCAAAAATGTCCCTCCAAACATTAAGATATATGGGATATCCGGATCCAAATCTAAAACCGTAAATATATATATTATAATAATTTATATTATAATTTATAAAATTAAAATAAAATATTATAAGAAAATAAAATATTATAAGAAAATAAAATATTATAAGAAAATAAAATATAAAATTAGAAAATTAATTAAAATTAATTTTATGTATAAATTTTTATATATTAAAAAATATAAAATTTTAATACATTTCAAAGATCCAAATCTGAATCAGGATATTCAAACTTGAAAATCAAGATATATAGATACGGTTGATGGATTAGAGATTCTTATCCATATTCAGTTCTGAATATCCAGATTTTAGGAATGGATCCCATTCTGATCCTAGATCCATATAATAATTTCATCCCTAATTTTAGCATACAAAAAGAGTAATTAACAAAAACTTTGTATAGAAAATTAAGAGACCATTTATCATCAACTGATTTGATCAGCAATGAATATAATTTTTCTTTCAATTCATTTGTCGGAATCATGTGGCAAAATGGTAGCAATTTCTGAAATTTATGACATAGGTCTGGGGTTCGACACACCCCGCAGAGTTAAGAGGATATTATAAACCACTAGGCTAAATTGACAAAATACCATTAAACTAAATTGACAAAAAAAAAATCAAATCCACTCTGGCGTAAAGAGGTGAGTAGAGACACCACAATTCCAAAAATCAAAATCTCAAACCAAACCGGCCTAAACACAAATGTGGAATAATTAAATAGGTAACAACAAGATTTTAAGTCCTAATAATGTTTTTTTAGCCTATCCTAATCTAACAATATTAATGGTTTAGGGAGAATGGTCGAAATTGAAAAGGATTTATGGAACAAAGATAAATTTTTGATGATGGTATAATGAATGATCCGATTCGTAATTTGTTTCTGAATCATTAATGGAGAATGTAGTTCATAGCCTCTCGATTCCGGCGCTGTTCAGGTTCATAGGTTCTTTGAGTCTCGAATTTTTGGTTTTCACAATGGTCAATATGGGAATCTTAAAAGACCAACTAAACATTTTTTGAGATTTTGTTGATAAAGTGAATAAGATCATTTTGGTGGAAACAGGTAAAAGATTTTGTTGATTTTCTCAAACTCCAGATGGGAACAATCGTGAGACTGGTGATTTATAACAACGGATTGCTTCAGCAGCATTTATAAAAGTGTTTTCGAGAAGGAGAATGATAACTTCCTAACTGAAACATATAAAAACATGCTTTTGTATCCGAGAAGTTTGGATGATGATCTACTCCGAAGCATTAAGATAAACGTTCAAGAGACCACTCAAGTCGCCAAGTTCTTCATATGCCCAGGTTATAAAGCACTACATTTGATACCTCAAGATGTTAATGCGACAAAAAGATGGAGATGAAGATTAAAGTCGAGAATGTAAGCAACTTAGGTTACAGTGTCGATGGAGTATTTGGTCATGGCCAGCCTTCGTTCATCATTACTGATGATATGATAGTGCAATCTAACTTTACTAATGTGTATCTGCAAGTGGTCAAAGATCAGGGTTATATGGATGTCGACAAGTTGAGTAAATCACTTTTTGTCATTGATTCTGAAGAGATATTTACTCTAATTTATACAATTTTTTTTCAATGTTACAATGCAAATTTTGACTATGCAGTTGAACTTAATTAGGTACTCACCTTATTGCACTGCTTATTCTCATCTGACACTACTTTGACGGACGCTTTACTTATGAAACAAATATTGCGTAATATGAACAGGCTGCGTAAGACATTGATTTACAATCTTTGTTTTTATCTTTTTTTTTAATTACTATTGGTCTTGATGTTTATCTTCTTTTTGAATGAACTTCATTAAACTAGACTTAGCTTACGAGTGATGGATTGTCCAAATGGTAAAAATAATTAACTTGTGGTTCTCAAGAAAAAATTGTAGCTGACAAAAGTTGTTTTTTTTTTTTCAATTATTTCCAAGTAATTTTCCAAATAATATAGACTAAAAACTGATTTAGAAGACAAAGGTGATCTTCTAATTGAATAGTCATTGGGAGATGCATGTCAACCAAGAGGCCATGGGGAAGCTCAATGTTTTTCTAGTTTTTGACTTTAGTTAATAACCTATTTATTAGAACAAGCATCTTGGTATTCTCCAACCAATACCCTGGGAAGTGAGTGGCTGCAACAAATTTGATGCAGTTTATGCATTTTGAATACTGAAACAATCAAATTTACTGACTAGACTTCTCAAATGGTAAAAAAAGAATAAAGTTTGTACAGTCCTCGGGACATGTAACTCTTACTAATAATCTGTACACCGGAAAGCTCAAAAGATGAAATCTTGAAACGTTATTAACATTTTCAATTTTTAAATCATCTGGCTATCTACTTTTTTTACGATGTTTTTTTTTTTTTAAACTGGAGTCGTTTTCTATGTTTTCTTAGCTGTTTGTTTTTATTTTTCTAGAATCACCAAATGGATCAAAGATTCAACAAAAGAACGATTAATGGCTTGTAGCGCATCATTTGGACAAGACAAACGTTGTCTAGGTACAGTCTGGTAATGATTTTGTTGACTTGCTTTATAGTTTTCTCACTATGCCTTTAGGAATGATTGTGAGATTGCTTGATAGACATGGAAAGTCATGGCAAAAAGTCATCATAGATTGTATCAACAAGCTTTAAAAAAGTGTTGTAGATATGAGCATCGATAATTTCCAGACTGAAGCTTGCAAGTAGATGCTGATCTACCCGAATAATGTGAAGGAAAGCCTATGCAGAAAGCTGAAAATTAACATTGATGATACATAGGCAACCAAGTGCTTTATGTGGCCAATGTATTTGCAAAAAAAAATCATGCCGAGAGTTTTTAGTAATTTCAATACTTCAAGATATGGTTGTGGTAACTTGATGAACAAAGAGATGACATCACCTGAAGGAGAGACGTTGAGCGATTGTTATGGTTATGATGTGAGTCTTTGATGTTTATCTTGTGTGACGATTTCAAAATTGAGAATTTTTCATGGGATTTTTTCTGTAAAAAGATCAAGGATTTAGGCTGCGTCGACATTTTAGATGAGTCGGGGCAAGGTGAAGCAGAAATTGGCTTCCAAGAGGTATTTTTGCTGTTTAGTTCTTTAAAGTTTAAACCTTTTTTTGCTTTGGCTTCAATAGAATGAAACTTTCTGACTTTCACACTATGATTATACATGCAATGATTTTGCTTCGATCCTTATTCTCATCAGAAACTCCATTGACAAAGATATTCTTCCCCTTTCAATGTTCATCATATCCTTCTACGAGAATGTTTAAGCCAACAAGTACATGTGATTCGGTTTTAGGCCAAGTATTATCTTTGGAAGTGTATTTGAGTAAGCAGGACATAAGGAAAGTTGTTTATGCGAGTGTGGAAAATGCTTTATTGATCTTCTTTGCATCTTTCTTGTTCTTCCTATGGAAAATATATGTGAGATCTCTGGTTGTGATCATGATGATGGTTTGGGATGTATTGGTAACTTGTTCAAAAGCTTCAAAGGTTTAAGCAAGCGATGAGATAACCATTCCATGGTACTATAGCTGCAGAAAGAATCTTCGTTTTATCACAGTCCAAAATCTGCCTAGCTCCTACCACGAAGACGGACTCCAGCATGTCATTGCAATATATCCAAAAACCAAGATGATTGGCCAGACAAGAAGTAATGGTGGGTTTTTGAAGAGTAACAAGAAGTTTCTTGTGTAAAATGATCTGAGAATCACACCTCTGTAGTCAAATCTTACAGTGAGGGAGTTACATTATCTGAAGATTGGTTTTGATGAAGCAAAGATTGAACAGATAACTATCGGTAGAGCAGAGGTATTAGTCTTTGCTTTTTTGTTATGTTTGCTACTACAACACATGTTTAACAGTAGTTTATTTTGTGTGTGGAAATCTCACACCCATCATTGCTAGCAAATGATTGTTGTTGGAAATTTTCTCCACTGTAGGTTCTTCCACGACCATTTAGTGCGATCGGTTGGCTCTTCTCTTGCAAGGGGTTAAGTTGATCTTATGGATTCTCTACATTTGGATTCCTGTAAGAAAAGTAAGAGTTATTTATGAAATTATTGAAGTTTCTGTTTTGGAAATAACCTTGTGTTCTCATGTAGTTGATCTCTTTCTCTTAAGTATCAGCAATCTCCTTTGAAACTCTAATAGTTCCCTCCAGTTGTGTTATCAATGGTGTTGCAAGAGTTGATTGAGTGTTGCTGGTTTTCAAAAGCTGATTCATCATGCTCCTTGGCTCATCAATCTGTTTGGATTTTCCATCATTGCCTCATGTGAGCTTGTCAAAAAAAAAAAAAGAAAAAAAAAAACCATTGATGTTTCTAATAACAAGGTCATCAATTAGAACTTGGTCTTAATTCAATTGTTTTGGTTGTGAAATCGCCATTACTAGCTGTATCAAGAGACAGCTGTACTTATGATCTACACATCTGTAAAAAATACTCAAAAGATTAGATTGAGTAAAACTATGATGAAGACAATCTCTTAAGTATTCTTGAAAACTTTCCCAAACAAACATCATAGAATCTTTCAAGTGGAGCTTGTTTAAACTCTGAAACTTGTTCTTTAACAAGTTGGATCAAGATTTAGTGTAAAAATTATTAAGAAAAGTAGACTTACATCCTTTCCAAGTAGTGAGCGAACCTGACTGTAATGTCTAAAGCCAACGATAAATTTTATCTGCCAAGAAAAATGGAAAAACATACATTTAAGGTAATCTTGAGAAAATCAATTCATGCTTGTGGTGTCGCATATCTCCTCAAACAGTTCAATATGATCTATAGGATGTTCAATACTAATGGAACTCATTGGTGAGCTTGTGTGTCAGCTATATCGTCAACGTTGATTATTTCTTACTTTCCTGCGCTTTTTTCTTATTATTATTTTTATCTCTGTTTGAAATAAAAATACAAATAAAAGCTGCAAGTGTACAACAATCACTTATAGTATTTTAGGCATCAGATCCACATAAAAAAGTGCACAATGATTTTCAAATTAAAACTAGAGTTAAGCTTGATTATAATTTATATTTTTTTTTTGTCAACATAACCTAGTGGCTTTAATATCTCCAATAACATGCGGGGTGCTGAGTTCGAACTTCAGATTTGGTGTAATGAATGCAGAGGTGGCTATCATTATATCACATGATTCCTACGATTATAATTTATATTTTGGTGCAAATAATAAAAATAATAAATGATGTAAATTATTGTGATAAAAATGCTGGACATCCAAATAATCTTTAGGTGTTATTGGTTTAATTATTCATGATTCAACAACTAAAGGCAAACACAAATATTTTTATCCTTGAGCTTGAAACACAATTATTCGATAATTTTATTTTAGTAGCCTAAAACCTATTTATCCTATTGAATCTAAATCATATTTCCATATGCAAAATAAATTCAATAACACATTAATGAATAGAACATGTTTGATATGCTCACTAAATAATATTTAGAATTAGCTATTGCATTCTAATGATATAGCCTATCTAATCTAATTCAAGTCAATCAACCAAGTGGTGTACAAACGATGACTTTTCCTAGATCAGAGCTAAATAATCAGGTCAACAACATACATAACATGATTAAACAAATGATTACTTTGACCAACTGAATGCACCACTCTAGAAACCTCTACTATCAACAAAAAAGCTACTCACAGATGATCAAATAAGCAATAAAAGACATCTTATAAATGAACTGAAAAGAGAAGGGTTCAGAATTACAACTTTAATGATGAATACATGACTCAAATCTTTTGTCAAAGCAATAGAGTACTAATAAATTGAAATTAAAACTAAGAACAAAGACTTTTTGGTGGCTGTTTAATGACTTGTGACTCTTCACCCTCGTGCTTTTCTATGCCTTTTATAGAATAGTAAAGATGGATAAGGCGAATTATTGATGATTTGGAAGAAATTGTTGGAAAAATGGAAAAAAAAATTTGGAGAAGTGATCGATCAATCTAATGGTCGACCATTTGGGTCGATCTGTTCTCCTTGAATTTCTTAAGAATAGTGATTGATCGTCCCAACTTTGGTAGATTACTTGGGTTGATGACCTCCTATTCTTCTGCTTGCTTCATTTTGACACCAGACAAACCGATCTTTAGTATTTTGTACATATCTTCACATCTAACTTTGAAATAACCTGGAGATGAAACCTAACATCCTCAACTATGTCAGTGTCCAAATTGAATTAAGATATATAATGTGAAACATCTAGTGCTGGGAAACTGTTCAATCTCCACAATATCTAAATCTAGCTCATTTTTGTCAAAAACACCTATGATTGCTGAAATGCTGTAAGAACATTGAGACCATCATAAGCGTAAACACGGAAAGATCCCACCATACAATGAAGTTTGGCTACCAACCCCTTGCTAATGATGAATGATGGGATGGACTGAATGAGGAAAATCAACTCATTGGCAAGGTTATTAATCTTTCTTCCTAAAAATAAAAAGGTATGAGCCATAAAAAAAAAAGGAATTATGATCCAATATACGACTTGACTTAACAGAAAGTTCCAACTCCACTCCAACACTTTACTACGCACAAGCAACCACCACAAGCATACAACATATAGGAATCTCAATCTTTGAACGAGGTTTTTCACTCAATCCATTCACACTTTCCGAACATATTCATCTCAATAGAGAATGTCTAACTTTGGAAAAAAATCTCTTACTCTCTCTTCTAAAAACTTTTGTGATCTTTTTACATATACAACAATAACCTCATCCAACAAATATTATTGGACCGATACAGGAAATTACATCCAATCCCCAGAAGAATAAACATTTGTTCTAAGCTATCAACTATTCTATCTATCCAGAACACTCTTAACTAATCATAGAAATTACACGGATGAAAATTCCGATTTTATCACGAACACTTGTGGTATTTGTTATGAACTTTATGGTAAATCTAAACTATAGATTTTAAAATAAATAAATAAAAATGTCTGCTTACTATAGCTTAAACTGCGGTTAAGTTTATATTTGAAATAGAAAACTATTAGGAAAGTAAAATCAGACGGACGGAAAAAACAAAAAGACGAACACAAAAATTGGAAAACACGTTAACGAGTGGCATGTGACAACTAGGTTAGACGGTGCCACGTCATCACTATACAGCGCAAAAAAAAACAGGGGATTTGCTTTTTAATTACCTTTTTGCCGCTCCCGACGAACGCGACTTCACCGTAATAATAACCAAAAGCCAACGTCGGACAAAAGTCAAAAGTGGACAACTCAACAACACACTCCTAAGACTTTTTCTTCAACGCTTCTTTGTTAGTTTCATTACAACATTTTTGTCTCTTCACATTAGACACAACTACAAATAAAATTCCACTTTTTACAACGTTTTGTAATTTTCTGCAAATTCTCTTTTTATTATATGTATACACATTTAAAAAAACCTGAAACCTGAAATATTCAATGCCCATAAAGTATACTTATATCCTAATATAAAGAAAACGCCAAGTCCAAATTTAATTAGTCTAACATTTAATTCATGGTCAATAAATGCCATTTGCTTACACACACAACTATATATATATATATATACATAAACACAAGCCCTTAATCTCATAACTCAACAACTCGTTTCACAAAGCCAACATTGAAGTGAAGTTAAAGATCGATATGGAGAAGAAGATTCTGATTGTGTTATTCATCATCTTATTGGTGGAGATGTCTTCGATTATTTCGGGAGTTGATTGCAGAGCCCTACGAACAGAGCAGACGAACGGCTGTGATCAAACGACAGCCGCAGACGGTGGTGTTTTTGGGTTTTCCTCGGCGGCGGCTAATAGTTCAAGTGACCATCGTCTGTTGATGAGGAGCTTGGCTTTCCGATTAGCGTCTGGGCCGACCAAAAGAGGCCGAGGACACTAATGAACTCTAATTCTTTCTTTTTTTCTGTTTTTTTTTTTGTAAAGATTTATGTATCTAAGCTTTTTCTTTATCTCAAAAGGAAAAGAAAAACAATTGATTGATTCATATGCCATGTAACCACTGATCAGAGGCGTAGTTACTGGCTTTTTGTTTGCACAAGTCGTTATACATGTAAAGGTTTGATTTTTATATAATGGAATACAATTGATTATAGTTTATTTATTTTATAAAAAATCACAAAAAAAAGCAAAGCACAAGAGAATGTTTACTATAAAGATATAATAAAATCATGTTGCACTGGTTAACTCTAAAATTGGTTCGTAATTTAAAAAGGATAATAAAAATATTAAACTAAATTAACAATATATATATATATATATATATATATATATAAATCACTAAAGTTTCCAGTTGAGTGAAATACCATATATACGGTTATTAACTTTTAAAATTGATGTACTTTAAGTCAGTGTTCATTGGATATGTTTATAAGACCAGATTGGAAAGCAAATAGAAAAATATTTTGATAAATGAGTTTTGAATTTAATAATTGAAAAACAACTTTTCACCTTTTTATATTCTTAAGTAACTTTAATAGTCTTGCTCATTAGCTCGTAGAACATTGTTTGTAGTATTTTTTTTTTTAGAAAATTTTTAGGCGATTGTCATTGTTTGTTAAGATTTTAGGAGATTTTGTTATTTTTAAATATTAGTGTTAATAATTATATACCACATTTTACTAATGTGGAATAATTCCATCGTTGATATAGGGACTTGCTCACTGTCTTGAAAGACAGACCTTGGTCCTATACTCCAATAATCACTGGACCTCTTATCCATGTCCGGACTTCTTATCATCCTCGGAGATATAGTTTCAGATTAGGCATATTCTGGTGTTAATTACTACACGGTCGAAACCATGTACACTCTGGCCAAAGCGATTGGGAGAAACAATGATCATTCAGTACGACTACGAAAAGATTCATAAGAAGTGTTTCCACTGTTGTCGTCTTACGCATGAGAAAAGCAGCTGCCCTCTGTTAAAGAAACCGCATAAATTCTCAAAGAAAGCTGATACTAAAGATGATGAAGCAGCACATCCTCTGAAGACAGCCCCATTACATGCCATCGACGGTCTTCTCGGGTTTCCCCCTCTTATTCCCAAAACTGCCTATAAAAAAATTTCTTATGGTTCTCCAATACATCTCTCATGCTGATGAAACTTAACGAAGGGCTCGTATCTATAGGTTCAACAATCTATTGAAGAAGCCGATGAGTACTCTACTAAACTCACTCACGTTCGTGTATATGAGAATTCACAAAATCCCAATAGCTGGAGAGAAAACTTATATGATGAATCTCTTAGCTACCTACTTCTTGACCAGCATCGTGGGTGGGATTTCATCGAGAAATGCATTTTAGAGGAGGCTTTATGGAACCATATCATAGGTCTTGCTTTTCTCATCGTCTTGTTCTATTCTATATCTCCCGTTATTGCTATTCTTTATTGGTATTCTTTCTTCTTTATGGGTTTTATCCGTTTTGGTTTATGTACGTACTATGCCGAAACGACCCGACGAGTACTTCCTAGCTTATGCGGATTCTTGTATTACCTCGAATAATTTGTTCTATTTTATTTTACCTTTCTTTGTTTGAAAAATAGCACTTATTATAAGGTGGTATTATATGATCCCGTCACTGTTGGACAATCTCAAGAAAATGAAACTTTCCTTAACAAGTTGGTTAAGAGAAACAGAAACTTAACAAATTAACTAAAAGGAATAATGTTAGTTTTCTTGTTAAGAAAAATGGAAGTTTGCTAGAATTAAGAGTTAGCTAGTTCTATATAAGATATTATGGAGAGATGTTCCATATGATTAAAAGAGAAAAGATTTAGTTTTGAGTGAGTTTCTAAATCAATAAAGAAGAGTTGTTATTTAATCTATTTAACTTGTTATACTTTGAAACCATTATTTGGTATCAGAACCTTTGATTTCTTAATCAAAGATCATTGTGAAAAGTTATAACATCAAGATATGGGTGATATAACAGTCACACAAAGGCAGAAAGACATCGGACTTACTCTTCAATGTCCGACGTTGAACATGACGAACTACACCGTATGGGAAATACGAACGAAGGTGGGGCTGCGAGTACACAAAGTATGGGAGACGATCGAACCCGACTCTACTGACCCCGAAAAGAATGATGTAGCCTTATCACTAAAGAATGATGTAGCCTTATCACTTCTATTCCAATCCATCCCCGAGAACCTTGTCTTGCAAGTAGGTGATAAGACAACATCAAAAGAAGTTTGGGAAGCTATCAAATCGCGTTTCTTAGGAGCAGATCGTGTACGAGAAGCAAGACTACAAACACTAATGACGGATTTTGATTGTTTGAAGATGAGCGACACCGATTCAGTTGACACTTTCGCAGGGAAAATCTTGGGGTTAGCATCGAAATCAGCTTCATTAGGAGAAACCATGGATGAATCGAAGATGGTAAGAAAATTCTTGAAGTGTCTTCCACGAAGCAAATTTATACAAATTGTGGCATCTCTTAGACTTGAACACAACAAGTTTTGAAGATATTATGGGACGTCTAAAGGCTTATGAAGAGCGCATAGGAGAAGAAACACAAGGAGAAGATCAAGGAAAACTAATGTATGCAAACTCTGAAAACACACATGGTAGTTTTGCGTACCGAGGTCGTGGCCGTGGTCGAGGTCGCGGAAGAGGACGAGGAAGGATCCACACACAACACCAACAGAGCAACATAACCACCGAGAACGGCCAGAAACAAAAGAAAGACCGTTCGAAGATCATATGCTATAGATGTGATAAAGCAGGACACTTCGCATCATCTTGTCCCGAAAGAATTCAGAAACATCAAGAAGTGAACCTACATGATACACAAGAAGCTGATGGTGTACTCTATGTTCACGAAGTGATATTTTTGAATGAAGAGAAGATAATACCAAGAAAATTGGAATCTAATATCGGAGATGAAGACACTTGGTATTTAGATAATGGTGTAAGAAACCATATGACCAGGAAAAGAGCTCTCTTCTCTGAGCTCAATGAAGACATTAAAGGTGTGGTGAAATTTGGTGATGGCTCATGCGTTAACATCGTTGGGAAAGGAATAATTCTTTTAACAAACAAAAAAAGGAGAACAAAAGGCACTAAGAGATATCTACTATATACCCGAGTTAAAGCATAACATCTTGAGCCTTGTTCAGGCAACTGAGAATGGATGTGAAGTAACTATGAAAGGAAATCTCTTAACCCTACGTGATCCAAGAACTAGACTTCTCGTTCAAGTAGAAAGATCAGCGAATCGTCTTTATATGGCTAAGATGTTGGTAAACAGGGCAGAGTGTCTTCATATTCAAGATAACGAACTAACATTAATATGGCACACAAGACTAGGGCATATAAGCTTCGGAGTTATGAATAACATGGTGAAAAAGGATCTAGTTATTGGGATGCCAAAAATAGAAGCAGAGAAGTATATATGTGAAGCATGTTTGGCGGGAAAGCAAACAAGAAACCCGTTTCCATCACAAACGAGCTATCGAGCATCACACATTCTTGAGCTAATTCACGGAGATTTATGTGGACCAATAACACCTTCAACACCAGCTGGAAACAGATACGTATTCATACTAATAGACGATCATTCACGATACATGTGGACCACTCATGAGAGAAAAGAGTGAAACTTTCGATCGGTTTAAAAGGTTCAAAACAATAGTTGAAGCACAGAGTGGAGCATTAATCAAGACCTTTCGAACCGATAGAGGAGGAAAGTTCACTTCAGCTGAGTTTCAGTTGTTCTGTGACGAAAACGGAATCACTCGTCATCTCACCGCACCATATACACCGCAGCAGAACGGCGTTGTAGAAAGACGCAATCACACGATCATGGAAATGACAAGAAGCATGCTGAGAGGGATTAACGTACCTAACTATATGTGGGGAGAAGCTGTAAGACATTCAACCTATGTGATAAATCGGGTCCCTACAAAAGCGCTGATGAATCAAACTCCATACGAAAGCTACATGGGGAAGAAACCAAATATCGAACACTTACGTGTGTTTGGCTGTTTGGCATACGCGAAAACAGATCTGTCTCATCTTCGAAAGCTTGATAAAAGATCAAGAACTCTTGTGAACCTTGGAACAGAGCCAGGTTCCAAGGCATATCGGCTGTATGATCCAAGCACAAGACGGATCCATGTTAGCTGAGATGTTATCTTTGATGAGAAGAAGGTTTGGCACTGGAATCAATCAAATTCGAAGCAAAAGGAATCAGGTCTGTTCCAATGGATCTATAGGGGTCTTGTTGATGATGGAATCGAAACAAGAGCTAATAATCAACCAGAGCTAGGTGGGAGTGAACAAGAGGATGAAGAAGAGCATAATACAGAGGAAACCGAAGAAACAAGGGATTCTACGGAAACACAAATACCCGAAGAACAACCTCTACGAAGATCCAATCGACATTCAACAAAACCAAGGTATCTAAGTGACTATGCGTTGTTCACTGATGAAGAAAGTGAGAAACTGATGTTAACAATCGACGGCGAACCAGAAAACTTCTTAGAAGCAGAAAACTCGAAGGAATGGGTTGAAGCTATGAAAGCAAAGATTTATTCAATTAATAAGAATGAAACATGGAAGCTCGTTGATAGACCAAGTGGAGTTAAACCAATAGGTTTAAAATGGGTCTACAAGATTAAGAGGAACGCAAATGGCTCTTTGAGCAAGTACAAAGCACGGCTCGTGGCGAAAGGCTATGTTCAGCAACAAGGTGTTGATTTCGAAGAAGCATTCGCTCCCGTAGCTCGCATAGAAACCATACGCTTACTCATAGCTCTTGCCGCAACACACAGATGAGAATTCATCATTTGGACGTGAAGACCGCTTTCTTGAATGGAGAATTAAGAGAAGTTGTTTACGTTACTCAGCCATAAGGTTTTGTTAAAAGTGAAAGACAAGACCAAGGGCGTGGAACTTAAAACTTGATCGGGTGTTAAAAGACATGAATTTCAAGATATGTTTGAAGGAATCCTCTGTCTACTGCAAGAACAACAAGGAGGAAACATTGATCGTAGCTATATACGTTGACGATCTATTTGTAACTGGAACTTCTCTGACAATCATTGAAGAGTTCAAAAGAGAAATGTCAAATGAGTTTGAAATGTCAGATCTTGGAAGGCTAACGTATTACTTAGGCATTGAGGTAATACAAGAAGCAAGCGGGATCAGAATCAAACAAGAAGGGTACGCACAGAAGATTCTAATGGACACGAATATGAATACAGCAAACCAAACTCATATTCTAATGGAATCGGGTCTGAAACTCTCAAAGGCTGAAGACGAGGAAGAGATAGATGCAACGAGCTATCGGCGAACGATCAGATGTCTAAGATACCTTCTACACACCAGACCGGACCTCGCTTATTCAGTTGGAGTTCTTAGCCGGTATATGCAAAGTCCAAGAACCTCACATGGGCAAGCCATCAAACATATACTAAGGTACATACGTGGACAACAAGCTTGTTCTTTAAAGAAGAAGGAGCAAAACGACTTGTTGGATACAGTGACAGTAGTCACAATATCGACGTCGACGATGGGAAAAGTACTTCGGGTCATGTGTTCTACTATGGAGACTCACCAATCACTTGGTGTTCACATAAACAACCCACGGTGGCGTTATCATCCTGTGAGGCTGAGTTCGTGGCTGCAACGGCTGCATCTTGCCAAGCCATTTGGTTAAAGGAACTACTAAGTGAAATACTAGAAGCAAGCGACGAGAAAGTGATCTTAAGAATTGATAACAAATCGGCCATTGCTCTTACCAAGAACCCTGTTTTTCATGGAAGAAGTAAACACATATTGTCTAGATATCACTTCATTAGAGAGTGTGTGGAGAATGAGCAGATAAGTGTGGAGTATGTTCCTGGAAATCAGCAGAAGGCAGACATACTAACAAAGGCTCTAGCCTTCGGACAAAATTCAAGCAAATGCGGAAATGCATTGGAGTGGAAGAAACAGAAGCTAATGTTGGAATTGCAGGGGAGAATGTTGGACAATCTCAACATTAGAAGAAAATGAAACTTTCTTTAACAAGTTGGTTAAGAGAAACAGAAACTTAACAAATTAACTAAAAGGAATAATGTTAGTTTTCTTGTTAAGAAAAATGGAAGTTTGCTAGAATTAGGAATTAGCTAGTTCTATATAAGAGATTATGGAGAGATGTTCCATATGATCAAAAGAGAAAAGATTTAGTTTTGAGTGAGTTTCTAAATCAATAAAGAAGAGTTGTTCTTTAATCTCTTTAACTTGTTATACTTTGAAACCATTAGTCACAAAATATATGTAAAAAAAAATGAATTTTACTCATCAATAATCAACTCCATCCCGTATAGACGCTTTATTTCATATCCATCAGCCGAATCGGTTATAGCTTCTAAGCTCAGTTAGTGTGTAACACTTTTAGGTTTACAAATATCAAACCCCATTGAAGGAGAATAACTTATTTGGAGGTAAATGCGATGTTAAATTAGTTGAGTTCCATGCACGACGCATATAATCTATCATCTTAGAAGGAGGCTGATGCGTTTACTTCCAAGACTTTGAAGCATGGGCTATCCGGTAGTGTGATCGGATCATCATCTTCAAGCCACATCGAGTTGATGGCAATATGCGGAGATTCAGCCATTAAACAAAGCTTGAAAGTGAATTTTCGAAAGTAATTAGCAAATTTGCATTGAATGAAAAAGGAAGAGAAGAGATCATGGAAATATAAAGTTTCTTTAAACAATACCGTTGCAATTAAACCGCAAAGGAGGTCTCACCTCAAAACGAGAGGGACAGATTGTAAGGAGTGCAAACCCTTTAGTCCAACTCTAATGTTTGGATTATTGGACTTACTCTAATGTTTGATCCCTCTAATCCACGCTCCATGCCTTCGAATGATATTATACTCTCTTGTAATACATTTATATACATATCGACCTTTCCTATTCATAACATATTCGGGAGTAGAGGTTCCTTAAGGTTGACTTTGAAACCATTCGTACTAAATCCTTAAAGTCAATAACTAAGTGGTTATAATAGCAATGACGTCTTATGAGGTGAACATTCTTTATACACGAGATGCAATCTTGTATGAATATTGCTACATATACATCGAACTGGTCTGTTTTCTTTGATAATGAATTCATTAACCAAGAGCTAACACATTATAGAATATAACGTAGGAACTTATTTCTCGAATTGATGACGAAATTCTTCAAGATTCTGTCTGGAATTGGGAAAAACTGAAGTTTTATAGAGACGACTAGAGAGAGGGTCAGAGAATCAGTGATTCTATAAAGCACTGGTGAGATTTAACAAATGCAGGGATTGATGAACTCCAAAAATACTCACCTAGGCTTAGAAAAAAAAAAGTGTTTTACTACAATATTAAAGGTAAACCACGAAAAGCAAAATGAAGAAGCAAGAAGGAAAATATAAAATGTAGAATAATCCTATTTTTTCTATGTAAGACAACAGAAGAGCTAAGAAACATCTACACATTTCATAACTTAGTTAACAGTCAATTAGCCATTACCTAATCCAATAGAAAAAGAAGACAGTCATAACCAAATGCGCAATAAAGCAGTGCAGAAGCAGCTGTGTGCAGTAACCATTAGAAACTGGTAAGTAATGGTGTTTCCATGTTATTAAGTTAATTAAGACATGCTCCTAGTCCTAATGCTAAGTTTCAAACCCAATTTGAAATAGGAAGAATGCAAAAATGTTTTGAAAGAAACTGAACAAGGATTACTAAACACATTGCTACAACATTCACAAGGACATAACCCAATGATACTAGCAGCATGTACACGATGAATGCATCAGAGTAAATTATAAGTTTAAGCAAGAATCGAGCAAAACAATCCAAAAACTCAAGATTGACAGCAGAAATGGAAAACAATTCACCAACAAAGATGACGATAATTAAGCAGATGATTAATGCCAATTGCATATTTTATTTTAACCAAGCAATGAAGATAATCATATAAGGAAGAAGGAAACATCTTCAAATAGGAGGCAATACCAAATCCATACAAAGTCATTACAATAACAGATCTCGTCATAAATTCTGAAACTTTCATATGAATCTAGCAAAAACAAAGCAAACCCTAATAGGTAGATTATAGATAAGATAAAAGGAATAAGAAAGAGTACACCAAATCTTAAGCCTCACTCTTCACTGACTCAGGAGCTGCTTCGTCTATCGTAGTTTCCGTCTTCGCATCGTCCACCGCTTCGTCGTTTGCCTCAGTTCCGTTTCCGGCGGTTGCTGCAGATCGATCCTTCACCGTTTCAAGCATCCTTTTGCTAATCTCTTTGGAATAAACCTCAAGGATCTTGATCCCATCTTCATCATCCGACACAGCGTTCGATGCGACACCGTAAGCTTCCTCCTCGATGGATTTCGCGACGGCGGAAGCTTCGTCGGAGTTAAGCGTCCCGTATCTCTTGGAGAGGATGGATTCGGTTGATAGCGTCTCGATCAGGCGATTCAAAACGGCGTCGCGAGTTTTCTGCGTCGGCGGCCAAATGCGAAGCGAGATGCCTCCTGGCTTTGTCTCTGCGACCGATTCTTCCTTCTTCAGATCTACGGCTTTTGAGGTTTCATCCGATATCTGATCTGCCGTCTCAGGCAATGTGGTGGAGCCCTCGGAGTCCGGCTGTGGTGGTGAGACGGTGGCGTTGATTGTTTCGGCGGTTTCTGCCATTTTCAAGTGAATTTAGGGATTTAGAGAAAATTTCAGAGATTGTTTGGTTTTGGTGATAAGAGGAAAAGATCAGTTGTGACGTCGGTTTAGGAGTGAAAATAAAGACATTTATTGGTTGGTTCGGTGTGTTCCGAAATACAGTAAAAAGTTATTTAAAGTTATAAATATTGCTCTTATAATTAAATATACATTGTGAAAGTCCTTTCTCAATTATTTTATTTTGATTAAAGAGTTAATTAATATTTTTATATTAAAATATTTTAATTTCAATTTTTGAAAATTTAATTTTTAAAAATTAGTTAAAATAAATTTACAGAATTTTTTTATTATAACATAATTATTATAATATAATATAAATAAATTTTGACTATCATGTATTTTTATGGAAAAATATAATTATTCGTTAAAAATTATATTTATATAAAAAAAAATAATCAAATATATTTTAATACTTTTTTAAAAAAATTTACATATACATTTTTTCACATACTATTGACAAAAGGAATACAAAACATATAAAAAAATGATGTGAAAAAATTATTTATAAAAACTAGATGGAAATCTATTATTTTTAAATATTATTCTATAGAAAACAATAAATATCAAATTTTAAAAAAATCTGAAATATGCTTTTCAATCGCACCACCGGTAAAACAAATTCAGACACAAATCTGATAAAAAAATAGCACGCCCAACAATTTTGAAATAATTTTCGTGTTGGATCAATATAATTGGTTAGCTAAATATTTTTAGCAAATTTTTTTAATGTTGTAAAAAAATAATTTATGCATTATTACAATGTACACACTAAATATTTTAACAAATTATATAATTATCTCATTAATTATAGCTCTAAATTTCTCTTTTAATATTTGGTAGTTGTTGAATCTTTGAAAAAAAATGGAACCACAAAGCAAATCTGAAAAAGATAATAGAATAGCCTACCTAACAATTTTCAAATGAATTTGACATTTTCTAAAGATTCAAAATCCCAAAATCATACACACAAAGTGCAAGAAACTCAAAAAAATCTTAGAAATAGCGCTTTTGTTCTTCCCTTTTTCTTCCCCCTCTCACCCTCGCTTCTTCCTCCCACCAAATCTCGATCTCAATCTCTCTCCCCTTTCTTTTCTCTTCCTCTCGTAATCTCTTCAATCCATATATATGTTGTCGCGATGTTGTAGGGTCTGCAGCAGAGTGCAACATTCACTGAAGTATAGGAGATCAAAGTAGAGTATAACGGCTATATGACGTGGAGTTAGATGATGAATAAGTCTTGCTTGCGGATGAGGTTTCAGAGTTAGGTGAAGCAAACTCGGAAACAGAACACGTGAAGTGGATATGATCTGTCTTTGTTTACGTTGAGAGTTTTTCGGTTTTATAGTTAGTCAACGTTGTAATAAGCTTCTATAAAGAAGCAGTTTTACAAGCAGTTGTACTTCGAATTCAATCAATCGAATAAGCTTTGATCACTCTGCTTTCTTGCCAATTTCAAAAATTGGTATCAGAGCAAAATTCACAAACAAAGTTGGAAGAGAGATTCCAAACCGAGAGAGAGAGAGTGAGTGTGACTAAAATGAGAGACACTCGAGCATGAAAGGTTTTGTTGCTCCTGAAATTCCCAAATTTGAAGGTCATTATGACCATTAGACTAGATTAATGGAGAATTTCATACGCTCCAAGGAGTATTGGGAGTTAATTAAAGAAAGAATTTAAAAACGGGAAAGAAGCGCATTAACCGTGGAGGAACAAAGGAAGCTTGATGATCAAATACTAAAGGATCAGAAGCTCAAAAACTTTCTATATCAAGCAATAGATAGAGAATTTCTAGATAAGATATTCAACACGAACACCAGCAAGCAGATATGGGACAACATGAAGCAGAAATTCGAAGGAACCTACAAGGTGAAGAGAGCGTAGTTGCAGGCTATGAGAAAGGAATATGAAATGCTTCAAATGCGGGAAGGAGAAACCATCAATGGTTTCTTTGCAATAACCTTATCCATTGCAAAGAAGATGCGAACCAATGGAGAAGTTCTTCAAGAGAACACCATCTCTAAGGAGATTTTGAGATCCTTGACTACAAAATTCAATTATGTGGTCTTTTTTATTTAAGAATCAAATAACTTAGACACCATTACACTTGAAGAGCTGCAGAGTAGCCTCCTGGTCCAAGAACAGTGGATGAGAGGCGATGATGAAGAGGAACAAGTGTTGAAGGTGTCCTATGAAAGCAGAGCAAGAGCACCTATGAGAGGAGGATATCGAGGAGGTCGTGGTCGAGGTAGGAGCAACAGAGCTATGTTGGAATGCTTCAAGTGTCACAAGATAGGACACTATCAATAAGAGTGTCCTACTTGGGACAGTAAAGCAAATTTTGCAGAAATGGAAGAAAGGGAAGAACTGTTACTGATGGCGTTTGTCGAAGAACAAGGTCTACCCAAAAATCGTGTATGGTTTTTGGATTCATGGTGTTCCAATCACATGACAGGTGATAAAAATTGGTTCACGGATTTAGATGAAAGGCAAATGCATATGATGAAGCTCGGGAACGATACTAAGATGAGAGTTGCAGGACAAGGGAGTATCAAATTGTTTTTACACAAGAGAAAACACATAATTCCTTAACGTTTACTACGTTCCAGAGCTCAGAACCAGTCTGCTCAGCCTTGGTCAACTGTAGGAAAGAAAACTAGCAATATTAATCAAGGATGGGAGCTGCAAGATCTATCATGATGAATGAGATTTGATTATGCAAACGTCAATGACGGTGAACAGGATGTTTGCACTTACAAGCCAAACCACCACTTGAAAATTGTCTACAAGCCATAGGTGCAGATTCTGAGTTATGGGGCACAGGCGGTTTAAGCATCTAAACTATCAAAGCCTCCAAATTTTGTCCAAAAAGAAAATGGTGGAAGGACTTCTTGAAATCGAGAAAGATGAAATACTGCCAAATATGTGTGAAAAGAAAACAACACCGGGTATCCTTTCCGAAGACAGCCAAATGGAGAGCCACATAAAGATTGCAGCTCCTGCACACTGACATGTGTGGTCCGATATCACCACATACTTCAGGAGGAAAAAGATATGTTCTGACGTTTAAATACAATTTCAGTAGGAAAACTTGGGTGTACTCACTTGCTACTAAAGATGAGACGTTCGATCACTTCAAGAAATTCAAGACGATGGTTGAGAATGAGACTAGTTTGAAGATCAAAAGGCAAGTGATTAGAAGGCAAGTGACTTCTGCTTTCACTCCGCAACAAAACGGAGTTGCAGAGCGCAAGAACATAACATTGATGAATGTTTTCAGGTGCCTGCTATTGGAGGAAGATATGCCAAAGCACTTTTGGGGTGAAGCGGTACATTGGACTAACCATATCAGCAACAGATGTCCCACTTCAGCCGTAAAGGAGATGACGCCGCAAGAAAGATAGAATGGCGAAAAACTGAGTGTTGAGCATCTTAAGGTGTTCGGTTGTGTCAGCTTTGCACATGTGCCGAGTCAGAAGAGAATGAAGCTAGATGATCGTGGACAGAATTGTATATTTTTGGGTTTGAGCGAGGGTACAAAAGCTTATAAGCTATCCGATCAAGAAGCAAATTTTTATCACAAGAGATGTTGTTTTTGATAAGGATTTGAAATGGAAATGGGAACAGAGAATAGAAGAGGAAGGAAGCAAAGACCTGATTATTGAGGAGGAAGCAGTAGCAGAGAACTCAGAAGAAGAAAATGATGTTGAAAATCAAATGGATGATGCAGAAAATCCTGAAGCAACAAACGAAGAATAAATACAGCAGAGAGAAGTGGTAGCGGGAGCAAGAAGAAGAGATCCACCAAGGTATCTCCAATATTATGTAAGTGGAGAAGAAATAGATGAAGCAGAAGGGTTGCAGTGTTTGCTTCGGAGTGATGCACTTGAAGATCCACTCACATATTTGGAAGCAGCAAAGGAAGTAGGTTGGAGAGAAGCCATGGAAGCCGAACTTGATTCCATAGAGAATAACAGAACTTGGGATCTAGATGAACTTCTTGAGAATGCCAAAAGAATAGGCGTCAAGTGGGTGTTTAAAACCAAGTTTAATGAAAAGGGAGAAGTAAGCAAGCTAAAAGCAAGGCTCGTGGCCAAAGGATACTCTCAAGTACATGGTTTCGACTATGATGAAGTCTTTGCACCTGTGGCAAGGTGAGACACAATTAGACTCTTAGTTGCGGAAGCAGTTAAACATAAGGAGGATTCATCAGCTCGACGTTAAAAGTGCATTTTTGCATGGAACTCTGGAAGAAACTGTCTTTGTCGATCAACCTGAAGGGTACAAGAAGAAAAAAGAAGACCACAAGGTGTACAGGTTGAACAAAGCTCTATATGGGCTTGAACAAGCCCCTAGAGCGTGGTATAGGCGTTTGGAGGAATCCTTTGAGAGGGAGAAGTTTATCAAATGTGACTATGAGCATACACTATTCTTAAAGACTGAAGAAGGAGAAAGACTAATCATTGTAAGCGTTTATGTGGACGATTTAATCTTCATAGGGAGTGATAAAGACATTAGTGAAGCTTTCAAGAACTCTATGAAGCAAGAATTTGAAATGTCCAATATGGGAAGAATGCGGTTCTTTCTTGAAGTGGAGGTGGATCAAAGTGAAAGAGAGATTTTTCTATGTCAGAAGAAGTATGCTTTGGAGATACTTGCAAAGTTTGACATGGAAGAATGCAATCCTGTCAACAATCATATTGTTCCAGGAACCTAGTTGCCGAAAGAAATGGAAGGGGAACTTGCTGATGAGACACTGTATAAGCAAATGATAGGGAGTTTGATGTATCTTACAGCAACCAGACCCGATCTCATGTTTGCAGTGTGCTTCTTAAGCAGATTTGTGGGACGACCAAAGGAACCACACTTGTTTTCTGTCAAACGAGTGTTCAAATATGTTAAAGGAACATACAAATTGGGTCTAATGTACAAGGAAAGCGGGGAAGGCAAACTTGAAGCTTATACAGATTCTGATTACGCAGGAGATGTAGATAGTGGGAAAAGAACATCCGAATATGCTTTAATCATTAGTGGTGCAGCGATTACGTGGTGCTCTAAGAAACAACCAATTGTTACATTTTCATCAGCAGAAGCAGAGTATGTTGCAACATCTGTGTGTGCAACTCAGGGTCTGTGGTTAAAGAATTTAATGGGTTTCATTGAGCAGGAAGAGATGAAGTGTTTAACTATCTATTGTGATAACAGTTCCTCAATAAAGCTCTCAAAAAAATCATGTGTTTCACAGACAAACAAAACATATTAAAGTTGGGTTTCATTTTCTACGTGATATTGTGAAAGAAGAAGAGGTTATTTTGGTACACTGTGGAACACAAGACCAACTTGCAGACATGTTTACAAAACCTTTAAGGTTAGAAGTGTTTCAACGGATGAGAGGTCTGCTCGGAGTTCAAGAGGCGGAGACAAGCTCGAATGTCAGGGACAAGTTGTAGCGATGTTGCAGGGTCTACAGCAGAGTGCAGCATTCACTGAAGTGTAGGGGATCAAATCAGAGTATAACGACTATATGACATGGAGTTAGATGATGAATAAATCTTGCTTGTGGATGAGGTTTTGGAGTTAGGTGGCCGAAAACTCGGAAACAAAACATGTGAAGTGGATATGATATGTTTTTGTTTACGTTGAGAGTTTTTCGGTTTTATAGTTAGTTAACATTGTAATAAGTTTCTATAAAAAGCAGTTGTACTTCGAATTCAATCATGGAATAAGCTTTGATCACTCTGATTTCTTGCCAATTTCAACAATTTCATAACGGAGAAAGAGATATGCGTGAGGATGACGAGAGCGGCGGTGAAAAGGAAAGCTATGGCCACAGAGGAGGAACGAGTCACCAAAAAGAGAGTGGTGCTCAGTGAGCTTCTGAATATGGCGAATATCAATCAGAAAAAAAGATCTTGAAGCCCACAAAGAGTATTAAGGCTCCAACAAAGCAGAGAAAGACAGCTCTGGTGGCCATGGCTGCCGTAGAATCAGGATCTGATATTGATGCTTTATCTGATGATCCCAAGATGTGTGGACATTATGTCACCGGCATCTACGAGTACCTCTGTGAAATGGACGTAAAAATCTTTACTTTATTAATCTCGTGGTAGCTATGTATTTGGACTAGCTTCAATATGAAGTTGTGGGTTTGACCTGAAAAATTTTAATTTAAGATTTTTGTTTCCCAGTTTAGTTTTATGATATTTAAATGTGGACAATTTAGGGATTGATGATTGTTATACGTTTGGTTATTGGATTGGTTAAGTTCAGTTTTGAATTTGATCTTATTGATTATGATATTAACCAATCACAGCTTGGTCCTATGATAATCTGATTTGGTTCGGAGGAATTAGGGATCTGATGATTATTAGTGCTTTTTGAATTTGTGAAATTCAGATGACGCCAAAACACACACCATTACCTGATTATATTGAAAAAGTTCATAAAGATGTAACACCAATCATGAGAGGTGTTTTGGTGGATTGGTTATTGGAAGTTGTTGAGGAGTACAAACTCGTGACTGGAAATCTTTATCTCATTGTCTCTTATATCGATAGATTCTTGTCTTTAAAGACTGTCAACAAGCAAAAGCTTCAGCTCGTGGGAGTTTCTGCAATGCTTATTGCGTCGTAAGCATCTTTGAGATCCTCTTGTTTTATTTTTCTCTCTTTGCTACTCTAAAACTTATATGATTCTTCTTCTTTTGGTTATTCATTAGAAAGTATGAAGAGATAAGTCTTCCCAAAGTGGAAGATTTCTGTTACATCACTATCACTTATAAAACATTTTCGAAACAAGATGTGGTGAATATGGAGGCAGATAAACTTCTTGTGCTCCAATTTAAAATAGGAAGACCTACAATCAATTCTTTTATAAGGTTGGATTTGTGATGAAACACTGTGTTTAGCTGATACTACTTATTGGTGTGTACGGTTCATTGTCCTTATTTCTTGTGTTCCTTTTTTTTATGTACAGACGTTTTACACGGGTTACTCAAGAAGATTTCAAAGTAAGCTCAATACATAGATTTGAAATCTGCTCTTTGTAACTTGTAGAGTGTCAACTGCTAATAATATTCTCTTTCCACGCCTTTGTTTCAAGTGCCAAACTTGCAGCTAGAGCCACTCTTTTGCTATTTATCAGAATTGAGTATATTATATTACAGACCTGTGAAGTTCGTGCCATCTATGTTGTCTGCTTCTGCTGTCTTTCTTGCTCGATTCATCATCCGTCCAAAACAACATCCTTGGATAAGCATTTTGTTCTCATTCCCTTACAGGTAAAACGTTTAGTCAAATCTTTTGAATGAGACACTAATCATTTTGTTTCTGATTGATGTAAAACATAATCAAATGCACAAAGTACAAAGCGGCTGATCTACAAGTGTGTGTGGGAATCATACATGAGTTGTATCTGAGCATAAGAGGAGGTGCTTTACAAGCTGTAAGAGATAAATACAAGCACCACAAGGTAATCATACAATGACAAAAACATTTGTTAATGAGATCGTTTGAATTAGCGTTCTTGATCGTTAATGTTGCTCCTTTTGTTACAGTTTCAGTGTGTTCTGACTATGGCTGGTTCACCAGATCTGTCAGTTACCTTTGGGGAGTATGTTACCATTTGATCTGAACCAGTCTTTCTGTTGGCTGAATTTTTGCTATCTTTGACAAATGTTATTGTTATCGATTTCATAAAACATCTCTCAATACCAACTTGCTGGTCAAATAGTATACAAATTTGATGTAAGCAATGAGCATCAAATGGTCTAATTCCAATGTTCTCATGAGACAGTGACAAAAACAGACAGCTTACTCAGATCAAGACGGTAATCTTTGCAATTGATTCATCTCTACAACCACTTCGTATTGCATCATCAATTTAACAAAACAAACAACTTCACCCCATTGCGGGTCGTAGTGAACTCGATCATGCTATCAATCTAAGGTGCAGTGTGGTCACCATCATTGTAATTCATGTTATGTAATTTATACTTACAAAGAACCGGTAATGAAACAGAATCAAATCAAAGAAAAGAATGAGAAAGCAACAAGCAGATACATAAGGTTCGTCTTCTTCTCCACTATTGAGCTCAGATTAGTTGTTTGTGATTTATTTATATTCGAATCTTCTGCAGCTGTTTCTCACCGGATCGTAGAATAAATATAAAACGATTTATGAAACTTTTCAGTTGCATAAAAAAAAATCAGCAGCATGAGTGAAACCTGTTAGTTTGAAAAGGGTTCGCATATTCAGATCATATAAATTGTGAACAATAAGTGAAAGACAGTCATGATTCGACCAGTTGTGTTTCTGTGGATCCTCCACAATCTTCTTATAGAGACTGAGAAGTTGTTATATTGAACTTAATAGTAATGATACAACAGAGGAATATATATATCAAATATATAATCTAAGAGAATTTTATGTAATATAAAATATATACAAATCTAAGATAATGAGATAATATACAAATCTAAAATAACAAGATAATATTCAAACATAAGGATAATGTTTGTTATTATCTCTATATGCTCTTTCAAGATGGACGACCATTCAATAGTCCAATCTTGGATGAGTGAGCTTCAAGCAAAGCACAAGAGACAGGTTTGGTAAGAGCATCTGTGAGTTGATCTTTGGAGGAAACATGAGCAACTCGAAGAACTCCTGACTGAATCAGTTCGCGAATGAAGTGATAAACAAGGGCCACATGTTTCATTTTACTATGAAACCCTGGATTTACACTAAGGTAGGTAGCGCCAATGTTGTCACAGTAAATAACAAGTTTTGTCTGAGCTCTTGAAGTAAAGACAATATCCAACAGAGCTTTGAAGTAGTATCAACGACAGCTCTGTACTCAGCTTCTGTGGACGAGCGCGCCATCAATTTTTGTTTCTTGCTTGACCAAGACATAGGATGAGACCCAAAATAAACTATATATGCTCCCATAGATGTATAATCATCATGGTTTCCTCCCCAATCCGCGTCAGAAAAGGCATGTAAAGTCTCTTTATTATCTCGTTTCAAGAAGATACCATGGTCCTTTGTGCCAGAAAGGTAACAAAGAAGCTTTTAACAGCTAGTCGATGAATGTCATTAACATGGTATCAGAGCCCATCTAATAGCCAATTAGTTTTTAGTGTGAAGTTCATCTAACTTAGCATGGTATCATAGCCCGATCCATAATCAATCTGACCAAAAATTGGTCCATTGATCTTTGCCCAAATATACCGAGATTAATAGCCAAAGCACCATTATCTCGAAGGGGCATATTAGGACATAATGTTCAACATTGGAAGTTGAAAAGGATCTTAAGTAATAAGGGGTATGATTCATTCCACTAATAGCCAATTAAGTTTTAGTCTGAAGTCCATCTAACTTAACATAATGAGCTTTGATGTCAGATCTGAAAATTTTGATATGATAGAAGTAGCATCCGGCATTAGGGATGTGCTGATAACTTGTAGGGGAGGTTAGCTTATGTTGATATAAATAGATGTACAGAGATAATAACAAACATTATTCTTATGTTTGGATATTATCTTGTTATCTTAGATTTAAATATTTTCTCATTATCTTAGATTTGTGTATATCATATATTACATAAAATTCTCTTAGATTATATATTCGCTATATTTACTCCTCTGTTGTATCATTATTATTAAGTTCAGCAGAGGAGTGAGAAGTTCAATATAACATCTCGAATCACTAATAGCCAACTGTTTTTTATATTGAGAATGACTTTAGTGATTTGAGATGGGTAATGCAAAGGAGAATTCGATGAAGAATCAAGCGAGCAAGAAGAGTTTCAAATGAAGTAGGTTGTCCAAGAGTTCGTCGATCAGCATTCGGTTCACCACAACGTGTATCGAGGAAGCGAGAATGATGAAGAAGAAGGTGTTGCATATATAGAGACAACAGACCCATATCCGACAGGGTGATAGGATATTGTAAAAGGACAATACATTCTTCAATGAAGTTTTTTTAAATAGTGTGTCATTGACTATGCATTAAGAACATGCCAAAATTTGAAGCAGTACATGTATGATAAAGATAAGATAGGCTTTAAAAGTGTTGGTGGTGATAGTGATAGTGAAGGTGAATGTTGTGCATGGAAAATATATGTTTCATCTCTTCCAAGTGATGCAATGTGGAGAAGTAGGGTGTTCGTAGATAAGCATAGTTGTGTTCATAATGAAGAACGTGAGGTGTTTAAGATCCATATGGTTGCTAGGATGTTTGTTGATAAGATCCCAAAGAAACCCAAATACTACATGTCTATGAAGATTAAAGAAATTGTGAGGGAAATATGGAAGATTTTTGTATTTAAACTTCAATTTCAATCTGCTAGAAATAAGACATTGATGTGGATTAGCTCTGAATATGATCAAATGTTTATCCGTCTCCGAGATTATGTTGTCGAGCTACTACACTTGAAAGGATTGTATTGTGGGAATTAACACTCATAAAAATCCACAAGGTCAAGATGTGTTTAACATGTTTTACGTTTGCTTTGATGTCCTCAAAAGGACATGGAAACAGAATTGTAGGTCACCGATAAGACTTAGATGACTGCTTCAAAAGCAAAATCAAAGAAAACGTATTGGTTGCTTTTGGTAAAAAAGCATAGATAATGTTATATATCCAATATCATGAGGTATTGTATAACTGGAAAATATTGAAAATTGGTTATGGTTTGTGAGAAAAAAGAAGGTTAACATAGGACTAAATGGTGATGGATATATTATGGTATTTGATCGACAAAAGGTAAGTATTTCTTTGACTTTTTCTTTTGTTTTTATGTTTCATCTTCTATTTTAGGGATTGATCAAAGTGGTTAAGCTAGAGTTGCCAAAGATGGAGCATATAATGTGTGTCAGACACATTTATAGTAACCTGAAAAGAATCATGGGAGCAAAAAAACACATGAAGTCATTCATATGTGATGTGATCCTCACCAGGTCTAAGGAGGTTCAGGTCGACATGAAGCTTATGATGAACGCCCCGGAAAATCCAACGGATGACCATGCAAACGACCCAATTGTCGACCCTAAGGAGAACCCGTAAGGACGCTGCACGTACGAGCCAACGAACACGCAAACGACCCAGAGGACATCCCAAACGGAAGGACAGACAACTGTGCATCTGGGCCGCTGGATTTTGACAATTGGTAAGTGACCCAATTGTGCTCTTTTTCCCTATATTTGGGCTTTTGCCATTGAGTTTACCAAAGATGGGTTTTTAATGAGGAATTTGGGCCACTTATTCCTAAGGCTTTTGTGAATCCAAGCCCAAGCCCAGTCACCATTTATTTAATTAAATGAGCATTTATTAGATGGTTGCATATCCTTGCATGCTCTTGGAAGTTTTTTCGAGCATGCAAGCCTTGTAGTCTTTCAATTTGCTGCATGTTCTTGCATGCTCTTGGAATTTGTTCCAAGCATGCAAGACTACCTTTATTTTCGATTTTATGTATGTTCTTGCATGTCCTCGGAACTTGTGCCGAGCATGCAAGACAATCCTTTTCTCTATTTAAGCATGGCCTTGGCCACATTTGTAAGCAACAAATTTTTAATTAAGAAGTTTCTTTCTCTTTAGAAATTTTTGATCATTTGAACAGTGTGTAATATTTGTTCTTCTCTTAGATCTCCTCTTGGTGTGTAAAATCCTAGTGCCATCTAAGAAATCCTTGTGCTCTTTGGTGCGTCATATTCAAGCGAGCATAAACCGGTATATCGGAGGCCTTTCCGCAGCCTTTGTGCGACCGCATCACTCCACATCCCTTGGCAACTTGAGCTCACGCTCGTTGTGCAAGGCTTATCCAGTTCTTCATCCCCTTGTTGTGCCGATTTTGGGTTTGATCCTTCTGAGGATCTTATCAAGTGGTATCAGAGCAACACAACAAGAAGGATGTTCATTCCAGAAAATGTTGGAGAAACTATCACAACCAGAATAGAGCAATTGAAGAACACTTTTTTTGCTGATTTTTCAAAGGAGTTGAAGGAAGCGCTTATGGACGTTTTAAAGAACCAGCCAAAGAAACCAACCAAACGTCCATCTGTATCAAAGGCAACACACCATGAGATTCTGGAAATCGAAGAAGTAAAACCTGAAGATGAAAATGTTTGGCAACCACGGTGGGACATTTAGCCAGAAGACTGTCTAGAAGAGAAGTCACAAGATTTAAAACAACTTCAAGACTATTCGGATTTGAGGACAAATCCTTTTCAAGTGGGAGGGGATGATGTGATCCTCACCAGGCCTAAGGAGGTTCAGGTCGACATGAAGCTTATGATGAACGCCCCGGACAATCCAACGGATGACCATGAAAACGACCCAATTGTCGACCCTAAGGAGAACCCGGAAGGACGCTGCACGTACGAGCCAACGAACACGCAAACAACCCAGAGGACATCCCAAACGGACGGACAGACAATTGTGCATATGGGCTGCTGGATTTTGACAATTGGTCAAGTGACCCAATTGTGCTCTTTTTCCCTATCTTTGGGCTTTTGCCATTGGGTTTACCAAAGATGGGTTTTTAATGAGGCATTTGGGTCACTTATTCCTAAGGATTTTGTGAATCCAAGCCCAAGCCCAGTCACCATTTATTTTATAATTAAATGAGCATTTATTAGATGGTTGCATGTCCTTGCATGCTCTTGGAAGTTGTTCCGAGCATACAAGCCTTGTAGTCTTTCAATTTGCTGCATGTTCTTGGAATTTGTTCCAAACATGTAAGACTACCTTTATTTTTGATTTTATGTATGTTCTTGTATGTCCTCAGAACTTGTGACGAGCATGCAAGACAATCCATTTCTCTATTTAAGCATGACCTTGGCCACATTTGTAAGCATCGAATTTTTAATCAAGAAGTTTATTTCTCTTTAGAAATTTTTGATGTGTAATATATGTTCTTCTCTTAGATCTCCTCATGGTGTGTAATATCCTAGAGCCATCTAAGAAATCCTTGTGCTCTTTGGTGCGTCATATCCAAACGAGCATAAGCCGGTATATCGGAGGCCTTTCCGCAGCCTTTGTACGACCGCATCACTCCACATCCCTTGGCAACTTGAGCTCACGCTCGTTGTGCAAGGCTTATCCAGTTTTCCATCCCCTTGTTTTGCCGATTTTGGGTTTGATCCTTCTGAGGATCTTATCAAGTGGTATCAGAGCAACACAACAAGAAGGATGTTCATTCCAGAAAATGTTGGGGAAACTATCACAACCAGAATAAAGGAATTGAAGAACACTTTTGTTGCCGATTTTTCAAAGGAGTTGAAGGAAGCGCTTATGGACGTTTTAAAGAACCAGCCAAAGAAACCAACCAAACGTCCATCTGTATTAAAGGCAACTCACCATGAGATTCTGGAAATCGAAGAATTAAAACCTGAAGATGATAATGTTTGGCAACCACGGTGGGACATTTACCCAAAAGACTGTCCAGAAGAGAATTCACAAGATTTAAAACAATTTCAAGACTATTCGGATTTGAGGACAAATCCTTTTCAAGTGGGAGGGGATGATGTGATCCTCACCAGGCCTAAGGAGGTTCAGGTCGACATGAAGCTTATGATGAACGCCCCGGACAATCCAACGGATGACCATGAAAACGACCCAATTGTCGACCCTAAGGAGAATCCGGAAGGACGCTGCACGTACGAGCCAACGAACACGCAAACAACCCAGAGGACATCCCAAACGGACGGACAGACAACTGTGCATCTGGGCTGCTGGATTTTGACAATTGGTCAAGTGACCCAATTGTGCTATTTTTCCCTATCTTTGGGCTTTTGCCATTGGGTTTACCAAAGATGTGTTTTAATGAGGCATTTGGGCCACTTATTCATAAGGCTTTTGTGAATCCAGGCCCAAGCCCAGTCACTGTTTATTTTATAATTAAATGAGCATTTATTAGATGGTTGCATGTCCTTGCATGCTCTTCGAAGTTGTTCCGAGCATGCAAGCCTTGTAGTTTTTCAATTTGCTGCATGTTCTTGCATGCTCTTGGAATTTGTTCCAAGCATGCAAGACTACCTTTATTTTCGATTTTATATATGTTCTTGCATGTCCTCGGAACTTGTGCCGAGCATGCAAGACAATCATTTTCTCTATTTAAGCATGGCCTTAGCCATATTTGTATGCATCAAATTTTTAATCAAGAAGTTTCTTTCTCTTTAGAAATTTTTGATCATTTGAACAGTGTGTAATATATGTTCTTCTCTTAGATCTCCTCTTGGTGTGTAATATCCTAGAGCCATCTAAGAAATTCTTGTGCTCTTCGGTGTGTCATATCCAAACGAGCATAAGCTGGTATATCAGAGGCCTTTCCGCAGCCTTTGTGCGACCGCATCACTCCACATCCCTAGGCAATTTGAACTCACGCTCGTTGTGCAAGGCTTATCAAGTTCTTCATCCCCTTGTTGTACCGATTTTGGGTTTGATCCTTCTGAGGATCTTATAAATATGGAACTACAATAAAAGAAAGTATCTAGAGCGTTTGAACAAGTGTTTCTGCTATGACAGTGGGGTCTACGATGATGTCACAATATGGAGAACTATTGTGAAGATGTGAAAAACAACTAGACAGAACCATAAGAAGATTGGCTATGACACATATTGCCAAAAGATTGGCTATACTCATGATCATAGAAGGTATGTTTAGGTGTTTTTGCTTTTTGTTGTTTTTTGGTGTTAGTGTTTAGGTGTTTAGTGTTAGCGTTTTAGGTGATTTTGCTTTAAATCGTGTTTCTATTTTAGGGATTTGTATACCATATGTTACTAAATTTCTTGCAGCTGAGCAGAAGAAAGCTTATGCATGCATTATTAGTAGAAGTACAAATGGATACTATAAAGCAAAGTTGAGTGATTGTTCTTACCATGTCAACTTAGAGAAGAGGACTTACAGTTGCATAAAGTTGGATATATGTGAAATTTCTTGTGAGCATGCATATGAAGTGATCTGGTGAAAAAAACATATACTTTGAAAATTTTGTTTGTCACTGGTTCCACACATCGATGTGTAGGAGGAACTATGAAAAAAATCCTTGTTGTAGTGAGAGATGCACTGTTTTGGCCATGAACAAGTGCTTCCAATGTGCATGTTCCTCCTGAACTGTATAAACTTGGGAAAAAAAAGATCACTAAGGCTGATAAAAAAATATTAATGATTATTTGAGCAAGAAGCAACCAAAATGGAAGAAACGATAATGCATTGTTAGAGGGTACAGCTGATCACAACTCGAGGTTTCACAAGAATATACAGCTGATCACAACTCGAGGTTTCACAAGAATAACTTGGTAGAGGTTTGTGCTTTGTTTTGTATTTTTAAGTCTTATTGTTTCTGGTTTTGGTTTGTGGTTTAACTCGAGGTTATGGTTTTTCTGCAAGGTTCACGAAGTGAATCCTCTCAAGGCACTTTCACACAATCTCAATCTACTCAAGACATGAATATGATGTAGGAATGAATGATAAGATGGAACTGATGTAGGAACTTTTCTAGTTTCTTTTGTTTCTCGGATAAAAAGAAACTAACGTAGGATATGTTTTTATAGGTCTTTGGGTTTTTTTGTATTTCTCGGATAATGAGGAACTTGTCTTGGTTTTCGATGAAAGACCCACTGTCAGCAGCACAGAATTGTAGTAGTTTGAACGCAAAAAATACTTGTTGGGAGAATAGCACAACAATCCAAAGATGTAATGTGAAAAACACTTAAAGTACTTTGAATCAGGTCAATCCAAGTGACCCATATCCAATTCGGAAAATAGCTTCATAACCCGATATTGTATTCTGACATGGACAAAATTCAATAAATAGAACTTTCTTTCTAACGAGAAAAAGATCTGATTTTACTCTCATTCTTACATATTATTGTCGTTAAATTCTAGCTATTCTCAGAGTTTAAATACAAATTTTATACTCAAAGAGCCACCATAAACAATCTAGTTTGATGGATCATTTATTCTTTTAGACCATTGAACTAAACATCACCCTTTATCTTTCGATTCTTTTTTGTTTTTGATTCAGAAAATATCCTTTCATCTTGTTTTTCAGGTTTCAACATGTTCATTAGTTTTGTAAGAATAATGCTCCCGAGATAACAAAAAAAAAATTCTTAAAAAACTAGAACAAATATGTTAATGTATATATAGCCCAATATATAATCTTTCCGTTTGATATTAGATGTCATCTTATATTGTTAATACACATCTAAAAAAAAAATCTTTAATTTTTACTTGAATGCAAAATTGGTATTCAAATCCAAAAAAAAATTTACGTCTACTGCAATGTCTGTTAAGTGTAAAAAAATAATAAAGATTTTTATCGATAAAAAACTCTAATCCCCCAAGAAAATGGCGCTTTTACACTTCCCCATTTGTTATACAAAAGGCGTCGATGGCGTTTGCGCCGGCGGACGAAGACCCAGTTAGCAATGATTTAACATTGACTTGATAATATGTTACAACAAAATTTATAGATGGTTAATATCTCATTCTCTTGGTACTACAGTTCAAGTGTGTTGCGACGATGCCTGTTTCACCTGAGCTGCCTCTTGCTTTCTTTTGAGGATGTTACCATTAGAGAAAAGGCGTAAAGAAGCTCGAAGCTTGAAGCTTTATGTGTTTGAAGTGTTACTGCCTGAATTTGGCTTTGTATATAACTGTCATTAGAGTTGCAGTTTAATATTGAAGATTTTGCTAACAATAGTTAAGAAATTCGTTTTTCCTTGGCCATTTAATTCGATGGCGATGAACTATGATTGATTTGTTTTCTGCTTTTCTAAGATGTTGTCAATGAAAAAGCCTCTTTAGATCATACTGGAATCACTTTACTAGCAAATTCTCTTGAAAACAAAAAAAAAAAAGTACAACAAAGAATTGTGATGTCACATTCGCAAAAGCTATGCTAAATAACTCTTTATCACTACTTTGGCGTATCGATATGTATAGAGAGGATGAAGTTGTTTACCGTATCTTCAGATGTAACAGATGGCCTGAGGGCAGTTAAGCTAGCTATCGGAGACTGTAACTCTTTTGGGAAGTTCTATGGAAGAGGAAGACCAAGGAAAAGGAATAAAGTTGCTATGCAAAATGAGATAGACTATAAAGGCAACATAAGCGGTTGTCCAGACGCAGACCGTAACTCCAAACATAATTCCATCAACTTCTGATACAAAGAAATCCAACAGAAGATACCCATTGATGATCATTACAAGTGCAGCCACAGTCCAAGCTATTCTCTGCAAGATAAATCAATCACTCCAATCAATTCACAATACCCTAGCTTTATGATATCATGTTTCTATATTCCGTTAAAGGAAACACAAACTCGAGGCAACGATAAAACGAGAGACCTAATTTGATAAGTCATACAGTACTGTATCCTGTGGAGGCTCATATCAAGTGAAAAACTCAGAGCTTTTATAGTAAAAGAAGTTGAAATTAACCTGGAGAATAGGCCCAATCTTGAAGTCTCCCATAACTTCTTCCTTAGATACCAACGTTAGAAGAGGGAGAAGAGCGAAAGGAATCTGTACAGACTGAAGCACATTGAGCCATTCATTCAAAACATCCAAGGAAGCTTCAGAAGTGTTGAACACGATTGCCACAATCATGGTCGGCACAATAGCACAGCTTCTTGTTATTACTGCCCTCATCCATTTCTTAAGCCGGAGGTTCAGAAAACCTCCCATTATAAACTGTCCAGCATATGTACCGGTTATCGTACTGCTTTGTCCGGCTGCTAACAACCCGATTCCCCAGATATAGAGAATCGGGAGAAACCCACCTCCAAACTTCTCTTGAAGATACTGACCAGCATTAACTAAGCCAATGTTATTAGCTTTTTCGGTTCTGTAAAACCCTTTTGCAAAGACAGTAGTCACAAACAAGTTAATCATGAAAGAGATGAAAAGGGCGACAGATGACTCGATCAAATAGTAATTTAGCGCCTCTTGAACCCTTGATTTCCTCTTTGGATCTATTTTCCTCGACTGTACAAGAGCCGAATGCAAAAACACATTGTGAGGCATTATGACACAGCCAACAACACCTACAGCTTGTCTAATTGTCTTTGAGCTAAGTCTTGGAAGTAAAATACCTACAATGACCACAAAGATCTGATTTTTTTAGCAATCAAAGCAAAGAGAGTCAAAATAAGAGATAAAGAATAAAGTAAATGATCTTCTTTTACCTATCATAAGTTCTTTCCCACTTGGCTTGGTTTCACCAAACATCCAAGCAAAAGACAAACCCATAGTTGCGATCAAAACTGCAAAAACAGCTTCTAACTTCCTCACACCATAATTCTCTAGAAACAAAAATAAAAAACTGTTTCCAAACAATTCATTAGCCAAGTTTTCAAGAAAAAGAAGCCAAAGGAAAAGCAATTGTTCTTAATTTCAGAATGAAAGATAGATATTTAGAAAAGTTTTTTACTGATTGGTGAGTTTCATACTCAATCAATCAAGACCAGAGCAAAGAAGAGCCAAAAGGGAAAGCAAATTTCAAGTTTCTTGTGATCTACGAATTTAAAACTCGATATCTCGAAAGATGATCCAAGTAGCTACAGATTCAAAGGAAGAAGAAGAAGAAGAAGAAGAAGAAGACTAACCAATCCGAAGCCGTAATGACAACACCGGCCCAGAGCGGCAAGACGCCACGGCTAAGAATCTGAATCGCAATTGCACTGCCGATAACCTCTTGAATATCAGCTCCGATCAGAGCTAGCTCAGCCATAGACCAAAGCACATACCTCGCCCAAGTCGGATACTCTTCGCGGCAGAGTTCAGCCAGATGACGACCGGTGGCGACACCGACTCTAGCGGAGAGCATCTGAATCAATAAACCCATAGCGGTTGCCCACATTAAGAGCCATAGCAGCGAATACCCAGCGATGGCACCAGCTTGTAAATCTCCTTCTAGATTTCCCGGATCCAAGTAGAGATGGCAATGGAGACCGCAGCCCGCGGGCTAGGCCCAAATAGCCCATATAGGAGCGGGTTTGGACAGAAAATTAAGTGTCCATAGCTGAGCGGGCCTCGCGGGTCAAACCGCACGGGTGGGCGGGCTTGGCGGTCTGACCCGGACCGGGCTTGCGGACAAAGCACATGCAAGAGTATTCTTCAGAACCGAGAGCCACTGATCTGGATCGATTCGCTGCTGTGGGAAATTCTCTGGCTGACGCTTCCGGCGAGGTTATCAGAAAGTATTTCCTGAAGAAATTCGACATTGTCGATAAAGATGATATGAGTAAGTCCCTTTGGGTAATTTATTATGATATACAATAGAGCTCAGCTTAGCCTGGTGACCTATTAGAATTTTGATATGGGAATCAAGTAAGAGATTGGGAGTGAATTGATGAGTTAACTAAGTGTTAGGCGAACTTATTGCAATTTCTCAGTCCGCAAAGATAGTGATTGTTAAGCAATGAACTGGCGGAAGTCATTTTCGGGTGCTTAACCAGCTCCGCACCAAGTTCAGGATCATACTATGTTTGGTAGATAACCTATGAACAGCCTTAAACACTCAAGTACCTCGTCGGCAAAAGTATCTTGAACTTCTCACTCATTTTACTTTCTGAGAATTCAACGTATGTTTGTGTTTCACTGATTTGGGTCATGTGTAGGTCCTGTTACAATCGCTGATCAAATGGCTGAAGAGGCGATGGTAACTGAGTGAAACCAGCGTTACTTTTGTAGTCAGCTTCTCAAGGAACAAGCTAAAAAGATACGTTTCAAGAAGGCAAGTACCATTCTCATGATTATACTCTTCGATCTCACTTTTTTCTCTTCTCATATTTTGACTGTCCAGATACACCACTAGCCCTCATCTTTTCAGTGCAGAGGCAGAAAAGGCATATTTTCGAGTTAGAGACAAGGTCCTTATCTATTTCTCTATGGAATATAATTAAATTAGGATTGTTTCTCGGTTTAGCATAATACTGCCAAATGAAAGCTTCTTATGAGAATTTGAAGTTCTGCAGAATAACACATCTCACAATAATCAGTATCTCAACTGAGTTTCTTATCTAGTTGATTTTCGTATGGATTCCCCTGACTCCCTTTTATATTCTGCTCTTTATTTTAATGTTGGTCACGAGTGAATGGCTTTCCCTTCTGGCTTGTCAAATTTTGTTGTAACAGGTGAAGATGCCATTATACGGCTGTGATTGCTATGCTTACGCTCTCCTGGCTTCTGGATTTGTAGATCTTGTTATTGAATCCGGTCTAAAGGTAAAAGTTTTCCTTGAAAGTGCCTCATGAATCGATCTGTAATCGGACTTCTCTTGGTAATGGTAAGTGTTGCTTGCTCTTACTTATATGTTAGTTAATTAATATGCTAAGGTTAGGCCGTTAAGGAACCCCGATTATATGCATGTATATTCAATTTTTTAATTATTAAATAATTGATTGATTATTACCTTTATTAATATATGATTAATAAATTATTAATTATTGATTAACAATATAATGATTAATAACATAAAACCCTAAAATTCTATTTCTACGTGACTAAGTCTAAGTTTAACCTATTCTTCTTGGCTGCCACTAACAAGATTACGAGAGTAACAAACTAAAAACAATGGATTCAGAGATTGGAAATTATTTTCTTTCAATAGATTTTGAGTTTCAAGGAGTTGTTGATGCTGCAAACGCTGAACAAGATCATATCAATGATCTTGATGCATCTGCATCGCAGAAAAAACAATCTCGTAGAACAAGATTAATTGAATTGGAAGATGAATCAGATGATGATGACTTGAAGGAGAAAAAGAATCAGTCGGGTGATGTTGAAGATGATGATGGGAAAGGGATGGCATCTCAGTCGCATGAGAGAAACAAACAAAAAGGACATACCAATCATGATGGTAAAGAGACGTCAACTAAGCTGCAAAAGAAAAAACAAAAGGCGGCTGATTTTGAAGATGATTTAGGTGACAATGACAAAGGAAGGTCATCGGATCAGAAACAGAAAAGGCAGTACTCAGCTGTGTGGCAAGATTTTGTAGTGATAACTAAGAAAGATGGCTCGCAGAAATCACAATGCAAGCATTGCAAGGTAGAATATGCATATGACTCCCATAAGAATGGGACTAATTGCATGAGATGCCATCTACAAAAGTGTAATCTTATGATTAAGAATGGTGATGTGCGTCAAATGATGATCAATACAGAAGCAAAACTTCAAGCAAGAAAGATTGATCACTCTATTTTTCGTGAGATGTTAACGAAATGTATCATTCAACATGATTTACCATTTGCATATGTTGAATATGAGAGAGTTAGAGCACTTTGGAAGTACTTGAATGCAGATGTGAAGTTTATCAGCCGTAACACAGCCGCAGCAGATGTTTACAGGTTCTATCAGAGTGAGACAGCTAATTTAAAAAGAGAACTAGTTACTCTTCCTGGAAGGATTAGTTTCACCTCTGATTTGTGGACGGCAATCACACATGAAGGTTACATGTGTTTGACAGCACACTACATCGACAGAGATTGGAAATTAAAAAATAAGATTTTGGCGTTTTGTGCTCTACCACCTCCACATACAGGTTTTCTCTTAGCAATGAAACTTCTTGATTCATGGAAAGAATGGGGTATTGATAAAAAAAGTATTTTCGATTACACTGGACAATGCTACAAACAATGATTCTATGCAAGATATTCTGAAATCTCAGCTTAATTTGAGGGATGATTTGTTGTGTGGAGGAGAATTTTTTCACGTAAGATGTTCAGCACATATTTTGAATCTTATTGTTCAAGATGGACTCAAAGTAATTGGGGATTCATTGCATAAAATCAGAGAGAGTATCAAGTTTGTCCAAGCATCTGAATCTCGTGAAATTATTTTTGCTAAATGTGTTGAAGCGGTTCGTATTAACATGAAAGCTGGGTTGTTGTTGGATGTGCCAACACGGTGGAATTCAACATATAAAATGATTGATATAGCTTTGAAGTATCAAGCAGCTTTTGGTCATCTTAAAATTCTTGATGGAAAGAATTACAGATTTCACCCAAGTGAGGATGAATGGAGAAGATTGCATGAGATGAGCGATTTCTTGAAGCCGTTTGATGAGATTACTCGTCTTATATCAGGTTCGACATATCCTACTTCTAATTTATATTTCATGCAAGTCTGGAAGATTCAAAATTGGCTGACATTGCATGAAACAAGTAGAGATGATGTTGTTAGAAGAATGGTTATGCCAATGAAGGAGAAGTTTCAAAAATATTGGGAAGAAGTTAGTGATATTTTTGCTATGGCTACAGTCTTTGATCCACGTTTGAAGCTCACACTTGCAGAATATTGTTTTAGTAAACTTGATAAGAATTCTTCCCAACGAAAGGTGGAACATTTACGTGGTAAATTGATCACTTTGTTTGGTGCTTATGAGAATAAAGAAAAATCGGCATCTTCTTCTCTAAAAACATGTGAAGTGGCCCAAGAGAACGGCAATGAAGAATAACAAAGTGGAAACTTCAATAATTATGATGTGAGTTTGACAGCTTGTTTTGAATCCTTTAATTAGTTTTTTATATATATTTACTAAAATTGCTTTTAAATATTGCAGGATTTTTTTTCATTCCGTAAAGCAAATGTTGTTGTTAGTGGGAAATCTTCATTGGAGATGTACCTTGAAGAACCTCCACTAGACATGCAGGCTTATGCGAGTTTGGATATCCTGAAATATTGGAAAGATAATTCAAAAAGATTTGGTGCATTAGCTTCAATGGCGTGTGACCTTCTTAGCATACCTATCACAACAGTTGCTTCAGAGTCGTCTTTCAGCATTGGTGCTCGGGTCTTAAACAAATACAGAAGTCGTCTACTGCCCAAAAACGTTCAAGCATTGATTTGTAGTCGAAATTGGTTAAAGGGGTTTGAAGCTTTTGAAAATGGTAATAAAACAAGTTGTTATAGTTAATTTAACTATCTTGTTTCATGGTGTTATCTAACTCGGTTTATGTCACATATGTAGAGGCCGATGAAGAATTTGATGCTGAAGATGAGACAATATCATCTTTTGAATCTCTTATCGAGGAAGAAGAATAGAAGATGAAAGTTCATACATCAGTTTTTTGTTTTTAATATTTCAGATTTAGTTAAATTATTATGTTTTTTGGTGTTACGATGTTCTTTTCTTGTTTACTGGACTTCATTATTGACATTACAGTTTAATTATTTTTCAATTTATATTTACTTATTGAGTTAGTGATCTTGTGTTATATTTGATTTGTTAAAGTTAGACTGAGTTTGAATGTTGCAACTGCTGTATATAGAATGTTGCAGGTTTGCAGGTTTTATTAAACAATAATTGTCAAAAAAGAAACGGTGAAACAAAAGTAAGATTCACAAAGTATGCTTCTTTGCTCTCTCTTCATCTATCATTTGTCAAAATTGGGGATTTCCTTATTCTTCATTTTTTCTTGGAACTAGTCGCTGAAAGGATAAGAAGGCATTTGTGGTAGTTAGTGGTAATTACAAGGCTATTAAAATATAAACGTGACTGCTTTAGTTGTCTAGTTTCTCTCTAGCCCGCGGGCCAACCCGCAAAGTGATCGGATTAGGCGGGTCGGGCCTGGACAACAAATTTTTATCCGCAACCCGCAACGGGTCAATCCGCATGGTCTAACATGTAAATGAGACCGCTGCAGGCCTGTCCACCTGGACGCGGGTCAGCCCGTATGACATCCCTAGATCCAAGAACGCTATACTCATAAGGAAACCTGGGCCAGTGAACAGCCATAATTTCCGCCACGAGAAAGGAGGTGCGGTGGCATCTCCGCCAGATTCGAAATCCACGATCACGATCTTATCTCGAGATTCGAAGGCGGCCTCGGATTGGGATTCTTCCTCGTCGGCATTCGAGGGAAGAGATTGGGGAGGAAGAAGACGGTCAGCTTCCTCCACTTCCTCGTCGACCTTGACGTCATTTTCCATAACCTAATTGAGAAGAAGAATAGGAATATTCCGTGCGAGTCGGATCGGAAATTCTCCCGGCGGAGTGAAATGGAAGAGCAGTGGAGGTGACAGGTGAACTGACCACTCAGGCATCCTTACGTTTCCTTTGGTTATGTCACTCTTTTAAAATTAAAAGCATTTTTTTCTTATCTTTTCCAAATCAATTTATATTATTATTATTATTATTACTATTACTATTGGTTAATGAAACGATTAATTAAAGATTATTGTTGTTGGAAGGAAATATTAAAAAAATTATAATTTATGTGTGAAATTGGAATTCACTACCCCATAATATTAAAAAATATATTAAAATCATTAAATTAAGTTGATAAAAAAAATTTAGAAATTACTGTTTTTTGAAATTTTTACTGAATGTAAACGAATAATTATACAATAATTTAACAGTTGAAAGCAAAATCAGAAAACAAAACCGATGATTTTCATGAAAAGTAAATTAGAAAATAAGGAAACAACACCCACAAATACTGGTCACTGGATGGTGCGTCGGGGTTTGGATCCTCTTTGTCAGATTTTTTTATAGGATGGTCGAGTTCGTACCGGTCCGGACGAATTTGGAGCTTATGGGTTGTCAAAGCGTCTCATACCTTTGTCTTTCCATTGGACAATGATTTAAGTTTCACCTGTAACCTGTTGAAGATAACAACACTTGTGCATGTTTCGACCTTAGTACGAGAGGGTACAAATCAATTTGTCTTTTATAATTTATTGTTGATTTCACGTATTTAGAAGGAATTAAACTTAACAAGGAGTACCAAGATGTTTAGCTACATGCTCAGTTGCTTAAGCTACCGGCTAAAATCAAAGTTATATGTCTATCATAGTGTCTGGTTGTCTGCTCATCCCTATTAGACCACTCATTAGATAACATGGCAGCACTTGGCCTAATTTGCTCATTAACCACTTATCTCCCTAATCTCACGTTCTCTATATAACTTGGCACGATTTAATGGGTTGCCCAAAAGGTGACCTTAATTATTCAACTGTCCTAGTTCGTAACCACTCAACCACTATTAGCACTATTTCTAGATAACATGGCGAGATGAGTAGTATGTTTTTTTGTTGTTGTTGCGAATAAGATCAGTAGTATGTTTTAGGACATGAGGTATTTATTACTCTAATTACACGTAATACTAAGAAATTCGCCTAATCCTAAGAGCAAATATTTATTCCTAATAAACATTTAAGAAGAATATAATTTTAATTTTTTTTATATGTTTTAATCTTAAGAACAAATATTTATTCCTAAAAACAATTAAGAAGAATATAATTTTAAAATATTTTAAAATATTTTAAATATTCATCTTAAAAGATTCTCTTAAAAGGACATGTATGAAATCTTCTTTTCAAAACTACTTTAAATTTTTCTTTTTAAAATTTATTTGTAACATATATTTTTATAATATATGCTTTTCAAAGTATATTTTAAAAATATGATCTTCAACATATGTTCTATTTCAAATTAAAATTGTGTTGTCTTAAAAGAAAAATAATTAAAAGTGTATCTCAAAAAACAACTTTTAAGAACCTTTTACAAACCTAGAATATGTATTATATTAATACTATTATATTTTTTTGGTAATTTTGGAAGAAGAAAGTAAATTGTAATATAAATTTAGTATTAAATCATCTAAAATCTCAAATATATCGGTGTCATTATGTATTTTCATTAAATTATGCTTAAATTTGTCAGATTTTCTTAAGAAAGTGATTTTGGACTCATTCATGAATGTCGGATTCTACTACAATTGTCAAAAGGATATAACCATATATAAAGAAATAAACAAGTATATAAATAAATAAAAAAACCCAACCACGATCAACTAGTTCATTTGGTTCAATCGATCATGGTCAATCGATTCACAGGTTTTTGACGGTTTTTAATGGTTTTTTATTCGATGTAAGAAAATTTGAATTTGATTGAAACCCAACCCGGCTACATAACCGGTTCATAATATATTAGATATGGCATTTTTAAATACTGGAGTTATAGAGGGTCGCAATGTGTTTAAACTTAAGGATCTTTCCGAGATGCACCAAAACACTGTTGTAGTGATCTATCCCCGTGATCCCACGGGCCAGTGCAAAAAACCTTGTGTTTATGCGTGTACCTTTCTCGGTTGTAAATGCTATTGTTAATCTTTTATGTATTCGAATCTTGGGATAAATAAAAATTAACAATGTATTTAGATCTTTGGATATATAAATTTTAAAAATATATTTATTAGTTGAAATCATGTGAACATATCTGAGATTCATAACATATATAACATATGTTTAGAGTTCGAATCCAACACTCCATAATATTAATAAGTATAATAAAACCAACGACAAAAAAAAGAAATATTTATTAATGACTTCAAACTTTTAAACTTGAGTCAATATCTGTGAAAAAACAATCTGGATGCTTTTCTGAATTTTGGAATCGAATAAATCTTTTTCTCTCTCACACTCAAACACCTCGCAAAGAAAGATGAAGAACACAATTTCAAACTGTACACTAAAAGTTAGGACTTTGGGAATCAAAATGTGTCGTACCCTAGAAAATTACTCTCATACTCCACTAGATCAATACTAGTTTTTTCACAGATATTGTTTTCAGCTCCAATAACCATTATCACTTAAAACCTTAACCAGCCTAATTCTCTGTTATTAGTTGGTTCATTCAATAACCTCTCAACCCCGAATAATCATATTAATCAATATGGAATAGAACCAAACCAATACAAATTATACCTTGGTTTGTTCTCCCCTTCATACTTCATCCCACAATCGAACTTATCAACTATCAATAAACCTTTGAACGTTTTATGGAATTTAAAGTATCTCCACTAATAAATACTTAATAGATATATCAACTATAAAAAAAAGTATCTTAAATTAAATACTTTAAAAATTAAAACATTAAAAGTATTTATATTAAAACATTAATATTTATTAGTTTAAAATTTCATTTTAAGTCTATCAATGTAGATGCTCTTAGAAACCTACACCAGTAAAGTTTTGGTTCTTCAAAGTTTTCACTTGTATGAACCTTCGAAACATGCACCAGTCAACTGTTAATCATGTCCTTTATGAAATATAACTTCACAGATATGTGGTTGGTCCTCTCATAGTTGTTATTATTATTTGACAATGTTAAAGCATTTTGAGCGTCACAAAATATTTCAATACACCTCTGTTTATAACCAAATTATTGAACGAAACCTCTGAGCCTAGAAGCTTCGTTTGCAACGTGTGTCGGTGAAATGTGTTATGATTATGTGGCTGAGAGAGAAAATGAAGTCTAGTTCCAGATATCGCATACATGAGACTTGTTAACAATAAAGAACTGGCCTCAAGGGAAATTTTCTCCACCTGACTTTCAGTACTTGCAACAGTCAGTTTATAATGCAATCCACTAGGCATTTTGTACAGCCATTGCTTATTCCATTATGAAAGCTTTTAACAAATTTCCATCACTTTCTCTCCCTCTCTCTCTCTCTCTCTCTCTCTCTCTCTCTCTCTCTCTTATGAAATCAATACCAAGAGTCCTCTTTGAAGCTACAAGATCTTTCATCACAAACATATAGTTTAGCTGCTTCTTCAAACTGTTTATCACTTTAAGATCTTCGGCGGCAACTAACTGATACGAGATATGGTTTTATGTAGAACCACTAAGATAGTCTTAAGAAATTTCTAGATTAAGTTTTAGCTGTTTTGCATTAGGTGTTGGTGTTTTTCGTTTTCTACGTTAGGTTAATGATTTAATTTTACGTATGCTTATATATGTCTTTTCTATTCAATGAGAACCGAACTTCGAAAAATTGCAGTTTCTTTGTTAAATATCATCTCGGAGTTTAAAAAAAAAACTCTTATTTCCAACGTCAAAACCACCACCAACAAAATTTCCTCTCGCCAACTATCCACATGTTATTCGCTCAACTATGCCTGCGATTAAAACCAGAACTAAATTTTCCAAACCGAACTGAACCGAAGATTTTTATTTTTGGTTATCAGTTCAGTTCAGCATTTTCGAACCATTCAGTTTTTGGTTTTTGTGAGGTATACGCATTTGGGTATCCATTTAGATGATTCAGATATTTGGGTTTTTGGATTTATGAGTATAGATTTCGCTTGAATATTTTTATATTTGGATGAAATTCGGTTCATTTTTATCCGGGTTCAGATATCCAAAATATAAATATATATAGATATATAGAAAATAAAAATAATAAATTTGAATAAAATTTGTCTAAATTTTGAAATTATAACTAAATATTTTCTAATATTTCAGTTTTTGTGGCATTTTAACTATTTTGATTTTAAAATAACTGTTAACTTCAGATTTATAATTATAATTTTTGATAATAGATTTATTTTAAGCCAAAATATAATTAATATATTTAAAAAATGATTGTATTTCAGATATTTTAAATACAGATTCGATTCTTGCAGTTCAGTTTAGATTTGGTACCATTTTTTGAGTCTGGTTTAGTTCAGATTTTTTTTGGTTCAGATATTTTACTTACCAACCCTAATGAAAACCCTTAACTTGTTCTGTTTCCTCTTTCGATCCCTTCGTCGACTGAAATTTAGAAACTCGTCGTCTGGAGTATTTTCATCATCTTAACAAAGCTTTTTCGTGTAATTTAATGTAAGGCTATGTTGAGCTGCTCTTGTTTCCACTTTCTTTGTCATTGAATTGCCAACAAGTTGTCGCTACTGCAACTTTTTTCTTTATACATTCGATACACAATTGGGTATATAGCTTATTATTTTTCTAAATTATATTGTAATTTGTTGGGCCATTTGATTAAAATCTACATATCATTGTAATAGTATGTTTACAATAGTAAAGACAAAAACGTTCAAAATATTTTTTCTCTTTCTTATTCACCTAATTATTACAATACCATTATTATCCATCTAGTTGTTTTTTTTTACCTTACTCATAATTCCATATTTATTATAATAGTTTTACTATATAGGAAATGGGCATATTCGATTTTGCCATCTTGAAGCCATAAGTCCAATTTACATTTATAAGCCCATTCAGTCCTTCTAAGAGCCCATTTACGCTTCACAGAGAAACCAAACCAAACCAAACGAAAAGCTTTGTTCTTTTCTTCCTCGTTCTTTGTATAAACCCTTTTGACGAACAAAGACGAAGAAGACGAAGAAGAAGTAAAAGCAAAGATGTTCAGGAACCAGTACGACACAGATGTTACTACATGGAGTCCCACAGGTCGTCTTTTCCAAGTAGAGTACGCCATGGAAGCCGTGAAGCAAGGCTCCGCTGCAATCGGACTCAGATCTCGCTCGCATGTCGTCCTTGCCTGTGTCAATAAAGCCCAATCGGAGCTCTCTTCTCATCAAAGGAAGATCTTCAAAGTCGATGACCATATCGGTGTTGCCATAGCTGGTCTCACCGCCGATGGCCGTGTTCTCTCTCGTTACATGAGATCTGAATCGATCAATCACTCTTTCACATATGAGTCTCCTCTTCCCGTTGGCCGGCTCGTCGTTCGTCTTGCTGATAAGGCCCAGGTTACTTGTTCACTCCTCTCGCCGCTTCCAATTTCGTTAATTATACTTGATTCTAGTGACCTGAGCTCGAAGCCTTGTGAAACTGAAGTTTATGTTTTTTTTTTCGCTAAGCAATGTGGTCAAATATGTATGTGATATGCAAAGTAGTGATCTTTTTGCGACGAAGTTGTGAATTAGAGCCTCATATATCAAATCTTGTACTTTTAACGAAACTCTGGTTTCATTCATCGTTGAACTCATTTGCTGGTCTTTTATTGACCCTCCTTGAGCAGGTATGTACCCAACGGTCATGGAAACGGCCTTATGGTGTGGGTTTGCTGGTAGGTGGACTGGACGAGTCAGGTGCCCACCTCTACTACAACTGCCCGAGCGGAAACTACTTTGAATATCAAGCATTTGCTATCGGGTCTCGTTCACAAGCTGCGAAAACTTATCTAGAACGAAGATTCGAAAGCTTCAAAGAGTCATCAAGAGAAGATCTGATCAAAGATGCTATTTTGGCCATAAGGGAAACTTTGCAAGGGGAAACATTGAAGAGCTCGCTCTGCACCGTTTCTGTTCTAGGAGTCAATGAACCGTTCCATTTCTTGGATCAGGAAAGCATACAGAAGGTGATTGATACGTTTGACAAGGTTCCCGAGGAAGAAGAGGATGCTGGTGAGGGTGAGGCCGAGGCTGAAGCTGAAGCTGCTGCCGCACCTGCGGAACAAGGTGGTTCAGGTGATCAAGATTTTGCACCTATGGAAATGTGAGCAAGTGAGAGTGTTAAGAGTTGGATCTACAATTGACTTTGGCATATAAACACAACGTCTTGGGTTATTATAACTTTCTCGTGGTTAGCTCTTTGGTGTCAAAGTTCCAAGTTGATTTAAAAAGTATGTTGGTTTTTCACTCTCGCGTAAAATCTTTCTTTTTCGTTTACAGTTCGCTTTGAGACTACAGTTTTCAGTTAGTTACGATCCAATAACATCTTTAAATAGATTTTACAAACCGGTAAATACTTGAAGAACCACTCCCAAACACTGATTTTTGATCAACTTACTAAGGTATTTATATGGCCTGTATCGACTATTAGCAAGCCAGTAAGTGTTTCCCTTCATACTGTGGTATGAACCAGTCAGTAGTCACACCAACAACACGGCATGAGTAGATGTAAAGTCATAGATTTCGTAATCTCTTTGAAATGCAATATGATAAAATTGACTCATCCTCAAGATTTTGGAACAGGAAAAGAGCAAATAAATCGAGTTTTCTTGTAGGAATCTGTAGGTTGGATTCACTTAGTTTCCCCTGAATCCGGATTCCAAACCAAAGTCTATTGTCCTTGGTGGTGCATAGCAGTGAAAGATGTTGCGTATATTAACTTCTTCCGAATAATCAGAAAGAGGATCTTTTAGGCTAAATTGACTTGTCACAGCAACTTCGTAGTCGCCCACAAAATAAACCCTAAAATTGATCAACATGATAGCCAGAGGTTGCCTTTGAGCATTGGCAAAGTGCTTCCTCGCAAATCTCCCATCTTTGACAAGAGCGTTCCATCCTTTTGATGTAGATCGCAATCGCGCCAGAGACACCTATTCATCGTCTCGAAAGCGACTGTAGTTTAGAAGTTTATGGTTGAATAATTCAGAAAACGAGCGAGCAAGAGATAAAGAAAAAAGAGAGCAACAACGAGACGTAGAGAGTTCCGTGTTAGACAAGGATAATCTTTAGGTTTTGAAGGGCCGTCTCCGAACAGCGACTTTATGGACACTTATGACTGGTCTTAATCATTATTTACTAGATGAATATCCATGCATAGCACTGTTTTTGTATTTCAAATATTTGCGTGTATCACCTCTATTTATTTTCACTACCCTACATCTCTTAAAATGTCTCTACGTTATTACTTTAGTTTATACACCATTGAGGCCTATCCAATATTTAAACGCACATGATAACAACAATTTACGGCTTGCGTGATTTGAATCAGGAAAATATTGTTCCCATTTAAAATGGTATATGTAGTTTACTCTTTGTGATGATGTGATCCTGACTAAGGACAGACGCACAAGCAATCAGCAGCCAAAACTATAGACTATCACGAACGTTATTATTATCCCTTTTGGTATTCAATAAGTGGCTAAGTGGTCCAATGTGTGCTCTTTTTCTCTGTTTTTAGGTTTGTCCTATTGGGTTTACCAAATATAGGTTTTTAATGAGACCATTGACCCACTTCTTATCCAGCCCATTTATTGAATCCAGGCCCAGCCTTCCTCCTCCTTTGTCATCAAAAGTTAGGAAGTAAATGTTAGTTGGGGAGTTGAATGTGCTTGCATGTTCTTGGAAGTTGTTCCAACCATGTAAACTTTGCCCCTTTTTCTTTCTATAAGTAGTAGCTCATTCTCTCATTTGTACTCATCAAAGATTTTAATGAAAGTTTATACTACTTCTAAATTTTTGATCACTTGTTGGTGTGTAATATCCAACTTCTCTTAAGCCCCTTAGGTGTGACATATCCTAAGCTTGTTTAAGAAACTCTTGTGTTCCTTTGGTGCGTCATATCCAAAGAACACAAGTCCGGTGAATCAAAGGCTTTCCGCAACCTTTGTGTGACCTATCGCTCCACATCCCTTGACAACTTGAGCTCACGCTCGTTGTGCAAGGCTTATCCCTCTCCGAAACTTCCTTGTGTGCCGATTTTGGGTCGAGTCCTTCCGAGGATCACATCATTTGGTATCAGAGCAACACACAAGCTAAGTTTTCTTTTCACTTCTTTTCTTTTAATTTTCGTTTTATTTTTTAAAAAATTGTTTTAATTTTTTTAAGATCTGTCTCATGTCTATATTTTAGTTCATTCCAAAGAACTTTTGACTGGCTGTTTTTATGTTTTCTTTTCAGGAATGATGCTTGATCCAGATAAAATTGCAGAAAACATCACAACCAGATTTGAGCAATGGACGAAATCTTTTGTTGCCGATTTTACCAAGGAAATGAAGGAAGCACTTAAGGACGTGATAAAGAACCATCCTAAGAAATCAACCAAACGTCCATCCAAAGCTAAGGAAACACATCAGGAGCTTATGGAATTTGGAGAACCCAAGTATGATAACTATGATGGAAATGATCTCTTGATCAAAGATGAACCAACCATTCCCTCTTTCCTTTGTGAAAATCGCAATAAGCATTGTAAGGAATTTGGTGTGATTAATAATTTGTCTAACTTGTTTGTTCTTGTTACTCCTGATGAAAAAAATGATTTAGTTTGGAAAATATGAAAGAATTTTGTGTTTTAAAATCTGTTTTTGATAACATATTTCAGTCATTTAAAAAATCTGATTTTGAGAAATTGTCTAGGCATAAAGATTTTATGTTTGATGAAGTGTGTGACTCCAATTTTGCTTTGAGTTTTGATTTGTTTCATAAAATGTTTGGAAAAGAATTAGATGGAACCAACAAAGATTTTGTTGAACGTTTTTCTAAGTTGGCACATTTCAATCTTTTCGCTAGCAATAATACATCTTTGCATACTTTGTCTTTAAAAGGAATTTTCTGTGATTATAAGTGCCCAGATGCTAAATTAGTCAAAAATCTCAAATACCTTTTTAGCCTTGATTACACATATATAATTCGCTTGTTCTTGTCAAAAGAGTCAAATGCAGGTTTTAAGGCTGCAAGGAAACGCCAAAGAGGAACTCTAAAGAGAGAGGAAGACAAAAGGTTCAAGCCACCTGATTTGGACCAGGATACACGTCAAGACATCAGCCTCTTCATCCTGATCAAACAAGCACCACCAGAAGATCATTCGGATTTGAGGTCAAATCCTCTTCAAGAGGGAAGGGATGATGTGATCCTGACCAAGGACAGACGCACAAGCAACCAGCAGCCAAAACCATGGACTATCACAAACGTCCTTATCATCTCTTTTGGTATTCAATAAGTGGCTAAGTGGTCCAATGTGTGCTCTTTTTCCCTGTCTTTGGGTTTGTCCCATTGGGTTTACCAAAGATAGGTTTTTAATGAGGCCATTGACCCACTTCTTATCCAGCCCATTTATTGAATCCAGGTTCAGCCTTCCTCCTCCCTTTGTCATCAAAAGTTAGGAAGTAGTTGTTAGTTGAGGAGTTGGGAGTTATATCATTAATGCATTTATTTCTCGGCTTTTTCATGTGCTTACATGTTCTTGGAAGTTGTTCCAAGCATGCAAGCCTTGCCCCTTTTTCTTTCTATAAGTAGTAGCTTATTCTCTCATTTGTACTCATCAAAGATTTTAATGAAAGTTTCTACTACTAAATTTTTGATCATTTGTTGGTGTGTAATATCCAACTTCTCTTAAGCCTCTTAGGTGTGTCATATCCTAAACTTGTTTAAGAAACCCTTGTGTTCCTTTGGTGTGTCATATCCAAAGAACACAAGTCCGGTGAATCAAAGGCCTTCCGTAACCTTTGTGTGACCCATCGCTCCACATCCCTTGACAATTTGAGCTCACGCTCATTGTGCAAGGCTTATCCCTCTCCGAAACTTCCTTGTGTACCGATTTTGGGTTGAGTCCTTCCGAAAATCACATCATGTGATCACTTGGGTCACCAAAGCGACTCGTTGTTTAGAAATGAGAAATCTGTTGACACAGTTGTCATAAGCAAAGACCTCATTACTACTAATGTCAAAAGCCACGTCCAAGCTTTAACCAATGCATTAGGCAATGTTTCAGGTTCAGATTCTGACTGTGCATTGTCAATCAAAGGTTTTCAGCAAGTCGAAGTCTTTGACGCAAATGCTCCAGCCACAACGAATGTCTCAAAACCGGTCACAAGAGTGGTCCCTCCAACTAGTTCAGAGACAGGATAAAAGATGACTTAACTGTCCGTGATCCACCAACAGGAACCGTGGTCACTGAAAGTACTGACTTTGTGTCTATTCAAATTACTTCTGAAACTACAGCCACGGAAGAGGTTGTTCCTTTCTCTCTTAAGAGTGCTATACTAGTTCATCACCTCCAGTTGCTACTTTTACAGCTCATCAGTCTGATTTTTTAAAAAACAAATCATTAATTCATATTTAAAATCCTCATCAGTGAAGTATGACTCAGAATTTCTTGTCCTATTCGACTGCTCTTGCTCCACTCCACGGCCCTTCAAGTTTGTAACGAGCCAAGCAAACAATCAAAACTCTATACGTACCACCATAGTGTCAAATTTGTCACCCTTTTGAATACTTGTGACTGGTCTTAATCGTTAACTATTATAAATAGCAGAAAACCAAAGAGAGGAAAATAAGAAGGATGAATGCAACTCGTTTCTCTTTTCAGCATTATTGGGTAAGGATATGATAAATCCATTGCTTGCTCGGAATAAAAGGCAAAACCAAAAGATAATATCTCTCTTGACTCTACAGAGAATCAATCCTGTCTTGAAAGGATTTAACAAAAAAAAAAAAAAAACAACCTGAGACGGCTGAATCAGTAATGAGTAGTCGGAACCCTGGTGGTAGTTTTTTCCGGTAAGACATTGTCAGGAAGAATCAACTCGGCTGGAGTTTCACGAACAATCCCAAGCATTGAATCATAATCCTCATCCTTGCGTGCATACTTCTTCCTAAGCGCTCTCTCAACCTCGATCTCATCAAATGACTTTGAATTCTCTGCGGCGTGAATATGTGCGAGATTGATGTAGTTCTCTGCTGACTTTGAGATATATGCTATCTCTTCATCTGTTAACTTTCTCATGAACTTTGCTGGGTTTCCTCCCCAAACCTGCCATATGAATTGATAACTTGTAGATATGTCATTGTGAATAATATATTATAAAGTTAAATGTTGAAGAAAGTAGTTCATAGCAACATAAGAAATCCGTTTAATTCTTAATCGAACAGATTGAAACCACAAGAACCCTCTATTACTCCACTCACCCTTGTTTCAGATACAAAGGTGGTTTCCAGATTTAGACAAATGAAATACAATTAGTAGGCAAAGCATTTCAGTAAGCAACAGTGTATCAACCAAATTGTTATGCAAAGACACAGGGAGTCTTCTTGAAGCAGCTAGAGGTCTACTCTAACTAGCTAAGGAATGAATGTAGCAGATTATTGCTACTGTTTCTTGGTTAGCTAGCACTTAGAGAGGGCTGAGTTTATTGTGATGGTTTGGGGACTTTTAGGCTTAGGACAGCTTCTGGATTCTCGATAACAAACCTAGGCTTTCTATCTTTCTTTCTTGTTACCGTTGATTCTCTGGTCGTATTTCAATTTAGAGAGAGACAAAGCAGATTTTCGGTGCCAGTCTTATAACAAAGGCAGTAGACAGTAAACCACAAAAAAAAGTGAACAGAAAGAAACCTCTCCCGAAGGGATTCGCGTGTTCTCTTTCACAAGAGAACCAGCAGCAACCATGGCATGTTTCTCAACCACCACACCATCGAGTAGTGTAGCTCCCATGCCAACAAAGGCCTCATCCTCAACAGTACACCCATGTATGACGGCACTATGACCTGCTCGGTTTCATTTTAAAGACAATATTTTAAGTAACAATAATGCAACACAACAAAGCATAAGACAGATATTCTAAAGCTGATAAATAACTTTTTTAACTTTACCTACTGTGACATTGTCCCCAATTGTAGTAGGGAAAACCTTCCCACCTAGGTTGGTTTTTGCAACATGTACAAGAGAATTGTCTTGGATATTCGTCCCGGATCCAACACTGATGTTATTCACATCACCTGCACAAGTCAAAACCCCATATCAATATACAATGACGTTTCACGACATTTCATCAACGGTACACTAAACCTAGGAGCAAGGATATCCGGTGCAAACCAACAAAGATGATCACGACCATAACCAATAACAGAGCGATATCGAGATTAAAAGGCAAATAGAACTTTTACAAGTTACAACTAAAAGAAGTCTTACCAAACGAAACTAACATGTTTGTACTATGATTCAATCAATCATCAGTTTACTTTTCCGTAACCCTAACAGTTGAGGCAATCAGAAGACTAAATTTGAGTAATGTGCACGAGTTTTCACAGTATAATGCTGCAAATTTGGTATTTCGTTTGCCAATAAATCTTGTTTGAAGTATTTAAAACTTACACCATCCCCATTTTTGGATTTGCAGGAGTAATAAGAATGGAACCAAACACCTTTAGTTAGTGAAAAAAATAAAAATCAAAAGCCTCACCTCGAAGAACACACCCATACCAAATAGACGAGCCTTTCCCGATCTGAACATCACCAATAACAGAGGCACTTGGAGCCACGAACACATCCTTATCAACCAATGGAGATTTATCAAACACATTCATCAACGTCCGATGCCTCGATACTGGAAACAAACAAACAAAAAATTACCGCGAAAATTTCCGTAAACTCAGGAGTGAAAACGAGACCAATCAGACCAGAAATTTCTCGAATCTGAGTGTTCAACCCAAACAAAAACACCGAGAATCAAAGCAATATCAACAGATATTTTTGCTGGTGAAGCCACAAATCAGAGATATGGATTGGATCTAGGGTTTCAATCTGGCTTACGGTGTTCTTCGAGGCGGTGGCTCCCTTGAAGAAGAGAACCGACGCGATCAAGAGCTTGGCCAGTCCCGCGGATCCAGTTACCCACAGTGTAAATTGCTCGTCCCAGGGTTCCCATTTTCGATTACCAGAGAGATACGTGAAGGGATGATTCTCTGAAATGAAGCAGAGGTTTATGGAGGCGTTTGGTGCTAAAAGTGAATTTTATTTTGTTGAACCAAACCGAATCGAGCTCAACCGAAGCGACATTAATCAATCTAAAATCGAACCAAATCTTATACCTGAACCGTACAGAACGGTTTAAACCAAATCAATCGAATCGGATTGGAAGAACTGAATACAAATGTTTTTTAAACCGAATCGCGTAAACCAAAATTTGTTATTTAAAATATAATAAAATATTTAAATAAAATGTGAAAGTAACGGTAGCATGGATTTTTCTACATTGTAATCGAAGGTTTGACATCCAGAGTTGGCAGATCTTTTAGACTCTTAGACTATCTACAGTATAAATTCATATCATCTTCAGTCTCTTAGACTATTTACAATAGTTTTAAATTAATTTCATTTTCAGATCTTTGAAATATCTACAATAGTTTATAAACTCAACACCTTTTTTATTTTAACATTCCATATCCTTTTTTCTTTCTTCTACATAATCATTCAACACATATTTCAATTTTAAATTCTAAAATAGTTTTATTTAATAAAATTCAACACCTTACCTCATTATTTATATTTGATATTTTTCTTTTCTTTTATAATTTAGATATATATAATATTAATAACAGTTATCAATTGAAATTAAACTAAAATAACTAAAAGCTACATAACTTTTGTGATAATTTTTTATTTTATTTTATGTTCTTAACTAAGTTTATCCAAACAATAAAAATAAATTAATTATTATTAAAATATTTAAAAGGATAACTAGTAGAATTGTGGATATTAAATAGATTATTGCTTTGATCCATAAAAATGTTTAAATTTTGAAAAGAGTTTATTAGAGAATAATGAACAAGAAGAAGATGTTTTTTATGTGTTCAAATCAAATGAACCAGATCTCTGTTTATAGACTACAAAAAACGATGAATATTGGTATAATTTTTTTTTAAAAAATAAGTTAATTTACTATAAAATAATTGATCTTAAATTATTAAAATAAGATATAATATATGTTTGGCTGATAAGCCAACATGTGTCTTTAATGATTCTCATTTATATTTTTCTAACATGTTAAATTTATTCAACTAAAATAAATTCATTTTTATCAACATGTTAATTTTATTCAACTGAAATGAATCCATCTCGTCATTTTTTTCTTTTTCAACAAGTTCATTGGATAACCCCATTATACATGGTCTAATTGTAAATTGTAGATTAGTATGCTAATCTTGCATAACCCTTCTCCCATGTCTTGTCTAATGTTAAATTAATGTGTTGGGTACTTAAGTTTATATACTGTCAATCATAATTTTGGATGGAACGACGACCAGGTCTCTTAGGGATTTAAGGTAGTCACTGCAGCATATTTCTATCTGGAATTGCTTAGTCATAACCAATAGTTTTGTTTAAGGAGGTTTATTAGATTAATGATTTGGTAGGATTTTTTTCAAACTTTTTTATTGTATATAATATTTGTAAAAAAATTTAAATCATTTATATAAATTCTTTTCAATCCTCTATTATTGAAAAATAAGAATTTTTTCGATAAAATCTATCAAATAAAATATGAAGGGATTTGAGAAATAATTTCTAGATAAAATTAATAAATAGAAATACCATATCTATAATTTTTTTAAAACTAATGAATATAAAATGATATTTTTTAGATTACATATACGAAACTTATCTTCTTAGTACTGTAATTATCAATCGTGTACAAAAATTTAAATTTCTACTTAAAATCTCCGATTGTAAAGTATTTCTAAATTTCCAGTTGGAATGACCCTAAAAAAAAACTAATTTTTCTGACCAAATAATTTACCAAAACCGAAGAGGGTAAAATAAAAGAGATCCTATTTTGAGTAATTTACTAATTTCAATTGAAAGGTATGGGCCGCGCGTAGTGTGCTTTTTGTATATTAATTAAAAAAAAATGTGAACTTTCCGTCTCCTCTTTCTCTCTTCCTCCTCGAAAAATCATTGCAGTTATCGTCGTCGTCCTCCTCCTCCTCGTCGGAATCGAAGCTAACAACGGCGACGGTTAACGACATCGGAGGAGTAGTGGTGGTGGTGGTGGCTCTATCTGCACATTCGAGGAGCTTTTTCAATTTCTCAATTCCGAGACGGTTTTTCGCTGAAATTTTAGCCATTCTTATTCCCGATTCTCGTCCACCTTCTCTCTGTCGTGCTTCCCCATGGATTTGTCGCTTTTGCTGGTACATACATCCTCTCTCTCTCTATCTCTCTCTCTCTCTCTCTCTCGTTTCTCGATGTTTTCGTTTTTTTTTTTAATTTACCTTTCTCGGGGTCATCACGATAATGCCGGAGAAGCCGGATCCATGCCCTTTTCATGATTTGCTTTTTCAAAATCCTTCTCTCCAATTTCTTCGTATCTATAGAAATTGAGAACTTCTTCGATTGAGCCGTTTCTCTCTTTATCTATTGATGAATTCGTATAATATTCGATTTATCTGAGACATTATCTTGTTCCTTTGTTGAAGCTCGTTCATTTTCCGTAAAGAAACTGGAAAATTTCTGGGGACAGACAAAAATCAGGTATAAACTAGGGTTTTAATTTGTATGATTGGGTCTTCATAGATTTACTGAAATCAGACTTTGTTAAGCAGAAGGTGATTTGTAGCAATGTCGTTCAAGAACATAGTGCGTGAGCTTAGGGGAATACGAAATGAGAGGAACAATAACCGTCACAGTAAGAAGGCCATTGGTAGGCGAGGAAGGTCGCACATTGCGCCAGAAGGATCTGCGTCTTCTTCTCCATCAACTGATGAAAGCTTAGATCAGAGCATTTGGGTTGATTTGCCTCCAGAGTTACTTCTTGACATAATCCATCGAATTGAGTCTGGTCAGACTTCGTGGCCGGCAAGGAGAGACGTTGTTGCTTGCGCCTCTGTTTGTAGGTCCTGGAGGGAGATGACTAAAGAAGTTGTTAAAGTTCCTGAGCTCTCTGGTTTGCTCACTTTTCCAATTTCCTTAAAACAGGTTATACTCTTTCAAAACACTCTTTTGAGACACTCTTATAATCATTGACGTGATGAAGTAAACAAACATTGGATTCTTATCTCAGCCTGGCCCTAGAGATGCTCCTATTCAATGTTTTATAAAACGGGAAAGAGCCACTGGAATATACCGTCTCTATCTCGGTTTAAGCCCTGGTAGTTTACTTTTCTTACCTCTGATAAATTGAGTTTGGAGTCTTGGGACTATCTATCATCTTAGTTTGTATAATTACAGCTCTTTCCGGCGACAAGAGTAAGCTCTTACTGTCGGCTAAGAAAGTCAGGAGGGCGACTGGTGCGGAGTTTATTGTATCGTTGTCGGGAAATGACTTCTCAAGAAGTAGCAGTAATTACATAGGGAAACTGAGGTACGTATGTCGATTTCTTCGCCTTGATTGTTTGATATCGCCATGCCATTTATAAGTTTTGTTGTTGTGTGGATAGATCTAATTTCCTGGGAACCAAGTTCACGGTCTATGAAAACCAACCACCTCCGGTTGATTCCAAAAGATCATCCAACCGGAAGCTCCCACCATCGATGCGTGCGTCTCCATGGGTATCATCATCTACTCATAGTTACAGCATAGCTTCAATCTTGTATGAGCTGAATGTCCTCAGAACCAGAGGTCCAAGAAGAATGCAATGTATCATGAACAGCATCCCAGTTTCGTCGATTCAAGAAGGGGGACAAGTTCATTCTCCGACCGAGTTCACAAACCAAGGAGAGAAGAAGAAACCGCTGATGGATTTCTGCTCGGGGAACCTAGGAGGAGAATCCATTGTAAAGGAACCATTAGTCCTGAAAAACAAGTCACCGAGATGGCACGAGCAGCTTCAGTGCTGGTGTCTTAACTTCAAAGGGCGAGTCACGGTCGCCTCGGTGAAAAACTTCCAGCTAGTGGCAGCTGCTGCAGAAGCAGGGAAGAACATGAACATCCCTGAAGAGGAGCAAGAGAGAGTGATATTGCAGTTTGGGAAGATAGGGAAAGACATTTTCACCATGGATTATTGTTATCCGATCTCTGCATTCCAAGCGTTTGCCATTTGTTTAAGCAGCTTTGACACGAAGCCTGTCTGCGAATGAATGAACCAAGAAACATATCGAATTATATTCTTCTGTTGCAGTTGTGTGGTTAATGAATGTACATACTTTTCCTTCTTGGAGCAAAACAATCAGATCTTTTTCCTTTCAACTTCATCTACTTAAATCATTTAATTAAAAAGCAATTAACGTTTGGTTTAGGCAAGGTATGTCTTAGTCTTTCTTTGGAAGCAAAGATTACCACAAATCTCAAAAGAAGATTTCCTTTATTACAAAACCCAATCCCAGTTTCTGTCTCTGTCTCTGTCTCATCTCAACAGTCAACATTACAAAAGATTAAAGATGAAAGCTTTTGTGAGAGGATTATTAGCAAGAGCTAATTATGAGATGCCAAAGATTCAGAGGAAGTGGGAATGGAAGGAATCGACTGGTTTTAGTGCCATTACTTCGTCTCCGCCGCCGGAGACAGGGTTGGAGAATCTGACGGTGGCGGATGTGCTGTTGACAAAAGATACTGACGGTGGAAAAGTTGACTCGTGGATCTCCTGCCGTACAAACGACACCGTTTTTGATGCCATTAAAAATGTTCGTTCACTAACTCCTTTTTTCTTCCGTTACTAGTAGCAGCTCCATCACGTTCATACGCATTAAGTGTTAGTGCATGTACAAGTTGGGGTGTTCAACGTATGGTAATTCCGAACCGAATCAAAATATACACTGGTTCTTATTTCTAATTATTTTTATTTCTATGAAAAACTTAAAATTATTATATTTTTCAAAGGAAAACTTACTCAAATGGAAAATCAAAACTATGCATTTTTTTTGGTCAAGCTCCAAAAACATAAAATTTGAATAAGATTTAACATAATAACATTTTATTCGGATTTAACCAAACAAAATTCAAAAAAATAAATGCGAACTATTATATATATATATATATATATATAATATTAGTTTTTTGTCAACATAGTTTTAGTTTGATAGTTATTCTTTACATCCAAAATAAAAATAATTCGAACTGAAGCCAAACTAAAACCCGAAGTAAACATCCGTAGACATGTACTGCATTGAATACACATGGGAACAATATTTTTAAAGAAATTTATATAGAAAACTATATATATATATTGATTTTATGAAATATATATATATATATGTGTGTATATATATATATATGTATCACAATCTTATTATTTAAAGATTTAAGCATGCTTAAGTTGCTTACATTAACAAGAACATGTAATAACGTATGGTGATTTGTGTTTTTGTTGCCATTGTATTACAATCCATATTTAATATCGCACAATGCAACAAAGAAAAAGTTGATCACAAATCTCGAACTAAAAACATCCAACACCGACTTATAACTACTTAAAATTAATATCGTGTAGCAATAAACTATTTTGTGTGTTTATTAGTGTTAGGCTCCGTTGCCTACTCCACGTTGTTTTGTGCGACAGACTGTATCCCCAACTAATAATAAGACGTGGTTAAAATCCCCATTCGGTGCAATATACTTATAATACAAAGACGTGTTTACATGCATATATATCTTGTTTATGTCATGCAAAATATTTTATTTTAGCAACAATATGTGATATATACTGTATATTCTGATCACAAATATAAAAATATATTCGATCGGACCAATGTGTTCGCATGAACAGCATTATATGCATATAGGCAATGCATATGTGTTTGTATTCCATGTCGTGCATACATCTATAGAAATACATGTCAATCGGTCCGATGTCTTGGATAAAGGGTCTCAATAACAAAACAATATATTTGCCTATATAACTGTTCTTTTTTAAAAAAAACGAAAAGCAGATGGCAAAGCATAACATTGGATCGTTGGTTGTGCTAAGACCAGGAGACGAGCAATATATCGCCGGAATTGTCACAGAGAGAGGTAGAAGCTTTCTTTAATCATGTTATTTTCCAACAAAAGTATCAAACATTAGTTTTTGACCACCCGGTATACAAAAAAAATAACATTAACCCCCAAAAATGTACTCATGTGATATAAACACAACTTCTTAGTTAGGGTTCTGTGATAATATATATGCTTAATCATGTCATCCGAGGAAAATAGTTATCGTATTTTAAACAGGAGATAAGTTATTTGTGAATAAATATATATCATATAACAGTCGGAGTTTAAAAGTTTTTTCTAGCGTCTACATGCAATATTTTATTTTATTTGATAATCTATATTGACTATTGGATTGTGAAACAGACTATATGAAAAAGATCATCGGGGCGGGAAGATCATCTAAGGTTACAAAAGTTGGAGAAGTTATGACGGATGAGGTCAAAATAAACAAAATATACTATTCTGAAGTAGTTCATATTTCGGAATTTTTTTATTTACCCAATTAATTTTATTAAAAATTTGTTTGGAATTACTTTGGTCAGAGCAAGTTGGTTACCGTTTCTTCTGGAACAAACATAATTAAAGCAATGCAGCTTATGTCAGGTAAACTATAATATATACATGTAAATCCTATTCATATTTTATGTAATCCAATATGTAAATAATGTTACTAAAATGATGTAGAGAATCATATAAGACATGTACCGGTGATTGACGGAAAGATAGTTGGGATGATCTCTCTAGTTGATGTCGTTAAAGCCATTGTAGATCATCAAAATGGAGAGCTCAAACGCTTGAATCAATTCATCAAAGGTGATTATTACTAGTTTACAATCCACATAAGGAAAAAGCGTAGCTTCTATAGTGCTATCAATATTTATGTAAATATTTATCAATAATTATCGAGCACCCGCGGTCATATAATTGTACATATAATCAAAACTAGTTTAGTACAAATTAAATTTCATCCTACGTACATTAAAATCATACACTGTGATTTAAACTAAAATCACATACACACTATATATATGAAATCACCCACTAAGATATATTTATTAGTGTCGCTCGGGCCTCCAATAGCCAAAAGACATATCTAATTAAATACAACTGAATAAAAGTGGAATCTGTCGGAATAAGACCGCACGCCAATAGAGAGGAATCGATGAAGTCAGACCATAGAGTAACCCTAGGAAAAAAGCCAACTTCGAGTTAGTTTAAGATGGAAGGTTAAACTTAACTAACGATTCATTAAAGACTTTTTACAGGACTGACATCTTCTTTGATTCTAAGTTGACTTTCTTCTTCTTCTTCTTCTTCCTCTTACGACATTGCATCTTCTTGAGTTGCCTTTTCCTTTTTTTCTTCTTCTGACTTTTTCTCTTCCTCGCTTGCATGACTTACTCAAGGTATCATTTTTCAACAGTATATATGATGCTTCTTTTATACCCATTTTGGGTTTTGTTTTCATATGGACGAAAAGGCTTCACACCAGCTCGTGAATGAGTGTCAATATGTTTCATTCTTGTGCCATTGTAACTTTAAGCATATATAATTCCAAATTGTTGAAGATACTCGTCTCTCATCCTCTGCACCTCTCCATCATTCTTTTATCATTTCTCAAGACCTTTGTATTCAATCCACCTTAACATTGGAAAATAATGGCATATGTTCATTGACATGTTCCAGAAAAACCTCATTTTGAAATCATCCAAGAACCTATTCTCTGATTATGGATGACTCACTTCTAAACAGCGAATCTAAACATGACGTGATCTTTGAGATTTTTAAAATAATAAATCTAATAACTTTAGATTTTTAAAAATTTAAACTATTTATTACAAATTTATAAACTAAATCAGATTTTAACATAGTTTAACAAAATCTTAATTGAAACACGATAATCTTTACAAAATTGAAATCATTAAAACTCTTTATAAATACACAAACCAGTAACACTTCCTAAATTTAAAATAATTTTTTTCCTTAACTTTATTTTCTTCCAATAAAGAAAGGCCAATGTGTGGACCGATATTCTTGCAAAAAAAAACTTATTGAAACCTTTTTGTATTGGGCCTCCTACTCTAATTAATTGAAATCAGTATTGCACCCAAAAGAAAAGAAAAAATCAATTATTTACCAAAATAACAAATTTAATTTTGGTTTGGTTCAAGTATCCGCTTTTCAATGGGCAAAGTCATCACTGGGCTGGGGAGTTTCCATGGGCCAAGTTAAATAATTATAGGGTTTCATATTTCTAACTTCTCTTTCTCATCTGCGACTCGCCATTTCTCTAGCGTCTCTCAGAATCCATTGCAAGTGCTTCGGCTCCAATTTTGTCTGAGTAATTGTTTTGTTTGATTCAGTTTTCATACCATGTTGTTTTTATTTCGACGCTTTGATTCTGCGTTTAGATCTGACTATATTCAATTCGTTCTACTCTCGGATCTGAGACCATTTGTATGTTGGACTCTGCTTTTATTTTGGCTTTGATCCTGTAAAAGACAACAGTCTTTTCTAATTATGCTCTTGGGTCTTTAGGTGTGTTTCATTTGTTTCTGTTCTCGTAAGTATTTAGAGTAATGTTTTCGGAATTTTTTTCTTTATTTCCATTGAATAATTATGGCAATTGTAATGTTACAAGGACTAGTCTTGATTTTCTTTGTTTGATTAGTTTAGTTACATCTGATTTTTTTCTAGATATATTGTACAAAACTCTCGATGTTATAGGAATGTCGTTTGTGTAATTGTCAGTGTTTGGAGGATAAATCTCAATGTTCTTATCTTGGTTAAGTCTCAAGGATTGAATCAATCGATGAAAAATGTGATATATGAATGTCTTTAGGTTAAAATCAGTTGAAGCAAGCTTTGTTCGAATCTTTGTTTGGTCTTCTGCAATATAATGGATTCTTGTTTTTGGGCTTCTGGTTTTTCAGTTGGTGTTTTCTTCTTGAGCTAGCCATGGGGAGAAAGGCTGGAAATTTGTACATAAACCCTAAAAAGCTTGGTGGTATAGCAAAACCATGTATGAAGGAAATGGTTATGTTTCTCAACTGTATGGCTCTTAACAAATGCAAAGATGATAACTGCGAGAAACAGAAACAACTCCTTAGCGTTTGTATGAATGGACATGTCAGTAACTTCTGCATTTTTTGCACCAAGTTTTTTACTTTTTGTTTTTCTGCCTTTGCTGAAACGATGAACTTTTTGTTTACTTGAAAACATTTGCTTTGTAGGCGGAGAAGTCGAAGTCGTGGGGAAACATTAATTACCATTTACAGAGGCTAACCCGCGGAAGAAAGTGATATGACTTGGTTTTTTGTATCCGTAGACTGATGATAGATTCAGTTGATGGTTAAGTGATAGTTAAAATGCTTACTGATTTCTTCGTTTGTCTCCCTTTTCTTTTTGGGTACTTCATACGTTATTGGCATCTAGAAAAAGAAGAAACTTTGGACACATTGTTCACTTAAAGAGAAACGATTTAGTCTCTTTATTTTTGCAATAAACATGTATTTTGAGTCAAACCACAGAGGTCCATGAGTATTAATATTCTGTAGAAATATAGCCTGACGTAAGAGAGAATGATCAGATCAGTAGTTTTTTTTTTCCAAACATTTAGTAGAGAATAAGATGACAAAGTAGACAACAAAATTGCTACGATCTTAACTAAACTTGGACTAAAGAGTCTCCAAACTTTGATCCACAATTGCGTAAGGCAATAGACTTGTTATGAACAACTCTCATAACCTTGAGAAGAATATAAGAGTAAGGATGAGAAAGACCATTATGGTATCGATCATTTCGTTCTTTCCACATAGCATAAATAACTGCTTGCCACAATTGAAGAAAAGCCAGAGATATGAACTACCGGGAGCCATTGCAGCACAAGATCCCAGACAGTGGGTGCATTTGAAATGTGCAGTCTCGTAAGAGCTTGATTCCACAACGTGGTCAAGTCAGCCCACTCGAAGAAAAGATGACTCCTTGATTCAGGCAACAAGCCGCGTAGCATCCCAAATAGCCTTAGTAGAGAAACGGGGCAGATCACATAATGTTGAATCTGAGACCTGTAGAGTAGAGATGAAAGTCTCTAACTGAACCTGAAGCTCATTTAGATCCAGCCTGAATGAGAGAGACGCTCACTAACTAACGAAAGCAAGAGAATTCCCGAAGCAGAAGGCCCATGCGGACCCAAAAAATGAATCAGCCAAGAAACATAGTTTATCCAGACAACCATGCCACCTGGAATGACCGAAGCGATCAGTCGCAAACGACCAGCCAGGCTTGTTACGCTATTAAGATTTGAGTTGCATGCTTTTTTTGGTTTTTTTCTCAACATGATTTGTGTCTTTATTTTACATGTTAGCATTATTAGAACAATTTCTTATACAATAAGATACAATTCAAGAGAATGCAATTTTATTGTTGCGAGTTCAATTTACATTTTTTTTTTTATAAACGTTTATGCATATTCTTAAGATAAATATTTATTTAAGACTTTGATAAGTTTCACTCTCAAACGGGTGTCTTTTCCAAATTTTCTCCTGAATTCCTTAAAAAACATAAAACAAAAAATGGTTAATGATAATACAAAAAAATGAAAAAGACAAAAAAAAACTAATTTGCTTAAACAAAATAAATTAGTCGGAATCATGTGTTATCTTTGAAATTCATAATACATGTCTCTGTCTGGGTTTTGTATCTAACACAGAGGATATTAAAAAAAACTAAGACAATTGTAATTTAACAAAGTCTGAATAAAATTAATCTAAACAAAGTTCAATTGTTAACTGCTTCATTTTCCAAATTTTTTTTTGTTTCTTTTGTTAAAATTCCCAAATATTTAACGTTAAAGAATAACCAGAGAGGAAATAAAAAAAAATTACCTGATATTGCTAGTAGCCCAATCGGCCCATGTCCTGGCCCCTTGAGCAGCCTCTCCGGCGCTGCTTTTGAAACTCGAGGCAGCAGCCTCCGCCGCAAGAGTCACCTCATTGGCCGTCACTTTTACTGGTGGCTCTTACGCGGAAACCCTCGTCATAACCATTATCACCACGAAGATTATTGCAAAGAATTTTACTTTTTCCATTTTGGCATACACGTTTTTTTTTTCTACTTTTTTTTTAACACCAATACCATTTTTCATTAATGATACCGAAACCTATAAATAGGCTATGGTAACCCACAATTAGGGTAATACAACCATAAAAGCTAATACAACCTAAAAATAGGCTAAACAAACCCAATATAGACTCAAACCAAACGCCAGAGCCACTGCCGAAGCATACAATCGTTAACTGAATATGTAAATCAGTTAACTTTCCTAGGAATTAGACCATCTAGACTTCCTAAAGAAAGTTTAGACTTAACCTAGATGACTCTATCACGTTACAAAATTATTCAAAAGATAGAAAAGCGACCCTCCAAAGGCAATAGTCGGATTCACCCAAGATTACAAAAAGCCAATCTACTGCAAGATGTAATATCCACCAGAAGGCTAGAATGGTTGCGCCTACAACATCTCAAGATCCTGTCCTCGTCGGGTCTGAGTCTGCGAAATTGCATCCAACAAAGAATTCTGATGTTTGGATGTTATATGGATCCTCAAACCTCGCCAATCCAATAAACCGTCCAATAAACCAGTCATAGAGCACGACCCAAGAGAGCCCAGCCCAATGAGTTAGACCAAAAAAAAGATCAGCCCAAATGTGCTAGTACAAAAACCAGCCCAAATGAACTGAACCAATACTGGCCCAAGATGGCCCATTAGCCCAGAAGGCCCATTGGGTGCAGATCCATAAAAGTCGGCCCACAAACATGTTGAATTAAAGTCAGCCCATGTACTGGCCCATGAGATAGCCCGTAGACAATTCCATAAGCTGGTCCAAAGAGCAACCAACCCAAAAGGGGACAGCCCACAATCTGGCCCAAAGGAATAGTCCAAACCGGCCCCGAACAAATCGGCCCAGAAGCAAACCCAATCGGGTTTGAGGAAAATCACAATCGAACCACCGGACTCCACCACCGATCCAGCGCTTTCCGAACCACCACCACGAGGGAAGAACTTCTGAAGACTCACTGCGAGAAGACAACCACCTTTGACGATACGCACGACCATGTGCGTCCTCAGACACATGGATTAACGCAAGTACCGCTACAGATAGAGATCCACCGCGATTCATCTCTTCACAGTTCCTCCAGTGCTAAACCTGTCCAAAATCGAGACGTGATTGGATCGGGAAGAGGCACAAGGAAAACGCCAGCACGAGCGGCCCATTGCAAAACGGCAACGACGGAAGACGATGACTCGTTTCCAGTCCGACGAGCATGGAAGCTCAAGAGTCGGAAAGGAAAAAATCGGCGAGGAAGCTTGAAAGGTCGGAGAAGAGAAGGTAGGGAAGGAATTAGCCCTCTCGCGGTACCGGCAAGCCGGACCGGAGAGGCACGACGGATTCAGGTTCTGAGTTCTTTTGTTGGGGAGAGAGAGCAGGGGCGGCTAGGGTTTTAATACTTTTTTTTTTTTTTTTTTTCCTACTATTGATTACGGTTTTTGTTTTTAGAAAAAAAAATTTAGCTAAATTATTGAATTGTCTTCTATATGTAAGGATGTGTACTTTTATAGAAACGTAAGAGCGATTTAAAAGGCAAAATGATTTTATTGTTATTGATATTTTTCATTTACCTAAAACTGGAGTTTATTTATGTTTCAGACTAATTTGTTTTTGTTTTTAAATAAAAACATATTCTGATAAAATGTAATAGACAATTGAGCTATTACAAAAAAACATTTATTGGAAAAAGAAGATAAATAATAAAATATTAATTGGTTTTGGAAACAATCAAACAAGTGAGAGTCATCACACATGTAACATGGTGATTATGTGAGACTTATAAGAGATATTAAAGTCTTAAGTTGAAAAAAAAAAACAATCAAACAACCTCCGATCTACGAGTTTCTTTTTCTTTTCTCCGGACGTTCTCCTCACTCTGTCTATCGTCGATCGCCGCCTCTCTCGCTGTTGACTTCTACCTGCGACGCCGCCGCCGTCCATTTCCGCCTCACTGTGAACTGTAATATCTTCAATTTGAGTTCGACTCTTCTCTTAATATGGTTTTGTGTTCTATGACTGACTGTTGTTATCTGTTGATTGATTTATAGTTTTGATTTGGCTCACCAATTGTTTCAAAGTGCCAATGTCAGATACATAATGAGCATTGCCTACTCCTTTTACCTTTTGGCTTGAATAGTGTGGCGGAGAAGACAATGGTGATGGAAGTTACAGAGACGGAGCGCTGGTGCGTTGTGACCGGTGGTAGAGGATTCGCTGCAAGGCATCTTGTTGAGATGCTCGTACGCTACGAGATCTTCCACGTCCGCATCGCCGATTTAGCTCCGGCGATACAGCTCGAGGCTCACGAGGAGAGAGGACTTTTGGGCGAAGCAATGAGATCCGGTCGAGTTAAGTACGTCTCCGCTGATCTCCGGAATAAAGCTCAAGTTATCAAAGGTATTTTTTTTTTAACAGTGATTCGTTAAATTCGAGGTCAGAGTTAGAGACCTGTGTATCTTCTTCGTTTCGGTGTTTTGGTATCTGATGATAAAGTTGAACAGCTTTTCAAGGAGCAGAAGTGGTATTTCACATGGCAGCTCCAGATTCATCGATCAACAATTACAAGCTTCACTATTCAGTTAATGTTCAAGGTTTGAAGAAACTAAAATCTGTAAATTTCTCAATGTGAAAGGCTTTAGTGTTGTTTTTCCAACGTCTTTATGGATTTTGATCTTTAGGGACAACAAATGTAATTGATGCTTGTGTTGAGGTTGGAGTAAAGAGGCTCATCTACACAAGTTCTCCGAGTGTTGTGTTTGACGGGGTCCACGGTGTTCTAAATGCCAATGAAACAATGCCGTACCCATCCAAGGTATTGCTCTTGTTGTTCAGAACTTGACATTTACAAGATTATGTGAAATCTCTTGGATGCATCATGCTTATTTAGCTGTGTTTGAGCTTCCACTACTGAGAATCTTCATTATTTCAGCACAATGACTCGTATTCAGCAACTAAAGCTGAAGGCGAAGCTTTGATCATGAAAGCGAATGGAAGAAATGGACTACTCACTTGTTGCATACGTCCTAGCAGCATATTTGGTCCTGGTGATAGATTATTGGTTCCGTCGCTTGTAGCTGCTGCCAGGGCTGGGAAATCCAAGGTTGGATCTATTTTCTCTGTTTATCTATCATCCTTGTGGCCATTTATGCTCTCGTCTCTGCGTAGGGATAATCATTCTGGCTACTTCCATAAAGTGTGTGTAATCCATGAGTGACCATGCTAAAAATTGAAAGAAATGGCGTGCATTTAACGAGTGGCGTGCTTCTGGCATTAATTCTCTTAAAAAATTAAGGATCTCAATAAAATGAATGAAAGCCTAAAGATGAATTGTATGTATGGTCTTCTGCTTTGTCTTGCACATTCAATAATTTACTTTACATTTACGATTCTTTGTCGGATTCTTTATTGTCCAGTTCATTATAGGTGATGGGAGTAACTTCTATGATTTCACTTATGTTGAAAACGTTGTGCATGCCCATGTCTGTGCTGAGAGAGCTCTAGCATCAGGAGGAGAAGTATGTGCAAAAGCTGCAGGCCAGGTATTCGGTTTCAGTTGATTCCATGTTGTAGTTGTCTAATATCATAGTGGCATTATGTTTTGCTGCTGTCCTTATTTTATTGTATATAAATACTTCTCTGTTATAATGTTCTATCAGTCTATAATGAAGGAAACCATTTGAGGGAACTGAATGAATAAGAAAGACGCAACCTTATGTCTGCTACTTAGGGCTATTGAGAGAGTCAGAAAGTTGTATGACATACCCTGAAAACACGGATACGAGTTTGGCTCCAGTCTGGTTGTATTTGCACATTTAAGTTGCCCTCGTAGCTTTTCTTAGATTTATTTTTCTTTTAGGTCGGATTCTAAGGTGATAGATATCACATGGATTGGACTTAATTTTCTCTTACGTTGGGCTATAAGGTGACATACTACATAGGGTTTGTGAATGCATGCCAATTTTCAAAAGTAAACGGACTACACTTTTCTAGAACTATGGCTTTTTTCTGATGGAAGTTAATCTCCTCGAACTCTAGTAAAGGGAATATATGATGTTGCTTAATCTGAGATGAAATGGCTGTGCAGGCATACTTCATTACCAACATGGAGCCAATTAAGTTTTGGGAGTTTATGTCCCTGCTTCTTGAAGGACTTGGCTATGAGAGGTACATTTTCTTTAACAAAAGCTACAAGAAGGTTCTTCCACTTTTTCACAGCTTCGTCATTGCCAACATGGAGCCAATTACATTTTCTGGCCTCATCATAGATGTAGCAGCTACTTTTAATAGGATCTAATACAGCAAACTTAAATATATGACATTCATAACCTTATCCATTCTTTGTAAATTATCATATTATTTTTCAGGCCAAGTATAAAGATACCCACAATTATCATGATGCCAATAGCACATCTTGTGGAACTGGCATATAAATTACTGGGACCATACGGGATGAAAGTACCACAGCTAACACCTTCTAGAGTTAGGCTGCTCTCTTGCAGCAGAACTTTCGACTCTTCAAAAGCAAAGGATCTCTTAGGCTATGCTCCTGTTGTCCCACTTCAGGTTTATACAATCTTTTCTTTCATTTAGAGACATAGATCGATATATACTTTCAGTTTTGGTATCGCTCACCCTTTTTACTCTCACTAATGCGTGACCGTAGGAAGGTATAAAGAGGACAATAGACTCATTCTCACACTTGACGGCTCAAAATCAACCCAAAAAAGAAGGTACGTATGGTTAATATCTCTGGATTATTTCGCTTTGAGAAACAACTAGTAATCATTGGTTTCCATTAGTTTAAGTTGCATATTGAGAAAGTGATTTTGGATGGCATGATTGATATTTGCAGTTATTGATTCGGTTGTATGGAAAAAGCAGACACTCATTGCAATAGTCATTCTGATTACTCTCTATCTTAACTTTGTTGCTACGACCGGATACTCTGCCATACTAATTCCAATTTTGGTAGCATCAATTATATTCTTCTTCCGTGACATTCTACCAGAGAAAATGAGCAAGAAGAATGACTAAAGAAGAAGAATCTATATCCCAATAATCTCAACAATGCGTATTTTGGAGCTTTTTTGTTGTTGTACGGTTTAAACCTGACTCCTTTGTTTACGTCTTGTGGATGTTGATTGGTTTGAGTTGCGTGTATTTTGTTTTTCCCTTCGTAACTTTAACTGTGTGACGGTCAATTTCAGTTTACTCTAATACCAAAATTTATTAATCGGTTTGGATCAAAAAAAAATTTGTCAGCTTAATTAACAAAATATTTTTAATTTAATTAGGAATTGTTTTAACTTCTAACTTATTTTTATTGGATTTTAAATAAATGGAGAAGAATTGTAATAATCAGTTCTTGTTGTATAGAAAAACAAAAATTAAGTAGTATAGTCGAGTAGGATGTACATTACTTATTTAATTTGTATAGTTGTATTAAAGAATATACTAACTTAATTGAAACTTTTTGTGTATTAGATCAAAAGAGATTAAAGACTCAAACTTTGTTTTATATTGAAAACTTCTCAAAACCAATACAAAATCTCTCTCATTCAATCTCTCTGTTACAAGAAAACTCTTTCTCGTATTTCTCACCTTTTATTCTGCAATTTTATACAAGTTTTGATCCTCTAACACTTGGTGAATAACTCTAAATCTTATGAAGATTGAAACCAATCTTCATCCCTTAAATCTAGGAGATTGACACCAATCTCTCTAAAGATAACTCCAAAACTTGTTAGTATCCTTTGCAGATTCTCCTAAGTGGCATAGAAGATTATTGTCTTTTAGAGCTTATCTCAACAATCTTCCCCTTAAGCTCAACTTTGCATTCTCCCAAGTTCTTCACTCCCATGAGGTCTTGCATTTCTTCAAATTTGATCTTCCACAATGGTTTTGTCAAGATGTCAGCCCGTTGTGCATTTCCCGACACGTACTCTACTTTGATTTGTTCACATTCTACACACTCTCTTATAAAATGAAAGTGAGTATGTATATGCTTACTTCGACCGTGAAACACAGGATTTTTGGCTAACATAATAGCGGATTTATTGTCAACGTGTATTGTGATTATGCCTTCAGTTCTTCCCATAACTTCTTGATTCAAATCCTGTAACCATATGGCCTGTTTTGCGGCTTCTGTCGCAGCCATAAACTCGGCCTCACATTATGACAAAGCTACGGTTTCTTGTTTTGTTGAACGCTAACTTATTGGATTCTCACCTAGGTAGAAGATGTGGCCGGATGTACTCCTTCCATCATCATGATCTATGTTATATCTGTTGTCGCTAAAACCATACATTGAGTGCTTAGGATTATCCATTTGTTGAGGAAGTTGCAGGTTTTGATGTGTTTTATGAAACACCAAACCATATGAAGTTGTGCCTTGTAGATATCTTAAAACTCGCTTTAGCGCAATTTAATGGCTCTCTTTTGGGTCTTGCATATACCAACTAAGTACTCCAACTGAATAAGATAAGTCAGGGCGCGTGTGCAGCAAGTACCTGAGGCACCCTATAGTCATCCAGAATTCAGTAGCATCAATTTGTTGTTCTCCTTCTGCCTTTGAGAGTTTTGACCCTGTCTCCAATGGTGTTAGTACAACATTGCATCCTCTCATTCATGTTTCCTAAAATATTTTGATTGCATATCTTTCTTGTTTTAGAATAATTTTCTCCGTTTGTTGTATTACTTTGATGCCCAAGTAGTATGTGAGCATACCAATGTCGCTCATTTCAAATTGTGAAGCCATCTCCTCTTTGAATCGTTGAATACCTTTTAGGGAGGATCCTGTGATGAGTAAATCGTCCACATAAACCGCTACCAGAAGCAATGCACCATATGTTTCCTTTCTGTAAAGCGATGGTTCCTTCAAGCATCATTGAAACCTTAGTTTGACAAGAATCTGATTTAGTTTGGTATTCCAAACCCGCGGTGCTTGTTTCAATCCGTATAGTGCTTTACGAAGCTTGTACACTTTCTCTTCTTTTTCTTTGATTTTAAACCCCTCTGGTTTCTTGACATAGACCGTTTCTTTCAACTCACCGTGTAGAAATGCGGTTTTGACGTCCATATGATGAACCTCCCATCCCGCAGTTGCAGCTGAAGCGAGTATCTAGCGAATCGTTTCTAACCTTGCCACATGAGCAAAAACTTCATCAAAATCAATGCCCTGTTTTTGAACATATCCTTTGGCGATTAATCTTGCTTTGTACCTTCCAACACTTCCATCTGAATTTCTTTTTATTTTGAAAATCCATTTTAATCCAATAGCTTTAGCTCCTGTTGGTAAATCCACCAATTCCCATGTGTGGTTCTTTTTAATGGACATGATTTCATCTTTGCAGGCATCTCGCCATTCTTTAAGTTCTTTTGCTTCTGTATATGTCCATGGCTCTTCATTTAGTAGGAGTAACAGTCGTTGTATTTGAACGCATTCAATCATCATAGAGTATTCATTCAAATATGTTGGTGGTTTTCGTTGTCTAACACTTCTGCTTGTTACAATTTCTTGTCGCATCTCGTCATTTGTATTAGGTAATGTTTCATTGCCTTTTGAACCTTCTTGCAGATCTTCTATATCATTGTTTTGCTCGCTTTCCTTGTCCACAAGCTCGTTATTGTCTTTTGGGTCTGGTTCTCTCTCTTCTCCATTCTCTTGTATAAGTCCATGATTGTCATGGTCGCTGAAGGTAATGTTGAAACTCTCGTATTCCTTTTGTTTTCTGAGTGTATTTGAGCTCCAATTTCATCCCTTTGATTCGTCAAATCTGACATCCTGGTTTACAATGATTCTCTTATGTGTTGGATCGTAAAGTCGATAAGCTTTTGATCCTGGTTCTGTTCCAAGATAACAAGCTTTTTTGTTCTATCCTCCAGTTTCTTAAGATGAGTACTCTCTGTTTTCACAAATGCAAGATACTCAAACACTCTTAGGTGCTCAATGTTCGACTTTCGTTTCTTGAAAAGTTCATACGGTGTACTTTCCTTTAACGCTCTTGTTGCCACACGATTGATCAAATATGTTGCATGTCTTACAGCTTCTCCCCACAAGTAGTTTGGTAGGTTCATCTCTTTGAGAATGCTACGATTCATTTCCATGAGAATTCTATTTCGCCTTTCAACAACCATGTTTTGTTGTGGCGAATATGGTGCAGTTAGATGATGAGTAATCCCAAATTCATTGCAGAAGTTATCAAAATCGAGAGATACAAACTCGCCACCTTTATCTGTTCTAAAGATTTTAATTTTTTCTTTTGTTTCCTTTTCTACCAGGGCTTTGAAACATTTGAATTTTAACAGTGTTTCTCTCTTCTCAGTTAGCAAGAATGTCCACATGTAACGCGAGTTATCATCTACGAGAACAAACACATATCTGTTCTTTGTCATCGTACTTGGTGTTATGGGGCCACATAGGTCGCCGTGGATGAGTTCAAGTATGCTTGAATCTCTGAATGTTGTTGCTTGAGGAAAAGCTTGTCTCGCCTGTTTGCCTAGTAAGCACGAGGTGCATATTTCTTTTGTGAACTTCAGCTTCGGGATTCCGGTAACCATCCGTTTTTCCACCATTCATTTTAAGTTATTTATATTAGTATGTCCCATTCGTGAGTGCCAGATTGCGGGGTTGTTGATGTCATGGATTTGGAGACAAGTTTGTAGACGTGTTGGATTCTTTAGGCTTATGTGCACTTTGTATAATTTGTTTTTCGATCGCTTTGCTTTGACTAAAAGTTTTCCATCTTTGTCATGTAAGGTCAGATGTACGCCTTTCATATGAATGTCACACCCTGCCTCTGTTGCTTGCCCTAAGCTGATTATATAGCTCTTCAAATCCGGAATGAAATATACATTCGTCATGGTGCGGTTGTCTCCGTTGATATTTGTGAAGGCAATTGTTCCTTTTCCTCTAATATTAATTCGCGAGTTATCACCAAATTTCACCTTTCCTGTGATTTGGTTGTCGATATTTATGAAGTATTTTTGATTTCCCGTCATGTGGTTGCTCGCACCATTATCTAAGTACCACATATCATATTCGAGATTTGTGTCGTAGTCTTTGGGATGAAATTTTTTTTCATTAAGCATAACTATTTCATGCATCATCAACTTATCTGCTTCTTGTGTCTCGAATTCATGTGTTTCTTTGGCTTCTTGAAGTTTCAACAGATGGTCTGGGCAATCATATGCAAAGTGTTCAGTCTTATCACATCGATAACACTCGACTTTTGTCATATCTCGCTTTTGTCTTTGCCCTCGTCCTTGATAGCCTCGTCCACCATTGAATCTGCCTCTCCAACCTCTTCCTCTATTGTAGGTGAGAGAATTTTGTGAATAAGATTCTGTATTTGTATACATAAGTCTTTATGTTCTCCCTGAGTTTCATCTTCTTCTTTTTCCGAGATTCTCTCTTCATATGCTTTTAGGCATCCTACAATATCCTCAAAGTTTGTGTTCTTCATGTCCAACATTTGTTCAAGTGAGGCGACCATCTGAATATACTTCTTTCGTGGTACACACCCTAGAATCTTCTTAACAAGTTTATCCTCTGCAATTTTCCCCCCAAAGATGCTGATTTTGCTGCAACCTTTGTTATCTTTCTGAAGAAATTATCAATGGTATATCTTGTTTTCATCTTAAGTTTTTCAAACTCTGTATGTAGTGTTTGAATTTGCGCCTTATGAACACGCTCTGCTCCAACGTGTTTTGTTTTAATCGCCTCCCATACCTTCTTTGATGTTTCAAGTGTGCCAATTCTCAGCGTGAGTATCTCTGGGATGGATTGAAAAAAGAGTGCAGCCGCTAGGTTGTTTTTCTTCATATCGTCTGTTCCTGGTTCAATGGCTTTCTAAACTTAGTGAAGCTTGAGTGCCACAGTCAATTTTATGCTCTATACCATGTAATTTGTGGTTTTTAGCATGGGGCATAAAATTGACGATGTGTTGTTTTCAGACCTGGCTTCGATTATATCTCCCATGGTATTGAGTTTGGGCTATGATACCAATGAAAGAATATACGAACTTAATCGAACTTCTTGTATACTCAATCAAAAGAGATTAAAGACTCAAACTCTCTTTTATATTGGAAAATTTTCAAAACCAATACAAAATCTCTCTCACTCAATCTCTCTATTACAAGAAAACTCTCTCTCGTATTCCTCACGTTTTAATCTGCAGTTAGCATCTTTTTTATACAAGTTTTGATCCTCTAACACTTAGTGGATAACTATAAATCTTATGAAGATTGACCCTTAAATCTAGGAAATTGACACCAATCTCTCTAAAGATAACTTCAAAACTTGTTAGTATCCTCTGCAGATTCTCATAAGTCAGCATAGAAGATCATTGTCTTGTAGAGCTTATCTCAACATGTACTAGTTAATTTTACGTGTAATAGTTAAGAGTAATTTTATTGGAGTAACTTCAGTAAGTGAAACCTTTGAATTAGCAGGACGGTTCTTCGAGCATGTATAAGGGTGAAATCCCAAATGCATGAAAAACAAAAGGATATTTTAGGAAAATAGGGTGAAATTACATTGAATCATGTTGGAAATTCATTTTCTTTAAAAGGTTAATTGATCGATGCAGAAAATGAAATATAATAATAGTGCAACACCCTTAATTGCCTATATTATCATCATTTAATTGTACAACCAATAATGCTACATACAAATTTGTATTCAATAAATTATGTGATCTAAGATACATTCACGTTGGAATCATGTGGCACAATGGTGGTCACCTCTGAAATTCATGACAGGTCTGGGGTTCGAATCCAGCACCCCGCAGTGTTAAATGAGATATTAAAACCAGTAAAATATGTTGAAAAAAAAAAAAAAAAGATACATTCACAAAACCGATCTACCATCCATATATTACAAAAAATATGTTGATTGACACACACTAGGTAACATTTTTATTTGTATAATTACTGCATGGTTATTCATTCTAACCTATATTTTTATTTATTTTTAAGTTTTTCTAAGCATAGTCGAGATGGTATCCAATTCATATTTTTGTTTGATATAGATGCTAAATTTGACTAGATTTCTTAGATTGATTCATTTAGATTTTTCTAATCGTAGTCCAGTTAGTATCTGATTCATCTTTTTGTTTGATATATAATATATTTGTTAGTTCATAGTCAAGGTTGTTTTAATTCATAATTTTGTTTGATATGGAATCTATGTTTGATTTGAACTTATTTCATTTTTTTGCATGGGAGTAGGAGGAGGAAAGAGATAATCTTTACAACTTGGAGTTCAGTAAACTCCTTGAAAAAGTCATAAACCAACCAAAAGGTATGTTCGTGTTTTTCTTTTCAATATCTCATTTTTTTTCTCTTTCTCTCGGCTGATAACTTGTGTTCAGTGAAATACCTATTAGGTTAAAAATTTTAATGTTTCTATGGAGTTAATTTATCTATAAATTTAAAAAATGTGTCTTTCGTTTTTTAATTCTTAATTACTTTTAAGAAATATTATATTTAACCAAAAAATTGAAACTTTAAGTTTCTTCAAATACATGAATGTTTTCATATATTTATTGTCTTTTTGAAGTTATATATTTTTTTAATTTCCAATACATCAGAAAATTACGATTTTATTTAAATAGGAATGCTTTTTGTAATGATGAAGTTTGAGTGAGTTAAAAAATGAAAATATCATATAAAATCAGATATTCCGATTTAAATGCTTTCTAATTAGAGAATTTATGTGGCAGTTGTGTTTGTTTTTTTGGTGAAAAATGTATATCGTCTGATTATAGTATGTTGAAGCCATAAAACCAAAGAGAGAAAAATCTAGCATATTGTATCGAAAACAACTTATAATATTATTGTGGGAAGTAATTGATAAAATAAAGCTTAAAATATTTTTTTTTAAAATACTTACAGCTATGAGTTTCCAAGTATACAACCAAGTATCTTCTGATTTAGTCATATAATCAGAAGAAAAAAACTAATTTTTTTTTTATCAAAAATAAAAGATAACATATACTATTGTTGTGGGAAATAAATGGTAAAATAAAGCTTAAATATTTGAAAAATATTTACCGTTCTGTTTCTTTTTAGTATCTCAAAATCTGTTCATAACCCAATTAATTACAATAGCGGCAACTCGAGTTGAGATACTGACATGAAAAAATAAAAATAATGTCACAACTATAACATAATGAAATGCAATGATGATGTATTTAATTTTAATAATAAATTAGTATTGTACTATTATTTAAAATGAACAGTGAGATGATGGTCACTATTACTACTATTATTTTGATAAAACTAGTAAATAATACTATTATTACAAACGATTCATTATGCAATTAATATATTGTTAGCCCAGATGTGAAAACATGATGTGGGAAATCATGAAGCATTTAATGTGCCAAATCACTAAGAATTTCTAAATCTCATATAGATTTGTAAATCAGTTAGAATTTATGAAGGCTTTGTAATCATGTGTTATCATTTTCTTAATATCTTGATGTATGCATTAAGTTTTTTTTTGTTGTAAATACTAGTATTATTTAAATGTGATTGAATTACCAAAACAATAAGCTTAGAACAGATTGATAAATTCGACAGTAAGTACCCGGTTCGATCTTAGAAACAACATTAAATCACAAACCGAAAAGGGAAATTGCGTTCAGATAGAAGGTGGGTCCACATGTTCGTCCTCTCTCAATACACAAAACGTTTGTTGCGTCTTGCATTGCGATACGCACTTTACTACCCAAAAATAAGCTAAAACATGGCGTCTTCGGATGTGTCGTGCTGCGGAACCACGTTCTGGTTCGACGTCGTGATCATCGTAGCTCTCGTCGCCTTCGCTGGGCTTATGGCAGGTTTAACCCTTGGTCTCATGTCTCTTGGATTAGTCGATCTCGAAGTTCTCATCAAATCCGGCCGTCCTCAAGATCGAATCAACGCCGGTGAGGATTTTTCGCTTTTTTCTGTAAAATTGGGATTGAAATTTAGGCATAAACGTTTTGGTGAAGTTTGAAAAGCGAAATTGATTTCACTAACTTGGCTAGTTAATGGAAAAATCAGTTCACTGTGTTGCTTTGATCTTTCGTTTCTTTAACATTTGTTTGCTTTGTTCTTAGGTAAGATATTTCCAGTAGTGAAGAATCAGCATCTGTTGCTCTGTACACTTTTGATCGGCAACTCTATGGCTATGGAGGTAATAATTTTTTTTATTCTTCACAGATTTGATGCAAAGGCTTTTATGGCTTTTCATGTCTCTCTTTTTTTGTTATCACATTCTTATCTTAGGCTCTGCCAATATTCTTGGATAGAATTGTGCCTCCATGGGCTGCTATCGTTCTCTCAGTGACTCTTATACTAGTGTTTGGAGAGGTCTCACATCTGTTACCTAAGTTTATTTTCGTTTCCCATTTACTTTTTTTGTTCTTCCATTTGTTCAATTTGATCATAGTTTTCCTCGCTGAGTATCTGCAGATAATGCCACAAGCAGTCTGCACTCGATACGGGCTCAAGGTTGGAGCTATAATGGCTCCTTTAGTTCGTCTTCTTCTCATACTGTTCTTCCCTATTTCATATCCAATCAGTAAGGTAGAGAATTTGAACCAAATTGTCTGTTTTCAAACTCAGCTATAAGCCTTCGGCTATATCTTTTCATTACAAATTGTTTTTCTTGATTCTGATACACATTTGTTGCTTCAGGTTCTGGATTGGATGTTGGGTAAGGGACATGGTGTTCTTTTACGGAGAGCAGAGCTCAAGACATTCGTGAATTTCCATGGAAATGAGGCAATACATTCTACTTAAGAATATGTTAATTACTGCAGCTTTCGCTATGAGCTTTGCAATTGAAAACTGACTGATGTGTGTGTCTCTTACAGCAAACATTTCTGACATACTTTTGTACATAATTGTGTTTCTTAGGCTGGGAAAGGTGGAGATCTGACAAACGATGAGACTTCTATCATCACAGGTGCACTTGAATTAACAGAAAAGACAGCAAAAGATGCAATGACTCCCATATCGAATGCATTTTCCCTTGATCTTGATTCAACTCTTAGTTTGTGGGTTTTTGTTTTGTTTCCTTTTATCTTCTATATATACTTATAATCCTTCATGCTTATATACTTGGGACTTATAATCTGCTTTTCATCTACAATACAGGGAAACTTTGAATACAATAATGTCAGTTGGTCATAGCAGAGTTCCAGTTTATTTCAGAAATCCAACACATATAATTGGGCTCATTCTGGTACCTATCTTTCAAATTTTTAGATTGTTGATGCTCTATATCTTTTCTATCTTTTGGGTACTTAAAGTCTTTGTTTTTGTATTGTCTACCTTAAATGTAATCTTTTATGAGAGTGGAGTTTCTAGAGTTTCAAGAAAGACTATCTTGTAACTATTAGATCTCCTCCATCGGTTGCACTTTTACAATAATGAGTACTTACTTATGAAGTGTTATGACCTTTTCTTCAGCATGTATTGTTGTTCCCTTTTGCTGGTGCAGGTTAAAAATCTCTTGGCAGTTGATGCAAGAAAAGAAGTTCCTCTGAGGAAAATGATCATGAGAAAAATTCCGCGGTAAAGGCTTTCTCTAATGCTAAATTCACATTCTTGACATAGTTTCTTATAACATTACACAGAGTTCATATTTATAACCTTCCTTTCTCCAGTGTATCTGAGACCATGCCATTATACGATATCCTAAACGAGTTCCAGAAGGGTCACAGCCACATTGCAGTTGTCTATAAGGATCTTGACGAGCATAAAGGATCTCCCGAAACAAGCGAGAATGGCATTGAGCGCAGAAAAAACAAGAAAACTAAAGATGAACTGTTTAAGGACAGTTGTAAGAAACCAAAAGCTCAGGTTGAAGTATCAGAGAAGGAAGGTATGGCTCCGCATGACTTGTCAGTATTAGCCACTTTCCATTTATAAACGTGAAAAAAAACATGCTATTTGGAATATAGTATTCAAAATTGAAACCGGAGATGCAAAATCCGGCAAGAGCGAGAACGGTGAGGAGCAGCAGGGGAAAACGACTCTCACGGCTGTTCCAGCTAAGAAGCGCCATAGAGGCTGTTCGTTCTGCATTTTGGATATTGAGAATTCTCCTATACCTGATTTCCCTCCCAATGAAGAGGTTGTAGGCGTTATCACCATGGAGGACGTTATCGAAGAGCTTCTTCAGGTTAACTCAAAGCCCCTTTTTAGCCTCAGAGAACTAACTAAAGAATCATAAGCTAAATTATATTGTTCTGATATTTTCAGGAAGAGATCCTTGACGAAACCGATGAGTATGTGAACATCCACAACCGGATAAGAGTCAACATGCATGCTTCTCAGGAGAATCTACCAAGCGTGATAACCTCTATCACGCAATCATCATCGGGTTCCACTAGTCCCAACCGAACATCTCATATGGACACACCAGATTCGAGCCCTACAACAAAGCCATTAGATTCAAGTCCCACAAGAAAACCTTCAGTATCGAGTCCTACAGGAAAGCCTGTAGATTCTTCCCACTCCACGGCTCCAAAACATGAAGAGTCCATCCAAACCTTATGATATCTGAGTGAAGATAAGATAGATAGTTAAAAAGGATGAATGATTTAAAACACTCCTTTTTCTTTGGTTAATGTTTTGGTGTTTTTGGGATCAAAGACTTCTTAGTGGTTAATGGTTACTTTGTACGTAAAGAAGCGGATGGATCTTTTACCAACAAAAAAAAAGAAGCTAATTACAAAGTTCTTCTTGGTACATTCTTCTTAAATCAAAGAAAAATAGGATATATCACACACATCACTGCTACTGAATTGGGAGTTACGTATTCCCAAGGAGACAAACAGTACTTGATTTACTTGTCTCGTCAATATATACACTTTTTGTTTAACACAGCATCAATTCATAATTATATGTAACATATAAACTGCAGAGAGGATGTTGTTGATTTAGAGACTGAAGAGAGATGAATTTTGAAAAGAAAACTTGATTTATTAAAATAGTTATAAAGAGGGTACATAACTAAAGAGCATAAACGCATAGATGAGAGAGCACAAAATAACATGCCCATTGCTTTCACATAACTCCAATCGTATCTATCTTTCCCCTCCTTCAGCTTCATCTTCTTTCTTCTTCTTCTTTTTTTTACCAAGAAAACAATGAGAACCATTACCATCATATACTTTCTCTTCTTCTTCTTCTGAATCTTTATTCTTGGCATATGGAGCATATATGCTTGACATGAGTAGCATCCCTCAATATAATCAGTCATGGACAAAATAAGAATGTCGAGGAGCAGCAATGGGAAACACCTCTAGCAGCTGCTCGTTCTTTAGATAAATACCTCTATTATCGTTGCAAATTGGTATCATAAGTCCACAAAGAAAAATTTGTCGTGATTTTTTAATTAATTTGTAACAACATTTTGACATTCGTGATCTTCTTGACAAATGGTGGCAAAATTTGTTGCAAAGTTTTACCAAATATTAAAGAAAAAAAAAATTGAGGAAATTGTGTCATAATATCTATTTTTTCTTAAAATAAATTTATTTAGTTTTAATGAATGTACTAACATCTCCTTATTTTGCAAATTTAGAGTAAGAACGACATTTATTTTCTGAAGATCTTAATGTACTAACCAATGCTGCTGTATATCATTCACGCAATTTTATTGTGAATTATATGGATTTTATAGACAGAAAATGATTTACTTTCTTGGCCACTGAACTCTATTCTCTCCTAAAGTTTTGACATGTAAACATCATGGGTTCCTAAAACAACAAGTTCACTTGTTTGCATACATAACTCGGAAGTTTGAGACGAAATAAATTTATGAGCGTAGAAAACAAAAAAAAAATAATAATTAAAGATACATAAAAATGATGCTTCTATCCAAAATGTGTTCATTGGTTTTATACATGAAATAATTGCACACAGACTCGCATATCTTCTTTACCTACCGTCTCTCAGCAGTTAGTTCTACTCATTTTGAAACACCAAAGCATCACAGATGGAAAAAAAAGAAAATAAAGAAAATAAAAGAACGTCCGAGTTACCTCTAGTTTGAAACTAGTTTGATATCGGCTATTACGTTCATGAATCCAAGACGCTGTGAAGTGAGAGCCATATCAAGAAAAAAATAAAATAAACTGCTTTGGAGTTCGCCGGAGAATGGTGGTGGTTGATCAAGGAACTCTTATCTCTGGCTGAAAATTACAACCAGAAGATCCTCGAACCGCTCCATATTACTCACAATACTATTTTGTTAGTTGCTTGACCAAATAAATTGCAATTTGTGGATTGCTGGCTAGTCGCTCTCACTACTATGTCTATCTGCAACACAACATTGACATTCCCAGAAAGGTTACTATTATTAGCTTCCGCAACAAATATACACACAAATTCTTAGTCGACTGCAATGTAAGTAGGTACCTCCCGATGATCGTTTCCCTTCCATTGCGTCTTTCTTCTCTTGGCAACTTGCACAAAGGAATGGACCATCCCAGGGACGAAGCTTTCGGCAATCAGCCGATCCAGCATGGATCGAGACACCTTCTCCAGGTTTTACTTCTACTTGACACACAGCACACATGAACAACTTAAACATATTGCAAAGCGGGTACTTTGTGTCTAATCTGCAACAAATAACAAAAATGATGAAGTTTAATCAAAATGAAGTTTATCAAATATGAAAATATATATTCTATATAAGCAACTATATTTAGAGAATCACACCTCTCTGAAAGCATAGCGGAGCCCTCTTCAAAAAGTTCTTCAACTACATCAGGTTCTGCATACTCTTTCTCTATATTAGAAGAGGAGTCTGAAGTTTTTCTTTTGAACATGGACTTTAACATTCCTTTTCCTTGTTTTTTTGGAGGCGGCACCGAAGCAGCCGGTTTTTCGGATGGTAATATATCAACGACAATACATGTTGTATCATCGCGAATACCCTTTTTCCCCACAGCTTCCTGTGTGAAGTAATGAAACATCAAGTACTGCAAATAAAATAGAACATTTACAGAATATATCAAAAAATATAAGCTGCTCAGATGATATACTTTAACAATATGCTCGGCGGAAGCTTCAGGTGGCAAACCCCGGCAACAATCAAGAGCCTCTTCTGCACTAATTGCATCCCACACACCATCACTTGAGATGATAAGTCGACCACCAGCTGAAGACAACTACATAACCAACACAAATACATCTATTTTTCAGAATAAACTCAATACTTATAGAAGTTCAGCTAGCGCCATAACCAAATCAGAAGAAAGTTATAAGTTTTGAACCTTGACTTGCTTCACATAAGGAACTGGAACAATGTATTCGCCAACATCCAGGTCTCCAATAGATCTTGAGAGACAAAGACCACCAGGCCAACATCTCAGAGGACCAATCTAAAACAATTTAGATTTTATTTATTAGAACCCTTCATTTTGACAGCAAAAAGAAGTTTCATATGACTTTTGGTTTTCGACTACATGACCTACAACTCTTTCATGCATAAACAATTGAGGAATGCTCATGGTTCATTAGCTAATTATACATCAGTTTCATGTTCCAGTCTGAGAAGGAATCAAATTCTGCAAGGTCATCCAAGTCGAAGAAGCTTGCATTCAGTAACCTTTGATATTTACTTTGCTAAAATAAAGAGCATATGATAACAAGAGACTTCGTGGACACAGTAGAAAATGTCAAGTATTATCTAAAGAAGTACCTCAGTACCACCACCAGTATTTAGCCGACCAACTTCACCACCACTTGCAGTGACACGATCTCGCCTGTTAAAAAGGCCGAAAATATTGTGATGCCATTATATACAATAAGATTATCATCTGATTGGGGGTCAATAGAGGGAACAAAACTGACGTACTCTTCTTCATTTATTTCAAGCCGATGATCAGCAGATAAATAATAGACACCACCCTCTGCAGGCTCAAGTATGCAACGAGAGTCACCTACAGATGCAACACTCACCACCCATCCTTCTACTATTACAAATGTTACGGTCGTTCCAGACGTCCTTGCTGGCATGCCAGGAAACAATAAAAACCTCAAACATCGTCTTCACCAAAAATCATAAAAGAATAAAAAGTCACCAACAAGTTCACACTTTGGGACTTGAATCACATCACAGGGTTTTTCATTGACAACTCAAGAAGACAGAGTTAATACCTCTTTCCTGGAAGTCCTTATCAGTTTTTACAAATCCTGCAACCAAAGCCCTAGGAAGTGCCGCAACCCACTCATCTCTGTTGAGATCAGAGGGTATTGCAGCTAATACATTGTTCAGAAGGTTATCCTTAGTGTAGATAGCTGCTGCAGAACCATTGTGCCCATCAAAAAGCTACAATATTTAACTAGAGATATCAATACGAAAATATTATAGAACAAGATGTTCATGTCAACCCAATCATTTACACACAGTATGAAAGTAGATGCAGAAATGTGTGTCATTTCCCATAACTGTGCAATCAGTTAAACACACTATCGGATATGCCAAGCACTACACGAGCGATTTAGATCTCAGACCAAAAAAACGAAAGTTCAAGGACTATGATGGTTTGATATACAAACTGCAAAACAACCATCATCCATTCTCATTCTCATAAGTTCATAGGACCACAGTACATAAAGGTCTCCTATAGCTAATGATCCAAGAGTATAGACAAAGAATACCAAAATGGAAGAAGAAGAGCCAACACATACCCCGAAAACTGAGAATGTAGTAACGCCATCTCCCATGACCCTTTGGCACTCTGTTTTAACAAGCGTAAAATCCTCTCCTTTCTTACTCTGGTTAAACTGGCCGTGTACAAGTTCAGGATTATCTATCTTTTCATTTGCTGATTCACGTTTGAGCAAAACCGAAAGTGGAACAGTATGATGTTCTCCTTTAGTTGACATTGTTTCCTTAAGATTGAAAAAAAAATACTAAAAGCTTCCTCTAGTTCTCTACCTAATCTCCCATCATACAGAAAAACCTGATACAAAATCAAAAACACAGTTCAACAGTCAGAACCTCTTAATCTCTAATTATAGATTTAAGAGGATCTAATACTTGGATTCCAAGTTAGTAAAATTCATAGAACAGGTATAAAATATGCTCCTAAAATCACAATAACATTCCGATCCACATTGCGAGATCAAACTCACAAGGAGAAACAAAACGATCTAACCGTTGAAAACATCAAATTAGATCTTCAAAATCAATTAACACAGACACACACAAAAACAAATTTATGGAACAAAATAAACACAGAGAATCATAATGCGTCCTAAAAACGAGCCATTACGGATTAATCCAGTAAAAACGGAAAATGTGAGAAAAAATCAAAGCGTAAACAAATGATCTGAGGCAGATTATGCATCGAGAAAACAAATTCTCAATAGCCAAATGAAATAAAGAATCGACGCGATCACATCGTGCGAAGAAATTACACAATGGGGAAGAGAAAAAAAGGAAGCATTTACGATTTGGATTGAACGGAGAAGCAATAATCAGCGACGGAGATTTTTTTTCTGAAGATTACGCGAAGAGAGACGGCGATGATGCTTCTTCCTCCGATCGAAAATCACGGATCACGGCGCTCTGTAGAAATGCCATGGACACAGCCGTAAGAGAGAGAGACAGAAAGAGAGAGATTACAGAAAACGCGCAAACGAAGGTGTCTCTTCCTTCTCTGTCTCGTTCCGTCTTTTTAATTTGTTTAATTAATTCATTTTTTATTATATTCTTTTGTTAATTAATTGGAAACTTTCGCCGTTCTCTGAGCCAAGCACCGTTATGTTTTTTATTCGGCGCAAACTAAAACGCTGTCGTTTTCGATTTGCACGTGGTCGACCTGGCTTACCCCCTCAAATCTCGGATTTGGAACGCAAAAATTCAACACACATTACGTAGACATCTTATACATATAGTACTTAAAAAAACATCAATCACGCCTGGATCTTCAAATGTACTCTATTTAATATTATTTTTTTGACATAGAAAAAAATATATATGAAAAGTGTAACCTTTATTTTATACTATAGTTTTCAATTTTTTGTATGTGAGTTTTAGTTTTCATACAAAAAGTGTAGCTGTAGACAAATTAGAGAAAAAGTTGCGATGTTGAGTTTCAACTTCCAAATTGAGACGATTAAAAATATAAATTACATCAGTTAATATATTATATATTATACTACACTAGTGTCATTATTCTTCTTGACGTTATGTATCTAAGAACTATGACAATCAAATAATCTGAATTTTGATTTTCGGGTTATTAAAAAGTCCAACAAAACACGTATAAGCATACGCTTATATCTCTTGGGCCATCCAAATTACTCTCGGGCCCTAAAATCTATTGTTTTCAATTACTCTTGGCCCATATCTTAAATTTTATTAGCACATGGCTAATTTCAGTTCAGCAGATTCTCTTGTTGAAAAGTTCATCAAAGTCTTTCCCTTAACAACTATAGTTACTTGTGAGTTATGTCATTAAGCAACTAAGATATTAAAATTGTTGGAACAAAATCCATTTTATAAGAACTATTAACTAATAGAAACATATTCAATTTTGATATTATTTATCAATTGACATATACAACATTAATGTAACACATATAATTATTTTATATCAGATTTAATATAAACATGGCGCAATCCGATAGTGGCATTATCACACGTATATGCAGTTGTGATAAACATATGAATCCGTATCCATTTGTAGTTACTATTAGATACGTTTTTGACTGTGAGAAGATGTCACGTACACAATCTCTCAATATATATTTACTTTCAACAATAACTACATTCTAAAATAAAAAACAATATTTATGGAAGAATATTATTGACAAAGGACAATGCTTTACATGTGAGAAGTTAAAAAGGAATAGATGGACCAGTGACTTAACTTAATGTCTGATGTGTCATAAGAAAATCCTACGTGTGAGTAAAAAGGTAAAATATGTTGTGCCAAACACACAACTGCATGAGCAAAACGCAAACCCTAGTGAGGCACTCCTGACCACAGAGTACGTTCACCACTTGCGTTAGCTTTTATTTCCATCTATAAAAGCCTCATTAGTCTCTCTTATTCCCTCACTAAACTCACATCAACATTTAAAACTCATCACACTCTTGTGGCTCTTTTGAATTCTCTTTAGGCCTTTTCATTCCTTTCATCTGTCTACATTCACAACCAGCCAAAAAAAAAACAAATCAATTATGTCTTTAGTCGCAGAGTTTGACATCAAGAGTTTCCGTGGTTCTGCAGTGTGTGTTGAAGACGTGGTGGACAGTTCTCTAGGGGGATATGTTGAGAATGGTGGTGATGACGATGACAGTGGCTACGATTATGCTCCTGCTGCGTGATTTGTCTCCTATGAAAATGTAATTTAGGAGGAAGAGAGAGAGAGAGATGATATTGTAATTTAGATATCTAGCTAGGCCATGTAGGTACGTACTAGATGGTGTGATGAGTCTTCTTAGATGAACAAACATGTTTTCCACAATGTAGAAAGTCATCTCTTAACCATAATCACTTTTTTATCTCTTAATTTTGGCAGTTAATTTAACGTTAATGTAATCTCTCTCTCTCTCTCTCTCTATATATATATATATATTTTAACGCTCATTTGACTAGTAAATTGTTAGTTTTCCAATTGTGTCGATATATTTTTACTTTACTTATTCACGCAATATTTGTTTTATTCAGTCGAAGAAAGCCCAGTTTAAAGTTTTTACCATCTAGTTGTGGAAAGTTATACAATTCGAAATCAGACTAACGAAGAGAAGTTATAAGAATAGACAGTAGTTATGCAATTCGAAATCAGACTAACGAAGAGAAGTTATAAGAATAGACAGTAACAAATTACGAAAATTTATTCCTACCCGACTCTACTGGAAAGTGATTCACTGATTTTATAACACAACGTAGAAGTCGAGAAGACATGAAAGATTAAGGAATGGGAGTGCGCTGCGTGACATTCTTTTAAGGTAGACTTTTCTAAATGACGTGGACACGAGCCCCAAAATAGTCCATTTTATTAGGGGTTTTCTGCAAATAAACCCTTCACCTCACTCAAGTTTGTACCATCAAACCCCAATACAGTCCGTTCGTCAAATTGTCTTTATATCGAGGACAACAAACAAAACGCAGTGTTTTCGACAAGATTGTACAATTAGAATTCATGTTGTTTTGTTCCAAAGAGATACACTTCTGAGACTATCCTCTGGATAAGAAACTCCATAGACTTCCATGGTGGCTAAAGCCCCAAATTCTGGTCGAACCCAACAAACCCATGAAGAGCTTTTCTAGATCCAAAATTTTCCAGGTCGACTCGAAAAGTGGATTTGCTCTAAAATACACATGTCCAGACCACCACTACTCTTACTGTTAATCTGATTCTTCATAAATGGATTTGTCTCAAATTCTGAAGAAATCCACCTAAAGAACCAAAATCAAGAGCAAGACGACAATCTCAAGTTAGTCTTATATTAAAACTGTAGGATCTATAAAACCGGATAAGAAAATACTATTTGAAATTTGTGATGAAAAGAACAAATCAATTTGTAAGAACACAATTTATAAAATGATTTAAAGATATAAGGAAACGAGATTTGATCTCTTTTCTTAACTCAATAAAGCGTCTGTAGTGTGACGGTTTTCACACGCTTTTTGAATCCCATAATACAACTTTTATAGACCGATTCGCTATACTTGAATTCAAAATCTGCGAACGCAATATCTATGTATACTCAATAACGAAAAATTTGTTTCTGAAAGAAAGAAACAAAAGTGAGAGAGTTGAAACATGTTTGTTTGATTGTAAATAGCGATTAAAGCGATCTGTTTTTCTCTCAAAAATTTGATATGTCTTTCTCTCAGATAATTTATTTGATCTATTTTTTTTTCTTTTTCAAAAACTGTTCGCTTTAAGGTCCTTATATAGGCAGTAGTAGGCGAGGAGATTACGATCTCTGTCGCAAAATTTACACGCAATCAGATAGAATCTAGGATTTCCAGATTTTATTTGATTTGATTTGATATAAAAAATTGTGTAATATCCGCACACAATCTAATAATATCTGAGATTTTATGTGACTCGATCTTTGATTTTAAAAATCATAACTTCCACTTATTTTGATGGGTCTTAATTTTATGTTCATTTCTTATTCATATTAGCAATATATTATAAGCCCAAATTTCTTATTAATATTTTGGTCCAACAATCCCCCACATGAATAGAAATGACTCTAAACTGATGATTATTTTGAAAGACTCTTTAGGATCGAGAAAGCTAAAAAGAAAGACTTTCTTGAGTATAAACGAAAAGCTAACCGTTTCTGATTTGTTGCATTTTTCAGCATTGAATCAATCATTGTTAATATATGTCGGGTTTACAAGGCCAGGGGGTGAACATGATGTTTTGAACCACCCAAATTTCTAGTGTAAACCGAGACAACAATTATAAAACAGTTATATTTTCTCGTAGAACTTTGTTCTCTTGTTGTGTTTGTTTTGGCCTTGAACAGCCTGATTATTCATGAGTGAACTTGGATAATATAATTTTTCATCTATTCTCCTAGAAACGACCCCATTTCACATTCACAAGGTGATTTTTCATATTTGTATTTTTTTCTCGAAGTGATCTGCTTCACTTCATTGGTAAGAATATATGAAATCATTAAAAACCAATGCTTAAGTTTCACAGTTTATATGTAGACTTAATTTGATTTAGTTGTCCATTTAAACCTATCAATTCACGTAGGTGGGGTTACCATCAAATCTCATCTTTAGTTCATAGGCTTTAAACACATTTATTTTGATGATTTTAAGACTTTATCTCGTTTCAGACTTTTTGTGAAAGAATCTGTTATATTATCAGCTTATTTGATGTAATCAAGCGAGATTAGACCACTTGAGATCAATTGTCTAATGGCCTTATGTCGTCTACGTTTATGACGTCACTTATCATTATACAACTTATTGTTTGTACGAGCTATAACCGATTAGTTATTACAGTGTAAACGTATTGATGAAACTGGTTTTCCCACATCAAAATATCTTTAAAAAAGTTACGAATTTACTCTACGATTTCGCGATTTCATTATTGTATTTATATGGATATATGGTATATCTGATTTATGAACCAAGAACCGATAAGCACTACTGTTGTGTGCATATCTAATAAATATATAATCAACTTTTTTAGGTCAGACAATGACCTTTTTAGGAAGTGGTACTGCAACTTTTGCTAAGCACCCCCAGACTTTTAATTATTTGTATGAGGGAACAATACTTTTCCATATTTCATATGACATTTGTCATGTCACTTTGTGAGGAATTTTATTAAGAATATAATAAGAAGTCATTAGAGCTTCCCCCACATGTTCTGGGTTACGCATGATTCTTGCAACATTGCAATCATCATTTCCTTTAGAGTTTAGTTTTTACGTTTCACAACTCCATTGGATTCAGGTGAATAAGGAGCAGTTGTTTGATGAAAGATTCTATTTTCTCTGCATAATGCATCAAACTGTCATTCATATTCTCCACCTCTATCACTTCGAACTATTTTAATAGTTCTTTCGAATTGATTTTCAACATCTAGCTTTTATTCCTTGAATTTATTCAAAGCCTCATTTTTGCTTTGTAAAAAGTAAATATAGCAGTATTTTGTGCAATCATCAATGAAAGTCACAAAATATTTTTTACCTCCTCTCGTAGGTAAGTACTTTAAATCGCACAAATCTATGTGGATTAGTCTTAGAGGTTTTATTGTTAGTATTCTCAAGCGAAAACATATGCTATCATCTTTGAGTTATTTCTCTAATTTCAACATGGTCAGTGAGATATAGATCTTCTCATACCGTATAATGAATTGAACTCCATCAATTACGTCAATCATTAGTCTTATGGTTATCGCATTAGGCGTTAACATGACAATCTGATAAACATCAGAATCTTACACAATCATATGTGGTATACCACTATCAAACTGAATTTGATGTGTCGATTCACTAAACTCGTAACCAATAACACCTCTAATAACCGGTGTCAAAGTCCTTATTTATTACAACAATTAAATTTTAACTTCTGGAATTATTAAATTCAGAAAGTGTCATTTAATTTTGATATACAAATAAAATGAAGCAACTTAAATAATTAAGATAATTTGTATAAATTATCCAATTAATTTCCAGAATTCAATGATGTAAAAAACGTTTTTCCAAATTAATTCCACAAATTAATTGTTTTAAACCCCTTTTAATATATTTTTAAAAGATTTTACCAAAAATAATTGATCTTCAAAAAACGTTTTACAAAAATTAATTGGTATTAATAATTTTGTACGAAAATTAATTAGTAATAAAATTATTATTAATTAGTTTTTAAAATACGTTTGCCAAAAAAATAATTCGTCTTCAAAAAAATTTTTAACAAAATTAATTGGTATTAAAAATATTTTTTTGGAGTTATCAAAACGTTAATTTTTTTCCTAAACTCGCTAATGATAGCGTTTGAAAAAAAACAGTTTTGTGTATGTAAGTGGTATTGGTTTTAAAAAACGGTTTACAACAAATCGTTTAAACAAAAGTTTGTAATCGTTTTTCAAATTTTTTTTCTAGAACGTTTTGCAAACTCGCTATAGAGCGTTTGCGGAAAGTGATTGTTTTAAACGAATCGCAAACTCGCTGTAGAGCATCGCGGATTGCCTTTTGAGATCGATCGATTCAAAATCCAGGTCGATCGATTCGGTAATGAATCGTTTAGATCATTTTGCAGATTCGCTTTTTTAGCATTTGTAGAAACGATTAGAGATCATTTAAATTTATTTTGCAATCTCACTTTTCAGTGTTCACAGAAACGATTTCAAATTGACAAAAAATTAATTTTTCTTAAATCTGATTGTAGCTATTTTCTAGGAGCAGTTTTATTGAGTTAAAACTGTAGAAGCTATAAAAACGGATAAAAAATATGATTTGAAATTTGTAATGAGAAGAGGAAATCAATTTGTAAGAACACAATTTATAAAATGATTTAAAGACAGAAAGAGACGAGATTTGATCTCTTTCCTTAACTCAATAAAGCGTCTGTAGTGTGACGGTTTTCACACGTTTTTGGAATCCCATGATACAATTTTTATAGACCGATTTACTACACTTGAATTCGAAATATGCGAACACAATATCTACGTATACTCAAGAACGAAAAATTCGTTTTTAAAAGAAAGAAAGAAAGAGAGAGAGAGAGTTGAAACCTCTTTGGTTAATTGTGAATAGCGATTAAATCGATCTGTTTTTCTCTTATAAATTTGATATGTTTTTCTCTCATAAATTTTATTTGATCAATTTTTTTTTTTTTCAAAAATTGTTCGTTTTAAGGTCCTTATATAGAGAGTAGTGGGCGAAAAGATCACGATCTCCGTCGCAAAATCCACACGCAATCAGATAGAATTTCGGATCTCCTGATTTTATTTGATTTGATATTAAAAATTGCGTAATATCCACACACGATCTAATAATATATGAGATTTTATTTGACTAGATTTTTGATTTTAAAAATCAAAACTTTCACTTATTTTGATGGTTTTTAATTTTATATTCATTTTTCATTCACATTTACAATATATTATAAACTTAAATTATTTATTAATATTTTGGTCAAACCAAAACCCCCCATAAATTTATCTTGAAACATCGTATTAGAGAACTCACAGAGGATGAATAAGAACGAGAGAGAAAAAAAGAAAGAGTTAACTGCACGTCGTTTATTGCAAACGTGAACGACATAAAATAATAAAAATTATGTTATTTTATTCTTTATCAAAACGCACCATTTTGTTATTCCTGTGAATGATGAACTACGTTTCACAGTGCCACGTTATCAATACAAGGACGGTCTGTATTTGTAGTTTGACTGCGGGATGAATGATTGACTTGCATTTTCTGAGAGATGGATTTTCTTAGAAAGTTGAGTGACGTGAAAGGCATAAAACATTAAAACCCTTTTATTAATATAGATTGTGATCTATCATTTTTATAGTGACACGTCTGCGACACATATTGGTTTGTATTTCTTATTCTTTTCAAAGCAGGAAAGCAAACAAAGTACTGTATAGGCTTTATCTCATCATGCGAATATTATTTGTAGTGGCGACATAATGGTGCAAAAGATATTTTCTCTGTTCAATAGATTTTAAATTTACAACGTACTAAGTTTAAGTGATTTGCAGTTAATTTTTTTAGTATCTTTATAAGTTTTCTTTTTCCACCATATATCTCACAACTCTTTTTTTTTTGGGTCAATGGTTATATCTGAACTAATGGTTATATATATTGCAAAACAAAATAAAATTTTACAGAAGAATGTTTGACCTATATTATATCAAAGAGATCATCAAAAGTGAATCATGAAACAATATATGTGATCAATTGCATCTTGATACTAGAGTGGTTAGCTTGAAAGTGTCGGAACCAACGGTGTGTCATCCGTTGCATCTTTCGCATTGATTACCAGTCAGGCTCGAGTTAGTTGCATGATGTCATATCAATGAAATATCATATTTTTTTCTCCATATATCATATGCGATGCTTGAAGAACTAGCTTGACTATATAGTTGAGCGTAGGCTGGTTCATCGGGTTTTTGACTAATGCAAAGGTAAGCAAGCGTTTTGGTATGACTTTTCCGCAAATAAATCGACTTAGGCCGAAGTCCCAAAATTCAAGTGGCAACACAACGACTTTGTTCATAGTGAAAACAAACCTAAATTTCTACGAGTTTACGCCATTTGGATCCTCAACTGTCCCACCATCAACATGATGGGTAACGTGTTATTGTTTGGTGGAATTGTTAGTGCAGTTATACAGATAATAACTTCTGATGAGATACTGTTATTCGATTTAGAATTTTAAAAACTTCATAAAAAATGGATGTCACTGGTTTATATATCTGTAACAAGTTTATTTAAACTCAAGAAAGTTGAGGTTATGTGATTGATGATTTTTTTTTATCCATTTATTCTATTGATTTTAATATTTGTTTAAACAATACAGGATAATATCATGATTTAAATCAATTAAACTTACATAATCTAGAAATAATATTTAGTTATTTAATGTTTATTGATATAGGTATATTTCACTATTGTTTATTATAAAAAATGAGTTTCCATAAAAAAAAATTGTTTCTTCTAAATAGGATGTTATTTTAACCGGTGATACATGATATTCAACAATATGTTTGAAACACGTTCGGAGAAAACACCCCATTTATTTAAGATCTTGCCACCATTTTGTTTTCTTATATAATTAAGTAATTATCATAACTTTTCATAGTCATTTATCAAATTCATCCATAAATTAAATTAAAGTTACAGTGAACCAAAACAATAAACTAGAATGTAATACAAACACTCATGGCTCCGACTGGAAACGTATTAAATAATAGTATGGTACATAATTCTTAGATGGTACAAAAATTAATGGTACCAATAATGATAATAGTAATAATATAGTAACATTGTTTATTTATTTAGACTCTTAACTAGAATTTGATTAACCAAGTTGATTTCAAAGGAAATGTTTACTAAACCATACACAACCAATTTAATTTCTTATACTATACATATTAATTATTTCTTATTTGCAAAAGCACTATGAAAATAAAATGAGAATTAATAATAAAGAAAAAAACTGTTCTTAGGAAATTTTCAATGATTAAATAATCATCTACTCACAAGTTTTTAGTTATAAAAACAAAAAAAGTTATTATCAATACTAATTTCACAATGTTTAGCCAGAAAAAAACTTAACACTTTCAAGTTTTACTCAAAAAATATATTTATTTGTACCATTACCTTTTTTATCCATTAAAATACTATTATATTTATACTATTGTTATAATCCTTGTACCATCAATTTTTGTTGTAATGCTCTCTTCTTTGTAAATCATGTTTGTACTATGATATGTGTACTCTCTTTGATTCGTTACACAATAAGCATTATAATTTATTAATTTATACTACTCTATCTTAATATAACCATCAATGCAATCAAAGCCAATATAGCCCTACAAACTAGAACCTCAGCCTTAGAGCATCAGCATTGGTGATACTGGGTGAGTCTCTAAAAATAGTAATATTTTAATGATTTTTGTTTAATTTTATTAATTTTAAAAATATTATATTATTAATTAAATATTGAACCAATAGTAATATGACATGTGGCAGTCTCTAAAGTCTCTTTCTAATGAGACTTTCTTAACCAAAAGTTTCTTAACTTTTATTTATTATTTATTTTTAATTAGATTATATTCTCAAAGTATCACCATTACACATGCTCTTAGCATTAAAATCGTCAATGTAATAATTCTGATAACTTTTATTAGAATAACAAATCAATGTTTTTAAAAAAGAATTTTAATCTGTATATATATATATATATATATTAATAACTGCATTAATTTTTTTTGAAGATATATAGAGTTATGTAAGTATATAACTATTAAAGTAAATAAAGCATCCAGAAAATCACATGGATTTGTAGGTAGTAACTCTAATATTTTACAAAATATATATATATATATATATATATATATATATAATAACTGCACTAAAAGAAATTGAAGACACAATATAATTATATAACTATTAAAGTAAATAAAGTTTCCAGCAAATCACATGGATTGTAGGTAGTAAATCTAATATTTTATAAAATAAAGAAAAAATACTTTTTACACCATTATGTCGCAGCTATGAATAATATTCCCATAATCCAATAAGATATAAAGGTTAAACCTTTCTTGCTTTATTGCTCTGAAAAGAATATTCCACAATATAACTCCCAAATAAAGAAATGTAAATTAGTATGTGTAGCGTACGTGTCATTACAAAATCCTATGTGTCAAAATGTTAATTATGATTCATAATTTAAATTGTGCCATTCAACAGTTTTTATAAACATGCCACACTCCTTGCTGAGGTCAGTCTAAGAGGGGAGCGAGTATAAACTTCCATCAATTTATTTGTTCATACCTATAAAGAGTTCAACGAACTCGTGTTCTCTCATCAACCTTCTGTGTATTGCATTTGCTCTTACAGACATTTGATTTAAAATTATTTCCCTTTCCAATTTAAGAAAAAAAGGAACTATGATTTCTGTCACCGAGTATGTTATGTGCATTGATGAAGATGTCAATGGAACGTACATTGGAGGCCAAGTCATTAACAGTGATCAAGCATTTGAGAATTCTCAATCTGTTTCTGAAGAAAATGGTGACAATGACAACGATGATGACGTTATCTATGATTATGCTCCAGCAGCATTAATGGATCATATATATGACCCATGATTTTGTACTTTTTATATGAATGATTTAACGCCCTAGGGCTTCTTTTTATGTTATTTTATTTAATGGACACTTTCACTATTATTATTTGACTATTTGATTCTCTCGACTTCTCTTTGTCTCACGTTAAACAAATGAAGAAAATAGTTCAAAGCAGATTATGTATTATTTACGTACATAGACCATTAATGAATTTCAGTTAAAATTTTGATTACCAATTCTTATTGGGATAAGATATTCAAGAAATTTACTGGAAAATTTTCCGTATATCTAAACCCATGCACATCTATACTAATAATTTAAAATCATTTTTAGTAAATAATTTGTTGTCATGTGTTTTATTGCTGAGAATGCCATTACAAGTTTAACTTCAATTAATTATTTCATTAATGGTAATTAACGCTAAACATCTACAGTACTTAAAAATATAGATCATAGTAAATATCATACACCCAATCACATATGATCATTTAGACTTTGACTACCACAAAAATATTATATTATATTAATCAATATATTCTCTTTTTTTATATTTGTCTCATCTTTTTTTATTAAAAGTAATAATAATCATATCATTCATATATAAAACATATAATTTTTTCTATATATGTTATGATTTAAAATTGTTAAAATGAACATAAATGATAAAAAAGCATAAAAGTAGAAAACATAACTTAACTAGTCTTTACATTTTAAAGTTTTTATCGGTTTAATCAAGTTCTTTAGTTGAACATCATAACTAGATTGTATGATAAATATATTAGAATAAATGAATTTTTGAAATTAAAATATCAAAAATTAATAAATATTTATATGATTATATGGTGGAATAGATTAGAGTTGATATTTTTATGATTATAGACTTAAAAAGAGTTTCTTAGTGGGCGCGCACAGAAAAAATACAGTTAAAAAATGTGTAGCACGTGTTCTTAGTAGAAGACAAGAAGAAACTGTGAAATTCTGTGAGAAATCATTTGAGATAACGATGGAAGGAACTAAGCTAGTCTTGGTAAAAATCTGAATCTTTAGATCGTTTATTCTCAAATTGCGATCTCAACTACAATTGCAGTTTGGTTCTTTCAGACTCAGACAATAATGGGAACTTATGCTTTATTACTGCCACCGATAAATTCCATGGTTCTTGAGCGGTGGAATGGAAAATGATAATGTTTTCGAGGATCTTTTCGGATTCTGGTGTATCCTTACCAAGAATGAAACATGTTCATAGATATAGTTCTGGAGTTTGTAAATTATGTTGGTCATCAGCATGGTGTATCTTTGTTCTCTGAAATCCACCAATCACTTATCTCAACTTATGATAAAAAAAAAGTGTCTATAATATTTATTATACGAAAAGTTTTGGATATTGAGAGACTTCTATAGTAATTTTCTAGAACACAAAAGGGTTGAATGGTAGTTTTGTAGATGTGATGTCATAATGAGACTTTTTGTGTAGTCTTCTGATGGACGCAAGTAGTTTTTTTTTTGTGTCAAACCACAATTAAATCATGTCGGTTATGCTTTCACACTTTACCCATGATCTACATGATCTCACCAAGTTTATGAAAGAGGGATCACCTAGTGTCGTAAGCTTATTTAGGAGGCTGATATCATATACTTGATGATCATGATGAGAGGGCATGGATAAGAGAGTTTTCACTGAATTGATGTATTAGAAGAGTTATAGAAGTAGTTGAGAATATATTGGATGAGATGAGAGTGTTGTTTTTTTTTTGTCGCTATTTTTAACACTTATATTTTGTGGAACATAATATGGTCACACACACATAACTTTTTTAAAAAAATGAGTTGATATTATTGATCAGGTGTCGAATCTCCGGATGGTTTTACTTCAACTCATCCCTTATTATTATTATTCATTCCCTGTAACATAGGTTCAGGTGATATGGCCTCGTTGGTTCACCTATAATCGTCTGACCACACAGTTTTTAACTCTATACTGTCCAAGTTCAAGAAGTTATAACCATATGACCTTATCCATCAAGTTACTTGAGTAAACTTAATTAGAATTTAATAAAATATGTCACCAAACAGTAAATAAATCTGTGAACATTAAGTACGTTTGTCATCAAAGAGGAAATAAATTTGTGAAAAGTAACTAAACCTGTCACCAAAGATTAAAAAAATATATGATAAACTTATTAAATTTGTGAAAATTATATAAATCTATCGCCAAAGAATAAAAAAAAAATTGTGATAAACTTATAAAATTTGTGAAAATTAAATAAGCATATGACCAAAGAGTAAACAAATTTGTGATGAACTTATAAAGTTTGTGAAAATTAAATAAGCATGTGACCAAAAATCTGTGATAATTTATTAAGTCTGTAAAAATTATATAAATCTGTTGCCAAAGAAAACAGATTTATCAAATCCTTATAAGTCTGTTAAAAATAAATAAACATGTTTCCAAATAAAAAAAAAAATCTGTCTAATTTTAATTAGTAAGGATGACTCACAAGTCTGTTATATCATAAATAAGTCTTTTGTTAAAGAGAAACAAATCTGTCGTAAATAAGTCCGTTATTTTATGTCATGAGTACAAAATAAGTCTGTTCAATGACAAAAATATAAATTTTATGCTGATTTGGAAAATAATAATAATGACATTCATGTAAATATGATTTTTGATTACCAAGAAATTAAGAATATAATAGGCATCAAAAATACAATAATAATTAGGAAATTTTAGAGCTAATCTAGTAATAAGACCATGAATTGGTGTCAAACTAAATTTTTATCTTAATTAATTCTTATGGCTTTAAGATTAGCCTAAACTATAAAATGATATTTATCCCTAACAACTCTCAGTAGAGGTTTTCTTAATATTATTGAGAATAACTTATGCATATTTCACTGTTACTATAATAACTCATGTGTGTCTCCAATTTTTAATACGATATGTTGTACTATAGTTGATTGATAAGCTTACATTAGATTTTTTGTGGCTTCTATCTAATTCTTAATTAGACTATCTGACAAAAAATAGTTTAATTGGATACATCATAGCTCATAAGGATAACTTATCGTTTCCAACTTGAAATGAATTACTTCGCTATCTTTTCATTATATGTCCTACAGTATTTTGTGATTTGCATTATTTGCTTATTGAGTTTCACAATTTCATGTAGATGAGTTTTCTATTGAGTCAATTTGGTAAATAGCAAAAAATTGAAGACAGATTAAATAAATAGTAGTAATTGGTGGATGTCTATGTATGTAGCTATGAAGACAAGTAAATATTTTGTTATTCCGTTTTTACTCTTTATTCAATTGATACGAGGCATGTTATATTTTTCTATAACATTTTGTTTTATTATATGAATCTCAAATAAATTAAATAAAATATGTCATAATTGTAGGAATCATGTGGTATAATGGTAGTCATCTCTGCATTCATTACACCAGATTTGAGGTTTGAACCCAGCACCCTTATTGGGGATATTAAAGTTATTAGACTATATTGACAAAAAAAATATATATATAATAATCACCTTATTTCAGAAAACTAGACCTTCTTAATAACATGTTTTATTATGGACGTCCAAACTATCAAATGGACTCTTCAACAAAACAAAACCCAGAATCAAAAAATTCTATTTAAGAAATTAGATATCCACATAAAAAAAAATAACATGTTCGCAAGAAAAACAATGTCACAGTCCATAACCGTTAAGTATATATCATGTCCCAATTTCATAAGTCTCATAAGTATGTATAATGTAGCAATAATCAAGAATATAAATGGATGTAGAATTTATAGTTTCAGTTTTGGCCTTTTTAAAATAACCAAAAATTAAGTAGTTTTTAGTTTGGACATGTCACGGAACTTAAGTGGAAAGGGATGAACAGGTTGGGACGCAGACGATAAAGGCGATGAACCATCAACCACCTCTTCAGCTAATAGTTGTCGGCCTGTGTTTGAGATGGGCTGTATGAATCTGATAGACATGACACGAAGTGGTCGAAGTTCTCAGCTTAACTGTTTGAATTTATGGGAAAGTGAAGTTTGTTTTCTTCCTTCTTCAACTCGAACCCGTGATTTGGGCTTTACCTTTGACTTTTGCAAGCATTTTTGCTCTAGATTAAGTCGTCAAACCGCGCTTGATGTTGTTAATTGCATTAGATAAACCGTGGCAAGAACAAATCACTAAAACCAAAAGAAATAATGTTATGGTATGATCGTTACGAATTTAATTATGTGGAAAAGCAAAATACATTAAAGTTTGGGGTAAAAGTAACGCCCGAAAAAGGAGTTATGCGTTCTTCGTGTAATTATTGCGTTGTGGGGGGGGGGGGGGCATGTGAATGAAATAATGGTGGTCATAGATGTAAAGCTTTATATGCTGTCCAAAAAGAAGAAGAAAAAGATATATACTGAATCCAAATACATTAAAGAAGAAAGCCATTGATAAACATACACTAAGCTTCTTGGGGTTGTTTGAAGTTCTTCGAGGAATATAATTTTAAACAAAGATTTCGAGGGTATATTTTTCTTAATGATTCAATATACCAATTTCAAATTCTGGAAGGCCAAGGTAAGATTTCTTTGTTTTACACGTATTTTTATTGGTGGGTAATGGATTATCTTTGCGTATCATGATGATGTTAGTTTGGTGTCATGTCTTTAGTTTCTCTGTCACCACCATGTATTATGCTTTAAGTCAGATATGAATTTTTTTATAACAAAATCTACTATGAATTATTTTGAGATGTATTCGTATATGTTAATAACACAGAAAGTTTTCTAGTTATTAAATCCTGTTTGCCGTAATTTTTTACCTCATAATTCGGATGATTAATGTACTTACCAGAATCTAAACTTGGTCATAACAGTTTATTTGATTGTTCATCAGATAAGAAACAGTAAAAGGTGTTGCGTGCATTGAAAAGAATCCAAGTGATGTTAGATAGACTGTCACTGTGCAGCTCACAAATGTCTTTTTAAACCTAAACCCAAAATCATCTAAATATATTTCAACGCATTTCACTCATTTGTGATCTTTAAACATTTGAGTGGCTGAGAGAGAGTTTTTGCAGTTAACGATGGTATTCTGCTGCACCGACGACGTGACCACAGGGTTAAGAGATGCTTTAACTTATTGCTATAGATGCAAAGGCAGAAAAGTTACCCTTTCAGATCACGAAGACAATGACGAGAAGCTTATTGGAGATTTCGAGTACGACCATGAAGTATAAACTAGAAAACCCATTCATTTGCCTTTTGTGTTTCATTTTCAAACCTTTCTTTCTGATTGTGTTTGGTTTTAGATTATTGTTTTCCAGATCAGAAGTCGGGCAATGGAGAAACTAAGGCAGAAGCCAAGGATAGACATGGAGAGACCAACTCATCGGTCCACAAAGGAATGGAACATCGCAAAGGAAGAGGGTATCGAGTTTTGTTCGGTTGGAAGCAGTTTTTCGGATTGTTGTCCGAGTGATCCGAGTATAGAAGGATATATGACAGCGAAAACTGAGTTCTCGAGGTGTTCGAGCTTGAAAGGTGTAGAGTTGGAGAATCAATGGAAGATGTATTACGTGAATGAAATTAGGAAAGGATCGGTGATTCAAGAGCTGTGTCATTGCCAGGGATGGCCGTTTGGTTTGGGAAGAAAAGCTGAGTTGCTTCCACCGCTCCCGAAGGCTCCTGCAGAGTCTTGGTCATGGAGGAAACCCACTAGAGTTGCCCCATTTCCTTTTATTTGACAAAAAGTAGCCCAAAATGTTGAATCGCAAACAGTTAATCATTAAGAAACTCTAATGTAAGGAAACACAACACAAAAAGCCTGTTAAAATTCTTGGAGCTGCTAATTTATTTTTCAATTGGTGTTGTTAAGCTCTAATTTTGAAAAGCTTCGTTTTGGAGGAAACAATGACCAAACTCACCTTATATGTCTTTTGTCAGTTATTGACTTTATTATGTGTTAAGGACACAATAACGCAATAACAACATATAAAGTTTTGCATCTCCTTTAAGATCTTTTTCCGTTTTATGCCCTTTGCTCCACGTATGACCCCGAGAGTCCTGAGGTTCCAAGAACGGTAACCTACAGAAGAAATCAAATCAACGCATAAGAGAGAGATAAGTATTGGTTTGTCCTTTTTGCCAATGCTGCATATGATTCGATTCATGAATTTGAGTAGTCTGGATAATGCATGAAGGTTGACAAAGAAAGATGAAAAAGATCACATATAGAACGAGTGTGAATGTGGACGACTTGTCGATAACTATCCAGTGAAAGGATCTAAATTTATTTACCTTTCCCCATTCTGAACCAAGCCCGCTGCATCTCATCTTCAAGTGGATCATCTTTGTCCCTAATTCCATCTCAACCTTCTTCTTCAAGTAAACTTCTTCAGGTACAAACGCATCCAGGTAGTTAGAATACCTATGATAAGCGATATGCAGCGCTTTGGTTATATTTTCTGGTAAGGTCTTCACATTCTGTAACAAAAGACCAAGAAACATCAAAACAACCTAAAATGATCAAACCCAAAAAAGTGGTTGGTGAGGCAACAATAACAAACCTCCCCACTCATTCCAATGCTATCATCGATTTCCATCTTCAGGGAAGTTAGAATCCCACCAAATTCCTCAACAGCTTCAGCTGCTCGGAACACATTCGTTAAGGCCTCTTGCCCTGTCTTGTCATCTGAGTTTTTCGAAATTGCCTTTTTGGCTTCATGAACAACAGCAGAAGGAAGCTCTGCCCAGTCTGCAGCCATCAAGTCTTTGAAAGCATTTAGAACATCACTGTCTTTGATTTCAGGCATGTGAGACACATCTTCGCTAAAGTTGCGCACTTGTCCAATATCAATTGCTCGAGGATACCGACAATCTGCAATTTTCACCATCAAGCACGTCAAATAAAAAGTGTACACAGGAGAACTCTCTCAAAGTCTTCGCAACATAAAAGCTATAGTTTTCAAAGGTAACTTTAAACGAGCTTTCATCTCTGCTGGCCATTTTTCACCAGCAAGCAAGCTAAATAAAAAGAGGACGCACGATTAGACCTCAAAAACGAAAGAGCTATAGCTTTCAAAGGTATCATTAAGAGAAACTCTCGTCTTTGCACACCATTTTTCACCATGAATCAATCACAAAGCGCACGCACAATTAGACCTCAAAGTCTTTGCAACAAAAGACCTATAGCTTTTAAAGTTAATTTTAAAACGAACTCTCGTCTTTGCAGATCAACTTTCACCATCAAGCACGTCAATTTCAAAGTGCACGAACGAGTAGACCTAAACGACTTCGCAAAAAAAGAGCTATAATTCTCAAAGGTAACAGTACAATGACCTCTCGTCTTTGCAGACTACTCGCAACAATTTTTTTTATTACTATTGCCAGACACAGAAGAATGGCTACACTAGCCAGAGAATTAATATGGGAGAAACGAAAAAAAAAATTTGAAGAAACAAGGAAACCAAACGATAATGAAACTGATCTAGAACTCGTGATCCTCGCATCGAAGAACAACTAGAGATCAACACAGTGAACTAAAGATTCCACCAAAATTAATTAATATCCAGTAAGTAGACAATCTCGTCATCGGAAGAGATAGAAACAAAGAGGTATCGATTATAATTAATTACCGTAAGGAGTTCGATTTGAAGGAAATGAAGAAACAGCGAAGAATCCTCGCTTGAGGAGGAAACGATTACGCAATAGCTGATTAGGAGCGGCGGTTCTCGATGATCGGAGCGTAGGGACGGAGGCCGCCGCAGCTATACGGAAGAGGGATCGCAGAAGTATCATCTTAGATAGAAGTCGAGATTTTTCGTTGTTCTCAATCTGAATGCGAAAGCTCTCTGAACATTCGGAATTTCGGTGATTGTGACAACGTGATGCACTGTCGTAGATGGTTTGGGCTATAAACCTCAGAGCGCGGTCTAGCTTATGTCTGGCCCACTAAAGCCCACTTTGATTAAAATGAAGGAACCAAAACCAGATCCCAGATCCCATGTCCACATACTCATAAAACCGAGTAATTTGAAATTCCAAAGAAAATGCGACAGAAAACCCAGGACAAAAGCAAACAAAAGCTTATGTTTTTTCTTACCAGGATACGCCAACATTACACTTTAGCATCTCCCTATCTGGTGCTTCTCAGTGGGGCACGAGGGCAAACATCAAAAAGCCAAGAATCAAGCCATACATTTATCACTTCCCCTGAAGCTACGGCTCTTCTCAAACCTTTTCTTTAGCAATTCTCGACCATGACTAATGCTCCTCCAAGCATACAAAGGTCTAGATCCCAGTGTTGCATTTAAAACATTACTATGGGAGTAATTGCTCTTCATTATGTATCTCCTCTCTCGAAAAGAGAATAGTGATTGGTGAACAGTTTCTTAACTGTCTCATCATGATTCTAGTTTTGGGCAATATTGTGTCAAATTTTATTGGGATCGACCACAAATTTCTTAACAGCTTCCACTTTTTGCATGGAAGATTGAATGTCCTACAAAAATAAAATATTTTAAGAATGATGCAACATCATCAGATTTCTTAGGTTGATTCATTAAGGTGGCTTGTTTCAATCTTTTACCAGCAACAATGTCTTCTTCAATCTCAGAGTGAAGGTTTTTACACCTACTTATGTGTTTCAGCATTGTACTAGTATTCACCCCAGTTCGTGATCTAATGCAAACTACCACACCACAATGATTGCATTTTCCTCTGTTGTTATCATCAGTTTTCTTGAAATGTTCCCATCCAGATGATCTTTGGCGAGCAGTTACCTTAGATCCAACGGATTCAGCGGTTGGAGCATCTGATTGAGTTTCAGCTCCACATTCTTGCTGTCCTTGTGTCTTCTCTGCTTCATCTGCAAACTCCATCTAATCCTCGCAATAACCAAAGACAAAAAGACAACCGATTAACAACAAAACCTAACCGATCACTACACCAAATAATTCAAGCAAATACAAAGCTAACCGATGACAACACCGAAGAAATCAAGCATAACAAACATAAATTTTCATAAAATAACCGATTATAGTTTCATGTTCATATTCCAAATTTACAAAAATCAAACAATCGAAACATTAAATTAACACCAAATCCTAGTTAAATAACACATATATAACCCTAAAACCTAATTAGATTTCAAAACCCCCAAATCAAAAAATTGAAATTCGCAATTAGAGTTTCATGTTCATCTTTGAAAATTCCAAAATCAAACCATAAATACATAAAATGAACACCAAACCTAGTTAAACAAACATATACAACCCTAAAACGTATTTGGATTTCGATTTCCCCAAATCCAAAAAATTATATTCAAAATTAGGGTTGGGTATACTTACTGATAATCCAACCGATCGAGGTTTTTTTAACTTTTCCAGATGCTGAAGAGTGAAGAAGAATTCAGATGATGACGGTTTCAAATCGATAAGGTGAGGTCTCAAATCGAGAAGGTGAAAAGGTTTTTTGGAGAAACTGTCGAAGTCTCTAGAGAGAAAGAAAGTGGAGTCGACGAGGAGAAATGAGAAAATGAAGAAATTAGAAATCGATTTTGGTTTCATAAATCATGTAGATTGGTTTGATCAAATACGATTGTGGTTAACTGGTTTAGTAAAAATCTAAATCGGTTATTGGAATGATTGAATTGCTGGATTTAAATCGAATCGTTTGGTTTTCTATTGGTTTGATTAAAATCTATTTTGGTTTATTGGTTACACTTATATTGGTTAAAATTAAATGGTTTATCTAACCAAATAACAAGTACCAAGTATTAACGGGTCAAGCCTTTAAAATTTTCTTCGTACTTGCTACTTGGCCAGGACTTGCAAGTAATGCGGGATGAATGCTTGTTACCCGACATGTTATAACCAAGTACCCACACTAACGGGCCGGGTAGCGGGTAATGGGCGAGTAACAAGTACATGTGCCCAGGCCTAGTTTTCCTATTGGGTTTCTCTAATAAGATTTTTAATGAGACAACATCTTATGCACTTTAGGAGATATTTTGTATAGTGGACATCATAGGGGAGTATTATAAACTATTTACGTGATCTCCATTATAAGCCTATTACCCCATATTCTAGAATGTTTTAGATTTATTTGTAATCCTAAATGTACTTCTATATAAGGGATTTATTATTCATAAAATAAAAGAACATCAATTATTGTATCTCTTTTTTCTCTATTCACAACACATTTATGAGTTTTAGACTTTATATAGGATTTTTGGATCATTGTTTAGATCTATACTTTATTTCATTCATATTTTTGAGAGAGATTACTAGAGGCTTTTGTAAAGGCAAATAAGAATTCATTTTGTAGAGAGAAGATTTTGAACTCTCTTATTTTTCTATTGATTTCTTAATGCAATTTATTCAATCAATGATATCTATTTTATTAATCATATCTGAGTAATTTGCATGTTAGATGGTTTTAAAAGGTTAAAGATGAATGGTTAGATTGGACATAATTGTTAGGATAATCTCATAGTGATTGAAATTAATGTTAGTTCTAGATTGATCATCTGGAATTTAGATCTTAGGATAATGGCTAGACATGAAAATGTAATTAATTTCCTGAATTAATATTAGGTGAGCAAAATACGTATATGCAAAAAAAAAAATTGTTTAGGGATTTTGTGGACTTATCAAACCTATGTTTAATGCTTTTTTGGACTGCTGAATTTGCAAAGAAATTTGGAATTCTAAGATTTACACATAGTTGATTGATTTGAATATTGTGATTTAATTTCAAGAACAGTTTTTAGATAAGCCATAAACAATTTGTTTGATCTACAATTCTGATTTATCCGAGAATATTATTAAGTCTAGCACTTTTTCTAATCGAATTACAACTGTTTAAATCTTCTTTTTATTTATATTACATTTATTTTTGTTTGGTTTAATTCAAAAACTGATTTAAGTTTATGTGAATTGGATTCCTAAATAATACGATTGTACCTCTAAATTTGTAGAGTATCTCTTAGAAATTATATTAGAGCATATCAGAAACCTATAAAAATTTCACGAGACTCGCAGAAAACAAAAAGAAGGGCTAAGGACTCATAGGCATATCAGTACATTTGTTGTGTTTTCTTAAGGTTTCTATGCGACAAATGAATAATAATATTAACCTCCATAGGAAAATTTACTATCTTCACGGATAACAGCGATGATTTCAGAAGTGCATTTGGTTTTCGCCCAAGTAGAGAACTTACCAACAGATGAACGCCATTAACGGATCCGATTAAACAATTCAGAGGTTGAGAAGATGAACAATTAAGGAGAAATGCAAAGCAAAGTGAATCGTTTTTGTTAGAATTCTGATTTGCTGTAAGCAATTACTAAAAAATACTTTAAAAGGAATTAAAATCTAAATTAAGAAATTAGGGGTTAATTGTTGGTATATAAATATTGATCTAATAATATGGTTTCATTATGAATAGAAGTAATAGCTAAAATCAAAGTCAAAATAATATGAGAAGTTAAATAATGAGCTTAAATTAATCAGGAGTGGATGACGAAATTCTAAAAGTTAAACTCAAAATCAACTCCAGAGTAAACACAAGACTCATTCAAACTAGCAATTATATGCATACAAAAATGCCTGAATCAACAATATTAAATGTAATCAATGTTGACAAAAAAAAAATGTAATCAATAATAAATTAAGTGGGTAAATGAAAATATTAAATACAAATATAAAACAAAAGAAAGAACACATGAACATGATTACTAATTTTCTCAAAAACCCAAAAAAAACCATTTAAAAAACTACAAACATTCATGACCTGTAATCAAAAACTACAAACAGTTTCATTAAGTTGGTGGGATCATTAAATGTAATCAGAAACAACTAAACACGTCAATCATTCGGACTCACCTAATAAATCCAAATTAAAAATGGTTTTTTTTTTATTTTAATATGTCAAAGTAACCAAATTATCATCTCAATGCTTCCGCAGAGAAATCGTGTTCTTTTTAACAGAAAAGTCTTATATTGGCTCTCTCGCTTTATCATTCTCTTTCTTTTACCTCTACCAAACAGATACAATAGTAAACTGTCTCTCTCTCTCTCTCTCTCATGGAATCAACGAAGAAGCAAGTCTCGTTGGAGGTACTTCCATGGTTAGTTGTTCACAGCGACGGAACGTTAGAGAGACTAGCCGGAACCGAGGTTTGCCCACCCGGTTTAGACCCAGAAACCGGTGTATTATCCAAAGATATCATCATCGATCCTAAAACCGGCTTATCAGCCCGAATCTACAAACCCGACTTGATTCAACCCGGTCAGAAACTTCCTCTCGTGCTCTATTTCCATGGCGGCGCATTTCTCATCGCCTCCGCCTCCTTTCCCAATTACCACACCAGCGTTAACAAACTCGTTGCTCAAGCTAACATCATCGCTGTCTCTGTCGATTACAGGTAAATCAATCCTGTTTAAGTTGACTTATTGAACTCAATTTTACTAGTTTAGTCGGACGTGTACTTCTGTTTTTTTTTTCTCTCATTGGTTTCAATTTTTTTCGGTTTCATTATTTAAGTAAATTTATGTCAAACCATTTGTAAGTTGGTTTAGTTTTGGTTCGGTTTGATTCAGTTTTTTGTTTCTGTCTGTCTGGTTCGGTTCATTTTTCTGTATATAAAAAATATTTAAAACAAATATTGATATGATAATAATTTGATATGATTATATTTATCTTCAATACGTACATATAATATTTAAATAGGTTTCGTTTTATTCAGTTTAATTTGATTCAATACGCAAAAACGTTTCGGATTCGGCGTTCCAAATTTTTAATAATTAAACCCAAAAGGTTTATAGTTTAATTATTTCGGCAGCTTGGTTTATTTTCGTACCCTTAATTAAATAAAAATCATTTATTATACTTTTGATTAATTTGGACAGACTAGCACCAGAGCATCCACTTCCTACGGCGTACGAAGACTCATGGAACGCATTACAAGGGATCCAAGCCGGGAACGAGCCATGGATCAACGACTACGCCGACTTCGACCGTTTCTTCATAGCCGGAGACAGCGCGGGAGCTAATATCTCGCACCACCTCGCGTTCCGAATCAAACAATCGGACCACACGGTGAAAATCAAAGGCATCGGAATGATCCACCCATATTTTTGGGGAACAAAACCGATCGGATCAGAGGTCACGGACGAAGCAAGGAAAAAAATGGTGGAGGGATGGTGGAGATTCGTGTGCCCGTCGGAGAAAGGATGCGATGACCCATTGATCAATCCGTTTGCGGACGGGTCACCGGATCTTGAAGGGTTAGGTTGTGAGAGAGTGATGATTACGGTGGCAGAGAAAGATATACTGAGTGAGAGAGGAAAGATGTACTACGAGAGGTTGGTGAAGAGCAAATGGAGAGGCAAATCGGATATTATGGAGACCAAAGGGAAAGATCATGTGTTTCATATATTCGAGCCTGATTGTGATGAAGCTAGGGAGATGGTACGACGCTTGGCTTTGTTTATAAACCAAGTCGAAGCTTGATATTTGTTTTCCCGCACTTTTTCTCTGTTTTATTTTATTGCTTTTAAAAATGTTTGTAACAATATTTACACATTTTGTTAATAATGTTGTTATGTTCTCTCTAAATTTGAGTTATCACTAAGAAGGTTGAAAACCAGCATCTGTTTATGTGTTGTATGTTAGCTTTCGGAATACTACACTGTTGTGAAATTTGCGAGAGAACAATACAAAGAAGATAGAAAACTTTACAAAGCAAAACGAAAATTAAAGTAAATATTCTGCTTAGAGTTTCCTGTGAATAATAGTTACAAACCTTCAGACCCTACATTTTTGATACCCAAAAACATGATATACATTAAAAAAAAATATGACATGTATTTATTGACATATTTATTTTGGCCCAAAAATCAAAGTCTATTACTCTCTTACTTCTTTTATAATTGTCTCGTTTTAGGTTTTTACGCACAGATAAAACATTAATTTCTTTTATTTTTTCTAAACAAAAACATCATTAATTACATATTTAAACTCAATATAATCAATAATAAAATAGAATGCAGAATATAAATAGTAAAAAAAAATATTAAAAACTAATAAATTTTACATTGAAAACTGAAAACAACATTTATAAAAAACAAAAAAAATTATTAAAACGACAATTAAACTAAAACAGAGAGAATACAAAGTAAATTAAAGGTTTAGAGAAAAGTGAAGAGCAGTACTAAAACGGAATGTATAAACCAAAGTCAAGCAGCAAATTTGAATACATCCGCCATGAACGATACAATAAAATTTTAGGGGGTGTTATTGGATAGAGTAATTTTGTTGTGGTCTCTTTTGTCCGCATTCGTTCGAGAGTCCACCATGTAACAAATGTGGCACCAGAAACTGACGTCGTGGTAGAAGAAACCAAGCGAACTTCATTCACAAAGAGGATTGAAAACACCCAAGTTAAAGACGTGGGAAAGCTCAGACTTCCAAACCTATCTGCGAGTAGGATTGTGGTCAAGAGAGCTCATTTCAGTGAGTACAAATAGAAGCTTGACTGTTCAAGCTAGTCACCGAGCATCTCTTGGATTTGTTTTCTCGTTTAGAAGAATGAATGACCAATAGTTTTTTCCAATTATCGGTTAGTTTCTTGAAACAATATTTGATATACATTCATAAGACAACATCAACAGCGAAAATGTAGGCTCTTTCACAAGAACCCCGAGATTCATTTCGTTCTTACATCATCAAATTCAAAGAGATCATTGTAAAGATGTCAGTCATTCACAACAAGATAGCTTTGGTGGCTTTAAAAACCGGCATGTGGCATAATTTTTTGATTTAAAAATGACTTCACAATCAGTAAGCCAACAATAATTATAGATGCACTTGATCGAAGTTCAAGCTTGTCATGAAAAGGAAAGACAAGCTTTATACGGAATGGAACATAGAGGGAAGTGGACCCAAAGAACGGCCAAGGGAGTTCCCTTAACGACACACCCACTACCCATCAGTCTAAACAGGAGTTAAGTAACCCTTCTACTCTCCTGACCTAATCCATTTAAGCGTATATCAAAGTTCTAGGAGTGGTACCAAAATCATCTACGGTAGATGTTTAGACTTATCTTACGACGAGACGTGCCGTCTAATGATCTGACTTGATTTATTTGGAGTTATGTGTCTCATTTTCTTCCAGAAGATGGACACCTTCTTTGAGCTCATCCACTTAATATTGAGCTCAACCAGTATTCCACTTAATAAGAGCACACCAAACTGACCCGAACACACCTGAAACGATACAACATAACCATTCAAAACCGTATTGGATAAAATCAAGTATCATATCAATGAGAAAACTCATATTTTTCAAACTTCTTTGCAACATTTTTCTCTGGTTCCTCTTTCGGCCGTTGATTATTAGAGTTCTGATATACCATAGTATAATGACCACTTTTATGGTTTCCCACTCTTTTTTTTTTAATAGTTCCCTACATATCCTTCAACTAAAGTTCCAGTTTGATGAGTGGTATAAATACTCTAAACGCTTTTTTCCCCCACCGATAAAAAATAAAATATGTAAGCCAAAGCTTGGTTGTATAATTACATAATTGAATACATTGATATAACGAGATCATATATAATCATAAAAAGCAAAGAGTAGGCCATGGACTAGGAAACCTAGCATGTATAGTACTTTCGGGGACAAGCCATAGTGGAAGGTGATCCATCTTACGCATGAATGCTACTGCTCAGCTTGATTTGAGAGTCTGATATGCATTTACACTCTCATGTTCTTTCTAGGCTCTATCTAAATATCAACAACCTTTTACTATTCCAACCTTCTCTTTTATCGGTATTTACTTGCTAGAATTGTTTGGGAAATTAGCTCTTATTTTATTTATGAATGTATTTAAGTTATTACTCGTGAAAATACGATAGTTAGCAATTTTTGTAAAATAAATATATGAATTACCGTTAACCTTTTTGGTTTGTCTCTATTACGGCTTGCCAAGTGTACAAAATGAATTTGATCGCAAATCCGACTCCGATAAAAAAATGATAAAATTCAATAAATAAAAGGCACACACGATTTTATTGGCTCATTCTCATAAGAATTATGGTCACTTTTTTTGTTGTATATTACTATTATCAAAGAAATAAGGAGTATAATAACTTCGTCTCTCTCTCTTTTCATTTTTAAATGACACGGTGACAAATATTAAACGAGGAAAAAAACTTCGGACAAACGAGGATATACCTAAAATATTCAAAATATCCTTAATGAAAACATAAGCTTACGTATGCAGCCCGTTCGTAGAATCAAAGATCGGATCCAAAATATTTGCCTTCACAACTCAACAATATGATATGTATTTATATTCTCATGTTTGTCATAGTAAGCCCCAATAGTCTTTTTCTTGTCGACAACCCAGAGGAATCTTTTCATACCATGGCCGTGATCTAAATAGCATTTTTCCTCAATCCACTGTACTTATGGACGAAAAAAGTGAGCGTGTAAATGGCATGGGCCATGTCTACATATGAGAGTTGATATGCAAAGTTGGAAACATATGGAAGTATGAATCACCTGGATTACATTATATACTCAGACATCATAAAACATCATCATTTCCCCATTTGAAGTAAAATTTCCTCACATTTAAGACAATGCTAAGCAATGAAAGCTTCCTCTCTTTTATTACCTTTATAAATACCGAATATCCCATTCCTCTTGTTTCTATCTTATGTTCTTGTATCTAACTTAAATATTTTTGTTTATGTCTATCATTTTCACATTCTTATATTATCTTGATTTTGTCCGTAACTTATGGGAATGTCGAACAAGTCTGTTTCTATGTGTATTTTGTTCCTTGGATTGGCTGTTTTTCTTGGAATCCAGAATACAGAAGAGATACACTTGAAAACTACTTCGTTAGAGATTGAGCGAACTTATAAGAAACAAGAGGCTGAGAATCCTAGCATTGTGGTCACATATAAACGACGTAGTGTTCTTCCAAAGGCGGTCATCACTCACCCCACAGACTTCAGGCCTACAAATCCCGGCAACAGCCCTGGCGTTGGACACTCTAATGGACGACATTGATTTGAGTATCATATCATATAGAAAATTATATGTATTTTCGTTTAGACTTGTCTTCTAATTCTGAAGGGATGTTTGGACATCACTTTAGCACTTCAGTGTTTTGACAGTACTATGATCATCATGTCTTTGTTGTGGGTTTGTTTCGCTGTCACGTTTGTAAGATTATATAATGAATAAATCGCTTTGAATATATATATATATATATATTTATAGAAAATATTGAATTTGAAATTTGTAATTATCACATTTTGTTTCGGGGTAATTTTGTGATATCAAATACATTATTTGTATTGTCCATAGAAAAGAAAAGAAAGACGCAAAATAATTAAGTTAAATTTTTGAGAAAATCTATTTCACTTCATGAAAATGATATAAAATTTCTTGAACTAACAGTGACTATTTGATTTATCAGTCTAATGTGTGTGACGGCTGAAAAAAAAGTTGTCATACTTAATGATGAAAATGAAATAAACAGCTGTTTTGATTATAATGATGATATGATCATCCTAATAACGAGAATAATGGTTTGAGATAGGTGGTGACGCTAATAAACTGATGAGAATGTACTTGTTATTTTAGATATATGGAATCAAAACAAACGGATCCACCAATGATAATGGTGGATCGGAATGAAGAGAGGACATTGGTAATTTGAAATTGACTGAAGATAAACTCTATTATAAACGATTACAGAAAACACTACACTAGATGAACGACCCAAATGATCAGATGTTGTTTGGGAGGGATACACTACCAATTTTCAATGATCGGATTGGATCACGTTCATAAAATAGACTTTAACAGTAATTTTAAATTGATAATACATTCATTCTATTTCATAATATTTAGAATAATAAATTATATTATGTAGTAGTTAAAATAATTTTGAACTAGATTTGTACAAACAGCATTTCCATGTTCTTTTCACCTGTCATAATTTTTCTGAACTGTAAAAAAAATTTTATCGCTTACTAATTTATTAACGTGTGAGAATGAGTAAAAATGTCATTATTATATATTATATACAGAATATTAAATTTAAGTTAACTATCCAATGAATTGTAATATTTTTTTTTTTGGTCATACGGTGCAATTTCTCATAGTTAAAATGTTAAAAAGAAAAATCAGATAACAAGTAATAAAAAAAACTGATTCAAATTCAAACTCAATAATCTAACAAATCACACAAGGGTATTTGAGTAAGTATATTGGTCTGAAGACTACAAATAGAATCTTTGCTCTCTCATGTTTTGTAATTTTTCTCCATTTTTTTTTGTTCCTGAAGAGTGTAGGGTTTCAATCTCATGATTTATTCAAGTCTCAAACGGCTCCTCATCGGTGGAATTTCTCCAATCAATCATCATCTCTATGAAATTTTTTGATTTTGCGATCTCCGCATAACTTCTTGATTTCTCCTGGTTTTCTCTAGCGTAGGATTTCAATTTCATTACTGACTCAGACTCAATTTTCTCTAACGGCGTCAAAATTCTCCTAACAATCATCGTCTCAACCTGAGTATTTTTATATCCTCTTTGTCGTTTGTTTCTTATTTATCTAGCTATAGTATGTTTAACTGAAAGATGTTAGCGATTTTAGAAAACATTTGTGAATTAAAATTAACGTGAAGATCTTGTTGATCTTAATTGCAATGCGTATTTATTGAAAGTTGGATGGTTCAAATTGTTAATTGCTATCTGTGCTTTTGAAATAAAACTGGTTACATGTGTTTTGATTTGAATAGGTTTTTTCTTTTATTAGAATACTCTTAGCGATTTAGAACTATTTGTGATGATTTGTATCTGCTTGTAGTCTTAACCATCATATATGTTCTTTAGTGACATCTTTTTTTTTTTTTTTTTGCAAGAAATCTGGTTTATGTTTGTACCAATTTATCTGATTCAAAACGTGTCTGATGTGCTTTTATGTCATGTATATATATTTGTGATGTTGATTTATCAAATTTCAGCCTCAAACTCATTTTGGAGTGTACAGAACTTTCTCTTACTCTGTTATTGGCATTGTCTATGTAAGTTTGTTTTCTGATGTTATATATTGTGTGTGGTCTTATATCTGTTCAGTGCAAGCAATGTGGTAAGGCATTCGTTTATTGATTCAGTTCATTGGTTAAATTTCATATTCACTTGTGCTAATTCACAATTTTCAAAGCTGTATTGTTTATGATTACATGTAAGTATTGCAACTCTCATGTATATATTATACTCCACTAAGGTGTGTAGAAAAGTCAAAGTTTGCAAAATTTGTATGTGTAAGTGTTTAATTTATTTGTAATTTGCAGGAGGACATAAAGCTTGCTGATTGGCCTATTGCATCAGAGATAAAAGAGATTTTGTACAAAGTTCTTTGAGAGCTAAGCTCTAGAAACATAAATATTGCATTATTTGTCATGTTTAGTGTCCACATGGCAATCCAATTTATAGTTAAAGAAGACTTACATAATAAATGATCTTTAAGCTGCAACAAGTATAAGTTCTGGAGATTATCTGCTAGTCAAGAGGGTACAAGGATTAAGATGATGTATCTCTCTCTTACTTGAATCTGGACAGGCCGGTCCTTTGGTCTGACTTGTTCTCATGTACTTTTACATGTTCGGTGGGTTGTGCCTGCCAACTATGGTTAGGCGAAAAATAAAACTTAAGAAAAAATACTATGATAAAAAACCTTCACCTTCCATGAACATAATCTACCATATGATAAATATAAAATACTCAAACGCAATTTATATAATTCAATTCAGGCGCAATTACAGCGAAATTCTAACAACAACAAAAACTCAAAACACTATGATGAAAAACTTCACGGTTCCACGAACGCAAATACACATGAACAAGCAGCCAAATGTTACAGAGGATCACATTCTGTAAAATTTTATCATTTTTATTTTTTATGGTCTTTTGAATTTAAACATACATTCTATAGAACATAAATTCGCAAAAACACAATCAAACTCAAAATGAAAACATAATAAAAAAAAGACAGAGCACACAAACCTCCAAACGCTATTTCAAAACAAAACACAAACTCCCACAGCAAAATTTTTAAAAAACACACTTCACATACATTTTAACACCAAATTAAGAGAAACAAAGAAAAAGTGAAACAAATATCATATTTGATGTGAAAAACTTGCTCTGTGATTCTTTTTCAAAGTAATTAATTGTTTCTTATCAATTAAATATGTTATTGGTTGTTTGATTTAACTTCAATATATAATATAGATTATACAATTTTTAAACGGTTTTAATTTGTAAAGTTTTTTCTAAGAACTTTCAAGGTTTGCCTATTTTCTCATAGCCACGTCATAACAATTCAAATATTTCATTCACAATTTGAACAAAAAAGAGTTCAATTCATTATTAGTGTGTGTTATCAATTATTGCATTTTTAACGTTTTTAGTTTGTAAATTTTTTTTATAGAAAATTGTAAGGTTTGTGTTTGATTTTCTCATAGAGAAATCATTGTAATTCAAATGTTTTTTTGAATTTGAATAAAATAGAGTTAAATTATTCAAGTTTATGTATGTTATATGTTTATGGTCGGGATTCAAATTTTCATAAAACCCAAAATAATTCCAAGGTGTTGGTGTTTTTGATAACTAAACAAAATCTGAGGTATTTTTGTCAAATATAAATATTTTAGATATTATTGTAAAATATGAAAATCTCTATATGTAAATATCAAACCAACCGAGGAATTTTGCAAAATAACAAAATGATTGGGCGTTTCCGTAAACAAAAAAATGATTTGGAGAAAGTTTTGATAAATGATAAATGATAAAAGAAGTGAGATATTCTATAATCATAAAAGATATACGCTGTTTTGATAATTACACAAAGATCTGTGGTATTTTTGTAAATATCAAAACATATAGTTTTAGTAGTTATATGGATATTAAAGTAAATAACAAAAGATATTAGGTATTTTGTAAATACTAAAAGATTGAGGGTCTTTAGATAAATATCGAAAGGTATGAGGTATGCTGGTAAATACAAAAAGTATATAATTTTGGGTTAATTATAAAAGATCTGAGGTATTTGGGTGAATATTAAAAGTTATGTGGTACAATAGTAAATATCAAAAATATATGAGGTACTTCTGTAAATAAACAAAAGAGCAGAGGTATTTTGCTTTCCAATTTTCGTATTTGGCTTTTTCTAATACATGCATTTTAAACCTGTGTATATATCTTAATCTTACATAAGTGTTTCATGACAAATTTAAAACTTACTGAGAAATCTTGTAAAATAATTATATTAAAAAGGAGTTTCATTACTACTTTTTTACATTATCTTCATTATTAAGGCTTTTAAACTTCTTACGCAATAGTTAATAAAATTTATTTTTCATAAGGAAAAATAATTTTTATATTATTTTTTACAGCATATTATTTTATATTATTTCTTACATTATATTTTTTTAAAAATATTTTCTATCTGGAAAATTGTTCTTGGTAAATGACAAAAAATCACTTATACATGTCTTCTTAATAAGATAAATATTTAAATTGAAGTTATTAATTTTGTTTACTATATATTGTTTCTTATACATATTGTTTGAGAAGGTTTTTCGTATTATTAGCGGGCAATTTGATACGGAATAAGGTTGAAATATTTGGTAAATATAAGTTTGTTGAATTTTGGCGAACTGAAAATGGTTCGACCTCTAGAGAACTTAATATTTTATAATGGTATTATGGAATTGGCTTTTTGTCGTGATTGTCATAAAGCAATCTTTCGGAGAATTAAACACACTGAGTGGCCTCCTGTGAGATGAATGGGTTAAATGTCTCTTGTTATTGTGGTTTCAAATAGCTAAGAGTTATTCAGAAACAACAACATGGTTAAGATAGACTTCAAAATGTCAAATGAAAAAGTTCAAAATTTTAAGAGTTTTTGTGAATATGATTTATTACTTTTGTATTATATCAGAAGAAATTGAATAAATTAGACGATAAACCTAATTTTGATGGCTTAGATTCGAAGGAATCTATATCTAAAGGTGGATGACTATGAAAGTGTGTGCGTATGTGGTAATATGCATTATAAAATTATCAAATGACAAATGGTTGTTAATCTAATCTTGAATTATTTTTCTATCTTAACGTAACATGTGATAAGTTTAAGCGAAACTTTCATCGTTATAATAAAGTATGATTTTTTTTTTTGCAATGGTCTTACAATAGTCAAAGTAATTTGATGAACAAGGAAGGCCACATGCATGCATTTAATCCCTTGCACTCTAGTGGATTTAATTCTGTCTTTTGTTGAATCTTTTTCACCACATTATCAAATTCAAATTACAATGGTCAGAGTAACTTGATGGTTAAAAGCCACCTGCTTCTAATTATCCTTCGCAGTCTAGTAGTGTGGATACATCATCAGACAATAGACTTTGAGATTGATTACATAAAATGGTCAACCGATCCAGTAGCTAAATTGGAGACACCATCTCACCTAAATGAAGATCCCATTCAAAGTCTAGACGACCAAACTGGTTAAACATGGCATTCGGATCCTAGTATCAAGCACTCTGGTCATGTATGAAAATTTTCATTCCTGGACAAGTACATATTTCCTTCCATTATGTATCAAAGAGTCAGGTTGTTTGGCTTACACGCCAAAAATTTGACCGATCGAATTCAATAATGTATTTTCTGGTATTCCAAATCTTTCATAAATTTTTGAACTTTTTAAAAATTTAAAATAATTTACGCAATGGATAATACACATTAACAGATAAAATATTTATGCAAATTATGTTTCTTTCTTGAATTGATATTTCTGTTTAAAATACGAAAAATAATTTTTTTATTTTTTTGCGAAGAGGATAACTTTTTTTATTTTTTTTTGTGAAAATTACATAATTAGTTTAAAAATAAATTAATTTAAACATATAAAAGCTAGATAGCCCCTGCAAACAATGCTTGTTGAGTACACTTGTTTCAGCTTTCAAATGTTCATTTTTTTTGTCACAGACTTTCAAATGTTGGTTTTGCAACAATTTTTGTGTAGCTACTTGGCTGGAAATTTATTGAATTTGGAAATTTATTTATAGCCAATTCTTTGGTCCAAAAACCAAAAAGTAGAGCTGAGAAAAGAAGTAAGAAAATAGTAAAGTCAAAGGAAATTAAATCAAATAAAGGAAAGTACATCATGGGGGTATCTAAAAAGTATAGAAACAAAAAACAGTCATAAATGCAACAAACAAACAAAAGAAAACAACGGTCAGGATCTACAACTCTCCGTACAATCCAACGGTTTTCAATTAAACTAGGTTAAACCTAGCACACAAACCCGTAAACCCGACCCGTATTTGATTTCCAGTTTTCACTGAAAAACCGGATAAAACCCCTAATTTCGACCTAAACTTTGCCATTAATAGAACTTCTTCTTGCTCCCAACTCTCAAACTGCCTTCTGTTTGGTCCGAACTCAATTATCAAATCTCAAGCACTCATAGGCGAATCTAATGGCGGACGTGAAGGTCCAATCAGACGCCTCGGATTCTCAGCCGCTAATTGTCAACCAACCGCCACCGCCGCAGCCGCAGCTGCAGCAGCCGGAGGTTGATGAAGAGGAGAATCAACGGAAATCATCTCCGCCGCCACTTCCTCAACAACCACAGTGGATGGCGATGCGATACCCACCGGCGGTTGTAATGCGACCTCAGATGATGTATGCGCCGCCGCCGCCTTACTCACCTTATCCTCATCAATATCCCAATCATTACCATCACCAGAATCATCAATCTCGTGGTAACAAGTATCAGAACGCATCTAACGGTGAGAATAAAACCATTTGGATCGGTGATTTGCATCATTGGATGGATGAGAATTATCTTAATTCTTCTTTCGCTTCCGCCGGCGAGGTCTGTTATCTCTCTCTCTCTCTCTCTCTCTCTTAGATTCTCTCTCTAACATAATACACATTTATGTATCTCTTGATAAGTGTTTTGTTGTTTCAGTTTTCGTTGACTTTAATGATTTGACCTTCTTAAAAAGGTGTTATTTTTTTGGTTTTTTTTACTTTTACCTTGTTACACATTTATGATGGGATTAATATTTGTTTGTTCATGACTATGGAACCTGAGGTTGTTGATAAAAATGGTAGCTTTTAGAGTAATCTATTTGCGTTTTACATTGTCATCTTCTATCATAGGAGTTTAGCTTTTAAAGTAATCTTTTTCTAGTTTTCTCATTAGTTATGTTTCTTGTGCATTTGGTTTAAATATGTTTACTCATGTTTGATACAGAATGTTTTGGTCAAGGTTATTCGCAATAAGCACAATGTGTATCTCTTTACTAGCAATTGCTGTTTCAGCTTTCGATGACCTTTCAATGTTTTAATCTTCTTAAAAAGTTGTTTTTTATCCTACTAGACATTTTATGGGGTTTTTTTTAATTATCTCACATTATCTCTGTTTCGTGAGCAATTGGCAATCTTATGTATCTCTTGATTAGTGTTTTGCTGCTTCAGTTTTTCGATGCCTTGTAATGTTTTGACTTTCTTGAAAAGGTTTTTTTTTTTCTTTTTACTTTCTTGTTTACACATATATGGGTATTGTTTTGGTTATGGATCCTCAGGTGGTTGATAAAAAATGGTAACTTTTGAAGTAATCTATCTGCCTCCTAAATTTGTCAACTTCTATCTTAGGAATTTAACTTTTAAGTAATCTTTTCTGTTTTTTCACATTTATCTCTGTATCTTGTGCATTTGGTTCTTAATATGTGTACTCATGTCTATGTCTTGATTATTGTTTTAGATGTGCATTAACAGTTTGCTGCTTCAGTTTTCGTTTTCTTTTAATTTTGTGCCACCTTAAAAAGTTTTTTTCTTCCTTTTACCTTGTTAACACATTAATGGGTTTTTTTGGTTTCTTGATGGCGATGGAACATGAGGTTGTTGATAAAATGTTAATTTTAATGTAATATATTTGCCTCTACGATTTGTGAACTTCTATCATAGAAATCTAGGTTTTAAAGTAATATTCTTTGTTGTTGTTCACATTATCTATGTTTCTTGTGCATTTGGTTTTAATTTCTTAATATGTGTAACCATGTTTTAATACAGATGGTTTCGGTCAAGGTTATCCGCAATAAGCACACTGGTTTATCTGAAGGCTATGGATTTGTGGAGTTTCTTTCGCACGATATAGCTGATAAGGTTTTGCAGGAGTTTAATGGAACAACTATGCCGAATACTGAGCAACCTTTCCGTTTAAACTGGGCTAGTTTTAGCACCGGTGAGAAGCGGTTAGAGAACAATGGACCTGATCTCTCTATTTTTGTGGGGGATTTGGCCCCAGATGTCTCTGATTCTTTGTTGCACAACACGTTCTCAGAGAAGTACCCTTCGGTTAAAGCTGCGAAAGTTGTCATAGATGCCAATACTGGTAGATCAAAGGGTTACGGCTTTGTGAGGTTTGGAGATGATAATGAAAGGACCAAAGCAATGACTGAGATGCATGGCGTGAAATGTTCTAGCAGAGCTATGCGAATCGGTCCTGCAACACCTAGGAAGACAACTGGTTATCAACAACAAGGTCTTTCTTTTCCGATGCAGTATCTTTCCCTAGTAATCTATTTATTTCTCTGCATTTGTGTTCGTCTTATACCAAATGATGGGGACTCATTAAACACAACAGTTAGAATAACTGAAACTCTATCTGTTGGAATTGGCAGGTGTATACATGCCAAATGGTGCAATGACGCGTCCTGATGGGGACTCATTAAACACAACAGTATTTTTTTTCTTTCTCTGTCTCTTTGTTTTCTCCCTTTCATATGATTGTGACAAGAGAAGTTTAAATCTTTTTGTTTGTTTGTTTGTTTGTTTGTTTCCCGTTAATCCATGTTTATAACATAGATATTTGTTGGAGGACTTGACTCTAGTGTCACTGACGAAGATCTAAAGCAACCTTTCTCTGCGTATGGGGAAATAGTCTCTGTCAAGATTCCTCTTGGCAAAGGATGTGGATTTGTTCAATTTGTTAACAGGTAACAGTTAATGACTTTGCTAAGATTACAACCTTGTTATATAAACCTTGTTCTGTCACCAACTCAAGGTAATGAGTTTGATATTCAACAATTTGTTGCAGACCAAATGCAGAGGAGGCTTTGGAGAAACTAAATGGGACTGTAATTGGAAAACAAACAGTTCGACTTTCTTGGGGACGTAGTCCAGCCAATAAGCAGGTAAATCTAAAATTGTTCTCTTTTCTAGTATAAAAGAAAAGACTGTTCTTGTGCAAGGACCCCTTACGTGAAATCAATATGCAATGATAATACTTCGAAGCGGGGTTGAACATTTGGTTCAGTTTTTTAGGTTTGGAAAAAAACTAGTTTTTCGGGATCAGTTAGGTATTGGATAAAAAATTGAAAATGTGAATTTTTTTGGTGTGTTCAAAGTATTTTTCTGGCATTATGGTTTCTAGGTAGCGATCTTTGATTTTAATAGTTTTTGGTTGTGTTGCAGCCTAGAGATAAGTATGGAAACCAATGGGTTGGGCCGTACTACGGAGGACAGTATTACAATGGGTATGGATACATGGTACCGCAACCACATGACCCGAGAATGTATGCCTCTGCACCTTATGGAGGGTATCCAATGTATGGTGGTCCTCAGCAACAAGTAAGCTGAGGAAACTAATCTGAGCATCTACAGACAAACAAAAACTCACTCAACTTTAGGTGATGATCGGAGGTAAAAGGCAAAAAAAAAAAATGGCTGGCTTTTTGCCTCTCCTTGGAGTTTAGGGGTTATCTTGTAGTGGGAAACTGAGTTTTGATGGAAACCGTAGCAGTAATTTAGGAGAGACTTGGATTTTATTGATTGATTTGATTTGTTTCTTGAGATTTTGTTTCACTATGGAACTTATTAAACAAAAGGAAGAAGTGAGTTGCACCGATTGATTATTATGTTTCCTTTTTTTTTCTTTTATTGGAAAACATATTATTTAGTTAATGTTGTTGTTGCTTTTGGAGGTAATCATCACCGTCACAACTTCTAATTATGGTAAAGTGAGCTTGATGCCCTTTAGGGTCTCAAATCTTTTTTGGGCCGTCTCATGAAGACGTATCTTTTTTTTGTTTATTGGTAATATTGCTGGAAAAATTAAAAGTTTTGTAAAAAGATTTACTTGAGTTTAATCAAGGCTTAGAGAAAGATAAGAGATTGAGTCTAAAGTGGAAATGTTAGAACCAAATCATGAGGTCCGGAGAGGAATGCAAGCCGGGATGGTGAGTGGTATCTAGCATTCCTTCTTTTAAAGAGGTGTTATTCCTTAACACTTGGCTATTTTCTTATTTTAAATATCCGTTTTCATTTCAAAATAATCTCAATACACTTTTTCTAATTTATATACTTTTCTTCATTTACAATAATATTAATTTACCTATTCTACCCTTTGTTATTTCATTTAAATTAAAAAATATTAATAATAAAAAATTCATTTCATCATTTTTTTTTTCTACACGAAACTTTTTCTGACAGAGATCTCGACCATTAAAGTTAAAGCTTCAAATTTCAGGTAATTTCTTATGTTTTCATTGTGTTTAAGATTAAAATTAGTAATTTTGTTATTCCATTATGTTGTAACCAACTAATTTTTGTTTTATAGTTTTTAATATTTGTTTTCCATTTGGAGATTAGTTTTATAAAATCAGAATTCATTTTCTGTTTTTTTTTGTTTTATTTTTAAAAAAAAATCTGTATGTTCATGTTACTAAACTTATTTTTAATCTATTAGAATTTTAAATAGTGCTAATTGATGTATTTTAATGATTGAATAGTAGGTAGATCAAAATTAATACTGTAATTGGATAGTCACCCAATTTATAGATTTGGTTCCGCTGATATAATTAGTGAGACAATTGGATAACTAATATAATTATACTGATGCTTGGTTTTATTTTTGGCTACGGAACAAGCTGGGGTGGTTGATAAAAATGGTAGCTTTTAAATTAATTCATTTGTATCAATTTGTTAACTTATATCATAGGAAATTAGCTTTTAGAGTATTGTTCATATTATCTTTGTTTCTATGCATTTAGTTTGAATATGTGTAGTCAAGTTTATGAGTTGATAGTGGTTTAGAAGTGCATTAACAATTTGCTGCTTCAGTTTTCATTGACTTTTAATGTTTTTACCACATTAAGAATTGTTTTTCCGCTTTTATCTTGGTAATACATTTATGTTTTAAAAAAAAAACAATTTCTTCATGGTGATTGAACATGAGATTTGGTGATAAAAATGGTAGCTTTTAATGTAATCTATTTGCCACTACAGTTATTCAACTTTTATCATAGAAATTTAGCTTTTAAAATATTTTTTTTTCTGTTGTTCACATCATAAATTTTTCTTGTGCATTTGGTTATACTTTCTAAATATGTGTAAGTATGTCTAAATACAGATTGTTTATGTCAAGGTTATCAGCAATAAGCAGACTGGTTTATCTAAAGACTATATATGAATTTGTGGAGTTTCTTTTGCATGATATCACTGATAAGGTTTTGCAGGAGTTTGACAGAACAAATATGCTAAATACAGAGCAACCTTTCCATTTAGAGTGGCAGATCAAAGGATTACGGCTTTGTGAGGTTTGAAGATGATAACGAGAGGACCAAAGAAACGACAGAGATGCATGGCAAGAAATGTTCTAGCAGAGCCATGCGAATTGGTCATGCAACATCGGGGAAGACAACTGGTTATCAACAACACAACAGTCTTTTTTTTCGATGCAAGATCTTTGCTTATAATCTATTTGTTTCTCTGTATTTGTAATTTTGTTTTGGAATAACTGAAACTATATAACAAAATCCACAAAGAAAAAGCATATCTTCCAACTTTTTATTAGAAAGCATCAGGCTTTTATTGTTTGATCAATTCATTGTAAGAAGTATAGGTATAGGTTTGAACATATTCATTGTAATCTTCTCGACTTCGTTCCGTATCTTACCATTTATTTTCACTTCCTTCTACTTATAGGCCTTTAGTTTACATTTTATTGAACCTAAATTTCTAACTTATGATTTACATCCCAACAATCCAATTATGAATAATCCATGATTTACTCACGGGTCAGGTAAAATCTTACTTATTATTTATTCTATTTTTACAAAACACAAAACGCACTGGTAGGATATGAGGACCACACATAACTTTGTGGCCGAGAAAAAAGCCAAGAACGTTGAACAAGGTTGATATAAATACATGACTAAAGGAAACGAACACCAAAGCATAACCATTCAACGAAGTAGCACGAAACTCAACATTCTCTGGCACCTATGAATGGCTTCAAAGTGATGTTCGGTTTGAACTTCATGAAGGTGGTAACAGCTATCTTGATATTCCCGATTAAAACGGTGTGACTAGTTTCGAATGGATAGTCGTACAAGATTCTCACTGTGGAGGACAGGAATGAAAACACACAAGCAAAAAACAAAAAAATTGCCGGCCATGCAAATCAAGAAGAGTGTGGAGCCGGATCAGTCGACTTTTAAAGTAAAACCAAAAGATAACGAAGAGAATGATCATTGACACATATACACAAAATTAAGACTTTAGAAGAGTTGCGAACTTTATATTGAAAACAAAAATATAATAATAATTAACAAAAAAAAACTCAAAAATGTTGCATACTATTTACTTTCAATATAGCAACAATGCATTATTGCATAACTTCTGACCCTTAACAATATTCATGCATTCATCTAATTGTGGATCCACTTCAAACAAAGATCCGCTTTCACAGGCTTATGATCGGAACCATTGACTTGGTCTATAGAATCATAAGAGTAAAGAGTTGCTTGAATATTTTCGGTATCTTGGATCTTGTACAAGATTCTATCTGTCCAAGCTGGAACCCTTACTTTGTGGCTTGTATCATAGTTGCTACTTCCCACATTGTATTTATAAGTCGGCTTAAACCCTAGCGTTCCTTCACAATAACCCTTAAAAATTTCGCCTCTCTCAGCCTCTTGCAAGAGCTGATCTTTACTCACAAGAACCTGCATAAAGTCAATAGGATTGGGAGTAAGTAACAAATCGGATCATATACTGAAGTTATTTAAAATAAAACCGAACCTTTAGTTATAGCCAAACCGTAACAATATTTTGTACCAAATCAAAACAAAAGTTTATGCAGCCTAGATGAATAGAACTAAAAAATTATGAGGAGCAACAAAATTAAAACTATATTACATTCTCTTTTATTTGTATATTCTTACAATCCTTGATTTATAACCAAACCAAAAAGCCGAATGTCCACCCATAAGTATCAAGATTATTGTTTTGCACCCGAGAAGAAGAAAGGACTTACAGATTGAAGATGATTATGGATAAGAGATCGAACAGGACGGTTAGAGACATCTTGGATCCTGTAATTGAGATCTCCAAGCCAAACAGTGAGGTCACGAGTACTTTTGTCTCTTGATAATAGTGAATCTGATATGCCTCTTAACTCTTCATTTCTCTGATCTACTTTATTTGCGTGAGCTGCATCCATTGTAATATTAGTATATGTAATTGTAATTTAACTGTGAATTAGTATAAAAGAGAAGATAACCAAATTAAAGTAGGTACCAGAGAGATGACAAGAGATGAAAACCATTTTAATGTCATCGTAGTTAATACGAATAGCCACTGCTCCTTTCTTTCTTCCAATTAAACCTCCAAATCCTCCAACCGAATGTCTCTCCGCCTTTAATTCTGCAATTAATCAATTTTTTTTTTAATTATAGAATTTTATATAAACCTCAATTTCCTTTTCTAAGACCATCCAATGTTCAAACATTCAATAGACGCTAATCGGGTGTTTAGGGAAGGTTTAGCACCTAGTCAGTTAATCAGAGATGTATTATTGTCATTTTAATATTTATTTAAAATATATTTAAAAAAATTAACATATAGTATTTAAGACTTTTCACAACTAGTAATTTTTGTGTCACAATTAGCCTATTGGCTGCCTAGACCAATTTAATCGAACGCATCGGCTAACAAATATTGGCTTTTGATTGACTGATTTTCTTGGCCTAGGCGACCTATTTTTAGCAGAGAGTATACATCAAGTGAAGTACCTTTTACTAATGTTTGTGAATTATTAGGCCCAAACAAATATAGCTGGATTGATTGCAATTTCGCTTTCCCAAGAAGCCTGCATTTCATTTCGATATGAAACTTTGTAATCTTAAAATGAGAGAGAATGGAAGAACATTTGTTGTAAATCAATAAGATCAATCGAAAGAAACAGAGTACTTACTCGTGAGTTGGAGATGAAGCTGTCTTCAAAAGTTGAGCTACATTGGTTTTGGGAGCTTCTTGTAAGCCAACGACAAGCAAATCGAATTTTCTGTCTTTGCCAATAAGCTCAACCAAATCCTCAAACGAAACCTTCACTTGAATAATTAGTTAACAATTAATGATGAAAATTTTAAGGAAGATTTGTAATACGTATGAACGTACCTTGCCATTCATGTTCCATGTGATGATACGGATGCAAAGATCTGATTTTCTAGAAAAGCTACAACTCTTAACAGCTTCAATTGTTTTAATACCATCGTGACATGTGTTGTTGCCAACAGAACTTATCGGAGTTTCCTTGTAGTCGGAAAACCTATATATATAGATACACAACAACACACGTTACATGATGTCTAAATTACTTGCTACTTTCAAATATTAAAATAGAGAGTGATATTAATAGTTTACCTTTTAGATCCACACAACGAATTAGTATTGCCCATTGTCTCTGCATGCACTGTTTCTCCGTTAATGGTAAGATTCAAGAGGAACTTTATAGAGAGAAGAGGGGAAGAAGTGGGCATGCAAATTTAAAGAGAATTAATTTGATAAGATGCTAGAAATTTCGTAAAAGTCTTATTAATTCATCCATCATATATATATATATGCATTGATTGGGATTGCATAAGAAAAATTAGGCACATGCAATGTTACTTGGTTTTTCTAGGAAGTTAGGTGAATGATGTTTGACTATAAAGACGTGTACGTCTTCAAATGGACGGTCGAATTTGATAATGACTTTGCTAATTTTTCTTCATCAGAAAATCTTTAGAGGGTAAAATAATAGTACAACATAATCTTTTGTTACTATTAGAAATCCAATGACTATACTATAATATATGCGGATGATACTCTTATACACATCAACAACGATCATCACATGTGATGTAAACCAATTTTATGTGTGTGTATACTATATACAAATATGGTTGTTAAATTTTAGTTAGTTTTAGTTGGTTTTGAAGATATATGGACCGCTCGATCTAATAAAAAAACAAAAGAAGAAAAAAGAATCAGTCCATTTAAAAGTTTTGTTGTTGATAGAGTTTGTTTGTTCTTCTTCTTTGTATACTTGTCAAGTGGTCTGACATCGATCGAACTCATCAACTTTCGTCCAGCTTATTTGTTTTTCAACTTCGGTTTGTTTAAATCGTCCCAAATATTATAGATACATCCAACTATTTAAATAAGTATATCCCAACTATACTATATTATATGTAGTGTCTAATGAACTTCTCAAGTTCGAAATTACTAAACAAAATGTTTGTTTCCCCCCTACTAAATAAAAGTCTCGGAGCTTCGACAGAAAATTTGGGTTTAGGGTTTGATTGATGCAAGTATTTCAAGAGTCTGAAGACTTCGATCGATACGAGTAACTCAAAGATCCATTTTTGTGAATTATGAACGCCCATTACTGGGTAACTAGCATCTAAACATATAACAGAACACTAATTTTTGGTGTAAAATCTATAACTTTTAATCGTTTATTTTCGATTTATTTTAGACATTTTGTTTTACCTGACATTTTTTTTAGGAGCTCTACATCAGTTATAAGCCAAGCTATTTATTCTTAATTGGTTTTTAAGTTAGAAATTCACGAACTCTGACTAATATAACAAAAAATCATGGATGGTGAGTTTGAGAATTATTACTTTTGTTGATGATAATTTTAAGCAAGAATGGTGGGTATTTCCTTTATTATTATTATTTTTTATTCAGGCTATTACATAAATTGATGACAATATTGATTTATATTTTTATACTCTGTTACTGTGGTCGGTTTGTTGCTCTTTTACTCAATCTGTTGCGGTCGGTTTGTTGTTCTTCACTAAAACCTGACCGACGTGCATCACTACCTTTACTATAAAGACAAGGATATTTAGATTCACCAAAATGTTAGATTCTTAAAGGAAATTATATAGGAAATTATATATATATATAGAGAGTTAAAAAGGAGTTAAAATCCCTCAGAAATAAAAATAACTTATACTTAATTAGTGAAACCCTATTATATATGCTAGTTTATAATAAATTTGAGTAATTAGTTTTACAATATAGTTTCTCCCATCAATTTTTTTTTAAAAGAAAGTATTTTGACTATTGGCTTTCCTCTACCGATAAAACAAACACTCTAAATTTGAACACGTAAGAGTTTTCTTAGTGGCATTATCTTATAAAACTACGAAAAATTCTAATTAATTTAGGCAGTAACTTTGTGACGTGAACACGACATCCGAAACTGAAACAACTAGACTTATAGATTAATACATTGATTTAAAAGAGCATCGTTCGAGACAAAAGTAAAATAGAAATAAGAAGACAAAGAGTACTTACACTTGCGCAGTGGAAGAAGTCTTCGTGGAAAGTAACACAGTCGAAAGGAGAAGAAGAAGTTGAGACGGCCCAATTATGTGAAGAAGATCGGAGGAAGGGACACTTGTCAAGAACAAAACAAACGGCATCACGAGACTCTTTCGCTTGCGTCAATGAAGTTTTTTTTTTAGTTTGTTTTTCGTTAGGATCTAAAATGACATGACGTATCAAGACTTCTTTCCTATAAGATTTTGGATACTTCATATCTTTTGGATTTTGCTTTTCTTTTTGTCAGAAATCTCATATTATAAGTGTTGTGAAATCGGATGGAAAATATTTTAAAAACTTTAATAAAAGAAAAATCGAAACTGAAGCGAGTAATGAAATATAGAAAAAAATAATAATTTATAATTACATCATATCATACCTATACTCATTTTAATAGGACTTTTCAAAATCACTCAACTTTTTTTTTATTCAAAACTTTTACCAATTTTTAGAAGAGCATTCTTGTCACTAAAAGACTTCTTGTGAGCTGTAAAGATTCTTCCGATAGTTGTCGAGGTTCTTGTGATAGCCCCCAAAATCATTTCGGCAATTGTCAAAATCTTTTCAACTTCTCGCCAAATCTAATTTTTTTTTAGATTTCAGCCTTTTTTGGCGAGCCAGTGAACAACTTGCTCCGTATTTTCGATTTCTTATTTAAAATTAAAGTATAATAGAAATATTTTTAAATAATGCATCTGTTCTTTTATGGGCTTATCTTCATTTGAAGCCCAAGTATTCTTTTAAAATATTTATGGCATAAGGTTTTTGTTGTTTCTCATGTTTCTAGGCTCCTACGATGTTGCCGCCTCTAGTTTGGTTGGTGCTTTATGTAACAATTTACTCCTACAATAATTTTATTTATATGAAAAGAAATTGAAAAATTTGAAAAAAAAATTCTGTCAATTTTTTTTATTGTTTTAAGTGAAGAAATTATTTGTAACTGTTTACAAACAAAATAAAAAAACTAAATTATGATTAAGTTTTGATTATTTCATGAACACTTGAAATGATCTCAACCTAGATTGACCAACTGTAAAATAACTAAAAATTCTGGATCTAAGAAAAAAAGAACATAAAACAAGTTTCAAATAAAGCAAGTTTGATTGATTTCAAATGAAAAAAAAGTTGGGTTTGCTTACATCTATTAAAGAATGTTTTGCAGAGGATGAATCAAATGTTGGAACAATATATTAATAAGCATGTGGGCTTATAATATATAGTTAAATGTGAATGAGAATTTGCTTAGGGGAGGTCAAAGATTTTTTGTAACTTACAAATTTTGGTATTAAAAACCAAATAAATTTGGCCATTAAATCTACTTGACCACCAAGCTATTCTTTTCCTATAAATAGCAAGCTACATAGAAAGGAAAAATCATCCATTCATTCTAAAAAAAAGCAAGAAAACACCTTAGACACATTTTAGATATTCTTTGAGAAGTTTCTTAAGTGTTGAAGCTCTCTTGAAATATCTTCTTGGTTGTTGGTGTTAAGTGGTAGTAGCTAAGGAATTCACAAGGTTTAACAGGTTCTAACTTTCTCCCTCTTTTACTTCTCTCTTTCGGAAGTAAATTTGTGTTATTGAGTATATAGTAGATAATTAGCTCGTAGATTCAAACATGAATGAAGCATGTTTGTCTTAATATTTGGTTGTATCCTGGGATTCAAAGAATGCATGTAAACCGTCTCATTGCGGGCATTTTATTGAGTTAAGGAAAGGGATCATCCCGCCTCCAAATATTTTTTTTGCTTTTGTTTTTATGATTCAAAACCGAATTTTGTTCATATTCTTATTAAGTTATCAAAATGATTGTCTTGAAATCATGTCTTGAAAATATTAACTCTATAAACATGTTCATGAGATAATTTTTGGCCATATAATTAATTAATTATTGTTAGCTTTTATGATGGTCAAATGTTAGATTTAATTATAGAATTTAATATTATTAATTTATGTATATGCCATTATTATTTGTTGAAAATAAGTTACACCCACATAATGGCAATGTTAATGTTTATATGTACATGTCTATATTAATATATATATATATGAGTTTAATACTTTATTTCAATTTTAAGAAATAAATTGTATTGCAAATTGATTTTTCTAAAATCCGGTTTTATAAGGTTCTACAATCTTAACTCAATAAAATTCGCTTTTTAAACGGATTTGTTGTGTGAAAAATCGAATTTGCAAAAATCAAAGTTTTATTTTTGATTGTTGGAAAAAAAAAAAAAATCGGTTTCAAGATTTCGTGACCAGATCAATCGATCCGGGTCTCAGATCGATCGATTCTTATCGGTTGATTGAGAGAAATCAAACAAATTGAACACCGAAACCGGTACCGCGGGTCAAGCGACCGATTGATCGCCAGCCGATCGATCGATCTCGTAAGATCGATGCTGTTAACCGAACAATATTTTTTTTTAAAAAAAAAAAAAAAAAAAAAAAAAAAAAAAAAAACCAATTAAAGACCAATTAATTTTTTTTTTTTTGGCAAACGTTTTTTCAAAACCAAATATTAGTGGTCTAATACCATTTAATTTATTGGTCAAACGTTATTTATTTCAATACATAAAATATTGAAATATTATTGGTAAGACGTTATTTAATACCAATCAATGTTGGTAAAACGTTATTTAAACCAATTAATTTTTACAATTAATTGTAAAAATGTTTTTTAAGAACCAATTAAATTGTGGTATAGCGTTATTAATTATTAATAAAACAAACTCTTAATAAAAACGAGTTTGTGATTTGGTTTTAATTTTTTAAAACAAACGGTTAAATCGCTAAAAAAATGATTAGTGATCGTGATTTAAAGCGCATATAGTAACATATACGTTAATAAATTTATGTTAGTGTGTTTGTTATAAAAACAGAAATAAGAAAATCATGGTAATGATCTTTTTTTTTTGATTTTATAAGATTTAATCATATTAATATGATATGCTCAATTCAACAGTAATTCAAGAGTAATTGTTGATATTATTTTGTTATTGTACATTGTTAATCTAGAAAATATTTTTTACTTGGTCTGATACTTGTTGAATTTTTCAACAAAATTTCAGAAGTAATTAATTTATTTTTTGATGATTTATTGTTGCATTCATTAATATGATTTCTGTTTCATTCTAAGCATATAAAAAATATGTTTAAAACTTAGCAAAAGTCATGTTTTGACTTATGTGCTGGAATTTAATATTTCAGAGATTTAATACTATTCTGGAAATTAATTGGATGATTATGCAAGTTATATGAATAATTTAAATTGTTTTATTTTGTCCTTGTATTAAATTAAATTGTTACTTTCTGAATTTAATAATTCTAGAAATTAATATTTAATTATTATGGATGTGCTATTGGTGATAAGTCTAGTGAGTCGACACATCAAATTCAGTTTGATAGTGGTCTGCCACATACGACTGTGCCAAATTCTGATGTATATCAGTGTCATGTGAGTGCCTAGTGCTATAAGCATAGGACTAATGATTGACAAAATTGATGGAGCTCAATTCATTATATGGCATGAGAATATTTATATCTCATTGACCATGCTGAAATTAGAGACGTAACTCAAGGAGGATAGCATATGCTTTCTCTTGAGAATATTAAATAATAAACCTTTGGGTTTAATCCACACTGATTTGTGCGATTTAAAATATTTACCCACTAGAGGAGGTAAAAAGTATTTTTTGACTTTCATTGATGATAGTACAAAATATTGCTATATTTACTTGTTACAAAGCAAAAATGGGGCTTTGGATAAATTCAAGGAATATAAGCTGGAAGTTGAAAATCAACTAGATAAAATTATGAAAATAGTTCGGAGTGATAGAGGTGGAGAATATGAAGGACAGTTCGATGCATTTTGTAGAGAAAATGGCATCATTCATCAAACAACTGCTCCTTACTCACCAGAATCAAATGGAATTGCATAACGCAAAAACCGAACTCTGAAAGAAATGATGAATGCAATGATGCAAGAATCTGGCGTAACCCAGAACATGTGGGGGGAAGCTTTAATGACTTCAAATTATATTCTAAATAAAATCCCACACAAAGTGACGGGAAAAATGCCATATGAACTGTGGAAAGGTATAGTCCTTTCATACAAATAGATGAAAGTGTGGGGGTGCCTAGCAAAAGTGGCAGTACATGTCCCGAAAAAGGTCACAATTGGACCGAAAACAGTTGATTGTATTTTTATCGGATATGCGCACCATAGTAGTGCTTATCTATTTCTGGTTCACAAATCAGATATCCCAGATATCCATGTAAATACAATTATAGAATCGGGAAATGCATCATTCTTTGAAAATATTTTTCCGTGTAAGGATAAAATACACCCTAAACGGACTAGGGAAGAAAGAGATGTAGGTGAAACAAGCAACTCTGCCATTGGTCTTGACAATGGAGAAAACGCTGAAATTGAACTCAGACGTAGCAAAAGAGCTCGAAAGGAGAAAAATTTTGGTGATGATTTTCTAATGATTTTACTCACAGAAAATGAACCAAATACCTTTTCGGAAGCAATGTCTACACCTGATGCTCCTTATTTGAAGGAAGCAGTCAACAGTGAATTCGATTCAATTATGCAAAACCAAACGTTTTACATAACGGATTTACCAGAAGGGTTCAAAGCTCTCAGTTGTAAATGGATCTTTAAGACCAAACTAAAAACCGATGGGACTATTGACAAGTATAAAGCCAGACTTGTGGTCCAAGGATTTCGTCAGAAAGAAGGTTTAGACTTCTTTGACACATATTCTCCTGTGACGAGAATAACTTCTATAAGAACTATCATATGCATCGCAGCATTAAGAAATCTGGAAATTCACCAGATGGATGTAAAAACTGCTTTTCTTAATGGAGATCTTGAAGAAGAAATATACATGAAACAACCTGAAGGGTTTGTTATTCCTGGACAAGAAGACAAGGTCTGTAGACTTTTAAAATCACTGTATGGACTTAAACAAGCTCCAAAGCAGTGGCATGAGAAATTTGACAAAGTAATGATGTCAAATGGGTTTCGCATAAATGAATGCGATAAATGTTTGTACTTCAAAACTACGAAATATGTATACGTTATGTTATGCTTATACGTAGATGATATGCTTATCATTGGAAGTGACAACGATATTATAAATCAGACTAAAACCATGTTACATGGACAGTTTGAAATGAAGGATATGGGACTAGCTGATGCAATTCTTGGAATTAAAATCACTAGACATCCTGGAGGATATATATTATCCCAGCACCATTACGCTGAGAAAGTACTTGATAGATTCAAGAACTATTCAACTGGAACCTCCACAACACCTGTGGATACCACACTTCACCTGACAAAAAATTCAGGTGCACCGGTATCACAGAATGAGTATGCTCGAGTAATCGGAAGTCTAATGTACTTGACTAATTGTACTAGACCAGATTTAGCTCACTCGGTAAATGTACTAAGTAGGTACACGAGCAATCCAGGGCACATCCATTGGAAAGCGATAACGAGAGTATTAAATTACTTACGCTTTACCAAAAATTATGGACTGCATTACGGTTCAGAACCTGCCGTGTTGGAAGGATATACCGATGCTAATTGGATATCAGATTCCAAAAACTCGAAGTCCACAAGTGGTTATGTGTTTACACATGGGGGTGCTGCAATATCCTGGAAATCTTCAAAACAAACAATGCTGGCTAGGTCAGTAATAGAATCTAAATTCATTGCTTTGGACAAAGCCGCAGAAGAAGCAGAGCATCTTCGAAATTTTTTTTTGGAAGATATTCCGATGTGGGAAAAACCAGTGTCATCAATTCGGATACACTGTGATAATCAATCGGCTATAGCTCGTGCTAACAATAGCATGTACAATGGCAAGTCACGTCATATACGTAGACGACATAAGACCATTAGACAATTGATCTCAAGTGGTGTAATTTCGCTAGATTACATCAAATCAGCTGATAACTTAGCAGATCCTTTTACGAAAGGTCTGATCCGAGATCAAGTATTGAAATCATCAATAGGAATGGGTTTAAAGCCTATGATTAAACGATGAAATTTGGCGGTAACCCCACCTATACTTTCTAGGTTCAAAGGGACAACTAAGTCAAATTAAGTCTAAGAAAACACTGTGAAACTTATGTTTCTACCCAGTTCCTAATAATGATAAACAGTGTTGTCTGCAAAATTGAGGGTAAGCGTAAGCTTTTAATGATTTCATCATATTTATTTCAAGGAAGTAAAGCAGAATACTTCGAAATAGAATACGAGAATCACCTGTTGAGTGTGAAATGGGGCCGTTTCTAGGAGAATAAGGGAAGGCTGTATTCTCCAAGTTCACTCAAGAAATACCAGGCATGTTCAAGGCCAAAATGAACACAACGAGAGAGCGAAAGTTCTACTAGAAAATATAACTGTGTTATATCTATTGTTTCAGTTTACACTAGAAATCCGGATGGTTCAAGACATCGTGTTCACCAACTGGGCTTGTAAACTCGATAGACTATAACAGTGATTGGTTCAACGCTGAAAAATGCAACATTTTCATATACAGTTATTTTTCGCATATACTCAAGAAAGTCTTCTTTCAGCCTTAAATCTATCCTAAAAAGGTTTTCAAAAACATCCTCAGTGTTTTAGAGTCAATTCTATTCATGTGGGGGATTGTTGGAACAATATATTAATAAGCATGTGGGCTTATAATATATAGTTAAATGTGAATGAGAATTTGCTTAGGGGAGGTCAAAGATTTTTTGTAACTTACAAATTTTGGTATTAAAAACCAAATAAATTTGGCCATTAAATCTACTTGACCACCAAGCTATTCTTTTCCTATAAATAGCAAGCTACATAGAAAGGAAAAATCATCCATTCATTCTAAAAAAAAAGCAAGAAAACACCTTAGACACATTTTAGATATTCTTTGAGAAGTTTCTTAAGTGTTGAAGCTCTCTTGAAATATCTTCTTGGTTGTTGGTGTTAAGTGGTAGTAGCTAAGGAATTCACAAGGTTTAACAGGTTCTAACTTTCTCCCTCTTTTACTTCTCTCTTTCGGAAGTAAATTTGTGTTATTGAGTATATAGTAGATAATTAGCTCGTAGATTCAAACATGAATGAAGCATGTTTGTCTTAATATTTGGTTGTATCCTGGGATTCAAAGAATGCATGTAAACCGTCTCATTGCGGACATTTTATTGAGTTAAGGAAAGGGATCATCCCGCCTCCAAATATTTTTTTTGCTTTTGTTTTTATGATTCAAAACCGAATTTTGTTCATATTCTTATTAAGTTATCAAAATGATTGTCTTGAAATCATGTCTTGAAAATATTAACTCTATAAACATGTTCATGAGATAATTTTTGGCCATATAATTAATTAATTATTGTTAGCTTTTATGATGGTCAAATGTTAGATTTAATTATAGAATTTAATATTATTAATTTATGTATATGCCATTATTATTTGTTGAAAATAAGTTACACCCACATAATGGCAATGTTAATGTTTATATGTACATGTCTATATTAATATATATATATATGAGTTTAATACTTTATTTCAATTTTAAGAAATAAATTGTATTGCAAATTGATTTTTCTAAAATCCGGTTTTATAAGGTTCTACATCAAATTAATAGAGAAATTGGATCAAGCCAAATAGAATACATCATTAAGTGTCCGGCTTCTGAGGAAGCTCACAAAATCCTATTTTATAACCATTGAGCTATCATTCTTCACACAACTCATAAAATGATTCTTAGAAAGAAGTCAGAGTAGAAACAAGTTCATAGAGTGAGATTTTCGAAAAGAAGGATTGAACGAGGAGTACATAATTCTTCATTGAAAAACACTAGCAAACTCAAGAGTCTTTAAATCTTTTTTAATCGAGGTGAGGACGTGACTTGTGGTAACACGATGTTACAAATCTTTTCTTTTGATCTATATTTTTGATATTTGTGGCTTGTTTGCAAGTTTTTTAAAAAGTTCATTTTATCTTTTTTTCAAAGATAATTCTTTAAGGATCAAAAACCATTTATGATTTGGCATGACATATTGTGAGTGATGATGGTATTTTTAGATTGAGATGTTTTTGGTAAAAAGGTTGTTTGATATTAAATAACAATTGCATGATAGTTTGAAAATATTTAAGGATATGTATTGAATATTAAGTTAAATTAGGGAAGTGAAGATGTTATGTTATGTTGACTTTGGACCTTATAGACCTTTTGGGTCATGATGGCTTATGTCTATGAGGGATCTTTGGGATCGTGTGATTTCGAGCCATTAAAGATCTTTGGAGTTGTTCGGCTTTAGATCATATAGGATTTTATAATTGTATGTGCTATTGGGGGTCAAAATATGTACAAATGACATAGTAATCGAAATGGCTAAGTAAAAATTTGTGGAATGAGATAAAAATATTAAGTTCTATCATGGATTGACTAAGTAGCGGAGAACACAAAATAGGATTATGGGGTTATATACTAATCAGGAGGAATTGGTCACTAAAGATACTGAAGTGGAGACGGTGACAGTTAACTATTTTACGGAATTATTTACTTCGACATCTCCACTAGCGATAGAGAAATTCTTAGGGGATATCCCGGTATTGATTACGGATCAAATAAATGATAAGCTTACAGTATTGGCTACGGAAGAAGAGGTTAGAAAAGCACTATTTATGATGCACCCAGAAAAATCACCAGGACCGGATGGTATGACCGTTTTGTTATATCAACAGTCTTGGCCAATAATAAAGGGGGATGTTTTGAAGTTTGTTAATGAGTTCTTGAAGACTAGTTGCTTCGATCAAAGGTTAAACTGGACAAATATTTGTTTAATTCCTAAGACGGTCCGTCCTAGGGCTGTGCATTCGGGTTTCGGTTCGGGTTCGGTTGGGGTATTTCGGGTTTCAAGTATTTTGGGTTTAGAAATTTAGGACTCATTCGGGTAATTCTCTATTTCGGTTTGGGTTCGGTTCTATACATATCGGGTTCGGTTCGGTTTTAGTACTATATCTTAAGTCCCATTTTGTACCCATATACTTATTGGGTTCGGTTCGGGTTCGGTTCCTAATTGAATTACTCAAACTAAAAAATTCCGATTGAAGAAAACCGCAAGAAAAAAATAAGAAAAACCCTAATAAAATAAAAAAATTTATTTACTTCGGTTTAGTTCGGGTTACCCGACCCGAATCCAAAACCCGAACTACTTAGATTTATGAACCGATCGGGTTTTTAGATGCATCACAACAGAACCGAACCGGAACCCGAACCCGAAACCCGAACTAACAAAATTCAAGAACCGATCGGGTTTTTGAGAAGAACCGGAACCGAACCGAACTGGTTACTTCGGTTTGGGTTCGGGTTCGGATTTCGGGTTCAGGTTCGGATTTCGGATTCGGGTTCAGATTTCGGGTTCGGTTTATTTGCCCAGCCATAGTCCGTCCTATTAGAATGACAGAATTAAGGCCTATTAGTCTATGCAATGTGGGATATAAAATCATCTTCAAAGTGCTATGTCAGCGTTTACGAATATATTTACCGGAACAAATTTCTGAAACTCAATCAGCGTTTGTTTCAGGCAGACTAATTTTGGATAATATCCTTATTGCCCAGGAGATGTTTCATGCATTAAGGACAAATTGAGGCTGTCAAAATAAGTATATGACTATAAAGACAGATATGAGCAAAGCTTATGACAGGATAGAATAGATATTTTTGAAAAACTCCTACAAAAAATAGGATTTTCATCATTATGAATTTAGTGGATGATGAGGTGTATAACATCAGTAAAATATAAAATATGAGTAATGGACAACCTCGGGGATGTATTATTCCGGAAAGGGGACTACGACAGGGAGATCCCTTATCTCCCTACCTATTTATTTTGTGCATGGAAGCATTGATTGCAAATATCAAAAAAGCAGAAATGGAAAAACAATTAACAGGATTACGGATCGCTAGATCAAGTCCGTCAATCACGATGATAGTTTATTTTTCTGTGAAGCTAAAAAGGAAGAATGTCAAGTCATCCTTCGCATTCTAAAAAACTATGAGATGGTTTCGGGTCAGCAAATTAATTTTGGTAAATCATCTGTATAGTTTGGACACAAGGTTAATGAGATGGTAAAAGAAGAGACCAAACAAATTCTAGGCATCGCTACAATGGGTGGAATGGGTACATATTTAGGGATACCAGAAAGTCTTGGAAGACCAAAGACACAAGTGTTTGGATTTATTAACGACCGATTACAAGAAAGGGTTAATGGGTGGACATTGAGGTTTTTATCTAGGGGAGGTAAAGAGATTTTGATTAAATCAGTGTTAGTGGCATTACCCACTTATGTAATGTCGTGTTATAGGTTACCTAAAATAGTGACAAAAAAACTTACAAGTGCGATATCTCAATTTTGGTGGAGCTCGAGTGGAATCAATAGGGGTATGCATTGAATAATATGGAAAAAGTTATGTCATCATAAAAAAAAGGACGGTCTCGGATTCAAAAATATTGAGGATTTTAACACAACCATGTTAGCAAAACAACTGTGGAGATTAATGGATTCACAGGAATTGTTATTCTCAAAGGTATTTAAAAGTCGATACTTCTGGAATGCGGACCCACTGGAAAGTCCACGATCATCTTCATCCTATGGTTGGAAAAGTATAATCACTGCTCGTTCTTTGGTTAGAAAATGACTAATCAAAAGGGTTAGAACAGGTTCAAGTATTTCTGTTTGGAATGACACTTGGATCCCAGCCCCTCGCCCAAGATCAGCAACTTGCAAATTCCCCATTTACCCTGATACCTTTCTGTTTTGGAATGACACTTGGATCCCAGCCCCTCGCCCAAGATCAGCAACTTGCAAATTCCCCATTTACCCTGATAGCTTTAAGTTTAAAGATCTGATTGACATACGAACAAACAAATGGAACATGCCACTTCTGGAAGCCACTAATATTCTTGAGGATGTCAAAATTATTCAGTCACTAGCAGTGAGTCGATTTGGAAGACCAGACTCGAATGGATGGTACTTTACAAAGAATGACAAATATTCGGTTAAATCGGGATATAAGATTGAAACATTATATCCAGATAAAGGTATGAAAGAGATTATTTATGGTCCAACAATTACGTCACTTCAGGCATCAGTATGGAGACTTAAGTGCCCCCCAAAGATACAACACTTCATATGGCAAGCAATCACAGGGTGTGTTTCAGTAACCAAGAATTTAAGGTCTCGAGGAATCAGATGTGATACACTATGTGGTTTTTGTGGAGCGGAGGAAGAAACTATTAATCATGTACTTTTTGAATGTCCTCCGGCAATTCAAATGTGGGCTCTCTCTAAAATTCTCTCACACCCAGATAATTTTCCAAAATCATCAATATTCTCGAATTTAGATTATTTAGTTAATCATCTCTCTAAGGATAATCCACAAGGATATTTCCCATTGATAATTTGGTATTTATGGAAAAATAGGAATGACAAAGTTTATAAGAATATAATGAAGAAGCCTCCAAATATTCTTATGCGTGCAGAATCAGAAGGAAGAATATGGGAAGAAGCTCAGAAGATAGATTTAAATTATATCCCGAGAATAGTTCCTCAGATAGAGGCTGTTCAGTCAGATATGTGGAAGTGTCAAGTGGATGGATCTTGGAAGGAGATAGATAAATTTTCAGGTCAAGGATGGGTTTGCACGAGGAGGGGGATGAAAGATATGCTAATAGGAGCTAGGAATATTCGAACAAGCCAGTCCCCACTACATGCAGAGCTAGAATCAGTTATATGGGCAATGGAGTGTATGCTCACATATCAGAGATTTGAAGTTGTTTTCATCACCGATTGTTGCGATGTCGTGAAGATGGTGTCTTCACCGGAGGAGTGGCCAACCTTTGCAATTCATTTGGACAAGATCAACAGGTGCATCAGCAACTTCAAAACCACAAGGATCATTTACAGTCCAAGGGAAACAAACACACGAGCAGACAACCTAGCAAGAAGTGCACGAGAACTCCAAGTAGAGATGGTGTATGTCAATACCATTCCACCAGATTGGTTGATTAAAAAATTTTAATTTCTTTGATTTATTGTTGTAAAAAAAAAAGATAAAAAAGATTATGTATAAGAATGCAAAATGGATGAATAGTTCGCTAATATTGATTTTATAGTCTGATGTTATTGTTTGTTATCTCGTATTGCATGTGGACGAGTACGATCATTTCACGATCGTCTTTGCTAAGTTCTTAATCACGAGTCATGCCTTCTTTTGTGATAGCAAATACATGTTTGGACCGCAAGACGAAACTATAGAAATCATCAGAGATTGGATGTTATAAATTTGAAGATACTTTATAAGATTTTTATTAACACACATTATTGTAGCCTATACACTTTACCATATTTTGGTTTCAGTTTTTTTTAATAAAATTTTGGTATTTTTATTTTTATTTAATAAAAATGGTGTTTGTGTTTTATTTAGAGTTTTTAACAGTTTTTCCTAAAATATATAGGTAAATGTGTTTTTTTTTTAATATTCATTTCATTAGAACAGATGCATATTTAGTACATCGTTACATAGACCCAATATAAACAGGAGACAGCAAATGCATCTCCACCACTCTTGCCGCAAAAACAACTTCGGCATGTGGTACCAAAAAACCTAAAAATGAAGCTAGAAGCAAAGAACTGTCCTAGAAGAAGGAAAACCATGTTTTCATCAAAGATTTTCCAGTGGCTGAGGTAGCTTGCGAGCGAGAGAGAGGATCAAGCTTGGCTCGGAGAACTATCTTTATGTCCTCAATGATAGACACTGCAGAGCGGGCAATGTCCGAATGCACTCTACTGTTGCGTTCTTTCCAGAGGTGATAGATGTAGGCTTAACCAAATAAGCTTTTCTTCAAAACCTGCGGGGGCAAACAAATGCATCTTGCTGCAGAAGAAATTCCAAACTTCGAAGCTATAGTAACATTCGAAGAACAAATGATTACGAGACTCATCCCGTGAATTGCAGAGGGTGCAGGTTGCAGGGACATTTAACCCCCAACTTCTAAGCTTGTCACGCGTGACCATTCAGTTACGAGCAGTGATCCAGCAGATGAAAGCGTGCTTCAGGATTCTTCTCTTAAACCAGATTTCCCTGTGCCATAAAACATCAGAACCAGAGTCGAACAGTGCTTTCCATGTGGCCAGCATGGTGAACTGTCCCGGTTGTTTTGTGATGTCCGGCTTCCACAAGTAGATATCATCCTCGGCAGAGCTAGCGAGTAGACCCGGTTGTGGAAGGCCGTTTCTGAGTAGAATAATGATCGGATTCCTAGTTCTCAGCCGATTAATCCACCAGTCGCCATTGTATACTGCATCAGCAACCACTGCGTTTTTTGGCAAACCGGAGATCAAGGGACCATCAACTCTCGTGATCTCTATAAGAGGACCCAATGAAGTCCAAATGTCATACCAGAAGCTCGCAGAAATGCCTGAAGCAACTTTGCAGACTAACATGTGATGAGCGATGTTCCTAAGCTTACATAAGATTCTCCAAATCCAGCTACCTGACTTCTCGGGAGATAGTTTCCAAAAATTCTGAGATCCTATCAGGTAAATATAAATGTAAAATTCTCCAAATCCAATGAAGTCCAATAGGATCTCAGGTAATGTGTTTCAATTTGCATAATTGGATTTTAACTTGTTCACTGTAAGTTTTTGTACAGTCACTTTTTTTTTTCATTTTTGGTCATTTCCGTATTAACGACTTGGGTAGGGAAGTGTCGTCCAAACCTTGCAGCCACTTATTGTCTATAAATTTCTATAACTCATCTGTTTGCGCGATATGTAGCCAATATTTTCATTTCAGTTTTGCATTATTACGAGCCCATTTATTTTAAATAGTCTTATATAATTTTCAGGTGAATTTTGTCTCGACTTAGTCATGCGTAAGCATGCTCGGTCCAGAATATAGGAAAGTGAAGCGATCACTTAGGGCTTCACATCTCTAAACGTCAATTTTAATAGAAAATAAACTTTACATTAACAAAAATGCATATAAAAAAAAAACACAATATTTAAGGCTTTACGCAGGACATCCGAAAACTTAGACTGACCTTACGCGTAATCCATCTCTTCCCAGCAGAAACCGTCAATCAAACTGACCTGTTCTTTGAGAATGCAACAATTCAACACAAAAACAATGGAAAAGTAAATCGAAAAATTATCTTCATACATGAGAATTTGATATTTGTAGTTAAGTGTTTTTGCACATGTTTAACACCTTAGACCATCTGTATCGCTAAGTTTTATAGAGCGTTTCGTCTTATCCAGCAATTAAAGAAAAAGAAAAAAAAAGAAAGAAATTGAATTGAAGTGTGAGACGTCTCTACGGAAAGAGACCTGTGAGACGTCTCATGAGCCGTCTCTTCCCTCTTTCCTCCCATCTCTCTTCTCTTCTCTTATCTCTTCTTCTTCGCGCCACTCTCTCTTCTCTTTTCCCCGCCACTTCTCAATCCGTCGATTTCTGCTTGATTTATCGCCCATAGCGAAACCAATTTGTGGTGGTCGTTCACCTTCCATCTCTGGGTCTTCATCTCGGTCCAGCTCCAGATCTTGTTCCTGCTCGAGTAGAATCCGTCCAGGTCTCTTTCCCGCTCTCGGTCTCGTTCTAGATTGATCTCTTCTTCTTCATCTACTTCCCATAACGCTAACTCAGGGAGTCGCAGTCCTCCACCTCGCAGAAAAAGGTTTGAGTTTCTTTCCAAATTTTTCAATTCAATTAGATAATTTGGCTCCATCAAAGTGGGTTGAGTGAGTCTAAATCTGGTTTTCGTTCCTCTTGACTCGTCTTGTGAAAAAGTTTGTAAATGATTTATTTTTAGCTCTGTCAAAGTGAATTGTATGATCGGAGACCGTTGATATTGGAAATTAACATCTCTATTTCTTTCTCCCTCTATAATGTATGTGTGTGAGCTGAAAGTTGAATCTTAGGTTGATAGATGCAATTACATTAAGAGAATGGTGGTACAGTTTCAACTGATATGTAGTAGGATAGAACTGAAATTATCAAACATTTATGATCAAATCTGTTCCTTTTACTCGGGTTTCACTGTCATAACATTGTCACTTTCTTTAATAGATAATGAAACTGTTTTAGTTGCAAGAGTTTTCTGTTTTATCTCTTTGCTTACTTTCTTTAAGTTTTTGACTATATCTTTTATTCTGCAGGGGGTATCAGCTCATTGATTGACATGCCCTTACACAGTTTCTCTTCAAGGAACCATTCACGTTGTTGGTCGTGGTGCAAGAAGTCTCATTCACCAATAGGTAGTCATAAATTCCTTCCCTTCATTTACAGTCTTTGTTAGAAACTTAAAAGATCTTCCATTCCATACTTCGTGAACGAGTTGTATCGTTATTTTGGGAAAAATACTTCTGGCTTATTAAACAACCATTACGTGCCGAGACCTCGCCTCCATCTACCACTGTTACGATAATTATGGCCTCTGTTATATCATCGACTGTGTCAATTGCGTTGCTTCGGATTCAATCAGTTTTCAGTCTCGTTATACGATCTGAATATGTTTCTCTTACTTTCGAGCTCAATTGCAAATCTTTCAGTTAGTCTTGTTGTATAACTTTTTGGTGGCTTATAAATTCGCTGAAATGGTGAAAAATGTTGCATCGTTTTGAATAATCAAGTTTTACTTGTTAATACTTGTTAATCAATCAATGTTTTTCACATTGGCTGAAATTGTGAAAATTTTAATTAAAGTTTTTTGTTGAAATTTATTTGAGTCTTACCATTGCACAGTTAAAATTTCAAAGTTTCTAATTGGGTCTCACAAAATAAATTATTATTATTTTTAATATTAAATTAATCTAATGATACTTTTATGAGTATCAGCGTTAATGATGCACTTAGAATCGGTGGTAATGTCATTTACATAGATATTTAATAAAATATTTTAGTTAACAGTGTCATAATAACCATCTTCTTGCACGTTTTTGAGTTGAAATCTTCCCAGAGTCAACAGTTAATTTTTTTTTTTTTTTGGTTTAAAATTAACTAAATAGTTTTACAAACAAATCAAGATCCACCAGTTAGTTCTCACAGAGTGTCTGATATATTAAACTATTATTGGTAGACGTGCTTATAATGTGCTGGTATGTTGTAATTGGTCCATCAAATTTAAGTATCTACGCTCTCTTTTTTCTACTAATCCACGCAAGTCTAACAATTAAAGACGCAAGGTTCAAAACCCTTTTAGTTTTCACATACCATTGTTATAATGATTTCTAAATTTTAAAACTATTTTCTAAATATGTTTAGTAAATTTTAAAAAACCTTTTTCTAAAAATTAGTTAATCCTATCTCAAATCTTTCTGATAAAACAACATTTCATATTTATTTAAAATATTATTATTTATTTATAAAAGCAAAAATATATTTATTTATTTTTAATATTATCGTAGGAATGGATGATATGATTGATTTTATACTGTATATGTAAGTTTTTGTATCTGATATTAGTTTTTTAAGAAAACGTTTTATTTAGTTTATTCTAAAGAATTTTTATAAATCAATTACTAGTTTTTTTTATAATTTTTCCTTTTTTGTATCCAACGGTAAATAGTTTGTGGTATGTGGTTAAATGACTATAAATATTATAAGCAAAGAAAGTAAATTAAGAATAATCTTATAAAAATGAGGGTCTTCAACTCTTCATCATTTCATTAGCTTCCCTTTGGTCATTTTTGGCTACTCTGTTTTTATTACTTTTTTATTTTGGAAATTTCATATATATCAAAAATTTGGTCTGTTTATTTTGATACCTACCACGGTCTCCATTCTATTTATATTCATATCCGAACGAAGAGACAACGGCAGAGAGTAATCAAGGCTAAAGCTTCTCACAAACCAAAAAAATGGGAAAGGATAAGACTTTGCCGTTGCTTGACCGTGAGCCGCCGGAACTCACCGAAACCAAACCAAAACTATGGGCCAAAGAGTTTCGGGAAGAGTCGAAACGGCTCTGGCAGCTAGCCGGACCGGCTATCTTCACAGCCATAAGTCAATACTCTCTCGGCGCACTCACTCAGACTTTCTCCGGCCGTATCGGTGAACTCGAGCTTGCCGCCGTCTCCGTCGAGAATTCCGTCATCTCCGGTCTCGCCTTCGGTGTTATGGTGCGTCATCTTTCACACGTGTCTCGTTCTTGTGTTGTAGGTTGTGTTCCAATAAGGACCACGCAATTAAAAATCAATATTCTTAAGTATTTTTTTTTTCTTAACAAAGATTTTATTTTTTATTCGTTAAATACAAAGTAGATCTTCCCCGTACATTTAATATGAGTCATATTGTATAAAAGGTAAATTTGTTGACGAAAGATGGTTAGTTCCGGCCGAATGAACCGTTGATACTGAACTAAGTTAGTTGCAACGTAACATTAAGTAAAATAAAGTTTGAAAAAATAGTTTTTGGCCAAGTTAAACATTGATACAGGAAGTAAGTTAATCCCAACTTGAAAAAAGAAAATAAGTTAGTCACGAGTAGGTTCAGTGAATTGACTGACCCAACATACATTTTTGTTTTATTCTAAGGGACTTTCTTGTGTGCATTAATAACAGAATAGATCTCTCCATACATTACAAATTATACATGATTTTGCGATGTTATTGTGTGATTTATCAAAAGGTTTGTTGACCAAAGAAAGTTGGTTATCAGTGAATTTAACCGTCAATATAGTAAGTCTCTATAGTAAACATAAAAAGAATGGATAGAATAAATATGAATGGGATATAGAGAAATAAATCGTCTATTTTACTTATTCCTCTCTAAAATTGTAAGAATATATATGAAGTTTGTATACTTTTTAGTGGAATGTTCATTCCATTCCATTCAACATAAATTTTTAAACTTCAGCAAAATGTTTATGAATGTGTCATGCCACCATATGTTATATCTAAAATTAGACATCCATTTGCACCTCTAAGTTAGTGGCAGAACGGCAGCGTAACATTAGGTTAACAAAAAAACAAAGGTTTAGTTTTGGCCAAATTAACAATTTGATATTATTAATTGGAAAACATACAAATTGTAATAAAAGGCTTCAGCCAAGCCTTCTTTAAGAATGTAGGACCATATTTGGATTCGTATTGGGACTTGTTTTTCCTCACCTGCTACTGAACACGTTTTACTCTTTTCTACCACTTGTTTTTTTTTTTTTAATGTTTTATTGCCTTTATTCATTAACTTCCAACAGCCTATCACCGAGAAATAATAAAGAATAAATGCCTTGTTCCAAAAAAAAAGGAATAAATGCTAAGAGTTACGAAATTCAATATATTTTTGATATCTTCTTCATTTTGTATCATTTATATTTCTAGCTCAATAATATATACTTTTCCGTACACTATTTTATTATTAGTAATAAAGTAGATACATATTGTTGTAAAAAAAGGTAGATATATATTAATATAAAAGGTGTTAAGTTCTAAAGGTTGCAAAAAAAGGTGTTAAAATTTTTATTTCGTTTAATAATTTTCAACTTTTTGTGTTGGATATGGTTCAAAAAGTAACCTCGACGAATCCTGATGAAAGCACTTTTGAAAAGTTTCCCAATCCTAAAGAGAAAATAAACAGAAATGGCATGTTTTAGAAGGTTTGGGTCCGTATCAGATTAAGTGTATCCCAGAAGTCAGAACACAATCTTTAATATAACTATTAGTTGTGCTTAAAAAATGTAGAAGATGAAACACACAAATTAAAATATGTGCGTAATGTTAACCAAGAACTAAATCTAAAAAGAAAGCTGTTTCATGGGATCTCGAGTAATTTATGAAGTATACATATTTCATAAATTTATCATTCCCTACTCTGTTAAAATACCTATGGTAAAGCTAAGAGATGATACAATACTAGCCAAAGAAACAGCGAACTTAATATTTGTTGACTTTAATCTCAAGTACTTTTAGCTCAAGACATCCAAGTAAAGGATAAGAAGAGTTAAAGCTGTTGTGATAAGATTAAAGCCAAAGAAGATAAACACAAGAGATAAGTTTAAGAAGATCTTTAGGAATTATTGTTAGGATATACATAATCCCTATAGTTTAGGAATTTATCTAAGATGTGTAGCTCTATATAAACACACAAGAATGAGTTGTATTCTGTGTAGAAAACAAAATAGAGATTGCTTAGTTTTGAGTTAAAGTTTCTAAGCAATAAGAAAGGTGTTCTACAAATACTCTGTTCTAAAACTTCTATTCCTAAAAACTCTGTTTCTATACAAAAAACTTGAATTGGTATCAGAGCGGTTCGAAGGAGGAGAAGGTGCGTGCGTTTCCGGAGCCATGGGTGACGCAAGTATAACCCCAATAACAAAAGGTCTTCTCTCGCCTGCAACAAGCTCTGCAGTTGGAAGCCCTATCTTGACCACAACAAACTACACGGTATGGACGATTCGTATGAGGGTAGTGCTTCGAATACACAGAGTCTGGGAGACAATAGAACCTGGTTCTGCAGATGCTGAAAAGAATGATATAGCAATGGGTTTGATATTCCAATCCATACCCGAGTCACTCATTCTTCAACTTGGCGATCAGAAGACATCAAAGGAGATATGGGAAGCTATCAAGTCTCGCTACCTAGGAGCTGAAAGAGTAAGAGAAGCACGATTGCAGACACTTATGTCTGACTTCGAAAGGTTGAAGATGAAAGAAACCGAGTCCATCGACAACTTTGTGGGAAAACTTTCGGAAATTGCATCAAAATCAGCATCTCTTGGAGAACCAATAGATGAAGTCAAATTGGTGAAGAAGTTTCTGAATAGTCTTCCAAGATCAAAGTATATCCAGATCATAGCATCTTTGGAGCAGACTCTAGACTTAAAAACAACAAGCTTCGAAGACATTATCGGACGAATGAAGGCATATGAAGAACGTATTCTTGAAGAAGACAACAGCGGCGATACACAAACAAGGCTAATGTTCTCTGGAACTGGAAATTTCAGCTCTCGCAGAAATCATGAATCTTCAGATGGAAGAAACAGAGAACGTGGCAGAGGAAGAAGGAGCAACGGGGGAGGAAGAGGGAGAGGTAGGACAAGCTACCATGAACTCTCTCAACCAGGACATAACCAAAGTAAACCCAAGCGTGACAGATCTACTATAATATGTTATAGATGTGATCAGGCTGGACACTTTGCATCTAAATGTCCTGAGAGAATTCAAAGACAAACCCCTGAAGCAAATCTTGCAGAAACAAAGGAGGCTGATGTAGCTCTGTACTCACATGAAATCGTCTATCTAAACGAAGAGAACTTAATGCCTAAAAGATATAAAACCACGAAAGAAGAAGACGGAATCTGGTACCTTGATAATGGTGCTAGCAATCACATGACTGGTGTAAGAGATTACTTCTCAGAACTCAACACAAACATTAAGGGAAAGGTCAAATTTGGCGATGGGTCTTGTGTTGATATAGAAGGAAAAGGGGCAATCATTTTTCAAGGACTAAATGGAGAACAGAATCTCATAACTGAGATTTACTTCATACCGCAGCTGAAGAGCAACATCCTCAGCCTAGGACAAGCCACTGAGTTCGGATGTGATGTAAGAATGAGAGAGGATCTTCTCACAATACATGACTCACAAGGAAGACTCTTAATCAAAGTAACAAGGACCTGCAACCGACTTTATAAGATAAAACTTAAGGTGGGAAAACCAATATGTCTTCACGCAAGAATGAAAGAGGACAGTTGGCGTTGGCACGCAAGGCTCGGACATATTAGTTTCCAAATACTTCAAGCTATGTCTACAAAAGCTATGGTCCATGGTTTGCCGAAGATAACAACAAAGAAAGAATTATGTGAATCATGCTTGATTGGGAAACAGACTCGTCAAGTGTTTCCAAAAGCTTCTGAATACAGAGCTACTCAACCGCTAGAGCTTATTCATGCAGACCTCTGTGGTCCAATCTCACCATCCACATTAGCGCAGAACAAGTATATATTTGTTCTCATTGATGATTACTCTCGCTACATGTGGACAGTTCTCCTCAAAGACAAAAGCGATACATTTGAGAAATTTAAGGCATTCAAAGCACTGGTTGAGAAAGATATCGGAACTCACATCAAGACTCTAAGAACAGACAGGGGAGGAGAATTCACCTCAAAAGAATTCCATCTCTTCTGCGAGAACAATGGCATAAGAAGGAACATGACAGCGCCATACTCACCACAGCAAAATGGAGTTGTAGAGCGACGAAACAGAACACTTATGGAAATGGCAAGAAGCATACTCAAAGCTATGCAAGTACCCAATTACTTATGGGGAGAAGCAGTTCGCCATGCTACCTATCTAATTAATAGGGTACCTACAAGAGTTTTGATCAACCAGACGCCATATGAAAGTTTAAGAAAAAGAAAGCCTGCAATTGATCATATCCGCGTGTTTGGATGTATTGCTCATGCTAAGATTCAAGATGTGAATCTTAAAAAGCTGGATGACCGTTCTCAGACACTTGTTCATCTTGGAATAGAACCAGGAACTAAAGCTTACAGACTGTTTAATCCAAGTTCACACAAACTTGTGATAAGCAGAGATGTGGTCTTCAATGAGCAAGCAAGATGGACTTGGAATTTCAAGACTGCAGAAAATTGCAGAGAACCAGGAATGTTTCAGATGGAATGGGGAAATATTATCGACACAGGCACTGGTCCTACTATGACCACAGGTGTAGATGATGAACAAGAAACAGCTGAAAGTGGTGACATTTCTGAAGAGCAGCAAAGAACAGAAGATATGATAGCTCAACAGAATTCTGATCTAGAACCTAATGACTACCAAGACATGGAATTGGTGGATGAAAATCAACCAACTCTAAGGAGATCAAACAGACAAACGAAGCAGCCCCATTATTTAAGCGACTATGTGTTAATGGGAGACATCGAGGGAGAGACATTACTACTCTTAATTGATGAAGAGCCAAGCTGCTATGAAGAAGCAAAAGATATATATGAATGGTTTATGGCGTGTGTTGAAGAAATAACTTCAATAAACAAGAACATGACATGGACACTTGTTGAGAAACCTCAAGGAGCAATAGCTATTGGACTTAAGTGGGTATTTAAGTTGAAAAGGAATGCTGATGGGACAATAAACAAGTTTAAAGCTCGCTTAGTTGCAAAGGGATATGTGCAGAAATTTGGTATTGACTATGAAGAAGTATTTGCACCTGTAGCTCGCATTGAGACCATAAGATATCTTGTTGCCCTAGCAGCTACACACGACTGGGAGATTCATCATCTAGATGTCAAGACTGCATTCTTACATGGAGAACTTCGGGAGGAGGTGTATGTTACGCAGCCGAAAGGTTTTGAGAAAAAAGAAGAAGAGCACAAGGTGTACAAGCTTCATAAAGCTCTATATGGATTAAAACAGGCACCTAGAGCCTGGAACACGAAGCTGAATCAGATTCTCAAGAGTTTGGGATTCACGAAATGTTCAAAAGAAAACTCTGTATATCGAAAAACAGAGAATGCAGGCTCTTTGATTATTGCCGTGTATGTTGATGACCTCTTTGTCACAGGAAATACTTTGAAAATCATTACTGATTTCAAACAAGATATGGCAAAGAAGTTTGAGATGTCTGATCTTGGTAAGCTAACGTACTACTTGGGAATCGAAATACGTCAAACCAAGACTTGCATTGAGCTTAAACAAGAAGCATATGCACTAAGGATACTAAAAGATGCAGAAATGGATGGATGCAACGTATCTCATGTTCCAATGGAGTTTGGCTTGAAGATATCTAAGGCTGAGAATGAACCAACCATTGATGCTACAACCTATAGGAGACAAGTTGGATGCTTAAGATATCTACTACACACGCGTCCTGACTTGGCTTATGCAGTGGGAATAGCAAGTAGATATATGCAAGAACCTCGTGAATCTCATGGTGTAGTTTTGAAACAAATCTTGAAGTATCTACAAGGTACAACTTCCTACGGTTTAAGGTTTGAACGTGGAGGAAATAAGAAGATTGTGGGCTACAGCGACAGCAGCCACAACATTGATGAGGATGATGGTAAAAGCACATCAGGGAATGTGTTTTACTTTGGGACTTCACCGATTACCTGGTACTCCGCAAAACAAGAAACCGTAGCCCTCTCCTCATGCGAAGCTGAGTTCATGGCAGGCACAGAAGCTGCAAAACAGGCTATATGGATTCAAGAGCTTCACAGTGAGATAACAGGACAACCAGCAGAAAAGATCACCATTTACATTGATAACAAATCGGCCATTGCTCTTACTCGGAACCCAGTCTTTCACGGAAGAAGCAAGCACATCCACAAGAGGTACCATTTCATACGGGAATGCGTTGAAAAGGAACAGGTGGAGGTGGAACATGTCCCAGGAGAAGAACAGAAAGCAGATATCCTAACTAAGGCACTTGCTAGGAACAAGTTCAAGCAAATGAGGACTTTACTTGGAGTGCTTGATCTTCAAAAGACGACATGAAGATTAAGGGGGAGTTTGTTGACTTTAATCTCAAGTACTTTTAGCTCAAGACATCCAAGTAAAGGATAAGAAGAGTTAAAGCTGTTGTGATAAGATTAAAGCCAAAGAAGATAAACACAAGAGATAAGTTTAAGAAGATCTTTAGGAATTATTGTTAGGATATACATAATCCCTATAGTTTAGGAATTTATCTAAGATGTGTAGCTCTATATAAACACACAAGAATGAGTTGTATTCTGTGTAGAAAACAAAATAGAGATTGCTTAGTTTTGAGTTAAAGTTTCTAAGCAATAAGAAAGGTGTTCTACAAATACTCTGTTCTAAAACTTCTATTCCTAAAAACTCTGTTTCTATACAAAAAACTTGAATATTGTGGTGATGGAACATGGTGTCAGTTGGGGATGGGGAGTGCATTGGAGACGTTGTGCGGACAAGCATATGGAGCAGGACAGCTTAGGATGCTTGGAATATATATGCAGCGTTCTTGGGTCATTCTCTTTACCACTGCTTTATGTTTGCTTCCTGCCTACATTTGGGCTCCTCCTATTCTTTCCTTCTTCGGCGAGGCTCCTCACATCTCTAAAGCCGCAGGTATCATTCTACTATACCTTTTTGCCCAAGAAAGTCTATAACACGTTCATAACGTCGACATGCTAACCTTTTCATGTCTAAACTTACAGGGAAGTTCGCAATTTGGATGATTCCACAGCTATTTGCCTATTCAGCCAACTTTCCTATACAGAAGTTCTTACAGTCCCAGGGAAAAGTGCTTGTGATGGCGTGGATCTCAGGGGTGGTATTAATTATACACGCAGTCTTTAGCTGGCTCTTCATCATTCACTTTAAGTGGGGACTTGTAGGTGCAGCCATCACTCTGAATACCTCGTGGTGGCTTGTAGTTATCGGTCAGCTTTTGTATATCTTAATCACCAAATCAGATGGTGCATGGAGTGGATTTTCTTGGCTTGCGTTTCGTGACCTCTATGGATTTGTAAAACTATCCTTGGCCTCTGCTGTCATGCTCTGGTACCATATTCTCTTACATTCCATATTTTTTTGGCTATTTTATGTCAAGTTAAGATTTTGATTAGAATGACCGGTTTGTTATTTGGATTCTGCAGTTTGGAGTTTTGGTACTTGATGGTTCTTGTCGTTGTCACGGGTCTCCTCCCTAATCCGCTGATACCAGTCGATGCCATTTCCATTTGGTAACTGATTTGTGCTGGTCCTTGTTTATTATTGCACTGAAAATATGTTTTTAAAGTAAGTCTTTAAAATGTTTTGGGCTTTCACAGCATGAACATTGAAGGTTGGACCGCCATGATTTCAATCGGGTTTAACGCTGCGATAAGGTAAGATTACTACCTTTTAATAAAGCAACGTAGGAAAGCTAACTAAACTCTCATGATCTGGTTAAATATTATCTCTTGGTGTGATCAGCGTGAGGGTATCGAATGAGCTGGGTGCAGGAAATGCATCTCTGGCGAAATTCTCGGTGATAGTTGTCTCCATTACATCAACCCTTATCGGGATTGTTTGCATGATTGTTGTCTTAGCAACAAAAGACAGCTTCCCTCATCTTTTCACTTCTAGCGAAGCTGTGGCAGCGGAAACCACGAGAATAGCTGTCTTGTTGGGCTTCACTGTCCTCTTGAACAGCCTCCAGCCCGTCTTGTCAGGTACCTCATGATGAGTGGCTAAATAGAAAAATCACAAAGCAATTTAGAGAAAAAACACTGAGTTGTGTTCACTTTTGGTACTTCTTTTCAGGTGTTGCGGTTGGAGCTGGGTGGCAGTCACTGGTTGCATACGTGAACATTGCATGCTATTACATTATCGGACTTCCTGCTGGTCTTGTTCTTGGATTCACACTAAACCTCGGCGTTCAGGTTAGCTTGTTAACAAACACGATAGACCAATCGAATCTTACTCGGTTCTGTATTTGCATTGTTCTAATTCATTTGTCTGGTTTACTAATTCATTTGTAGGGAATATGGGGAGGTATGGTAGCTGGAATCTGCTTACAGACACTTATACTAATTGGAATCATCTACTACACTAACTGGAATAAAGAGGTATCTTACTTGGTCTCTATATCCTCTTTATGTTATGTTCCACCTTTTTGTTAACTTTGAATTCTGCAGGCTGAGCAAGCCGAGAGTCGTGTTCAGAGATGGGGAGGAACGGCGCGGGAGTGATCAAACGAGGATCATCAGTTCTTGATTCTTTCTCAATGTTCAATGTTTAGCAAATTATTATTGCAAGAGTAGTTTCATTCATCTCTTTCTTTTTTTTTTTGTTCGATATGTGTGAACTTTAACGAGTCTCTCTGATCAAATCTCGTACCTCAGTTAAGCTTGAAGTTTGACTTAGTTACCATCCTAAGATCTTCATATTTGTCTTTATTATTTACATGAAAACATAATAACTCTTTTGAATATGAAAATAAAATTAAAACTCAAAACATAAAAACCAGGATTGGAGTTTTTTAGGATATTATATATCAATTATGAAAGGAAACTCGAATATGTAGGAGAAGTAAAGGAAGACTAAAAAAACTCGTAGTTAAATGGGGGTGAGAATTTTTTTATTTTGGGTTCGAGTTTCTGGTAGTACTTTAGGTGATAGGAATAAGTAGTGCAGTTGGTTTAGGTGATGGGAGCAAGTAGTGCAATTGGTAAATCGTTACTTCTGAATTTTCCAATATCATTTCACAGTCGAGGTTTAAACTCTACACCTTACCTATGATTGAATCATTTACGTATGTGTTATAACTATTAGGATAAACCTAAAAAAAAAACTATCGAATCAAATACATATAAGTAAAAATATATCTTTATATGATCTAATAATATTGTTTTTTGAAAATTAAGTTTACTACTTATGAAAAGTGAGTTGCGATCAAGCAATCGTGTCTGTTGACGCCAGCATGAGTGCTTAAGAGACCACGCGCCTTACGTAATCAAATGGACGTCATTTCCAACCATCAAATCGTTTGAATTTGCCGTTGATGGTTTCTTTCGATTTATTGGGCCTACATTATCGTAAGGCCCAACTTATCCTTTAGTTGATAGTCTTTATTACAGTTTGATGCAAATTGTCAAAAAAAAAAAAAAGATTTTGTTAAGGAAATCAATAGTAGTAGGGTGACTAATTTAGAAGATTGAAGTCTATTTAATTGATTCCTTGCAGTTTCAGACCAGGTCAGTTACTTTATTCCACGTTTGATGATATCAATCAAATGTTTGAGAAACAAAAAAAAATGTTAAACTATTTAAATTCAAACTTATAAGGTTTTTTTTTATATTCTGAATCAGATGTTTGAGATACAGGAAAAAGATTAAACTCTTTAATTAAATTTAAAAGGTTTGTCCTCGTATATTAAAAAAAAAAAAACCAAAAAGTCTAACTTTCCTCAGTTAGAATCATGTGTAGTCACCTTTAAAATTCATAATATAAGTTTAAGATTCGAACTCAATCACATTTAATATTAAAAAGGATATTAAAATCATTAGAATAAAAAAAAAAACTTCTCAATATGAAAGATGGGAGCATAAATGTGAAAGATTTTACTGTCTCATCTATCGAAATTGACAGCAGTATCTTTTAATTATCTCACTATACAAATATATTTTTACAATAATAAATATTACTTCCCTCTCAACCATTAATTTGCAAAAATACGTATGTATATGTATATATATATATTATAAATATATTTCGAATATAAATTAGACAAACAAAATAGTAAACGAGGAAATTAATTAGTGAAAATCATATACTAGTTGTTTTTGTTCCTATAAAACGCTTCCAAACACACAATCTTCATACAAAACTCAATATATTTCCATTGTATCTTTCGACATCTGTCAAAATGGAAAACACCGTTGATGGTCACTGTCTCCAACTTTCATTTCCGTTAAGCTCCGGCGTCGAAACCCATCAAAGCTTCGAAACGTATGGGTTATACAAAGAGACGCCTTTAGTCTGCATGCCCTTCTTCGGAGCCAAAACTCCGTTTTCTAATCTAACGGTGACGGAACCCTTTAGCGGACCTGATACGTTCGATATCTCTTCTCTATTCTCTACTAGCCCTAAACTCGTACCCGAAAGTCCGCGTCGGGTTATGGATGACTCCATCGCCGCCATAGTGGGCGAACACGTACTGTTCGGTAATATAAACAAAAAAGTCTCCGATCACTTCATAGCGACGGATACCGAAGACGGCGTGAAGTGGTGGCGGAAGGTGCCGCAGAAGAACGGAGGATTTAGAGGAGTGAGAAAACGTCCGTGGGGGAGATGGTCGGCGGAGATAAGAGACAGGATAGGGCGGTGCAGACACTGGTTAGGAACGTTCGACACGGCGGAATAGGCGGCGCGTGCGTATGATGCGGCGGCTGTGAGGCTTAGAGGGACGAAAGCTAAGACCAATTTCGTGGTTCATCCGGTCTTTCCGGAGGAGATAGCTGAGAGTCAGTCGTCTACGACGGAGGAAGATAGGAGGAGGAAGAAGAAGAAGAGGGTGAATGTGAGGAAGTGTGTTAAAGTCACATCGGTTGCACAATTGTTCAGTGATACAACCAATACCTTAACTTGTTCTACTAATGATGGAAATGTGATTAATCCTTTTTAACAATCTTGAAAGAATGGGCTTAGAGCTTGATTTGAAGTTGGCTGTAGGATTATTTAGAAACTGGTAATCACTTATTGCATAACAGTTCCGTTGTTTAATGGTAACTCTTATCCTTTTTTGTTGGATTTTTTATGTGCATGAATATAAATGAAGTATTTTTGTTTTTGCTTATAATCGTTGGTGAAATGAAGAGAACATATTCTTGGTCTGTTGGACATCATTCTTAACTTGTACGTTGTCTTTATACATTATCCGTTTGTTTTACTTTTTGAATATGACTATACATTGGTGGAGAATTAAATGAAACTGACTTAAAGTTCCAGTGTCTATATAAAATATGAATTGTTGGGTCAGATAGAGGTAGTTATTAACATAGGATATAGAAGCTGGGTGCATAAATCATGGGAGCAGTGTAGCTTTTTCTATGAATAGTTAAATATAAATGTTGAGAGGAAGGAATTGGGTATTACCTAATTAGCTGAAACTAAAATCTACAAAAGCTGAGCAAGTAAATGACTAGTAGGGAACTTCTCTATGTATACACAGTAGCACATACATTTATACGTATGTATAACGTGAGTATCAGTGTGTGATCCATTGAACATTTTTGTTAAGATCTTCATTTGTCTTGGGTTATGAGAAAGTCCTCTCCATGAAACCTGGGTGAAATACAAAAGTTATTTTGAAAAGTTTCCTTAATTTGTCTTCTAACAGTTTCTCAATTTTTTATATATATCAATATGAGGTTAAAATGAGAAACTGAGTAACGGACATTCGTAAGCCAACGATGACACATGTTTTTATCATCAATAGCCGATAAAATGGTATGAGAACTGGTTAGAACCCGATATAATGCATGTTATTGAAAAGAAAAAAGTAATGTAAACTATGCATTGACATTTGGCTACATATATTCTACATTACTTGGATTGTAAATTATTGAAACAATTAAACATACGTGTTGTGTATATATTCATAATTCATGGAACATATGTATAATTTCCATGGGGAGAAACCTATATTACAAAATGACTTTATAGGTTTGTATATATGTATAGTATGCATTACACTGACATGAGGATGCTTAAACTCTATGAGATGTCCTAAATGTGTATCATGTAATAAAATGTGTACATTTCGATATCACGAACGTTCTGGATGTCGATACTCTATAATATCATGTAAAGAACATACATATTTGGTACTTAAAAAAGTATTGGCCGAAAAGAAAGATAATGCGACATTTTTCCTGATCTACTCGCATGGATTAGGTAAGGGGTCCATTATCAAGCAAATAAACTAATTTGATATTTTCCTACGCAGTCGAAACTTGACAAACTGTGTAGAATTCAATAATTTATTCAATTTTATTGAAGTGTCCATTTCATTATTTCCTTTGAGATCGTCCAGCGAACAGATCAGTCGAAAGGTCATGACTCATGACTCGCACAGGGGCAGCTCCATAATATTATGATATAACGTACTATAGTAATCCGCATTTTGACTCTTCACTCGTTGTCAAAATTCAAACAAGCCAACAAGTCCATATTAATTATTATTTATATAATCATCCATTAGTTTATTTGACCTTAAGAAAGCAGTACGCACATACAAGAAGACTCGGGGAGTTTCCATTTCTGTTTCTGGATGCGATTATGGTTTTATTTTTTCTTTTGTATATGAAAAATTATCATAATTTTAATTGAATCAAATTTTAACTCAATTTTCATTATTAGTCTGTGCGGTTCTTGCTTATACCAATAACATTCGAAAAAAGTGATTCGCCTATTTGATTACGCTCATTTTATCGTCTTGAAAACTCTCTTCTTAATCATGTCAGATGAAGCGTTTTACGTGCTAACACCCCCGTTATATCGTTCGAAAGATAAACAGTATTTGTTCTCAATATTTGAATCAAACTTACATCACTGGTATGACGTAAAACTGACGCAAAAACGGTGTGACGAATTATGAATCTAACCCAATAAAATATAAACTAATACAAGATAAATCAAATACGGATACTAGTTTGAAGACAAAAAAAAACTAAAAACAAAAGACGAGGAAGACAGTCTCTCCACAATGTGAACATAAAGAAGCTTGAAAAAGTGCTTGTTCAAACGTGGAAAGGATTGTTATCAAAAGCAGATATATCGTCCAAGAACATAAAATTTTCAGGAGAAAACGGAGGAAACTGATACGCCCAAAGCTGGTCATCATCCACAAACAACTCATTATTATCCCATTCTAGTTTCATTATTTGGTCCGTGCCTTGGTCGTCTTCAATCGTTATTGCTTGGTGAGATACTGGTACGAGTTGAGGCATAACCGATTCAGACATGGGTTGGTCAATTTTTTCGAACCGAATCATCTTGGAACCGTCTGTAATATCATCATTAGGCTGCGAAAGAGAATTAACTTCACAGATGTGCTTTCCGACATATGTTGTTCTGTACATCGGAGGACTGTCTTGGATCTGTTGCACCCGCTTTGTAGCATTGCAGTTTCGGTCTTTCGCATAAGCGCAACGATAGTAACACCTGTGAAATATCGAAACTCAGTATTAGTTACCAAGAAACTTCAGTTAATAAACTCTGTTTTTAGGTGTTTGCCATAAAACAGAGGAAAACAATGTAATATTTCTCTCTAACCTTTGGTGGGTAGAAGTTTTGATTTTCTTTTGTCCGTACTTCCTCCAAGAAAAACAGTCATTGTGGACTGGATTTGGTGAATCATATATGTACTGCTCTAAACCGGTTTTCCCATAGCTCGTTCTGCAACATGGAATATTTGAAACGATCAAATCAAACATCTCTTAATCATAAACAAGTATTGGTATTTCTTTTCGCCAATTACTTCTTCAGCGACTTTCGAGCCACGGGAGTTGCCTTGTTCTGAGAAGACTCACAGTGTGGTTGAGGGTTAGAATAAGTAAAACTCGTAAACAGAGAGAGAGCAAAGGAAAAGGAATCAAGAACGGTATCGAAGAGAGGCTCGGTATGAACTGGGGTTGTCCTCGGGTGTTCGAACACCGTCTTCAAGCGATTAGCGCTTTCTTGACCACGAAGCAGCGCCTCAACCGCCTTGTCAACACCTTGAAACATTTTTTTTTTTTGTTTAGAGCTGTGGACAAGTCTCAAGACTTAAAGAGCAACAAGAGTTTAGTTTTGTTTCAAACTCAAAGTTGTACTTTTTTATTTTTGAAGGCTCTGCGGCGCGATTTTATAGTGTTTGTAATAGGGGAAAAGGCGGATCATTGCGACGAATCTGCCTGTCTATATTTCCATTTGGTAGGGCGATGTTTATGGTCGGTTGACTTTCGCATTTAGTTAGTACTATAATAATAAAACTATTAGCAATTAGGGCGGTGAGAAGAAGAACCAGTGACACTCATACAATTTAACAATAATATATCATAAAAGAATATATATTCCAAATTTATGTATTGCAGTTTTAGGACCAATCTTCGGTAAGAATTCCTCTAATTTTCTCTTTTTCATTTCAGTTTCACATTCAAAACTAATTAGTAATTAGCGAATTGACCATATCTCTTATATATTATTTAATATTCATTCTAATTTCTATTGTAAAATATTGTGTTCTAATATACATAATGGTTCTTTGACAATTAATATATTTGAGTAAGATCGATGGATCAAATTAATTATGAATCAAATTAATTATGGATCAAATTATACTATGTGGATTAGACTCTGGTATCATTTTCAATTAGATATGTTCCACAATTAAAATTAATTGAAAATTAATAGATTGACTTATATTCCTTATATATTAATTAACGATATATATATTACTTAATGATGTCCTCTAATTAACAAATGAATTGATAATGGAAATTTGAAAATCACTTAAAAATACTCATTGTTGATGTGAATCTAATAACGCATACACATGTTTTAAGATAACACTAATATACAGCATAATAAATATAACTTACCTAGCACCAGTAAATCATTTTAATCAAATGAGAGCGGCCGGACACAAATTGTCCAATATTTTTTTTTTTTGAGAAAAATAATTTAGAATGTTTTAACTGTTCATAATATATTTTAAGACATTTTCCATAAAAAATGAGTCGCAAACCGTCCATTCATTATTATTATTTTATAGATGAAGAAATTTAGTTACATTAAATCAATAATGTGTTGTATGAGAATAAATAGACTATTTATCCGTTCCAGGCAGCAATACGATCACGCTTTTTCCACTCTCCATGTACAGTCATGGACGATAGGATTATACCTTTTGTATTTGGAAGAGTGAGAAAAAAAATTTTGTGGGACATTTTTTTTTGTTTCTTTTGTTTTGGTAAAAAAGGCTCACTTTATATGCTAATTTTTGTTTGTATGGTTTGACACAAAATGCAAATTAAGTTTCTGATAAAATGCTTGTTTCTTTAAAAGAAGACATATTATAACATAAGTTTATGTGTCTCATGGTTACGTTGTATGTACCATGTAATGGATAAGACAAAAGATAGCGACCCATTAAAACTGTGACGTGGTGGCTTTAATGGCTTTTACAGGATAACATATGTCTGCGCGCTTTGGGGTTTCATTGGAAATTAATTGGACTTTACCGCGTCAGTTAATTAACTATTAATACTTTTTTTTTTTTTTTTTTTTGCAAAATAAATCTCTTTAACATATTATTTTAACTATAACATCTTACCTTTTTAAAACTCAAATAGTGTATTTTTTTTTTTGTTGAAGTGAAATAGTGTGATCTTAGTCTGAGCAACAATCTGCAATCCACCTCCAAAACTTCTATAAGTGATTTTCTAAGTTTAAAATATTCTTAAAATCTTAAAGGAACCATCGTCACAGGAAAAATGATAATCATAAATCATTCTGATAAAACAAAATTACCTAATATAAAAATATTTCACATAAAATCTGAAATATATCATCCATACACCATCTTAGCCTCGTATATATGTCATATAATGATGCCATGTGTTTTTAGTTGAATTTCACACTAGATCTTATAATATAAATATTCTAATTTGATAAAATAAATAAATTACAAGAACATAGAAAATATTTATATTATTTTAATTATATGATGGGATTGATTATAATTAATACTTTTATTAATACAAGTTTGCTTTTAAAGTATTCCATCAAAATATTCAAAATATTTTAATTATAAATATATTTTTAATATTATGTATTTTGAAAATACTGTAACCAACCAACATATAGACATGCGGTTGCATTCATGCACCTAAATTATATTTACCTCGCCATATGAAAATTAAACGCTAGTGTTTGTTTTGAGTCTAATTTGTCGAAGCGACAAAGGCGAAACTTATTGAATATTTTATATAGAAACTCAATATATTTTAAAATTTACTATTTTTCATAGTATTATTAATAAATGAATGATTTGGTTTTGATTAGAAAACAGTGTTATAATGTTTTTGAAACCAGACGTTTTAGATGAAAATGAGTAAAATATAAATATTTTAAAGATTAAAAAATTTCATAGTTCAAATGTTAAGGAAAGATTTACCACCATTAGATGTAGCTCAAATATGGATAAATGAAGATGTTAATGTTTATCTTTAAACGAATTGAAACCAATTAAATGAATGGATTTGAAAATATGTTTAAATCATTTGCTTTAAGTTACTGTTTTAATAATTATGTGAATAAATAAATTTAAATCCTTCTTTCTGTATTTAGTGTTTCAACTCAATATGAAAAAAATATAAAATTTGTAGTCCTACAATTTTTTTTTTACAAATAAGAATGGTTTCGAAGGAGACGCGGTCCAGATGTTGTGGCGGTCACACAAGCTTATCACGTCCACCGATTGTACGCGTCCACGCGACAAAAAAAAAATCCCAAAAATTGTTGTGGAAGTCCAACGATATATAGGCGGGAAAATAAAACTGCGATTTGATGATTATTTGGTCGTCAAATAAATCAGCGGATGAAGTAAAACACACATTTACAAAAGTACTAAGGAAAAATCCAAGAACACATCCGCCAAGAGCAGAATCAAACCCAGACTTGGTCATAAATCCATGAATCAACTTGCCATTACTTATATTCTTTTTAAGTTTCCGCAAGATATCAATACAAATAGCGTATGTGTACTCGTTAGGCTGGACTTCCTCCACCAACATACTTTGAAATGCCTTGATAGCTTCTGCATCTTCACCCTTGTGCGAGTAACCAACGATCAAAACTACGTCTTTCTCTTCCACGAGGTCTAATACTAACTTCGCCTCCCTCGTTTTGCTAAACTTTACATACATATCCACGAGGGCGCTTCCAACGAACACGTTTGAGACTTCCAAACCCAGAATCACGGCAAGTCCGTTGCTTCCTTTTCAAGACCCAAATCCGAGAAGGCCTTGAAAACACTGGACAATGTGTACTCGTCTGGCAAAACATTATTCGTGATCATCAATCTATACATCTCAACAGCTTCCTTTCACAATAAGTCTTTCAGGCAATCCATCGAAAAAGCTGGCGTGCGTAACCGATATCGCCACACTTCAAACTCAGGTCGACAAGTTTGCTGCCGGAAAGTTGGATTGGTAAACCGGACTTGAGCGGTTTCTTATAAGTCACTACCGACTAAAGACTATCGGAAGACCTGGAAACCATCACAATAGTAACCCATCATGATGAAGTAATGCGATTGTTGTTTTGATTGCATGAGGAAGAAAAGACAAGTGTTACAAATTCTACTTTGTTTAAACGTTGGAGATGATAAATGTTTCCATCACTAACCAATGATATTTGTTTTTAACGGTTTTCCTCTCATTTTTGTTTCCATTACAATAATGCCTTGCCACGTAATATCAGAACCTATTTTGATATTTACTGGTGATTCGACTTTCTTAATTTTATCTTTGGCTTTTCTTTTACCGGTCATCATCACCCTGCTGGATCTGCCGAGTAAAAGAAGAAGAGAGAAGAAGAAGAAGAAGAAGAAGAAGAAGCGCAACGAACAATGGCGAAATCAAGCGCCGACGATGAGGAGCTCAGGCGAGCTTGCGAGGCGGCGATCGAAGGAACCAAGCAATCGATCGTTATGTCGATACGCGTCGCTAAGAGCCGCGGTGTTTGGGGCAAGTCTGGAAAATTGGGTCGCCAAATGGCCAAACCTAGGGTTCTCGCTCTTTCCGGTGATTCATCCATCTCCTTTTCTTATAGCATTTCTGGAATCACGCCTTATTTCTGGAATAACCTCTTTTGATCTTCGCGCTGTTTTTGCTAGATTAAGCATTAAGTTTTGGTGTAAATTGCATTAGATCATAATTTTGTTTCCTGGAAAATTTTAGTTATCCATTATAGTCGCAAAATTGATTCCACTGGTAATAATTTGACAGAATAAGATCAAGCATAGTTACGGAATCTACGGAATACAAATTCCATAAAATTCAACTGTTCTTGGAACAAAAAGGATTTTGTTACTCAGTGGGAAAACCTTTATTGTGTCTAGAAAAGCTCTGATTTAAGTGGAAAACATGTTTCAAGCGCTCTCGTCAGATATTTTTAGCTTCTTTAGAGTTGTAATCAACTGAGACTGATTTTTCTTTATTCTGCTTTCTCCAGTTAAATCAAAGGGTCAGCGGAAGAAAGCGTTTCTTCGAGTCATGAAGTATTCAAGTGGAGGTGTCCTTGAGGTAATCTTCGTTTTCTTTATCCGAGGTAGACTTTAACGAGAAACTTACAAGGTTTAACATTTTGATTGGAAAGAAAAATGATTGATAAGAATCAAATTTATGCATACCGTGGTAGCTGATTCCTTTAAGTTAATGTTGATTGATGATGTTTCAAAATCTCTTTTGTTCAACCAGCCTGCTAAAATGTACAAACTCAAGCATCTCTCAAAGATGGAAGTCATAACTAATGACCCAAGTGGATGCACTTTTACCCTGGTAAGATCACTCGATGACTGTAGTGAAGTGGTCAATACGTAAGATTTCAAGAAGAAATGCATGCTTACTGAAATTATTTAGTGTAAAGTGTAACTCTGTAAGAGATGACAAAGTTGAGTGTAATTGTAAAATACTGTTCAGTCTTTTCTATGTTGCCTCTGCTTTTGCTAATGCAAAGTCTTTTAGGGGTTTGATAATCTCAGGAGTCAAAGTGTTGCTCCTCCTCAGTGGACAATGCGCAATACTGATGACAGGTACTGCAGTTAGGACATACAAGATGTGACGGATAGATGATAAGGGAGGATATCTTTCTTCATGTATTTTTTCTCATTTGCTACTTACTTTTTGCTATTGTGATTATAGGAACCGACTTTTAGTTTGCATATTGAACATATGCAAAGACGTATTAGGCAAACTTCCCAAAGTCGTTGGTATAGATATCGTCGAGATGGCCCTTTGGGCTAAGGTGCAGATTATAATTTCTCTGTCTTCAACTTTTGTTCTTATTCCTCTTTTCATATAATAATGTTATCTGCTTTTTTTTTCTTTGTTTTCATATTATTGGTCCAGGATAACACTCCAGTAGTCACTACACAAAGAAGTACAGAAGATGGTGAGCCTGTTGCTGAAGCTGTGACAGAAAGTGACTTGAAAGTTACTGTTGAGAAAGAACTAGTCTCTCAGGCCGAGGAAGAGGATATGGAGGCTCTCTTGGGAACGTATGTCTTATTCTTTTCCAGTCAAATTTCGGTTAATCCTCTTTGTTCACGCATTTACCTTTTCTTTTCATTTTTTTTCTGTAAATCAGTATATGTTTGATAAAGAAGGACTCCTCTGTCTACTTTGCGTTATTTTTATATGGAATGAAGAGATAAGAGTAAAAATTACAGAGGAATCCTTCCCCGTGAATCTTAAGCTTGTGACACTAGGTTTATCACTAACATAGAGTTGCATATATATCCAACATTCTAATTACAGAACCACTTCTTTACATTTGTCCTCTTGATTGTATTTAGTTTAAAAGTTAAAACATTGGCATTGTTTCTCTGAAATCTAGCTTGCTGAGGATAAAAAGTAATGGAAGTGCAGTTATCTTTTACAGTTAGTTTTGTCAGATTCTACACTCGACTAATATAACTGACATATACAGTTATGTTATGGGCATTGGTGAAGCTGAGGCATTTTCTGAAAGGCTGAAGCGGGAGCTCCAAGCTCTTGAAGCGGCAAATGTACATGCAATTCTGGAAAGCGAACCATTAGTAGATGAGGTAATTCTTTCCGGCTAATTATCATTGTAGACTATCTTTGCTTATGGGAACATCAGCGTTTAGTTTTCTTGCTTTCGTGTTCATCTTCATGTTTTTTCAGGTTTTAAATGGACTAGAGGCAGCAACAAATATTGTAGATGACATGGATGAATGGTTAGGGATATTCAACGTGAAGCTTAGACACATGAGGGAAGACATTGAATCGGTAGGAGGCACCACCTATAAATGATTATTCCTGGTCATTTGTTTTATCATGAGGATAGCGTCACTGAATTAAGAAATTAGTCGTTGTATGTTATCAAATAATTCATTTACTTCTGAAATCTGCGAGAGTAAGAGAGAAAGAGAAGTTTTTTCAAGTAATTGTGGTGTTGGACTAATCATTAGCCTTGTCAGCACATATTCTCACTTTTTTTTTGTGGTATGCAGATAGAAACTCGAAACAACAAGTTGGAGATGCAGTCTGTAAACAATAAAGCTCTCATTGAAGAACTTGATAAAGTTATTGAGAGACTGCGTGTGCCTTCTGAGGTTTGCGAAACCATCTTTTTTGTGCTTGCTTCTCATCTGGCTACTTGGTTCACTAATTGAAGTGTTTTTGATTGCAGTATGCAGCATCCCTAACGGGAGGCTCATTTGATGAAGCAGACATGCTCCAAAATATCGAGGCTTGCGAGTGGTTAGCCAAAGCTTTAAGGGGTCTTGAAGTGCCCAACCTAGACCCGATTTATGCTAATATGCGAGCTGTATGTCTATGCACTTAGATATTTCTTATTCGCTCTTTATCATAATAATTTTCCCGTTAAATCAGCTATGTTTATTACATTATGTGTCGTGGCTAGAAAAGAACATAAAAATCTAATTTTTGTACAACTACCTGAATTTTGGCTACTCTCGCTGTATTCTCTTCAGGTAAAAGAGAAACGAGCAGAGCTAGAAAAATTGAAAGCTACATTTGTAAGGAGAGCTTCTGAGTTTTTGAGAAACTACTTTGCTAGTTTGGTAGATTTCATGGTCAGCGACAAAAGTTACTTTTCTCAGGTACTACTTTTGTAAAACTCTTATATTTCCAATATTAACTCTTATGATGATAATTCAAAATACTTATCAACACATGCTCAAAACAGAGAGGTCAGCTGAAGAGGCCTGACCATGCAGATTTGCGGTATAAATGCAGAACATATGCTCGTCTTTTGCAACATTTAAAGGTAAAACCGAGAAATGACTAGGTGACGTTGTAAAAGCTCAATGCAGTACATTGATTGCGGTCTCCTTTCTTTTTGCAGGGTCTTGATAAGAACTGTTTGGGACCATTGAGAAAAGCATACTGCAGCTCCCTGAACTTGCTCCTACGCCGGGAGGTGAGGGAAAAATACTCCTTTATCAATTTGGCCACTGGTTTATTGGAACTCAGAATTTACTAAGGCTGCTAAAACCTACTGAATGTTAAAACGCATAGATATGCACCAATCATTTTCTTTTCTTCCTCTACCATTAGCGCATTACACGTTCATTTTATGTTACCAAAGATTTGTTTCTTCAAAACTTACAGGCTCGTGAATTTGCGAATGAGCTCCGTGCAAGCACAAAAGTATCACGAAATCCTACTGTCTGGCTAGAAGGATCTACGGGTTCTAGTCAGAATGCAAACACTGACACCTCTGCAGTATCAGATGCTTATGCGAAGATGCTAACAATATTTATCCCGCTTCTTGTAGATGAGGTAATTGTTAACCCTATGATTTTCTGTTTGACATTTAGATCCAACTGATGTATGTACTTGAACCTCGTTTTTTGTTTTTGCTTAATACTACAGAGTTCCTTTTTTGCGCACTTCATGTGCTTTGAAGTACCAGCTCTTGCCCCACCTGGAAGTTCTGGCAGTGATAAAAGGCCCAACAATGACGATGGTAATGATGATGATTTGGGAATCATGGACATTGATGAGACTGACAAGAAAAGTGGTAATATAAAATTGTCTGCCATCTGTAAAGCTTTCACTACATTCTCAAATTATAGGGTCTAACGGTTCTGAAAGTCTGCAGGCAAAACCTCCCCAAACCTGACGGCATTGAATGAATCTCTTCAAGATTTACTTGATGGTATTCAGGTACAATTCCCTTAATGCAATGTTTCCATGTTAGATGAAAGACCCAATTGCTAACTTTCTGGATTAATATTGATAGGTTAGCAGTTCATTTTTATTACTAAAAGAAAGATTATCTATGTTCATGTCTCTACAGGAAGATTTCTATGCTGTTGTAGACTGGGCATATAAAATTGATCCCCTACGGTGCATATCAATGCATGGTATAACTGAACGTTATCTATCTGGTCAAAAAGCTGATGCGGCAGGATTCGTTCGCCTTTTGCTTGGAGATCTGGAGTCGAGGGTTTCTATGCAATTTAGCCGCGTATGTTTATTCATATAGATTGTTTGGTTTTTATTCCTCGCACACTCTTCCTACAAATCATTTCAAGTCGACTTTAATTGCAGTTTGTGGATGAAGCTTGTCACCAGATTGAAAGAAATGAACGTAATGTAAGACAGATGGGCGTCTTGCCATATATTCCAAGGTAATCAGGAAATCAAAATTGTTCAATTCAGTTTATTGCCATGTGATTGCTTATTTCTTTCCAAACTAGATAGTTTTTCCTTCCACCTTATAAACAACATCCACTGAATTTGTGGTTCTGAACTATTTCTCCCAATAAGATTGTTGGTCAGGTGGATTATAAGTGATCCGAGAAACCGTTCTAGTATTACTTGAGGCTATCCTAACATTACTTACTCATTTTCATAGATTTGCAGCACTTGCTACTCGTATGGAACAGTACATACAAGGGCAATCTAGGGATTTGGTTGATCAGGCATACACAAAATTCGTAAGTACTGCTATTTCTATTGAACCAGTAAAGTTACACAAACTATGCAATGAAAGAATAATATTTTCCATTTCAAGCAATAACATACAACCTCAACTTGCATCTGATCTTAGTTCACTTACAACGTATAATTCACTATAAGTTCGTCCTCGACTTGAATAACAACAAGATATAAATAAAGCATATTTCAGATTGCTTCTGCATTTACTCGCCAATTCATTTTCTTTCAATCTCTGACTAATGGTAATTTATAGGTAAGCATAATGTTTGTGACCCTCGAGAAAATTGCCCAGCAAGATCCTAAATATGCAGATATTCTCCTTTTAGAAAATTATGCTGCTTTTCAGAATAGGTAACTCTTTTTCTTGCTCTTTCTTTCACTCTCTTGTTTTGTCATCTCCTTCCTAACTACTCATATCTCCTTAACCTTGTATTTTGTGTATCTGTGTGTGTGTGAGTGTGCAGCCTGTATGACCTGGCTAATGTTGTTCCCACTTTAGCCAAGTTCTATCACCAGGCAAGTGAAGCTTATGAACAAGCTTGTACCCGCCACATAAGCATGATAATATACTACGTAAGTGGTGCTTCCCAAATTCAGCTAATAGCATAACTCTCTTCTTCTTCTTCTATGTTTCCTTCTCTTGGAGTTAATTGTGAAGGGTATATATACAGTCGTTTGTGTTTGCTTCATGTGTTCGTTGTCCTTGCAGCAATTTGAAAGACTTTTTCAGTTTGCTAAAAAGATTGAGGATTTGATGTATACTATTACCCCTGAAGAGGTTAGTTATTCGTTAACTAGTCGCTCCATGATTAACCATTACATGTTAACTATCTAATGGCGTCTTACTTTAAGATTCTAAAGTAAAATTGTAAGCCTGATACACACTCTCTCTATATTTCAGATACCATTCCAGATTGGTTTGTCGAAAATGGAACTGCGGAAGATGTTAAAATCAAGCTTGTCAGGGGTAAAACAGATGTTACTTGTAGTCTATTAATTTAATTGTTCACAGACCTTCTAACATATAGCTTTCTACTTTGTTATTTCTTCGGTTAGGTGGACAAATCGATTGCACAAATGTACAAAAAGTTGCAGAAAAATCTAGCATCGGAGGAGTTGCTACCATCGTTGTGGGACAAATGCAAGGTACCAATTGAAACTGAATTTAAGAAAAGTTGTTGAAGAAAGTATACATTAGCTCAGGTTTTGAATCAGTATGTTGTATGAACTAAAAACAGAAAGAGTTTCTGGACAAGTACGAGAGCTTTGTGCAGCTCGTAGCCAAAGTTTACCCAAATGAAAACGTTCCTGGGGTAACTGAAATGAGAGGACTTCTGGCTTCCATGTAAAAAACAAGGTGATAGAATAAAAACTGAGAGCTGCTGTTATATAATCGACTTTGTTACGTTTTATGGTCATTTTACGGATACAGGCTATGTTAACTATAATGTACGAGCACTATTCATTCTGTTCTTTTCTCTTTTCATTTTTTTTTTATACGTTGGGATGTTAAAGCATGAACTAAATGTAAAGAAAAGATTGTGTTCATTGCAACTACATTATCATTTTTTTTAATACAAATATCATTTTTTATTAATGATATGGAGCCTAAAAATATGTTATTCAACCCCAAAGCCACAACTAAAAGGCACAAATCAATCAAACTCTCTTATTAATTAACCATCTAACTGAAATACAAATCAGTCAAACTCTCTTATGAATTAACCATTTAAACTTCACTAAAAGAGTTTAGATTTAACCTAGATGATTTTATCATACTACTAAAAACCAAAATACATTCGACCTTCAATGGTTGGATTCACCGAAAATCCAAAATTACAAACTAGTCAATCTATTGCCAATAGTAATATCCACCAAAAAATCCAATATGATTACGACTAAAAACATCTCCAGATCCTGTCCCGTCGGATCTGAATCTGCAAAAGTGCAGCCGTCAAGAAAACTTGATGCTCAGATGTCACTTAAATCTTTAAAGTACAACCTCCCACGATACCGGAGATGGAAAACAAAAAAAACCATATGACTTGCCGAGCACCCGTGAAACGACAATTAAAGGCAAATTATTATTCAGAGAGTTTCGGCTTTGGAGTCTTGTCCTAAAAAACCAAGACGTATCTCAAATGCAGACGCTAAATGCAATCGCTAACCGCAGTCGCCATACTCAGTCTCCAATCGCAGATGCCGTCCACAAGAAGAAGGAATCTGGAGCTGTTGTAGAAGAGCTTTGTTGGTTACCACCCACCTGAGCAACCCACCACCAGAAAAGCTGTCTTGGACCACACCAAAATTGCATCCATGGCGGTGACACAGCCTCACGCCGTTGTTGAAGTCAACTCAACCAACACGGAAAGAGGGGCCAACACCGGTGAAAGAAGAAAGATCGAAGAAAAGAAGAAAAAATGCCCTCTCACAACTACGGAATAGCCCAGACGTGGGAGAGGCGAATTTCAGATATGGTGGTGGCTACTCTCAGAGAGAAAAAGGAGGAGGGAGACGAGGGTTTTTTGGGTGCCCTACAATCATCATTTATTTTGCTATTTAGCTTAATTCTTAGTTTACGAATTTTTATTGTGCATTAGAATTCAAATATTATAATTAATCGTTGTGCACTTGTAGTTAGTCATTGTATCTTAATGTAAAACCAGATACATCACTAAATCATTAGGTATTTCCAAATATCAAGAAATGTTCAATGGTGAACTCACATTAGTAGGTGAGGCTGCAGTAACCAATACATCTTCTGGTATTTCATATTCGTTATCAAAAGTGCTGACCGATAGATTTTTTCTAATCAATATCCATTCCAGCATGAAGAATGGAATGGAGTCCAAGAAAACGTGGGCATCTTCTGGGTACCTGAAGAGATATGATTCAACTTAAGTATTTTCTTATGAACCAACATGTTATGAAGCTTGACTTTCCGGACAATGTCTTTCGAATCGGTAAAATAGACACGGAACATGTTTTTCATGGAACCAGATTAAGGAATCTAAGTATCAGCTTTCAATGACCATAGCTCTGAAGTTGATATTAGGGACATAGTTGTTCCCTCTAAAGAAGCTGACCTCGGTATGTACCTTGTACCATTCACTTTTCTTTGCAAATCGACCGTGGTCCATATTTTGGGACCAATATAAAGGTTAAACTTTGGGTGTGTATTAACAATTTTTTTCGTAGTTTCCATAAGTAAACATGGCTACGATCAGATAGTTTGTGCCTTGTATGACGCTAAGAGTATAGCAATTGCGTCTTCCATTGTCAGACAAGAAGACATGAAGAAATGATGGACAAAATTGACATCAAGATTTAAGAGAAAAAATGTTTTGAAATTAAAAGAAGAAAACCTGAAACTAGCAAAGTACTTACTTATACTATAAAGCATCATTCCAAATTAAACCTTTGGATATATAGAAAAGATGAATAAAATGAATGATTAAATTTAACTTCTAATGCTGGTAGAGGACGGATAATAATGGGAAAATGTCAACGTGCACATAGGAATTAAAATAAGGGCACATCACATTCTATGTTAGTTTGGTCATCTGACCAAATTCGAAATCATTTGTCAAGTAGGATAGTTAAATTTTTTTTAATGGTAAGACTTTTTTCAGGTGGAATAATAAAATCTGACAAGTGTTTTTTTTTAAATCAAAATGTTGGTCGTAAATGATTTTTTTGGGTTAAAATTTCCAAATTTGGGATGTAACGTGAAATTTCTTTAAGACTTAATTGATGTAACAGAAATACAATAAATAAGCACAATTTAGTGCGGAAACTATTATAATTCTAGTGGACCAGTTCAAAACAGAGCCAAAATGTTTTTAAAAAAACACCTACCAAATGGTAAATAATATATGGGATGTTTAAAAGTCTTCATTTGGCTTGAAAGTGGTAAATAGGAAACTGTTGAATCATATTATATTACGATGATATTTTAGGTCTCCATTTACCATGAGCTCGTAGATGAAAGCCAAGTAATTTTCTTCATCAAGCTTACATGGTGAAGTTACTCTAAGAAGAAATTCATCAACACACACCAAAAGTACATTAAAGTGACAAGAGAAGTTGAGTTATTATCTCGCATATGTGTACGTAAAGATAGGATGGGACGGATTCAGATATTTAGAAATTTCAATTTGTTGGATTCATACTTTAATGATCCGGATCCGGATCTGAGCCCCTACGTGAAGGAATGCTATGAATGACAAAGCCACTAAACTACCGCTTAAGATTTAGATCGTGCCAGGATCAAACCACGAATATAAGCAAAAGTAAAAAAACAAATCGAGATTATCAAATATAGGGTTGCATATATATTTTTTAATTAACCAGTAATGTCTAGGTTTAATTTTTTATGGATTAACTAGTCTTATTCGCTAGATAAAACCTCAGCAACAAAGAAATTATTTTTATAATTGCACGTCAAGATGATTATTGAATTCCATTTGCAGTCTTTAATTACAACACTGACGTACTTCCTCCATTTATATTACAAATATTCATACATATATATATGGCTTTATAATGTTTAGAAACTCTAGCATTTGTTAATTAAGTTTTGTGTTAGTTACGAACACAAAGATCATTGAGAATGGAGACTTATACCAAGCTTCTGGTTTTTGCGTGTGCCACTTTATCCATCATACATCTTGTTCAATCTCAGAATCAACAAGGTTTTTATTCATTTACATATTTTTTTCTTTGTCCATAATTTTTGACAATATAACCTTTTTGAGATAGAGAACTTTATAATATATAAATATATGTTTCCGGTCTTACCAGGATTCATCAGTTTGGACTGTGGATTACCTTCTAATGAGTCTCCTTATAACGAAACAGATACCAATCTGACGTTCATATCTGATGCCAGTTTCGTCAAAGGAGGAAAAACTGGTAATATCCCAAAAGACTTGGCTTTAAACTTTAAGAAGCCATATAGGGTTTTGAGATATTTTCCTGATGGAATGCGAAACTGCTACAATCTGAAAGTCACACAAGATACAAATTATCTAATCAGGGCTATGTTCCGATATGGAAACTATGATGGTCTTAAGACTTCTCCAAGATTCGACCTCTATCTTGGCCCAAATATTTGGACAACCATAGATATGGGGAAATCAGGTGATGGAGTTCTTGAGGAGATCATTCACATCACAAGGTCTAACATCTTGGACATTTGTCTCATCAAGACAGGGACGAGTACACCAATGATCTCGTCCATAGAATTGAGACCATTGCGATATGATATTTACAACGCTCAAATCGGTTCCTTGAAACTTTTTAACCGACTCTATTTCACCAATTCAAACAACTTAATACGGTACGTTGAATTCCTATTCAAGATTTCAATTTAGGATGTCAATTCATATTGCTTAATTTATTTTTAAAGGGAACTTTAAAATCGTATATAAAATAGATAAGAACAAAAATTAGGGATATGTGTTTAAATTTTGAAGAACACATAACAGCATCTCAAATTTTATTTTTAGAGGAATTTTTAAAATATTATGTAAGATAGAGAAAAGTAAACTGTTGATAAAGCATACACTCTATCTAACATATTATATAAGTTGTAAGATGTTATATTTGCTTATCTTTTTAGTTAGTTTCAATCCAGGTGTTCTCAGTTGAAATTGTTAAACTTATTTTTAGTGGAAACCTTAAAATCATATATAAGATAGATAAGAGAAATTAGGAACTTATGTTAAAATTGTGGAAGTCCCATGGTAGTCTTTTAGAGTTTTTGTATACAGGAAACTTTGAAATATTGTGGAAGATAGATAAAAATAAGGGACAATTGCCAAAAAAAACTATGAACTTATTAAAATAAGTAAAAAAATCATAACTTTCAATTGACCTATTTAAATTTTTAATTTTTTGAAAATAACCAATTTAAGCATACATTTAAGTTGACCACACCATTTTAACTCTCAAAAAGTCAACCGTTAAAAATGTTTAACAGCCGTTAAAACCAAAACGACGTCTTTTTATTAATATAGTTCTTTTAGCGTAATCAAGATAAATATATGTTTAAATTGGACATTTATAACAAAATTATGATTTAAATGACGCAAACTGAAACTTGGTGATTTTTTGGCTTTGTTTGGAAAGTTTGTGGTTTTTTTGGCCAAAAAATTTATGATTCAAAAAACCACAGTCTGAGGTTGTTTGGGGTCCCGTTCGGATTCAGAGTCCCGTTCGGAGTCGGTTCGGATTTTTCGTACTTTCGATTCGTGTCTCAGACCAAAAAACAACGATCTAAGGTCGATTCCGAACCAAACTTAAATATATGTTTAAACTACCAAATTTAAGTACTTTGGTTTGAAATCGAATCCAAACCAAACCCAAATAGTATTCCGATCAAAAATCAGAATTAAATTGTGTTACCAAAATCATGCCCAAAAATCCGAAAAACCCGAACCGAATCCGAATGGGACCTCGAACGACCACCCATACCAAAAGACCTCATACTAAATAAACAAAATTGGTATTTATCATGATTTTTTTAGGCAAAAAAAACTAGAAACACTTAGGCCGTGATTTTTTTGGTCTGAGACCTCATACACATGAATTTTTTTTTGAGATCTATTCTGAACCAATCAACGATATTATAAATTTGCATTTATTTGGTGTCGTTAAGTTGATTATTGGGTCAATAAATTATTTTAACCAAATGAACCGGGTTCAATATATTGGTTTTGCCCAAATAAATGCAAATTTATAATATCGTCGATTGATTCAGAATAGATCTCCAAAACAAATTCATGTGTATGAGGTCTCAGACCGTTGTTTTATAAATCTACATTTAAGTTTGGTTTAGAATCGATCTCATACCGTTGTTTTTTTGTCTGAGACCTGAACCAAAAGTACGAAAAACCCGAACGGGATTCCGAACGGGACCCTAAACGACCTCAGGCCGTGGTTTTTAAATCATAATTTTTTTGGACCAAAAAAGTCACGAACTTTCCAAAAAAAAACCAAAAAAATCACCAAGTTTCAGTTTGCGCCATTTAAATCATAATTTTGTTATAAATGTTCAATTTAAACATATATTTATCTTGATTACGCTAAAACAAATAGATTAATAAAACGACATCGTTTTAGTTTTAACGGCTGTTAGCCATTTTTAACGGTTGATTTTTTTTAGAGTTAAAATGGTGTGATCAACTTAAATGTATGTTTAAATTGGCCATTTAAAAAAATAAAGGTTTAAATAGCTCAATTGAAAGTTGGAGGTTTTTTGGCTTATTTTGGTAAGTTCATGGTTTTTTTGGCCGTTTTCCCATAAAAAATAATCTGTTCTTATAACATATACTCTAATATGTCATATTTTATAATTTTATAAAAGTTTATAAGTTTTTTCCATATTTTTTTGTTAATATTTTACATACATTTTGTTTATATTTGGGTTAGTTTTTTAAATTTTGCCAAGTTATTATTTAACTGTTTTTAGTTAAAATTTTAGTAAAATGTTAAAATGGATTACTTGATACTTTATGGGTTTTATCATCAAAATCTCAAAATTTATTTATATTAATTTTGGTTTATATACTGATCTAATCCCAAAATTTCTTTATAATTATTTTGGGTATATACTAATCAAAGTAAATACTCTTATTTTGGCAGTTATCCTAAAGATATACATGACCGAATTTGGATTCCGTACATACAATCAGAATGGACGAATACAACCACAACATTCAACGTTACTGATTCATCATATGGCTATGATCCGCCACAAGATGTACTTAGGACCGCCGCCATGCCCACTAATGTCAGTGATCCAATGACTATTACCTGGAATTTAGACAGGGCTGATGAGCAGGTTTATGGTTTCATTTACATCGCTGATATCACACAAGTGGCGGCAAATGAAACTAGAGAATTCGTAATTGTGGCAAATGATAAAGTTCATTTTGATCCTCTCGTACCAACCAAGTTTATAGCACAAACTCTGTACAACAATGTACCACTGATATGTGAGGGAGGGGTATGTCGTGTGCAACTCATAAGAACTCCGAGGTCGACTCTTCCACCCTTGATGAATGCTTTCGAAATTTTGACCGTCATTGAATTCCCACAATCAGAAACAAATCAAGATGATGGTATGTAGCCTTATACATCTATGCATAGAGCTTATTACATGTGCTAATTCTTGCTATATTTGTTTTTGTTATGTTTTAGTCAGTGCTTTAAAGAATATCCAAGCTACTTATGGACTTGATAGAATCAGCTGGCAGGGCGATCCATGTGTCCCTAAACAGTTTTTATGGACTGGCTTAGGCTGCAACGTTATTGATGTGTCCACACCACCAAGAGTCGTAAAATTGTGAGAGAATTCAAACTCAATCTTGTTAACCCTTGAATATATATGATGATGTGATATGTCATGGATCATCTGAACAGAGATTTGTCTTCAAGTGGATTAAGTGGAGGTATTCCGCCTAGCATTCAAAATCTAACTCAGCTTCAAGAACTGTACGTATATCTATGATAAATATGAAGATGTATATTCAGAAAATTTGTTGATTTTTTTTTTTGTTTGTAACAAATCCCAGGGACTTGTCCAAAAACAACTTGACTGGGAAAGTGCCTGAATTTCTAGCCAACATGAAATATTTGTTGGTCATGTAAGTTGTTAACTAAATATTTCATTTCGTTTTTGTTAGAACGTCTCACATAGGAAATGGAGATAAATCCAACATAATATATAATATGGAACAATTCACTCATTGCAAATTGATTATAAATAAAAAAATATGATTCCTAAAATGATATCATGAGACTGATCATGGTCCGGTTGGACTATTCTCGCTACATTGAAGAATGAACACTAATATGTGGCATTAAAGTTGGAAACCCATGCTTGTGTGAAAGTTTTCAGTTGTAGTGATTTCTCTACATCCACAGAAACTTAAGTGGAAACAATCTTAGTGGCTCGGTTCCTCAAAGCCTTCTTGATAGAAAAAAGGATGGATTAAAGCTATTGTAAGTTTTTTTTTTTTTTTTAGCTGGTACATTTGATCATTATCAATTTACTACCCACTCTTGTTTTTTCACTAACGTTATTTTAATCATTAGGGTTGACGCAAACATGATATGTGTCTCTTGCCATACCAAATTCCCGACAGTGGCGGTTGTGGCGTCTGTTTCTTCGGTAGCTTTAATCATCATTATTGTGTTACCTCTCATATTCTTTTTAAAAAGGAGAAAGCAATCTGCTGGGAAAGGTACTTATAAGAGCATAACACATAGAGAGCATATATATATATAAACACATATACAAAGTATGAAATCTCATGGAACATTGTTGAAACATTGCTTTGCAGTTACACGCTCGTCTTTCAAATCGAAGAATAGAAGATTTACTTATTCTGAGGTTAAAAAAATAACTAATAACTTTCAAGTTAGTCTTGGTAAAGGAGGGTTCGGTGTTGTCTACCATGGTGTTCTTAATAATGAACAAGTAGCTGTTAAAGTTCTTTCGCATTCATCAGCTCAGGGTTATAAAGAGTTCCAAGCCGAGGTACGTTTTTTTTTTTTTGAAAAAAAGAGGTTAATGTTTGAGATCATTAATCAATTAATTACACCTTTAATGCCCCTTAATTGTTAGGTCAATATACTTTTGAGAGTTCACCATGCAAATCTAGTAAGCCTCATTGGATACTGCGACGAAGGAAATGACTTAGCTCTCATCTATGAGTTAATGGAAAAGGGAAACTTGAAAGAGCATCTCTCAGGTAAACACATGAAATTTTGATACAACTTATTAGGTTCTCTCTCTCTCTCTCTCTTTTACGCCAATTTCTCATTGATTTTAGCCAGCTTGATTGTTATTACAGGGAAACATGATGGTTCTGTTTTGAGCTGGCCAAGAAGACTTCAAATAGCTGTTGAATCCGCACTAGGTGTGTATAAATTTTGGTGGCTATTTTAAACTCAATATTTATGATAATTAGTTAACATATGAGGTTTAATATATGATAGGTATTGAGTATTTGCATAGTGGATGCAAGCCACAAATAGTTCACAGAGATGTCAAAACTACCAATATACTGCTGAATGAAAATTATGAAGCCAAAATCGCTGATTTTGGACTCTCAAGATCCTTCCTAATGGGATCTGAAACTCAAGTATCTACAGATGTTGCTGGCACTTTTGGATATCTTGATCCAGAGTAAGCAGTAGAGGATTTATATCACAATGTAGTTTTAGCATGTCTACGATCTTTCTTGATTTTCATAAACAAATGTTAACCATCTTTAAATTCTTTCTTGCAGGTACCACAAAAGCACCTTGTTAAGCAAGGAAAGTGATGTATATAGCTTTGGGATTGTCTTACTGGAAATCATCAGCGGCCAACAGGTGATTGATTTAACCCGTGAAAATTGCAACATAGTTGACTGGGCCAGGTCTATACTCGCAAAAGGTGATATTGAAAATATACTGGATCCAAACCTCAATCAAGATTATGACAAACCTTCTGCCTGGAAAGCTCTTGAATTGGCAATGTCATGTGTTAACCTTTCTTCCAAAGAGAGACCAAACATGTCTCAGGTCGTTCATGAGCTAAAAGAATGTTTTCAAACATCTGAAAAGTGGAGTAATATAAGGAGCCAAGAGGTGGCCTCAAGGAATTTTCCGGAACTGAGCATAAATATAGACACTGATATAAACCCTAAGGCACGTTAATCATTATCCTTTGGTTAGTTTTTTTTCTAATGAGCAATATGTATATTTGTATCTGGATGCAACCATGAACACTTTTTATTTATAATTTTGTCAAATGAATCTGTAATGTTTTAGTAAAAAATGGTTTCATTTTGTGATGTTTTATATTCAATGTAAAACTAAAATGTTTTTTTTTATTTTATCATTTGTATTCTGCAATATTTTAATTGTTTTCAATTACGTAAATGATATTCTTGTACAGAAAAACCAAAAATTATAAACTTATGTGATTTATTAATCTGTGTGCAGAACTTTTAAACATCACTTAAAATGAAACAGATGGAGTATAATATTCCGAAGCTGATTGGGATAGAGACAAAAAAAAATGATTACATTTAGGAAATATTTCATATCTTGCTCTTCTCAAAAGCAACATACTGCTGCTCGATCATCTACAAAAACAGAATATAAGTATAATGCTAACACAGCTTCAGCGGTTCAATGGGTTCGTTCTCTTCTGAGTGAACTTGGTATGACTCTTGTAATCTTCATGGGATCTATTGTGACAATGTTGGTGCTACGTATCTATGTGCCAATCCAGCTTTTCATTCGCGTAAGAAGCACGTTGTCACTGACTGTCACCATATTCGGGATCTGGTTCAGTCCAAGAAGCTTTGTGTCTCATGTTGTTTCAGGTGATCATCTGACTTATGGTCTTAGAAAACCACTCTCTCTAGCTCGTTTTGTTCCTGAGAGGAACCTTTTATACTGACAGTACAACAGCTATGACTAATAATATTTTTCAGTTGCAACTGAATTTTATTATTCAAATTTACAAAAAAAAAAAAAAAATCTTAAAAAAACACCAATTGTTCAAACAAATCACTCATAGAACAAGAGTTTTTAAAAAAAAAACTAACATAAAATGTGATTTATTAACACAGAGGAAATGAAAAGTACGTAGAGATTGTTCATCTTTCACAGGTCATATATGTCTTGGGAAAGTTAAGAAAATATTTGATTTCTTTGGGGTCCCCTGTTTTCTCTGTTTTAAGCGGGTGAATCTCTTGCTTTGAAGCTTCGAAGCTTTAGTTGGCTGAAGTCAAATATGACATTAGAGCAGGTCATGTCAATATTATGAAGTCTTAGTCAACTATAGGTAATGTAGTATATACTATCATCAAGACAAATAAATCTGAAATTAAATAAGCTTTAGAGAAATTGTAAAATGGGTCTTGAGTATATAAGACTAGTTATTCAACAGTCGAAGTTATGTTGAATTTGGATGTTAAAAGTGATGTGGATTAATAAGAGGAACCTTCAAGTTTACACGCTTGGGCTTGTATCTTTGTTTTTCATCTACGTTACTAGTTATAGCAATCGTTTTATTTGTATTATGATATTATCTACCAATCGTTGATGTCAATTCTTGTAAGAAAAGTTATAATGCAACAATGAGACATATCTTTTTTAATTTTCCTTAAAACAATAAAATAGATTAAAAAATTATTGAAGGGTTTGGTAAAACATGCAATCTAACATTCAATCCGAAATTTTTTTAAAGCTTTGAAAAAACATTCCGTACAAAATTTCAAACTATTATCTAAAACCAAATTCAATCAATAGTAAGTAATTACCACGAAATTACCAGAAAATTAAGAAAGAAAAGGATTTAAACATGGCTCAGAAGTGCTTGAAAGGTAATCACGAGATTGAAAATCTCATTCATGTGATAAAAGGTCATTTTTCTTCGTCATCGCCACAATTTTTGTTTTCTTAGAGAATAACAAATCAAAATAAGTTGAAATCACCAAAACAAAACACAGAAATTAAAATTTAAATTTTCAAGAATAAAAAGCCAAAACTCAATTTTAAAGGAAAACAAGAATCTGTAAGCCACCTTTCGTCGGCTTTCAGGCAGAAGTAGAAGAAAGATGTAAATCATATCGTCTTATAAATAGTAAACCTCAGAGACTAGGGCAAAACTCCAGTATCCTTGAGGTTAAAGACACAATTAGCCCTAATAATGTTCTAATATTTCAAAACTACCCTCATTATTTCCTTTGGTGTCTCCGCCATTTCTCAAACACTCAACAATCTCTTACCCAAAAAGCAAAACTTGTCACTGGATTTCAACTCAAAAACTCATAACAATCAGTACCCAAAAAGCAAAACTATCTCTAAAACATCTCAAAAGACATGTTTTTTTCAACTGTTGTGAACCCAAAGCTCACTTTGCTCCATCATCACCATCTTAGTGACGCCAACAAAAACAGAGTATCCAAATCTGTAAAAATGATAAACTCGTGGAATTACAAAAACCCAAGAAAGTAAAGTTCCTCTCCTCGTTAACAATTCGGGTTTTGTTCTTTATTTTTCTTCTTTCAGGAATTTTAAGGAACACTTTCCGTGCTCTATTTGCAGGTGCGAGTGTTTTGATCTCTATGACCAATTGGTTCCGTACAAGAAATCTTGGTCGTGGCAGAAAAGCATTGTCAACGAGAAATTAGCTCTGATTGATAAAAATCAAGACTTTCCAGATACAGTGATTTTACTACAACACTCTCCTGTTTACACAATGGGAACTGGAAGTTCAGAGGATTATCTTAATTTCGACATAAAGAATGCTCCTTTCGATGTATATCGCACTGAACGTGGTGGTGAAGTCACTTACCACGGCCCTGGTCAGGTAAAACAATCTCAACAAAACATTGAATTCATCAGTATGGATGTGTGGCTGACACTTGAGCTAATGTGATTGTTTGAAATGTAGCTAGTTATGTATCCTATAATCAATCTCCGGAAGCACAAGATGGATCTTCATTGGTACCTCAGGATGCTCGAGGAGATAGTCATTCGTGTTCTTACCTCTGCTTTCTCCATCAAGGCTTCTCGTATTGATGGTTTGACTGGAGTTTGGGTCGGTATGTCCTTTTATTTCAACATTGTTTTGCTGTCTTAGTCCGATATGATCGGGTCTTGGCAGTGATTTGTGGTGATATTGTATATATAGGCGACCAGAAAGTGGCGGCTATAGGTATCCGTGTGTCGAAATGGATGACATATCATGGTCTAGCTCTTAATGTCACAACAGATTTAACACCTTTCAACTCCATAGTACCATGTGGGATAAGAAACCGCCGTGTTGGAACCATTAAGGGTTTGATTGAGGACGGAGAAAACGTGAAGGAGGACATGTGTTATGATAAGCTTGACGATTTGCAGTTGATAGATATAGCTCATGAGTCATTACTCAAGGAATTCTCCGAACTTTTCCAGCTTGAAATAGAAAAGCAAACAGTTACAGATCATAATATTCTGATACCACTTGAATGCTAAAGAATTGTGTCATCGGTACAACAAAATCCTTGCATCAATGTTCTTCGATCAGCAATGGTACGATGGTTCTTCATCAGAAGTTTTTATCTCCAATTTCTGGTTATGCAGGAAACTTTTTTGTGGACCTGGTGCTAATAGTAAAACAGATGTTTTATTTGGCTGTTTGTGATGTTGTCTTCTTCTTGTAGATATTTTTGTGAGCGATTGGTCTCTCTATTTCTCTCTCCACATTGTAAGTTTCCTTCCAAAGAAAGCTTATCTGATTCTTGGATTGACCTGAACACAAGGGATGGCTCTGGAGTCTGTTTTCTCCATGAGTTTCTGCTCCTTCCCCAAAGCAATGTCCTTTGAGAAAGAAACCTTATCCTTTCACCGAATCATTTGGAGAGCAAAGGGAATTGGGGGTGATGGTGAAGTTCAGAGCTTTCTCGAACCTGAGAAAAGCTCCGATTACAAGAGGGTTTACAAAGATGAGAAAGTTGAGACTCAAGTCAAGGAAACTCCTCAGAAAGTGTTTGTTAAACTGCCTGAAAGAAACTCAGATTCTGGGAATGGTGGAAGAGTAGCAGCAAGAGGACTTTCTCGCCCCATGGAAGACGACAAGATTAGAAACACTCAACGGCAAGATACTACTTTACCATTGATCTCACATTCTGGTCATTCGACAAAGGTTATAGGAGATAACCAGGAGATATCAGGCCAGAGGAAAGCTATTGTAGATAGAAGCAAGGCCTTAGTAAAGCTGAAATCTTTAGGAAAAGAAGTGAGAGACGCAGGCTATGTACCAGAGACGAAGTATGTTCTTCATGATATCGATGAAGAAGCAAAAGAGAAAGTGTTGATGCATCACAGTGAACGGTTAGCTATTGCTTTCGGGCTTATAAACACGGCTCCTGGTACGACAATAAGAGTGATGAAGAATTTGAGGATATGTGGAGATTGCCACAACTTCATTAAGATATTATCGAGTATTGAAGATAGAGAGTTGATTGTAAGAGATAACAAGAGGTTTCATCATTTTAGAGATGGTAGTTGCTCATGCGGAGATTATTGGTAGAAATTTTTGTATGAAAAGATTTGTGAATTTCAACCATCTTCACTATACTCATTTTCATTGCTCTTCTTTTGAAACCAATATGAAAAATAAGTTAAACTGAAAAAAACGAAGACGAACTTAATACCACTGAACTTAACGTAATATACCAAACACTGGCTTAAAAGCAAAAAGAAATGGAATTAAGCCGCCGTCTGTGGGGATCGAACCCACGGCCACGGGATTAAAAGTCACGCGCTCTACCACTGAGCTAAGACGGCATTTTTGAATGTTCTACATATTATAAATTACATAAATAATAAAAATATATTTACATATATATCATTAGTTAATCATACCCTCACTGTTTCACTTTAGCTTGCTATTTTCCTTTTTTTTTAAAAAAGACTTATGCAAGGAATATATATAAGATGCAAACCCAAGTATCATAGTTAACAAAGCTCCTCCCTTAAGCCACTCAATCTCATCATCCGTAAACCGAAACGCCACCACAACGAGAATGTTCGCTAAAGGCGTTGCGCAGAAGCTGATTACATTAGAGAACGTTGCAAAAGTTTGATAATTTAGTATCTTTTTTGAAGAAAAGTAACGACTGAAAGAATCAGCATTTATATCCTAATTATTTCTTTAGTTATTTTAGTACTATGAAATTATACTAAAACGCTAGGTGCACGCAGAATCTTCAACGTAAAGGTATTTAACGCACTTTATGAAAATGAAATTTTGTTTAATTTAATTTAATAGTTTTAATATTTTTTTTTTTATCAAACCTATTAATTTTAATATCTCATTTAGCATTGATGAATTTCTACAGTTTTAGTATTCTATTTAACATCATAAATTGATAAATTCAAATCTCAAATATATATTTTTTTATATATATAATAAATTTTAGAAATAATCACCATTGCATAACATAATTTCCACTATAAATGAAATTTAAAAAAAAAAAGAAAGAACGTCGAAACTCAATCAGATAGATGCTTGGATGCTCTCTCATTATACAAAAAAAATAAAATATTGAAAAAAAATAATAATGATACAATAACAAAAACAAGTATAACTGAAAATTCTTGTACAAAAACGATGACATGGCTTACCGTCTCTTTTTTAGTGTCACCATTGTTTTTTGTGTTTGGTAGATGATCGGTTGGGTTATAGGAACTGTCTATAGCTTTCATTTTTTTATCTATAGTTTTAAAATTTGACAACCATGCTTTATATTGATTTCTAGAGCTACAGTACAAAAAAAAATGTGGCTGTAGGAGTCGTATTTAGTAAAGACTTATTATTTAGGATGTAAGAGAAAAATATGATTGCAGTTTTTTTTTTTATCTCTTTTTCATTTATTTCTTACACATACACATACAGATAAAACAAATGTCTATAGACTAAATTCTACAACAAATAATTTATAGGTACAACCCAACCAAACCAATCATCCTCTTCATTTATGCCACTATCATTTTGCCATGTTTTCTGTCTTTCATTGATGGGTGTTAAAAGATCAGAATTACAAAATCAACAAATATTTCTGTATTTAAACAAAAAAAACATATATTTCTATATTGTTGAGATATGGCAAGATATTAAATATTTTTTTTTATATAAATTTTAGAAGTCTTGAGACCTTTCGTCCATAATTTGCTTTGGTTTCGCGGACCAACTACTATTCTAGAGGACTTCCAAATATCTACTTGGTACCGAATATCTTGACATATTCCTTTTGTAGTTAAAGGCAAATATGCAATTAGTAGATTGATACTTTAGGTGTAATGACTTTGTATAAATATGTATTCTCTTAGCATATGAATGAACTAAAAAAATTAGTAATTTAAAGGTTTTTGATATATTATCACGTGCGAAACATACGGTGTGGTAACCGGACAACAAATCACATCCGATAAATATCACCATAATGGATTTTCATTATATGGTTAACAGTTACGTTATTGAATTAGAATACTTCAAAAATACTATCTATTAGTTCGTATAGAATAAAACAAAAGCAATTGTTGACTTATTTACGTTTAATATTCAAAAGTTTTAATACAAAAAGGAAAAGATTTATTGGAAAAAAGAATAAAAAAAAAACGAAGGGAGAAAGAGGAGTATGTTTGCACGGTCCAAAATGGTAATGAAAATTTCCATATTTGGGTAGAAGACATCGTTTACTTTCTTGCCAAGCCCCATAGTGGTTGGGCTAATACAGTCTGAGTTGCTCCCATCTACACGTGATTCAATATAACAACTATTAAAAACATATATTTTGGCAGAGTGGAGTAGCCACCAATTCTGAAATTCATCATATATCTTTGAGATTCGAATTTTGCACTTAAAATATATTAATAAAATATATATATATATATATATAATTTGCCTATTATTTATCCAAGTAAAAACCTACGAGCTCAAAGTTATGGTATCACTGGACGCGTGTAAACTTGACTAACATCAACTGTATATACTAAGTTGGGTGCAAATCGAAATAGAATTTTGAAAAAATTTGTTCATCAACACAAATTATTATTAAAACAATTAATATTAGAGTGGAAAATTTATAGGTAGTACGTACGTGGACTTGATCTCATAGATGTAATATCTAGGGATTCAAAAAATAATTTTATTTCGATTTTGAATGATAAAAATGGTCCTTTAACTAAGGCTAGGCAAAAAACACCCGATCCAAAATATGAACTGAATCCAACCCAAAAAATTAGTATCCAACCGAATTTAGAATTGACGAAATAACTTAACGAGTTCTAAACTTTTATTTCCGAAAAACCTAATATGAATCCAAACCAAACCTAAAACTTAATTAGTATCCGAAATATCTGAAATATAATTATATTTTAAATATATTAATTATATTTAGGTTTATAATAATTTAAATACCATATTTATAATTATAAAATTTATTAGTTAGTTTTTGTCAACTTAGTTTAATGGCTTTAATATCCTATTTCATTGCGGGGTGCTAGATTTGAACCCCATATATGTGTCATAAATTTTAGAGGTGACTACCATTATGTTACATCATTAGTTAATTTAAGATTAAAATATTCAAAAAATTAAAATATATAAGAGTTTAAGTAATATTTTGTCAATATTTGACCAATTTTTATTTTTATTTAAATTAAATATTTTTTATTTTTTAAATATATTATAGGTATTTGGACCCGATCTGAATATGGGTGAAACCAAACGTAAAATAAAAAATACTCGAACGGTTTCTATTCTCTAAATGCAAAAAACCAAAAACCCGAATTATTCGAACCAAAATCGAACGGATACCCGAATACCCATGCCTAGCTTTAACAAAAAAGAAAGAAATAAGAGGTGAAAGAAAAAAAAATCACGAAGTAATGGTAACTACGTTGATCAAGATTTTTGTTAGGCATATTTTCACTATGAAATTTACACTAAATGAAGAAAGGAAAATACACTAAAATATAGTACAATAATCTCTTTATTGTTAAATTATACCATCTCATGAAAAAAATGTCTTAAATTCAAGTGTTTTTTTTAAATTACATTGTATGCTATTATGAATAATCTTTTTAGGAAAAACAAATAATTCTATAAAAACTAAAAAAACCCAAAAACTCTAATTTTTTTACCTCATCTCACACAGCCACCATCTTTCCACTATTCTGTCTTCCTCCTTCCCGATCGTTTTTTTCTCCATTTCTTTTCTTCCATTCCCATATGTGCATCGATACTTCTCCAATATTCTCAACAGTTGAAGCTTCTCGATAAACATATCGATATGACAAGCAAGCCCGACTTCACCAACCCACGAACGCCGATAAACTCAACGATGTAGTTATGGCCCTTTGCGAGCTTAGTAGCCCAGTGGTTAAACTGTTGCCTTGTCCACTCGAATTATGGTCATGGTTCTAGAATTTGAGAAGTTGTGAATCATTTTTTTCTTCTTGTGTTCTGGTGTAGACGCTAGAAATTTGGAGTTGAGACAATCAGGAGCTTTGGCGAAACAAGTTTAGAACTTTTAGTTAATAGATGAGATGAGAAATGGAGAAATCACTTGATGGTAAATTTATTTTCATTTCATAGTAAATTTATTTTCACTTACTGATAGATTTATTTTAACTAAATTTATCAGTTAATGGTAGATTATTTTTATTTGACAGTAGATTATTTTTACTCAACAGAATATTTGTTTCTATTTTATAATAGATTTATTTTTATAACATAAGATTTGTTTTCACTTAAAGGTACACTTGTTTTGACATTATCGATAACAAATCTAGCTTAATATATAAAAAGTCTATATCAAACGAAATAATTCAACTAAAACTACTTTCATAAAAATAATTCTACATAATTGATAGTAGAGTTTTTCTTTAAAAGTAGATTTTTTTTTTCATTTCACGATAGATTTTTTTTACTTCATATTAGATTAGTAAACAAATCTACCATCACATTAGAAAACAAATCTATCATCAAATGAAAATAAATATACTATCAAAAGCAAAATATTGTGAGACAAAGTTTCAATATTAAGTTATATTTTTCTTACATCTCACAAGTTGCAAGTGCACAACAATATCATTGTAGTACTTGAGGGTGGAATCCAAGAGAAACTAAAAAACACTAAGAATTTACAACACTACTTAATCTAATTCAAGATTTGATTGGGTTTCTACAAACTAATCAACTTAATTCAAAATCAATGCAAAGAAAATAAAACAACTAAACAAGAATGAAACCTAGCCATGCAGAAATTTTAAGGCAGCAAGGAAAGGCTACATTTCAAATATGAAAAGCAGAAACCAAAACTGAACTAGGTAATTACAAGATTAACTAAGCAAGAACTTAAAGTATGAATCATGGATGAGTATCAATGATCAAGCTGGTCGACTCTACTAGGAAGGTTAAATCAATTGGTTAGACTAGTCCCAAAACGAGAGTCTTATTTGATAGATTATGGTATACTTATTTTACGATAGTTGTACACTTATTTAGTATGTTTTGGTAGACTTATTTGACAAATGTGGTAGATTTATTTTATATGTTGTGGTAGACTTATTTGATAAGATTATGATAGACTTATTTGTATGTTGTTGTAGACTTATTTTTATAGTGTGGTAGACTTACTTAGTATGTTTTTTGTAGATTTATTTGTGGGATATGCATGGTAGATTTATTATGAAGAAAATAAATCATGTACATCCAAATAAATCTACAATGAACAAAATAAATCAACAGCTTTATCAAATAAATTTACCAAAATAAATAAATATATATACTCGTCAAACAAATTTACAACGATAAAAATAAATCTATACATTTTTTTGAAAATAATAATTCTACAACAAAAAAAAATTTATAAAATAAATATACAACAAACAAAATAAATCAACAATTCATCAGAAATATATATATATTGATTAAAATAAATCTACAAAGCCTTAAAAATAATAAATCTATGAAGAAGAAGATAAATCTAAAAAAATAACATTATAATGAACAAAATAAATTTAATGCTTCATCAAACAAAATCTACCAACAAAAATAAATATACATAGTAGTCAAAAAAATCTACACAATCAAAATAAATCTACACAATCTTCAAAAAAATTACTCTAAGATGAAAAATAATTCTACAAAATAAGCTTACAATGAACAAAATAAATCTATCAATAAAAATAAATATACATAATTATCAAACAAATCTACACCAATGAAAATAAATCTATAGAGTCCTTGAACAATAAATCTACAAAGAAGAAAATAAATCTATAAAATAAGTATACTATAAACAAAATAAATCAACAGCTTCATCAAAAAATCTACATACAGAAATAAATCTACTATAAAAATAATAAATCTACTATCAAACAAACCAAATTTTACTGACACAAATTTTACGGTGGCATTTTTCTAAATAACTGAAATATTTGCATCGATAAACTAAATAAATAATAACAATTTTATAAATGTGTTTTTTGTTAACAAGCATATGATAATAATATGGACACAAATATCTTTTTTATAATTTTTTTGAAATCATTGTATACTACAGTAGATGTTTGTAGCTATTATATTAACTATTCCTAAAAAAATAAAAATAAAAATAAAATTTTACACTGCATCTAGTTGTATTAAAGATGAGTTTATATAAACACTGAAAGGCATCATAAAAAAACCTCATCAAAATGTTTCGCATGGTATTATCCTCTAGTGGTACCGAATGGTGGAACTGGACCAGGTGTCGTTAGTTCAACTGGAGAAGTACCATATACAAAACTTAAAAGGTTATATTATAGAATCAAGTGACGCTTCAGGCGAAATTAATATTCCACAATATAGTTTCGATCTTTGAAGATTACATGCTTCGGCCAGAATCTCCTAATGATAAAAAATAAAAAAAAATAAAGAATAATGAACTGGATGTGTTCGAACGGTTGACTATACATCTAAAGAAACATTTCTCGGGGGTTACACAGATAGTTTAGCTAAACATTCATGTCAAATAACTTACTAGGGCTAGTTAACCTGTTCCGAATTGCATAAAATAGTCTGAAAAAATCTCAATGATTAGGAAATTTCTAAAAATAGATAATGTTTTGGTGATGAACCACATGAGACCAAACATATGATCATTTATGCGTGATCGTAAGGATGGCAATATATCTCGTTAATTACATTTATATAGACGGTAAAGACTGTAGGAACTGTAAAACTGGATAAGAAAATACGATTAGTTTTTTGTGAAAAAAAAGAAGAAATTAATTTCTAAAACACGATTTATAAAACGATTTAAGACAGAAGGAGACGAGATTTGATCTATTTCCTTAATAAAGCGTCCGTAGTGTGATGGTTTTCACACACTTTTTCAATCCCATGATACAACCTTTATAAACCGATTCTCAACAATAGAATTCGGAGTCTCCAAACTCATTACTATGATATACTCAAGAACAGAAATTCGTTTCTGAAATAGAAAAACGAGAATGAGAAAAAGCTTGACATTTTTGTGAATTTAGAGAAGCAATAATTTTTAAGGTTTAAGAGATTCAAGATTGCTCGGGATACCCAAAATGTTCGTTTAAGGTCTCTATTTATAGAGAGTAGTGGATAGGGGATTTCCCGAGAAATCCGTCAAGCAATTACAATAACTTTAGCTGGATTTTCGGTGCAGTTCCCGAGAAATCCGCAAAATAGTTACAACAACTTTAGCTGGATTTTTGGTGCAGTTCCCGAGAAATCTGCCAAGTAGTTACAACAACTTAGTTGGTTTTGCTTTTTAATCCAAAATTTTGATTTAAGAAATAAAAAAATTCCAATTATTTTAATGAGTCTTAATTTTATGTTCATTTCTCATTTACATTTATCAACATATTATAAGCATAATATGCTTATTAATATTTTGGTCCAGCAATCTCCCACATAAATAGAAATGACTCTAAACTGAGGATTATTTTGAAAGACTCTTTAGGATCGAGAAAGTTAAAAGAAAGACTTTCTTGAGTATAAACGAAAAGATAACCGTATCTGATTTGGTTGCATTTTTCAGCATTGAACCAATCATTGTTAATATACGTCGAGTTTACAAGGTCAGGGGTGAACATGATGTCTTGAACCACCCGGATTTCTAGTGTAAACTGAGACAACAATTATAACGCGATTATATTTTCTCATACAATTTTGTTCTCTTGTTGTGTTCATTTGGTCTTGAACAATCTGGTTTCACACTCATAAAGTGATCTTTCATATTTGTATTATTTTCCCAAAGCGATCTGCTTCACTTCATTGGTAAAAATATATAAAATCATTAAAAGTCAATGCTTAACCTTTATATATGCAGATAACACTGTTGTCATCTTTAGGAACTGGGTAGAAACAAATGTTTCACAGTGTTTATTATATACTTAATTTGATTTAGTTGTCCCTTTGAACCTATCAAATCATGTAGGTTGGGGTTACCATCAAATTTCATCTTTAGTTCATAGGCTTTAAATCAATTCCTCTTGATGATTTTAAAACTTGATCTCGTGTCAGACCTTTCGTAAAAGGATCTCAATATTATCAACTAATTTTATGTAATCGACCGTACACCACTTGAGATCAATTGTGTAATGGTCTTATGTCGTCTATGTATATGACGTGACTTGTCATTGTACAGATTATTGTTTGCACGTGCTATAGCTGATTGGTTATCACAATGTATGTGGATTGATGACAATAGTTTTTCCCACATCGGGATATCTTTGAAGAAGTTACGAAGCTGCTCTGCGATTTCGCTATTCCATTATTATATTTACATGGATATCTGGTATAACTGATTTATGAACTAGGAACCGATAAGTACTACTGTTTTGTGCATATCAATAAATATACAATCAACGGTTTTAGGTCTAATTATGACATTTTTAGGAAATGGTACTGCAACTTTTGCTAAGCACCCCCACACTTTCAAGTATGTATATTAGGGAACCATACCTTTTCACAGTTCATATGACGTTTTTCCTATCACTTTATGAGGAATTTTATTTAGAATATAATTTGAAGTCACGAGAGCTTCCCCCCACATATTCTGGGTTACGCTTGATTCTTGCATCATAATATTCATCACTTCCTTCAGAGTTCGATTTTTACTTTCTGCAACTTTATTGGATTCAGGTGTATAAGGAGCAGTTGTCTGATAAAAATTTTCATTTTCTCTGTAGAATGCATCAAATTGTCCTTCATATTTTTCACATCTATCACTTCAAACTATTTTAATAGTTATTTCGATTTGATTTTCAAATTCTAGCTTATGTTCCTTGAATTTATCCAAAGCCTCATTTTTGTTTTGTAATAAGTAAATATAGCAGTAATCTGTGCTATCGTCAATGAAAGTCATGAAATATTTTTTCCCTCCTCTTGCAGGTAAGTTATTAATCGCACAAATTTGTGTGGATTAAATCTAGAGGTTTTATTCTCAGTATTCTCAAGAGAAATCATATGCTATCATCTTTGAGTTACTTCTCTAATTTCAGCATGATCAATGAGATATAGATTTTCTCATATCATATAATGAATTGAGCTCCATCAATTATGTCAATCATTAGTCATATGCTTGTGGCACTAGACACTCACATGATAATCTGATAAACATCAGAATCTGACACAATCATATGTGGCATACCACTATCAAACTGAATTTGAAGTGTCGACTCACTAGACTTGTAACCAATAACACTTCCACCATAACCGGTGTCAAAGTTTTTATTTATTACAACAATTAATAACTTCTGGAATTATTAAATTCAGAAAGTAGCAATTTAATTTTGATATAAAGATAAGATGAAACAATTTAAATTATTCAAATAATTTCTATAAATCATCCAATTAATTTTCAGAATTCAATAATGTAAAAAATGTTTTTCTAAATTAATTGCACAAATTAATTATTTTTAAACCCCTTTTAATATGATTTTAAAACGTGTTACCAAAATTTTGTACCAAAGTTAATTAGTATTAAAATTATTATTAATTAGTTTTTAAAAAATGTTTGCCAAAAAAAAATTGGTCTTCAAAAGAAGTTTTACCAAAATTAATTGGTATTAATAATATTTTCCTGGAGTTATCAAAACGTTTTTTCAAACTCGTTAATGACAGCGTTTGCATAAAATAATTTTGTGTATGTACGTAATATTGGTTTTTTAAAAATGGTTTACAACAAATCGTTTAACCAAACGTTTGTAATCGTTTTTCCAATTTTCCTTAGAACATTGCTATAGAGCGTTTACGGAAAGCGTTTGTTTTAAATGAATCGCAAACTCGCTGTAGAGTGTTCGCGGATAGCATTTCAAAATTGATCTATTCAAAATCCAGATCAATCGATCTGGTAATAAATCGTTATATATTGTTTTGCAAACTCGTTTTTTTAGCGTTTGCAGAAACGATTAGAAATCGTTTAACGATTAGAAATCGTTTAATTTTGTTTTGCAATCTCGCTTTTCAGCGTTCGCATAAATGATTACAAATTGATTTAAAAAAATCGTTTTTTCTTAAATCTGATTGTAGCTATTTGATCTTTTTCCTTAACTCAATAAAGTGCCCGTAGTGTGACGGTTTTCACACGCTTTTTGAATCTCATGATACATCCTTTGTAAACCGATTCTCAACACTATAATTCGGAGTCTGCGAACTCGTTACTACGATATACTCAAGAACATAAATTCGTTTCTGAAAGAGAGAAACGAAAATGAGAGAAAACTGAATATTTTTGTGAATTTAGAGAAGCGATAATTTTTAGGGTTTAAGAGAATGTAGAAATGGTCGAGATACCCAGAATGTTCGCTGAGGTATCTATTTATAGGGAGTAGTGGATAGAGGATTTTTCGAGAAATCCGTCAAGCAGTTACAACAATTTTAGCTGGATTTTCGGTGCAGTTTCCGAGAAATCCGCCAAATAGTTATAACAAATTAGTTGGATTTTCTTTTTAATTCAAAATTTTTATTTAAAAAATAAAAAAAAATATTTTAATAAGTCTTAGTTTTATATTCATTTCTCATTTAAATTTATCAATATATTATAAGTTCAATATGCGAGTAAATGACAACGTATCAGACTTAATTTTACGAATTTAATAATCATCTATATGCTATCATGCTTCATGGTTATGAATTTTCCTAGTATGAGAATTCAAATAAGTGGGTAACAATAGTTGTATAGTAGAGTCCGTATAAGGTTTCGACACAAGGTTTCTTGGTTTCTCGGTTTCTCTGTAGAAGCACTATGAACTTTTTGGGTGAGTAGTTTAATCATTTTCCCATTTTAAGTAAAAGGGGAAATAAAGACCTATTTGGTAGAGAAGTCACTTTAGGAAACTCAATCATTTTTATAAAAATCTTTTAAAAATAAATATCAAATGATTCATACATTTTATAGGCAATTCTTTAGTTACTTAACATACATGGAGTCACTTACGAGAAACGTTTTCAAAATAAAACAATGTCATGCAATGTTCAAAAAAGATAATGAAACAATGTCATGCAGAATCATCTTTTTAAGCATATCTATAATATATTTACTTTTCTTTATTTTATTTTATTTTATTATTTACGTCTTGGCATTAGAGTAAACTTCATTGTGGAATCAGACAAAGTTTAAATACGTCTCTACCATTTAAATTAAAATTGGTATTGCTTTTCAGAAACCCTTCATTTATAGAACTTTACCATATATAAAAATATAATTGAAATCAGACCATATGAAAATTTCGATTCCTAGCTTCAACGTATATGGTAAAATTTCATCCACTAACTCATTAACTCGATAAAAATTTTAGTAGAGTTTCATAAATTTTAGTAATGTTTAGTGTAAAATTAATTTAAAAACAAATCACTGATTTATTCGATGAATTTTACTATATACATTGAAGCTAGGATTCGAATTTTTTTTAATATTGTTATTTCAATTATAATTATCACCGTTATGAAAGGAATCTCCGACCGTGTTAAAGACGTCGCGATCTAAATCAACCGAATCGGACGTGGCACAAATGGGGCCGACCCGGTACAAAATCAACATATGGACCCAGTTCATACATTCCTAATAGCTTGATTGGTTAGGTTTTAGGGTTGTAGCTTTACAAATCATCCCTTAAGTAAACCGGAAGAAAATATAGTCCCCATTCCACTCACATCATATTTACGCAACCACTATCCCAAAAAAATGGGATGCGTTACGATGCGTGATAACACTCTTTTATCATGCCCATCCTCAAATAGCATGTCTTGCTTAACAAAATTTGTTATTCTCTTTACTTTACTTAATCAACCAATGATAACTTCTCACCAGTTTAAAGTTTGTCTTACAAAAAGTTAAAAATCTGAAGAAAAAGTCTTTCATACATTATACGTGCCATCTTATTATTAGCGGTCGCCCCACTTACTTTAACGTTATGACTATAAAATATCAAATATAAAACAATTTTATCATATGAGTTATACATTCATGATTCATTCCCTATATAGCTATATTTAGCAAGAAAATACAACAACCATATAGGTACACTTAGAGAGAGTATTTTAGTAATAAAGTGGACAAAACAAAACAAAACAAAACTACAATTTATTACGTGTCATACTCCCATTGCTTAACTACCTTCTTATAATGCAAACTACCCTCCATCTCCAGAGTTCTCATATTGTCTGAAACTCTTAAGAAACTAATCAGACTTTACATTTTACAACACACTTTGATCCAAAATGCCCCGATCGGACCCGACTCGGGCATATCCTTGGAATCAAAGCGAAGAAAACAGCCTGGTCGGGTCGATTATTCAAGAAGAAGGCCACATTTACTCGTTAGCAGCAACGAATGGTCTTCTGTTCACAGGATCGGACAGTAATCACATTAGGGTTTGGAAGAATCTTAACGAGTTTAGTGAGTTTAAATCGAACAGCGGTTTGGTGAAAGCGATAGTGATATGTCGTGAAGAAAATAAGGTGTTCACGGGTCATCAAGATGGTAAGATCCGGGTTTGGAAAACCTCCCACAAGAACCCGCGGGTGTACACACGCGCGGGAAGCTTACCGGCTTTGAAAGACGTTTTGAAGAAGTCAGTGAAGCCGAGTAACTACGTGGAGGTGAGACGACGTCGTACCGCGTTATGGATCAAACATTCCGACGCGGTTTCGTGTTTGAGTCTTGTGGAAGATCAAGGGCTGTTATACTCCGCTTCTTGGGATCGGACGGTCAAGATTTGGCGCATTCACGACTTGAAATGTGTAGAGTCTATTAAAGCTCATGATGACGCCGTGAACTCCGTCGTAGCCTCCAGTTCCGGCGAGGGTCTTGTGTTCACTGGCTCGGCGGATGGAACGGTTAAGGTTTGGAAACGGGAAGTTCGCGGGAAGCGTACTGCGCATAGTTTGGTTCAGATTTTGTTGAAGCAAGAATCTGCGGTTACGGCTTTGGTTACTACTAGCCACGTGGCGGTTTATAGTGGCTCAAGCGACGGTGCTGTGAATTATTGGGAGATGGGAGAGAAGAAAGTGTTGAAGCATTGTGGTGTTTTCAAGAAGCATCGGCTTGCTGTACTCTGTCTCGCCGCCTCCGGAGACTTGGTGTTCAGTGGTGCGGCGGATAAGAAGATATGCGTGTGGAGGAGGGAAGGAAGGGCTCACACGTGTGTATCGGTTTTAACCGGTCATACCGGACCGGTTAAGTGTTTGGCTGTGGCGGAACCATCGGGAGGAGAGGAAGAAGACGGAGGAGATGGGAGGTTGATTGTGTATAGTGGAAGTCTTGACAAGTCTGTCAAAGTTTGGAGGGTGCCACGTCATCATATGTAGGAGTACTTTGCTTGGTCTCGAGAGATTTGGGATGTATGTAAGTCAAATAATAACCAAAATCTAAGGACAGTCATGTAGGATTAATATGGTTATATTAGTAATTTGATAAATGAAATAGCCATGATATGTTTGAGAGAGGTACGGTTGATATTCAAATTTAACTCTAAGTTAATGATTTTTCTTTTTGTTAAACTATATGTTGATGATACTAGCTATTAGATAGCTATTGAGAATCGACAAAGTGTTAAAAATTTAATACTAGCTAAAAAATAGTGCAATTATACTAACCCGACAGACAGAACAAAAATGCATAATTAATAGAAGCTAGTATTAAACGTAGGTTATAGATTTTAGGGTTAAAAAAAAACTAATTAGCTTCTAATATGTGTAAGTGCTTTATTTAAAAGTAAATACGTGTGCAAGTATAAATAACAGATCTGAGATATGAATAAGCTTGGTTGAATGAATAAACACTTTAATATCAATACGCCAAATAAGTTCACTATACGTATTATAAAGATATAGTTATAAATGCGACAAATGTCATTTTAATGTTATGTTTTAATTATTGTACTTGTAAGGCAGATCGTAACGAGAAATGCGGAAAAGCAACGTATCTATATTATGGTTATATGAAAGTGATGGGTGGTTATAATCTCATTGTGGCCGTTCATTGTTTTTCTTTATCTCTTTTTTTTTTTTTTAATTTTATTATTTCGCCAATGGTACGTTTCTTTGAGCAATGTTTCTTTTTCCTTTTAGTGATTCCTTCATGTAGAAAAGGCAACAAAACTACAAAAGCTACGACCTACATGAGCTATGAATGTCAATGTTTTTACTCTATAAATGTTGTAGGATCCACGTAAGTTGTTAGTGTTTCCCCTCTACTCTCAACGATCACCTCTGAATGTAATCAGATGCCACTGAGTCTTTGTTAGTGCCTATCTTCATTATTTATTTTGATCATGCACACTTTCTTTTCACAAAATTGAAAATGCGAAATCTAATTCTCGTTTCCTCTTAGCCTCTTAGGTCATCTATATCTTTAGCCAAAGCTACATGTCTGCATCGGCTCCAACTTGTAACGATTGATTATATAAAATTACAAAGGTTAAAACCAGACCACTGGATTAGGCGATGGTTTGGTTATAAGGAATTAGAACTAGATCAGCTGAAGTTGGCTAAGATAATCGTCTATTGTAATAAACCCGCTACAATTGTTGTCTGTGTACATGTATATAAACTGGCTCATGCATCTCCTTTCGCTATATATTATAGTGTATTATAGAGTGTCGTCGATTAGTACAAACTCTTTACATTTTTGGGAGTGTTTTCTATGATATCGCTAGCTATAAGCAATACCATTGTAATATTATTGATTGGTAACATGTTTTCAGAATGTCAGAGCCAAAACTAACAATGTTTTGTTGCAGAAGGCTTGCTTCCTATTAGACGAATAATCTATCATGAATTAGCCGGTAATTCTATAGACTTTTACCACGATGAATAAAATCAACCATATATATAAATATATATATCCAAATTAAATTAACAACAAATTAAGATATTTTTTTGTTGCAAAAACATTTTCAATTTTTATATATTTTGATGATGTTGTCGTATAAAATATAAATAGATGATTTGCAACAAAAAAATAGTATATATATGTATAACACTATATATATATATAGTTATTTAATATGAATGAGAAAGGAAACAAATCTAACCAATAAAAACAGTTGTGTCGAATTGTTTTCATTTAATTTCCAAATTCTTGGAACAGTAACAAAGCAAACGAAGAGTCATTTTGACTGCCGTCTCTTGAGTCTTGATTCTATATATCATCAACCATCGAATCTTTAGGTTAAAGTTCTAAATTATCCGACAAAAATGGCTACACAGACCAACCTAGAGACCTTTTTGGGTGGATTTGCTAAGATCTTGGAAAGCCAATGGCAAGGCGATGTACGGCTTAGGGCAATGGACAGTGATGAGGGAGCATCTATCACTGCCCACAAACTTGTTCTGGTCTCTATACTCTCTCTTACTTATCATTATCCTACGCATGAAACTATTATTAGAAATGCTTATATTTACTGTTGTTTTTTTTCCCTTACTGAGTTTGAATCTTACTTGAAATTTAAGGTGTTCAATCCGGACTGATTCGTTTTTTTTTTGCATTTCTATGAATGATTTCGGTTCAATATTAGATTGGTTTGGTTTGTCTAGATTGCAAACACCAATTTGAAATCACAATGCTAATTTCCAGACATATATGGAATTTGAATAGGCAGCAAGATCAGAGGTATTCAGATTGATGTTTGAATCAGACGAGTTCAAGACTTCAGCCAAGCAAGAGACAGTCACTCTCTCGGAGATGAAACATGAAGAAGTAGAGGCTTTAGTTGAGTTCATCTATAGTGACGGCTCTAAGCTATCAGCAAAAGGGAAAAAACATGTTCAGTCACTCTATATGGCAGCTCACAAATATGAGATACTACATCTACGGGATCTATGCAGGAAAGAGATTATATCTTCTCTGCACTTGAGTAATGCTCTTGACGTTTATAAGCTCTCTTTGATTCCTTACGAAAGTGACCTCAAGTATGCTGCCTTAGATTTTATCGTAAGAAAGTTTAGGATGATTGCTAAATCTAGAGAGTTCAAGTTGTTCGTTAAGAAGAATCCAAATCTTGCCGTGAAGATTGCCAGGGTAGTTGCGAAGAATGGTCATCTTCTACACGATAAGAACCATAACTCCGTTCTTATCAAATGATTAAAAACACAAAATTTTGGTTTGTCAGCACTTTTTTTTTAATTTTAGACAAATTTCTACCAAATATCATCATATATACTAGGCACTGCCAAAACGAGCGAAAATTTCTGACTCTGAACCAAAATTTCTTAATCCAAACCGAATCAAATTAGAAAATACTCCAAATGGAATAGAAATTATATACTGAAATAACCATCCCAAACCAAGTTAAATGTTAAAATTAAAATTTTTAATTAAATATATAGAAAATTGTATTTAAAATATATAATTTTAATTAAAATCAGTAAACTATTCTTGTTTTTTGTCAAAAACTAAAATATATAGGATAGAATTTTGAATAAAATCTATTTTCTAACCCCAAGAATTCGAGCCGAATTATGTAGTTGATCTCAAATGAAATTTGTTTTGTAAAACCAAAAAACTAGAAGACACGAACCAAACCGGACCTAATAACCGAAAGCCCACCCTAAAGTCTTAAAATTGTTGGTTGCTAAGTAATTAATCACTGTCTAAGAACTTAATTGCAATTTAGTCCTTTGATTTTCATATATTATACAGAAAAAGTTTTGCTTAGAAAATAAAGGTAGAATATTTAGGCCTGTGCCCAAATCAATATTTAAAAGAAAAAAAAAAAAAGATGATTCAATATTCTTCTACAAAATTAAAATCAAAGTTTTAAGGAACCGAAAAACAAGGCAAGTACGTTGCAAGAGTTACCCATAAAAAAAAGCGCTCTGCCTAAGAGCAGTTAAACTGTGTTTGGTCTCTCGGTGGGAGTGGAATCACAAAGACGGTCTCTGACAGAGGATGAAGAGTTGACAACTGATGAAGGCCATTACCAGAGAAGTCAACAGCTCAAACCCAACAACTTTAGAGAAATGCCATCCCATGACTCTCCTTAGATAGCTTGTGATTGTAGGCATTGTCGCGATGATCACTGCACACGTGTATATGATGGGGATCAGAGTCTTCGGCTTGTTCTTGCGTAGCCACATCAACGAACCTAGCGCAGCTAAAGATATCGTGAACACCTAAAATATGACACAAGCATATTGATGGAAGTAAGAAACAATAACAGATGGATCATTCTAGAAGTAAAGATTGGTACATACCAGGTTTGCATTGGCTTCAAGCCCTTGCAAAACATAATCCCAAGTAAACTCCAGCCCTCGAGCACCAACCCAAAGAGGTGCCAACCTGTGCAAAACAGAATCCGCGAATGCCCATCCTGAACAAAAAGGAGCGCATCTCTTAAATCACAGTTGATAAATGTTCCGTGAGCAAACAATCATTGAGGGATGTCTATAAATGGTTGAAAGCTCCAATCGAAATTAGTCACCGAGACTTCTCTAGAAATCATGAAAAAGACTTCTTTGATGAGCCCTCTAAGAGAAATTCTATCATCAGATCAACGATTTGTAACACGTTTTCAGAATGTCAGAGCTAAAGCTAACAGTATTTGATGTAGCAGCAGCGATCCTCTTACCAAGACCAACAGCTTGAAACTTATGATTTTGGGAGATGTTCCTGTGTGTCAGCTGAGCCAGAGCAAAATACAGACCAGCAACATCGATAAAGCCAATCATTGCTTTCAGTGCTTCCTAATACAAGGGAGATTGGATCCATGATTAGTCATTTAGATTGTAGAATAAGAAAACGAGGTAAGGAACAGTAAAAGATGAACAGGGGAAAGAAACTCAACAAAGTGCATCTAAAAAATTGAGCAAACACATTATCAACTTCACAAGAAGGAAATGCAACAAGTGACCAAGAACGGATAAGTTAGACGACACTAATGGTTAACATTGTTTATCATTTTCCTTAGAGTAGCAGGAAAGATGACAACTTCATAGCCGGTCAATAGAAATGTAAACAACAGTCTAATAAAAGTGTGAGTGCTAGAGTGATCTTAGCGTAAAAAAAAATACCTGGTATGGATCAAATACTTCGGTCTCAGATACTTGCAGAAAAGTTGCCAGACAAACAAGCTGCCATGAAAAACCAAGCAACGAGCTTAGCTAAAAGAAATGCGGATACTGCCCACGAGGTTCGTATACAAATCAATCAAAAGAAAGATTTTGCACAAGATTGTTACTGTTGACTAACCTTAACCAATGCTGTAGCGAGGTACACAACAGCAGCCTTCACGGAGGTTCCAAGAGTATCATATTCAGATCTGCAGATTCAGTTTCTGTTACAATCTATGCCCTAACCCGGGAAGAAACCATATCCAAAAAATTAACAAAACACACAGCAAATTTGGGAATTCTCATCAACTAATGGCGTAGAAGTCTAGACTCGAGATCACAAAGTTTAGAGGTAAGTGATTATTCAGAAGATCTAGAGTCAGAATCAAGACTACACCAAAAACAATTACAGATCGAGAAAGAGGCCGAAGAAAAAAAGGGGGGGGGGGGGGTTTCGTACAATGGAGTGGCGGAGTAGTAGACGGCGTGGGGGCCGAATGTGAGAATCGCACAGTTGAAGAAGTGAAAAAGCGTCATCGTCCACCAAAGCAGAAGCTACAGGTCCGGCGACGGAAAGACGACGACGTGAAGCTGTGAAATTGAGGAAGAAGGTTTTGGTCTACTTCTGGAATCTGAAACTCGATTGGAATTAACTAACAAAAACAAGTATGCTTCAAGGAAAGATGGAATCTTAATGGGTCATTCAGTATTGGGCCACATAAGCACTAAGTTAAGGCCCAATAATAACTCAAATATATTTCCGAGTCTCCAAAAATCTAACCACAAGGTTGCTTTCTCTTTTTCGGATAAAGGTTGCTTCATAATTTCATATCTTCATCTATAGGCCTATTGAGTTCGGGGTCAGATCGGATTTTTCCGGTTTCGAGTATTATGATAAGAATTTAGATACTGATAGAATATTTTTGTATTTCGGTTCATATTCGATTTAGATTAAGTTCGGATTTGGGTGGGTTCGAATATTTGACTAAAGAACAAAAAGAATTTTGGTTTTGGTTTGGATCTATTTTTATACACCCGAACATATCCAAAAGTAACTATACATAGTTCAGTTCAAGTATTTGTATTTAAACTATTTAAAATTATCTAAAAATATTTAAAAATATACAAATTACTCAAAAATAATTAATATATTCAGATTTATAATTATAGTTTAGATATTTGAGTTATTATAAATATTAAACAATATTAATATAACTAATATTTTTTATATCTCTTTTAACATTGCGAGATGCTAAGTTTGAACTCCAGACATGTACGATAAGTTTCACAGATGATCACATTGTTTTACATGACTCCCACTACTAATATATTTTAGGTATATATTTATATTTTTAATCTTTTAAATATTTATTTGGTTTTTGTTTTAGTTCGAGTTTGATTTTGATTCTTCGGTTAATAGTCTAGGTCGGTACAAACATGTATACCAGTTTATATTCGATTTGGTACATCTAAATTTGAATCATTTTAAGTTTGGTTCTTTGGATTTGCTTAGAACTAATTTTTTTAATTAAATTTTGATCTATTATAACCTTAAACACCTGAAAAAATATAACCTTAAGTAAGACTTTTGAACCCACAACTGTTTTGATTAGATATGTTTTATTTAGAAAGAATTACTAATTGGAAAATTACTAAAACAATTTGTATATGTTTCTAGACCAATGTTCAAAAGTTAGTTAAAATCTTTTAATTATTTTCTTTTAATAACAAAAATGATATTGGCACTAAAAAATATAATGATAATAATAAAAAATGAAAATTTTAATAAAAATCCAAAATTTATTATCTTTTGCATTAGTGTTTGTGAGTTACTTTTGTGATTGGCATTTGCGACTAATCTTTTAAAAAATATATATATTTAATGATGAAAATTTGTATATCTATCTGTTTTTAAAATAATAATAAACTTTTATATTCCTTAAAACTTATATATTGGGGGCATATGAAAAAGGTCTTTCCAATAACATAGAAGACATGACTATGAATAAATATATACTATTATTACATGTAAGAATACAAGTTTATGTAAATATACAAATATATTAACAAATATATTATCAGTTTGATAAATAAAACAAATTAACCACTATAAATCTATCACCATCATAACCAATAAATCTATCAATTATAATTTATTTGAGTAAACTCAAAAGATTGAATAATTCTACCGCTATAATTTTACTATTTTATTATAAATTTACTATTAGTATAATTAAATCAATTTTCATATCTGAACTGTCCAAAATAAATTTACATACAATTTTAATATACCAGTAATACAATAAATCTACCATTACATATCAAGTCATAGAAGATAATTTTACCACTATTAACCAAAATTTACTATGATTAAATTAATATATCATCACGCAAAATAAATTGATCAATTTATAATAAATTTATCAATTGATATACTAGATAAGTCTACTATTTGAACAATAAATCTATCAAAAATAATATCACTGTTAACTAGTAAATTTATCACAGCAAAGTATGTCAAACACATCAAGAAATAAGTTTAAAAAATAAATCTATCTTTCTACTATAAAATATATGTTCCTTTTAACAAACTTATATAAAAATAAGTCTATTAACCTTTAAATAAATGTATCAATCCATTAATAATCTACCATAATTAAAATAGATTCATTATTTGGTCTGCCTACATGTAAAAAAGTAATGATATGTTCATAAATACATTTTTGTTAAAAAGTAAGTAAAAACTCTATAAATTAATTTACAGTAAATTAATAATCTCTATAAATGAAAAAATATTTTTGGTTCCGAGGTAGACCTGTATAAAAATTCTCAAAACTTGATAAAATAATAAATAAATAATATTATTGAATATTCTATCTAAATATATGTTCAAATCGATATCACAAATTAGTAATTATAAAAACTTATCAATATATATATTTTTATTTATTTAGATTATACCTAAAAAATCAAATATAATTCTAATATTTTTTTGTTGTAAATTTGCATTCTTATTGGAGTTTATTTCTAATATTTTTAGTGCACTAAAACTTATGTGTTATCTTCTTGTATTACGTCTAAAAACTGTGAAAGATTCTAGACGTAATAATTATTTTATACGTGTAAATGATTTCAAAACATGTAAATTATAAAAGTAAGTAATTATAAAAAAACATAAAAATATGGATTTTTAAGAAAATTTCTTATTTAAATAAAATTTTAAAGAGATTTAAGAATTGACAAATATCTCAATAAACTAATATCTCTTTAAATTAATAATTCTTTACAGACCCAACATTACTAATTAAAATTGGCTTAATAATTATGAAAGATTGATATTTTTATGAAAACAAAAAATTTCAAATTTTTTTTAGCAAAATTCCTTTAATTTTATGTTATTAACCAGCTTAAAATGATCTACATTTCGATTAGATGTTCTACGAGTTGTAATTTATTAGTGCTTAAAACTCTATTAAATAGTGTTTTGCACAACCAATCAAGAATAAAACTGTGGCTAATACCATTTAATTCAATTTTGATTTTTTAACATGAACTCTTTAATTTATGTATTTTTACAATTTAGTCTATTGGCTACAATATCTTTTTTTTAATATTACTTGTTATTGGTATCGAACTCTAAACATATATAAATTAAGGTGATCATATATCTGTTTTATTCTTTAATTAATGTTAAAAAAACAGTTATAAGAGCATCATCAACCGTGAAACTTAATTGAATATCATAAATATTATTATATTATTAATTTTATTATTATTTTATAGGAAAAAAGAAGAGAAAGAAAAAGAAACAACTGAAAAAAGAATAAAAATATGATGAGACGTCTCTAAAATCTTTTTTTACTGATATTCTCTTTTATTATTTTTTTATTTTTATTTTTATTTTTTATTTATTTTTATGAAATAATACCCTAAAAATATAACTGATGGTCTAAAGTCTACTTTCAACCATTTGTCTAATGAGATTCAAAATATAACTTAAAATTCTTTTATTTTATTTTTCAAATTAAATTGAAACTGCATAACAAAAAGCTAGCCTATATAAAACCCACATCACCACTCCCTTAACATCCCCTTCTCTTTGGTTTTTCTCTCTCTCTCTCTTCCCACAAATCTCTCTATCGTTTTCCTCATTATCTCTGAACTTATGCCGTCGGAATCTAACCAAACCCGACCCGCTCGAGTTCAGGGCTCAACGGCGGCTTACCCGCCGCCGAATCTAGCCGAGCCACTGCCTTGTCCTCGCTGCAACTCCATCATCACCAAGTTCTGTTACTACAACAACTACAACTTCTTTCAGCCTCGTTACTTCTGCAAATCCTGCCGCCGTTACTGGACTCAAGGTGGCACACTCCGCGACGTCCCCGTCGGCGGTGGAACTCGCCGGAGCTCTTCCAAACGCAACCGCTCTTTCTTCTCCAACGCCACTACTGCCTCCTCGTCTTCCTGCTCTTCTTCCGTCATCACAACGGCCAACGGATCAGAACCGACAAACCAAGGAACTGTCACAAAAGAAGCAAAGGGTAGTAATGTAATTTCAGGATACGGAAGTTTTGCGTCTCTGTTAAGTGGGCAGAGCGATGAAGCAGCGTTTCTGGCGCTGGGAAATGGAAATGGAAGTGGTGGGTTGGATTACGGGTTCGGGTACGGGTACGGGTTGGTGGGTGGTGGTGACACGTGGCAGGTTGGGGAGATTGAAGGTAAAAGTGGGGACAGCTTATGGCCTGGTCTCGAGATCTCGATGCAAAGCAACGATGTTAAGTGAAAAACCGTTTATGGTTCTTGTCTTCTTCTTCGTCCTCTGTTTTCTGTTTTTTGTTTGGTTCCCTTTGGAAGTTTCTGTTTTTTTTTTTTTTTAAATTTCCTAGTGGGAGAGAGAGAGAGAGAGAGAGAGAGAGAGAGAGCAAAGAACCCGAAGAAGCAAATTAAACAGAAAACAAAAGGAGGAAGGTTTTATTTTTATTTTTGAGATTCAACAATGGCGGTTTTTAAATCCTCTGTTTCTGTGATGAACATATTGGAATGCATTTCGAGTAGTAAATGGACAATAAATAAGAAAATCATGTTCTCATTTTTTTATTTGGTTGGTTAAACTTTCTTGGGAAATAAGAAAATAAAAAGACAAATTGGCTCCAATAGTTTTGAAATGGTGTGAGTCAACAGTAAGAGGCATATTGGTCCAAAGAGTAAAAAAGTACAGAAGTACTGTTTTGAGAAGTATCTCTGAAATGAGAAAATTGCGTTGAACTTAGTTTTGTTTTATTATAGATAAACATCAACAACGATATTGTTCATTTGCAGTGAAATAGATTTGGGATATCAAGTCATGTGAGTCTAGTGTTGTTAAGTATACGAGACAATTAATAAGAATGCTAAAATTGAAACTTTAATTTGATCAATGTAGACACGTAAAGTACAAGTTTCCACAATCAAAACAATCTGTTAATTAATGAAGCAAACCAGTTGTAATTAATGAAAGTCTTTTACTAACTATATGGGTTTGTTATTCTAATAGATTATGAAAGTGAAAGGATCATAGGTGATAGATATTGTCGCATATGGATTTGATGTGTAACGTCCAAACCCTGCATTTAGTCTCACCTCTCTCGAACCGGTATTGGTTTTCGCGTTATATCTATATGAAATAGTTGGCTTGATATCTCAAAAATGTTGGAAATATTTTTATTTTATATATGTTTTACTATTTATTAGTAAGATCATTAGAAAACAACTAAAATGTTAAGCCTGTTAAGTATTCTATAGTTTCCTAGGAATTTATTCTAAAAAGATATGTTTAATAAACTCAAGAAGTGGGTGTCTTTGACCTTCAACATGAGATTTGAATCATTTGCAAAAACAAAAAGAAACTTGAAATTTTCGAAAGAATGTTTATATTGATCCAAAGGTTGTCTATATATAATGATCAACCACCCAACATTTGTTTAAATATGTCCATAATTACACAACTATGATGCCGTTTCCTATTTTGTGGCTTCTCACATCATTGCCTCTCAGCATGTGTGTTGTGACTTCTCTTAGCTTATCACTACATCAACTATTATTATGTTTCTCTATTTTTCCCCCCACCTAAATCAAAATATGAAACCTAATTTCCAGAATTTTACTAGTAATTGTGGTTACCAATTTCATAAAAAGGAACATATTTTTTTTTTTTGTTTTGTTTACAGCAAATAAACAAACAAAAAGAGTATACGCAACGATGCATTTGTTCTTTAATAATCTCTAAAATAACATAATTTCAGATGCATGCAGGGTAATTTATAGTTTTTTTTTGTTTGTTTTTGTTTTGCTAAGAGGATACGCTTATTTTTATAAAACTTCCCAATTCTCATCAAATAGTTCATCTGGTTTGAATTGTTTCTTGAACCAGATTGTAAGCACAATAATGTACCATTTTTAATTTTATTTAATAGAAGATTGTTTACAGTTGACAAAAAAAAGTCGTTTACCAAAAAATAATAATAATTGTTGAGTATTTTATATTTTTACTTCATTGAGGATTTTGATTATATCTGAAGCTTTAAAACGAATGAAGCATATTATTGAAGATATCTATACTTTTTTTTTTTAAGTTTCAAGTATGGTGAAGATATAGAAAATTACAAATTCTTGAAAACTATGGGACTGTAAAACAAATGCACATTTGTGTGATACCAATGAACTCTTCGAACAAAGAGATTCTTCATAATGAAAGAAACTTACTGAATATATTACACATTACAATGTTCCAATTTAAAACATAAGCACTCTTAAACAAAACACAGACAATACAAATGCTCTTTAAAACTTCAAACTTATCAACGAAACAAAAACCACTGACTTTTAACATAAGCTATTACTTAGTTATGACTGAAGAACTTAAGCTTAAGTCCTTGAGTAACCATACTCCATATCCCACCTATGGAGAATGCCAAGCTGAATGCAACTCCTAACCAACCCAAGCCCCAATGGAAATACCAATTGAAACTGTACTTGGCCGGTTTCTTGATCAAAACCCACATGAAGCAAGGATAAGCAAACGTGACCGGAAGCGTGAGTCCACCGAGCAAACCCGCGAGACTAGACAGGAAAGGGAGAGCAACGCCGATGAAAAACGAGACAAAACCGAAAAAGACTCTGAAACCTGATCTCACCCAGATCGAACATGGCTTGTTGGTTCGGCTTGTGTAGCCAGCCTCAAAGCTGTCAAAGGCAGGCATGGAGTATATCTGAAAGCTGCTCAGGCAGTTGAAGACTACTAGGAGAAATGCTGTCGCTAATAAACCTCGAGGAATGTCGTGAATGTGGAATGCATATAGAGCAGCGAGCATACCTCCTGAAGGCATCTGTTAGACCAAAGAAACCTATACATCAAGTTTATGCTTTCCATAATTTTCATACATTTTGCTAAAAAAACGGAAGTAAACGAACCAAACTGAATCTAACTCCAAACTAGAAATCCTTACAAGACATAAACCAAGGATGTTTAGTAAATGGAACTTACAAGGTTCCCATAAGCCCAAAAGCCTCCGATGGAGATTGGAAAGATACACAGAGCAATGAAGAAGTAAGCAACTTTGGCTCCTCTCCACATTGGTACATGAGCTGGATGCTTAAACGTTGATGGCATCGTCGACTACAATGATTTTCAATACTCAGAATACAAATCCAATATTGCATTAAATATAAACAGAAACATTTTGCATTTTCTTTACCTGAATTTCAAGAACCAAGTTGTGACCTCTGAAGGCAAAAGCTACAATGCCAAGAGCATTTAACACGGAAAAGAGCGAACCAGAAACCAAAGGCATCGAAAGTGGCTCGTACGAGATAGTGGCTGGTCTTGGTTGACTCACAGAGAGAACCCAAACCATTGTAGAGTAAGTTATCGCAGTCACTGCTCCTATTAAGGAGAGTCCCGCAATAGAATTGAGGTTAGGAAGTTGAGACAGAACGATGCATAGAGAAGTAAACACCAGATACCATTCGACCGTAGTTAATGGGTTCGAGGTGCATAATGGACCACAAACTATTTGGAAGAAGAGTTTCATTGTCTCTCCACCGATCAGAATCAGTGCTGTCGCGGTTCCTGCTGATAAGTAAACCGTTGGAAACAATGCAAGCCAAACTCCCAATCTTTCTCCTGTTCCAAATCAAGAATCCAAGATTTTAGTAATAGTGAGACGCAAAAAAAAATTAGTACCAATGAAAAAATGTATATTCAATTACCAAAAGCAGCTTGTGCAAGCTCGACATATCGATTGTAACGTTTGCCTGGGACAGCTTCATGTAGCTGAACTAGAATCCACAGTGTGTAGAGTTGCCAACAATAGGCTATTGTCAATGACAGTATTCCCCAACTCCTAAACAACAATTAGTCAAAAGAAAATGGTTTATTCTTAACTTCTTATATAAAATTTTATACTTGATTGCTAGTTCTATTACTAAGCCATTGAACTAGCCAAATACTCAACCTAAGCTATAACAAGTTATAAATGTTTCAAATGTTTGAACTGGCAAAATTATAACTATAAAATAATTTTTATATGGAAAAATAAAAGGTAAATACTTGATAATTTTGAAGAACAACTACCCATCCTTTTTGACAAATAAGAACAAATACTATTTTATGTACTACTTATACAACAAAATAAAAGGAGAGTATATATATTACATAATGTTAATAAAAAGAACAAATACCCATCCTTTTTGACATCAACTATATTACCTACTACTTATACAAAAAAATAAAAAGCAGAGTATATGTATATTTGCTGGAAATCAACAAGAAACAAAATAGACGATAAATATAGCTCTGTCTTAATCTAAACTAAAGCAAAAAAGTATGTCTGAGAGTGGCCACATGTGTAATGATGGAAGCATGACAAATGATAAACAAAAACAAAAAAAAATCTCTACTGCAAAATTGAACTGTTTTAGTTCAAAAAGTAAATAGTCAATATATTATTACTTCCGATTATGAAAAACCCATTTTTACCCAAATCTTTTTAAAAACACTGAAAGTGGATCTGAACAAAAGAGAGTTTGAACACAAACATCAAGAAAAATCGAAAAAAACAAGAAAAAGATTGTTGGAAATGAAAGAGAAAAGGACAAAACGCAAACGCACCAGCCAAGAAACGCAAACGCGACGGGAAGAACGAGGGCTTGAAACCCAACACCAGCGTTAAGGTTATGAAACGCGGCGTAGTGAGCGTTTCCGTTACGAGACTCAGTGATAGGAAGCCAAGCGTCTTGAGGGTTGAGCTTAGTGAGATGACCCACTTCCTCGAGATACCCTTTCATGTTGACAAGAACGCGTTTCATGGGCGTCCCAATCGGACTCAAGAACCTCGGCGATATGAAAGAGGTCGGAGTCCATGCTGCCGACGAAGATTTGGTGGCGGGACGAGGCGATCTTTGACCGGAGGGAGTTAGAATCTCCGGAGTGGAGACTCGCGGCGTTGCTGGTATTGATATTAGCTCCGTCTCGGGTCTCTCGTCCATCGAGATATTTGTCTCTGTCTTTCTCTATCTGAGCAGGTGGAGAAAGATGATGTTTGTTTTGCTTTTTCTCACTATCACAGTCTCTCTCTCTCTCTATTTTCTGGTCTCCATTGGGGTTGGGGATTTATTGTGAGGTTTTTGTTTATTTTTCTTACTTTTATTGTTTTTAGGATTCCGACAAAGAAAAAAAATTAGGACTACTTTATTGGTATTGAAGAAACTTACTATTTAATTAAAATAAATGACAGATTAACTAACACAAGATTATAACAAATGAGGATGGAAGCTCATAATCAAGAAAACATGGCACGTTTCAAGCTTGTTGTACTTGTCCTTACTATTAAGTACTAACATTGCAGCATGTTTCATGATGTGAAAAACAACTTGCAAAAACATAAAATCAGTGATTAGAGATTTTTTTGGGTGGAATTTAAAAGAATCAAATGTGAAATGTGTATCCAAGAAAATGGATTTGGTTTTCGTGACTTCCACCTGTCATAAGTAATTATTGTGTATTCTAAACAATTCTTCCTCGTTATTATCACTTAATCCACCAAAGAAACAACATGGAATCACTACTTCTACAAAGAAAGTATAGTAGACTCAATTGCAAACCATTCAGGGATTGAAAACATGAAGTTAAACAACACACAATCATGGAAAATGATACGTAATGGATTACTATGATCCATCCACAAGAAATGCATACAAAAGACTGTTTATTTTGGACATTTAATAAGAATGATTTATATTATGTGATCAGAATTTTCAATCCAGACGCTCAAACAGAAGAGATTATGTAATCAATATAACAAATGATAATGTAAGTCCATAGTCAAGAAAATAACATAAATTTTCCTCAGTTTTTATTTTTTTTTCACATCTCTACAAAGTAGTTGTAATATTAAATTTAACGTTCATTCAAATCAGTTAAGATTTGCATTCTATTAATTTGCTTTATATATATGACAATATTTGAACCAATAAAGTTTACAACAAAATTAATACCAAAAGTTATTTAGAAAGAAAATAGGTTAGTCAGAACCATGTGGCACAATGGTGGTTATCTCTGAAATTCATGACACATGTCTGAGATCGAACCAACACCCTACAATGTTAAAGGGGATATTAAAATTACTAAGCTATGTTCACAAAAAATGGGTTGATTATGATGAGATTATCTATACTATCTTTAAATACACTTCTATAGGTGTTGTGTTAAAATTGGTGTAAGCTAGAATTTTCATATGTGAAGAAAACAATTTTCATAAGCTAAGATTGTGTGCAGATTGAAGAAGTCTTGTACCAGTTGAAACAAGTTCTTAAACAATGATATAAATGTTTTGACTACTACAAGCTTCAAGAGTTATGAGTATGATTACGTCTATGTAAAGTACATTGATGATCATTCTCTTATATTTTTGCTGTTTTATGTTGATGATATATTTATTGCTGGGAGAAACATAAATAATGCTGACTAGATGAAAAAATTATCAAAAGAGTGCAAAATGAAGGATCATGGGATTAATATAAAGAATTTTTCAAATTTTCATCGTAAGAAAAAGAAACTCTAAAAAATTCTAGCTTTCTTAGAAGAGATACATTCTGAAAATTGTAGACAAGGTCACATGACAAACACAAAACAATTGTCTACATCTTTGGGGATGCACATCAAACTATTAACTAAGTAATGTCCAAAAATTGATGAAAAGATCAGAGATATGATGCAAGTTCATTATGTTAGTGCAGTTTGATGTTTGATATATGTTATAGTTTTCACCAAACCAGATCTAACACAAGCAGTTAGTCAAGTAAGCAAGTATATGTCTAATCCTAGAAGAGATCATTGGAACACAGTGAAAGTGACTCTTTGGAATTTGAAATGTACAACTGATTATAGGCTAATGTGTGGAGGTCAAGAGTGCAACTCAATTATGGGGTATATTAACTCGGATTATGCAGGTGATCTAGACAGTGCAAGGTCTACTACATGGTACGTATTTACTCTTGCATGATGTTCTATTGGAGATCTGTGTTGCAATCTGTTGTTGTTGTTGGAATGTCTACTACAAAAGTTGAATATATGGCAATGGGAGAAATTGTCAAGGAAGCATTATGAGTTAAAGGATTTGTATAGTTGGATGTTGATCAAGCTGAAATTCAGTTATTGTTGTTTAAGAATCACATATATTATTCTAGAACGAAGTACATTCATGTAAATTTTCATGCGACCATAGAGTTATCTGCTTTTGGAAAAATCTTATTGGATAAAGTGGATTTATCAAAAAATGCAGTTGATATGTTCACCAAATCCGTTTTGATGGAGAAGTTTAAGCACTGTTTAAATTTGTCTCATGAAGAAACATGATCCCCTCAAGAAAAAAACAAGGTTATGACGGTGAAATTTTTAAGAAAAATATTTATCAAGATAAAGATTTTTATTTTTTGGTAACTTAAAATCTATAAATTTTCTGTTTGAGAGGGAACAATATTCAAAATATGAAATATTCTAGTTTTTCTTAAAAAAAATTTTAGAGTTTATTTTTCTTTAAAGAAAACCTCTTAGTTTCTTATTTGTAAGATGAAAGTTTTATAATTTTCTTTTGATATTAGATTTTTAAGTTATATAATAGAATTAAAGATTCATAATTAATTCATTCATATAAAAGTAATCTTAAGCAAATATTTCACTGCAATTTTTTTTTTTCATTTTCATTGACTCGACCTAAAATTACAGCACAACACAAGTCTAACTCGAGGGAGGCTTATTGGATTAGGGTTTTGAGGATATGGAGAGTTTTAGGTTTGGTGGAATATAATGAATGTTTTTAAATTTTGATTTTTTGTTAATATTTCTGATTTCATAAAAAAATATTTATTTTTAAATATTAAAACTAGAAAAAGAAAATAACAAATTTTAGAAAACTTCAAATAGCATTATAAAACTAGTATTTCTATTCATTAATTTTAACTACAAATTATTTTTCAAATATTTTTAAATCTTATTTGATAAATTTTATTGATAAAATTCCTAATTTCTAATAAACTGAAATTTTAAAGAATTTCGGAAGCTTTTATTTAATTATTTAGTATTTTTGAATCTTTATTTAATTATTTAACTCATATTTTAATAAGAAAAGAAAGGGGAAAAAATAAGTTACAGACCATAGTGCATAAGATTAACGAAATAGTTCATTCAGATGTTTGGTCTTATTTTTAAATAAGTAAATAAATTAGAAGAGACAGCCTTATTTCATGTGAGACAGCCACATCAATTAAACAATTGATTTATCGGAAAACGTCAGTCAATGGGCTTCATCGGCACTTTCCTACAAAGAGCCGTGAAACGGTCGTCTACGGTGGCGGTTACGGCGGCGTAAAAAGATAGGATTAGTGATGATGATCCGCTCTCTTTTCTCCGTCTTACTCTCTCTCTTCATCCAAGCCCTCACTCTAGCAATAGCTCTCGATCCTTCGCAGCCGGACGAATCCACAATCACCACATCACCTATTTTACAGGTAAGATCAATCAATCGATCTCTGTCTCCGGCGATATTTTTTTCTCTGAACCACCCTTTTTGTCAATTAGGATGTGTTGAAGGAGATATCAACAAAACAGAAGTGGAATCTGGAGGAGGTTCGATTTTCGAAAGTGGAAGTCAAGAAGCTTCGTATAGGTACTGGTCGGAGCTTTGAGATCCGGATCCGATTAGGGAAGAGCAGATTCGTTTTCATCTTCCCCGACGATGTGACTGATTGGAGAAGAAGCGAGGGAGGAAGAAAAGTGGAGTTGAATGAGGTAGTCAGGGAAGTTAATTCGACTAAGGTTCTTGATCCGGTCGTATTGAAAGGTCCACTTGAGCTACGTGTCTCTGGCGACGATAACCGTCTCTCGCTTTCCTTGCCGGTACTGTCTCGTTCATTAATCTTTATACGAGTCTCGCTTACCATTTAGCTATTCATTGCTTGGGCTGTCGGAGGAATTACAAACTTGTGGCGTTCTTGATTCTTGATTCTTGATTCTTGATTCTTGGTCTCGAGCATTTAGCATTCGTGCAGTCGATTTTGCTTCTGTTTTATTAGATTTTACATTAAAACTATGTTATTGTGCTTCTCCTTCAAGAGGGCTTGGTCTTTGTGTGTTCCAAACATAAAACCAAGACAGTGTTAGTTTTTTCAACATTGTTGAATATGAGATATCCTAAAAACCCTTCTGCTTTGTTCTATTAAGTCTAAAAGTGCCTTTCCTTGTTGTGAAGCTCTTATTTTGTTGTGGCAGAAGCTTGTCACTGATGATTCGAACTTATGATTTGGTTTTCAGATGAACATCTCGCACATTGGTTTAAAACGAGTCCTTGTCAGTGAGGGAATCTCAGTAGAGATAAGGGAAGCTCAGGCAGTCTCTCTTTTCCACTCTTCCAATCGAAGATTCGCTGCAACTGTAGATATTAAAGAAGGAAGTTGTTTATGGTCGTCTCTTGGCTCTGTATGTGTCCCATTACCTCCGATACAAATCATAGGATCAGCTTCATTGGTTGCTTTTAGGACTCCAAAAGCAGATTCCCAAATCAAGACTTCTTACTTATCCGATGAGACAATCCAGTTACTTCCAGAAAAGTGTTATGATAAAGCTCACACGTACAATCAGCATCATCTCCCAACTGATCTTCTTGGCTTGAAGATTGACAAGTTGGAAAAAGCTCTGAGCTCTTTAGGGAATAATGGAACTGCACAAACAGTGAGCTCTGTGACAGCAAAATTAAAGGCGTCAGGCATGGTACGGTTTCAGTTAGATATCGAGAGACTTATTGGGAGCAATGAGAGTGTGAAAAGTAAGAGAGCGGAGTGGAGGACGAAACCAAAGATCGAACGGGTTTGTTTTGAAGTAAAGGCGAAAGTTGAAGGGGAGAAGTTGAAAGCAGTGGGGATGAGAAAAGTGGTGCCTTTCATTGAAGTGGATACAGAAGCATGGAGCAGTTTGATGTCTAATATGTCATTCACTAAGTTCCCATCAATACTTGTTCCTCAAGAAGCTTTAACACTCGACGTCAAATGGTAGGCACAACACAACACTTTGTAAGTAAATATCAAACAGCTTTGTCTTAAAATCTCTTCTTTGTTGTTGTTTATGTTTTCTCTCTTTACGTTTTGATAATCTTCCAAAAACTGAGAGTCAGCAATCAGTATCATTTTGATGGACTATATTTACTCTTCCTTGTATTGTATGTATATACTTCTGGTTAGCTATAAAAGAATGTTTATCACGAAATTAGTGAAAATTTTAAGCATATGTTAATTTTACTTTTGTTTTCATCAGCCTTTTCTCAAAGTCATATCGGCCTTATCTCAAATTACAATGTTTATTGAATAAATAATGAATGATATGAATTTTTTTGTTCCATATAAGAAAAAGGAAAACAGTGGTTAACAAAAAAAAGAGAGGAAAACAAAGAAAAGTAACCAACAGGCTTGGGAAAAAAGATCTAAGGCAGTTTGCACAACGATCATTACAACCCCAGCAAAAAGACTCCCACTCTCACTAACAGCATCTCCAATGAATCTTTATTTTTGCCTTTAAACTCTATATTTTATACCATCTCTAGTGACATTTTATATACCATTCTTAATACATAAAATTCTAAAAATTACTCTAAATTTGAATTTTTTTTTTAGAATTTTCTATTTTTTATAATATAATTTTTTTATTTACAAAAGAATTTTTTTAATTTTAATAAATTTTTATTTTATATTCTATTGTGAAAGAACCGTTTTTTTTTGAAAAACATGTGATATATTTGTATAGTTTTATATGATATGATAATAAATACACTAACATTGATGTTTAAAACAATGTAATAGTCATTAGTTTTTTATTTATTGATTGTAATAAATTTTGATTTTCATGTAAACAATATATTTTTTAATCAAACCAAAATTTTATTTAATTATTGCTAAAAAATGGAAATTTATTATATTTTTCAAATTAAGAATGTAATTCATGGACAAATTAAGTTAGAAGAGGAGAGATCTGGTTTAATTTGATTATATTTTTAATTTTAAATTAAATTAGTTTAATGTTAGGTTTAGGTTAATCACATCTATAATTTAGATTAAAAATACTTATACCGAATCATTAACCAGAATTGTGAAAAATTGAATCTAAAACTTTGAATTCATGGACAAATAGACCCCTTCCGTAACTTCTGTTCTCCTCTCCATTAAAAAATTAAAGTTTCTTTTCTTTGATTTAGAAAGCTATCACTTTTAGCTCTCTCTTCGGCTCTTGTCTATGGATTATCCGGAAAAAAAGGGTGAAGAAGCTTGAGTTTTAGATATGGAGACTAGTGAACGAAACTCAACGAGAAGAGATGGTGGAGAGGAGATACGGCTCTGAAGTTCATTACTTGATTTGAACCCAAATTTCGAACCAATCCTCGACCGATTCAGTTGCTTTTAGTCAGTTTCCGGCGACGCAGATTTCATTTTCAGATCTATTGTGTATTTGGGTTGTTTGTTTTAGAATCGAATCGCATCTTTTTAATTTCATCGATCTATCACATCTTGTGTTTGTTTGATTTTTAATTGTAAAAGGCTCACATTTCGTGACAAAAACGATTGTTCAATGATAATAATTAGGGATTCACAAGCTTAATTTTATCGCTCCATCATAAAATCATGCTTATTTGAAAGTGATTGTCCAATGATTGTAAGTGGAAGAGGATGTTGGTTTAATTCGAATTTAGTTTTAATTTTAAGTTAAGTTGGTTTAATATTAGGTTTAAGTCAACTACATTCTTAATTTGAATTAAAAATTCTTAAACCAAATCATTAACCAAGATTATGGAATATTGAATCTAAAAATTTAAATTCATGGACAAATAGATCTAAAACAAGTAGTGAATAAATAATAAATAAAAAGTATAAATAAATTTCATCTAATATGATGTTATATTGTTCGTGGTAATCTAGATCGTTTCCTATAAAAACTTTACCATCTCATCAATTCTTTACTTTTTTGGTAGACCATTTCAAATATTTACTTTGAGATGGGTCATTTTAGTCACATACTTTGGCATAATTACAGCAAAGTCGATACACAAAATCATTGGTTGAACCCAGAGGTAAACACAACAAAGTTGTCGATAAGCAAAGCACAGATTCACATTAAACTTTCTTCACATAAATTATAGTTCTTCATAATCTTACATCACATCAATATAAAGTACTTTTGTCAACTGTTTGGCGATGTGCCATCTTCTTCGCTTGGCGCTTCGACAGTGGCTATAATTAATGTCTTTCATATATTATAATCTTTTACCGACATGTCATTTATAATCTTTATATATATTTTCGCTGCTAGAAAGTTGATCGACCAGTCACCTCGGTCTGCGAAAATGGACGTGCGAGAATCAATCTCGATGCAAAACCATGTCTCCATGAAACTTGCAAAGCACGTAATCTCCACCGTCTCTTAAGGCTCCAACGTCATCTTCTCTCCGGCATCTATCAACGTCATCCTCAGCATAATCGCCGCTGGATCCACCGGCGCAACCAAGGACCAGATCCTCTCTTTCCTCAACTTCTCTTCAACCGATCAGCTCAACACATTCTCCTCCGATATCGTCTCGGCCGTCCTCGCCGACGGCAGCTTTAACGGTGGCCCTAAACTCTCGGCGGCTAATGGCGTCTGGATCGATAAGTCTCTCTCTTTCAAACCTTCCTTCAAGCAACTCTTGGATGATTCTTACAAAGCTGCTTCTATTCAAGCAGATTTTCAGACCAAGGTGATTTCTCGATTCCTCGATTCTCCAGAAATCTCGCTCATTAGTATTCGACTTCTTGATTGAGATTTTTAACCACTTGATTACTACGAACTGAGTCTAAAACATGGAGACTTAGATTTTTGTATACGGTAGATACAATCAAAGGTCAAAACATGGATCTGTATGTCTCCATTGTTTCTTGAATTATTGGTTTGTATGAAATTGGGTTTGCATTGTGACTGATATTACTGATTAGCTTCATTTTTGATGGTTTCGTTTTGAAGGCTGTGGAATTGATTGCTGAGGTGAATTCTGTTGAGAATATACGATCGATCCGTTTCGACGTAAATTTGCGGGTGTTTCCAGGATTGACTATTCTCGCACAAGATCGACCGGGTGCACCTGGGATCGATCGATCTGACTTTAGATCGATCGATCCAATTGTCGTTTTAGACATAGAAAACATATAAAGGGTTGTATTGTCTTTAGCCAGGGACTCTCTTCTCTTAGCCCTAATTAGTTTCTGCCTACAAAACCTGTAATCCTAATGATGTAAAATTGAGCTGAGAAAAACAATACAAGCAATCTATTATGGAGTTTCAAAATCTCTCAATCTCTTTTTAAAATCTCCCTTAAACTCTCAATCTTCTTAACATTCATATTCTCTCATGGTATCAGAGCGAAGTTGCTCATAATCTCTCTTAAATTCCGCACCTAATCTCAAAAACCAAAAAAAAAAAAAAATCTTCATTGCTCAAAACTTTTCATTCTCTAGTATCTTAATTCATTCCAAATCGTGAAAGACTACGGAGAAGCCAAGGAACATCAGTGCCCCAGTCATGTTGAAGGGCCTAAACTACCTACTTTGGTCAAGAACAATGAAGACAACTCTTTGCAGTCATGACTTATGGTCTCATATTGAAGAAGACACTAATGAAAACCAAGACCAAGCAATTGTTGGTCAAAGAAAGTGGTTCCAAGAAGACCAATTGGTATTGTCTATCATTCAGGAATCTCTTGAAGCATCTCTCCTGGAATCTTACTCCTACTGTGAGACAACCAAGGAGCTTTGGGATACACTTCAGAATGTGTTTGGAAATACCTCAAATTTGAGTTGTATTTACCAAGTTAAAAAGGCGATTAATGAACTCAACCAGGATGAGGCCTTCACCAAACACTTTGGAAAATTCAGATCCCTTTGGGCTGAATTAGAAATGCTCAGACCACACACAATGGATCAGGCTGTGATTCTTGAAAGAAGGGAGCAAGACAAGGTTTTTGGACTGTTACTCACTCTAAGTCCAACCTTTGGTGACCTTGTGAAGCACCTTCTAAGAACTGATAAGCTTCCTAGTCTTGATGAGGTGTTTGCTCAAATTCAGAAGGAGGAAGGCTCACTTGGTCTATTTGGTGGAAAGGAGAAAGGAGAACTATTCACAGCCAACAAAAGCGACTTCAACAAGAACACCTTCAACAAAAACACTTTGAGGTTTGATGACAAAAAGACCATATATGATCATTGCAAAAGAAGGGGACACACCAAATAGCAGTGTTGGATCCTGCATCCTCACCTAAAGCAAAGCAGATGGAATGCTCAACCACGAGCTCAGTTCTCCCTAGAAGCTGAATCCTACATTGGAGGGTCTTACAGTCCATCTCCAATGGCTGTGTATCATGATGGTTCATCCTCTAAGGTGGCACCTACTCAAAACAAGGAGGTCAGGCCCATGATGACATCTCCTCAAGAGGAATTTGTCAAGAAATCAGACATTGAGGCTCTCATCAAGGCACTCAAATAAAAAACTGGTAATGTGTTTGGTAAATCTCTTCAAGCCTCTTATCATGCATCAAATATCTCTAAGCCTCTAATTGTCGATTCAGGTGCCTCACACCATATGATTAGTGACTCACACTTGATAAAGGATATAGAACCGACTATAGGGAATGTTATGATTGCAAATGGAGCCCAAATACCAATTAAAGGAATAAGAAAACTTAGGTTATTTGGAAAAGAATCTAAAGCCTTTTATATGCCAAATTTTACTTCTAATTTGTTATCTGTTAAAAAGGCTACCAATGATCTCAATTGCAATGTTATTTTCAGTCCTAATGAAGTTTCATTTCAAGATATTGAGATACAAAGAGTTCTTGGAAAAGGAGGAACCAAAGATGACCTATATTTGCTTGAAGATTGTTTTAAATTGCCTCCTTACTGCTTTTCTAGTTCTAATAAGTCAGAAATAAATGGTGATTTGTGGTATGCTAGACTTGGACATCCACATAATAAAGTTTTAGAATTGTTGTTTCCTAGGATTACTTTTGACAATGCTGATTGTGAAGCTTGTATCCTTGGAAAACATTCCAAATCTATATTTCCTAAATCCGTAACCGTTTATAATCATTGTTTTGACTTAGTTCATTCTGATGTTTGGACTGCTCCATGTGAGTCTAGAGAACATCATAAATAATTTGTCACATTCATTGATGAAAAATCAAAATTTACATGGATCACTCTGCTTTCTTCTAAGGATAGAGTCTTAGAGGCATTTATAAATTTTCAAAGTTACATAACTAACCAGTATAATGCCAAGATTAAATGTTTTAGGTCAGATAATGGAGGAGAATATTCAAGCAATGCTTTTAAACAACATTTTCTCAAACATGGAATCACACATCAAACTAGTTGTCCATACACTCCTCAGCAAAATGGAGTAGCTGAGCGTAAGAACATGCATCTAATGGAGGTAGCCCGGTCTATGATGTTTCATGCCAATGTTCCTAAACGTTTTTGGGGTGATGCAGTGGTTACTGCTTGCTACCTTATTAACAGAATACCTACAAAGATCTTACAAGACCACTCTCCTTTTGAGGTAATCAACAAAACACAACCTAACATTGATCATCTGAGGGTTTTTGGTTGTGTCTGTTTTGTGTTAGTACCAGGTGATCAACGAAATAAGCTAGAACCAAAGAGCACCAAAGCTATATTCATTGGCTATTCTCCCTCTCAGAAAGGATACAAGTGTTATGATCCAGATACAAGAAGGGTATTGGTTTCCAAAGACGTCAAGTTCATGGAGTCCAAGACATTCTATGATGATCAGAACTGGGATACTATCAAAGATTTGTCATCTAGCTCTGCTGACCGTGCTGAACACCTACGGAAGCTTCTGGAAAACATTGGCATTACCCCCACCTCGGCTCCTGTGGAAACCACAAATACAAATGCCAATTATACGACTACTGCACAATTTATACCTGGAGAGCGGTTTGGTCCCCTTGACATTGAGGGGGGAGATAATGAAACTGAATACTCAGGGAGTCATGATCAAGAGGTCCAGACCAGCGAAGAAAGTAGGACAGCTCAAGAAGAAGAATAACCAATCCCGAACACTTCACAAGAGGAGATGGTTCCTCTAAGAAGAAGTAGTAGGCTGAAATTTCCTTCTCACTATAAAGACACAAGGATCTACTACAATAACAAGGCAGTAGCTCATCCAAAACAGATAGTATGCAATATTGCATATATACCCCAAGAGCATCATGCATTCATTAGCAGCCTTGATCATAAGCAAGTTCCGAGAACTTATGAGGAAGCAAAGGAACATGAGGTCTGGAGAAATGCAGTGGGAGATGAACATCATGCCATGGTTAAAAACCACACTTGGGATGAGTCGGACTTGCCAAAAGGGAAGAAAGCAGTAAGCTCTAGATGGATCTTCACTATCAAGTATAAGAGCAATGGGGAAATTGAGAGATACAAAGCAAGATTGGTTGCAAGAGGGTTCACTCAAACTTATAGTGATGATTATAGAGACACTTTTGCACCAGTTGCTAAACTCCACACAATCATAGTTGTCCTGTCCCTAGCTACTAACCTAGAATGAGAACTTTGGCAAATGGATGTCAAGAATGCTTTCCTACATGGCGAATTGGAAGAAGAAGTTTACATGACTCCACCACCAGGTCTTGAGGATTCTGTTACACCAGGAAAAGTACTGAGGCTGAGAAAGACAATTTATGGTCTGAAGCAGTCACCAAGAGCATGGTACCACAAACTCAATGTCACACTGAGAGATAGAGGCTTTAGAAGATCGGAAGCTGATCACACTTTGTTCACACTTCAAAGCCAGTAAGGTATAATGGTCATTCTCATTTATGTAGATGATATTATCATCTCTGGGAATGACAAGGTTGGTATTGCATCTACTAAGGAATACTTGAAATTCATGTTTGATATTAAGGATCTTGGGTGAGCTTAAATATTTTTTGGGAATTGAAGTGTGCAGGTTTAAAGAAGGTCTTTTTATATCACAAAGGAAATATATACTGGATTTACTAACCACTGCAGGAATGCTTGACGCCCAAGCAGCTAAGACTCCTTTAGAAGAAGGGTACAAATTTGAACCTGAGGGGGAGCTAGGTGGCACATTTGAAGATGCTAAACTATACAGAAGATTGGTTGGTAAGTTGATATACCTTACCATTACTAGACCTGACTTGTGTTTTGCTGTGAATCATATCAGTCAACCCATGCAAGAACCAAAGATCAGTCATTGGATGATGGTTCACCGTATTCTAAGATACCTAAAAGGAACAAGCAATCAAGGAATCTGGATGGGAAACAATGGAAATACTGAGATTGTTGGCTATTGTGATGCTGACTGGGCTGGAGATAGGAAGGACAGAAAGTCTACTACAGGTTATTGCACATTCATAGGAGGAAACTTGGTTACTTGGAAGACTAAGAAGCAGAAGGTTGTATCATGCTCAAGCGCTGAAGCTGAATACCGAGCCATGAGGAAGCTTACCACTGAATGTATTTGGTTGAAAGCACTTCTTCAAGATCTTGGCATTGAGACCAGAACACCCATCACTATGCACTGTGACAATCAAGCTGCAATCCATATTGCCTCTAATTCAGTTTTCCATGAACGAACAAAGCATATAGAGGTGGACTGTCACAAGATGAGAGAAGCTGTGGAGAAAGGGACTATTCTTCCATGTTACACAAGAAGCGCTGATCAGTTGGCATACATATTCACCAAAGCCGCTACTACCAAGGTCTGTGAGTTCATCCATGCAAAGCTTGGGCTCACAGAGATTCCATCTCCATGATCCTCTTATCATGAGGACCATACTCTTTTTCCCTTATGATGTTTTTGTCCCACTGGGTTTTACATTCTAAGGTTTTTAATGAGGTGGATTCTCATGATATCCAAGTTCAACCATTCACCATGGTTGAACTTGAGGGGGAGTGTTAAGAATACGATCGATCGATCGTATACGGATCAATCGATCCGTTTCGACGTAAATTTACGGGTGTTTCCAGGATCGACTATTCTCGCACGGGATCGACCGGGTGCACTTGGGATCGATCGATCTGAGTTTAGATCGATCGATCTAATTGTCGTTTTAGACATAGAAAACATATAAAGGGCTGTATTGTCTTTAGCCAGGGGCTCTCCTCTCTTAGCCCTAATCAGTTTTTTGCCTACAAAACCTGTAATCCTAATGATGTAAAATTGAGCTGAGAAAAACAATACAAGCAATCTATTATGGAGTTTCAAAATCTCTCAATCTCTTCTTAAAATCTCCCTTAAACTCTCAATCTTCTTAACATTCATATTCTCTCATGGTATCAGAGCGAAGTTGCTCATAATCTCTCTTAAATTCCGCACCTAATCTCAAAAACCAAAAAAAAAAAAAAAATCTTCATTGCTCAAAACTTTTCATTCTCTAGTATCTTAATTCATTCCAAATCGTGAAAGACTACGGAGAAGCCAAGGAACATCAGTGCCCCAGTCATGTTGAAGGGCCTAAACTACCTACTTTGGTCAAGAACAATGAAGACAACTCTTTGCAGTCATGACTTATGGTCTCATATTGAAGAAGACACTAATGAAAACCAAGACCAAGCAATTGTTGGTCAAAGAAAGTGGTTCCAAGAAGACCAATTGGTATTGTCTATCATTCAGGAATCTCTTGAAGCATCTCTTTGACACATGTTTAGCTTCTTCACTTCAATTTCAAAACATCATGTTCTCTGCTATATGAAAAGAAAATGATATTTGTCAAACTAATATAATACTACTGTTTTAGATAAACATCATTAGGTTAAACACAAATTGTTACCTTGTATGCTAATCTCAATGTAACTATATTGAATTAGTCTTCTTCATTATTAGGATGATGAAATTTGAAAAAGACAAACAAATACACCATGCTAAAATAAAGAGAATGATTTAAATTACATAGAAGAAAATAAGTTACCTTTCTTAATTTTGTTTTGCCTTACAATATCATTTAACAATTGTTGAGCTGTGACCAATTTTGTTTCAGTTCAATTTGAGTCTTGTTTCATCCACTTTTACGTACACATCATAACTTTAACTATGTAGTGAGTCAAGCAACTCTTATGCGGTTCTGGGATCATCTTGTGGGTTTTTAAAGGCACTTTCTAATGCAAGAGATGATACTTGCATAGCAAAAACATTTCGAACAATCTCTGCCAAAACCGGATACTTGACAATATTGAGTTTCCAATAAGACATAACATCATATTCAATACTTAGCAGTCTTAAGATTCTCAATTAGTTTATTCATGTATCTTTCCATTTCATCTCTCTGATCATGAACTTCTATCAAACAAACCATCTCTATATACATGAATTCCTAAAGGATCACACACTAGTTTACTTATTTCTCTTGTATTGTATTTGGTGTTATACTTCTTAAATAACCTTCAAAGAACATAGGAAACTGAATCATAGAACATCTTACATTCGATGTTGTCTTTCCCATATAATGTACCAAAACACATCTTGGCAAAGTTTAGATTCAAAGAAAGTAGCCATATTCAACATAGACACTATACTTTTCAAATTTCCTCAACATATCTTCAGTCATTTCCTTCACTTTTTCATTTATACTATGAGTCAAACATTTCAAATTGTTTGCTATGTCGACTATCTCACCATAACACTTGTGTGAATTCAGAGTTGTTGAGGCAGAAACGATAAATGTAGAAGTGTACAAGATGCTAAGGAATTTTGAAATTTTCACAACCGCATTCCAATCAGTAATAGTAGGAGGTCCAATCCTTTTGACTTTCTTCTACATATCAACCTCCAAGAAGTGATCATTGTATAATTTGTCCTCTGCTTCCATCTTATTAAACATTAACCTAATATTAATTGTTTTTTCAACAGCAAATAAGTTGAATTACATCGTGATTTCACATTAAGTGGCAAACTTCTAATTCAACTCTTAATTCAAATATTTTAACTTAGTGGAAGTACATCTCACATATGACACTGCATTTCTTATTGCACACACCCAATCTACCATCTATCTCAGCCTATCTTTCATTCAAAATCAAATCCAATATATAAGTTGCGCATCTCATATGAAGAAAGTTTATTTCTAAAACCAAAGCATCACTATACTCTAATGATAACTCGCTCTGAAAATTTCTCAGAGCTGTTAATTTTTTTGTAGCATTTTCAACAGTTATACAAAACACTTTCTCTATACCCGACCCAGCTAAACAGTCTTGAAGAACATAACTTGATCCTGTGAATAATAAGTAACCTCTAAAATGAAAATAAAGTTACAATTTACAATATTAACTTGAATACTAAGAAAGAACTTTAAAAAATAGCAAATTACTTATTGATTTATAAACTCGTATGTCTGTTGTTACAAAAACTCTATGTTTTGTAAATAAAAACCATTTCTTTAGATTTGCTTTCATTTTTACAAACATCTCAACGATGTCTCTTGCTGGTGTTTTTCTTGAGTGGGATTGTTTGATTGTTAATGAAGATAATGAATCAATATCAAAATAAAAACTAGCCAAAATCAAAATCAAAGCAAAATAATCTGATTATGAATAAAGATAAGGAAAGGTAAGGGATGGATATTGAGAATGGGTTTGTTCAGATCCTATTCAGATTTTGGAGTTTATCTAATTCGATCCGAAATCCAAATCATAATGCATACTAAATTTATTTGGGTATTTTGATTCGAAACCCGGTTCAGATTGAGTTTTTTGGATAAAGTTTGGATTTAAGTTTTAGATCGGGACAATATGCCCACATCTACATCCGCTTAAAGCCATTTATGACCATCAAAAATTACTTAACTTTGTTTAGTATCCAAAATGTCTAACATTAACTTTTAGGAAGTAATACCACAATCTAAAAATACCTAGTATCTAAGCGCCATAGTTTTTAAGAATATTTCATATATATACATAGGGATAGATTCATGAATATATATATATATATATAGTTGTAAATTCATAAATTTTCTTACTCACCAATATTAAATCACTAATAATCGGTTAAATGTTAAAAAGACAGTTTATACAATTAAAACCCAAAAAAATTGTTTAGAAGAAATGAATAAAAAAATTGTCATCATCATATGACAAAATGGTGATAAATTCTAAAATTTATAGGTTGGAAATTAACACAAAAAATAAGAAGAAATGAACAAATAAATCGAATTACCCACCTTTACAACAAATAGTTGATTTATGACATATATAAATCCAACTTTATATAAAAAGTCGACCGACATCGATATTTTACTTTTTCAAAAGCCCATTTCAAATTATTATTTTTCTTTGGGTTTATTTTATCACAATTTTGATAAAAATTCATGGAAAGAGCAATACAATTGTTTAATCATTGCTTGAACCGAGAGGTAACAAAACAAAGCCGTCGATAAGCAAAGCATAGATTCACATTAAACTTTGTTCATATAAATTATAGTTCTTCATAATTCTACATCACATCAATTCAAAATAACTTTTGTCAACTGTAGTGTTTGCCGATGTGCCATTTTCTTCGCTTGGCGCTTCGACGCGTTCGGTGCGTGTAATTTAATTCTCTTTCGTATATTATAATGTTTTTATTTTATTTTACCGGCATGTCTTTTATAATATTTATATAATATGGTCCTCTTAAATAATTATCAAAATAAATATCTCAGTCGTCTTCTAAATTCTGTAGTAAGTTGATCGACCAGTCACCTCGGCCGGCGAAAATGGACGTGCGAGAATCAATCTCGATGCAAAACCATGTCTCCATGAGCCTCGCCAAGCACGTAATCTCCACCGTCTCTAAAGGCTCCAACGTCATCTTCTCTCCGGCGTCGATCAACGTCGTCCTTAGTGTAATCGCCGCTGGATCCACCGGCGCAACCAAGGACCAAATCCTCTCTTTCCTCAACTTCTCTTCCTCCGGTCAGCTCAACGCATTCTCCTCCGATATTGTCTCCGCCGTCCTCGCCGACGGCAGCGCTAACGGTGGCCCTAAACTCTCGGCGGCTAATGGCGTCTGGATCGATAAGTCTCTTTCTTTCAAACCTTCCTTTAAGCAGCTTTTGGATGATTCTTACAAAGCTGCTTCTAATCAAGCAGATTTTCAAACGAAGGTGATTTTCTATTCATCGATTCTCCAAAATCTTGCTCTTACGTATTTCGATTTCTTGATTTTGGGATTTTAAAGCCTAATTTAATTCTTATCGCCTCTTGATTACTATGTTCTGGTTCTGTGTTTAGGGTTTTACAACATCGAGTCTTAGATTTGTTTGAACGATAGAAACAGGCTATGACGTGGATTGGCTGTGTTCTTAATTTGACCCTGAAGATCTGTATATCTCCATTGTTTCTTGAATTGTTGGTTTGTATGAAATTGGGTTTGCTTGTGACTGATATTGCTGATTAGCTTCATTGTTGATGGTTTCGTTTTGAAGGCTGTGGAAGTGATTGGTGAGGTGAATTCATGGGCTGAAAAGCAAACAAATGGTCTCATCAATGAGGTTCTACCAGAAGGATCAGCAGACAGTATGACCAAACTGATATTTGCAAATGCATTGTACTTTAAAGGCACATGGAACGAGAAATTCGATGAATCGCTAACGAAAGACGGAGACTTTCACCTTCTTGACGGTAGTACCAAAGTGACTGCTCCTTTTATGACCAGCAAGAAGAAACAATACGTGAGTGCTTACGATGGCTTCAAGGTATTGGGACTTCCTTACTTACAAGGACAGGATAAAAGACAATTCTCAATGTACTTGTATCTTCCGGATGCCAACAACGGTTTGTCTGATCTGCTTGACAAGATAGTTTCTACTCCTGGGTTCTTGGACAGCCACATTCCACGAAGACAAGTTAAGGTCGGCGAATTCAAGATTCCGAAGTTTAAATTCTCTTTTGGGTTCGAAGCTTCAGATGTTTTGAAAGGATTGGGGCTTACTTCGCCGTTCTCCGGTGAAGAAGGTCTGACTGAGATGGTTGAATCACCAGAGATGGGGAAGAATCTAAGCGTATCGAGCATTTTCCATAAAGCGTGTATCGAGGTGAATGAAGAAGGAACAGAGGCTGCTGCTGCATCAGCCGGAGTTATAAAGCTAAGGGCTTTGGCTATGGAGGAAGAGATCATAGACTTTGTGGCGGACCATCCGTTTCTGTTGGTGGTCACAGAGAACATAACAGGAGTGATTCTGTTTATTGGTCAAGTCATTGATCCGTTGCATTAATCTGGTTTTACTTAAGAGTAATCCATAAAATGAGGGTCGCTATGATCAGTTGTGATTTGAGGACTGTCTTTCTGCTACATCCTTTGTTAAACTTTGATGTGTGCAATAATAATAACATCCTTTCTCTTGTACATTTTTTTTTATATATTTCAACTTTTTTTCACTCTCTCAAAATAATATTCTATTTGCAATTGGTTAAAACTTGCCGAATTATTAATCTTTGGATTGTTGGTATAAAACAGATTAGTGCAGATTGAAATCAAAAGAAAATAATGTTGTTTACAGTGAATCTCTGTGTGTAGAGTGTAGAGTTAAGTCAGAGAGCTTCACCTTTATCTTTGTGGCTCAGGTCTTTATCTTTGTGGCTCAGGTTCTTCTTACATCTCCCGCCGTCCATTCATATGGATTCGCAAAGAAGACTTGCCATCTTCTCTCGCAATTTTGTTATAAAATGAGAATCATTTTGACTTGTGAGTTTCTGTCACATCTATTGTTAACTTTGACATGTGTAATAGTCTTGTAACATCCTTTTGTACAAGGATGGCCCAAATTCGTTAAAGATAATTCTCTGATCGATGGAGACTTTATGACCTTCGTGTATAACGGAGACCGCATTTTCAAGGTCAGCATCTATGGCCTTGATGGATGTAAAGATGCTAGAGCAGTGACGGAAGTGGAGGATGACGAAGAAGACAATATCTATTCTTTAGTAGCGATGACACAGATAATAGTTCTGAGTCCGAGATGGCCAATACAGTCCAGAGAAGCAGTAGCAAAGGTTAGCCCCCTTTTTTTCATCCCTTAATTAGATCGTTATATGTGATTGCTTATACAGACAAGCTGTTTTGTCTCTTGAGATGTTTCCAAAGTCAAAAGTGGAAGTTGTGGATGATTCTGATGATGAAGAAGACATTGCTTTTTCTCTCAACAGCAAAGACACAGCACAGGCTGTTGTTTTGAATTCGAAATGGCCAATACAATCCGGAGAAGCAAGAATAAAGGTTTGAGACATTTGTTAGCTTTTTGTCACTCCTTATGTTATTGCGTTATATAGACAGACAACATATATTTTCTTTCTCTTTGACCAGGAAAGTCGAAAGAGGAAGTGGTTGAGGATGAATCTGCTGACAAAGAGGATAGTGATCATTCTATAAATAGTGAAGACAAAGAGACAAACACTGGTTCTAATATCAAGATGGCCAAGAAAATCCAGAGAACCAAGAACAAAGGATCAACGTGTGTGTATCAAAAGATGGTATTGCATTTGCGAGAGGAACAAATTAAACAAAACAAGATCATGTCGTAAGTGAACTCTTGCGTAAGAATGATTTGGTTTACGCAGTTAAAAGTCACATCATCCGTGGAAAATATTTGCTATGAGTAGATTGTGATTTCAGTTATGTCTGTAGTAATCAATTGACATCAGACTCTTTGTTTATGTAATAAATTTCATTATTTTTTTTTTATCTTATCGTCATATGCATGTGGTCAAGCTGCAAGAGCTCAAATCAACTTTCATTCGGTTCTATGTTTTCATTTCAGTATAAAATATTTATTTGGTTTGATTTTGTTTTGAGTAAACTCTGTTCAGCTATGATCTTTGGAATTCAAGAGCTTTCTTATCCGAACATCTGTGAAAGAAAAATTGGGATAAACCGATTCATGGATGTACAAACAGAAAGAACGGTTTATGCTACATACAAACAAATGTTATTTCTACGAAGTCTTGTTTTTTTGCCGTATATATCTTCAAAACCATCAGCTACTCTTTTCCTTCTTTCAGCAATCAAAAAACAAGACCAAGACCAAGATTTGTTCAAAACCTGTGATGAAGCAGAAAAATCATACCTTTGGGTAACTCTAAAGGAAAATGTACCACCAAGCGACAATAAACCGATGGTAGACTTGGAAGAGGGATATAATTGTGGACAAAAAGATCTTGAGAAACTATAATGAAGAACGCATGAGAAAAGTGATGGAAAGGCATGAGCGTTAGAGACGTAAAGAAGAAGAGAGGTTGATGCGTGAACAGCGACGTGAAATGGAGTCGATGGATCTAATTGAAGATGAGCAGCTACAACTGATGGTATCACAGCTTGATCATGAGACATTGCAAAACCTTCAAGTGTATAGAGATATTGTAGATGTTGCTAGAACACCTTCTAGTGGGATTGGAAATAACCAATATACTAAAAAGTGCCGATCTAGGTGAAGTGAATGGTTTGTCTGGAAAGGAAGGAGATACTATGTTATGTTATGTTAAAGCAGACATAAGGAGTGAGGTTGAGAAGGAATTTACTATATGGAACTATGAAACTTACTACCAATCAGATCATCTTACACTCTTTTTTAAAGCAATGATGTTTATCGACATTAGAGATTAATGGATTTACCCAATTATAATGGCTGTAATTTTTGCATATACGAACGGTTACAATTGCGACATCTGACTCTATAACCTGCTCTTCATAACGATTCTATGTGTGTGGAGTGTAGCGTTACCAAAAAGCATAACAGAGATATCACCTTTTCTATATATACACAATTTTAAGTGATAAGCATAAAGTGATGAAACACAGTGTGTTATATCTCTAGAACATCTCATCCTATACCCAATTGGCAAGACAGCTACGACCTGTTTGTTCCTGATCGTAGCATCTCTTGTTTGCTTTTCTCTGGTCCAATAACTCAAGTTGTCTAGTAACCCAAATCGGTATATCTGAGTCAAGCCAGAGAGCTTCACTTGTGTTTTTGTGCACAAAGTCAGGCTGTCTCGGGTTCGTCTTACTTTTCCTCTTGTCCGACCACTCGTGTGGATTCGCAAAGAAGACTTGCCACAGGTAAATCTTATCATTGTTGGATGCTTCTATACCGTCTGGTTTACTCTGGTCGAACAATTCAAGTTGTCTATCAACCCAAACCGGTGTTTCTGAGTTAAGCCAGAGAGCTTCACCTGTATCTTTATGCTTGAAGTCAGGCAGCCTAGGGTTCTTCTTATTTCTCCTCTTGTCCCACCACTCGTCTGGGTTTGCAAAGAAGGCTTTCCACAAGTAAATCTCATCATCCTCAGATTCTTTGATATCATCTCCTTTTCTCTGGTCGAACAATTCAAGGTGTCTAGTAACCCAAGCCGGAGTATCTGTGCTAAGCCAAAGAGCTTCATCTGTATCTTTATGCTTGAAGTCCGGCAGCCTTGGGCTCTTCTTATTTCTCCTCTTGTCCCACCAATCATCTGGATTCGCAAAGAAGGCTTGCCACAAGTCAATATTACCATTCTTGGATTCTTCTTCTAAACCATCTGCTTCTCTCTGGTCGAAAATTTCAAGTTGTCTGGTAACCCAAGCCGGTATATCTGAGTCAAGCCAGAGAGCTTCACGTGTATCTTTGTGCGTGAAGTCAGGCTGCCTCGGGTTCTTCTTATTTCTCCTGTCGTCCCACCACTCATCTGGATTCGCAAAGAAGGCTTGCCACAAGTCAATCTTACCATTCTTGGATTCTTCTATACCATCTTCTCTCGCAACTTTAAGAGACACTAAAACACAGAAAGGTCATATTAGCGGGAGATTTTCTCATCTTTTCTTATTAAAATGTCTGAAACTCTTGAAAGACAACATTCAAAGCTACAGAACAAAACTTCTTCAAAAAATCCGAGCCTAAACCTGTTTCAATTGGACTCAGTTGGTACAAGGTTCTTTTTGATCAATGTGGAATTATTTAGCTTCATACAGTACAAATAGAGAGGAGAAGATGATGAGTACAAGATAAAATATTAACCTGCTTCTGGTTTTGGCTTTTGGGGTATCTGAGAATCTAAGACGTGACTTGGGGGAGCCATCACATAGTTCACCTCTGACACTTTAACCTGCAATAACCTGCCGTCAATACTGAGACTAAAGTTTTAACGAGCCTGGTAAATCTTAGCTACACAAGGAACTTGAAGTTGCTTATAACATTTATCTAAACGGAGCATTGGCTACACAAATAGTATACACCATTCATCAGGAGAAGCTGGTGGAAGCAAAGACTTGGACATTTACTAGTAGTATAGAGTTTGAGATAATGTTTATGGTCAAGAACAAACACAAACCTGGTAATCTAAACCTAAGCCGCTATTTTCATTGCCAGAGCTCTTGTCGTAAGAAACCAGGCGGCCTGAGACAAATATGAAATCATTTGGCTCCAATTGCCCAATGCACTTCCGTGCCATCACGTCCCACATGCTAAGAGGTATCCTGTCATTGAATTACAGAAATTTAACAAAGAGTGATTAAAAAAAAGGGTACTTTTAGGCATCTCAACTTTTCTGGATAAATAAGCTTCTCGACAACTAAATGTCAAGAACTCAAGTTGCAGCGGAAATAAGAATCGAATCTAAGCATGTTAGAGATATGCTAATTGCAATCAGAATCTCCAAATAAATCACACTTTATCAATCACAAGATTTAGAAACAAAACAGGATGCACAGATTGGAATCAAACATATAAACAATCGCATAATTAATCTCCATGGCTAACCAAACACAACGTGATGCCACCAAATTCATGAACCCAACTCATCGATTGAGCACATACTATGAACAAAACAATAGTCCAGCAGGAAACTTAAATTCGAACAAACCTGACCTAAAGCTCCGGTTTGGATTACGCGGGTCTTTCACTCTAAGCAAAAATGAAACACCGAACCTATCAGGCTCAGTATCGATGACTCGAATAGGTTGATCGACGAAACCTATTAGGCTCACGGAGTTGGAAAGATTGAATTTGAAACCGGTGGATAATGGTTTCCTGAACATACGGGCGTGGTGATAAACCGCACTTTCGCCGTCAGTGCCATTGGAGAAGAAACGAGATTTAGGAATTGAAGAAGCAAAGGATCCGGAGTAGCGATGTGAAAAAATTCGAGAAGCAGTGCTTCTGATCAGGCTTCCGAGTCTAAACGTGTTCATCTACTTGGAAAATACGACGAAGACGACACGGCGGTGCGAATTTAGGGTTAACTTGGCGGGCATTTTTCTGTTGTCTCGCCAATTTGTAAGTTCGATTTGATCGTCGGAGCCTGATAAGGTCAATGGGTTTCGGTTTTGGGTTTAGATACTCCTATATTGTTGGCCCATTATTGTTTTAGCCCACTAGATCTTGGATCTCGAATATATAACGAAACTTTTTCATAGTGGTTTAATTGGATTTATGTTCAAGGAAAAAATATCGAAAGAATTGAAATCAAAGATACTAAATAGGTTTAACCATGTCTTTGAGGTTGATAATAAGACATCTTTGGTGTTGTAAACGTTGTTGTCTTTGTAAATTAGCAAAGTTTTGAAGAAGAATCGGTTGATTTTAGAGTTCAGCTTGGTTTAGACCTCCTCGGTTTTTTGGAAGGATTTCAATCATCTCTTTGAAGCAGATTGATATTATCTGGATTCTTTTGAAAATTTTCATTTTCTTTGATATTGTATGAGTGCAGCATGGGCGTCGGCATGCAGCAGCTTGTTGTTATTCATCGGTTATGTTGACTTGTTCAACTATATTTTGTTGTTTTTATCTTTTAAGATATCTTCTATCTATTTCTGGATCCAGTTCAACTAAATTACCAACTCTTGTTTTTATAGTGGTGCACTTGAAACACAAAGAGAAAAGAAACAAAAATTAGTTTTTCTGGACTTTCGGTTTTTTTAGATTTTTCTATAATAATAAAACTGCAGAAAACTTAAATATTTTGAAAAAATAAGGTGTTTTATACTGGATTTTGATATGGGGATTTATAGGCAGCTTGAAATCCCCCTGCAATGATATCATAAAACTTGATGTGATGTGAGTTTTCACCCAATTATACCTAGCTGTAAGCACACAACAAATATATTAGTATCGTCAGGATTATCGATTCTTGAGGAATTGTAAGGTTATATTGCAAATCGTAAAGATTTCAATTAAGCTAAAACTATCACAAAAGATTGTTGTTGGTGAATGCAAGAAAGTAAATAGACAGTATTGAAAGTAATGAAAAACTTGTAGAAATCGGTTTTGTAAGTAATTGGAAAAAACGTTAGGTATTCAGGATAATCGTAGGAAGATGCAATAAATTCGATATGATGTATCTATAATTTTGATGTATAGAACACATAACATGAATGTATAATATTTTCACTATCGTGGCTCAAACCACTGTGTCTTAACAACATAAATAGACTTACCGTTTGGGTTATTACAAGAGGAAAAATGCATTAATTCGATCAGGTCATGATAAAGTTTTGTAAGCTCCACAACTCAAACTTTCACTGGTTACAGCGCTTAGGTCACCAAATACTACAGTTTGAGTTATTAAATGTAAAAAATATTTGTGGTCTAAAATGCTTATGTCAAACTTCTAAATACGGAATAAAGAAATCATGTAATAAAAACATGTAAAGATGAAGATCATATAGTAAAGAATTAAACAATGATAAACAAAATATATTTTAATGATTTTTTCAACCTAACAAAGAAATCTACTCAGATATGATGAAGATAACATTGTCAAACTTGTTTAACGGAAAGAGAAATACTGTGTCGTTTACAATTTGTAGAGTTAGAAATTTGAAATCGTTGTGGTTTTCCTGAACAAATTTTATTAGAACTTATTTTCCAATTGTTGGTGGTCATCAAAAAAAACTGTCTTGCCAATTGTATGTGTAGTTAGGGCCAAGAAGAATATAGGAATAATGTTTCTCACTTTCTCCAACTGTTTTGATGTTTATTATTTTAAATGTATTCCAGCAATTAGAATATGGTGCTGCACCTGCACCTCTTTGGCGGGACTTTTAGCAATCACCAGATATTAGGAGAATAACAGTGGAGTCCAATGGCATGGGCCGGGTTTAAATAGTTTATCAAACAAGAGAGTTTGGAAAAGCTAAGACAAGATGTCATGATCTTATCGTTTATTGTGTTTCTTTTGGTTGATTGTGTACGTTATCGTATTTGAAATTAATACCAAAAACACATGAAAACGTGGTATATGACATATTTTTTATGAAGTATTGTGAATTCTACCATTTTAAGAAAATGCATAATTGATAAGAAAATGCATGACAGATTATGACTTATGATCAATCATGTTACTATATAATATGTATATAGATATTATTTCTATGGCTTCAAACTAAAGATAAATAAAAATTTGCTCCTATTTAATCACTAATTTCTCTAAACCCCTTTTCAATCTTACGATCTCCAAATAATACAATGTCGTTTCCAACTTACTACACAAACATCTTACACAACTATCTTGTGATTTAAGCGTGGCCACAATCTTCTTTATCTTCGTCTTCTTTAACCAAACCTACATCAGTTCACAATCTTTCGATAATAACATATTCCCCATAAAATATCAAGAGAGGCTCCTAAAACCTAAGGAAACAACGACGAATTTGAGCCACTTGATGTTTGTGTTGGTTGGGAGCTCACGTGCGTGGAAGAGTCGAAGAACTTACATAGAATCATGGTGGAGATCAAACATGACTCGAGGAAATCTCTTTTTGGACGTGGAGCCGTTAGAAGAATTCCAGCCTTGGTCTCCCACCTTTCCGCCGTTTAAAATCAACGAAGACCTTAGAAAACTCAGAATCTACCCAAAGCTAGCAAACCCAGTTCACATTCGTATCTATAGATCTATTCTCGAGACTTATAGACTCAAACAAGACAATGGTGTGAGATGGTATGTCATTTAATATATATATAAAAGTTAAATCGTTTCATCAAATCGAGATTTATATCTATTTTTTAAGTAAAGTAATTGACTTTTGAATTTACTATAGAGACATACACAAATTCATGTTTATTAAAATAATAAAATTTCCGCTTTGGATTTGAAATGGGATTCGGAGGAGCAGGATATGCTCTAAGTTATCCTCTGGTGGAGGCTTTAGTGGCAAAACTAGATGAATGTGTTGCTAGGTATCATTTCATTTGGGCAGGAGATCAATTACAGAGTTTTTGTTTGGCTGATTTGGGCGCCGATTTTATCCACGAGAAAGGATTTCATCAGGTATGTCAACAATATTAATTTATAGTTTGTAAAAATTCAAGGATCTTCATATCCATAGAAGTTACGAAAAATCTTAATATGGTTTAGAAAGTGTATATGTGACTCAAATGCATGCGACAGGTGGATCTACACGGTGACTTGTCGGGTTTTCTCTCGTCCCACCCAACGGCTCCTCTTCTCAGCCTCCACCACTTCGAGACCGTACGTCTCGCCACTTTTTCCGGGCATGGACCGTCCTAGCTCAGTCCTTCATATCATGAAAGCGGCTAACGTGGACCAATCACGGATGCTACAACAGTCCATCTGCCACGCCAGAGCCAATAACTGGACCTTCTCGCTCTCGTGGGGATACTCTGCTCATATCTATGAGAAGATATTCCCACGCAGCCACTTGAAGCGTCCCATCGAGACATTCCGTCCTTGGCACCGAGGATGGCCTCCGGTTTACATGTTTAATACGAGACCGGTTTCTCGAGAACCATGTGAAGCTCCTCACTGGTTCTTCTTCGATTCAATTGAACAAGAGAATGAAAGAGTTGTTACTTCCTACACAAGGAAGTTTCCTAGAAATATGACTTCTTGTTCCTTCTCTGGTAATATTTCTGCGGATCCTCTCGCGTCGATCCGAGTCTTCTCTCCCAAAACTCCCAAAGAGGTTCGTTCATCTCATCTCACGGGCATTATACTTTTCAAATTTCCTCAACATATCTCATCTCAACTATATTACACATTTACATATGATGCAGAAAACAATGGCCTGTACTAGCTATAGGTTCGTTAACTTTTTACATCCGACAATTTTCCGAACTCTTACCCTTCCTTACCCATACAATTAGAGATGTTAATATGATTTTTATTATACATATTAATGGTTGGAGCTACTGATCGTAATGAAATTATATTACATAATTAGTTTTTTTCAAGTATCTTATTCAATGAAGTCTTCGGATTAAATTATTTGCATCTAGATAGGTTTAAGAGTAGTTCATTACTAGGATCTTGATTATTTGTGAACCTTAAATCATGGCGATATGTGTTTTTTTTGCATATACCATGGTTAGAATTTTAATAGATAGGCACAATAAAAAAAATAAAGTGAATATGTATTTTATTATATAGAATGTGATGCTATTTTCTTTAGAAACTATATATATAAGGAGGTATTATTAATACTATTTACCCGTTTTTTGAAAAATTTATGTCTATTTAAGAAAATTTAAATCATGACATATGCTTAAAAAATGTAGTTATTTTTTTGTACGAGGATCCTTTGATTGTTTTTTTACTAGGGTCACTTGCTTGAATCAACTGTTTTGCAATGATCGAATGCAAAAAAATATAAATGGGGGAAGAATAAAAATTATTAACAAAAGTATACAAAGAAAACGAGAAAGGAGAAAGACATATGGGCGTAGAGTGCTAACTATTGCTTCTTTGTTTTATTTTAATGTGTAAGCAAAGGCATAGTCATCATTGATACAAATTACACAAAATCATAATACCTCGAACAACAGTTAATTATTGATAACTTTTTCCACATGTACAGTTCATGTTTGGATTGTACCCACGGACCATAACTAATGTATGACTTTGTCGTTTTTCTTAACCAAATTAGTTTTTACTTACTTCATGAATTATCATATTTTAATACATACTTCCCCTAATTTCTCTTTCTAAATCAAGATATTGTTGTTGTCAAAAAAAAATCAAGATATTGTTCTAGTGTTTTATAAGTAAAGAAGAAACATTAATTAAAACTTTCCAGTAAATTACGTCTCTAATAAAGTTTTAGCTATACTTAAACGTTATACCGTCACATTGACTCGTGACCAAAAACTACTAGTCTACAACATATGGGGCAAAAATCGATAAATAGAAGTATCATGCAAAAGTTACCGATCAAAGTATAAATATTAAAACTAAAGGGTTGGTTTAATAGTGATATTAAAGAATTTTGTAGATCGATATTATGAATGACAAGAATGTCAGAAATTCTATGAAATATAGGAGTAATTTAGTATGGATTTGAACCACTGTTTTTGTTTTCCTGATTGTATTACACTTTAAGGGACGATCACAATATATGATAATGAGGAAAAAGCATAAACAATAAAGCCTTTGAGATAGATTGAATCAATGAAGGAATTACATAAATTGTTTATTGGTTAAAAAGTATATATATTATGTCAGTGGCTTTCAAAATGAACTCTAAAACTTTTCTCGTATGATATTTTTAACCTGTAATTTCTTTGTTCAACCCACCCACAACCTCCTTTCTCAACCTTCAAATATCCTTCATCACCTTTCTCCATGTTATAATCTCTGTATAATGCAATGTTGTCTCCAAATTACCACAGTTCTAAGTATTTTGAGATATAAAATTTCGTCTTGGATCCGTATAATATCCTTTTCAAAACCAAATTCATGTTTTGGTCTTCCAAATAATAGATTTATTATTTTTCTCAGAAAATGAGAAATAAATAATAAATATTTTTTCTTTTTCATTCCGTAATGCTTAGTTCTAATGTACTCCTTGTCTAGATCTTTCCTATTAAAACAAACCATTTTTTATAGTTGAGCAGTGTTAGAACAGCACATATGCTCAAGTTCTCGACAATGTGACCTTTGTGCAAAAGGTCTTCAACTTGACGGCACAACTCCTCGTGCTCACGAGGGCTCATGTGATAATATGGTCGGTTAGAGAGCATAGCACCCAGTGTAAGGTTAATGTTGTGTTGAATATCGTGTAAGGGGAGAAGTCCAGTCGGAAGCTTTCCAGATGCAGTTCAGACGAAAATGTAAAATAAAAACACAGCACCTTCGACGGTTTAGCCTTAAGTGATGGAGGGATCGCAAGTGAAGATGTATCTGGTGAAGGGTGAGTTGGTACGTAAGGCAGATTCACGAGAGGAAATCAACATAATTTGATAAGTTACTCAAATGGAAACCATCAAGAAAAACTCAATGATCATATTCCCTAGAAGCAAATGACTTACATTTTTTGGCGCAACATCACAGTAGGTATGAGCTCCATAATACAGACCAATCGAGAATGAAATAAGAGCCCTCTGAGTGATATGAACACTGACACTCTCATTCAGCCACCCCAAAGTATAAGAAGCGGGATGATCTTCACGTGGTATTCCTTATCTGTTGAACCTAAATCAACGATAACATAACAGCAACTGTTCAAGTCAATGATGAAGCTGCAGATATGTCCTTTGATAGTACTCATCAAGCAAAACATGTTAGAACAAAGCCATTGCTCATCATGTCGTCGTGGTGAGACACAAGAACGCTAAACCACTAACAAGTGTCATGTTTCACCATGTGTGTGGTGTAAAACAACTTTCTCTGGATCCTTATCCTTCCCATGTGAATCATACACATAAGCAATGTCACCAATGGGCTCATTAATGAAAAGCCAGTGAAGAGTTGTTTATCGATGACCATGCTCACCAAAAGCAAAACATCAGAGTGCGTTTTGACGAGTGGACCAATGCAGTGTTTGCTCCTCTATAGTAGATGCAGATTTAATGTGTGAAACTAAGCCATTCTCGGTCTTTTTATTGAAACGTTGCCAACATTATGTTTCTGTATTCTTTTTCGCGATGCTTCGGCGTTACAATTGGATAATTGAAGCTGCTATTCAAATGTAGAGGCACATCACGCCTATGAGCTTTATCATTATTGACGGATCAAACTGTGCCAGTGTGGTTTGCAGTTACCACAATGCTACTTTAGTTGTTTCAGCTTCTACTTCAGTCAACTCTTACAAGTGTTACAATGAAATTGTAACAATTGAAAGAAATCAGATTAAATTGAGTAATGACTGTGATGAGGGTCTGAGGAAAAAGGCTAGAGCTATGAGAAACAAATTTGATAAGTATTGGAAAGACACCAAGAAAATTTATAGGCTGTTGATCATAGCTAGTATTGGAAGGACACCAAGGAACAAATTGAAGTTTGTGGATCTTTGTTTTGAGATGGTTTATGGTACAAATAGTGTTGAAGCTAAAGAATGTTATGAATCAGTCATTTCTGCTATGAATAATCTATTTGAAGAGTATAATACTGATCTCAACACAATGGTGAATGCTACATCTTCTCAGTCTGCAGGGACATATTCTCAGTCCGAAGGGACAACACAAGAGTCACAAGATCCTATTACAGATGAGTTGGATTTAGAGATTGAGCCGGGATATGAAAGAATGGATGTCTTGTACAAAGAGATGGCAAACAAAATCGGATTTCAAGAAGCAAGCAATGAGCTGCAGCTATATCTGAAGGAGAAAGAAGAAAATTCAAGACTACATAGTATGATGTGTTTGGATCCGAAATTACTAAGGATGTCTTAGTAATGCATCTTTCTTCAGTTGCCTCCGAGTCTACATTTAGCACTAACAGTCCTGTTGGCAACCCATTTAGGAGTTGCTTGACTCATTACATGATTTAAGTGTTAATGTGCACAGAACAATTGATGAAATGTTAAATCCACTTAAATGAAAAAGGATTGTTACCAAAGAACAACTCCTTGCTGAGCTTGAATTGCATGATAAACTTCAAAAAGGTGAAATTTTTATAAAATTTTGAAGTTTGTTTTAATTTTGCTTCTTAATTTTATTTTTAATAATATCTCCATTCAATTTTTATTACAGTTTGATTGTGCTGCATTCTTTCAAAACTGATCTCCTAATCGGATATAAGGTATCATTCTTTATTATCTTATTAATGTTGCTTACTTGAATATTAGAATGTTAATCGGATATATCTCTCTAAGTGTTGCTTCCTTACTTGAACTTGAGTCTTCTATTTTGCAGGACGGCTCGAGCGGGATTGTGGACGACTTGACACTTGAGAGACTACGAGATTTGGTATTTGAAACTTATTTTGGTTATTTTTTTTTTGTGTTTGGAATTTGAATTGCCGACTGAGAGTATGTTTTGGTATTTTGGTTGGAAGTTTGAACTGATGTAGTGTTCATCAGTCATGTAATCTTTTTTTTTTTTTTTGGAACTCATTTAAAATTGATTTTGTGTTCGTCAGTCTTCTTGTCTAAATCCAGAACTGATTTAGTGTTCCTATTCTCTTATTTCACCTTTTCATTATTTTAAGTTTTGAGTTTTTTTTTATATTAAAAATTAATGTTTTGTTTAATTATAGAGTTAGGTTTTTGGGTAGAAATCAAACCGGAACACAAACCAAAAATATCTCGGATCTTATATGAATAAAATCAAATGAAAATGCCAGATTTAATACAAGTACCCAAAAAAGATGTGTAGAAAAAAGCTATTTTATTTGGTTGCATGCCCTTGTTTTTATGTCATTATATATATATATATATATATTTTTAATAAGTGTATTTACTTTATACTATTTTTTAAAGTATATATATATTCTCATTTTTATGGACAACTCAGAGTTTAAAAAAATTATAAATAATAATAAAAAACGGAAATAGAGAATAGAAATCAAATGAAAATGCCAGATTTAATACAAGTACCCAAAAAAGATGTGTAGAAAAAAACTATTTTATTTGGTTGTATGCCCTTGTTTTTATGTCATTATATATATATATATATATATATATATATATATATATATATATTTTTAATAAGTGTATTTACTTTATACTATTTTTTAAAGTATATATATATTCTCATTTTTATGGACAACTCAGAGTTTAAAAGAATTATAAATAATAATAAAAAACGGAAATAGAGAATAGAAATCAAATGAAAATGCCAGATTTAATACAAGTACCCAAAAAAGATGTGTAGAAAAAAGCTATTTTATTTGGTTGTATGCCCTTGTTTTTATGTCATTATATATATATATATATATTTTAATAAGTCTATTTACTTTATACTGTTTTTTTAAAAAAATTACTTATACTGTTTTTTTTTAGAAAAGAATTGTGTTATTATTTTTATAGGTTACATGACAAAATGCAAATATAGAGCGTTAAATGTGAAACACAAGTCGGAATCATGTGATACAATAGTGGTCATCTCTGAAATTCATGATATATTTCTGGGATTCAAAACCAATATCTCACAAAATCAAGAGAATATTAAAAACTACTAAGCTATCTAAGTTAACAAAAAAAACGTGAAACGCAATTGTGAAAACTATCGTGGTCTAGTGTTAAATGACATTTGTCCTTTTCCATCCAGTTTTGAATCTTGCCAATAGCACAGTCTTAATCACCACCTCAAACAATTGGGATTATTGGTGTAATAACCAATAGGATTAGCGTTTTAAAAAAATGCGAAACGCAATTTTAACCATCGAAGCGTTGTGACTAGAGAGGATAAAATAGAAAGAAAGATGCAAAGAAAAAGAAAAGAGACAAAAGACACGGGAGAGAGAGAGCTAAAAGGATTCGTTCTTTCTCTCTCACACTCATCTTCTTCTTCTGATTCTTTAAACTCTCCATTTTAAGAAGAAAGAAATAAAACAAAAATCTTCAAAGTTTCAGTCTCAGGTGGTTCACACAATTAATGCTGAATCTCATTTCTTTGCGCCGCTGCGCGTAATGGTCAATCTATATCCGAATTTCGTAAGTTTTACATTCCCCACAAACTCTTCTCTGTTGAATTTGGTGTATCTAATTTGTTCTCGCGAATACATTATCCGGTTTATGTGAAGATTCCGCTTTGAATTTCTCGAATTCTTAGTGCTTTCTCGTTGTCCGAATAGTTGTAAGATCTTAGTCTTCTTTACTTTCCTTAAAGCTATGTTTTTTCGACAGATCTGGAACACGAAACCCTAGAACAGACCATAAATGTGTTTCTTAATTGACGGTGGAAAATGGGTCAGTTTTGATTTGCAATAAGTTTTGCAAATCCTTCCTTTTTGCGTAAAAAAGTTTCACTAATTAATGCTACACTTTTCAAGATTTACCAGTTTTGGTTGAATGAAGTAGATTTTTTTAGATCTTAGACACGTTACATCAATTGAATTGCTCGGGCATAGATAGAAAGTGTTTGTATAAAGATTGACATTTGTTGGGACTAAATCCAATTTGAGGAGATGCTGTTTAAGTTTGGTTACATAATATTCAACTGTTCATCTTAATTGTACTCATTTGCTTTTTTTTCGTCAGACTCAAATTTAGTTGGAATGAGTTGTTGAAGCTTTGACTTGTCTCCTAAGCTCTTTACTAATCTATCTGTATCATTTTCTCCTGTCTATTCTCCTTTATTTAATACAAACCACCTACATCTTTTGTCTTCATGATTGCTCCTGACATGATAGCAACTCTTTTGGAACAAGACTTCATATATTATAAACACTAAACCTGTCCACATGCACTTTTCTTTTGATTTCTGTGTATTTGGAAAGTAACATAGAGAGTTTGATCTTCAAGTGTTTAGCAATATTTTCTAGGCTACCAAATCCTTTTAGTATCACAAAAACAGATACTCAGATGACTCAGTCTTTTTAATATTAAGATGAAATAAAGGTGACCAGTCTTGTTAATTTGAAGATGCATGCTCTATTATATTTATACTCAAGTCTTATATAACTGATTGGGGCCGGCCAAAAGGGATCGGTGTTGACTTTTAAATGAGCTGTTGTGTTTCAGCCAACTAGCAAAAATTAGAAAAACAATTTGTTTTTTTTTCTTTTCAATTTCAGTCTCTTAAGTTTTTTGAAACATAATGTGGCACATAGCTCTTTGCTTGTGCACCTTTCAGAATGTCATTGATTGATGCTTACATACAGGATAACCTCTACTGAGGCATCCAATGTTGAAGGGAGAGGCAGAGCCTGAGCAGAAGAAAGGTAAAAATTTCATTTGAAGTTTGTGTGAATAATGTGAACATCTTGGATGAAAATGTTTTTCTACTTCTGTTCTGTGCCCCCTTTCTGTCTTAATGTGAGGCAGTTCTTCGTAGCGAGTCTAATGTCTGAACATGAATCTCTGAATGAGCAGGTTGGTCAGAGTCGTTGCTAGAGTTTCGGTCAGGATTAGGGGAAAAGATGAAATCTGAGTCAAAGAAACGTTGGAAATCTCTTGCACCTCTTCATCTGAAAAGCAAATCAGTTGCGCGGTTTTGCTTCTTTTCGAAACTCAAGTCAAACAACTATGGTCCAGGCCGTGCACCAGTCTATCTCAATGTTTATGATTTGACTCCTATTAACGGATATATCTATTGGGCAGGCCTCGGTATATTTCACTCTGGTGTAGAAGGTAAGCTTGAGGGACTTGTGTTTTATTCGTGATATGGTCTTATAGTTACTGCTAGATAACTCTGAACGTTTCTCGTTGGATGCACAGTTCATGGAGTAGAATACGCTTTTGGTGCACATGATTATGCAACCAGTGGTGTTTTTGAGGTTGAACCAAGGCAATGCCCAGGCTTCAAATTCAAGAAGTCGATATTCATTGGAACCACAAACTTCAACCCGGCACAAGTGAGAGAGTTTATGGAGGACATGGCTTGCAGTTACTATGGGAATATGTATCACTTGATTGTTAAGAACTGCAACCATTTCTGCCAGGACGTTTGCTACAAGCTTACCGGCAAAAAGATCCCAAAATGGGTGAATCGGCTTGCGGAAATAGGTAAACGAGGTTCGCTGCATTTGCAAATCGTTGAAGAATTCTGTCAGATGATTGATTTGTCTGAACACAAACTTTGCTTTTCTTGCAGGTTCTGTCTGTAGCTGCATACTTCCTGAGTCACTCAAGATTACAGCGGTTTGCCATGATCCAGACGGGCAAATACCCGAGGAGGAAAACGAAAACAGAAGTCTTAGAAGCTCATTCAACTGTTTGTCTTCCATCTCCATGAGACAAAAACAGCTTTCAACATCATCGTTATTCCTACAATCACCTCTCAGAGGCTGCTTACCTCCATGGCAACTAAAACGATCAAAATCTAACAGCAGTTCCTTGAAAGAAAGGTAGACGATATTTGTGGTTTCTCATTCGTTCTCTTTGCACCACGCTTTATCTTTTCTGTCTTTGTAAGGAAGTTCGAAAACAGGTTTCTTCTTTTTTCTTTTTCTTTTTTGTTAACAGGCTTTAACAAGCCGTTCTTTGTGTTTTTATTGCTTCCAAAAATTTGGATTCATTTCATATTTTCTGATTAAATCATGTATTGCCTCAAACTCTGTTTATATCTAAATTAACTGTCTTATTAGTTGAAACTTGAAACCCCATTTCTGTTTACTGTTCAAAGCTTTCTGTATAAACATTGAATTTGAGAGGAACACTGAATCAAAACATCAGTGTTGTAATAAGCAGACAAGAAAAAAAATGAAACCTTTATTTAGTATATAGATGATGATCATTAACAAGAAACCCAGTTCTTGTGTGCTTTCTCTGGATGCTTAGACAATATATTCATGATTATGTTGGACCAATTTTTATAAGCTAAATAGGCTGAGTAAAAGTTTGGATAAGTGTGAAAATAAATTAGATTTTTTGGCCTCTTAAGAAAACTTTATTAATGTTGGTTAAAGATTAAAAATCTCATATTGGAAATAAGAGAGAAAAATCTCCAAATATACATATAGCATTCTCACAAAAATGTTCAATAGTTTCTCAAACATTATGGAGGAAGAGTTAGGGGGCCATAATGCAAAACCAACACACACGTGCTACCGCCGTGTTGGGCTTGGCTTTGGGTCTTCGGTCTTGGTTGGCCCACAAAAAAAAATATTATTTATGAAAAGTCAATAGCATTTAAATATGTAGTGGAGTCCTTCCATATTTAGGTTTATAATAACGTCTCCGATAGAACAACTGTAATAAACCAAACCAGTGGTTATCAGGGTAAATATTTGTTCGCCCTAATTTTGTAATCGCTCATAATCATCGGCTTCTTCTTCCACCGGGATTGAGTTCAGGTACCGAAGCTAAATTCATCTAATTTCGTTAGGGTCCAATTGTTTAAATCTTTTTTATTTGAGATCGAACATTAAAAAAACTAAATTTCAGGTTTGATTATGGAGATTGAAACTCACGACTCAGTACCTTGGAAGAATCTGGTTAAAGTCGCCTTCAATCTTGGAACAGAGAGCTACACCATTGATGGAAACAAAGGTGATACTGTGTTGGACCAATTAGTTTCGATGAAAGAGGAAAGTATGAGGATACTGAAGGAGTTTATCACAAGGCATAATGTTCCAGATGATATCCCCGACGAAAGCTTATCTGATGATGAAGGTGAGGAGGATGCTGTAAAATGTTCTGTGAAGCCCAAGAAGACAAAGATTTGATTGACTTCCTTTTTACAATCTTGTTTCACTTATCACTTGCTCTAATTTATATGGATGTTGCGTATGTTAGCTTGTTATGTGATTCTTGAACCTTGGTCAAATTTGATTTTTGGGGGAACAGTTTTGTTTATCTGATAAAAATATGTTGATTTAGGGTTAGATATGTTCTTTATTTTTTTGCATTAATCCTTTTTTGCTTATGCTAGATGGTATATAAAAATGGTTTTACTGAATTTTTGACTGGAGGTTGGTGATTGCATTTCTTGTGAACAGCAAATCCATTGAAGAGCTCTCACAACTTCAGTGAACCATAGTCATTAGATACATGACTGATAACTCATGGTTATCTATATTGGTTAGTGTTTTTGTGTTCATGTGTGTTTGATTGATTCAGAAATTCGCATAATTCTTTTCACAATGTTGCATTTGCCAGCTCAGTAACTCTGAGTGGCTAGAGTTTCAAGAGATGGTTTTGTGAGAACAATTCTCATTACAAAACATAATGTTCCAGATGATGTCCTCGACGAAAGCTTATGTGATGAAGAAGGTGAGGACTGAGGAGGATGCTTCTCATGTAAAATGTCCTGTCAAGCCAAAAAAGACAAAGATATACTGACTTCTTGTTATGTGATCTTCAAACTTTGTCAAATTTTCATTTTGTGGAATAGTTTCGTTTGTATAAGCTTCTTCTGTAGAATATGAGAACTTAGATTTAGATGTTCAAACTTTTTTGCATTAATCCCTTAGCATATGCTAGCTGGAATATATCAATGGTGTTACTGAATTGTTACTGGAGGTTGGTGATTGCATTTCTTGCCAAAGAGCAAAGCCATTGGATGCTGTAGTTTCTGCTCTTCTTACCAACATCATTGTGAGAACACAACAAGAGGAAAATGCTCGATAGACTTAACAGAACCACGGCATTAGGAGGAGCATTAGACAAGAACCATACATGAAATGATTAGCCTGCGAGTCCTGTGTAAAGATATTGGTTAGTATTTATGTTCATGTCTGTTTGATTGATTCAAGAACTTGTAAAGTTTCTTAGTAAAGTTGCATTTAACAGCTCGGTAACTCTAATTTGCTAGAGTAAACTTTTGAGACAAGTTCTCATGTTTCTGTTTGTCAGTGAAATATAAAAGTTTTCATGACCTGAAGAATCTTATCAATTACACGATGGAAGACAATGATTCGGATAACAGCAGATGGTTGAGACGACAAGATCGCGGTTCCTCCTGTGTACTACAATGATCTTTAAAGCTGATCCGAGAAATTGACTCACCAAAGATTTTTTTGATATGTTCACTCACTATTTTGTTGATATGTTGACACTTGCTACCAATTTAGATTAAGTATCTTCTCAGGTAGCATATGCTCAATACCAAAGTTCTGCGGAACAAAACATTTTCTATACAGAATTCAATGTCTGTGATAAATAGTAACCTCACTGGTTGAAATGAAAATCTCACAGATAAACAAATTTTGGATGATGATCTCAACATAATCCTTTTACAATCTTAAACACCACCATTGTCTTCAACTCAAAAAAGTATTGCAATCTCTGGACACGCCAAGAAAAGAATGACCAAAACATCTTAAACAAGCACTCCAGCTTCTCACTCTAGCTTCTCGAGTTCTGACATTCTTTCGATGATCGCCTGCAAGTTAAAAGTTGTCTCCCACCATTAAAATTTTGGCGCTTGAGAGATACATTTTAGTGAAAAGAGAAGAGAGTCAAGAGACTGAAAAAAAGAAAATCAGACCCTTTTGCTTGTTTCTTGGAGTTCTCCAGCAAGAATGAATTCATCAAGTATCAAGTACACCTGTTATTTGAAGTTATAGGGAATTAGTTGACACAGATCAAATCTAGAAACACAGTAGCATCTACATAGATAACAAATGGGGAATTATATTCAATGCTTGCATACAGATATTTATCGAACAGGTCACGATAGTCAGGTTAGAATTAAGACAAATACAACGAGAAGAGAAGGAAACAAGGTTTTGTTTCTCAACAAACACAAGCTAACATACCCTTAGAGAAGCCTCTAGATGAGAATTTTCAGAAAGCACTTGAAAACATCAGGGAGTATTTATTAAGTCACTTAAAAAACTTGTACGCAGCAAAAAGAGAAAGCAAGATCCCAGTGGTTGTACAGGATCATAACTTAAACTTAGAGGTTAAAGAATACGAAGCAGAAGTTTGATAAACAAGATACACAAAGGATAAGAGCAACAAAGAGGATTGTTACCTTGTGGAAATTAAACACCAAATCAAGCTCACAGACATTGCTGAAGAAATGATCCAATATCTCCACAAACAAATGGATGCACTCAAGGTAAGCCAACTCATTGTCGGTTATATCCACACACACAGAGAAAAACAATCCCGCATAACGCCTGTATATCACCTTGTGTGTTCTAAACTGAAAGAATGTTTGCAGAAGAGATTCATTTATACATGACAGATTCACTAATGATATAATTATAGGTTCTTAAATCACATTTGCATATCGAGTTCTATACAAAGATCATCTTGATACCGATCATGACATTGAACAACAAATAAAGCTAGAAACTCAGCTTCAATGGTTGGATTCTTATCTACATCTCCAATTATCTATCTTAAACAACCATATGCTCTTGAAATCGATCGAAATAGCCTATATTTGCCACTATGAAGAGCCCTGATCGAGAATGAGGGAAAACGAATATTGAAATGAAATCACAAACCTCAACGAAGTTGGTGAACTTTGCGTCGCGGTTCACCACTAACCTATGAACCTGGGGGGAAACAAAGATAAGAAATCAGAAAAAAAACGAGCGTAGGAGGAAGAAAATAAGAAGATAAGAGGATGAATTATATACCTCGTATTCGACTTTGTGTTTCTCGGATTCTTCGAGAGGAACATAGTACTTGGCAAGACGAGTCTTCCCTTGTCTGTTCTGCAATAATATGAATCGGATCTAGGAAACAGAGAAGAGAAATCAAAATTAAGCGTCAGGCATCAACAAAAAAAAAAAAAAAAAAAAAAAGGAGACAAAAGCTGTACCATTTTCTCTGGAAACTAATGGAGATTTCAAGATCGATCAGAGGAGAAGAAACCCTTTCTTACTCAATTTGTTCGATTCCGTTTGGTTTTGCTTCTTTCAGATCTCACTTTCAATTTTCACGCTGCCCTAAAAGGACCTTCCAATCAGCTTCCCAAGCACAATCGTCCCGACAAATTTTCTATAGATTTTTTTTTTTGGAAAATGATTGACTTAATTATTTTTATTGTGTTCCAGATTGGATTTGATCATATGATTAATGTCTACATAATAATTCCAGAAATGTATAAAATATCTATAAAAATTATGAATAGTCAAAAATATTGAAATTATGTCACAGTCACTTCTAAAATTTGTGAAATATAACTAATCCTATCTCACAATTTTTTAAAAAATATTAAAGTTATTAAGTAAAATCGACAGAAAAAAAAATTATAAATAGTCAAAAATAAAATAAACAAAAAACAGTCAAATTGAAACAAATATTTGTTCAGATAATTTATTTTTTATATAGGAAGAAACAGATGTGTTTCTGTCAATAATCCGTGATCTGACCAACACAAAGCTTATGATATAGGTGAGAGTATGTATTATTTAATTTTAACCAACTAATGTTATAGACGCTCGAGTTGTACCGATTGATTGAATTAATCCGATCGTGATTCAGTTTTTGTTTGATCACATGATTGATGTTTATAAAAATATATTAAACACCAATAAAATTTTATCAACATGGTTAAAAATAAGATAAAACAAACGAAAAAAGAAATTGTTTCTATCAGTAGATTAATTTTCTTATATAAATATTCTATATTTGTTGGCAAGAAGCATATTCGGTCAATATTCCGTGCTCTGACCAATACAAGCTTGCAAAACTAATCAAGATTGCTTCTAAATTTGGGTTTGAATAAAATCTAAACTGTAACGACTAAATAAACACTTGATTCCGTTTGAAATACAAATAAAACCTAATACAAAATTAACTAGTTGGTTTAGATTAAAGTCAACGATAAGGCTCATCATCTCTATATATTACACATCTTATGGTTCCCCTATATGAAATGTGAAGATAATTTCATTAGGATTAAGAAAATTTTAATTTTCTTTTTGATACTATCTATGAGTCCTGTGGCAATTTTGTTTATAGTGTTTGGGGCATTTCTTTTGCTTTTGTTCATCTTATGGCTCACTCACTTTCTCTACCACAAAGCTAAGAAGGATGGCAAAGAAAGCATCGCCTGTCTCGGCAGTGGTTATGGCGGCGAATTCGGTGGTTGAAACTTCGGCGATGTGCTATTTTCAAAAAAAAAAAAAAAAAAATTGTTGGCATGTATATATTCCCATCCAATTTCTTTGTTTAATGTTGCTTGTTTTCCAAAATTAAAATTGTTCTAAGGTACTTATGCAAATCTGTGTATGTGTATTGAACTATGTAAGAAGTTTTTGTTATTTTTCTACTAAAACTACTACAAGAAAACACATCCTTAATTACGGTGATATTTATTGTTAAATTGTTAATCATGATTTACAATTAATTTAAAACTAATATTAAAATCATCATTAACTATACTCATAAACATGAAACATAAATACTTATTATTCTAAGTTTACGACAACTTAAATCTTTTTACACGAACACCAAAAGTCATAGTTTTGTATAAGTTGATCAATTTCAAAGAAAGAAAAACTAAAATAAACAATGAAAGGTTATATTATTGCTCTTATAGTATGCGGTTGTGTCGCTATACTCGCGGTTGTTCTTCTGTTATGTTGTCTTCAAAACCGCAAAAAGAAAAAAACGTGGTCTCCTTCACCGCCTCCGCCGCTAAGAAATGTTGAAAAAGGTAGAAGCAGAGTCGCAAGAGATGGAGGGCTTGTTGTTTTGACAGGGACTGCTGTCACCACAGCCGTTGTAGCTCCGGCTGTAACAACCGGGATCTCTGATGACATTAGTGGTGGCGCCAGAGACGATGAAGGTGGAGGAGACTGTGATGGTGGTGGAGATGGCGGAGGAGGATGTGGAGGTTGCGGTGGTTGCGGCGGTTGTGGCGGTTGTGGCGGGTGTGGAGGTTAAATGTTTTATATAATTATTATTTATGTAATAGTGAATTTATATGTGCGTCTGATATATTAATATGACCGATAATAAATTGCGCGTGTAAGTTTTAACTTGTGAATGGAAGGTTTTAAAGTGTGATCTCTTTAATGAGAACAAAAATTCTAATCATAATTATTGGATCATAATGAGGTGAATATATATCACCATTATGTAAATCTGAATTTTCTGGTTTTTAATTTTTTTTTGTAGTATAATTACTAAAAGTTTTGTAAACTAAATTTTCAAACACAACTTTAATTACTCAAAGAAATTAATTACGTAAATGGAATGGCTTTTTTTTTAGTTAATATAATTTATTGGCTTTTAATATCCTTTTTAACATTGTCAAGTATTGGATTCGAACAACAAACATCTGTTATGAATTTCAGAAGTGATTATAATCGTTGAATACCTCATTTATCAGATTTTAAAATAAACATAAAACATGATACCACTCCAATTAGCCAAATTAAATTAAAAAAAAAATTGAAGAATGTTTTAGGTCTCTCATCATGACTTTGCTATGTAGAGAGGGGTAAAATATATTGGTTGAGTTCAAGTAACAAGAATAAAAGCTGATAGTGAGCTAAAATTGGTTTAGATGGTTTAACAAAACCAAGTGAGAATTTAACTGCCCCTCTCACTAGTGATTTTTATGTATGAGAAGTAGAAATTATATAAATAAAACTATTATCTCACAATTAATGTTACTTGATTTCATAATAATTAAATTTGGAACAAAATTCTTCAAGTATTTATCCAAAATCGCATAAATAAGATGGATTCCCTTCACTGGCTCGCTAAACCTTCCAAACAGTGATATTTATCATTTAAAAAGAGAGGAATGTTTGTTATTATTGTACCTTTTAATATGTATGTTATAGTTAATAATCTAATTTATTGTTTCCAAACAGAAGAAATTTCCAATTCATTTTGTTATATGTTCCGTTTTCCAAACACTTTCTTGTTTTCATAAAACTATTATGCAACATATACGACAACTTTACTTATTATACGAAGCTGTTCATCTCTAGTTTTTCTGGAAAATGATATCTTTTTATTCAAGTATATAGTGTCCATTACAAAAAATTTATATATGAAAAGGAGAAAACACAAAATCTGGAGAAACGTTTGGAAAAAAAAAAGTAGAGAAAAATATAATCATAATATTATATAATCACAAATAGTAAGTACTGTACTGTATGAGCATAAAGATCTACTTTTGTGTAAGCGAAAAACTAACAGCAAGTTGTAGTAACTTATAAAATTTTGTGGAAAAGAAAAAGTAATCAAGAAAAAAATGTCTTGGCCGATTTTTGTTTGAAAACTCCTTTGCAATTTCGTGTATCTTTAGGAAACTAAATAAGAGTATGGCATAAACTTCTTTATAAAAAGGACACTATTATAGCAATTTCTTTTTATCAGTTCAGCTTCAAGATAAAAGAAAATAATGGATACTTTTGTAATTGTTATTATTATACTATGTACCGGTATTGTTTTGTCGTCTATTGTCTTATGTTGTGTCCTCACCCACAGGAAGCAAACGCCTTTAATGTCTCAGTCGCGAGATTTGGAAATGGGTAAAACGGGATCAAAAGATGGAGGACTTGTTGTTTTGACAAGGAATGTTTCCACTACAGCTGGGATGACGGAGATGGAGGAGAAGACGGTGGTGGCGGTGGAGGTTGTGGCGGCTGTGGAGGTTAAGTGGGTAGAGTTGTTCTTGTGGATGTTTTATTGTCATGATTTAATTTTTTATTGGTGTGATAACTATTTATCAATGCATAATGCATGAACGGAATGTATGATCTTAATGCTTCTGAGGATACATATACAAATTCAATAGAACAAGATATACTATTTTTTATTTGATTTTGATTTTTTTTATATAACCATGCGTAGAGCAAATCCATTAGAATTAAAAAAAGAAAATGCTAAACCAATGCATTTTCAAATTGAGTTCTTAGATACATTTCTTAATATTTTATTAACTTTATAATATACCAATAATACTATCAAATGGTATTAACATCTAACTTATAGACAAAAAATGTAAGAATTTGATATTTTAAATGTTTTTCGGAAGACTTTTTTGAATATAAAGAAAGTTTTTTTGAACTGATTTTTTGAATATAAAGAAAGTTTTTCTGAGCTGATTTTTTGAAAAAAAAAAAATTCGTGAAATTTTTTTTGCAAAAATTGAAAAAGAAATTTGAAAATAGAATTTGAAAAAATAGTTATTTTAAATTTTATTTTAAATAAAAATAGTTATTCATTTTATTTTAGTTCATTAAGGATAATTTAGTCTTTTTCTTGTTTAATGAAAATTATTTTTGTAATTTTTTATTATGGGTTATTTATGTCACAAAACATTTTCTGGGTATATTCAAGAGAATTACCAAAAAAAACATTGGTGGATGATTTTAAGTCAAAAACCGGCTTTCGGTGGTTCACCTGTTGGAGCCGGTTTACAAAATTTTACCGGCTTTTATATGGGTTAATGGTTTTTTTTCAGTACTAGTTTTCTGCGATGAATCAAACCGGAGAGTTCTCCGATTCGTAATAGACCTGTACACAAACAATGTACACAAATAAAACAAAGTCTTTTTATATAATATAATATAATGTACACAAACAAATCGTTCCGAGTCTATACTCACGAAGGTATAATAATATAATGTACACAAACAAATCGTTTCACGAAGTAGAGGTTAAAGTATTAAATGGAGTTAGTGGCGGCCAAAAGAGCAGCACCAAGGCCAGAGACGTCTTTGATATGTTTGATTACAACGTGACTTGCAAGCTTATGGTCAAGAAGCTCATTTAGTGCATCTTGTATATACCGTCGATACTGCGGGTACTTCTCGTAGAGTGCACCGTCTATAGCCACAACGGTTGTTATACCTAAAGACATTCTTTGGGTCTCGCTCTCAATCTTCTCCAGAATTGCCACTATTCCAGCTCCTGCTAGACGTCCTCCACGTTTCACTACTGCGTCACACACGCCCACCACTATTATCCTCGCCTGCAGATTCGCCTCTATCTGTTTCCAATATCTCAATCCGGTCAATAACAATCTCTACATGTGATTCTTTTACTTGTATACATTAACAACTTACCTCAAAAATGTCTTTTAGGATTGATCCAACCCTCTGAAGATCATCTGTGTTGTCGTCCTGAATTTCGCATAGATCCTGGCTCCTATTACGAAATTAATAAAAATTGTCAGTTAAAACTTTAACAAATATATAACATTTTCATAGCTACCTAAAATCCACGGCCAGTTTAAGATATAAACAATTTTGGAGTACTGAATCAAGGGATGAGCATGTAAAAGATACCAAAGCTAAACCGGAATGTTTTATATAAAAATGTATAGTGTTTATGTGCTTTTCCAGATTTAAAACCCAACAAACCATATCTGAAACCAAAATCGCAACGAAACCAAAACCGATTCTAGTGTAATTGATTCAAACCTAACCGAAAGAAATGCAAACATAAATTGCATCAAACATTTTGGTTTCACTTTCTATTTTATGAAAACGAAAAACCAAGAATGAACTGAACTGCCCATCCCTAACTAAATACAATCAAATCTGGACTTAGAGAAAGATAGTGAGAGACAAGGAAGTACCTAAGAGCAAAACGAGTGGATAGTTTGACAAGATCGAATTGTTTGAACAAGTCACTAGTATTACACATTTGGAGCAAAACTCTTCTTACAATTTCACCAAGGTACATCCCTGAGATCATCTTCTCATATAACTTCATCCACACACAAACAATGAACAACAGTAAGAACTGGTGACAAACAAAACAGAAAAACATAATGTTGTTAGAGAAAGGATAAGATTGTCCTACATGTTCACCACGATTCAAGCTTTCCTTATCCACCTCTTGGTCAAAAATGGTTTGTCGAATCTTAGAAAACCCTCCCCACTCTGTGTTTATGATCTGGTTCCAAACCAAAACAGTTTAAGCATGGGAACGAAACAACGAAGAACCTATGAATATATAAAAATCAATATCAATGATACCGTTGTTCCAGAAGAAGATCCGTTTTGTAGTTTAGGAATTGCATTCTTCTGCTCAACATAACAAGCATTGGTCCCAGTGCCAAGAATTACACCGACCATCACATTCTCGTCCCAATACCTTGCACCAGCTAATGTTCCCACTCCATCATTTACCTTTAAACACACAAACATCAATAATCTTACAGTCTGCACAAGAAAAGAGTTTCTATTTTAAAGAGCAAAAAAGAGACATACGAGAGCAGAAACTCGCATATCGAGTTTACATGCTTCCATAGCTTTAGTTAAACAAGCAACCACGTTTTTTCTTTCCTGCAAAAACAACATTTTAACGGTTACTAGAATTTAGAACCACATTAAAAAACTGGGTGGACAAAAATATGAACTCACCATTCCAGACACTTTAAAGCCTTTAGTCCACTTGATTAGTGTTCCTGAATTAATGGAGGTTTGATTCACAGGGAATGAGAAAGTAAATCCTATCTCCCTTTTCCTCCCTTGTTCCAACCAAAACCGCCCTTGCTCCTCCGTTGCAACAAAGTTCGCAAGATTCGAAGCAATGAACCCGAAGAGTTTCTGAAAAACATTCAATCGAGAAATGTCTGATTCAAAAGATTAATAACACTCATTGAAATATTAAAGATTTGAGTCATTCATTACCTCACTTGTACCATCCTTAATCTCCTGGGGAATAGTTAGCTGTTTAGATTCGGCATCTATGACACGCTTTTCCATTCCTCCCAATTGCACTCTACTCACCCGAAAATTCGTACCTCCTAAATCCAATGCATAGAACAAACCTTTCTCCTTCCTATAATCCATTAATGCAATTGTTCTGGCTGAATGTATATTTCAAATAAGGTCTACTTTGTTCGTTCCGCAGTAAAGACTCAAACTTTTATCTCACAAAGCATAATGTAATTCAGAAAGAAAGTAAAATTACCCAAAAGATCCTAAGAAGATCAAACTTTTTATTTCGAATAAGGTCTACTAAGTTTCGTTCCACAGTAAAAACTGAAACTTTTTAATCATCTTTAGATCATAAAAGCGTAATGATGTAATTAGAGGAAAGAAAAAGGAGAATTACCCAGAAGGCAAAGCGTCGACATAAGTCAAGATCATGTCGAGATCTCCTCTTCCTTGTTCAGCTAGACCGACTCGCATTTCATCGGCCATGGCGTTGGCTACGTCGCGTAGGAGCGGTTTAGGTATGTTACAGTCATCCTGAAACTTGGTCAGTACAGGACACGTCGAAGTCGACTCAGGTCGGACGGCGGACATTACGGTGTGATTGGAGCCACGAGATGATGACAAATTGAAAGATCTAACGGTTGGGGTAATAACAACAGGGGAAGCAGCAAATATGATGAGTGACATTGTTTAAGTTTTAGTACTGAATCATAACTTCTGAATTTGTAAGGAAGAAGATTTCCAAGTCAACTCTTTGTCTAGTTGCTACTATACTTATTTGATTATTTCTCTCAAGTTGGCTTTTATTTAGGAGAATGAGCGGTTTAAAGCTCTCATGAAACCATGGGCTTTCAACTAAGCTCTTTTTTATTATTATTTCTTTTAAAATCCCTTTGAAAATAACAAACTTTTTTTAGAGTCAATTGCTAAAATACTACTGAATTTCAAAAGTATTGCTGAAATACTCTTCTGACATTTGTATTTTTTTTTTTTTTTTATTAAGTTAAAGTATAAAATGACCAAAACAATATATGAGTTAATAAAAATTACGACCCATACCACGACCCATCGGGTATGGGTCTAGAGATCCACCTGGTTTAGATATTTTTTTTTGTTTTAAAAAATCAGAGGGACCCACCACTCTTCCCTCTCCCCCCTCTTCCCCCGTCGAACCCGTTTTCCTCTCCTCCTCCCTCACCTCGTTTCTTCCCCAATCTTCGGCCATTTCTTCATTTTTTTGTTGAAAACTTCGATTCTCAACCAAATTGAGTCTTCCAATTTGGTGAATCTATAAATCTCTAACCCTAAATGGCTCCTCCAAGAAAACGCAAATCTCCAGCCAAAGGGAAAGTTGGAAAAGGGGGAAAGAGAAGAAAGACTAGTCGGAATTACGAAGGCCCGCAAGGTGTTAGTCCCCCACGAGAGTTGCGGATGGTAATTTGGAAGCCTCCACATTTGCGTGAACCCTCCTCCCCTCCACCGTCACCTTCGCCTCCACCTCCACAATCGTCGGCTCCATCTGCTAGTTCGCCGCCTCCAAGTCCACATTCGCCGGATCCAACTCCAAGTTCGCCGGATCCAACTCCAAGTTCCCCGCAGCCAACTCCAAGTTCGCCGGCTCCACCTACTCACTCGCCGCCTCCACCTCCACCTCCTCATTCGCCGCCTCCACCTCCACCTCCACATTCACCGGCTCCACCTCCACAATCTCCTTCTCCACTTCCACAATCGCCTTCTCCACCTCCACATTGGCCGCCTCCACCTTCAGCAAATCCGATTGAAGTGGGTGCCTCGTCTTCGCGGGTTCCTATGTCAGAGGTAAACCCTTAACATTTTTGGTATGATTTTGTTCTTGAATTGAAGAAATTGGTTGATGTTGGTAAGCATATTACTAAGTATTAATGTATAGTGGTATGTTATATAAAAGAGTATTACTAATTATTCATTTGTAGTTGACAACCAATTCGCAATTTTGAATTGCAAGTTAGTTAACGTTAATATACAACTGAGTATTAACATATATTAGTGTATGTGATTGTACAACTAGATTTCACTAGATACAACTATACCTTAGTGTGCAACTGAATGTCAAAAGATACAACTAAATATAAATGTATAATTGAGTATCAATTAATACGAATACATGTTATAGTACAACTGAGTATTGTTTTATACGACCGAGTATTGTTTGATACAACTGAGTATTGATGTATACAACTAAACGTTAAAAATGTGTGTTGATTGCAGATTACTGTGCCGTGTCCTCCGGGGAACTTATACTTCAAAAACACGGACTATGCTACAATCTGCAAGATAGCATCGAAGTGTGAAGATTTCAAAACACTGAACGAGATTGCGGCTCTAAAGGATGGACAAGAAGCGGACTGGTTTGCTAATCATCCCCAGTTCCAACATATATGGCATAGAGAGAGGTCCCCAAACCATAAACTAATGGGAATGTGGATGCTTCTCCTACGCACAGTCCCCATGGAGAAGACAAAAATTGCTTGGTTTGCCGTTAATGGTGTGCCGGTCCGGTATTCTCTGAAAGAGCATGCATTGATTAGTGGATTAGATTGCCACGCTTATCCTCCTCATAAGGAAACACTCGGGGACTTGAGATTTGTGAAGCGCCATTTTAAAAAAACCAAGGATATTACGGTTAGTGAAGTGAGGGTGAAGATGAAAAAAATGGCCGGAAATGGAGAGCGACTGAAAATGGCGGTGCTTTTGTTCTTAGCAACTGTCATCAAAGGATCAAAAAGGTATGGCTTTATTGATCCTTTTATTCTTCGAATTGTGGATGATCTAAAAGTGTGTAGCAACTTTCCGTGGGGGCGATACACGTTTGATGATTGTATCGAAGAGATTTTCCACATGATGGATTACTTTAAGGGTTCTGCTAGATCCACATGGTGTTTTCCGGGATTTATCATTCCGTTGGAGGTAATTCTCAATCATGTAGTTATTTTATTAAACATAGTGATACCAAGTTATACGCAATTATATTACTGAACATAGTGATACCAAGTTAGACTAATAAATTACTTGCAGCTTTTGGCATGTGAGTGCATTCCACAATTGGGACAGAAATTTCGTGATGATGTCCCCAATGCTGACCCTGGATGTCCGCGAATGTGCAAGCGGAAATGGCGAACACAAAGGAGTGGTGGTTATCTTAAAGGGTTTCCGTTGGAAGAGATCAACGAAACACTTGGAGCAACAAAGGTACATAGTGATACCTAATTATATTATTAAACATAGTGATACCAAGTTATATTATTAAATATGTTGTAAACTGATTATTGGTTTTGCAGGCGGATGCGCAGAGAATCATTAGCATCTTAGAACCTGATATCTTCGAAGTTGATCTACTATCAGACATCTTCGAAGATTATCTAGATGATGAAAGTGACAGCTATTTATCTCTAGACTGGAATCGGTGTTTGGTCGATGAGAAGCAAAAAATTTTTTGGAAGGACATCTTTGAGTTAGACATAGCTGGTCGAGGATTGGCGACAAGAAGAGAGGGAATCCCAGTATTGGATGAAGCTATTAATGAAGATGTTCTTCAAAATTTGATGAAGACAATGAATGACGGGTTTGAGAAGATAAACAAGAGGTTAGATGTATTGGAGAGAAGGGTAGAGCTAATGGAGAAAAGGAATGAGGGTGCGGCTGAAGGTGGTGAGGTTGGAGGTGATAATGGTGATGATGTGGTTATGGGTGAGGCTGATGAGACTGGGGCTGATGAGACTGGGGCTGGTGAGACTGGGGCTGGTGAGACTGAGGCTGATGAGACTTGGGCTGATGCCGCTGGAGGTGATGAGGATGCAAGGGATGAAGCTGCAAGTGATGAGGATGCAGAGGATGAAGCTGCAGGTGATGAGGATGCGGGGGATGAAGCTGCAGGTGATGCGGATGCGGGGGCAGAAGTAGTTGGTCATGAGGCTGCTGGAGATGAGGATAGGGGAGCGATTCCAACTCCTAGGCCGAGAACTAGGTCAAGGAAAACATGTCCTTCTAAGTTTGTCAAAAGTCCTTATGTTTAAATGTATGGTGAATTATGTTTCTGTACTTTGTTTGTGTGTTTGGTCTGTCTTTTGTTATGTTTATGAACTTTGTGTACTGAAGTTTGATTAAGTTTGATTAGGTTTTGAACTCTTACAACCGCGTATAACTGAATACGACTAGTTAAGAAAGGATTTTTAAAAACAGGTTCGTTGTATAACTGAGTATAAATGATTATCAATTTGTATAAGTTAGTACAACTAAGTACAATTGAGTACAACCGCGTATCATGCACACGATGCATCTCACGCGCCTCAGTTGTGTTCACACTAGGTGTGTTCACACGGTCGTGTTCACACTAGAAGATGTGTTCACATGGACGTGTTCACACTACTTTTTATTAAAAAAACATTAAATAATTTGTGTTCACACTACTTTAAGGGAAAATATTATTAAATAATTTATGTTCACACTAGAAGAGTTATATAGTAGTTGTACTCAGTTGCATGAGTAGTATCCAATTAGACATAGTTGTATATTAGTCACTTTTAATGTTTTTTCAGTTGTATTTGTGATTTATGATAATTTTATTAGTTGTATCAACTACATAGGTTAAACAATACAAATTTGCATCCAAATGGCCAAATTTGTTAACATATCACATACATGTTTAAGATATTATAAGAGGCAAACATGTCATATTACATTTTTTATCCTAATAATTTAATAAATTCATTAATCGAACTAATAATGGTTATATTAATGGAAAATAACATCTCGCCCACTTCCAAGTTTCTTTACAACTTTTATCAAGATACTCCCCGGCCGCAGGATACCTTTTCACAAAATCACTGTATCGTTTCTCAAACTCAGACACTGTGTACACTTCCGCCATTGCCCTGAAAGATTTCGCAAGTGCTTCTTTGTTAACATACGAGCAGCTTCCCTTCACATTCTGAGATAAATGATAGGTGCAATATCCATGTAAAGCTAGCGGGTACACCTCAGGTATTGATTTGATGAGACTTATATGTCTATCTGTCACGAACACTAGATCACCACTATCCGGTACTACTGATTTCAACTTACTGAAAAACCAAGTAATGCTTAAATCATTCTCACCGTCAACAACACCAAAAGCGATCGGATAGTGGTGATGATCCGGATCTTGTGCGGTCGCAACTATTAGTTTTCCACCGAACATATTTTTAAGGTGAGTACCATCAACAACAATCACTTTCCTCATGGCTGAAAATCCTTCAATACTTGCTCCCAAAGCGAAGAATAAGTACTTAAAGTTTTTATCTTCATCCAATTCCACATACGTAACAGTACCTGGGTTCAGCTTCTCCAACATGTACATATAAGAAAACAACATCTTATAACTATCCTGTGGAGAACCACGTACCTCTTCACAAGCTTTGTTTTTCCCTCTCCACGCAGTAGTGTGTGATACTTTCACGCCTAATTTTCCTTGCACCAAATCAATGATATTCTTCGTATTTGGTGTATCAAGACTTCCTGGAAAATCATCATGCAAAACGGAAGCAACTAACCGTGAAGTTCCACATCTTCTCTTTGAACTTGTACTTGAAGTTGCACGAGAGCACGTATGAATGTTGTTGTACTTTCTGATTGAAAACCGAGTTGAATCCTTATGCCTCGCAGCCCGTAAATACCACTTACAACCTTTCTCTGCTCCACAACATTTCACCACATACCGCATTCTATCGCTATTCACAATACTATACTGAAAACAGTTCAAATGTCCAGCTTGTTCTACTAAATCTTGCACCTCTCCCTTGCTTTCAAATTCTTGCCCTACTTTCAGATTCATCCCATCTTCCCATTCTAGATTTGCAACCTCTTCTCCTTCCACAGAAGATTCAAACTCAGTAGCTTCATTAATAAACAAAGTATCCATCTCTCCTCTTTCTTCATCATGTAAAACAATAGCATTATGTTCTGATGGCTCACTTGCAGATTGATTCATGTTGCCGTAATCAAGTCGGTAATTTTCTTTCACACTAGGTCTGAACCACTAGCAACAAATTGGCTTCCTACATCATCTCTGACCGGTTTGTCATAAGTCTGATTATTAGCAACTTCCATATGCAACACACTTTTTGCATGATCTTCATACAACTCCAAATAACACAAAACACCATCATCGTCGGAGATATAGATAGGTTTCTTGGGATCCACTAAAAGTGGGATGTAACTAATTTTCATTGCAGTACTAACTTCGTCCACCCCTATCCTTTTGCATATATCTTCAACCAACAGCCGATAAGTGACTTCTCCACTTGCCTTTTTAATCAGAACAACATGATGAACATCTTCTCTAGAAATCCATACAACATCAACTCCCTTCCTTATATAATTTCCCGCATAATCAAAGTGCACCAGAGTCCGTTGTTTATTATTCATTATACCCTGAAAATAACAATATACAACATTACATTAATAGTTGTACTCAATTGATTTTCATAAAAGTCAAATTTACACTTAGTTATATTCAGTTATATAAGTTATACATCTTAGTTATACTCGGTTATACTCAGTTGTATTCGTTACAAATAATAAGTGGTTATACTCAGTTGTATGCGTTTAGACATAGTTGTACTTATTTACATACTCAGTAATATTTTTTATACACACAATATCGACCTACATTTCAACATTACATTCAATAATCTAGAAACATAATAGTATTCCTATTTAAAATTGTATTTTTTTAGTTATTCACAAAATCGAGCTACATCTTCTAATAACCCATAAACATAGTTGTATCCAGTTGTTCGCAGTTGCATTTTCTCTAATATATACAAAAAGAGCTGTATTTCACCATTCCCGTCACTAATCCACAAATGGACATGTAGATAAGTTACATTACCTTCGACACAGACCAGATATAGACCCTTCGCTCAAATCCTCTTCAAAAAAACGAAACTAAGAACAATCACCTTCAAGCTTTAAGCGCCACTTATTATGTGCTCTCTTTCTCTCACTTGCAGCTTTATTTTAGAAAAAATTCGTTCAGAATGGAAGAAGATGTTGACTAATGTGCTTCAACTTCATTTCTTCTCGTGAGTATGGTGAAGAAAAATTAAAACAAGTAGATTTGGTGGTTGAGTCGCAATGGAGGAGGAAAAAGAGAAGATTTAATTTTGTGGGGCCCACGACACCAACACTCGATTACACGGACCACTCCTCTTCCTCACGTGCGACATTTTAAAAAAAAAAATAATAATAAACAAAACATATACAAAACAGCACGTGAAGGGTATGAAGGGGGAGGGTAAAATTTAAATTTTTTTGGTAGGACCCACTTCAAGAGTATTTTTGAAATGAAAGGACTGTTTTAGCAATTCTCTCCATCTTTTGGAGTATTTCAGAAATTGACTCCTTTTTTTAGGACAAGTTCAATTCGTCGCTAGGCAAGTATCCGCCGGAAATATATCAAGTTCCGTCGCTCACCGACTGTAGGCAGCCAACACGTAACAGTGCACGGTTTAGTCGACGAACTCGGTTATGTTCTTCATTCAAAGGGATGCAAGAACATCTGTAGTAATTTATGGTTTGTCTCAACTTCTCTTTTACCGATGTTAAATATTGTAAAAAATCAATCCAAACTTTCTATTACTGAGATTTTCATACCTAGATTTCTATAAAATGTATTTTACAACCTCAACTTTTTTTAAAATTCAATATTTGGATCTGAACTAAAAAATGTTTGTGAAATTCAACATTGATTCGAAGATGTTTTAATTAAAATCAAACTAAACAAAATAATTGAAATCAAGCATCGACCCCACAACATCAAGACCCAAATAAAGGGCCTTTAACTACTCTATCAATTTAATTTCTTATATTATATTGAACAAAACTTTAATATATATATATAATTAAGCCATGTATTAAAAAAGTAAAAACTAATTTTCGTGTTCTGCTCGTTCGTGTTAAAACATAAAGTAAATGTAAAGAAAGAAAACAAAGAAAATACAGAGTTTGAAAAACAAAATTATAAAACATAAACTAACTATAATAAAAATGCAACAAATCCGCATCATTCCGATTCTAAAACATTAAAATAAATTGTAGAAAGTCATAAACCTCATCTTCCATACTTTCAAAAACTAGACATAGTTCGATTATTTTTTGTGCAACTAGACCGATATGTTATATTCCATAATATACTATTTCAAATTTTTTTTATAAATTTTAACAAAAATGGTTTAGCTTTGATTTTTTTATCAATATTTTGGTTGTTTTGAACTTTTTTTAAGCTTTGCAAGATAATTTGGATGATTTGGACCTAAAAAATTGAAAATATATATTTTGAAGATTGAACAGTTTCCTCGCACCAATAATTTTACACTAGATAAAAAATTTCTCACAGAATAATTTTGTTAACTTTTTGACAGAAATTAGCTGAGCATGTTATCAGAGTTTTGTTTAAGGATCTTGATGCCATAAACAAAATAAATATAATATTTAAGGTTTTTTCTGTCAATTTAGCTTAGTTATTTTAATATATCTTTTAATATCTTCGAGTAATGGGTTTGAACCTCATATATGTAATGAATTTCAGAAGTCACAATTATTCTACCACATGACCAAATTATTTTTATAAATTTAATCTATAATATAATAATATAAAACTTAATTATTTTGTGAACTAAATTTTTGATATTTGTAATGTTTTAATTTGCAAAATTAAACTTTAACATAATAATATAGGTTTTAATATTACTAATATTCATTCTAAACTTTCTACTACAAATCTTGTTTACATTCTTAAAATAAATAATAATAAAACGAAGAGAAATTAATCCAAAAAATATTAATAGTGATCTAGGTTTAAAAAGACTATTTCTATCAAAATGTTACTTTACACAAAAATAACAGATAAAAATAATTAAATAAAAAACTTCAAATATATTTTATAAAATATGGTTATAATTGCAATTAATTGGGTTAAAAAATTAAGTTGTGATTGTAGAAAAAATTATCTAGAAAAATAGTATTAATCTAGATTCAAATTAGAAAAATTTATTATTAAATCGATGTTTTACCAATAAAACATTTATAATAATATTTTTTATAAAAATGTCATCAAATTTTACACTTAAAAATATATCATAAGGTAATGTTTCAAAATTTGTTTACTAGACATGATTATGTTATTAATTTTCATTTTTAAGTGGTTTGAAAAAAATCTAAATATTAGATCTAATAAATGTCTTAAATATTTAAAACTGGTCTATTTATCGTTAACTGAAATGGAACAAATAAAAGAAAAACAAAATGATTGGTCATAATCATGTAGCACAATGGTGACCACCTCTTAAATTTATGTTATATGTCTGAAGTTCGAATCCAATATCCTACAAAGTTAAGAGAATATTAAAAGTCACTAGGATAAATTAACAAACAAAAAAATGAGTGAGCTAAGATAATTAATCCAAACAGACAGTTGGAGATTCCTCCAAGCCTGCTTGACTAATAAAATAACCTACTGTAGAAGTTCCAAATCTTTCAATCTTAGCTTTCATTCGTTATTAGATATTGATATTTAGACTAGACCATCAATCGAATTTTGTGATGATTTTAATCATAATTCTACCGAAAAATCTGTAAGCCCAAACAAGTTGGCGTGTGGAAGACACGATCTACACGAAGAAAAAAGAATGTGTGACACATGAAGATGATGTGGAAATATCAAGTTAGATGAGACGTGGTCAGCAAAGAAGTTCTCAAGATTACCATATTGGAGACTTGGTAATCTTGAGTAAAACTATTGACAATAAATAATACAAACTAAAACTATAGATTATAAATAAACTGACGTATATATGATGAAGGTAACGGACAAGGTTTAACACAAAAATAAAAATAAAAAATAAATAACAACAGGGGAAGCAGCCAATATGATGATTCACATTGTCTAAGTTTTAGTTAGTTCTGAATCAGATCTTCTGATTTTGTAAGGAAGAAGATTTCTAAGTCAACTCTTTGTCTAGTTGCTACTTTACTTATTTGATTATTTCTCTCAAGTTGGTTTTAATTAGGAGAATGAGCGGTTTTATAACTACTAGTTTTAGACATTGATACAGCTCTCAAAAAAACCATAGGCTTTCAACTATGCTCTTTTTATTATTATTTCTTTTAAAATCCATTTGAAATTACCAAACCTTTTTATTAGGAGAAGTTCAATTCGTCGCTAGGCAAGTATTTGACGAAAATATATAAAGCTTCGTCGCTCACCGACTGTAGGCAGCCAACACGTAACAGTACACGGTTCCGTCGACGAACCCAGTTTTGTTTTTGATTCTAAGAGTTTGCGCATCCTTGTTACCTGAAGAGTCTCATCACAATAAAAATAAAATAAATAAAATAGAAAAGTAGTTAAAACTTTGTTTTTGTTTTATTATTTATTCATTTATTTATCATCTCATTACTCACTGAATATAATATTAATAAAACTAATAATAAACAATTAATTATGAAACTTTCATCGTTTCACCGATGCCAATGATCTTGGGATTCAAGAATATATGTAATAATTTATGGTTTGTCTCAACTTCGCTGTTACCAATAGAGAAAAAATAGGAAAAATCAATTCAAACTTTTTATCAGGGAGATTTTCGTACTTCAATTTTTACAAAATGTATTTTTTTATGCAATTGACAAAAGATAAATAAGATAAGAGATACTAAAATAACATTGTGATTCTAGGTTTTCTTGTTTCAATTAAAGAAACAAAGCACAAAATTACTACTAAATATCCCTAGTTACCTAATAAAAATGATTAGAGCAAAAATCAAAATCAGCTGATCGAGAAAAAAGAAAACCAGATTATAAAAAATTACAAAACTCGAAATAAAATTGTTAAGAAAATTTAAATGTGATATGTTTAGTCTTGTGTTGGTGAACTTGAACTCCTATGTATCTCCTCTATTATATTATGGCACTTTGTTGCATTGTATCCTGTGTATATACATCTTTCACAATGGATAATCATTTTCCTTCTTGAAGCCTTCTTATTTGGAGACTCACTTTTGCCTTTCTTCCTCTTTTGCTTCACCTTTCTTCTTTTTTGGTTTTGAATTCTTCAACCAAATGAGGAGGTGGCTTGATGATAGACTCAAACTTCTTCCAAAATCTCATTTCATTCACAGATTCTATTGTGTTAGCATAATTATGTTAGTTGTGTGGCATTACAGTACCAATTGGACGTGTAATCTTAATAATTCAGCTTTTTTATGTGATGACTCTTAGAGCATGACAACAAGGAAGTCTACTCATAACCGATTCCGACATGCACATGTCTTCATTCTCACATTCACACTGACAGATAAACCACAATCACGAACCTCATATTTACCATCTTTTCCTGGAAAGACTTATAGAACTTAAGTCAATCTGCTCCAACTTAATAAATTTTACTATCTCTTTTGTGAATCTAATTTTGTGGTCTTTGGCTTGCTTCTTTCTTAACGCAATAAACACCATAGCTTTTTTTTTTCCTCATCGTCTCTAACATCTCAACTATTGGCATATACCAAACATGATCAAATGACTCAGAGATGTTTTTATGGACATCTATAAAAGAAGTTGTTGATGTACAAAAGGCGAGGCTGCAATTATGTAGATTTCTCTGCATCATAGCTTCAAACAAACGCATATCATAAACTTTAACAGCTTCAAGATTAGTTTCATACCCAAGGACGGTGTAACTCTCAGAAACTTTTCAAAACAAATGTTTCATATCATTTTGATTAGGAAACATATTTTCCAAATTCCCAAATATGTGTCTAGCACACATTCCAAGTTCGATCTTTTACAATTCTCTATCCACAGCACTCAACAAACCCTGAAAAAATATTCAACTCTCACTTTTTCTTCACAAAGCTCAGCTTAAAAAAATAACTAAAATTTACCTTTTTCAATAAAAATATTACTATATAACCATGATAATCATCAAGATTGAAATCGGCGTTCAACTTCTGATTAAACCAGAGCCGATTATCTTTATTTTCTACATCCACAAAAGCCCCAAAAAAAAAGGTACATTCCACTATTCGCATCTCTTCTCACAACTGCTAGTAACTGTCCTTTTAGAGTGCACTTGAGAAAACATTCATTAAAGCTAAAGATAGGCAGACACCACATAGACCATGTTTTTTAAAGATTTGTAAAGCAGACATAATTTTTTAAAAAGATTTATGTGCCAGAATCATCCACAATTGTGTCCAAGACAGTTGATTCACGGTTTAAACTAGCAAAAGAAATAGTAAAGCTTAGTTGAAGAGATTGATTAATGATTAACAAAAAAATGATTCAATATACTGTAAAAGTTTTTTGCAGTAGTCTCTAAGCCTACCAAACTGCTCCACATGCTCACGTTATATGATTTTCAATTATTTTGGCTTTCCATTTCTACATTGGTCTATTATTGTTATCAAATTAAAGTTTTCTCAATTTTTTCTTGGATAATCTCGGAATTCTTCTCAGGATCAGTCCTTAAATCACCTAGAAACAACTTTGCAATCAGTTTTGATTTCAAATCTTGATGTATTTATCCCTCACACAACTTTGTTCATCTTTAAATGCTTTCACCATCCATTTTCCTATTGGCTCTTCATAAGAACAATAAATTTTCCAAAAACATCCATTGTCTTCTACACAACATTGCAGAGCTCATATCATTTTCCCATCTGTTTAACTTAATATTTTAGCCATTTTGTAAAGAATAATCCACCAAAGCTTCTTTGAACTCATTTAAGCTGTCAAACACTTGGTACATCTTAAACTCACCACTTCCTTTTTTGCATCTCACATAATTTTCATGTTCTTCTTCATCATCTGAGTTAAGAGGAGTGATATGGTAATCAAAATTTTCACCCTCATTAACAAAAGAAGCCACATTTCTTTCAACTCTCACTTTTTCTTCACAAGGCTCAGCCGTAATGACATTATCAATATTAAGATACTCTGATTCTTTCACAAAAATTTCAACAAACTTAACCCAATGAGCTACATCACACATCTTATTAAAACTGTAACCTGAACTAGCTAATGTATTCTGATCCTTAATCCTTTCGTAAAAAAACTTATATTACTGCATTTTTCCATGTAGTTTCTCACCCAATTCATTTTTCAATATCGTGAAGAAGTCTTCATCTTTACACTCAATTTTTTTTCCAATCACCCACAATATAAGCAATTTCACTATCTTTGGTAGTCATCCAGTTCCCACAATAATACACATTGAATGTTATCTCATCTACACTGCAATTGCACTAAAGTTAAAATCAATTTCAGTTTGGTGACACAAAAATAAAAATAAATTAATTTCATAAATACTGCAATCCACTTTCAGTTTGGTGACACAAAAACTAAAACTGAAGTAATTTCATCTACACTCCAATCCGATTTCAAGTTGGTGACAAAAAAAAAAAAAAAATCCATGAATCCTAAAACTGAAATTGCATCATTATTTTTTTCTATTTTTTTCTCAAAGACACTTAAACAGTAGCTTTGAAGTCGAAGCCTCTATGTTTCAGAGTGAGAAAAGAGAAGGGAGAAGACAATGTTTGAAGAAGAACACAAGATATTTACTTTGTTTTAAACACATGTTTGATATATATATTATATGTATACATATATATATTAACATTTTGTTTATTAATACACAATAAATCAAACTGGTGGAGTAGTTGAAGATTCTTCTTTGGGTTTCGATGTTGTGGATTTTAACACTTGGTTTTCTTTAGTTTTATTAATTTGAATGTTATATAGACTATAGAGTTATCATAATTTCACGGTTGATTAACATTGTCAGAGTTAATGCTGGATTTTAGAAAAATTTTTTAGTTCAGACCTGAATTTTAAATTCTAAAAAAAAAATCAAAAATCAAAATACATTTTGTAACAAAATTAAAGTAAAAAAATTCTCATAAAAAATTTTGGATTAATTTTTCCAGACCCAACAGTTGTTGTGAATGTGCAAAGAGTTTTACTAAGCCGACTGTTTTTTTTATTTGGTCTGTGTGTTGGGCCGTGTTTCGGGTAACTTTATTGTCTTGGATAGCTTGGCGTGGATGGTCAAAACTAGAACCAGCAAAATTAAAACACTTGATTTGGCAATTAGCATAAAGGAAGCTAATAGTGAATTTAGGGTTACAAAACAGGAGATTTCTTCGAGATTCAACTTGTTCATAATGTGAATGAAGCAGATGAGAAAACGATTAAACTATGCACTCTTTGAGTGTTCAACATTATATATATATAGACATGGGCCTTATTCTCAATCTCATTCAAAATTTGTAAGTGTGCTACTACCCTTGTTCTTAATCTATAAATATTTTGTGTAATACAATAATAATTAGTCTCTCGTTTAAGACTAAATTAATGAAATTACGTCTAACGATGATCAATGATCACATATGCTGGATTATTCTGGTTAGACAGAGTTCGAGATTCATTTGCTTGAATAATAAATTAACGTACTCAAAACTTTTGAAATCTTTAAATCTTAGCCTTCATTCATTATTAGATATTAATCATTTAGACTAGATCAACCATCAAATATTGTAATGATTTGGATCAACATGATAAGAGTAAGATCTGCACTTATACATATAGTCATTTAAAACAAGACACTGGAAATTAAGATTGACATCACCAATTTCACCATATCCAGTGCTTTGCATAACGATTATGTCTCTTGGTTTGATAAGAATGTCGATAAAGTAATTAAAAACTCGTGACTGCAACACTTCATTATAAATAAAAATTAAAGTTCATAACTTAACACAATAAAACACAAGACTCTTCCATAACTGAAAATAGACAATCTACCATACAAAAGTTCTAAAGTAGATCAATAAAGATAATTAAAAGGTTATAGTTTGATTTGATTGGGTTCCATCTAGTAAAACGCAATTAAGGCCGGAGTCGAAAGTGCCACTAGAGCGTGCTACTCCTATAGATAAATTTAGTTAGCCACCACTATATTTCTCCTTCTAGCTTTTGTTAAACACATTTCCCTTCTTTCTGCAACTTTGCTCTTTCTATGGCAAACATAAAGCCACCCTTTATTCTCTATCTACTTGAGCATATGTGTTGTACACGGTGTCAAGACATTTTAAGTGACAACACATTTACGGAATTCAAGGATTAGTATAGATTTTGATACATAATTTTTCCTAGTTACCACAAAAATGTAATTGTTATATTTTTAAGAAACAACTACTGTATGTCAAACAGAAATTATAGAATGAAACGACAAGAAAAAAGAGATACTAGTCTTTCACTCTTTGACTAGGCCACACCACCATAATTGTACACAATTAATATACTAATTTTCCACTAAATAATACGATACGTTTCTTCACACGTTCCGCTAAAAAACTTACAAATCCAAATCGTTACAAAGTGCATTTTTTGTTTTTTGTTAAGGCTCGGAAACTTTGTAGATTACTACAAAGCAAGGAAGTATAGCTTTGGGATTATACACAACCAAGTCGTCGAGGTTTGTGTAGACCCCTGCAACGCCGGCGACCGAATCATACGAGCCAGAACCATTTTCATCTTCCGGAGCGTCGCTCTGCACGCGCCTCACTCTTCCGGCAATGACACGGCAGACTAGCATCGCCCTCCGCTGGTCAAAGCACCTCAATGCATCATGTGCTCTTCCGCTGCTCGCCGTGGTCCTCACACCTTTGATCTCATTGGACCCACCGCCTAAACGCAGCGTTTTGACGTGGAAGCCGTGGCGGATAATGGTGCAGACGCGGCAACCAGGGACGTTGGAGCAGAGGGAGGTCGAACCGCGGGAGCCGAGGGAGCAAGAAATGGTGGTACAGTGGAACCGGAGGAGCTCGTTACCGTCGGCGGCTGATCGAGGCTCTTTTCTGGTGGAGGCATGTGCATGGGACTTGACTGCGTCGCGACAATCTTCAAACCGTTGGATCGTACGCTGCGTGTTGTGGACTTTTAATATCCTTTCGATCTTGTAGATTGGACTGTCCTTTCGTAACCAGCTAGATTTGAAGATGATGTCCACTATGTTTCGTCCTGAATCCTCTGGCCCCAACTCCGACACTATTATCAAAATTTTACAACATTACAAAAAAAAATCTTTACATAATTTCTTTGTCAATATAGAGATGGATATCCTTAAATCTACATTAAGTGGAAATGAATCCAAGATTCATAAAGCATTACAAAACATCATCTGCAAAATCATAACAAAACTTTTTTTTATATGTAATATAACGTGACCGATATAAAGTTGCACTTGAATAAAATTTAATTTTATATTGTTTAGTATTATATTTTTCGTTTGATTTGGTTTATTTATGAGCCTCTAATATCAATGATACAATTGGTATAAACTACATTTGCTTCCATATTTGCAAATTACAATAGATATTAGATCAAAAGACTAGAACTTTATGTCATTTTATAAAAAAATATATATATAGCAGACTCGCAAACACATAAAAAGAAAATAGAACATTATAATGGTAGACTAATGATGATAATGATGTTCTTTGTCGCCTAATATGTGATTACGACATAAAATATTCTAATCTTCGTACCATCTATTTATAATATAAATATGCTGCTGTCTTGTGCATACATATCCAAAAACAACGACATGACATGCCAGATTTATGGCCCCAATTACGAGAAAAGATATATAAAAGACAAATGATGAAACGACCAAAGTAATATTTTGTGTTTTATAAACTAATTAAAAAGAAAAATCCAAATGATGAAGTAAATAATTTTATATTTGATAGAGGATTGATTTCAGTTTAATTATTTAAGTAATGCCATAACTATTTGAGTAATTGCGATTTGAATCGTCAATATGTTTTTTTAATTTATCGTATGTATTTAAAAAAAAAAAAAAGAAATAGCATTTTACTACTCGGTAACATCTATATTACATAAAGAATATCACGATTTTTGTTTAAAATCACGCCCAAAAAATGCATAATATATTTTTAAAAAAGCATAATATATATTTTACCATATTATATTTTATTGTAAATTTTGACATTCAATGGTCATCTACTATATTTTCCCACATAAGATTGCCTGTACATTTTAGGATTCCGACAGTTTGAGTTCCGAATTATAATTTAAAAGAATTATATACAAAAAGAGATAAATTAAAATGAAAACATACCGGCATGACGAACTGCTTGATGAATCTCCAAGGTTTCAAGCTTAGGAAAAACCTCCCCACACTGTGGACATGCACATATTCTTGGTGATATTGGATACCTAAAGTCATTAATTATATAAACACATCACGAATTAACTAATCTCTCTCTTTATTTCTTTTGTAACTATGTATAATGTGCAAGTACTTAACAACTTCACATAATAAACTGTTCAGAATTAAAGTAAATATAAAATATTGAACCTGCTGGGATCAACAATCATGTGGCACTCATAGCAACCAGAGAGTTTTCTGAAATGCATCGCTTTGGAAGATGAATATGACGTGTAAGCTCCACAACCGTTGGATCTAACCGAAGAAGAAGATCCACGGGTGACGGGTTTTCGAATCAACGACCTGGCATCTTGACCAAGGTTGCTACTTTCCGGCGAGTGATCTGAGCGGTGAATCACGCGGGCATTCCCGTAAATAACATCACTGAACTTACATGAAGAAGAGCCAAAAGATGATAACGTAATCTTTGATGGGTCGTGCACTCGTGGCCCTTCGATTTGTTTGCAACTCAGGAGGTTCTTTATCTGGCTCCATGACGACGATGACGATGATGATGATAGCGTCTTCTGATTCAGCTTTTGCGTTTGGGTCTGAGGCGGCGGGGGATGCGTTTTCTTCTTTCTGTTCTTCTTCTTTGACTCTGAAGATAAACGCGTTTGCGATTTGGTTTGGTCCGGTAAGAAAGGAAGAGGAGCCATGAAAGAGAGAGGAATATCGAAGACAGTGAAAATTAGATTACACTGTCGATAATATATAGAATATACGATAAAGAAGAGAGAGAGAGTCTGTGTTGTTTTGCTTGTGTTTTTGGTGGGAAGGGATCCGAGAAGACAAAGTGATGCAGTGGGAACAAACTGTTATATATATCTGATCCATACATTTATATGAAATTTGGTTATATTATACCAACTCTATTTAATATTCATGAAGTACATAATGATTTGATAGTTCTACTCGCATCCAACCATACAAAACGTTGACACAGATCCAGATTTAGATTTTGGTGTAGTGGCAATATACTTTCGTTATAGGAAAAACAAATTAGTTTATTTTTGTTGGAGTAGGTGACATCAACTACAAACATACAGGATTCTTCATTTTATAGAATCGTATCATTAATTAGCGTTAACAATATAGTAGTGGAGTTTGCCACCTTTCTCCAATTGTCTTTTTCTTTTTCCATATTTTTAGGACTAATGCTAAGATTAGTAGTACTCTAAAATACCAAATAAAATACCATAGAATTAACTTTCAATATGCCACTACTTTAGAAAATTTCTAAAAATCATAAAATAAGTTTTCGAGAAAAACATTCAAATCCAGTTTGGAACGAGAGGGGACAAACAAATTTCATTGTTCCGTGAAATACTATTATATAATAAAATATTATAAAGTATTTAACTTTAGTATTATTAATTCGAACACCGTTTTGTTGTTATGAAGCGAAAGAGATGATATGATAGTCAAAACATATAAGGAACATTTGCGAAGCCAACTCAACATTTCCATCACATCCATATCGTATGAGAGTATTCGCCATTTGCAAACGAATCTAAAGTTAATTAAGAAAAAAAAAACGAGTCTAAAGTTACTTTTATTAAAGTTAAAAGGATAGACGTACTTTATAAACTACCTTGATTCATGAGTATATTATTTGTTTTTTTTCCTATAAAAAGATGGAGAATATGTATTGTATATAAGTGAACTGTTATAATGTACTAAGTTATCTCCCATTATAGTTGGAATTATATAAAAATATAAAAAAGAAGATACTTCAATATTTCATATATATATCATGAAAAAGCTAATTTGTTTTTGTTTTACAACATTTACTACCAGTTCGATTTGAGACAAAAAAATTATCCAATTGTTTAAGGCAAATTAAACGTAAATGGTTATCTAATTAGTAATTAGAAAAATTAGTCTATTAGTACTTTAATATTGGTATAACTGATCAGAAAATATTCAAGGTAGGAGATATGAAATGGAAAGGAACTTCGAGATTTGTATCAGAATTTTATTCTCGACGGCAAAAAAAAAAAAAAAAATTATTCAATTTTTGTATAAACTATAGTTTTGGGACCAATAATACGGTGGGGGATAATGATTAAAGCCTAACACTCATTGGTAATGTAATAAAAATACAAATGTATGGTAAGTGGAAAAGATACTTGGAGAAAGTGCGTTTAGAAGCTAGAGTTCAAGCAGGAGAAGCCAAGAGATCGGCACATAGACATCGAGATTATAAAGTGGCATAGTGGCCCTCGTGATATTGCCGCAAAACATGGCCTCTTCTCACATGTCTAACCTTTATTCGCTTGTCATCTACTCTCTCCCCGTAGATCCCTTTTACGTACATACATATGTTCATTTTGTAACATATTATACAAATATACACACACACATGTCGCCCACTAATATACATGCATTTACATGTGTCCACTTCTTTCCACTTCCACGGAGCGGAGAACAAAATTTATGTACAAAATCTTTTTTTAAGTTCTAACAACAACTATATATGGTGACAGTCAATTAATACATAATGAGTTTTTGATCACTTGAAGCGTCGTGGTTAAATTGTCTAGAGTTCTGATAGGAAACCATTTTCTAGTATAATCTTAGTGAATATATTGCATATAGGTTAATTTGAAGGACAAATTCCATTAATTGTAAGTTTTTATTTAAAGTTGAAAATAATAACAAGATTTAAGGATTTTATTTCATCATGGTATAAGAAATGTTTTAAATTTATTTCCATTATATAGCAATAGAGATAATTATTAAGAAAATATTTCATAGTTCAATGAACAAAACGAGTTAAAATACATCATTGGGTTTCATCATTGAGATTTTCATTACAAAAATACGTAAAAGAATTATTGATGGGAACTAAAAATTTACAAAGAAGTCTCTTTGCTTTCAACACTGAACTAATATTTTTTTTATCTAAGCTATATATTATATGATTGCATAACAAAAGACAGTGCTTTTTGTTGATATGACTTGAATCTGATAACTGCAGAAAGGTGTAACCTAATACATAGCATGTGTTTAGAAAGTGTAAGTTAACATATAAGAAACCACATAAGATATAACTTAACATATAGCAAACTGCAGAAAGTGTAAGCTAACATAGCAAATTGCAAAAAGTGTGAGCTAACATATCGTAAATTGTAGAAGGTCGAGGCTAGTAGCAGATTGTTGAAGGTGTAAACTATATAGAAGGCTGCAAAAGGTGTAAATTACATAAGATATAAGCTACATATCATATAACACATTGTTGGTATAGGGTAACTCCTATATGGGTCGCAACTGTTAGTTAAAGTTTCTAAATAGGGTGTTAGCTATAAATAACCATATTATCCTTAGTTCTTATGTATTCGGAAACTTATGCTTTTTTTTAATAAACCGATTTCCTTTATATGTGGAGGTATCAACGTTAAATATGTTCCATGTTCTTTATGTTTCTTGTTTATTTCTCTCTCAGCCATTAAAATACTTTGCCATAGATTGTTCCCAGTTGATAAGTTAGTGTCTATATTATAGGAGTGGTCTTCTTTTTCAATATATTTGGAGAAATTCATGAAAAGTAAAAAAAATGTTTACTTTTCTCTCTACCTCGCTAATTGCATACGCAAACAAAACAAAGAAGGGCAAATTTAATATAGATTTGTACCTTGTTGTGATAGCAACTAATAAAATTACCATTTCTTAAATATAATCTCCTCCCTTGTCGATTATTAAATTAACTCTTTTTTGTTACGTCTAGATAATGGTTTCATAATAAATATTAATAAAAAAAACCACTAAAAATCTAGGACAACAATACAATATTCAGAAAAACTTTCACTATCTGGATCTTAAATGTTGTAATACTATAAATAAAATAGTTACTTTGTTCAAAAAAGTTGTCACATGCAACGAAAATTTCAATGTGGTTTTATATTGTTTGTTAAAGTAAGCTTTTAGATCTAAGAGAACTTAAGCAATCTTGATATCTTGATGAAGGATTCTTCTCGTCTATTTCTTTTTTATTTCTCCATGTTTCATGAAAACAAATTAAGTAGATAAATTAAACATATGCGAAACGACAATTCTTTGAAATAATTGACTTTACGTTACTATAGCAAATAGATTTTTGGGTTTTATGTAAGAAATACAAACATATCTTTTGAATATTATATAAAACTGCGTCATTCTGTATATTCTATATATATTCGCATGCATAGTTACATAATTGTTTATAACTATATTGGGAAATGTTGTGGTTTTGTCATCATTTATGAAAACAGTTATCATACTATATGACTTTGTATAATAGTTTAGATGTGAAAGCCAAAAGCAACTCTAATATATTACACAGTATCCCAAATACAAAGAAAATTCTACAATACAACAAAATACACAACTAATCAATTTTATACAGTTTTCTATATCAGTTTTATACTATTTTGAAAATTTGCAGGTATTATTCTCATGACGCATGGTTTCATGCCATCTCCGGTGATCCAAATCATCCAACTCTGTTATATTTTAGAGAAATTAGTGGAAGGGTGTTCTCTTTTATTTGAATTTATATACTCTACTGTATGTTAGATTTTATTCTCTTTTGTATTATTCATTGTTCTATGAAGTATGGTTTGTGAAGATTTGTAGTTCTCAATTTGAATTCTACGTATTAACCACGCAAGAAAAAAATTATGTAACTAAAGGACAATGCACACAAGTCTATATAGAATATACATAAAACCCAAAAGAATACATTTGCATTTTTTAGTATAGTATAGTATAACATAGTAAACAGCATAACATAGTAAATAATAAAGTACATTCTATTATATGTATAACTATATAAAATGATGTATTATTCATTAGTGATATTATTCCTGAAATTAGAAAAATTGTCTATTTTTAAATATGAAAATTTTGTTACAGGAAAAAAATAAATCTGTTTTTTAGGATTGTGATATTTAAGCGATTGAAAATTGTGAGAGATATTTTCTTTGATACAGAACAATGTAGATGACAATGTTTGCATGACTTTTCAAGTTAAAATGGACCCAATTTTTTTTTTTGTTAGTAGATTCACTATCCAAAACTATGGTTATATTGTTTCATATTGGGTCCAATATGGTCATCATGCTAATTGTCCCATATCTTTATCCTTAGTACTACTACAAAAAAATTATTGAGAGATGTTTTGTTTATTTTAATGATTGTAATACATACATATAGTATTATATCTTTAATACCATCTAAAATGTTGACTATATGTAAAATGGTCAAAGTATGGTAATCATGTAGTATATACTGAAAGACAGGTTTGAAATAAAAAGAATCTTACCGAACTTGTATCAATAATATGCGTGTATTTGCACGGGTTATGTATAGAGATGTAGACATGAGGTGATAATGTATACATCACAAAAAGAAGATAAAGAAAATAGAATATTTACACAAAGCCATTGCTAAATATTAAGAAAAAAAATGTTCTCTACTCACAAATGTCTCTTTGTTACATTCATGTGTTGTATTGCTCTAGCTTATTCCAGGTAATTTTCTATTTTTCATTTTCTTTGCAACATGTTACTATTTAATACTAATAGTTTTAGGGTGTGATTTGATGAGTTTTTGGGAATGAAAAAGCTATTAAAAACCTTAGACATTGTCGTTTTATCCTTCAATATTTTAAGCATCCTTTTTGTTGGCGGTATGAAAGAAAGTTTTTCCAAACTCTTAAGGTGATTTTGGAGATCTTGATATATAAAAGCATCAAAGTGATTATAAATAAGTTTTAGATATCTATTTAGAAGTATATGAAAAATTAACTTTTCGAGCATAAACCATTTATATCCTTCAAATCTGCCATTTCATAATGTTGTTAACTTATTCTTCTTTAGTTTTGTAGGTAAAATTATAACAATGAAAGTTATAACATGTATATCCAAGCTGAAATCGAACATCTCTTAAATCTACTATAGCAAAGAACCAACGACTCACTTTATTCTATATTATTATCTAAATAACCAACTTTTAACAAATTATTTTTGGTTGTTAAAAACAAATTGATTTTTTTCGTTTTTTTTTTCAATTACTAAAGGTCTTGCGAGAAAGGATGCAGAATATAAACAAGCTTACAAATAACCTCAAAAAATGTTTAATTTTTTGATAAAAAAACTCAAAATAGTATTTTATTTTATTAGAAATTTTTGTTTTCAAAAGTTTTGAAAGGCCAATTAGAAAACCACAACCAATCCAGGCATCAATTTTAAATCCATAAATTTTAGAATAATTACATCTCATGAATTAGGATGACAAACTATATATATATTAAAATTTATGGATTTAAAATATATGGATATATTATGATGTCTAAACTTGTTTTTATAAAAACAAGTCTAATGATGCGAAAAAATAAGAGACTTCTAATATATATTTTTGCTTTCGTATCATATCCCTACAAGTCAAGGAGAAATGTGGAGGATTTCAGTTCTCTCTGTCGATCCTATATGTTTAAGTTATAGTGGCATATGTTATTGAATCGATTCACACCATTTTTCTCGTAGTCTGTTCCTATCTCTTAAGTTAGAAATAAATTAATATATTTGACAGTATCATATAATATTGAATCGATTTACACAATTTTCTACGTTTTGACATGCGCAGTTTAATATATACAAATCTAATCGAATCAAATCGTTTTGTCTGCTTTTAGTCTTTTTCTATAATGTTATATACTACTGTTACATAAAGAACCTCTTACTTGAAGTGAATGAGAGATCATAAGTAAATAAAAATGAGTTCAAGCTTCGAGCTTAGCGATCTGGAAGAGGTCAAACGCAGAGCAAATACAAGACGATTTACTGAAAGAGATACTTACACTAAACGGCAACACAGAGTACCTCCGACAGTTTCTCCATGGAAGCTCTGATAAAACATGTTTCAAGAAACACGTACCGGTGTTGAGCTATGAAGATATGAAGCCTTATATTGAACGTGTCTCGAATGGAGAGCCTTCAGATGTTATTTCAGGTGGACCTATAACTAAATTCCTCCGAAGGTATATATATTTTTATAAACATGATTAATGAATGAACTAGTTTTGATTTGAAGGTGATGGTTGTTTTGATATAAAATGATTGTGAACTTGATGTGTGTAGCTCCGGAACTTCAGGGGGGAAAGAAAAGATATTTCCTGTGAAAGATGATTACATTCAGAAGCTGAGACTCGTTTTGGATCTACGCTCTCTCTTTATGTCCAAGTAATTCTTTATCTAAGTGTTTTTACACAAGTTATAGCTAATTTGAACTATTCCATTGTATTGATTTGGTAGGTATTCAGACATTTTCGTTTTCTTGAAAATATGAAGCATTCTGAATTGAAAAATCAAGAAAACATAATTAATATAAATAAATAACTCATATTCAAATATAAGAAGAAGAAAAAGTAGTTAAATTTGTTTTTTTTTCCTAATATATTTTGATAATAATAAAATTCCACCATGTCTAAGATCGATCTCGTTTATAGGCATTTGAAAGACACAGGTGCCGAGCAAGGAAAGGCAATGGAGTTTCATTACATCAAACCGGAGTCCACGACTCCCTCCGGCCTACCTGTTACTATAGCATTTACAAGCTTCTTAATGAGTGATTATTTCAAAAACCGGCCGTCAAAATGTAATTCTGAGTACACAAGCCCCGACCAAGTTATATTGTGTCCAGACAACAAGCAAAGTTTGTATTGTCATCTTCTATGCGGGCTTTGTCAGAGAGACGAGGTTGTGAAACTTGGTGCTGCTTTTGCTTACACTTTGGTCCGAGCAATTGATTTTCTTGGAAACTACTGGAAGGAACTGTGTAGTAATATACGATCAGGTCATGTTAGCGAGTGGATAACTGATCTTAACTGCAGAAGCTCTGTTTCGGTCATTCTTGGAGGACCTAATCCTGAATTGGCGGATCTGATTGAACAAGTATGCAGCCAAAATTCATGGGAAGGTATCATCACACGACTTTGGCCCAAAGCCAGATCTATTGAAGCCATTTTTACAGGACAAATGGCTCAATACATTCCAATATTGGAGTTTTATTCCAACAAACTTGTCCAAGTTTCCACAATATATATTCTGAAAGTATGTTTGGGATGAACGTGGATCCTCTATGCAAACCACAAGATGTTTCTTACATATCCTACTTTGAGTTTCTACCCGTTGACAATCAGAGAGATATAGCCAGTATTGTTGACCTTGTGAACGTCAAATTAGGGTGCTACTATGAACCTGTGGTGACTAACTCTTTCGGTTTAAACAGATATATAATTGGAGATATTCTACAGGTTGTTGGGTTTTACAATAGTACACCTCAGTTTAGATTCGTACGTAGAAAGAATATGGTTTTAAGTGTGGAAACAGAGACGACAACTGAAGAGGACCTTTTAAAGGCGTTGACTCATGCGACCCTTGTTCTCGAGTCTTCAGATGTAATGCTTATAGGCTTCACATGCTATGCTGATATCTCGACTTTTCCAGGCCACTACGTTTTCTACTGGGAACTCAAAGCTAGAGGCGTTGACGATGTTGTTGAAGTTGATAAAAAAGTATTGGTGGAATGTTGCTCTGTATTGGAGGAATCATTTGGTGGTCTTTATAGAGGACTTAGGAGTAAAGATGGATTAATTGGAGCTCTAGAGATAAGAGTGGTACAACATGGAACATTTGATGCTCTCATGGAATATTTCATCTCCCAAGGTGGTTCGACAGCTCAATACAAGACACCCATATGTATAAATTCTTCCGAAGCCTTAGCGGTTCTTGAGAGTAAGGTTCTTGCTCGATACTACAGTGAAAGATCTCCTCCTGTTGACTCATAGTTGTCTGCATGTATGTTGCTGATGGTCGTTTGCATGTGTTCTCCAACTCTACTTTTACTTTGTCTTTTCTATTTTCGATTTTTTTGGTTTTATGTTGCTTTCCTTTTCTTTGTATGATTTCTGATTTGTCTTTTAAACAGATCTCTTCAATTTTATTTGGATAATAATAAAACCTTATGCAAGATCCGGTTACAAATAGATGCTGGTTGAGAAGAATAAAATAATCAATAAAGATCTTAATAAGATCGTAAGATGTCTTCTGGAGATTGTTTAAGCCACTTGGCCTACTTCTATATGTGTCTATATGTTCGTTTACCTTCTTCAGTCCCTGTGTTTCGTTGATATGATGCATCTAATACGTGCACGAATTTTTTACAATATAGTTTTTGAATTTTTGATTAATATAAGCATATAATCTAATATGCATAGACCAATGTAAGAGAAAGAAAAGGTAATCTATCATTATAGTATATGACAAAATTCAATCACATCAAATATTTCGACAATCAAAATCAAGGAGCATCTCACAGTGAAATATGGGTTTTAGACTTTTAGGACACTCCAACAAAACCCGGTGTAGCTAATGCTGAAATAGCGATTATTACGAATCAGAGGATCGAAGAAGAAGAAGAAGAAAAGAAGAGTTTGTTATTAGATTGAAAACGATATTTCTTCTTATTAATGAATATACTGTTGTACAAAACTAATTTACAAGTAGTATTAAAGATATACCAACTATACAAATTAATTATAAATGTGTGCATGTTCAATGTTTATCAATGTTTCCGTTTCCGTTGTTAATATTAGTCTTCTTATTTGTTTTGTTAACAATAAAATTAAAATTCAACCATATCTATCAATCCAAATAGGTGTTATCTGACTAATATATTCTATTATTAATGTAAAATTTTGAGCGTCTCCAACAAGTCTGTATATGGTATTTTGTGATTTCTAAATGGCTGTAAGTTGTATTTTATCAAAGAAGACTCGAAATGGCTGTGACTTGTATCTTTTTAAAAGAGGATTTTGTAATGTAATTCCTCTAGATGAGACTTTTTGAGTAAGGCTACCAATCTTCTTATTTAATCAACTACAAATATGATTTTTGATGTTGGAAGATATTAAATTATAAGAATATGCATTTTTGTAACAGAAAAACATTTCAACAAATCAAAATATGCATTTTTTTTCTTTAAACACCATGCATTTTTAATTTTTACAATTTTTTTTTTAATAATATATTTTATTATTAAACAATAATATGTCACTGGATATATATATATAAATTTGTTAGGGTCTCACTAAGTGTAATAAAATAAAATAATATTATACTGATTAATTTTTTTTAAAAACATTAATTAAACATGTTTCGAAGTAATATAAAATACTATATCATATTTTTAAACTAGATTATTATTTTCATTTAAATAAAAATTAATTATCAAAGCAAAAAAATAAATAAAATTTAGAATATTTTTGTAAGAAAAAACTCCAAAATTTCTATAACTAAGTTATTTGTGGATTGTTGCATCAAATTTTACAAAATATCTTTATTCTATGCAAACTAGATTAAATTAACGGATTCATCTATTTTTATTTTTCTAAATATGAAATTGTATTAATTTAAAATATAAAAATTAAATATTGTGTGAAATAAAAGGTACAATATATAATATATTGGAAACTGTAAATATATATATATATATATATATAATCATACTATAAATCAAAAATAGTACTTGTTATATAATACCATGTATAGTAAAATAAAATTATCAACACAAATTTTGACTTCCACAAATACAATTTTTATACAAAATTAAAAATTTAAAAATTTAAAAAATATTAAATAATATTGTCTACCTTAAAAATGTATTAAAATTTTCTAAACTATATAATATATCTATAGAAAAATTAAAACTATTAACACATCTCAAAATTTCACATCTACCAATACATTTTATTTTTAAAGAGAGCCAAACATTAATTTTTAAAAAATTCGCCCTAAGTACAGATTAAAATCTAGTGAGGGTATAAAACAAAACAAAAAATGTTCAGATGTGATCTGAGAATAAAATCAAAACAAACGAGGTGCTAGAAGAAATGGAAAGAGTCAGAAGATCATATGAGGACTCCAAAAAGCCCAAATTAGAGCCCAATTCGAAGCCCAAATTTAGTCAAAAGAATAATACATAATAATAAGCGGAAGAAGTTAGGCGCGGCGAAGGCAGAATTCGAAACACCCTTCCAACTCCAATTTCTCTCGCCCACCGCTCTTTTTATAATTTGACTTTCCTTTTTAATTATTATTTGTTTTTTAACAAAGCGAAAAGTCCATTGTACCCTTCCTCTTCTTCCCGCTGTTTCCTCTCTTCTGTCTCCCTCTTTCTTCCATCTCCCTCTTCATCCATCTCTCGTCTTTCTCCTTTTTCCCTCCGACAAACCTAAACGAAGATTCTCGCCGCGAAATCGCTTTTCGAAACTAAATTCACCGCCGTATATTCCCCCCGTGGCGGACACACATGGCGGCGACATCTAAATCCGGTGAAGATCCGACTCTCTCTTACAACCACCGATCTCCTTTCCGCTTCGAACTACTCCAATCTCTCTCACCCACTGATCCGCGTTACTCTTCCTCGTCGACTCCATCTTCCACGAATCGGCCTTTCTCGGTTTCTCAGCCGCTTCCGAATACACAATCGCCGCAAATTCAAGCTCACTGGGACGAGTCCTACTCCCCAATCACCCAGAAATTTGTGAGTTTCTGCTTTATCTTCTTTCACTCCAGTTTTCGATAGATTCTTTGCTTTTTATTGACTTAATTTTCGAGTGCTAGATTTTTTTTTGTTCACCCAAATTTCGCGAAATTGAATGAACTTTGTCATTAAGGGAAACATAATCCAAAACTGGATCTATAGTTTTCAATTCTCTATAATTTCAAATTCGGCACTCTCTGCCCAAACACTCAAAGGAGAATCAAATTAATTGCGGCTACAAATTTCTTCTTTTGGTGATTGTGGATGAGTCATGGTTATCTCTTCTCGTTGTCTCAAAAATCTTTCTTGCAGCAGAAAAGTCGAAAGAATCATCGTATACAGGTTGGATCTATTTCAAGTTACAACATGCCTGGAGAAACCATAGATATAGCTAAAGTAATTGTGAAACAAGAATCTCCTCAAGACACTAAGCGTGGAAACAAGTCAAAGGTTACTAAACAGTCAAAAGCTGTGAAGCGAGGTTTGATATCTGATTTCCGATCTCTGTCTCTCAAAGCTTAATCTTTCGTGATTCAGATTTTGTTTTTGTGTGCAGAAGCACAACAATTTGGTGGCCCTAATGGAACTAATAACTGCCGTTATGATAGTTCTCTAGGTAAACTGCAAAGCGCAATCACATCTCTAGTTCTCTGGGGATTGGAGCTGTAATTGTGTCATTTTTGTCTTTTGTTTCGCAGGGTTGTTGACAAAGAAATTCGTCAATTTGATCCGAGAAGCTGAGGATGGTTCACTTGACCTTAACTATTGTGCAGATGTTTTGGAGGTATGCAAAACGTAGAGCATGTGATCTAACTGTGTGTAAATTGTGGATGAAGCACATCTTTATAACCCTTGTCTTAACTGAAGTCATTAGCTATCTTCATCAGCTTCTTAGAATCTCTTCTTATGTTTCCTGTTAACAGGTACAAAAAAGAAGGATATATGATATTACAAATGTCCTTGAAGGAATTGGATTGATAGAGAAAACTATAAAGAACCATATCCGCTGGAAGTAATTATACAAAATCGTTTCTTACTTCGATACGTTGCACTGTCATTTAGCTTAAGTTCTTCTTACCTTTGGTTTTGGACCATTGATGCAGGGGTGCTAACAATCTTGGACAGTTAGACCTGGGAGACCAAATTTCTAGGCTTAAGGTGACACGAGCATTTTTCATATATTACTTTCTCGTAGAACTTTCTGCATTGGAATAAAAAATCACATAGCCAACATCATGATTTCACTCTTTAATGCAAATGTGTGGGATATGAGATGTTCTTGCCTTTCTGCGTTTTCCATTCTGAACATTAGAGTTAATTCACACACTTAAATTCAAATCTCTGACTATATAACCAAATTACATCTCTACATATTTTTCAGTTAGAAGTAGAAAGTATGCAATCTGAGGAAAGCAGGTTGGATGACCTTATAAGGTTGGTTGCTTATCTTCCCGCTGTTTCCTCTCTTCTGTCTCCCTCTTTCTTCCTTCTCCACAATGGTGTAAGATGTCTTCATGTTATATATCCCCAGGGAAAGACAGGAAGCTCTCAGATCCTTGGAGGAAGATGAATATAGTAGAAGGTTTTCTTCAGTTTTTTTTAGTCTCATCTTTTGTATTTTAAACAATAACTTTGCTAAGATCAGTGAGGGTAATACACAGGTACATGTTTATGACGGAGGAAGATATAACAAGCCTACCACGCTTTCAGGTAAGTCCTCTCCTACGAGTTCTTAGATTCATCTAATGCTTTCTTCAACATACTAAACTGGTAGTTCTGGATACAGAACCAGATACTCCTGGCGATTAAAGCTCCTACAGCTAGTTACATCGAAGTTCCAGAACCTGATGAGGTGAGGATTTTTTCATGCTTTCATAAAGTGTACAGTTCTATTGTAATGCGTCGACATAGTGAAGCAGATGTTTTTGTTATGATTAGGTGATGAGTTTTCCGCAAAGACAATACCGGATGGTGATTAGGAGTAGGATGGGACCGATTGATGTCTACCTTTTAAGGTACTTTGCAACAGTTCTTCACTCTCTCTCTCTCTCTTTCTCTCTGTGTCTGGTATTATCTTTATTGATCCCTGATAGCAGCAAATACAAAGGAGACAGTATGGAGACAAATGAGTCTGATCAAAATGCGTCGTCTGGAGTGGATACTCCTTCCTTGAAAATAGTAACTTCAGATACTGATGTAAGTAATAGATGATCCACATATATGGGGTTATGGAGCAAGTCTCCGCATGTTATGATTGAAGTTAAGTTTGGTTTGTGTATTGCAGTTAAAAACAGATTACTGGTTCGAGTCAGATGCAGAAGTGAGCCTCACAGATTTATGGAACAACTTTTGCTGAGAATTAAGTTATTGAAAACCTCAAATTCCAATTTCTGGAAGAAGATGAATAATATAAATTTACATGTTACCTTTTTTTACGCGTTTGAGCCTGAATCCTTATAGTTTTGCTCTTTTTTCTCTCTTTTAATAAAAGATGAAACATTCTAATGTCAATATATATATAAATTATGTGACAAAACTTGTATTTTAATAAAAAAATATATAACAATTAATTTTTTGTCAATTTATCATAATGGTTTTAATATTATTTTTAATATTACAGAATTCAAACTATAAATATATGTGATGAATTTTAAAAAGAATGTAGTTTCGAGATTAATCTGTTCGACACTTCAGTTTGACTTCAAACCCTAAACCCTCGTTACATCAACACTCTTTGATTAACTCTCCACGATCGAAAGGATTCACGATGGCATTCACTGCCACATTGGTATGATGATAGATTGATCCTTGAATAGTGCTTACTTGGATCCCAAGCACTACTTTTAGTAGGTTGAGTCAGTGAGTAGTGAAACTGCATGCTCCGCCAGCTACACACAGTGCCATGAATGATAAATTGAATTAAGAAAACGACAAATCGGTAAGGTAGTAGAAGGGCATAGCAAAAAGGTACCTAAAAAAAGCATTTTGCGTGAGTGGAAGAATAGGCTGAAAGGATGAGTAACGCTTACGTAACTGAGAAGCGCTGATTAATGATCTCTCATCATTATTCGATTTAACGTATTGACGTACACAGAAAATTCTTGTTCTTCAATCCTCATTAACCAAAATGTTCAAGTATTTTAAACAACTAATGATACTACAAGAAAACATTCAAATGTATTTGTAATGGCTACAAATGTATTTTTCGACTGATTTTCATAAATGGAAATGTGTTTACATTTGAAAGATAACTTATCTGTATTTCCGACATATTTTGACATACAATATGGATTCGTCCATGGGCATAGACAAAAAAAAAACGAATCTAGTCGCACATCTTTTCGGATAAATGGCGCATAGATTATAGACATGGAACTGCTTATGAAAAGTGAAACTTAAAGAGGATCGCTATTCCTTTCTGTAATGAATTAGTGAGTAAATGATAAAGAAAACGGCTACTGGAATACACTATCAGATATTCTAGTGATATTGGACAAGTTAGCTATTCAAAGTGAGTCCGTTATTGTGTGTTTAAAAGCAACAAAACTTTGATTTCATGTTTGTATGAATGATCTTTTTTACAGATAAGTTTGGTTTTAGAAGGCTTCAAATTCATTAATGTATACAAGAATGTCTTTTCATATAGTTCAGACGGTGCTTTGATGTTTATAACACCAATAGTGGATGTTTCAAGGCGTGTCCAAAAGAAGCGAACAACCAAACATAGCACAACACTCCCTATAGTTCGATGCCAATCTGCTTAATAATTAAAGAGAAAATTACGCAAAAACAATTTGTTTTAGAGACAAGTTTTGTTTTAGAAGGCTCAACACTTATTAACGTATACCAAAATGTCTTCGCATTATTATGATGAATGCAAATCAAATATTGTATATATATATATATATATATATATCTTTAAGGTTTATGCGATTTTGGCTATTGATTGATGGTATGTTTTTACTAAGGTTCTTCCTTCAGATTTGATGCTTGAATTTGTAACCAAGCTTCTTACATTTCTTGATTAGTTGTCACAAATTAGGGCTGGGCAAAATAACCGGACCTGAAGAACTGAACTGAACCCGACCCGAAAAAATAGTACCGAACCAAATTTAGAATTAAAAAATAACCGAACGGTTCCTAAACTCTTATAACCGAAAAACCGAACTCGAACTCGAACCGAACCGAGAACCGAATGGATACCCAAAATATTTGAAATATAATTATATTTTCAAATATATTAATTATATTTAGGTTTATAATAATAAATTTAAATTTATTAGTTAATTTTAGATTAAAATAATCAAAATATTAAAAAAATTGAAATATCTAAAAAATTTAATTTATATTTGTCAAAATTTAAACAATTTTTATTTAAATTTAATTGACTTTTATTTTTTAAATATATTATGGGTACCTGGACCCAACCCTAATTTGGGTGGAACCAAACCGAACCCGAACCGAAAATAAAAAATACCCGAACGGTTCCTATTCTCTAAATCCGAAAAAACCGAAAACTGAATTACTCGAACCGAAACCGAACGGGTACCCGAAGGCCCAGGCCTATTACAAATATTGTATTGTTGTTTTTAGCTAATTAAAATCTGTACTTTTTTGAGGTGATATGATATTTAAAATATGAGATCTTTAATTTTCCTTTTTCATAAAGGAAATCTTCTATTTTCTTTTTTTCATAAAAGAAATCTTCTAATTTTCTTCTAGTTTTTTTTTGGTTTTGGATTTTGTTTTGTAATATAATATATACTTGTAATATAATTTGTCCACAAAGCAAACCACTAATAATAGGAACAAATCTGGAGTTTTGTCAGTGCCAAATCAAACAAGATTTCTTTACCATAACATTAGTCAAAGATCAACTATTAGTGTAAGATGTCAATCATTTTACTAGAGCATCTTACAAATCATAAGTATAATGTCAGAAGTACTTGATAGATTGGATGAGCCAGTTTCAACACTAATAGCTGATGTTGACTTGCATTGAAAGATAATTGGAGTATTTCCTTTAGAAAATGTGGTAGTGAATGCAGATCTAACTTTCTGATTTCAGAATCATTCATAAGGTTAAGATCACATGATGTAAGGGAATATCCTTAAGTCATTAATGATTTGTAAAATATTTATTTACACAATTAATAAAACAAGATTTAAATAGATAGTTGCTTAGATTGTTTTGTTTTCTAAGATTTTAATTATTTTTTATATTTCTTGCAAATTTACAACATGTATCCATTTTCACTGATTACTCTAAAGTTGCACTAACACTAGGATTTTTATCAAATTTCTATGATTATGATAAAGATGTTTGTGTCTTGTAAAATAAAAATATCGATGTCATGGTTGTTGGATAGTTCCAACATTGTTTAATAAGTTTATCTTCTAATAAGTTGGATAGTTGAGATAGAGATAAAGTTTATAAATAAGTGTATATAAAATTTTAGGATATAGATGGATCTTATATGATAAAGTTTGTAACAATCTAATAGATGTAGGATTAGGATGAGCTAGTAATATGATCTATGAAAATATGTTTAACAAGTTCAAGAGAAAGAGATTTTGTTTTCAGAAATTTTCTAAATCAGTAAAGAAAGTTGTTTTTTTAACTCTTCTTGGGATAAACTATATTTGGTATCAGATCCCTTCACCATCAACAATCGAAGAAGAAGCTTGCAAATAGTCGATCGTCGAGTTTGGTAGAACGCTGAGTGGAGAACTATCGACGGAGGAGAAACACGGAACAACTTTGATTGATCACCAAAACTCTCTTGTTACCAAGTTTAATTCGACGAAACCAAAAGAATACGAAGGAGGAGGAGCCACTGTCGTCAAAGCTTAAAAAAACACAAGAAGCTAACATAATGGATACGCAAAAGGTGGAACATGCACTATTTTAGCAAGTGTCATGAAAAAGTTGCTTAGAGTACAAGTAATTCAAGTGTTTGAATTAGAAAAAGAATCTTGGATAATTCTAAAATTATTTAATAAATTTATCTCCTAACAAGTTGGTTAGTTGAGATAATAATAGATCTTACAAATAATTGTAGATAAGATTTTAGGATAGAGATGGATCTTATATGATAAGGTTTATAACAATCTAATAGCTATAAAATTAGGATGAGCTAATATTATATAAATAGAAACCTATGGAGAGATGTTTCATAAGATCAAGAGAAAGAGATTTAGGTTTTGAGAATTTTTCTAAATCAATAAAAAAATTGGTCTTTAAATCTTTTACTATAAACTATAATGGATGTCCTTATTTTGTTTATCTTCGGTTTTCTTCTTAATGTTAACGTGAAATTTTGGATTTTATTTTTAATCATAAATTCTAAATCCTAAGTCTTTATTCAAGTGAATTGTTTATTGATATTTGTTTCATATTTAATTGTGAAAATGATGATTTGAGACCCTAATCTAAATATTTGGCTTTTAGAGTATATAAAAAATATTTATTTTTTGACATCTTTAATGTTAAAAATAATGGATTTTTAGTTTTTATAAACACACCCTGAAACATTAAAAAACCATTAAAATAAACATTGATGATGGTTCAGATGCTGTTTAACATTGATGGCTAATATATGCATACAACTAGTTAAAGACTTAAATTCTGAATGTCCATCAATTTTAAAATTTAAAATTATTTTTTCATTGAATCATGCATGAAATCATCTCATAATGGATATATAAAAAAATTAGTTATTTTGTGAGTGCATTACAGATCATCTTATAGTAGATTTAAAAATGTTAAAATCATGAAAATTTTTATCACTAAATCACAAATCATCTTATAATAGATATAAACATGTAAAACTTTTGAAATCCACTCACAAAAGAGAATCACTCTAAAATATTTACTTAACTCCTTAACAAAAATGTATGAATGTGTTTTCCATTCTATTGAATCTTTCAAAGAGGGGTAATTTCAAAACTACTATTTTGACACTAATATTTTTCAAATTTGCTAGTATGCTATTCTGTGCTCATTTTCAAATAAAATTTAACCAAAAAAGTTTGTTGTTTAATTATAATATGTATTAAAAAAAAAGGTTCTGATCATGGCAGAGGGAAATAATGAGGTTTGTTTTATCCTTGTGAAGAAAGGTGTGAAGAGGAGAGTTGATAACGTTGCTGGTGTCTGACGTTTCTCTCCAGATTCGGCTCATAGCATAAGCGAATGAAACCACATATTAGGATATTCAATTTGATGGGACATTAACCTTGTATTAATTTTTATATGTAATTTTTTGAGTTTTTTAATAACATTAATGTTGTTTATAGGTTTTTTAGGGGTGGTTATAAGATTTTTATTAACAAATATATTGATTTAGTGTATCTTTCAAATAATTATTATCTTTAGTAAAACCCTGTTTTAGAAACAGTTAAAATCTTATTAAATTTCTTGATTTTCTATAATTAATACCAGGAGAAGTTTCAAAAGTCTATCAAAATTCAAAATAGTTGATTTTTTAAAAGAAGGTTATAATCAAAGTACATAAAATGTTTATCACATTTTGTTGCTCATTTCAGTATGGATTGCTATTGCTGAAAAAGTGTTTTCAAAAATTAAAACTGATAAAAAATTATGTTATGTATACAATTTCATAAGAGAGATTGAATAACTAGTTTTTTTTATTATTTAAGATAACTATGATTGAAAGATTTGACTACTTGAGTTTAATGAACAGTTTTGTATTAAAAAAAATCTATATGAAAAGTGAATATTTTTATGAAAATGCAAATAATATTTATTTATAAAATTGGAATGTTTTGAGAAGTTTTAATCTAATTTATTTTCTTGTATTACTATTATATATGATTTTGGTAAAGTATATGAAAAGTGTATATTTTTAAAAATTTGCATAGGGCATTCAAAAACATTAGGCACTGCTTCTCTCTGTTTATATCACGTAAATTAGGCTTGAAAAGCAATCTGAACCAGAAGAGAGTTTGCTTTGCTATGCCTGTTACGGAGGAGGGAGTTGATCATAATATGCCAGTCTGGATTGATAATGGAGTTCAAAAGATTTACACATAACATAATCCAGATAGTGAACGACTGTAGACAGGCGAAGAATAAGTGATGTTTTGTCTCGTTTGGCTCACCAAAGATGAGACATTGTTGAATGACACCCCATTTTCTGCTTCTATCACTAGTGGAGAGACGATCATGGAATGTAAGCTATGTGATAAAACCAGACTAACCTGTTCCATTCAACCAGAGACTTGAAGAGAGCGAATCAGGTTCCATGTTTTTCTTGAAGAGAACTTACACTTGATATCAGCTGGCCCTTGCTTTCCAAAGATTTCAGCCTGCTCCAGCTGATAGGTTTAGCAATGGAGCTTCTCGGATTAGCCCCATCATCTCTTGTAAGTGTAATCCATGACAACGACGAATTCTCCAACCATTCTCATTACCAACTTCAGATTCTCTTGCATCGCGATTAATACCTAGTATACGAGTTCCCACATTACCAGCAATGTCACTGAGGGGACCAATATTCAGCCAGTTTTCAAACCAAAAGAACGTAGACAAGCCATTTCTGACTTCTATTTTTTTTAAAGAAAATGTAGTTAACTGTCTTATTTTCAGGATCCTTTTCTACATCCAGCACCCATTGGTTGAGTTCCCGAGATATCCCAAAATGAAGAGTCTCAACTAGTTAAAAATATGCATTTTTATATATTATACCAAAATATATATAAAAATAATAATACAAAAAAAAAAAAATTTAAACTTCATAAAACAATCCTATTTCATAAATAAATATTAATTCAGTAAAATAAAATTTTATTGTTAATACATAGTGCTTTTTTACATTTTTATCAACAAAACTATTTACTAAACTTACATAGTTGAGTTTTTCAATGATAGTTATCTCAATTAATAACAAGTTAACTTATTCAATCTATTTTATGATATTGTAATTGAAAAAAAAAAACTAGTATCAGCTTCAGTTTTGAAATATGTTTTAGCAATAGCAATTGACACCAAAATGATCAACAAAAAGAGACAAGTAATTTATGTGTTTTCATTACAACCTTTAGAAAAAATATAAATCAACCACTTCGACACACTTGCAAATTATATATTATTTTTTTAAATACTAAACAAAAATGTTGGTCGAAAAATTATAAATGTTGTCGTAAAAAACTGATTTTAAACTTTAAAATTAAATACTAACTTTTATTATTAATATTATTTTTATTTTTATTTATTATATTAATACCATTTTTGTTATTAAAACAAAAAAAACTATACTTAAAATAATTTTTCACATAAATTTAAAAATCTGAAAAATATAAAAAAATTATTAATTTTCTAGTTTTAAAAATTGTTTCAAAAATTCTTTCTAAATAATTTTATCAAGTTAGAAGAAAGTAATCCTCGGAGAACAAAAAAAAAAAATCAATAGAGGAAACTAATTATTTGGAGTGGCCGAGTGGGTATATATATCCTTAACAATTTACACTAGTTATTTTTTTTTAATTTGGAGATAGCTGAACCCACTACGTCCTCACTAGTTCAAATTCCAAATATTAACTCAAAAAGAATTAAAAGTTTCAAACTCCAAAAAATAATTCAAAATATTTTCATCTATTGTAAGAAGTTAGTTGGGAGCTTGGTAAGCTTACTTGTGGAGTTTTAACCATAAAATTTTATTGACCCTGAGTTTCGTGATTTACAGAATTATCTATAATTATTCTAATTAGGCGTAATTCTGATGCTCTTTTCATCGATTTCATTTTGTTTTTAAAATCGTAAGCAGTAAGTAATCACACACATCCACCAAGAGATCAAGTGTTTAGTTCCGAAGTCTCATATCAGGAATTCACAATAACTAAATTTCATGCTTTAAACAATTAGTAAACCAAAGACTAACAATGAGGTTAGTTCATAGGTCTTAACATGCTTCTACTGTCCAATTCAATTACGGATGGTTCAGAATTTTTTCGAATATATTTTTTGTTTTGTTGGTGAAAGATACAAGTATTGTTCAGTTAATGCAATGTTACATCCTTGATTGATTCAAATAACAAAACATCAACTTTAAAATGCACACGTCGTTAGATAAATAGGAGTAATGTAAAAACTGACAGGAAAGTATTCTCTTGAGTTATTTGGTCACAATTCATCATGTACACATACACAGCTTCTTCTTCTCCTCTCTTTTATTTCAAAGGCTAATATCCTTATTTGGAGAAGAACCTGCTGATTCCTTTGGAGGCTTTCTCTAGTGTTGGATTACCAGATGAACCTGACCTTGAGAGCCTTGAACCCACTCTTGATGGCGATGTCATCAAATCGCTAGTCTCTGAGTCAGAAGGACATTTTGGAGATTCCATAAATCGAGGCACCTCGTTAACCCAAGTGTCAGCTGAATCTCCTTCGTCTACGGCATAGTTCTTGGTTCCTAGTTCATCCTCAGAATAGGACTCACTTTGTCTTTGTGGTGGCCTCATTTGTTCAGGTTGTGGCCGTAATGATTTCAGCTGGTTCCCCAACACAAATATGGTTTCTTGACACTCTGCTAACTTCTCTGCTGCAGCCGTTAACTCTCTCTCCTGTATAAAATTTCGTGTTAGTCTTCTTTTTGTGTGTGCAGAGTCTATTGATATGTATGCTTGTGTCTGTGTGATTATGTATATAATGCACCTAAACTGATTGCATGTAGTATGGTGAACAATGAGGATTGAATAACAGTAGGACATATGAGCAATGAGCATCCTTTCAAATTCACTTGGATCAAGAATCTAGAGCTACGAATTGAAAAGCAGAAAAGAAGCCAAGTTTGTAAAGCGGAATATTAGAAGCAAAACATGACTGGCTTTGAATATGAGTCTGAGAAGCATTTGCGAAAACATTACCTGTTTGGTCTTGATATCAGCTTCTTCGTCATCCTCAGCAACCAAAGAAGTGTTTCCGTTTCTGGGAAAATATGTGCGGTAAAAAAGTAAACATCATTGTAAGTGCTGGAAATGGGAATAGTCAATGTCTTTCACACTCTTGTAAACTGATACTACTCACCTTTGAATATGTTCTTCAAGTTCATGGCACCTCATAATAGCTACTTGGTGGTTGCGTTTTTCATCCTCAAGCTCATTCTCTAAATTCCTTATCTTTTCCTTAAGCTGGTTCACATCGATCTCTAAATCAGCTGCACGTGTTTCAAGTGATCTATATGACTCAGTCATACATCTGAGTTGCGTATCCGCCAAGTTGTTTGACCTCTGAGTAGAATCTAACTGTGTTCTAATGTCAGCTAACATCTGCTCAGATTCTTGTAATTGAAACTTCAGCTCCTCGATGTCCACTGCCATCTTTTCTTTTTCTGATTTCAGTTCTTCTATTTCCTGTAACTTCGAGTCTGATTCATACCTCAAAACTCTGTTTTCATCACACGGAACCTCTAGCTCGTTGTGAGAATATCCATTCTGATAAAATTCTTTAGACGAATCTTTATCTACATCCTTGCTCTCGGGTAATGCAACCTTGTCTATGCAATCTGGACTCACAGTTTCAACCTCGGAGGAAGCAAGACCCCTAAAAGTTACCTTTAGCTCCATGGCCTCGTTGAAGACATTAGCAAGATCCAAAACAAAACTGTCCAAATTTTTCTCACCACTTAAAACATGGTCGAACGTGATGGAGAAGCCATCGATCATTTCAACGAAATTTCCCTCGATCACAGTGTTCTCACCTGCCCTTAACTCTTTTCTTAGCAACAAGACAAAATCATGAATCCGAGAAACAGCATTTTTCAAATCTTGGTGGGCGCTCTTCAGGTTACGATCTTCCAAATGACAATCCTCCAACAAGATTTGTTCTGGACATAAATCAGCCGCTTCTTTAGGATGATCCTGCACATCAGAAGGCTTGTCCTGGTCCATACAACCATTCACATCTTGCAAAATGCATTTTATATCTTCCACAATCTTTCCTAAATCAGCATCAGCAGATACAGAGTCAAGAACCTTCGATAATATAGATCTTAATTTCATCACTGCCGGACTACCTCTATCAGACTCCTCAAGTTCAGTATGAGCCTCAACATTCACCAGTTCTGAATTTTGATCACCTGAGCAATCTTTGGAATTGATACTATCATTTCCGCTAGATTGATTTGGCAAACAGGCTAACTTCTCCATTTCAAGAAAATCATCCATAAGCTCCACATGACTACTAACACTTTCAACCCTCTGCAATGCTGCCATCTCCTTCTCTTTCTTAGTCTGTTTTGATGGAGTTGTTGACAAAGATCCACTGCAGCTTCCGGAATCATCATTCCCATCTTCAGAAACAGAGATTGAACTTGATGGATTGCTCGTGTTCAGTTTTGAACACACTTCAAGTGAGGACTTCTGAGAATTGTTTTGCTGCAGTTGAGCTTCCAAGCTCTGAAGCTTACTATTGCTCTGAGCGCAAAGATTCCGTGAGTCCAACAACTCACTATTCCGCTTTGCTAAGGCTTCTTTAAGCATTTTTGTCTCTTCTTCCATCGCAAGTAAACGTTCTGTCAGAAACTCATTCTCTTTCTGAAATTTCTGTGAATTATCGACAGAAAAGTCAGAACCAGAAGATGAATATCCTCTCGGAGACTTGCACGGACTATAAGCCTTGACGGGAGATCTCTTTAGTCGTGTGTCTCCGCCTAAGTTCTCAACCTCAAGCTTCATTTGAGCAAGTGCAGCTGGTCCTGGCAGTTTTTTCCTCACAAGACTTCTAAGTCTCTGACATTCTGCTTCCAGCTTAGCTATTTTCTTTACCCCCTCCATGTGTTGCTTGTTGGCAACTTCTGCAGATCTAATACACATGTTCTTCTCTTCGTTGCGTATCTCCAGCTCTTTAGAAACTACATGGACTTCATACTTAAGAGACTTTATTTCCCTTTCGCACATTTCTAGATTGCTCTTCAGGGTCTCGATTTCAGCATCGGCTCGTGACTTCTCCTCGCTGATTTTCACTAGCATGTTGGACCGTTCTTGTAAAGTTCTGGATAAGGCATCACTATCCGCTGCAGACCTTAGTAGCTCCTGTTCGTAGTCAGAGATCCTCATCTCAAACTCCATTGTTATTTTTTCAATCTGCTTCGTCTTGCTTAAAGCAACATCATGCAGATTCACTTCATGGTCTCTCTTCAAGTTCCTTATCTGCCGCATACACTCTTTCAGTGCACCATCTAAATGCGCTGCACGATCTTCAGCTGTGAGTTTCAAGAGAGTAACAGATTCCAATGTGTTTTTCAATGTCAAAGCTTCAGCGTCAGCTTTTTCCCAACCTGCGACTGCATCTTCAGCAACCTTGGAGTGCTGTTTCACTAAAGTCTCTTTGGTAGTTATTTCCTCATTAGCAGCATTAAGTTTTTCATTCAAGTCCTCTTTATCCTCATTCAGTCTCTGCACTTGCTCAGCATAACTCTGAACCTGCTCATCATATGCTTCAATCTGTTCTTCAAAGCTTTTAACTTGCTCCTCATAAGCTTCAACTTGACTCTCGTAAGATTTGATCTGAACATCGTATGTCTTTATTTGTTCTTCGAGTCCCGTGAGATGTGTATACTGCTCCACAGAGATTTGCACATACTTTGGTTTCTTAATGACATCCTGTTTCCAAATATATATAACCAATTCAACAAATCTAGTAGCAATAGAAGCTTCATCAAAATTAAAACTGAGCAAGAAAAAGGCGAAATAGTAAAAATTTCACCTTTTCAACTTGAGAATGAGAAGTATCAGCTGCGGCAGATTCAAGCACTAAGGTTGTTTTATCAGATGATTTTTTCTTCCAAGGCCAACTTCGTCGTTCCATAGCAGTCTATAATGTTATTCACATTATCAGTAAAAGAAACAAATTAAGAGTTTGTTCTCCAAATTATCAAATACAGACTTCTAGAACCAAGAACAAGAGATAACTCAGGAGCTTATGTTTCACAATTCAAGTGAACCAGATCTGAAAAAACCCTAATAAACCCATGATAAATCTGATACAATCCAAGTAAGATTTACCAGAAGGAAAAGACAAAGAAAAATGTGGAAAATTTTCCTGAATGAGTAAAAACGATAAGGTCTTCTACAAAAAAAACTCTGGGATGCATCGTCCGAAAAGTAGATTACTAAATTAGGAAAGACAACAAGGTAAAGTAAATCCTACCGACACACAAAATTGAAGACAAAACAAAAAAAAAAAAATTACTCTGTAATTTTCAAAAACCTACACTAATCTACTTTTAAATTAGCACCAAAGGATATCAATCACACAGACATGACGAAGACAGAGCGAAGATGACTTTGATGTTGGAAGCTCGAATAAGCTTACATCTGAGAAAATGTAGCTTCTGGAAAAGAATCTTGAAGTGAAAGCTGACGCTGGAGGAACTGTGTTTGTTCTTTCTTCAACTTTTTACAAAAATAAAATTAGGACATGCGATTTCGGCAAAATGGAGATCTGAAGAAATCGAGTTTCCACTTGCTCGTTACTCGGCTTTTGATTACCGACAAAAGAGTTCACCGTCGAATGGTCGGAACCCTATGGCCGTTGCGTCATTTGTTGCGGCCGCGGAAAAGAGAAGAGAGAGAGAGAGAAAATGCTTCAGTTTCTTCGGTAAGTGTCAAAAAAAAAAAAAGATATACCAAAAACTTCAAAACCCAGAACGTTGCGTTGCATAAAGCTCCAAAAGGAAAGCATCTTCTTTCTTTTTTTTGTTTTGTTAAGAAAGCATCTTCTTTTTTAAAAAAATAGAAGAAAATGATTTGAGAAAAATAAATAAATATGTAAATAATTTTTTTTTAAAAAAATGGGTAATAATAAGTAGGAAAATAAAGGGCCCATAGCTCCACGCCTCTACCTAACACATTCAACTCAACGAGTCCTTTTTGGCCTTTGGTTATTAAGAAATGAGGAAACCATTTGGCAGTGACGTAATTAGATGGGATACTTATTGTCATATCTAAATCTATTAGAAAAAAAACAACTCATAAAATAATAAGACAAAGTGACTTTACCTCATTATTTCAAAAAATTTCAATCACGAGTTCATTTTTTACTTTTTCGTTTGTTTTTTAGGTTTTTTTTCTCAATTTTTATGAACCAAAATTTTTTCATAAGATCCAACACCAGCAGTTCATAAGTTGAAGCAGTTGTTATATAATAATTCAATATAATGTAAGGAATTTTGCCAAAAAGAGATTAAAAAAAACTAAACTATTGCCTTCATATCATTTTTAATGTAATGTTTTCCTTATATAGTTTAATTTAATCAAAATCTGATTAAATATTGGAATTTTCCTATTTCCTATTTCTTTCTTGTCAAAATTTATATCGATATGTTCATGTATCTTAATTTTTTTTGATTTTATGCTTCTTTATTAAATTTCTTTAAAAAATATATTGTATAGATTTCTATTACAATTAACTAAGCCAGATGGAGGAATTGACTTTTTTTTAAATGGAACTTGCTTTTTTGGTGTATTGGTTGTCATGTAAAGATATTAATATGAAGTTTGTATTTTTCTCCTTTTGTAGCATAAAGTGTTTGTGTCAAGTCTGATAGTTGTAATAAGAGGAATTGACAATTGAGAACACTTCGATCTCATCAACATACTCAAGTTATGGATTTAGAGTTGTGTCATTGCAGTTGTTGAATTAGGGTTATCGTCAACATACTCAAGCTATGGACTTAGAGTTGTGTCATTGGAGTTGTTGAGCTATGGTTGGTTGCTTAGTTAGACTCATGTTGGATATTTGTTTCTTCCAATGATCGTTGTTGTTTACATTTTTTCTAGGTATGGATTTAGAGTTGTCTGAACTATTTTTTAAAAGGAAGTGAACTGCAAATAAAAAAAAAATCATCAATATTTGGGATATGAAATATGAGATTCTCTACCTCTAACTTATTTTGCTCAGAAAGTTCCAAAGAAATCTCTCAAGATTCTTCAAAATCTCCACTACGATCACTCTAATTATGTCCTGAGTTGATCATATGATCAACTCTTTCATCCTGCATTTCATCGTCCCTTACAAACTCAACAACCACAATAACATCAAAATTCCCATTTAAGAGATGTATGGATACTAAACACTGTACAACAAAGTAAAACAAAAAAAACGGTTAAGATATAATCAAGAATAAGAAAAAATAAACAAGAAACAAAAATTGAATTCAAATCAGTTCTCACCTTCGATCCAAATGAAGTCTCTAGTTAATTGATCTCTTCATACATTATTTTTGCATCTCCTAACCAATTACCACATCTAGGACCTATGAAATCGCATTTAAGTTTTTGGTCCAACATAATGTCAAAGTCTATAATAGCTTTCATAAGCCAAATCTATAAAGCGTATGCTAATTTATCCAAAACTTAGCTTTTCTTCCTAATTTTGATGATCGACATAACTAGATCATCAAAAAAGACCCTATGGATACAACCGTACCTTACCAAAATCCATGACTCATATGATGTATGTGTCTGAGATATTAACCTTCTCATCCTTCACTAATATCACACTCATAATGACACACAAATATACTAACATCTACATGTCCACTTGCTAAAACCTTTTATGTGCTCTTTCTTTATTGTCTTATGGCTAATCTTATCTCCTCACATTAGAAACTTACTTCAGAAACTCATATCATCTTTCTATTTTTCAAAGTCGCAGTTGTCTTCTTGTTTGAAATTGAGCATAGTAACCGCATAAAATTCTTGCAAAGTAAACAAAGAGCCTCCTAGCAAACAACCATCATTCAACAACCACAATGACATAACTCTAAGTCCATATCTTTGAGATTGCCGATGGTATTAAATTTTTTCCGAATGTCACCTACACTTAGTACAAGTATGGGTCTTCACACAAACACTTGATGCAAAAAGAAAGGAGAAATACAAACTTCATATTGAGATCTTTACATGACAACTACTACACCGTAAAAACCAAGCTTTATATAAGAAAACTCATTTTCTCAACCGGTCTCACTTAATTGAAATAGAAACCTATACAACAGCATTCTTATGGAAATTTAAGAAACAAACAACAAATTAAGACACATGAATATACTGACAGAAAGGAGGAAGAAGGGGTGGAGGCAGACGAAAGTAATGCTGGCAAAACTAGAGTCACCGAAAATGAGGCTTCGATGAAATCATCAGAGGCTTCGATGCAAAATTCCCAAAAAACTTTAAAGAAGACTCAACGGACGGCGCACTCTTATTTTTGGGTTTTTGAATTTGAGACCCAAATAAATAAAATAAATAATTAGGAAAGAATTATGTTTTTTTATCTTGTAAAAGTGTAATTCATACTTTTTTCTTACATAAAAATACAAAATATTAAAACTGATTAAAGGTCTCTGTGGACAATTGGTTCGGGTTTGGTCTAGTGGAGGAAGAGGAGTCCTGTGGCGATCTCAGCACAGCGATTCTGAAACGTAGCTGCCAAGTAACTGGACAAGCTTCCTTTGGCCATGCATTCATAAACAAGAATCACAAATTCTGGACAAGCTCCAAGAAGAAAATTAAACATATTTTTTGTGATCAAGAAAGCCTATAAACAAAGGACCATAGCCACCTTCTCCAACCTTTTGAGACTCTGCAAATTCGAAGTGGCTTCTTCGATTTCTTCATCCATGTATTTCCTATATCGAACAAATCCGGGGCAGAAGGAATCATATTCTTTCAACCCCTTCATCTCTGCGTTCAATCTTCTCTTAGCCTCCAATTTCTGCTAATCTCTTTGCAGCTTCCAAGGCCGCTTTAGCTTTAGCTCTCTCCTTTTCCTCTGAACTCTTTGCTTCTTCCAACCGTCGTCGTTCCTCTTCGGTTCTCAGCTTTTGCAGCTCCGTCGCCTATAAGTTCAAAGAAAACAACTTTCAATTAATCTCCCTCCACTACATTGAATTAGACATTAGGATCAAGTAAAATAATTTTACAATCTTCTAAACACCGAAGTTTCAGATGCTCAATGCCTAGTATTTATTACATGTTGTCGAACACTTAAAGCTTCTTTGCAGGCTGTACTATACATATCCATGTTTTGTTTGAGCTCAAGCTAGAGTCATCTTCATCCCAGCGCGGCTCGTGGCTCCATCACTAGGCCAAGCACTGATCCCAAATAGACCAAACTGAAGATTCACCGGTTCAGCTTTCTGTACGTGTTTCATTTGCCTCCGTTGTCTCATTCCAAAAGATGGGATTTATGTTGTTTATAATAATTGTTATGTAAAGATGAATTTGGATAATGATTGAATCGTGCAAGATAGCATTTTTTTTAAAGAGTATTTTGAATCTTATTAATGACTTGGGTTACACGAAATCCCTTGTAGGATAAGACAATCAAAATTTCTTCTTGTTCTAAACTAAAAAACAAGAGATACAAAAAGAATTTTATGTTTTTTTTTGTGTTTTTGACCAAAATAAACAAAAATTCTTTTTTCTCTGTCTCATTTCAATGCAGAGAAACAATTATTTATATTGGTTCAAGAGTTGTAATGAACGTTTGCAACCGTTCATTTATAAAATAACCAACAGTTGCAATTGTTAGTAAATGACAACTTTTCACTTAAATTATCAGCATTCCTCCCCCAATTAAGTTTAATATTTGATTCACAAAATCACAAAAAACAAACTCATGCATACATGAAAATGTTGTAACGATTGAATTTTCATATTAGTGTTATTACACATTTCAAATGCCCGAGAATCAAGATGTCATATGGATTGAATATTTTCAACTCATTTGGACACATGAACATAATGCACACAAAAGTTTCTACACTGTTCTAAGTGTTTATACTTGACACTATTATAAGTCATGTGTCTCTATCCGATCACGAGAGTATACAAAGCAAAGTCCAAACTTCTTGAAGCGGCTACACTTCACACTCGTATGGGTAGATCTTTTAGTCATGCACCTACAACGTGCACTTTTTCAAAAATCTATTAAGAAGAAACTTCAACCTAACTTTCTCTTGCAGGTCTAAGCACATACCTTCGGATGTTATGAAATTTGTGCTTCAAAACTCTAATTATAGGCTTTCCACATTGAATTGAGCCTCTAATATCATATTAGAGGGGAATTGGGTTTACTATAATTAAAATTTTAGATGAACTTTAATCCCATCCTTTTAGCTGACCTTTTTACCAAGTCTCTAGCTAATCTTTTTGTCAAATGATATGCTAAATTTTGTTAAGACCGAACAAACTCTAAAGTGATCACCCCATGAGTGATCAACTCACGTACCGCGCTATGTCTAACGCCCAGTAACGTGACTTACCATTATATACTTGGTTATAGGCCTTAGCCAAAGTAGCTTGACTATCACAGTGGATAGAAATAGGTGACACCGGTTTCGGCCACAATAGAATCTCAGAGACTAAATTTCTAAGCCAACCTGCCTCTTACCACAGCCGCTAACGCTACAAATTCAGATTTCATAGTCGAACTTGTAATACAAGTTTGTTTCTTGGAAGCCCATGAAATGGCACCTCCCCCAAGTAAGAATACCCAACCACTTGTAGAAGAATGATCTTCTACGTTGGTAATCCAACTCGCATCTGAATATCCTTCTAGGACCGAAGGAAATTCACCATAAGATACACCATAATTTATAGTTCCTTTCAAGTACTAGCACACACCTTAAAGCTTGCCAATGATGGGTACTTGAGTTACTAGTAAATATACTAAACATTCCTACCACATAAGTTATATCCAGTCTAGTGCTCGTCATGACATACATTAAGCAACCAATTACTTGAGAGTATTTGAGTTGTGATACCGCTTGTCCCATATTGGGCGTAAGCTTCACACTCGCATCAATAAAAGTATTCATTGGAAAACAATTCTCACAATTGAACCTTTTAAGTACTTTCTCAATTTAATGAGATTGGGTTAAAGATAGTTCGTTACCATTTTGTTTGATTCGAATTCTTTGAATCATGTCTGCCTCCCCCGTGTCTTTCATGGCAAAATTTGATGATAGAAACTCTTGTGTGAGTTCAACTTGTCTAAGGTCAGTACCAAAGATCAACATATCATCAACATATAAGCAAATGATTGCTCCATTTCCTTACGATGGTAAGACTTGGATGTGATTCGGGAAATAGAAGAAGTCAGGGAAGATATCACAAAACGGATATCAACCATTTATCACTGGTCAAGTGCCCTTTTCGAGCTGTCCTTATGTTTTGTTCTTGGTTTTGTCTTTCCTTTTAGAATTCTTGTGAATTCCACACTTAAGTTGCTTCCTTGTTTCCTCCACAGACTCTTCCTAGGCATTCTCCAATACGGTGGACATTGGCATACTTAGAACATACACTACGTTGAGAGTTGTAAAGAGAAAGTACATCTTCTTTTGCCATCTTCAAAAATCTACTCTTTCAAACTTATCTAACTTTCCAAACTTTGACGTCATCTCACGAACCGAAACATTAGCCATCGCTCACGAAAAAAAATACTCTTTAAGATTGTTGTTTATAAAAGAATGTTACATAACGATTATGCAGAGAAACAATTATTTATATTGGTTCAAGAGTTGTAATGAACGTTTGCAACCGTTCATTTATAAAATAACCAACAATTGCAATTGTTAGTAAATGACAACTTTTCACTTAAATCTCCAACAATTTCCACTTTCATCAACCTTACCACCAAGGGGCCAAGTTCTTACGAAAGTGCTATCAGTATTCAGAAAAGCCATTAGATGCCTTGAAGAACCTTTTCTCTGGATCAGCTGAAACATTCGTTTGGAATTCAATGAATTGGCTGTACACTGGCCTGTCCTCCTCGTCGATCACAGAGAATGTATTCGTGGTAGCATCATAGAGCTGCTCTCCTGCTTCTCGCCTACGCAAGCAACTAAAGCGTCACACTCTTATTGACATTGGTATTGCTTATCTTGGGAACGAAATGTTCGTCAGCTCGCTTACACAGGTAATCATGTATAGTTCTGATGTTGATTATGTATTTTACGTACTTGTTTTTCTCTGGGTCTGAGGTCTTGTAAGCTCTGAATTCAACCGTTCCAAGTGTTTCTCCTCATTAGAGATGTAAACCATGAAAGGAACAATCTACGGATTCTTTTTCATCAGCCCCATCTGCAAGCAACGAAGAAGCTAAAATTACTTACGGAATGAAATGTGTCATAAAGACAATTAGTTGGGGCTTACCACAAAGGTTAGGTTTAAATGGACACCTTCCACAACCAGACTCTTTCCGTTTTCTCCCCATGCGGTAATGAGCCTCTCAAAATTTTCAATCATCATTTCACTCTGAGCCTTAAATCCTTCTACATCAATAAAACTCCTCATCATATGACAGGGTGAGTCAGTTTAGACCCCAACCTGCTTCCCTTGTAACACAAACTGCAGAAGGCATTAAAATAAAGAATAATAATTTATGTATATGTGGGCGTGACACGTAAGATAGTTATAATTTTTAAATTTTAAAATATGTTATTATTAACTTATATCATGACATATGTCATTATATAAATATTTTAATTTGATAAAAATTAAAATAATAAAAATTAATTAGTATTTATATTTTTTAATTATGTGGCTAACATGTTAAGTTTGATATTTTTATGACTATAGTTCTCTGCACATATTTCATCAAAACATATAAAATATTTTAGACTACTACAACACAAGTTAAAAAGACGGGTTAACCTATTTCGATAATAAAAAAATTGTTAATATCAAACATAAAATATTGTATGACAGATTAGAATGATAGCTCAATTATTTTGATTATAAAAAGCATTTAAAATAAGCTAAACCAAATTGAAATATATTAAATGGATAAATTATATTATATGATCTCATAGATCTATAACTATATTTATATGAAAATAATTGTAAATTCGATTATAAAAATATTAAAAACAAAACATAAACTATGTAATATATAAATATATTTTGATTCGTCAAAAATAAAATAAAATTAGAAATTAATATAAAATGAGTTATATTTATATCATATAACTGTTACAACAATAATTTTATTAAAAATAAAATATATTAAAACTATAAAAATTATAATCTACGTTCGAAGTTAGTTTTGCATCAAGACGAGTATATATAAAAAAAAAAAATACAATTAAAACACAGACCCATACTTGATGTATACATGTAATTTTGTACTAATACAGATACTCGATCCAATCTCTTATTGTTTATTGTTTTTTAATATGATTCATAAGCTTCATATATTACTTGATGTATAAGTTTGAAAAATGGGTACCTATTAAGAGTGGGCAAATTATCCAGAATATAAGATCCGATCTATTATCCTTCTGTTCAGTCTGAAATTTGAGTATCCAAGATGTCCAAATTCCAATTTGGATATTAAAGTTATGAATCCATGTAATTTTTGTACTAATACGGATACTCGATCTATTCTGTTATTGTTTTTAATATGATTCATAAGCTTAATATTTTTAATTCTTTTGTCATAAATTATAAATTTATATTTGTTTTTAAACTGATGTTATTATTTAGTGATTTGTGTTGTTTTATATTTTTTTCTTTTGGTTTCAGATTCATGGAAGCTAAATTTCAAACTTTTTTATAACAATGTGAAAATATAAATACTAAAAGTTTGATAATCAAATCGGTGGCTTCGAGTCAATATACAATGTTGTTGTTGGAAATCTCCGTGCACTAAGCGCTAGGTTATATGCTCTTGTGTTTGTTGTCCGTGGAATGAGTGATATCTTTGTCGTATGAAAATAAGCTTTACATCTGCTGAGTTCCTCCATATATATTGAAAAAACTGGCAACTCTTCCAATAAAGACACCATGTTCACCACATCAAAGCTATCAGTTGTGAAAATAACATGTGATCTTCCAAACTCTTTCATATACTCCATTACTCAAATAAGTGTTTCTACCTCTGCATGTAGTGGTGGTAGACTGCCACGAATATTCCTTGCTCCAATCAATAGCTCATCCATCCTTTTCTTAGAAGAAACTCATCCATGTTCGGAATAGTTGTATATCCCTTTCCAAGACTCATCCACTTGACACCACCACATATCATGTTGTAATGAAACACCTTGAGTACCATATTTTTCCTTTTATTACTGCTATCCTAAGAATCTCGTGCGGATTTTGATCCAAGTTCTTGAAAATTTTGTTGTTTCTACTTTTCTACAAATACCAAATGATCCATGGAAAATATTCATATGGGCTCTTTTTTGGTATTTTCGAGAATAGGTACTCCATCTCTTTCTTGGAAGAAACCCATCCATGTCCAGAATAGTTGTTTATCCCCTTCAAAAACTCATCCACTTGACACCACCACATATCATGTTGCAATGAACACCTCAAGTAACTATTATCGGATAGTGTTTACTTTCCTCTATTACTTGAGATACTTTCCATAATTTTTCTTTCGTTTCTGCTATCCTTAGAATTTCCTACAGATTTTGATCCAAGTTCTTGAAATTCTTGTTGTTTTCTTTTTTCCACAAATTCCAAATGATCCATGTAAAATACCCTTCTTAACCCTTTTTGGTATTTTGGAGAATAGGTACTCTAGATATGAGTAAATTGATGTTGTAGGGAAGACATCTGGATGTGAAGGAATGTTAGATAAAGCTAAGTTCCAATGACTGATCATTCAAAAAAGACATGATTTATACTCTCCTCTTCCGCCATCTACCACATTGCATATCACAATTAATTTCACATGACCTTAAGTTTATGGCTATTGAAACACAACATGAAAGAGTTTGCCAAATAAAATGTTGCATTTTTTGGGGGGGGGGGGGGGGTACACTTAATCTTTCATACTAAAGTCTAAAGTGAAGTGATTGTTGGTCTATACTACACTTCTCCTTTGCTCTTATATGGGTATAGTTGTTTAACCATGTAACCAGATTTAACCAAATATTTTTTATTTTTTGTATAATGTCATCCATTAGTGTATGACCGTTAGAACCAGCTTACTACTAGTGTCTGACTGATAGTCACATATTCTGAAATAATAATCGCTTCCAAAAAAGCATATTTGAATGCAAATTTCAAATTTAAAGATTTATTTTTTATATAATATTTTGATATTAAATTTTTTTAAATATAATCATTTTTATTTTTGATATTTTTATTTTATTTTTATTGTGTTTAAATACTAAAAATCATATATTTAAAAATATTTTAAATTTTATGTTATTATAAAATTATATAATAAAAAGAAATTTATATGCATATTAAATTACAAATTGAGTTTAAATATCCATCAGATATTAACATTTTTAGATATTTGAAATTTGGAAACCCAAAATTTACAAATCCCAAAATCACGAATCTGAATCTTCTAAAATTATAGAATATTAGATTCGTGACCACCCCTAATACCTACCTCTCTTAGACCATAAACTGCTGCAGTTACATATAAGATAGACTAGTAAATCTTACATATCGAACTATCAAGCTATTTCAAGTAACAAAAAATTAACTTAAAATACTTAAGGGATAGGGATGATAGTGTTAGCTGTAGGGGAACAACAAACAGTGTGTCTAATCGATTCAGAGGTTTGAAAAATATTTTCTTGTATGTGAATCAACTTACGCAAACATGAGATGGTATATTTGATTGTAACCAGTGAGCATAATCTACAAACTTCTTCTAACACTTCACATATTGATGATGCTGTTTTAGATCCATTCTACCCGGTTCTCTATGCTTTTCCGGGCTAAGTTGTCTCTGTATCGCTTTTCTGTATCCAACCAAACACATTCCAACCTAGCTTTCCAGATTCAACACACAAAAGTTCAAATCTTTACTCCAGATAAACATATAAATCTCCCACAGAAATGCAACAAAAAGTGCAAAAGGTAGATTGACAAAAATCAAGAGACAGTTGGTTGAAGAGAAACATTGTTGAGGCGCTCAAGAGCCAAGATGAGAGCTTGAGTTCCAAAATCACCTTCACCATGTGCCTTGAGAGACAAGTAAAGCTGTTGAGCAAGAGCTAAACCAGGCAAAGCCAATCCCATCCTCTGACACTCCTTCAAACAAATCCCCAAGTCCTTGACGAAATGGTTCACGTAGAACCCTGGATCGAAATCCCTCTTCAGAATCCGATCTCCATACAAATCTATCGACTTTGAACCTGCAGCTCCGGTCGAAATTGCTTCTAGAAACTTCCTAACATCAAGCCCAGCTTTATGAGCATAGATCATCCCTTCCACGAGACCTAACATCGTCGAAGCGATCGTGATTTGATTCGCCAGCTTCGCGAATTGCCCTTTCCCGCTTGTTCCCATGTAATTCACTTTACCCATCATCGAAAACAACGGATCTAGACGTTTCACGGTGGTCTCGTCTCCACCGGCGAATATCGCTAGCTTACCGTTCTTAGCACCGATATCTCCTCCAGAAACAGGAGCGTCGATTGAGAAGCAGTTCACGGAGGAAGCGGCTTCAGATATCTCCTCAGCTAACGAAGGCTCAGAGGTAGTCATATCGACGAGAACTCCGCCTGGAGTTAGACCGGACAAAGCGCCGGAGTTTGGATCGAGGAGGACGTGACGGACATCTGAAGGGTAACCGACGATGGAGAATACGACGTCGGATTGTGCAGCGAGTGAGCTCGGCGAGTCAGCTAGCTTCGCTCCCATGTCGAGAAGATTCTGGGCTTTGGAGATGGTGCGATTGAAGACGGTGACGGAGTAGCCGGCTCTGATTAGGTGTCCGCACATTGACCGGCCCATAACGCCGGTTCCGATCCAACCGATTCGGGTGTTGGACGGGTTGATTGGATCGGTGGAGATTGATCTGGAAGCCATAAGACGACGGAGGAAGAAGGAGGAGGAGACGACGGAGGGAGAAATGGATCGGCGGAGGATAAGTAGCATTTGTTTGTGTGGCGATTGATGGATTCTAGTAGTTATCGAAAGAGTAAACGAAAGTCAAGACAAGCACGTGTGGTTACCCGTACGTGTGGTAATCCTGCACATGCACATGTGCTTTGCCCGAACGTGTTAAGCTAAAGTAAAATTACCCTTATTAATTCTACGAAAATAACATCACCTCCTTGAGAAGAAAAAATTATTTTTTCTTGTGGGAATGAGGTCCAATTTACAGATATACTTCATTTTTTACTATTGTATGTATGTTTTTTTTATTATACTCATTTTTCCAGTGCATTAAAGCATTTCAAACTCTACATATAGAAGTAGTACTATATATCCATTTATTTTAAAATTATTCATAACTCAATATTGTAAATTTTAGATTTAAGAAGTACCCTAAAGTAACACACTTTACAAAAAAATTTCAAATTTAGCACATCAAATTTAAACTTCCATACATAGCACAAATTATGTGTGAAAGTACTTATTTCCCAATAAATTACAAACAGAGCTAAGACATTATGTTTGGATTCACTATTTCTAATTTAGGATTTAGATTTCTTTATCTAATTTTTTTATCATTTTGACATTAAAATTTATGATATTATTGAAAATTTAACCTTCGAATGCTAGATTTGGAATTAAATTTAGAAATGTGATTTTTAGAGAATTGTCCTATCGATTTCATTTTTTTATATTGTTAGGATTGTCCTTTAAATTTAAACAAAAAAAAAATAGTTAACAAAGAAGTTAACTCTATTTCCACTACAAAAAGCATATCTTTTGTATCGAAATTTGGCAATGATTCTAAGTGACTGGTAGTTAACAATGGATTTACAATGAACATACAATAAACAAAAAAAAACAATGTAAAATCATTGTTCGATGTAAAACAGGTGTATCAAGTTTTAACTAACAAAAAAAAACAATTTTATGATTAAAAATAAGATTATTATAACATTGTTGTTAAATAACAATGAAATAACAACTAACTATATGTGACATCAGTACATATATAGAAAAAATGCCACTGCATCTAACATACCTTCCCTTTTTCTCTCCGGAGTTTTTCTTTGCACTTCTCTGCTTCGCCGGTCCTCTCCGTGTCGGTGTTTCTTGCCGGTTTGGGAGAGAACCTCCCTCTCCTTCTTAGTTTTTGTCATTCACTTAATGTTGAGATAAGGATCTTGGAGGTGCTGCCGGAGGCGAATGCTCCTTCTCCGTGACACGGTGGCATGATTTTCGGTGAAGTAATCTCTTACGTGAGCTCCATAGCCATGGCATTTTGGATCCAGCGGAGATTCAGTTGAAACGTTTTGTACTCGAGGGCGATAGAAATTCTCTGCCGGTGATCTGAAGATTTCTTGTCACGGTTTAGAGAGGGTGGTTGCTATCACCGGTTTGGTGGGTTGTGTCGGTGTCGATGGTGACTAAGACGCTGGCGGCTGTTTTTTTTGCCTGAGGATAGCGGTTCCTGGGTAAGGTTTCAGTTAGTCAGCACTTGTGTCTATCTCAACTGGATTGAAGGTGAGGTTCGCATTGCAAGTATGGTGATGAGTGCGGTGAAACAGTGTTTGATGGTAGAAGAAATTACCCTGCGAGCTGACTCTAGTGGAGCTCGACATTTTTTGGCCGCGGGAAGCTCCTCGTTTTTATTTTGCCTCTCCGGGAGAATAGTGGTTCTGATTCATGGTGGTGAAGGGTCTTGACTGGCGGAGTTGGACATCCAGTCCCAGTCTGGTCCTTTACGGCGGAACATGACGCTTCGTTCTTGTGTCCACCGTTGACGGTAGAAAGGGTCGAGCTTCTTTTTCCCAGTCGTAATTTTTGACCTAATGTTTCTTGCGTTTTTGCGTTTTTGCTTTGGCGTTTTGACGTTTTAGCGTTTGTATCTTTTTTGAATTCTTTTATTGTTAATTTAGCCAATTACGATTTCGATCCACTTTCTATAAGGCTCTTGTCTCTAAACCCAATTCTTTGGGATTATTATTAATAATATAAAATAAAAAACTAACTATATTCGTTTGTAATTAACAATAAAATAATGAGTAATTATTCGACAGATAATAAGGTAAGTGAACATGTGTTTAATATGGTGTATTAATAATGTACGAAAAAATAAACCTATGTGAAGTAATTGCTAAATAAATGATAAATCGTTGGTAAAGCAATTACTAGTAAATTATTAATAAATTTTATCATAAAATCGTTGTTAAGTCATGAAATTTTTTATAAATATATATCTCGTTGTAAAGGAAAATTTTATATACAAAATCCAAACATAAATATTCTATCACAAAATCCATATTTTTTAAAAAAAAAAATTATATATATGAATTATGAAGTTCGATGTATACAAATAGGATTCGGAAGTTACGGTGACAAAAGAGTTAAATGTTCTTCAAATGAAATTGAGGATTTCTAAGATTTGTTGTGCCAATTATCTGTTGCTACAATAAGAAGAGGTAGGCATTTAGTTAATTGCACGTATGATGTGTAGATGTTACGCAAAAGCTATCAAGTTTCTCAGTAAAATCAAAGAAATTAAGGAGATGCTAAATTCTAATTTCAACATTACAAAAGCTTAATTCTTACTCACAAGGGAAAATCCAAAACCAAATAAAATTATATAATTTAATTTCTTCTTACATCTAGCAGAACAAGAACAAACTCGGACATGACATACTTTAGCTGTTAAATTTTTTATTCTTATGAAGGATATTATCCTATCAAACGCAGGTAACAACATGATTGTATGAACATTCAAAGCAACATTCTCACAATGGCTCTAGTCACATTAGAGATTTTTTGCATTGATTTGGTTAAACTAGTCAACGGAGATTTGCCTTTGAACCCTCTCTCACATACAGAAGCTTCGACACCAGCGTCAATCACACCGTCTTCGCCGAATTTCGGAACTCCTTTAGAGATGGCTTCAATAGCTTCGGGAACATCAGCGTTTAAGATCGTTTTGTATCTTCGACTACATTCGTCCAAAGCGTGTTTCACTTCCGGTCTCTTTTTATACAAACCGTTGATCTCGTTCAAAGTCTTCGTCGCCAACCCCTACAAAAATTATATATTTATAAAACCCCTGTAACTTTCTCTTTTATATAGAAACAATGTCGGAATTTTGATCTATCAAAAACCACCCCCTTGTTCCGGAGAGGAAAAAAAAAATCTCATAATATTGCTTGTAGATATTTTTCAAACGAATATTAATTTATATAATCTAATTTAAAATACTTTTCAGTCTTAAGTCGAAATAATTGATGGTATAGTAAGGAAGCTTATACTCTAGTGAAACTGAGGGTAAATTTTAATCAGAGATCATATTATTATAAGAAAATAACGATAATAGATTAATAGGATTGAATTTTAATATAAGAAAGAAGTTATTAGATCGAAAAAGAAGAAAGTGAGATACCTTAATCTTGTCGACGAGGATAAGAGCGAGGCCAGAGGTGTCGGCAGAGGAACCACGTGGGTCGGAGTCGAGGAGAGAGACGCAGAGATTGAAATCTGGTGTCTCTTTGCATGTCTGCTCTATCATACTCGCTTTACTCATCATCACCATCATCATCATGGTCATCATCACCATCATCTTCTTCATATTATCTCTTAACTATTATTTGATGATTATCTGTTTATGTAAACGATGGAGGATTTGCTTTGATTTCACGATTTCGAGAAAGAACAGATTTATATAAGTATGTACCTCTGCGTGTGTTGATTTGCCTGTGTAGTGTACGTCTCCGATATATATAATCGAATTGATGGTGCCTTTACCAAAATCTCTTATAACTCTCTCATATGTTATTTTCACCCAATATATTTTATATATTTGTTAATATATATTAAATGATGTATCGAATACTGCCTTTTGTTAAAAGATATATCGAATATTGTCCACTCATGTATGTTTTTATACTTTTTATAAAAGGCAAAAAGTTTGTATTAATGGTACCCAAGTACAATATTGGTAAACACTATAAATCTAATTTTAAATAGGTTTGGACAAAATAATCTGACTTGAAAAACCGAACCAAACTCGATCTAAAAAAGTAGTACCAAACTGAATTTAGAATTGACAAATAACCAAACGGGTCTTAAATTCTTATATCTGAAAAACCGAACTCAAATCTGAACCAAACCGAGAACCAAATGGATATCCGAAATATCTGAAATATAATTATGTTTTCAAATATATTAATTATATTTAGACTTATAATAATTTAAATATCCAAATTATAATAATAAATTTAAATTTATTAATTAATTTAATATTAAAATAATTAAAACATTAAAAAAATTAAAATATCTAAAAAATTAAGTTATATTTGTTAACAATTAAACAATTTTATTTAAATTTAATTAATTTTTATTTTTTAAATATATTATGGGTACCCGGATCCGACCCGAATGTAGGTGGAAACGAACTAAACTCGAACCGAAAATAAAAAATATATGAACGGTTCATATTCTCTAAATCCAAATACCGAAAAACCGAATTATCCGAACCAAAACCGAACTGGTACCCGTACGCCCATACCTAATTTTAAACCTGAAATGTTTTGTTTGAATAGTAAATATCCAAGCTAATATTTCTCTTATAATCATGATAGCGCATTTATGCCTAAAACTATGTATTAATTTGACTGTAATTATTTGAATTCAAAATTCTTATATGGATTTTGATTAAACGTATACTATAATTTTAAAAAATAACTAAAAATTAAACGTCATTTTCTAAAATTAAAAAAAAAAGAAGATAAATGTTTGTGTGAAATGGGACACAATGAGCTTAATTCGTTTTTTATCTTATTATTTGAGATTTGTATGTGTGTATCTTTTTATATAATTTAATTTATATACACTGGGCAAGTATAAAACCAAACTAATTCTAATTAAAAGTTGGTAGAATTGAAATATTGGCTTAGATTCACAAGACAAATCTTTATTTATATATCTCGACCACTTGACTGACATTATGACTAGGTTGATTATATAGTAAGCTTTAACTAGTTAATGCACATTCGTACGACATAATTGAGCTTTTGAAGACTCAAAGATGTTTTGTGATAATTTTTTGTTCGGTCCTAAAACTGTAACAAATTTACAACAATACAATAATGGCTAGATTTACAACTATTTATTGGCACAAATACTTGTATTTTTGACCAAACTTTTCTTGATATATTAAGAGTTGTGATCTGTTTCAAATAAAAACGTATAAACTAGTAGATAGTACCGTTAAATGTTTTTTTTCCCTTTCAGTTAGTTAAAATTATTCACACAAATTATCACAACTTTAGAACAAAATGATCACAACTTTACAACAAAATATACAAATCTCAACTGTGATGCTAATGTTAACCCCAATAAGTAACAACGCCGCCCTAACGTCAAGTACAACACTCTTCAACTCTTTAAATGCTGCTATAACACAATATTTTTTCACTTACTTATCAGCACATCCTAATTTTCAAACCTTATCTTTTATATATTGTTTATTATATTTTAGGAATATTATATGGTTTACACACTTGATAAAACAACAAATATATGTCGAATTGTTTTCAATGTTGCCCTTGGCCCAAGTATTAAAGTTTCTATAACTTTCCAACGAACAGCATGTATGAAACATTGACATGTGGTTCCAACAGTCGAGGTTAGCGTGTTACACTAGTAATTGAGAAAAAGCTTTACCCGAATTAATCAAGGGGCTAGCTTTTGCTCAGCCGTAGTTTTGTCTTCAGTCATTTGTTGTAATGGTACGCATTGCGAATTGTTCGAGTTGCATGGTCATCTATAGAAAATAGGATAAAAGTAAAGTAAACAATTATTTGAGTTATTTCATTTGACAAAATATGACCACCTAAAGCAATATTTTCTTACAGCCATTTATATAAGGGACACTTTATATAATTATATCCTCCTTAAAGTTATAAACCCTAATATCATTTTTCTCTTTTTCTTTCTTTTTGGGCCAAACAACGAAAGATAAGCTCAATACGAGATGTCCTTTTCATATATTGATTTACATATTCAATCACTCAATCATCTTATGATAAATATAATCTTCGTAATTTATAACAAATCATCTTTGTGTTTAGGTTAAAAAATAGATCTAAAACAATTTCAAAAAAAGTAATAAATAGTGTCGATTAATGTAGATAAATAGTTTTATGTTATGAGTTTTGAGTCTTGCACAGAGAAAAACGGCAATTGAGCTTCAAGTAACTTTATATCACGAATTTGACTAAATAAATGATTATGCTCACAACGATTAATAATTTTTTTTAAAAATTTTTGACATCAGTTGTTAACATCTTTAAACATTGACATCAAAATTCCTATGCAAACTGTTTTTAATGTGGAATATAAATCGGGTTTGACACAAATTTAATAGAAACACGTCCAATGAGAACTCATATCAGGAGGTGCAAGCTATACAAAGCTTATGAAGGGATCGTAGTCCAAAATTATTGGTTGATGATAGTGTGGTATTCTGATGACAGTTAAATATGATAAATGGTTATTTAGACAATTGATGAATTAAATAATTATTCTTAGTGATACTGTAATTTATTTTTGTTGAATCAGAAGAATTAAAATATTATGTCGTAATGTAATCTCTATGGACATAGTATATTATAGGAGAAAATATAATATTTGATTTTCTATCTCCAATGAAAACTAAAGAAATATTAACCTTACATAATTCTACAATAGAAAAATATATTAACTTATTAAATAGGAAACAAAAGCATATTCAATATTTACAACAAGAAATAAAACATGAACAAATAGAACACTCATTACATGGTCTATTAAAAGTAAGTAAAATAAATTTTTTTGAAATGAACTAATAAATCAAGTATACTCTGAAATCCCAAATGCATTTTAGGAAAAGAAAAAACATATTGTAGAAATTATTGATAACAAGGATTTCAATGAAAAACTATTCCAATTAAAACTAGACTTATTCAAATAAATCAAAAAAATTTTAAGCATTTAAAAAGAATCAAATTCAAGAAATATTAGATAAGAAATTAATAAGTAAATCTGAATAACGTTGGAGTTATTCAGTATTTTATGTCAATAATTAAGCAGAAAATTAGGAGTATCTCATTTAGTAATTAAATATATCTTTACTTAATTTTATACAATAGATAAGATATCCAATATAAAAAAGATTTATTAAAAAGACTATATGATGTATGTATATTTTCAAAATTTGATATGAAAAATAGATTTTGACAAATTCAAATAGTCAAAAAGATAAATAGAAAACTGCTTTCACTATACTTTTTGGTCGTTATGAATGAAATATCATGATTTTTGGTTTTAAAAATCATATTCTGAATTTCAAAATATTATGAATTAATTTTTTAGTCTTTGTCCACATTTTCTGTGATAAATGATATTTTCAAAATATATTGACCAACATTTCAAACATTTTATGCTTTTAAAATATAATTAAAACATGGATTATTAGTATCTACAAAAAGATGCAAATATTTCAAACAGAAATAAGGTTTCCAGGACATAATTTTATCAACGGATTATAAAACCTATATAGGCCTATAGAATTTACAAATAATTTTTTTATGCAATAATTACAACGATTTTTATGATTTTTAGTCTATATCTCAGATTTTTATCTAATATAGGTAAAATAATTCAAGTAATAGTTAAGAAAATAGAGTACCTCATTTCCAAGTTTAATTGAAAATCTTTAAATAATGTTTTATAATGCGTAAGATATATTACCTAATAAAAGAGAGTTTTTTAAAAAATTATATAATGCTGATTTATTTTTGAATATGAAAAGTGGATTTGGAAAATTAAAATAGCTAAAAATGATAAATATAAAACGTCCTCATAGTATTTTTTCCGTTTTCATTACCGCATGGTAGAAATCTTTTAAAAATAATTACGAAAGGAAGAATATCAAAGCAAAAACAAAAATAATTATCTTTTTATGTGATGAATGAAAGGAATATAATTGCAATGCAATTCTGTTTGCAAACAGAAAAATAAAAAGAAAAATGTGGTAATATGATGATGTACGATTCCATTAATAAGATGGATGAAATTGAAATTATGGTTCAATTATTCATTAGTTTGGATATTAAATCAAAATAAAAGACAAAATTAACCAAATTGTTTTGGTATTTTGGATAAAATTTAGTTAAAACTGAGTACATTCAGTTTAAAATCGATAAATTCAGTTTGAATTAGATAAATTTGGTTAATTCGATTAGCTCAGTCAATTTTAGTTCAATATATTTTATATTTGTAAAATTTGATATTTTTTAGTATGATTTGATATATTGGATAGGAAAATTTTCAAAACACCCGAAGAATCAAATGGTTTGGTGGTACCAAACCAAACCAAACAAAAATTAAAATAGTATTATCTTACCAATCTATTTTCACCCTATAACCAAATTTGAGTTTAGATTTGTATTGTCTAGTTTAAAATGTACAAATAAGCCCAAGCCTATGAAAAAAAGTGTAAGCCTAGCAAGTTGGGAGTCCATTCAGCGTTGTTACAATCAATTGAACCAATTTATTGGGTTTTATTGAAATGTTTTAAAGATTAAAACATTTAATAAAACATTGAATTTTTTTTGGTTAATATTGGTTTTAATATCCAAAAAAATGGTTTGAATTTCAGAAGTTAAAAATAAAATCTTGTCACATGTCGCACGTGTGATTCTCACAAAAATCGGCAACATAATCTTAATTTTTTTTATTCAGTTTGGCCAATCCTTTTTAGTTTTTACCCTTGTTCATCAAAACCACATGGTTTCTCATTTGAACCATCCGATCTAGAGCCACGTCATCTATCTACGTCAAATTTAGATTCAATGGTTGAGATCTAATTTTGAAGACGGTACTGATTTGCGCAGTTGGTCGAAGCTTGTAACCCTTCTCTCTCTTTTCTGTCTTCAGCTGTTCTAAAAATTCTCCAGGGAAAATCGAAAATTTATCGTGAAAATCTATACTTGTTTCGAAAGAAGATGACGGGAGTTGATGATGATAAGGAGTACAAAGAGGAAACCGTGATTCTAAGCGACGACGATAGTGAAGTGGAAGAAGTTAAAGACGGAGGAGAAGATGGTTCCGACGATGAGGAGGAAGAAGAAGTCGATGGAGATGAAGATGGAAGTGAAGGAGACGATGATGATGAGGAAGGTGACGACGATGAGGTCCAGGTTTTGCAGTCCTTAGGTGGGCCTCCGGTACAATCGGCGGAAGACGAAGATGAGGAAGGAGATGAGGATGGAAACGGAGACGATGACGGCGATGACGATGACGACGACGACGATGATGATGATGACGAGGACGAAGACGGTGAAGATGAGGTATGGTTCTGAGATAATCAATTTTGTTTCTGTTTGTGAATTTCTTTTGTTGAATTGATTTACTCTGTGAAATTGATTTAGGGTTTAATCTCTGAGATGAATTGAAATTGTAGATCTAGGATTTTCTGCGCCTAATTAGCATAGTACAAGTTTGAATCTTTGCTGAAGAAAGTCTGGATCTGTTTAACCTAAGCACCTTTTTTAACAGAATCTATAAACTTTCCTGGAATGTTTTCTTATCGTAAGTAAAAACTGTTCTGTTTTATCCCCAAATTAGGGTTTATACTTTCTTCCCCTAAATAAAAAAGTGGCTTCTTTGTTCCTTTGAGTAAATCAAATCTTTCTGACATAGTATTGTCTTAGTTTGAAATGAACAGAGTGAACTCTGAACTCAATTAACTGTCTCTTCAAACTCAAAATTTTAAGATTCATGAAATCAATTAGATTGGAGAAAGATTAGATCGTGTATGACGTTGTGGTCCTTATCTTAAAGGTTTTCTTGGAAAAAGTTTCCTATGATAGTCTTCTTTTGACTCTGTTGTTTGGTTACTAAAACTTGGTCTAAGGATGAAACTAGAAGATCTGATATTTTTGTCATATGGAATTGTGCAGGAGGATCTTGGGACAGAGTACCTAGTGAGGCCGGTTGGTCGGGCTGAAGATGAAGAGGACGCAAGTGATTTTGAGCCTGAAGAGAATGGTGTGGAAGAAGACATTGATGAAGGAGAAGACGATGAGAACGATAACTCGGGTGCTGGAAAATCCGAGGCTCCTCCGAAACGGAAGAGAGGAGCAGCTGAGGAAGATGAAGAGGAGGACAGTGGTGATGAAGATGATGAGAGGCCTCCAAAGAGGTAGTTTTCAAGAAACTGACAACAAAACATGTTTCAAACAAAAGAGCCAGAAGATCTTTATGGTTTTTAAATTGGGAGTCGTGAGATTCGAATCATTGGTTGGGGTTCATGTAAGTTTAAGTAGGACTTTTTTTAATTTTATTTTTCATTTATGCAATGTTGTTTCTTTTCTAGTGAGTCAATAACCAGTGTTTCTCGAATAATTTGCTGTCTAATTCTCTTTCTGTGTTAGAGTTTTTACTTTCTGTTTTCTGTATTTTTGATATATTTTGTAAAACGAGTAGTGTTAGCCTTGTTTTCTTTTTGGAGTTCTGGCGTGAGATTTTTTGGTTCTTGTAGTATTCAGTTTGGGAAAACTGTTCTGAATCAAATCAACAAATTATATAAGACAATAAATTGCGTTTTAACCCAAACAGGGAGAGCTCTTTAGCCAGGTGGTTATCACATTTGGTCTGCGTCCTAGGCATGTACGGTTAGACCCTAACTCCCTTCTATGGGTTTAAGGTCTGTACAAAACAAACAAAGAAGCTTAACTGAATTCGATTAGAGTGAAAGGAGATCTTCACAAATGAAATTATACTTGATTAAAACTCGAATTCAGTTCTTAAAACTACAAACCAATCCATTTTATGGGTTTTACTTTAGTAAGAACCTCTCTAGAACTAATCAGATAAACTTTAACTGAAACCTTTGAGATGAACACTCCTTACATGTAAGGTAGTAAGGCCAATGTTATCAAGATATTAAATGGTGAAATAGCAAGGTAAAAAGGTCAAAAACTATGAAGTCATTAAAAAAAAAGATTGTTTCAGTCAATCTTATTTCTGTGCAAATGTACAATTATAGCGTTTAATCTGGAACGCAGAAAACGCAACAAGCCTACACTACTTTATATACCAAAGCCTAAATCCGTTAGACATTAATAATGAAGAAGACTCAAGTTGATCATCACGAATAAGTTATATGTTTGATTGAAATTATACGTTACTACATAAAGTTTGCAATATAACATAATCGTACGTAAAGTGGCATGATTTGCTTTTTGTCGTTCCCTTGACTTTCCATCGGATCCAAACGCGTTGGATGTCGGATAAATCATGGTACAGTTTTCTTCTGGATACGGCTAAATTTTTCATATTTTTTTTTTATTATGCTCTCTCTTTATTTTTCTTTTTTTTTCCACTCAAATATGTTTTAACTTTTCTTCCCTCGGTTTAGGTGGTAAATTCCAAATATGTTTTTGTCCATCGGAAATAGCTGTCGGAAATTACGTGTTTTTTTGTGATAGTATATTCAGTCAGTCTTTTGTCAGGATGGATCGATCGGTCCAGTAAGGATCGGTCAGAAATCACGTGTTTTTTTTGTGATAGTATATTCAGTCAGTCTTTTGTCAGGATGGATGGATCGATCGGTCCAGTAAGGATTGGTCGATCTCATTTACAGTCGACAAAAAATAGGACTCCTCGACGACGAGATATTCCCAAAGCCCAAAGTCCAAAGCCCAAAGCCCAGAGCCCAAGCACGAGCAGTGGTGGTGGTGGTGCGCACGTGTGAAATCCCTTGGTTCTCCCCATAAACCACTTTTGTAGCTTAGTGACTTTGTTCCATATATATGCAAGTGGAAAAAAATTCTCCTAAGCAATATGAAACTTTCTTAAGTTCCACTTATTCTCTAATGGGTCTAATTTCTAAGTTCATTTCATATTCATATTATCAACATATTTCAATCCCAATGTGCTTAATAACATTTTGGTCCAACACATCATTTCAGCATCAACAGTATCATTTGTTATTTTATTGCTTTTACAACATGTTAATACGATTCGAATTTGAATCTAATTTCTTAAAGAAAAATCAAGCATCATAAATCATAATTTTTTATAGAGCTAAATATAAATTTTACTTGAACCAATTCAACATTTTCACAGGTTTTTTATTAGCGGCGATATGAATTTTCTATATCTCATATAAATCTAATTTTTGATAAATACCAAAATTCCCTAAATTTTTGATAACGAAAAACATCTATTTTAGCGAATCTAAATGTACATTAGTAAAAGTGTTGTAAAAAAAATAATGTACATCAGTAAATTACAAATAATTTAGAATATTTTGATAAACAACCAATATTTTAATATTTTGGTAAATACTATTTACCAAATAATCTTGGACATGTAGGTACAATTATTGTTTAAATTGGGTCTTTCCATATATGCTAAAATTCTTGACGTTTTTCGATAGTTAATCTGTTAATATCAAAAGATATTTTTTCAATTTCAGTATATATAAAAAAACCAGAAGATCTGGGGTAAATGGGTAGATACCAAAAATGTAGGGTCCTCTGGTAAATACTGAAATTTCTAGGGTGTTTAGATAAATATCAAAATATGTAAATACCAAAAGAGATGAGATTTTGCAGTATATATCAAAAGAATTGAAATATTTTAGTAAATAACAAAAGATCTGGAGTATTTAGTAAATATCAAAAGATGATACATTCGATAATTAGTATTAAATCGTACGGGGGTGTTATGAGTATAAAGACCATGAGATCTAGGATATTGCATAATACGTTTGAAAGATAACATTATGTATAATTAGTTCAAATAAAAATCCTATATTTACTAAACTTTATATGCTCTTAACTCGATGATATGAAAAGTGGTTTAATTTTATGGTATTCCGATGTTATTTGTTGCTCAATAGTTCATCTCACATAACTACTGTATATTTTCAGATTTTTTCAAACTGTTTTGTTATTGTGGAAAGTTCATTCTTCACAACATTTATTACATTAATACGAAAATTATTTTGCTTATGTTCCTATAGAACCCAAGAACCTAACAACTACAAAGGTAATTAAACTCCAACTAAAACTAAACTTCATTCCCAACAATATCATTATTCAACCAAATAAGACTTAGCAATTTCTCCATCAGCTCCTTTAGGGTAAAATCCACCGGGAACACTTTCATTTCCACTTCCATACACAATGCGTAGAATCTCCTCCGGAGTTCGATCAAACGCAAGCGACATCTTATCACCAACCAATACGTTCCCGGCCACTTGTCCCTCCGCACCCATGGCTTTAGGAACAACCAAGCCCTCATCTTTCACACCCATTTTTCCCAATTTGTTCCTTAGATCCGAGATCCTATCCGTGAAAGCCGCAACCGTGACACCGTAAGGATGGACTATGTGTGTCGCCCTTGCATATAGCATTGTTCTTATCACCGCGTCCTGACCTGATTCTACTCCCAAAAGTCCTGCTACTAACTGGAAAACGTTTGCGTAACTAACATTATGTATATATAATGAAAATTTTCACAATGTCATCTGAAAATAATTGATAATTTTTTAAAAAATAAACTCATCATCACTTGTAACCACATGTTACATTACTATTGTCTTTTAACAGAAGATTAATGAATATATCAAACATTATTTTTTGTCTAAACAATCAATGAAATTTCATCTAGAAATTATTGATGTGATGAAACGTAATTTATGATGTTAGAAACTGCTTTTTCATCTTTTCCGAATGCTAATTTCTGGTTATAAGATGAGATTATATACCAATCGAAGAAAGTAGTTTAATTTTGTTACCTTCCTTGACGCGGGACATTGCAGTTTCGGGTTTGCACCAACGTAGCCGGTGAGACCAACATAAGGGACTAAATATGAAGCAATGAGGTAATTGTAAGAATTGGCGTAAGGATTAAATGGTGGCACAAATCTTCGTCCGAATGCACTGTCCATCACTTTCGCAAATGATTTTATACTCAAATCAAGTTGCGGCCTTGCAAATCCTGTCACCGTTTTCTTGATTGCCCTGTGATTTTTATTTTTACATTTATAGATACTCTCAAAATGATTATTAGAAAGATATAAAAACATTCTACCTACCTAATTAATACCTATAATAATTAAATATAGATTTTACAAGAATCTCGTATGATCAGAACTCTAAACTGTATACACATTATCAACTCAAAGAAACATTTTACCTCAAGTGGCCAACCTCTTGCCAAGCAAATTGCAAAACAATATCTCTTGTCAAAGGATCGAGTTTAGCTTTCTGAGCTCCAATAGGACTTGGCCCTCCCATCGTTAAATTTGGTGCAACTTTATCAAGACCAAACCCTAATGCTCCGAACAAGAAAAACTCAGCTTCAAGATACTCCAAATTCAACGGAAACTCCAATAATTTTCTGTCTTGATCTGTACAGTTCGTCGTTGGCTCGGGGCAACTCATAACCTGAAGATGGTGAGTATTGAAGAAGAACAACACCATCACTGTTGAAACCAACAAGCTTCTTCTCTCTTTGGTGATTCCCATTTCTAAAAAAAAAAAGTTTTCGTTTTCTTTTATTCGTTTCTGATTTATTTGTTTCTGCTTTTGGATGTGATTTTTTTATTTATAGGGTTTAGGACTTGAGTGAATATCAGAAGAAGTCTCCTCTTTTGCCGGCTTATTTACTCCGGAGAGGATTTCATGGATACTCCCACGTGGCTTTTTATCTGCTGGAGGAGCGCCACGTGGATTGTTGACGTCTTCAGTTACTATTTTGTGGACACATCTTTGGATCTTGAGAAATGTACGGAGAAGTCTTTTTTGTCTTTTTGAGTTTATTTCGATAAGGGTTAGGTTGAATTTTTATTTGTTTATTTGAAGAGAGAGGATATACCATTGTCGGAACATGTAAAAGAACATGTTTTTTTCCCGATATTTTAGTCGATTGATTCATACTACCTCGAAAGTATACGATACGTTACTAAAGAATACTATAAATCAAAAAAAAAAGAATACTATAAATCCTTCATCTTTTAAGGTCTCTCTTTATTATTATGTTAATTATACCTGATTTCACGTCTTAACATTCAAATTTTATAATTTGATTTACATTTTTGATTTCACCTAAACTTACTCAACCTAAATTTTGTGAATGCCACCTAAGATTGAAACATTTCTTTTATTAATTCTCTAAATTAACAAGTAAATTAGCTTTAATAAATTGATAGCTTTGAAAACTGAAAATAACAGTTGACAAAAAAAAAAAAACTGAAAATAACAACGAAGAAGACAAATATGTAAACATCTAAATTTATCTAGTCTCTTTTGGGTTGAGGAGGGGAGGAGAAGTATTAGTATTAAATAAGTTTGGCAAAAAACTATTAAAAGAGATCTAAATTTCTGTAGGGGGTTTGGGAAGGGGAGGGGTTAAGTATGTTAAATAAATTTGGCAAAAACATTTTAAGAGAATTGAATAAATGTGTTGGCTGAATAAAGTAAATATATATATTTTATTATATGCATTGAATATGCTGTAAAATATCTAAGGAATATTAAGGGGTTTTTTTATTTATAGAATTTAAGAGTCTAATGTTGATTATATGTAAGACAAAATTTGTTAAGGAAAAATATATGCATTGAATATGTTGTAAAATATCTAAGGAATATTAAGGGGGGGGTTTATTTATATAATTTGAGATTCTAATGTTGATTATATATAAGACAAAATTTGTTAAGGAAAGTTTATTTAATAATGTTGTAAGGAATGTTAACTCATTAAAATATGATTTTCACCACGTTAATATTGTTTAGTGCGGAAAAATATTGTTAATGTAGCCATATTTCAAGCCCACAAATACTTTTGGACCGTCAATATATTGTCTTAGTAAAAGTGGAATACAATTGATTTCTCTCAAAGATCACAAGATGACAGTTATATAAAATAATCTTATGTTTATTTTAATTGATCTAAATATGTTTGCTAACGATGATGATAATTCGAAGATGAATAATAAAGGATGACGTATGAGTTATGACACCAACTTTTGGCTACGAAATAGTATATAGATGTTAGTATAATTCAGATCTGCAAGAAAATAAATATAATCCATTAAAAAAAAAAAAAATTTATGCATTAACTCTTCACTAAAATCTGTTAAAATCATGCAAAAGGCGATATAATGTACGTTGAACCATTCTAAAACTTAAAATTCATATTTCATATTGATTGACTTTTCCTTTTCTTGAACGAAGAAACAATCTTTCTCTGATGCAGAGGATTTCTCGTGCTGCAAATTTGTGTTTCTTTAATAAAAAAGAATTAAAATAAGTGTTTCTTGATGTGTTTCATTAAAATTGCAATGGCCGTTAATATATGTTCCACGCAACTCAGTCGCTCTTTTTTTTTCTTTCAACTTTCTCAAAACTCACGGGACTTCGGGTAGGTCCAATTGTATCGAAACTTTTTTAAGTGGGCTAATAGTGGGCCTGGTAAACATTTAAGGTTATAGATATATATCATATATATACCAAATTTTTAAGGGCCCAGTAAACATAAATAAATTCGTGCGGTGTGTGAAACCCTATTTATGTAAGAACAAGAGATTCCATTGTAATTATGGTATTTCAGTGCCGTAAAACTCCAATCATATATTATCACAAGAATGAAGTTATTTGGACATCAGATTATGTACTTTTGTGATAAGGGAGCAGTTCATTTTTCTTAGGAATGTTGGAATTTACCATATCTTATAATGAACTTTTAAAAAAAAAAAAAATCCACGTTAAATGGTTGTATTTATTGATAAATTAATTCATTGGTATAATACAAGTTGACTAAAAAAATTATAACAATCTTATATGATATAATAGCCGGAGATCAAACATTATTCTTCTTCATGCCTCATCAAAATTTTCTATCATAAACAAAATTTTTTTGACTGTATTCGATATTCTAAAAGTCCAACTCTACTCTTAGTAGTCACACTTCTTTCTCTAAATCACTGCTAAAGTCATTGAATAACAGGTTGGACCTCATATCACCTATTGAGCAGGTCCAAAACTAAACATCCATTTCTCCTTCTCCGACTAGTCACATTGTTATTTTTTACTTAATTATTTATAAATAGATAACATTAATTAACTATTTTTTAAAAAAAATATAAAAAAAGTTATTATATCGATCTTTTTAAATATTAAAAATAGTTGAAACGATTCTTTTCTTTTGTTTCCATTCTAATTATATAATAGTTTTTTGGTTTATATAGATGTTATTTTAGAGTGTAAATTTCAGTCCAAAAATTCAGAATCAAGTCTCTGTACAAGTATAACTTAATGTGAATGTATATATACAAATATAACTAGCGTAATAACAACTACTCGTAATATTTGAATCCATCAAAGTTAATCCTAAATTAAACGAAATAAATGGAGATGTTAAATATAATTTTAAGTTACAAAATAAGATAAAAAAGGTTCTCACTACACACTCAAATCATGTCATTACTAAAATCTTTTTTTTTTTTTTCAATCTTGATTTTGTAGAAAAATTATGAAGTCATTAATATTAAAACCATTTATTATTATTTTCTTTACTTTTTATATTTCAATTTGTGTATCTTAATTTTCTTTCAACGTATTTACTTAAAAAATATTAATTTCTTATATATATTTAAACCGTAATGGCTTTCAAAATTATTCTTATTTATAAATGGTAATAATTACACAATTGTACAGCATTAAAAAACATCACATTAGATAAAACGAGGGGAGACAATAATTAAAGTAATAGCTTTTGTTACTGGATACACCAAATTTTATATTTAAGATTTGCTGAATGATTAAATATTAGAAAAACAGCTTTGGTGTCTGCAGTAACAAAATAAACAAGTCGATTTCTTGATATGTATTGCTTCGAGGTAGGTGCGCCATAATTTTTATAAAAGAGATAATCCATCACTACTTAGTTTCTATTATTGCAACTTATGCTATATCATTGTAAAATGTTGCTAAAGTGGATACTATTTCAACCGCCTGCTTAATTTAATTCCACCTAATTATAATTAGACCTCTATATGATAAGGTAATAACTGTTTATTTTTTATTATTCTACACAAATTCTTTTTAACCCACAAAGTTGTTTACAGTTATGATACACTCAACTATTCAGTTTCTTTGACTGGTCAAAATCTCGTTTTTACTACAAATATACTATTGTAACTCCATGTGTAACTGCCACGTGTGACGTGTCTACATGTTCTTCTGTAAATAGTTTGTGGATTTGACGTGAGAAACGAATTATTGTTGGGAAAGTAAAGTGTAATTGTGATTTCAACACCTAATCTCTTGACCTATGCCCTGCAGAGACTCGGCTGGTTTCATTCTTTGTTTATAAGCATTTTCCTTTTTTAGTATGGATTTTTAGGTGCTCCTAACAATAATTGTAATTAATTAATTATATCTTAATTTGTTTTTGGTACAAATATTCTAGAAACCTTATATTATATTGCACATGTAAATGGTGGAATTGATGCATTAATATAGGAGGCTCTCAACACAGTACACAGTCATAGCTTACAACACAATCAATACACATACATAGAATTTGAACTGGAAACAAAAAAGGTAAAATTACTGGATAGATTTTTGCAGAATCTACAATCCGTTTATATGCTAACTGCAGTCGTGTGTAAGATTTAAATTCGGATCCTCATGATATTCTGCATTTTCGGATGCATGACAAATTGCAATTACCGGTTAAATTTGAATTTTTTTAAAAAAATAATATTTGATTTAGTACCGAATTGAATTTAGATATATTTTTAAAAGATATTTATGCTATTATATATTTCCTTATCTTATACATTATTATTTCTTTAGGATTTTGTATTAGATTAAATCACCTTTACTTATATATATACTCGGTCATTTGGTCAAAACAATACAATTTGAGTAATATTCATCTATCCACAATTTAATCATAATAACAGAGCAAACAATCCATAATTTTTTTTTTTTTTCTATTTTGAAGAACGTCGTTCGGAATTTTTTTCTCTTCTCTATTTTTATAACGAAAAAAAAAAATGATTTTTTAACTCCAAATTGATGTTTCTCATCTGGCTTTGCCGACCTAAAATATTATTTTAATTCCAACCTGCTTTTGTTTCTTACTACGACACGTTGTCGAATCACTATCGTTGATCCAGAAAAAAGATCTATCCTTATGACCTCACGTTAAGTAACAATCCTGGAACCATAATCTCTCTGGTTTTAACTATGATAAATTGGAGAATGGCTCTCAATTCTCACAAAAAAAATTGGATTTTTTTAATGAAAATATTCTCCAACTAAAAAAAGACTGATATGTATAATGAATACATAAATACGAATAACCATCTTATTTTGGCTGGATTAAACAAATGATTGAGTCGAAAAATCAGATCATCGATTTCAACCAGAGAAATCGCAAAATACTTGTGGGATATTCTTAACAAGCGTTTCTCCATCAAGAGTGGTCTTCGACTTCAACAGTCACACAACTCACTTACGAATTGCAAGCAAAACATATCAACCGTTGATTGTTATTTTGGGTGTTTGACCAAGCTATGGGATTGAATTTCAGAGTGTATGAATTCTAAACGATGTAGATGTGTTAAGTGCAAATGTGACATGCATACATCTAATGATACAGAAAAGAAAATTATGCAGGTTCACGATTTAATCTCAACATTTGATGTTTATGTTCATGCTGCATTTGTTCACAAATCTATCTTATTACTCCTATCTCGAATCTCGATAGTGCTAGTTAACCAGCTGTCATGAGATTTGCTTCCCAAGCTACTTTCTCACGTAATCAGGCTACTACTTGGCAATCGCGATCCATCTAGACAATGCAAAGTGTGTGGTTGCATGGGACATGAGGCTTCTTCTTGCTTTAAGGTTGTCGGAAATCCTGATTGGCATATTTTCCATGAGTCATGGTCGTGGAAGTGGACCATGTGCTAATGTTACCCAGATTGTTAATGTAAATTATGTTGTTATTGGTTAGGCTATCTCCGACAACGATCATCAAAGACTAAGTGGTAAGATTAATGATATATCTTGGATTTTAGATATTGGAACAACATATATATGACTGGTCGCATTATGATTGGCCGGCCAGACTAAACATCTTTCAGCTACTCAACCGGATCTTACGTATGTTATTTACATTCACTCTCAATTAATGCATGTTCCTCGTGCTGATCATTGGTTAGCATCAATCAAATGTGTTCGATACCTTAAGGGTACAATTGGACAGGGGGTTACTCTCAGTGTGGATTCTTGGTTTCATCTTATTGGATGGTGTGATTCTGATTGGACTGCGTGTCTTCTTACTCTCTGTTCTTTCATTGGATAGAAAATGCAGCTTGGTTCTTCTACTATTTTTTTGGCAAACAAAGAAATAATAAATGGTTTCGTGTTGTTCGGCAGAAGCTGAGTACATAACACTTAACACTGTGACGAGGAAGCTTTTATGGCTTAAATCTCGTCTTTCTGTGATGTATTGATCATGTTGATCCGATGACAATCCGGTATGATAAAAAAAAATCATTATGACGCAAAGATTATGACGATTGAGGACGAAATGAAGGCCAAGCAGGTGGTCTTGTAACAGCTCATACCAAATCATTGGGTCATACTTTCCGATTGTAGTAAATTATTTTTTGTTTTCCATGAGCTTAAAGCCTTGCGACATCTTCTTAGTTGTTCCATAACCTTAACCTCCGGGGAAGCAGACAAAATCCAAGCATGAGAAATTGCTTCCTTGACCAACTCTTTATGAAGGAATCTCTTATCAAATCTATAAGATTCTTGAGAGTTCATAAGCTTCACCAAGATATGACAATGATCAGAGCCTCTCTTGTCAAAGAAAGCCTAATAGACGCTGGAAATTGAAGATTTCATTTCATATTACCAAAGCAACGGTCCAATTTACTTTGAATCCATAACTGCCGTCTCATTTCACCCCAAGTAAAACCATTACCAAAGCTTACCAATTCTGACGTCGTACCACAAATATTGAGCATATTATAAAATGGAACAAAAGACGCATCACTTCTTCGAGGGCCCCTAACTTCTCATCATTATTCAGAATTTCATTAAAATCACCAAACATACAACAGCTTTCCTTCCTATGAATTCTAATACTATATAATCTTTTTCAAACCGCATGCCTTTAACCAATCACTGTTTTTCTAAAATAAAACTAAACCACCACTCTTTGTTATATGTTCCTCCGTATAAATATGATCATATTCCAGCCATACTTGCAGATCCACCAAAATATTTCTATTAATCATATATTTTATAAGAAAAATCATCTCAAGGATCTGTTCTTTATGCATTTGTAACTTAGATATTCTAATTTTCGAGGAAAATATAAAATTATTAAAATATAATTAAGAGATATTAATATTATTATGTATTTCTTTATCTTGTACATTTTTAATTTAGCACTTTGCAATATATTTAATCACATGTACTTATATACACTCAGCCAATTGGTCTAAGTAATACAATTTAAGAATTATGAGATATAATGATGGTCACCTCTGAAATTCATGACACATGTCTGAGGTTCGAACTTAGCACCTCGTAATATTAAAAAATATAAAAACCACTAGACTAAATTGACAAAAAAAAATTTACTTAATATATATATATATATATATTAAAAGTCAAGTTTTAAAAAATTTAAATGTAAATGATTCATATTATGTTATTTTGGATTTATAATTTTGTGTTTCTACATTTTTCTTTCAAACGTTACGGTTTTTTTAACAATGATATCGTAGATAAAAAAATTAATTAAATTGTTATTTGTAAACTTTTGAAAAAGTTCGGCTTCATAAATAGAAGTTGTAATGTTCCTAGCGGATGATAATTAAACAATTAAATAACTTATCTTTGGATCTAAACGTTAGAATATCAATAAAAATCATTGTACAATCTGATGTTTTTAAGAGAAAAAATAATAATTTCTGGAGAGATAGATCAAGAGGAGCCTGAACATGTAGGGCCGTAGGGATGATATGTGAAAGCTTGGATTCTGATAAAATGAAATATAAATATTACGCAATATATTTAACAAAATATGTAAGTATGCAGGATTTGAATGATAACCAAACGACATTAATTGGTATAAAGTAAATAAGTATATCCAATACATGGAGCAAATACTTTTTATATTTTACTTTTTTTCTTAAAATTTTAAATTTATTGATCAACAAAAAGACAAAAAATATTCATTTATATGGATTAACCTCTATGTTCTAAAGAATGAATGAAATATTGAGGGAACAGAAACAATGGTCTACTCTTGTGTGGTGTTTTAAACCCGAGAGATGGCAATCGGTTCCGAATTTCCTTGTCAATAATATGGTCAAATAACCAAGATTATTGTTTAGATTGTTGAAATTGTAAGAAAACAAATTATCAAAAACATTTCTTTGTTAAATGGCTTTTTTTCAAATGATCAAATTAAGTAATTGTTTCAATAATTTTTCATTTATCATTCAGAATTTGAATTGCTCACATTAATTCCGCGCCGATCTCATCGTTAAATCATAACATACATTCGAACTATATAGCAAGTGGACTATATATTGGAGTTAAAAATTAATACGAGTCAATGAAGCTATCCATAAAAGTCTGGGTACAAAGCTGAACCAATTTATAATATAAATGTGGCAGTTGGTGATCAATAAATTTGGGTATATATGAGAACCGTGTTCCATAGATGGGAAGGTACCACTGGTTCCCATTAACTTGATCCGACCAAATTCAAACACAGCTGTTTTTTTATTTGATTTAGATTTGACTTTTTTGAAGTTCTGGTTTTGTTGAAAGCATTGCCAAAATCTTTGTAGTCTCAAGGACCTCACAAAATATAAAAGTATCATAATCGAATAAAATTTTCATATGATATCACTGCCAATGTTTATTTTTCTTGAGTTGTAAATCATTCAAGTATTTTGTTGGGAATTATGTAGAGAATATAATGCCGGTCGGTTATTATATTATCTCACATAGGTTGTCTGTTATTTATTCAACAAAAGGAAAGTAATATTCCGGGAAAAGTAATAAAATTGTTTTATGAATATTGTCATATTGAATAGTAAAGAGGTCAACTTCTTTTTCAAATTGGGAATTTGCGGTTCTACTTTAGCCTAGAAGTCTTCGATCAGCTGAATATCCCGAGGAATATAAATTAATATATGTGAAATAGGTTTACGACGAATATTTGGAGAATAGTACTATTCATATTTAAAATAAATATAAAGAAAAATGGTGTGGGATTTTTTTAACAGGTTGGAATGATCTGACATGAAATCGAATTGCGAATAAGACCTAATTTAGAGGTGCATTTGATGCATTACATACGAGATAAGACTCTTTTTTTTGGGAGAACTTACGAGATATCGAGAACACGCACTTTGACTAATGGTATATACATATATTAATACACATGCAAGCACAAAAGATCCAACAAATTCAGCTTATTTTTAAAGAGAAAATTTTGCATCAGGTGAAAGCCATAAAAAAGAGAATAGTAGAAAGCAAATTTTTTTTTGTTAAATTAAAATCCGTTGAAAAAACAACCAAAAAGTTACATTAATTCTTAACTCCGATGTGTTAGCAAGTATGAACGGTGCGTTTAAACTTCAACAAAGTATCAGCAATTCTCTTTTCCTTTAATTATATAACTTATATATATCTAAGATTCCACCAATAATAGTATTAACCCGTTGGTGCCTAATACATGCACGTGATAACCAATCTTGGTCGCGAAAATTCTCTCTCTTGTGTGTATATAAATATATCCACACTTACATACATACACTATCATCTTCTCTCGTAAAATCTATCTTTCTCTCTCTCTCTCTCTATCCAAATATGGTGAAAGGGTCCCAGAAAATCTTGGCCGTAGATCAAGACATACCAATAATAGACATGTCGCAAGAGAGATCACGAGTGTCGATGCAGATAGTCAAAGCCTGCGAGACTCTCGGCTTCTTCAAGGTGGTCAACCACGGCGTTAACCAAGCCATCATCTCAAGGATGGAGCAAGAGTCCATCAACTTCTTCGCTAAACCGGTTCACGAAAAGAAATCAGTTAAACCGGTTAACCAACCGTTCCGTTATGGCTTTAGGGACATCGGGCTTAACGGTGACACTGGTGAGGTCGAGTACTTGCTGTTTCACACCAACGACCCTGCCTTTCGCTCTCAGCTCTCTTTCCGGTACGTATATTGAAACCGTATTTATAGTTCTACGGTTCGAGGGTTAGAGTCTCACGTAAACCTAAAATCATGTATACCACCATTAATATATGGTATCATATATAGTTGAATCTTCACTTAAATATGTAACTGACTGCATGTTTATCTATGAAGAACCTTTGAAAACATAAATGTGATAAATACACTTGTAATATGAGTTTTTAATATAATAAATGTATACAAAATGCATTTTATGTTAATTATTTTTAAATGCATGTTGTATATACATAAGTGTATGCATAAAATTTAATTTAGTACTTTTATGTACATGGAGACAGTTACCTCATACCAGCTTTATTGATACTATAAAGTATAAAGTATAAACAAACAGCTCATCTTTTTTTCAACTCAGTTAGGTATAGGTTTGTTTTTCATTTATTTTGGGGATTTTTATCAATACTGGAGTAAGCTAGACTAACAGAGTCTCAGTCTGTCTCAGTAACAGTGTATGGATAATAATTGTGTATCTACTAATCTATATGGTACATGTAGTATATATGTATATATATTACAAACTACTAGAAAACAAATACATCTAATTTTATCATACTTGAAAAAGACTCTTAAATTTTCAATTTGTTTATATATGTTAGTACTCACTTTTTCATCAGTTTTGTTCGTACTTAACTCAATAATGGTTCATTTCCATTCTTGTCTATTTAATTTCTGTTCTTTGATACCCAAAAAAAAGAAGAAAACAGCCTCTTTCTGAAAGTAGAAACATTAAGGTTTCGTAGTTATTTTTCTTATATTTCTATAATTAACAACAACAAAAATTATATAAAGTGCTGATGTGTGACGTATAATATGTTTGGACAGCTCGGCAGTGAATTGTTACATAATAGCAGTTAAGCAGTTGGCTCGTGAGATATTAGATCTGACGGCTGAGGGACTTGGGGTCCCACCTCACACCTTCAGTAGGTTGATCAGCTCCGTCGATAGTGACTCCGTTCTGAGGGTGAATCACTATCCACCGTCCGATCAGTTTTTCGGTGGAGCCACACTCTCTGATAAATCTGTGTCACTGACCAGGGTTGGCTTCGGAGAACACACCGACCCTCAGATCTTAACAGTTCTTAGATCTAACGGTGTAGGAGGACTTCAAGTGTCAAACTCAGACGGTATGTGGGTCCCTGTCTCCCCTGACCCTTCAGCTTTCTGCGTCAATGTAGGAGACTTGTTACAGGTCGGTGTCTTTTTTTTTTTTTTTCTCTAAGATGATTTCAGTATTAATTCCTTCCTTTTTCAAAAATTTTGTTCACAACATCTTATGTAGAATTTTAAAAGAGAAAATATAACTTAAAAATATAAACTGAAACAAATCAAAGTTTGTGTTAAATAAATTTGAAGCAGAGCCGAGTTTAGTAAATTGGTCGTTGGGTTTTACAGGTGATGACGAACGGAAGATTTATAAGTGTAAGGCACAGAGCGTTGACTTTCGGAAAAGAAAGCCGGCTCTCGACAGCATACTTTGCTGGACCGCCGCTTCAAGCGAAGATTGGGCCACTTCCGGCGATGGTTACGACAGTGAATCAACCACGATTATACCAAACGTTTACTTGGAGCGAATACAAAAAACTCGCTTACTCTCTACGTCTTGAAGATAGTCGTTTAGACATGTTTCGGACATGTAAGGATGAGGATGATCATGAGAAGGTTTTTTAGGGACACCAATGTTTGTGTTGAGGGTATTTTTTTCTAAGTACCTTCAAAGCTTAAAGTAAGATTAAGCATAATAGATTTGTGTAACTAGAACTAGGAGGTGAAATGGTTTATAATCTCTGTGTTATATTAACTTTAAGGAAGTACTAGAATATGTTTTTTTTCTCTATTCTATTAAGTGATTTCATTATGAAGTAAGTTTAAAAGTCTTTCATACCTCTTCAATCATTAAGTAGAAGCGAGTACGAGTACACATTAGTTGTTATATTTTTTACCTACAAAAGTACAAAACATTGACTCATTTCCCTGAAATAATCTCAAATTATATTATCTATTTAATTCATATTTCAAATTTAGCTTTCTTCTGTCGACAATTTAGCTTAAAATTTATTGTAATAAATAATTTTCTACATAAATTTAATATGTTAGATATTTTCTTAAAATAGTTTTACAAATAATCAAGGATGGGCTACAGGCCTACCCAAGCTAGTGAAGTTTAATTTAAAAATAAGGATAATAAGACTATAAATGTGTTTTTGGGTCATGGATTAAACATTTAGTTTTGGGCTAGTATTGGGTATCTCTTAAACATTCTGTAAACAGCCTGATAAATTTTGAAATTTATTTATGTTTTTCTCGGTGAACCATCATACGGGGTCATAGGCTACAAAAATAATTTACGAGACGGATTAAAATTCGCTAGTTTACATTTTCACAGCCATTTTTATAGTAAAAATACCTATTATTGCTTTTTTTAAAAAAAAAGATTAAAAATGGTCAATAACCGTCTAAACTTGCCCACAATAACGAAAACTCATATTTCTTTACGTGTAGACAAATAATGACTTATAGTGTTAAAAACTCGATACCCGACTGGGTCAAAAGCCGAGATATTATCTACATACAACTAACTCCTCGTCTAGACCTAAATACATACTGTACTTTAATTTTGTTTGAATCAATCGTTTAGTTTTTGGCTGTTATTGGCTACGTTTTCAAACTGACATTTAGGGCCTATTGGAGTTGAATATTCTTTTTTTAAAAAATCAATTTATTATAAAATAATTGTAATATAGGCGAGTGTTTTTTTTTTTTTTTTTTGTTTCCGACAAGTGTTTATTTATTTATTTGTGTACCAGAAAGAGAGAGTTGTAGTATGTAATGTTACCAGAGAAAGAGAATAAATAGTGATTATTATTATTGAATTTTGATTACAAAGGACGCAGAGTTCCCTATTTATATTAGGGTAAAAACACTTGAAATAATACTAAGTCGGTAAATGTAAGTTGATAATTTTAGATAATCACATAATCTTATAACGTTTCCTCTAGTTATCCATCTTTTGTTATTTGTTATGTACTGTTTCGTTAAAAAAAAATATTATAGAAAATCAAATAGGATAAAAGTAATGACAATAAAAAACAGTACAATAACGAAATTTCTCTTTCAAAAATATGGATATAACTTTTTTCATAAATCTCGTATATATTATATTTAATACCATGAACGTGTTTTGTAATCAGGATCGTGAAGGCTTAACCTACTATAATAATCATTCGGAAGAGACAACGCTTACCCTTCCTAAATAATATATAGACGGAGAAGACATAACTTATCTTTCTGTATAATATATAAATTTAAAATAAATAAACTTGAATTAAAACTTATCTTCATGGTATAAGAGCGTCGATAATGTATTATAAAATAATTATAATATAGGTGAGTGTTTATTTATTTATTGTATAGGAAAGAGAGAGGGCTCATTAGCTGAAATGACAGGATGAAATACAAAACTAACCCATTCTTTTCTCCCATTATATTTTGTCACTTTAACCCAATTTAATTTTTACTTATTCACGAAAATACCATTATTTATTTCTTCTAAAAAATAGACAAAAACACAAAAATTCATCATATTATCATTTATTTACGAAAATACTATTTTTTCAATTTTCCCAACCACCATTAACAACCAAATTGAAAATTTAAATGTTTCATAAACTCATAATCTTTCATTTCCTCTCAAATTTCATCTAAAACTCTCTAATTTATGTTTTCAAAATCATATGTTCATAGATTTTACAAGTTTTGCTGGTTTTTGCACAAACAAACGCCTGAACTTCATTAGAATCTATGGAACTTAGTATTATGGGCAGTTACAGCAGCTAACAACGACCTCAAGTAATCACGAGCATGATTTTCTTGAATTTACGATATTGGTTGCATTTTTAGATTTCATTCGTAGTCTTTTTGAGAATGAAGTCTCCTAGTCAATGAAAAATGTTAGTTTTTCAGTTGACCTAACAAAGGCGACTTCATTTACATTATGTTAAAGTCTCCTTTGATAACATAAAAAAAATTACGGAGAACCAAAAGAGAAATTATTTGGATCTAACCACAATAAACTAAAACAAACAACCATTATTTTGTTTAGGTCCAAAATATTTTGAGTAAAAAAAATTGAAAAATACACATAAAATCTACATATCTTACTTTTTTTGGAGGGGAGATGAAAACCATGGAGGAAAATACCTGCAAAAACAAGATAAAATAGTAAGAAAACATGAGATGAATATGAAGAAAGAAAAAGAGAAAGAAGTTAAAATTCAAAGAAGTTAAAATTCAAAGAAGTTAAAGAGAGGCAAGAGAGTTTTAGAGAAAGAGAAAAGATAAAAATTATTGTTCAGCCATCAAAAAAAGAAAAAGTGTAAATTTCATATACCCGTCTCAGTAGCATGAGACTTCAATATGAAATCTTTTAAGAATCTTTGAGAAGTCTTGCAGAAAAATGTCCCAGAGAAGTCTGCAACAACTCAAGGAGATTACTATAGAAATCTTTCATAACATTATTCCATGTGTACAAAAAGACTTATACTGAAGTCTCCCTTACCCATTAGGAGACTTCTCCTATATGTATTTTGGTTTAGTAATTTTTTTTTTCCGGTACAGGAGACTTCTACTTAGAAAATTTCATATGAAGTCTACTACATAATTCAAGCAACAACAAAAATTAAATATCATTTGCTACTTCAAATTATTTAAAAAGTATGCAAATTTAATTTACATAACTCAAAAATATTTATATTTAAGTTATATAAACTAGTTTTCATTTATAATATTTTTTCTCTCTTTTTAATTTAAATATAATATTTAAATTATAGAATATACTTCATGTGAAGACTTTTGAGAAAAAATTTCACGGAGACTAAAATCGTCATTATTATTTTAGTTTTTTGTTTGGTTTTAAAATAGATGATTTTCATTTCAATATCCATTTTTATATTTGATTGAATAATGAATTTATTTTTGTATTTAAAATTAAATTGTGGGTCATTTTTTGTAATTTGTGCAAGAGAAAATGGTATGTAATGAAACAAGAGAAGATAATTAGTAGTAATTATTGTTACTGAGTTATGATTACAAAGGAGGCAGAGTTCCATATTTATGATAGGGTAAAAACATTTAAAATAAAACTAAATCAGTAAATGTAAGTCAGCAACTTTTAGATAGTCAAATAGTATTATATCAAAATTGCCAGGGTCAACCATTTATGGATCTTAGTGTTTATGCAATAATTTATGAGATATTTGAAATCCAACAGGCAACATTCTATGTTTTTATGTGTTCAGAGCTTCAAGCGATTGTCATATTATAATATTCATTATTGTTGTATTGAAAAAAATATGTCTGTAATCTCTATGGCTTATATATATATATATATTATGACGCTTGAGTGTGTGCGTTAATACATGTTGGTTCTACAAGATATAGTTTGTAAATCTTACTTTGATAACACTCGTGATAAAGAGTAAGAATACAAAATGTGCTTTACATAAATTATTATCGACTTTCGTAGAGATTTAAATAAACTAAGTTTTCTTAACTACGATAATTATAAGTGTAAATAATATCATTATAGCTAAAGGTAAATTTCATAAACTAAGATACTGAATTTTGATCACGGCCCATAATCTCGTTGATCTCGTCATGTTCACGTTCATTGTGGTGACTGGGCTTTGCAGATCATTTGGGTTGAAGAGATTCGCGGTTTCAACTGGATCTGATGTGGTTGTGGTGCGAGAAGCAGAGGCGGAACAATAGTTTAATCGGAGAGGATAAGCAAATATCAGGTGGTTCGCTTTAATTGTTTTTGTGTGATCGAAGGAGCTATTGATAATTGATGATTGTATTGTTCTTGACGTTACATATATATGTATTTACATATATACATTCTAAGAGATACTCAAGAAATATGTGCATTAAATCTAAATAGTAAATAGAAAGAATATCTAGGATACACTATAGTAATCTACCTTGTCTACAGTTTTCGATACAATCTGGGCGACTTTCCAATTATCCGCTTCATTGGTTGTAAGTTGTAAAGAATCACTTGGGAACACACCCATATTGGACAGAATTGCTGAAAGAGTCCATAACTAAAGTGATGGTGGACATTCAAACAGAACATAGTTCTCATCTCCACATCAAGAACAAGCTCGGTCTAATCCTGATGATCGACTAAGCGATTAAAAATGGGCACACAACCTAAAATAGCTCGCCACAAAAAATGTTTTTATCTTTCTCGTGGTCTTTAGAGTCCAGTGTGGTATCCGGGTCCAGAATCTTTGTCTGGCCTATGGATTCTTTAAACTGGTTAGCAAGTGCATATCCAAGAATATCTATCTACTTTGAAAGTTCTACTCGTTTTAATATAGAAATATCTAATGGAGAAACCAAAATTTTTAGCATATCCAGTTTCTATGCTTTTGGTATCATAATCAATGGGGTGTTTAACATAAAGACGAAGATCCCAAAATAAATTCCATTATCACGTGCAGGTCTAACCAGGATCACATGGATCCTTGTATCACTCCACACATTTGTGTTGAAACCCGAATCTATTGATTTGCGCAAGCCTGTTTTCAGAAGATTTGGAGCTGTCATCATACTTTGTCATCCATGCGAGGAAGAATTTGCTTTACCCACCTCTATTGGAAGTATCTAAAGTGCCTTCCTTTCAAAACCCGGGCTTATCAAGGATCAAAGAGAATGTAGTAAACGCCAAAATTGTTTTGTAAGGAGAGCGTTTAAAAAATTTGAGGTCCTAAAATCGTAAACCACCCTTATTTAGATATTGCATATAGGCATATTTTATTCCACGTTACCCAATGTTAACCGTGATGATTCTTTTTGGTACTTCATTAGAATTTGGAGATATCACTTTTTAGTTTGTTGATCATCTCTTATATTAGAAGGAAACTAGATATGACATAAGTGGATAATGTTTGGGACACATATTTGATTAGAACTTTTATCGACAATATATTTATTCGATTATTTTGTAGTTTCTTCAATAAATACAAAAACCTGTATTTTTTTTTATCTATATATCTTTTCTTAAAGTCCAAATACACTCTTCCTTTCGAAATCTCCAAAGTTCTCTTCGAGTTTTGGCACCACCTTACTTCCAAACAGAATCAATGATTTTGTCCGATTTAGTTGTTGTCCCGAAGTATCTTATAATCTTAATCAAAATAAGATGATTAACAAAAAAAATCCTTCTCGTCTAGCAGTCTAGAGCTATATATATATATATAAATGATTTTGTTTGGATCTTGGATCATGGACATATGGATCTATCGTTTAGTTTTGGGCTATTATCGGGTACCTCTTTAAACTGACGTTTTGGACATATTGAATTTAAATAAATCTTTTAAATGATATATTGTCGACGTCCAACAATTTTTGGTTCCTTGTATATATGCAATACGAGATATTTAAAATCCAACATTCTGCATTTCTATGTCGTCAATCTTTTAAATGATTACGGTAATCATTTTTTTGTTATTTTTGACAAGATTATGTCTCTGATTTATCTGACTTATTCATATAAATATGACCAGGTCTGCCCCGAAATATTTCTTCACCTAGCAACGAAAATTTCGGTCCATAAACAAACATTTTTTTTTCTTTTTGTTGAAAAAAATAATAGAATTGCAAGCTTGGAGATCGAACTTGTCAAACTTCAAAAATAAATTAAACCACTCAAAATTGATGTCCCCCTCAACCTTCTTAATATGTTTTGGCATTTAAAATAAATTGCTTGTTGGATTTAAATCCAAAACCGGATCTGCATACATATGACATTTGACATGTGATATCTGATTATATGAGCGTATGCATTAATTTCCACTACTCCAAGACAGAACTTTACTCATGAATGAATTAATTCTTGAGGTTGCTTTTCATAGATCTCTACTCATATTTTACAATACAGCTTTTTACATTTAATTTGACTAAATTACTAGTTCTTTCTAAAGTATTAATAGCATAATTAACATTTTACAGCCTTTTAGAGAATAAATTAACTGATTAATTTATTTTCTTCTTAATTTTAATAAGTCCCATTAAATTGTGCATGTAGGGTTTTTGTTTGTTTGTTAAAGTCATGTAGGGTTCCCTTTTGTGACATGTTCTGCTTTATATTAGAACAAGTCCCTAAGCAAAGACTAATGTGTTTCTTACTTTATTTTTCAACTTTATTGTACTCCTAATTTTGAGATAGATTGGTCTCGGGGTTAATAATGCGATGTTTGGTCTCGAAGATGCAATTATGTCTCTAAAATAGGGACTATAAAGAAGAAAAGTTTATAATACAAAATCAATTTGTTCTCCACCATGTAGTGATTACTTTTCTATCTCTTCATTTGTTTATCTTTTCTATATTAAAGCAAATATATTAGTGTTTTTAATGCTATAATTTTGTCCGGTTTCATTTTATCTTACAACCGGGAGATCTCGTATCCAAAATTGAGTTAAATTTTACTCCTTTTATTTGAAAGCAAGTATTATAAATTTCGTTATCAAATTTCAATATAATCGATGTGATATGAAGTTAAATAAACTAAAAGTTCAAGTCTAACTACTTTTATAAAAGTATAATAAAAATTGAATTTGTTATTTCTTTATTTGTGAAAAACGTCAAAACGATATTGAAAAGGAAATAGTAAATATATGTGTGTACCGTATCTAGTGCAACATTTTTAACTTGATATATTTGACTTTTACTCTGAAAATGAAATATAAAAAGATTTTAAACCCCAAAAGAGATTATGGGACATATACATGTGAACATGCACACATTTATAATTTGTTAAATTAATGCACAAGATTACTGAAAATTGATTAATAATAATGTATGCACTATCGTGTCCCTAAGGAATCTCTCTAGAAGCTCATATGCTCATATAGAGCATACATATGCCAATTTGGCATGGCATAAGAAAGTCATCAAACTGACATATACTGTTTGTTTCATATAGCTTTACCATAAGAAAAAAGAACTTTGATAATTATATAAAAACAGATGCACGTAGCAAGTTTTAATCTATTTAATTTTAATATGAGTTATTGTGAGATTTGCCCTACCTTTAAATGAGTTATTGTGATGTCTCAAGTGAGATGTACATATCAAAGAAAACTACAATAACAACATCATTTATCCATTTCAAATTCAATCCCAATAAGACAATTTACATAAACAAAAACTAGATAAATGATAGTAAAAAAGTTGTAGAACTTATAGGAACCAATAATCGAAGAAACAATAGCCACTCGAGCTCATTTCAAAGATATCATCCATTAGGATTCTAATTAAAGAAAAAAGACACGTGACAGATGAAGAACACATTTGTCGAACTGGGACCACTTTGGGTTGCTTGTCATGTCCGCACGCGGACCCTTCTTTTAGATTCCCACCCGCAGCCGCCATTGCCACTTCTTTTATTTTATTTTTTCCAATGAAAAGGAACAACTCGCACGTGTTACTCGTACACACGTGTGGCGTGTCTTCATAATTTTCCACACAGTTATTTATCGAAATATCATGGTATATTATCTTTTTGACAAAAGATAATATCATAGTATATTATTTATATACAACACAGAATTATCAAAGAGAAACCAATAATTCTATAACCCAAGAACGCAATTATTCGTGTGTAAAAGGCCAATATTTTATTTTACAAAATTGTTCGGCTAATATTCCAAGGCAAGTACTATTGTTCATCTTTTAATCTAGAAAAAATCGATAAAAAAGTAACGTGAAACTCTATTCTAACCAATAAAATAATTAATATTTTAATTTAAAACTAGGGTTTTTGAGGGTCTGTGATCCTACACCGACGTAGTCGTAGAAAATTACTGGGAAATAATTTAATTAACGTCCTTCATTTAAATTTAATTAGACGAATTTTATTTGGGTTCATCCCATCTGGACGTATAAAGTCTTGATAAAGTGTTACGTGAGTTGGATTATTATATATAATAATTAATATTCCAAATTTCTATTCATGATTAGGAAATGAGACATCATTCACGTACGTCCCTTTTTGTAGTTAAATTATAAGAAGTTCCCAGATCTAATTCCATTAATGATTATACTAACTAAATTAATATATGATTTGGGGTATAACTTATTGGATGTTCACTTATACACATCAATCATACATACATCAATTCCGAATCCCGATCCATTCACTGATTACGTATACTGAACATCGATCTCTCGGATTTTTTGAACTACAAATGGGTTTTTTTATTGAACATTAGGTTTTTTTATGTTGTTAAATGTTAATTAGAATCGCAGATTCACTAAATGATAAGAAGAGCTTACATCTAAACAAAAAGGCCCTGTTCCGGCTACTCTTACAAAAAAAATTGCCAACTACCTTTTGGAAAATATTCTTAAAACTTTTTTAGAATCAATTTAGTAAATGGCAAAATAAGAGACATGCATGCATAATATCTATTTTGTTTGTAACCAAAATATATAATATTAATAAAGTTATTAAATTAACTCCTTTCGTAAGAAGAGCACTGATTAAGTTCTATTTAAATATTTAGATAAACTGTTACAGGTATCATCACGCTTAATTTCGATCTGCTTTAATTTTTGTGCAACAAACATATTATCTGTTTTTACGAGCAAAAATAACAGAAGATTTTGAGAAAAAAATATCACGCAAAAGATTATACACCATGAAAAAACCAATAAAAATTGGAAACGAGACAAGAAAAAACAACCCAAAAGAGAGTAAAAAACTTATTTATTTTTTGTTCCTCTCTGCTTTAATTGCTATATTGTACTATTGATTTATCACATAAATTGCTGCTGTAAAAGCCAAATGTTGAGCTCATCAACACTCCACAAGTTTCCCAAAGCATCTCCGCCATCGAACAAAGTACTACCATTATTTGTCATCTGATCCAGCGTTTCATATTCCATCTGACAACCACCGTAGAAACTCGATCCCATGGTCTCCGGCGACGACGTCGTTGATAACGTGGCAGTGGCCACGCTCGAAATCTCAGGCGAGTTGTGGTTAGGGGTAAATCCGACATTTTGAGCGGAGGCGATTCTCTCGACGAGACGAGGCATCCAAAGATGTTTAATAGTGTCTTTGAATTGCTTGCTGTTCACGTCACATTTCAGAAGTTTCGCATGTTTCTGAACACGTGTTCTCCAATAATTCTTTATCTCGTTATCTGTTCTTCCAGGTAAATGTTGAGCAATCTTTGACCACCTTCAGATAAAAAAAAAATCATTTTATTAGTTATTATTAAAATGTAATTAAATGGTACTACTACAGTTTCTCTAATTTGTTACCTTGGTAAAAATTAAAAAGACTTGGATTCTCATATATTGAGTTTCAAATATGATACATATTAATTTCATAAATAATATAATAATTATAACTAAGAACATTCTAATAAGGATTAACTTTCAGTTGTCAATTCTCTATTACAGAATATTGAGCTATTTATTTCATAGAGACGTTCGAAAATGGCTCTCTTCCATTTAATCTCTTTCATCTTTGTCTCTTTCAAATAATGAATTATTAAGACTATATACATAATAAAAGAATATATAAATAAAGGATGCATACCGATTTCCCCAACGAGAATGGAGTTCGAGAATTATGTATTGTTCTTGGAGGGATATGTTTCCGCGGCGGATGTCCGGGCGGAGATAATTTAGCCACCGCAATCTACAACTTTTCCCCGTTCTATTTAGTGCTGTCTCCATGGTAAAATTATTTCAATATAAAATACAATTTATAAAGTACTAGCCAGCTATTCAATATTACATATATGATTTGCCAAGTCAATAAGCAAATTAAATGAGGCTTTATCGAATGGTTGTGAAAGCCTGAAAGGTGTTTGAGTTCCACACTCAAAAGTCAAATAAAAGACCCCGAAGCAAAAAAATTAAAACTTAGACCGATCAATCTTTTTTTGTAAGAAAGTACATGTGAGTGATGATAGCGAACTACAAAGATGTCAACTTGTTCTTTGATACTTTGCCAACTCTAAAGAGGAATTTAAATTATGCCGACATGGATAAGCCACAACCATAGGAATTACGTGAAAATGGGTTTAAGCTAGATGTGATGAAAATTAAGAAAAACATACTGCGACGAAAAAGAGTTCTTATAGAGTTTATAAGGCCATAGTCTATTTCATTTGATCTCCATTAGTTATAATATAAAGCTTCACATGGGATCAAAACCCACCAATTCAAAAACGAAGTTTCCATTAAAGGTAGAATCAGTCTACAATTTCCAAAAAGAAAAAAATTACTTGTTTGAAGAACATATGAAGAGTATACCATTCGAATCAGTGAAAGACAAATGAGACAATAGCTCTAAGCGAATGTTTTGATAAGGTCATATAACGATTTATTTTGATAACTTTTGTGTGTGTGTGTGTAAAAGGGTTAAGAAGTTACCAGCAGAACGAGAGAGAGAGTTCCATCTTCCTTCACCATGAAGAGCAATGTAATTGATGAGCTTCATGTCTTCCTCTACTGTCCATGGACCTCTTCTTATTTCCGTTTCCATCTTCTTCTCTTCTTTTACTTCTTCCACTTCTTCTTTCTGCTTTAGGGTTGTACAGTTTTCGAATTTTGTTCTGTTTATATTCATGCTTTTATATTTTTAGAAACTAAAGAGGAGAGATTAATCTGATAAGGGTTTTGATGAATGTTGAGGGACAGAGCTATCTATCGGACATAAAATGATCGAGTTTCAGAGTGGGTTTTATAGATATATATTTTAAGCATATATTATAAAATAAATACGAGTATTTTTTTCAACAAAAAAAAAAAGAAAATACGAAGTATTTGGAGTCGGCATGTTCATATTTAAATTTAAAACGCAAGATAGTACTGTAACGGACTTGATAAATATATTCACTTTTTGCAGTATAAGAGTTCCTAGATTCTCCAAAAGCGACTGGCTATATAACATCATATATATTAATATATATGTGCAATATATTTACAATATCACACTGTTAAGTTTTTGTTCGAAACATCACTAACTTAAATTCTTCAATAATGGCACAATTTTAAAATTAAAGTGTTCTGAAAATCCCTTTTTATAATGAAAGAAATCTAAACATAAAGAGGAGAGATTGATCTAATAAGGATTAAAAGAGCAGAGATTGAGTTCAGCATAAATGTTTGTTTTATCTGTAGTCATTAACTTGGTTTTCTTTGGTTCATAAAAAAATTAGACATGTGTATTTCTTTGGTTACCAAATATATGAAAGACTAGCAAATTCCAATAGAAAACAAATAACAATAAAATCGTATAAATATAAAAATTAATTATTTTTTAGTTTTTGGGTAATATCATAAGATGTTAGAAATGACCAAAACAATGCCTGAGAGATTGTCGATATCAGAAATCTTCTTTAAAAGTTGTGGACTAGGTTTAACATTTGGTAACTCGGAGTTGCACGAGTCTCCCTCTGTCATCGCAGCTGAGACTTTAATGTTTAAAGTGGCACTGTCCTTGGCTGCCAAAGCTTTGAGGGCTTCATCAAACTCGCTAAGTGCACTTTTATAATTTTCTGAGCATTGAGTATAAATATTCTTGGAACGAGGATCAGCCGTGCTTTTTGCTAGTGACTCGAATTGCTTTTGTATGTCTGAAGCATCTCGTGATGCATCATTGATCAAAAAGTTTGCGACACCAGAAAGATCCAGTGTTTTGGTTGCAGGAGTCGATTTAAAAAAGTTGAAGCAAAATGAAGGGTTCCTCGCTTTTGAGCAGATGGTGCTTACCTCACTTTCTGAAATTTTCACGCTGAATCTTCCATATGATGAAGTAACAAGAAGCAAAAACACTACTACAGGTACCAATGGAATGTTGTTCTTCACAGACAAAACCATGTCTATGCCTATATTTGTAATATATGAGGAATTGAGGATTATGTTTTCTTGTAATTTTGAGAATTGTGTGAGACTTATATACACTGAACTATACCATATCTACACTTGAAGTTAAATGTCAACATATATTTTGCTTGGTACGGGTTTGATTTTGTACCATAATAAGGTTATTTTGTCAATAGCATTATGTCAAAGCGTATAATTGTTTTCCTTTTGTTTTAGCGCAGATATGCTAATTTTACAAATTACAAGATTCCATTCTTGTAAACATATATAGAATTAACATAAATCACATTTTAAAAATAGGAAAAAAATCACTCTCTTTTTAGTAGTAAACCAATAAACCAAGTGAAAGGTTTCAATTAATAAAATATACATTTTATTAATGACAATTTCTTGGGATTTATAATAAAAACATGGTTTATAGATCTCGATTATGTTGAGAAATATTATTTTATAATTTTGACGGTTTTGATCAAAAATACAATTTTATATTTTTGGTGAAAATTTATAGTTTTGTGGTTTTGCAGTTTTGATAAAAATATAATTTTATAGTTTTAGCTGTTTTGATGAAAATTATGATTTTAGTTGAAAAATATAATTTTGTTGTTTTAATAAAAATTACAATTTTGGTAAAAAAATACAATTTTATGAATATAATCGTTGAATATGGTCGACTTTTAAACATCTTTGTAATTTCTTTAAAGTGAATATAGCCATTGAGTAACTACTTCATGAAATTTTCTAATAAATATAAAAAATGACACAATTTTGACGGGCCAAATAAAAATATTTAGATAATTCCATGCTTGAGTGAAACTGATCTATAAAGCAACTCCTTTTTCAAGTGGGTTCACTAGACATGTACCATTTCATTAATTTGGATAATGGTTGCTATGCACCAATATATTCCTGTTACCCATCACCAAATAAAAGAACATTCCTTCTCAGATGTTGATAAGCAAAAGATGTCACACTTCCTACCACTTCAATCTAATATCACAAACGGTTTGGTTTTAAAGAGAGCTTCACGTCACCACACCAGGACCAGCGCTGTATGAGTATCATCTACCGGACTTTTATCTATCTGCCACATGGTCAAGAGTTCAACCCTTTAAGCCAACTCTCCGTTGGCACTCCCGTGTTTGGTTTCAAGGAGTTGGACACTTTAAACACCATATCTATCTGCCACATGGTCAAAAATTCCGAAACACTATAATATATTATGTGGTTGGCATGTCTTACGGAAATCTTTGATGACATACAATGTTTTCTCTGCGGTATCTACTCATCATAAACAAGAACCATCTATTCCTACGTTGTCCTTATACTTATGACATTTGGAGGTTGTCTGGCTAGTATGGATGTCTTCCTCCTCGTGAAAAGATAGACATACATCCACACCTGACTTTTATATTCTAGTCGAGCCAAATGTTCTTTAGCTAAAATGCATGCTTTATGAAACTGATACCAGATAATCAAACAACCTCACAATAAAATTCACATCCTCAAAACCTAAATACAAAACAAAAGCTTAACAAAAAAAAACTTACACAAAATTTCCAACAAACCACGTATGAATGTGGTCAATTGTCGTTGGGTCTCATATCAAACACGGTATTGGGCTCAAGTCGACAAGGATTCATAATAACATAAGAAGCACCCGTGGATCACGTGGAACTCGTTAAATCTTGTGTCTTAGTTGAACCAACAACAAACAAAACGTATCAAAGGTTGACTAATCGTAGTCAGCTCAAGACTTAAGGTTGAATCCGATTATATGTGAAAACAGGTCACATGGCGAAATCATACGATCATAAGGAAGGAAAGAAGTTGCTGAACGCAGACTCCCATCATTTTTTTTATGATTCTCATTAACTCATTAAAATTCGTACTAATAACTATGGATCTAAACAAGTAAATCATATTCTCGTTAAATTTTTGTATTTAATAAACCGTTGTGCCTTGAGACATATCATCAACATCAATGATTCTATTGCTTGAGTGAAGAACATAAAGTTTAATCTCATATTTATGAAAACAACGCAAAGCCACCACTAGAACCTATAAGTTCAGCAGTACACAACTTGTTGAAATCTTCTTGAAATAGAAAAGCATTGCAAATAATAAAATAATGTTTGGTTTGATCCAAATTTAATAGATAAATTTGGCTTATGTCTCTTCCAAACATTTTTCACGTGTCGAACATTGAAGACTTAAACTGCTTACTTTATGGAAAAAATGCTCTCTCCTTCCAACTCAGTATCCGCATGTAGAGCCACCATATCTTGTTTTGTAAAGATATTCAAAAAATATTTGAACAGATCCCAAAATATTTATATCCAACAAACTTAACTTAAATCTAAACCAAATTGAGAATTGAATGGATACATGAATTATAATATAATAATATCTCTAAATATATTACTTATATTTAGACTTATAATAATTCAAATAACCAAAATTATAATTATTAATATGAAGTTAACAGTTATTTTAAGATAAAAGGAATCAAATTACTAAAAAAGTAAAATATGTTATTGAATAATTATTATCAAAATTTAACCAAATTTTATTTAAAATTAATTATTATTTTATTTTTTAAAAATATATTATGGATACCCAAATCTGACAAGAACCTAGATAAAACCAAATCGAATCTGATCCAAATTTGAAAAATATCCAAACAAATCATATTCTCTTAAACCGGAAAATTAGATACCCGAAATATCAAAACCCGAACTGAGTATTAAGATGTCCAAGTGGTGAAATTATTCAATCTTTTAAGTTTACTCAAATAACTATAGTAGAATTTGTATGTTTAAAATTCAATAATATAGATTTATATTTATATATAATGATGATTACTGGTGTTGTAATTTCTTACATAAATGCCGGTCACAGAATATTAGTCTATATATAAAATCATTTACATTTAAAAATAAATCAAAGTAAATATTCGATTTTATTTTTATTAGTTGCCCCTCAACATCGTTTACCAAAAGGTTAGTCTATATATAAATTTACTATTATTTAAAAAACAAATCGTTATAAAAATTATATATAAGAATACATTTGCTGAAAATATCATTCTATAATGTCTACTAGCGAATGTAAAACGTATACCGAAAAATATTGATGTAAACCGAGTGATAAAATTTGGGGTAAACGTAAACCGAATAATCGAACGGAAGCAAAAAAATAAAGCCAACTTGGTTTACTCGTTAAACCAAAATGGGTGGAGTAAATGTAGAATTATTATTACCGATCAGGCCTAACCCAAATCTGAAAATATGTAAAGAAAATTAACCAATAAAAACATTATAGTATCTTCCTTCTTTCAGCTCATTCCAAATCCACCAGAAAATAAAAGGACAAATTGAACGCTAACCACAGAAAACTGAACCAAAATCCAACCCGGGTAAAATATCGATTTGGGTTGTCATCGGTGGCTGGCTGGCTCTCTCCTTTAAGATCCTCCTATTGTGGGAGGCAACACGTAAGAAATCAGAACTGTAAATAGAAAATCTACACCAAAACCGAACCAAACCAAACTGAGACAAACCTGTTTGCCTTTAGATGTGAATCGGCTTGTCATAGGTAGCCATGGCAGCTTCCTTGAGAGCCTCGCTCATAGTGGGATGAGCGTGACAGACTCGAGCAATGTCTTCACTCGATGCATCGTAGTTAATCGCAAGAACCGCCTCATGGATCAGCTCTCCAGCGTTTGGCGACATAATGTGAACACCCAAGATTTTATCCGTCTCCTTATCAGCCAAAATCTTAACCAATCCTTCAGCATTATCTATGGCCTTAGCTCTACTATTCGCCATAAACGGGAACTTCCCAACTCGGTAGCTCACACCGTCTTTCTTCAGCTGTTCTTCCGTTTTCCCAACCGAAGCAACCTCAGGATGCGTATAGACAACACCAGGAACCTTGTCATAGTCCACATGGCCGTGTTTGCCTGCTATGAACTCCACACAAGCAACACCATCTTCTTCGGCTTTGTGAGCAAGCATTGGTCCTGGAATCACATCTCCAATCGCATACACGCCTGAGACATTGGTCGAAAATCTCTCGTTCACCAGAATTCTCCCGGCTTTATCAGTTTCCACTCCGAGTTTCTCCAGGTCAAGTCCAGAAGTGAACGGTGTTCTTCCAGCTGAGACAAGGACAACATCGGCTTCTAGGGTGGTCTGGTCTCCACCTTCAGCTGGTTCCACTGTGAGCTTCACACCGTCTCCAGAGGCATCCACGGATACAACTTTAGTCTTAAGCATGAATTTCATCTTTTGCTTCTCAAGTGAACGCTGAAACTGCTTACGGATTTCACCATCCATAGAAGGAACGATATCTGCAGCAAACTCAACTACTGTGACCTCTGATCCAAGCCGACCCCACACAGAACCCATCTCGAGCCCAATATAACCAGCACCAATCACAATCAGTTTTTTCGGGACTTCAGACAAAGACAACGCTCCAGTCGACGACACAATTTTCTTTTCATCGATTGTAATGCCAGGCAACGATTTGACATCTGAGCCAGTAGCAACAATGATGTGTTTGCCTTTCACAACGGTGTTTCCTCCATCGATTGTCTCCACAGAGACTTCATTGGGGGAAAGAAACTTACCATAGCCCTTAACATAGGTTACCTTGTTTTTCTTGAACAAACCCTCAATGCCACGAGTGAGGTTTTTGACCGCATTGTCTTTCTGAGACAACATAGCAGGAAGATCTACCTCAACTGAAGCCAACTTGATACCATGGTGAGCAAAAGCGTGTTTCGCTTCATGGTACATATGTGAAGAGTGAAGAAGAGCCTAATACATCAGAAAAGACGGTTTGGATTAATTTTTTACATTCAGCAATCAGCAGAAGCTCATAACATATTAACATCATCAATAGACTTATCAGAAGCTAAAGTTATTTAATAAAATTTATCAGAAGCTCATAGAAACAGTACATATCGAACGAGAACTTCATATAGTCGGAGAACTCAACATAAATTGCTAATGTTACTGTATCACAGATTAAGGTTTTTCTAACTGAGATATAACACAAACGCATAAATCACAATCTAAAGTTTAACAGCCTAAGTTTCCAACACTAAGTATCATTTCATTTCCATGGAAGCAAGGAGACGAATCCAGAATTTAGTACAAGCAAATGGGATTAAGCTAAATAATCAACAAAGAGTAATTAATCTCCAATTGATTCACACACAAAAGACACAGATCAAATTCAGTGATTATCAGCAACAACAATAACAACAATAAAATCAATTGAAAAACGAAAAGAGAATATTCGAATTGACCTTCGAGGGAATGCACCCGACGTTGAGACAAGTGCCACCGAGTGCGCCGCGCTTCTCGATACATGTGGTTTTGAGACCAAGCTGAGCCGCCTTGATCGCCGCCACGTAACCGCCAGGACCGCCGCCGATGACGACCACGTCGTTCTCATCAGATCCCGATGACGCGAAGCCACGGGAGAGAGAAAAAGAGAATCTAAGAGCGTCAGTGTGAGAATTGGTTACGTTTCTGGTGAGAAAATACGCCTTTCTCCTTGCTAAACTCGCCATCGCCATTGCTGTTGTGAGAGAGAGAGAAAAAAAAACTTGGCTCCTTGTAGAGACGAACAAAGCCGGCAAATGTAAAGAGGCTCTTAGACCTTTTTTTTTTTTTTTTAATCCCAAATATTAATATTTCCACTAAATATTATGAAAAAAATCATGTACATGAATTATGGAAAATTAATTAACCGGTTTGGATCATTAAGGATACAAATATATACTTGAATTTCCAAAACCTCGAACACTAAATAACCCAAATCATGTCCACCAAATATTCGAAGTTTATTACGAAATTATCCAAATCAATATTTGAATCATTTTATTATTTTGTCAACCACATTTGAATCATATTTGTTCATATAAATACACATTATACAGGCAAATATAAAAAGAAAATATATGGACATGAAGAATTTTGGGGGAGAAGAAGATAAAAGAGATAAAGATAAGAGATGATGAGAATCAATGACATAAGGTTAGGATTGAGGCTTTTGAGATAAACTCCATAGTCCACAAAAACTCTCGAGTTCCACAGATATGGGAGAGAGATTCTTAAATTAAAATTTTGACCTCTGAAATTTGCACCAGAAAACAAACCTTATACTCTCAGACAAAATCTAGATTTAGAGAGTTTAATTAAAAATTAAACAATAATGGGTACATCACTACACATCACCAATCTGGTGTTTCTACTTTCAAATAATCCTAACAAAACTTCAGGTTGCTTTTTCTCACTCTCTTCTGAAACAACCTAATAAACAGATGAATCAAAAATGACCAACCACATTACAAACATGTCTTTCCTCTCTATCTGTGTAAGTCTTTTATTTTATCTCATTGAACCAACCGTAAATTAGAGAAATAATCGCTGGACCGGTCTAAAACCGATCCCTCTTTATATACGGCCAAAAAAAACTGGCTTCAGTCGCCACCAAGCATCGCTTGTAACCGAGCTCGGGCTTCATCAGAAACACAGAACCGTAACCTTCTCCTCTGCGGTTGTTGAGGTGAAGACGGGACCGAGGATAAGCAGATGACCACCACCGTCAGATTATCTGATGAGTTAAGCCTCGCTGCTTCTTTCCCAAGTTCCATCGCGCATTGTCTCGGGTCACCGTGCCTTCTCAGTCCTTGCCTTACGTTACTTACTGCATTTTGACTTGACAACACATCCCATATTCCATCACATGCCAAAATCAAGAACTCGTCGTCCTCTGTAAGAATGATCTGTTGAATCTCTGGGTCTGAGATCAGAGGTGAAGAGGAGCCAGTGAAAGGACTCTTTAGTTCCCAGTCACCAATGGCCCGTGTGACAGCTAGGACCCCGTTGAGGTATCCGTCCTCAAAGTATCCTCCTAGATCCTCAATCCGCCTACGTTCTGGTTCATATGTTGACCTGTGATCGAAAGACATATCAACAGCCACTCCTCTCCGGCATAGCACTGCACGGCAATCTCCAGCGTTAGCGACCAGAAGATGTCGTCCGATTATGAGAGCGGTCAAGGCGGTTGTCCCGCATGAACCACTGACAATGCTTTCATCAGCCATGGCGAGATCAGCCAAAGCAAAAGCTTTTCGGTGAGAGTTCTCAAGTTCTTCTAAGAAAAAGTTGTCCACAATGGAGGGCATCTCTGGAAATACAGCATCTTGAAAGAACAATCTCGTCAAGTTCTCCTTCATGTAAAGTGATGCCTCAGGTCCACCATGGCCATCAAACACTCCATAGAAAGCACTTGGTGCCGAGAAGTTGAAGGATCTAAGATGACCTGATAAGTCGTCTATGCAAATGTGTTCATCCTCCATGGTTTCTCGGCCTCTAATGTCAGCAAAGCTCCCTGAACGTATAGTTGGGAAAAACTCACTGGTGGGTTCTTCAATGGTAGTAGTTGCAAAACTCATACCCTGTTATGATGGATGTAAATTGTTAAAGTTACTGCTCATAACTTTAACAGAACAAACAGCAAATTCGCACAATTAAATAAACAGGACACAATCAACAATTCAAAGAGCATTTAAATCGTCCTTGTATGTAGACAATGAGATCCATTAACAGCTTAATTAAAAGTCTTCACCATAAACAAAGGTATAACTTTTATCAGAAAGGACACAAGCTAAACATATTAACTCGTATTGTCAAAATACAAAAGGACTCTTCGCTACAAAGGTAGGGAGTTTCAACATTCTTATGCTACAGAAAAACCCCCCAAATCCAATATATGCCCTTATGCAGAATTGAATCATTATCAGATTATCATGGAGGATCTCACCTCAAACCCTAATTATGACTCGTAATCTAAACGAACAAACCTCAATTTTGAGGAAGAACTATCAACATAAATTTGATCCCACTTGCAATTTCATGAAAATTTTCTTCATAACAGCAGATGAAACTTGGAAACCCAATAAATAAACAATAGCGATTCAGATCGAGAACCCTAAACACATACCGATCCATGTCGAGGCGTTTCAGCGGAACCCGAAATCTCAGCACGCACGGACTCAGAAACTCGAACTTCGTCGATCTGAAAATTCTTCTGCTCTTTCGCAGAGGAGATATGGCACTTAACGTCGAGAACCCTGATCTCAGACTCAGCAACCATCGTTTGACTCATAATCATGATTTTCTCCACTTCTTATAATCAAAATAGAGCAGATCTGATTGCGAAATCCACCGAAAGGCGAAATGAACGATTAAGTCCGTGAAATTTGGGGGCTACTGGCGCTTTGCTTGGACGCAATTGAAATTCGCCCAAAGAATAAAGAACACAGGAAATGGAAATTAGGGTTTGGTTTCTGTGTTGGATGTTTATTTATATATATATATCTGTATTGACAGATCCCCATAGTAATAATAATATTAATGAATATGTTAACTTTGTAAAAAACTTTACAACAAACAACTAAATAACAAACACTTGAAAATGTTTAAAAAAATGTTAAAATCATGTAACATAATTGTATTCACCTCTAAAATTTATAATAAATATTTGAGGTTCGAATTTCAGATTATAGATAATAAACTAAATTAACAACAAAAAAAATTAACAAACACTTTTTGTTTTTTGATTTCTTATCAATTTGTAAAAAGAAAATATATCAGCTTTTCTATGTCATTAAACATTATCTTGTGTTAGTTCACTAATATTTGCAGTTTCTAATTAAAAAGAATGATATATTATTCCCCCAATTATGTTTTAGCATGTCTATAGAAAAGTCAAAAGTCAACAAGTCAAATTTTTAATTCATGGACAATTATTTTTAGATTTTGAATTATATTCACCATTATCTCTTTATAAATTCATAATTTATAATTGTAAATTTAATTTAAAATCTAAGAGATACGAGAATTTTAAACATTTATTATGTGTAGATTTTTATTTTAAAAATAATAAAGTGTATAAAGCTGAAATCGTTGAAGATTGGCTTATTGTCTATATTTATATTGTATATATTTATAAATTTTTATAAATGAGTTCAAATTTTATATTGTCTAAATTTATAAATTCTTATAAAACATTTATAAAATTTTATAAATAACTTATTTTCCCTTATAAATGATTTATATATCTTTATAAAATAATTTATAAACTCAAAAAATTCCACATAAAGTATATACTCATTAAGTTATGCAATTTTATATTATTTATAAATCCTTATAAATGTATATTTATATGCTTTTAAAGGTATATTACAAAACCATATAAATTATTATATGATTTTGTAAGATTTTATAAGATTTTAAAATCTTTTATGGCTTTATAAAATTTATAGTCTTGTTTATAAGATTTTATAACTCTTTTTTATGAAATTTACTAAGATTTTATAAGACTTTATAAGAAATGCTAAATTTTGTATAAGGATTTATAAATCTATTTTAAAAATGTATAAATCTATTTTCAAAGATATATAAATCTTTATAAATATTGAATCAAAACTTATTATCTATTACATCATCTTCTCCAAAATCATATTAGCATAAAACGAAATTTGCAATGATTTAAACAAAATCAGCATAATCATATAAAATTTTTGTAAACCACACTATTAAAAACATAATAGATTCAAAGCTTATGAAAATAATATGAATGGAAACTAAGTTTAAAATTTACCCAAATTTTTACAAATATAACCTAAAAACAAGTATGATAAGCTATTTAATAAAGCATAAGAGATTTAAAATTAACAAATACACAAAAAGCGATATAATAAGAATGAATATGTAAGTTACCTGCGAAAGTAACCGAATTCATTTAATTTTGAACTAAATTCACCAAATTTAAAGTTGAATTCATCATATTTTGAACCAAATTGACCATTTTCTAGATTTATAAATTTTTATAAAAATTGTAACTGTACGTCTATAAGTTTGATGGGTAAGAATATATTTATTTTTTATTTTTAATCATATTCCAGAAAATAGTCATATTTTAATTATTTTTTGAGAAAACTTATAAAATTGTAGTTTAGCAATGCTCCTAATATTTTTCGTTTGTAAAATAAGATATTGCAAGTAATATGACGCCATATATTAAGAAAAAGGAATAAAATTAAAATACCGACTTCTAGAGATTAATATATATTTTGGTTGAAATAATTATAAATATTTAATAATATTTTTTAAACTAATTTTAATTTTAAATATTATTTTTTGATAAAAAATGAACAATAAATCGTAGGACTAAGAATATAAATTTTATTTTCTCTGATATAAACACTATTTTTATACGATGAATTTTTTTTTACATTTAAAAAAAAGTTATTGTTATATGAGAAACTATAGATAAAATCATATGAAAAAACATCTATAGCTTTTAAATTTTTTCTTATATATTTTGGACAACAAATAATTGATTAATAAATAAACTTAATACTCTTCTAAACATTCAAACCAATCAACCAGGGAGAAAACCAAGCGACTGAAACCTCTCTCTCTCCTCTCTCGTGAAGAAATTCTCTTTGCCTCTCCGGTGGTTGGCATTCCTTGCCGGCGCCGGAGAACTCCTTTTTATAACTCTTCTTCTTCTCAGCGATGGTGGTGGAGATCTTTGGTGGTCTTCACGACGGTCCTACATGCGGATATTGGTGGCGGCGTTCTCGGTGACGAAGACATTTCATTTTGGTGATGTTGTCGGTGGTTCTGGATAGTTGGGGCTCTTGGAAGGATCATATTCGGATTTTGATCTGATGAGGACAAGATCTTGAGTTCATATCTGTTTCTTTTCCTATCTTTCCGTCTGATGTGGAGGTCTCAGGCGCTTCGGTAGCGACTTCGAGATTTGTTGAAGTCTCCGACAAGGATTTATTACGATATCTCGCTAATTTACTAGTAGATCTGCAATGGTTGCGTCCAGATCCCACGAGGACATAGTCTGATCAAGCTTCTCCGTACGTAACCTTTTCGGTTTTTTGATTCTAATGATTTTAGGGAATCTGATCATTGTTTTTTAAAGAGTTACTTTTATTTTGATTGTTTTTGTAATTGGCGTGATAGAGTTACTTGAATCATATTTAGACTTAAAAGTCTAGATGGTTAATTCTCATGAAATTTGTAGGAATCATGTGGCATAATGGTAGTCACCTCTATATTCATTAGACCAGGTCTGGGGTTCAAACCCAGCACCCCGCATGTTATTGGAGATATTAAAACTACTAGGTTTAAATTATTCTTTAGCGAAATATATCTTTAATTTTTATAAGTGGTGTTGATATAATGAAAAAGATAGTATTTATGTTAAAAAAAAAAAAATCAATAAAGTAGTAAAGCTAATTGGGCTTAAAGTAGGCGTTATGGGTCATTAATGGAGTACTTCAGCCCAATGGGCCTATTTTCACAGAAAATAAAATTTGTTCGTCTTCTCCGATTCTTCACTTCTTCTTCTTCACCTCCATTTCCAGCAATGGCGCGTAATCGGGTAGAATTTTGTTTATACTAACTTCGTTATTTTTTTCTCTCTTCATGATTTTATCTAGCCTTTTTACTTTTGTTCTTCTTATAGCCTTTTTATATGTTAATGCTTTAAAAATTGTTTTTGACTTCGTTTTATACATTATAATTTCTTAATCGAAATCTGGGTTTAAAAAGTTTCTAGAGTTATTTACTGTTGATATCTCGTTTGTATTCATATCGTAAGTGCTGATTTAGGGGTTTAATTTTTTTCATTTCATTTGAGAACTTAGTCTTGTTACATTTTATTTTATTTTTTTCCTTTCGAGTTACTGATGTAATAACGAAAACCAACTTTTAATTGTTTCTATGTGTTCTTCGAAACAGGAGGGTTTGGTTTTGTTGCTTGATGTAGGCCCAGCCATGCATAGTGTACTCCCAGATGTTGAAAAGACATGTTCATTGCTGCTGCAAAAGAAGGTGAAGAAGATCTTTGTCATTTCTTCTTAAATTATTGCTCACAAATTTTCTTTTCTTTTTTCTTTTTAATCTTATGGAAAGGTGAATTTTGAGCATTTTCTTCTGGATATTTCATTATTGGCTTTGGTTTTGTCTGTTGTTGCAGTTGATTTACAACAAGTTTGATGAAGTTGGAATTGTTGTATTTGGAACTGAAGGTCTCTCTGTCTCTTTCTTACTGGTTTAATTTTTTTTTATTGAGAATCTTGCCTTTGATAATGCCTTAGATGATAGATTTAGAGGAAATTTTGTGAATATGTTCTCTTTAGTATCAGAATTGTTGATTGGCTCTTTCGAGGAGCATTATCAACTATCAGCTATTTGTTATACTTTTTTTTTTAATCATGTTTCATGTGACCGCTGCAGAAACCGAAAATGAGCTTGCTAGGGACATAGGTGGATATGAGAACGTTGTGGTTTTAAGGAATATTAAAGTTGTTGATGAAGTCGTGGTTGATAGTGTAAAGCGTCTCCCCCGAGGAACAATAGCTGGCGACTGTATCCTACTAAAGCCAATCTAAAGCTAATTTTGCCATTTCGCTCGTTTATTTGCCCCTTGGTTCTTTGACTGGCTTCAGTTCTTGATGCTATAATTGTTGGGATGGATATGCTTATGAAGATGTATGGTGGTTCACAAAAAGGGAAAAAACGGTTGTGTCTCATCACGAATGCAGCATGTCCTACGAAAGATCCTTTTGAAGGGACGAAAGATGAGCAAGTCAGCACTATTGCTGTGAAAATGGCGGCGGAGGGTATCAAGATGGAAAGCATTGTTATGAGGGCTAATGTAAGCGGTGATGTTCACGAGAAGATAATAGAGGAGAATGATCATTTGTTGAATTTATTCTCCAGCAACGCCATTGCGAAAACAGTGTATGTTGAGAGTCCACTCTCACTGCTAGGTTCCTTAAAGACACGGAGAGTTGCTCCAGTTACTTTGTTCAGAGGTGACCTTGAGATTAACCCAACAATGAAGATCAAGGTAATACTTAGTCCATTTAACGATTGAATAATTATTCGAGAAAGTTTCTGAGAGGTTAATTTTGGATATGAATATTGCAGGTGTGGGTTTACAAGAAAGTGGCTGAGGAGAGACTTCCCACACTAAAAATGTATTCTGACAAAGCGTCTTCAAGTGACAAGTTTGCTAAACATGAAGTGAAAATCGATTATGATTACAAACTTACCGCAGAAACTAGTGAGGTTCTTGCTCCGGAAGAAAGAATCAAGGGCTTTCGCTATGGACCTCATGTTATTCCTATATCACCGGATGAGATGGAAGCACTCAAGTTCAAAACTGAAAAAGGCATGAAGCTTCTTGGATTTACTGAGGCGTCAAACATACTGCGGTAAGCATAAAGACATGTGTTTATGGTTCTCTGTAACCTCTTGGTTGTTTTCAGTTAAGAGAATGTTGTTTTGTGTTTTTCCTCTGCATGTCAACGAAGACATTACTACATGAAAGACGTGAACATAGTCGTTCCTGACCCGAGCAAAGAAAAATCTGTTATCGCCGTCTCTGCCATTGCAAGAGAAATGAAGCAAACAAACAAGATGGCAATTGTACGTTGTGTCTGGAGAAATGGACAAGGGAATGTGGTTGTTGGGGTCCTCACTCCAAATGTCTCTGAACGAGATGACACCGTAAGTTAACTCATAGAAACACTTGTATTTAAATCTGACTACTCTGATGATCATTTTACCTTTTTTTGCAGCCTGATTCTTTTTACCTCAACGTGCTACCTTTCGCGGAGGATGTCCGCGAGTTTCCATTTCCTTCTTTCAGCAGATTTCCTGCGTCGTGGAAGCCAGATGAGCAACAGCAAGCAGTGGCCGATAATATGGTTAAGATGCTTGACCTTGCACCTTCTGCTAAAGAGGAAGTACTAAAGCCTGAGCTTACTCCTAACCCAGTTTTGCAGGTAAAACCATTTCTTTTCTTTTTTTTCTGCTTTTGACTATTTGTTGTATACCGACGCGTTCTGATGGATATATTATCAGCGCTTTTATGAATACCTTGAGTTGAAATCAAGATCCACGGATGCTGCTGATAAGTTCCATCAAACCTATGTGAGAAGGAAGAAGAAGACTGGACAAATGGGAGAGACTGAGGTTCACAAGGCACCGGTGGGAGTTAATGTGGACGAAGAACAGGCAAAGAGAAAAGATCGTGAGGACAGAGAGCTAGGAAGCAGAGAGGATGAATATGGCGGGAAGAAGGTAGTTCAAAACAGAAAAGTAAAGTAAAGACATGTTAAGAACCAGAGGGTTCTCTTTAGCCTTGTATATAAATAAGAAGGGAAGGCTTATTATCTTTTTATGCGAGATGCTGTGAATACCCAGACGACATGAGTCTGCGGGAAGGATCGATATGAGATCCTTGGTGTTTACGGTATCGAGCTGTTAGACTTGTCGTTTGTAATCGGGATTTGCAAACTTTGTTTTCAGTAAATCTCATCGTATTTCTCAGAAATCCCTTCCTTGTTCGTGAATCACAAACTAACCCAGATTACAAACACTGTTTCATTGATCCAGAGTCTAACACTGGTGCGGTGAGCGGTTCGATCTTCGCGGGTTTGGAGTTGTGCGGGTGATCATCGTGACCCACCTCGATCTTTCTATTTCCGATCGAGTCGTGTGGGTTTCCATTTGGGTTCGCTTGTCAACGACAGCTGATCGCGGGTTCCGCATCGTTCGTTCTTCACGCAGATCGTGTGGGTTTTTTCTCGATTCGCCGGAGGTTCGGGTTTTTCTGTTGAGTTGTTGTTACCTTTACTCATCTCGTGTGCTACCTGTTCGTTCCGGGTTTCTCAGCCTCACGTTTCTTCCTTGCTCCAGCAACAGTTTCAGAAGCATTTGTCGTAAGTTTGTAACAATCTCTCCTTCACTTATCTGGATGTGACTGTTATTGCTCTGAAGATTGATATGCTGTGATTGTGTTGGCTGGTATTGCGATTGATTGTTGCTGTGATTGTGTTGTTGTGAGAGATTGGTTGGTGTTCTGGATTGTTGTGGTTGCAGGTGATTCTGAATTTGATAGACACAGTTTTATTTCATCATGACTTCTAAGAACTCTCCACTGAGTTCTTCTTCACCTGATGATTCGGTTGAAGATGAAGTTTCATGGCAGAAAGAAGCTTCTTTTCTTAAAGGGGGTTATCAGATTTTGTTGAAAGAAGCTGCAGAAAACAAGCACCGTTTTGCAACTTTGGAAGAACAAATCACCTCCTTGATGAAGATGCTAGGACAACAGCATTACCCTTCGACTTCTTCAGCGTCACCGCAGTCTTATCCTGCTATGTCGGCTTTTCATTCTCCAGGACAGATCCCTGTACGTGAGCGCGTAAGGGAGGAACAGTTGTTGAGAGAGCATGGTGACAGTGTTAATGTAGCCACTAGAGATCAAATGCTTAAGAAGGTGGAAATGCCTTCTTTTGAGGGCTTTAATACTCATGAATGGATTGTGGATATAGAGCATTTTTTCGCAGTGGGCAGATTCCGGGAAGAGGAAAAACTTGATTTGGTTGCTTTATGTGTGGAAGGGAGAGTAAAAAAGTGGTTTGCTTGGGTATTGAAACGAGGTGGTTTTCGCGATTGGTTGGACTTCAAGCAGAAGCTTATTGTTCGCTTTGCTGAATCCATTGATACGGAACCAAGCACAAGATTGTTTTCTATTCGCCAAACTGGATCGGTAGCAGATTATGTTTCTGAATTTGAAGAGCTTTCTTCTCAAGTGAATGGGCTGGAGGATTCGCACTTAGAAAAGATTTTTTTATACAGGACTCAATCCAGAAATGAAAGAAGTTATACGGATGAAGGATCCAAGGGGTCTATCGGAATACATTGCAGCGGTTTTACGTATGGAGACAAGCACCTTTTGCAGATTGATGGGTGCCTCGGGTTCTACATATAGCGCTCCGGGTCACAAACAGTGGTCCAAATCAGGTTCCACACCGCTGCCTGTTCGAGTTGCTGAGAAAGCGCGAGTGGCACCGGGCCACACTGCAGAGGCTGTTCGGCCAAATCGTTTTGCAAACCGTCCAAGACAGCAATATACGGATGCAGAGCTAGACAGAATGAGGAGAGACCGCTTGTGTTTCAAATGTCAAGCACCTTGGGCTCGAGGTCATATCTGTCCCAACAAAGACTTTCGAGTCTTAACAGTTATTAATGGACTTGAAATGGAAGTCTTTGAACCTTGGGGAGACTTTGCCGAGGAAGAGGTCATTGATGAGATTCCGGATATGGCAGCCCCAGCCTTAGCTACCCTTTCTTTGCAAGCTTTTCTCGGTGTTCATGGCCCTAAAACAACACGTTTACGAGGGGTTATCAATGATAAAGAAGTCATTATCATGTTGGACAGTGGCGCCTCGCACAATTTTATTTCACCGGTGATTGTGCAGAAGTTGCGTTTGAAACTCTCGACTTCCAACAGCTATGATGTATTGTTGGGCAATGGTGTGACCGTTCATGCTTTCGGACTGTGTCGTGCTGTCACTTTCCATTTGAACACTGTTGACTTTACTTCTGACTTTATTTCTCTTGAACTGGGCAGCGTTGATGTCATACTCGGTGTGCAGTGGCTTGAGACGCTGGGTCTTTGCGAGGTAGATTGGAAGAGACAGGAGTTGTCCTTCTTCTACCGCGGACATCGGGTGACTTTGTTAGGCGATCTTACGCTACACTGTCCCCGATCTTCACTCAAGCCACAAAGCCCGGTCTGCGGTCTTAACCATAGCGGAAGGGAAGTGCCTGTGGTTGCGACTGTTGCGACATCAATGACGCCAGATTTGGCTCCCGGAATTGTTGACTTGATCACGCAGTTTAGCGATCTTTTCGCTACTCCTACTTCCTTACCTCCTCGTAGGGGTAGAGAACACTCTATTAAACTGCTTCCGGGAGTAACCGCAGTATCTGTTCACCCTTATCGCTACCCTCAAGCGAGAAAGGTTATTATGGAACAGATGGTGACAGAGATGCTGCAATCAGGGATAATTCGACCGAGTGTTAGTCCTTTCTCCAGTCCGGTGCTACTTGTTGCAAAAAAAGATGGTGGATTCCGTTTTTGTGTGGATTATAGAGCTTTGAATCGTGCCACTGTCCCGGATAAATTCCCTATTCCGGTCATTGATCAGCTGTTGGATGAGTTACATGGTGCTACTATATTCTCGAAGCTGGACTTACGTTCGGGTTATCACCAGATACGCATGGTTGACGAGGACATACCGAAGACAGCATTTCGCACTGTGGAGGGTCATTATGAGTTTTTGGTGATGCCTTTTGGCTTAACTAATGCTCCAGCTACCTTCCAAGCTTTAATGAATCAGATATTCAAACCTTTCCTGCGGAAGTTTGTCTTAGTGTTTTTTGATGACATCTTGGTTTATAGTAAGTCATTAGAGGAGCATTTGGAGCAACTCCACCAAGTACTCACTGTGCTGCGCAATCACACACTTTTTACCAATCAAAAAAAGTGTTCTTTTGGAGTCTCACAAGTAGAGTACTTGGGCCATATTATTTCTGCTCAGGGTGTTGCTACAGACGCACTTAAAACTCAAGCTATGGACCAATGGCCAACACCTGTGACAGTTAAGCAGTTGCGAGGATTCCTAGGTCTTACAGGCTACTACCGGAGGTTTGTGAAGAACTATGGCTTGTTAGCACGTCCACTGACGCAGCTGTTGCAAAAGGATCAATTTCAATGGTCCCCACTTGCTCAACAGGCGTTTAATTCTTTGAAGAAAGCCATGGTGGAGGCGCCGGTTTTAGCATTGCCTGATTTCCATAAACTGTTTGTAGTGGAAACCGATGCTTCTGGTTTTGGGTTGGGAGCGGTACTCATGCAAGATAGCAGACCTATTGCATACTTTAGCCATGCTCTTACACCTCGGGAGCAACTTAAGTCAGCATATGAAAGAGAGTTGATGGCAGTAGTCATGGCTGTGCGGAAATGGCGTCATTATTTGTTGGGCAGACACTTCCATATCCATACAGATCAACGTAGTATCAAGTTTCTGTTGGATCAGAAGGAAGTCACTTTGGAATATCAGCAATGGCTCACTAAACTTTTGGGTTTTGATTTTGACATTTTCTACAAACCGGGTTGTGAGAATAAGGCAGCGGATGGTCTATCTCGTAGTGTGGGTCTTTCTACTCTGTTTTTTACACTGACGGTTCCAGAAACTCTGCAATGGCAAGACCTCTTTGCCGAGATAGCGCAGGATGCACGTTTACAGTCCTTACTTCAGCAGGTTAAGGCACAACCGCAAGGAGAAGGAAAGTTCAGGGTGGTGGATGATAAGTTGTGGTCCAAACACCGCCTGGTTATTCCTAGCACATCTAGATTCATTCCCCTCATTTTACGGGAGTGTCATGATGGTTTAGTTGGAGGGCACTCTGGTGTATTGAAGACAGTTAAGAGAGTTCAAGGTTCTTTCTATTGGGAAGGGATGTATCAGACTATTCGGCAATATGTTGCTGAATGTGCTGTGTGTCAGACCCACAAGTACTCTACCTTGTCTCCAGCAGGATTGTTGCAACCATTACCTATTCCTCAAAACATTTGGGAAGACATTAGTATGGACTTCATTGAAGGACTTCCTACTTCTTTGGGTTTTAATGTCATATTGGTGGTAGTTGACCGCCTTAGTAAATATGCTCATTTTCTGGGATTCAAGCATCCGTTCACTTCTTGTGATGTAGCTAAGGCGTTCATTACTGACATTGTTCGTCTTCACGGATTTCCGAGAAGCATTGTTTCGGACAGAGACCGTTTGTTTTTGAGTACGTTTTGGAAGGAGTCATTTCGTTTGGCTGGTACCAAACTTCAGTTTAGCACTGCCTTCCATCCACAAACAGATGGTCAAACAGAGGTCCTCAATCGTTGTTTAGAAACATATTTACGATGTTTTGCTTCTCAGCATCCGCGGACTTGGTTTCAATTCCTTGGGTGGGCGGAATTTTGGTATAATACATCCTTTCATACATCCCTCAAGACGACTCCGTTTAGGGTTGTTTATGGCAGAGATCCACCGCGTTTGCTTCCTTTTGAACCGGGTTCCACCACCAACTTCGACTTGGAACAATCTCTACAGCAACGCGATCAGATGCTTGCTCAGCTGAAAGTCACTTTAGAAAAAGCACAACACTTAATGAAAGTTCACGCAGATAAGCATAGACGTCATGTGGAATTTGATGTGGGAGAGATGGTGTATTTGAAGTTGCGTCCTTATAGGCAACAGTCTGTTGTTCGTCGGGGAAACCAGAAGTTGGCAGCCAAGTTTTTTGGACCTTATCGTGTTCTTGAACGCATAGGTGCTACAGCTTACAAGCTCCAACTACCGGAGGGTACTAAAATACATCCTGTGTTTCACATCTCGCAATTAAAACTAGCTGTGGGGTCGGGAATTGCGGTTCACTCTACTCCACCGGTCCATATGGAGAATTTATTACAGCCACCAATACCAGCTGACATTTTAGCTTCTCGTTATGATGTTAATGGAGGTTTGGAACTGTTGATTCATTGGCAGGATACTAATTCGTTGGAAGACTCTTGGATGCTTGCTAAGGAGTTCCGGACCCGTTTTCCTTCTTACCAGCTTGAGGGCAAGCTGGGTTTCGTTGGGGGGAGTATTGATAAGTTCCATCAAACCTATGTGAGAAGGAAGAAGAAGACTGGACAAATGGGAGAGACTGAGGTTCACAAGGCACCGGTGGGAGTTAATGTGGACGAAGAACAGGCAAAGAGAAAAGATCGTGAGGACAGAGAGCTAGGAAGCAGAGAGGATGAATATGGCGGGAAGAAGGTAGTTCAAAACAGAAAAGTAAAGTAAAGACATGTTAAGAACCAGAGGGTTCTCTTTAGCCTTGTATATAAATAAGAAGGGAAGGCTTATTATCTTTTTATGCGAGATGCTGTGAATACCCAGACGACATGAGTCTGCGGGAAGGATCGATATGAGATCCTTGGTGTTTACGGTATCGAGCTGTTAGACTTGTCGTTTGTAATCGGGATTTGCAAACTTTGTTTTCAGTAAATCTCATCGTATTTCTCAGAAATCCCTTCCTTGTTCGTGAATCACAAACTAACCCAGATTACAAACACTGTTTCATTGATCCAGAGTCTAACAGCTGCTTTACCTCCAATGGATGAAGCTTTCAGGAGAATTATAGAGCAGGATCCAGACCTCTTATCCATAATGAATGCGTTTCGTGGAAGTTTTGAAGTGAAGGAGAACCCAAAGGTTCGTTCCCCTTAAATTCATCACCAGCTTCCAGCAAGGAATATGAACTATCTATCATTCTTAATCTTTCACATGACTTTTATTTCAGTTGAAAAAGGCTTCTAAGAGATTGTTACGGGATAAGCCATCTGGTTCAGATGATGAAGACAATCGCATGATTACTTATAAAGTAAATGACAACAAAATTGACACAATCGGAGATGCAAGCCCAATTCAAGATTTTGAAGCCATGATATCTCGTAGAGATAACAATGACTGGATCGATAAAGCAATCAGTCAAATGAAAAACCGAATAGTGAAGCTCGTAGAAGATAGTACTGATGAAGGTCATAAAGCATTGGAATGTTTGCTCGCTCTACGCAAAGGCTGCGTCTTGGAACAGGTCTCTCCTCCTTTCTCTATCTCGACTTGTGACTCTCTAAAGCAAAACCTCGTTTTGACTCCTGGTCATGGATTTTTTTCTTACATGTGTTCAGGAGCCAAGGCAATTCAATGAGTTCTTGAATCATCTATTCGAGTTATGCCAAGAAGGAAAGTTCTCTCACTTTCTCAAACATTTCACGTCGAAGATGGTCACGTTAATTCCCAAATCCGAAGCAGCAGACAGGTTTGTAGATAGGATATTCGATCTGTGTATTTTTGTTTGATGAGTAAATTGGTCTGAATGTTGGTTTGGTCGTTGCTTCTAAGTAGTGATGTGGCGGACGAGGACGCTGTGCATTTCACCGTCAAACAAGAGCCATAGCTCGAGAGCTAACAAACGTCTTCACTGCAATCTCACTTGAGTCACTGTGACCTTATTTTCCAAATTGACGCCGGTTTGTTTTCTGACTTTTTCCGGTTAAAAGAAGTCGGCAAATTTGTTATCACCATCCATTGCTAATTTCAGAAACGACATTTTTGTAAATGATTCGAACTGAGCTTTTGTTGTGTAAAACAGTACTAGGCCACCTAAAGGAACTAAACCCATTGAAAAGGTTCTTTTCAACCCAATTCTACTCGCAAGCTTATCATCATGTTCTCTCTCCACCTCCAAAAATTAATTTCTTTGGCTTAGTGAAAAATAGTTTGGACCCTAACCATATAGAGAGAGCGAGTTGGCTTAGACGATAGATAATATTGAACAAGATAGTATTGAAGCAAGTACTGTAATTCTTTTCATCAATAAAAAAACAAACTCGGTAGCTTCATTTCTTCCAATATATTTGAAGGGATCTTTCTTTGTATATCACATCATGTCTATTATAATTGTAATTTTCCTTATGGCTCTCATATGCGTTGTAGTCTCTGTCAATGCGCAATTACCCCAGTTTCCGGTTCAAATTCCAACCAAGGCCCGGTATGCCAGGATTACCTGACATAGCAAAATGTTGGTGATCAGTGATGGATATTCCAGGATGCATTGCACAGATTTCTCAATCTATATTCACCGGACAGTTTTGGCAACATTGGCCATGCTTGTTGCAAGGCATTTTTGGAAGCTCAAGCCACGGAAAATTCCATTCATTCCATTTTTCCCTCCCATGTTAAATGAACAATGTTCAAGAATTGCTGGCGCAACTCCTTCTACCACAAATAGGGTTTTAACGTTTGAGCTATTCTACATGTTATACTCCAAATATACGATGATATGAAGAGCAATTTAGAAGTCAAAATTTTCCAACACTTCGTTCTTATGTCCATGGCTAGTGAAGAGTCAAAACCATATGTAAATTATGTTATAAACTAAAGTATACTACTTGATATAAGGGAAAGCGCATGGCTTGCATCAACAAACAAAGACAAAGAAGAAGGGTTCGCACTACCGTTGCATGTGGTCATGTACCAAAACAACATAGGAGGAGGGTAGGTTCAAGATCCGGTTTTAATTTTACAAGGGAGTATATAATTTTCATACATGGAAAGCTTACCAAGTCGAAAAGTTAAAGAGTAGAGTGATGTCAAAAAGGAAAAATGATGTAATGGATATTAATTATTAAATATAATATATAGTGGGTTGTGATCGTGGGTTCGAAGCTCACGAACTTCGAATTTACTGAAGTCAAATTTCGAAAAAGAACGGAGAATTTCGAACTGATTTGTTTGGAAGAAAATCTTTTAAAAATTAATTAAATTATATAAGGCAGTCCGTATACAACACGAGTCTGATGTTGGAAGTCTGTACTGCAGGCGTCTATATACACACATGTATATATATATATTTATTTTTTCTACAATATGATTTACCAAAATCCTACACCAGAAAAATTTGAACAAAATGATATGTCTTTTTAACCAAAGCTGTGTTTCAACTAGCCCACCTGAGAACAAAAAGCATGTCTATTAGAGATCAGACACATTTACAGAATGCAAACGCTATGGCATTCGAACACAATATTGAATATTAAATGACTTAAAACCATTAGACTGTGTTTGGGTTCAGACGCAAATTGCAGACGGTTTGAGCAAACGAGACCAAAGCTTTGTTCAGGCAAGAAAATGATCAGAGGAAAACCGGGAAAGAGTCTTTACCGGAGAGGCGAGAGGGGACATTGGAAGGTGACAGAGCTCGAAGATTCAGACAGCTTAAAGCTTTAACTTGAACTGGTCGTCGGGCTTGTTCCAAAGGTTGAAGATGGTGTAACTGAAGCTGGCATTTGTTGAGAAGCTCCTTCAGCCCAAGAACTCTCAGAAATCGGGGAATACGGCCTTGTCACTTTGTTTTTCACCAACCCCTAGAACGAATACAATAACCAAAACATAATCTTAGTTTTGACAGTATCACTCGTAACATTATAAGTCAATGGTTAAACAAGGGGTGACATTAATGTAATTAAATGTGAAAGAAAAAAGCACTTCTAACCTTTGAAGCATTTTGACCGTACAAGTTAATGGCTTGATCGATGGCTGAGTAAACCTCAAAGGCCTGCTTTGTGTTGGGACTGCATTTGACAACACGGACTTGCTCCTTCGAATCATGTGGCTTTGATTTCAGATAGAGAATAAGCCGCGAAGGTGGAGAGTTAGGTTGGTCTTTTTTCCCGTCAGTCAGTTCCATGGTTACCAGATCAGTCCATAGAACGTCCCACTGTATAGAGCACGCATCTTTGGCCGGGATAAACTTCCTTTGACCCATTATGTTGGAGGGTTGCTAGAAACATTAAAAAGTTGTTAATGTCAGGAGAATTTCTTGGATATATACCGAGCACGAACACTAGACCAATAAAACCTTGCTCATATACAGAGAGCAACAGGGTATTGTGTGACTCACTTGTAGTAATATCACTCTTCGATGTGTGATCATCAGAACTTTTCCTTTCCGTAGGAGGAAGTGACTTTCATAAGCATCTGTTAATGCAAACTTCCCACGTACTTTGAACAGATCAACCTGGCCAAAGAATGATCCCGATTCTGCCAACTGCATTATGACCTGTAAATGCAAAAGTTAGAAGAATTAATCTTTGCAAAAGAATCATCAGCAAGAATAAATCCATTCCTCATCAGCTAACCAAGAGAAAAACGACTAGTGGAATACATGTCTAAACAGTTTCATGAGTACAAATTGTACCTGCCCCTGTGCTCTGTATTCGTTGTAAGGACGAAGCAGGCTATCAGCACCAACAGCTCTTGGAAGTCTCCTGCGAAGAAGTTGTTCATCTGAAGTGATGGCTGCTGCTATCTTCATCCTCATGGCATTTGCACCTTCAGTGGTCTTGGACAGAAGATCCAGAACTCCACTCACAGGTTGGGCAGCAGCACCGATAATTCCTTTCCCAAAACCTGAGACAAACCCTTCAACACCAGAAGACTTTGCACCTTCGAGAGGCTTTGTCAATATGCCTGTGACTCCTCTAAACAGGCCTTTCGCTAGAGCTCCACCTCCTTCTCTGATAATATCGCCAAAGTCCTCAACACCTTTGTTCTCCTGCCAAATGTGAGTAAACACATGTATCAGAAGCCATTGGAACATTCAAGATTTAAGAGGACAATTTTTTTACATATTAGGTGAACAGATGGAAGGCAACTTGTATTGTTTATGTCGTGTCTACATGAAACAGCAAAATGCAGAAGGAGAAAAATCAAATCCAGGAACGAACCTGTCTCTGTCGACTTTGGATGAATTTTTTATCCATTGACAACGCAGCTATGCCTTGACTCATATGGCCAAGAGCGCTGCTTGCATTGCCAAGAATATCAACACCTGAGAGCAACTGAAGAGGCTGGCCAAGGAGGTCTTTCTTTACGTTCCTAATAGCATTATTGATCATAGTACTTTGCCGCATGGATATGTTCTCATTAAATCTTTCACTTATGCGTACCTGGTTCAAGATAGGAAAAGTTGAAAAAGAAAAACATATGAATATTCGGCTGGGTTGGGCTGAAAGTCCAGTGGTTGGGACATCGACAAATCCAATTCTAAAAAAGTTGTGAAACTCGTCGACTATAATCACTGTGGTGATCCTACGAGTAAAAAAATGATTGTCATAAACCGACTAATGGATGTTGGCCAACTGATACACGATAATGGTATTTCATTTTCCAGTCTCGGCATAAAGCCATAGTCGTCCAGAGTCGTGTAGATTCCACATATTAATCCCTAAGTCAGATTTACATACTATTAGGCCAATTATTGTTTAACTGGTATCTTAATAGGCTAATCGCGTGCAACACATAGGTCCATATTGTTATGTACGCAGCGTTCTCACAAATTAATTAGTATGGAAAACTTACTGGCATGGTTTCTGTATTCCCAAGAGCAGTCATCAGGGATGACCAAAATCCAAGCACTCCCCTCGGCCTTTGACTTGGGGACATGGCCATAGATACTTTAAATCTAACTTCTGAGATGTTAAGAACTCTGCAATTTTTGAAGAATGTACCATATAGGTAAGTGTCGTGAATGGACTCACTTAGTAAACAGCATATATATATATATATATATATATATATATATATCAGTAAAGCCGCGTACATACCCGATTTGAATGAATGGATCCACTGATACAGCCGTCGACTCAGAATCGGATAGTCTACTTAAGTTGGCTAGCTGAATCATCTCATAAATGCGCCAGATTATAGGTTCATGAATATTAATCAGAAACGCAGTATTTTCACGTCCCTGGAAACCTATATACGGGTAAACACGGAGATCGAGACCAGCATTTGATTGCAAAGTAACAGAAAACTTCAGAATGTAATCAGCTTTATCTCCAGTTCTCTGTGGTCTGAACAGAACCGGCATTGGAGCCAATGGCAATTGGTTATCCACTTGTATTCCTTGCATCCTTAGTTTGAACCTGTAAGACAGTTAGCGTTCAGCATTAGTCTAGCGTGCTTTGTTTGTATAAATGTTAAGCGTAAATGCCAATTCTTGATCATATCAATGCTGTCAGTTGGAAAACTCAAGCAGATTCTTTTATACATCTGAAGTATGTGGAACTTAACACATTACCACTGAGTACATAGAGACAGTGACGACACTTATCGAATTAGCTATGAATTTACTATGGTCAATCAGAATAACTGCACTGGTGAAATATTATGGCTCTTTTTGTAAAATAAAGCTACACCTTAAGAATCTGATAAACTCACCTGCTAAGCCCAGAGCCCAAGCCGGTTGAATATGCCACAAAGAGGTTTTGCACTGACATGTACAATATTTCCTCAGGAGCATGATCGATTACGGAGATTCCAAGCTCAGCGAGCTCAACAATCACATGAAACTCAGACTCATCTGAGGCCAGAAGATGAGATTGCTGAGACTCATTTCGAGATAACACTGACAAAGATGATGCTGGAAGTCTTCGGCTTATGCTTGAAGTAGGTTCAATTGCCGGCATCCAGTCACTGATTCTCACAATGTTCTTTTTGTCTTCCTTTACAATAGTAACTCGTATGGGTCTGGTAGGTCCAGTCTCACTTCGTGGTGGATGATCACCAATCTTATCAATATCGTATTTTTCTGATTTAGAAGTTTCATTTCCATCAACAAGAAGTTCAAATAGATGTCGTCTACCAAGATCTTCCCAATAAAACGAAGCAGCCGCGTTAGGAGGAAGAAATTGCCAAGATTCGCTGACACCATCCACCTGGCGATAGCGAATCGGAAGAAACATGGAACGGTTCTCGATCCTAGGAGAGTGGATTTACATCATAGCGAATACAAAATGATATAGTCAGACATCTGTTGTGAAAAAACGTAAATATAGTAACGGGACCACACACTTGGATTCAGCAAACAGGGTGCATTATTATATCAAAATAAATAATTTCATGCAAGCTCCATGGATTACTTAATTCACCAAACATCAGAAAAAACAAATCATCTGGAACTGGAAGACAACTGAAGCATGTGTCGTTACCTGTAAGGACCGGAGACAGAGTTTGGCCTGAAAATAACTTCGTAACGTGAGTTTTTTGTCCCGCTTCTGACTTGTACTCTTAGCTGCAATTGATCAGTCCCATCTTCTCTTCCAACAAGGACACGCATTATACCTTCGCTTAAGACACTGAATGGTGTGCTCCATCTATATCCCTTCAATCGTAACTGAAAATGTCCCATCCGCCGTAAGCACATTAATCATCATTAAAAATAAGATACAGAAATCTGAAGGTATTTCACATACTTTCAGCAACTCAATCCGGGTGGAAGACTGCCATCCAAAGAGCTTTGGAGGATCAGAAGGACTAATCCATTCTTCTGTCTGACAATCACACTGTTGAAGACAGATGCTCACGCCCACCCTGTTGATGAATAAGGTGTGTGGCTGGAGATGAATAACCTGAAAGCAAAAGACTTAGACATCTAATGTATAAATGGGCGTAAGATAATAAGTGGGACTTCAATATTCTGACCCCAAAAATATGCCTATCCAGAAAACATACTGTTCAAGTTACTACTAAGCACTGATCCGCCACTAAATCATCTTGATATAATAAAACATGGATAGAAGCCTAATATATAGCAGCAGCATGTCCAATTTTTACAGAAAACAGGAGAGAGAAAGCGAAGGCTAAACTAAGTACGTAAGAGTTTCCACGGCCAAATAACAACTTTGGTAAATCAACACTAGCAAAAACACTGTACACGAGCACGGACAAGTAATTCACACAAATATGCCAGAGCAATGAGAAAAAGAAATCTCTTGAAAGTGATATCTGACCTTTGTTCTGTCCGATGTCATATTCAATACTGCTGAGAGATTGTAGTACGAGGCGTCTGAGCAGAAAGCTTTTACATCTATGCGTTCCTGAAATAGGATTTGTGGTTAATGAAAGGAGAGAAAGTTGCTAGTCACGCAACTAACTAAAGAAAATGATGACTCCGCCGAATCAAAAGGAGGAAAATGCTTTGTACAGAAGTGAGTCATAAATGGTTCGTACAATAAAGCACAGTCCAGCAACTTCAAGCCATTAGGTTTAAGCAAATTATTTAACCTTTAGCTACTCACCTTCTTCTCAAGCTCAAGAAGAGAAATTCCAGGACTGTAGATCTCAGAATCCCGAGCTGCCACAGCAATACCAATTCGTGGGGAAACATAAGAATCTTTCTGAGATGGAAACAGCACAACGCCACTCCGACCAGCTGATTCTTGCGGAGAAAGCATGCTAGGCATAGGGCTAGTATCCTCAATAACCTCTAGCACTCGGACATTTTTCCTCTGTTGTCTTCTCTCCATCGAAAATGCAGGAGTTTTCTTAAAAGATTTGGAGGCCCTAGACAAACAAGGGGAGCCAGCTTCCACAATTTCTGAAGGTTCAATCTCCACCACTCTATAGCCTAGAGCAAGATACGAATCATTTGTAATCCAGTATGGAACAAAGAACCTTATAGTCTTGGGTGCAGCCCCCGTTTCTCCAACATCACGTTCTATACTTACACGCAGTCTCCTGAAACTCCAAGAGAAAGAGAATGATGTGGCAAAATATCATCATGGAACATAGTATCGGGGTTATATAAAAGAAAGAAAAACCATCCTGACTTATTAATTCTCAACATAATAAGTTTTCATCAATAAATAAAATGCAGTTACGTACCAGCTCCTCCTAAGTTACTGCTCAGTTGAGAAGAGATACTGATTGACATATTATTACTGGAACCAATGATAACTTTGTAAAGTGACCAATTGACAAATGCTCTTAACCAATTTTTTTAACAAATGCATATATTCAAATATATGAGGTAATAAGCGGAGTTAACAAAACTAAGAATTCCGGGCAGAATGAGAACTGAAAAGAAATAGTGACAAACCTTTTGCTCTGTTGATGGACAAACCAAAAGGACGATACACTGTCGCTTGAAGATAGATCTAAAACAGGAATAGGTTCCTACAAAAAAAACATTTAAATTCAGTAATGTATTGAGAACTTTTTCAATGTGCGTAGATTCTTCTGTAGAATATCAAGGCCAACCTTTTCCAACGCCCAACCACCATGGACAGCTAGTGTAAGATATACAGGTCTCTGAATATCTGCTGAATATACGTGAGCACTCTTCCTTGAAGACACTACACCATGTTGTCTCTCAAGATATGTGCCTTCTTTTGTTTTTTCCCACACAGTGAATTTGATTGGGCAAGGAAGTCTATTTTCTAACTTCAAAGGAGAACTAACAGAAATTTTCCAATCATAAACAGGTGTATTAAGGTCTGTATGAAGAACTGACGCATCTGCTCCTACGCTGAGCCAGAACGGCTTACTCCCTGTAGAGGGCTGGCAGCAGAAAAGCATATCCTTCTTCTCAAGTTGGTTTAATTTCAAAGCAAAAGCAGATCCCCTGCTGCTTTGCTTGAACGTTTGCTGCCGAGTAAGCAAACCTTGATCAACAAATGGTTGATCTTTTCCACAACCAGAACTCATGGCGATGCAACTACCCCATGCATAAGAATGATGAGGGTTGTCAACCCTTGGCCGAACATGTAGGCACTGTTCATCATCCTTTGATAAACAACCCCATGGTAAAACATAGGACGATCTAGATGCAATCAAAGCATTATGATTGCTTACCCCTGAAGAGACATTCTTATCAGAAGATATGGATATCTCTAAATTGACATCTGAATCATTCACAACTGTCGCTAAACATCTAAATGTTGCGTGCTTTCTTCCGTTTCTCATAGAAACTTCCATTGCAATAAAATCGTTTTGTAGTGATTTTGGAGCGATAGAGAGCGGAAGCAGCGAACGAATGCTATGCCATGAGTCATCAGGCCGAACTCCAATCCAGAAACCAGTGTCTCCGTCAACAAAATCTTTACTTTCCATATTTCTTAGTGTGTTGGGGATTGTAGCCTTCTCGAAATAAGATGTTGAGACAAGTAAGCATCCGTTGTCATGTATATCGTCGGCATTCTTCATTTCATATATCAAATGAGAAATGACAACAATGTATGTTATAATAGCTTGAGAAATCCATTAACATACCCTGATATAAATGAAAAACAACTAACCTTTCTCTGAAGCGTATAGGAACTTGTATTCTCAGCATCACATGATTGATATAGCGACCTTACTGAAGCTACCTTTCTAAGTGTATTTTCCCCATGTCCAACAGGAAATGAAAGTGACCCGACGACCTCCCCTGCATTAGTTAATAGCTTACTCTCATGTAACATACGGACAATCTCGACTCACTGAACCATGGAAAACCTTCCTCGTATATTATTCGCGTGTCAAGTATAGACAAACCAAGGACTCAAATGAACAATAAAAAATGCCAATTCACTCTATAAAAGAACGATCAAACAGACACAAAAAAGGACAACTAGATTGATATTTATGCATGAAGAACGGGTTGAAGTAAAGAAGTCTAGGAAGTCATAAAATTTAACCTTTTCCAGCTTTAGCAGCAAGGTTTGTCACTTCAACCTCCAATCTAGCCAATCCCTGTAACAATCAAATAGAAAAAGGCTAGTCATATGAGAGGAGTTCCAAAACCATGACAATTGTTTCCAGTACAAAAAGGAATATTGCAAACCGATATACAAGCTAACTTGAACCACTAGCCATCTAAATCAGAGCGAACACTGGGAGAGCAACTAGCCTTGATATACTGTTCCAATCCAATGCTAATTCTAGGCTAAATCGCTTATGATACCCCAAGTTTGAAGGAACAGAGAAGATGAATAACAGAGGAAGCACAAAATTAACTGTAGCCTTATTTACTACCTTCCTTGGGATTTCAAATATGAAAAGTTCATTCCACTTGGAAGTGCACTCCATCAAGTCATTAACAACTGTAGTGGAAGGCTTCACGCACTTTGTCCTAGCACTTTGAGGAAAAAGCTTTTGTGGTTCTGCACCCTGACTATCAACAACGAGGCGCAGGGTGCAAAAGAAATTGTGACTGTTGCCATCATCGACGATGTGCAAACCCTTCAAAGAAATAGTGAAAAAGTACCAATCTAACCATAAAAATTTCTAATACGCAACAACAAAAGTTTCCAATGATAAAAGCAAAAGTATATGTACCTTAGCCTCAAGAATCTGTACAGTCATGTAATTGCGTGCTTCTCTAGAACTGTCTGAAACATTTAGCCTATTGGAGAACCTTGGAGGTGGAACCCAGACAGAAGTGTTTTCATCGTGACACAATTTTACAACTACATCTGAGTTCTCCTCCAGCTTTTTCAGATATATGTCACGGCCAAGTTTATTCTCTACCACAATGGTCTGAAAATCATCTTCGTCAAGAGCTGAAAAAGCTGAAAGATCCCCACTCTCACGAGAGACACCTGATTCCTGTACCACAGCAGACATATATACTTCCACGAAAAAAATATATATATTTTCACGAAGAAAAAAAGAATAGAGAACAAGGTACCTCTTTCATTTTGGCCGCTCTTTCTTCAAGTTCTAATTGCCTTCTCCAGGAAAAAACGGCTTCACCAAGAGTTTCAAGGTTTGCAGCACTAACATTAATGTTCAAAATGTTAGTAGCAGCAACTCGCAGCCGTTTTCCTGGCTTTGATGATTGACTCAAGGCAGTATCATATGTTTCCAACCTTCAAAGCGAAAGTGAGAAATCAAAATATTATCCCAGTTAAGTCTCATCATAATCAAAATTATTAATATCTTTACTTGAATATTCCATCAAATGGCTCCAGAAGAGGCTCCCACGCTTCCAACTGTGGGTTAAATGTTGAAGCAGCGACTGCGGAAACGAGTACTGCATTCATGGCCTCAGGACGACCATGAGTTGCTAGCTTGATATTGGTGACAGTTGTGTCAAAGAGAGGAGTCATCTGGAAGCATTCAGAACAGGATCAAGATGTAAACACTGGGTTCCAAGTGCCAACTAATTGGGTAATAAATTTGACCCTATTACATACCATTCCATGTAAGCCATCAAGAAGTGTCAGAGAGAAGCATCTCAACTTAATTTCCGCATTTACATTTTCCTGTGTCTTCGGCTTTACAGATTCTCCAACAGCAAAAGCCAACCGACTTGGAGGCCTTTTTAGATCAGAACGTGCAAGAAAAGTGCAAGCCTACACAAGGTATCAGCAGCTATCAGCACTGGAAAATACTTTTTCACTGTTTGGGTACTTAAGCTTGAAAGGGATGGTAGCTGAGTCACAAAAACAGAAGGCCCTACAGTTCAATGATGACAAAACAAAGCCTTCACAGAAAAAGAGACAAAGCATCAAAGTTAAACGGGTTGTCAAACCTGATTGTCAACTTTCCAAATGCTCCAGCATTGAGAAGACTTTGAACTTGAAGATCTTGAAACAGAAGCATCGTAAATGTTGGCCTGGTTAACAAGATCAATCCTTGGACAACAGAACGAATCCACATCTGGCGCCTCATCAAATTTAGAAATAACGCATCCTAGAGAAACATAACCAGGTGGTGCAACAGGAATCCAGCAGAAAACTTCATCCAAACCCTTCCCCACAATATGTGCGACTTTAGTGAACTGCACAGGTTTTGCAGCAATCTCAGAGTCATCTGCTTTGAAGAGTATTCCAAGTGCTGGTGGCTCCAACCTAATGAGAGAAAATTCATAGGTTATTACATGTAAGTAAGAAAACAGTCCATTCACGGTAGCTAATCTAGAGACCAAATTAAAGTTAAAATTTTTCTAACCCTTCAGTAATGCTATCACCCAATATGGCAAAACCAGGACGTGGTACAGGCCTCCATATTGAGACAGGTCTACGAAGATCACCACCCTTGTCCCACCAGATTCTCTCAAAATGAGGTGTTGAAACATGATAACTAGTTGGCTTAGAAATTGATCTGAGAATGTCCCATCCTGATGAATTTCCAGTCTGATCACTTGTTTGATCGCTCTGAGAGCCACTTGTAGATGATGGGTCAGAGGATGGATGTGTCTTCAACTGAAGGGGATTCCAAAGAAGACAATGACTGAGGCCAGGACTATATCGTTTGGAGGGAGCCGCAGTTGAAGAGTGAGCATAGAATGATCCAAGAACATTATCAGCGCGCCACATGCTGAATCCCGACTCAAATAATGAACTGGAGGGCACGGTGTATATGCACTCAGAGAAACTGCTGGAAGATACAAGGTCAGACCTTAGACAATAAACAATGTGATCCGGTGGAGGCTCACTTCCTAAATTTGCAACACACCCCATAGCAGTGTATCCTGCAGGAGCTACAGGCATCCAGAGGGAGCACTCATTGCTATTAAGAGAATGTTGACTATTACCCCCTCCTAAACCTTGAATAACAGAGAACAAGCCAATACAATTAAACCCAATTGGCTTCCGCACACGCCCATATGTATTGCTGACTGCCATTACTGCCTGTGTAGGAGGAATTGCCCTGAAAGGAAAATTTTCAAGGGAATTAATGTTATAATGTAGTTTTACCTTCTAGAAGAAGAAAACATCTGTACCCTGGAGTGAACTCTATTTAAGCAGTTGTAAGCAGTGGCACATGCATAATAAAACAGAGGCTAACATGTTACAGCCAAGTACCCGTTACGTTAACAGCTCCAATACGACAAGAGCTTGCTTATATCTGTTACGGAAATGGTTTGACATTAATTTTATGGACGCATTTCAATGCTATTAATGAGTCTGAATAAATACGTTATGGATGAAACATTAGACTTTATCGTCCAAGATATTTTTTTGTTAAGTATTTTGGACACAAAAAAGAGGACTATAACCATCGTAAGCTTTGTTGTATATGATGAAATTACCAAAGTAAAAGGTACATAACAACAAAAATATATATGTAACCAGATAAGCCAGTAACAATATATTACCTTGACGTCACACAGTCTCCCAATATGACATAGTTCGAAGGAGCCTGCGGCCTCCAAATTGTCAGGTTGTTCCTGGGTCCATTTTCTGCGCACATCCCCAAAACGAAATAATCTATAGTGTAATTATCTGATGCAGTCGCTTAGGAAGATAGACAAAATAATAGATCATGTGGCTAGACCAAAAAATCAGACAACTTTCTAAGGTTCAACAGTGCCGCATAATTTAACTTATGCCATACCTTTCGGTGAAACCCAAATCCTGTGGAAGTTGGTGCATGAAGCTAAAGGAATAGCATTTCCAGATTGCAAAGTTCCAGTTACTTGGCTCTGCAGATTCAGTAGGAGAGAAAGAGCACTCAAAGAAAGGTGCATGTATATGTCAGTTGACGTTAAGGACATATTTGTTTTCTCTTTGACAGAAGTGTATCCCCCAGAAATATCGACTGGATCAAGAATGATAAGACCAGAACCAGTCTCCACCACCAGGTTCTTTAGCAAGGCTCGTACCCAGACGTCATTTTCTTTTGAGGCGTACCTGTTGAATAAAATAGCCAACAATGTAATAAAAAATTTAGATTCATTAACAACAAGGGAAGAAAAATGCTTGTTTTTAACGTCATGAGCAAGATGTAGTCAACGTCCGAAAGGGGTTTACTTTAGTACGATTCTTTACTTATACAGGTATCGAGATGAGTGATCAAGCAATCATATTTGTGTCAGTGGAAATATTGGGTTGTAGAATGCGCTCAGACCTAACTGTCCAGAACTTTCATGTATGACAAAATGTTGATAGACTTAAATCACTAATACTAAGATTTCGTGAACGCTGCACTTACATAAAATTATAATCCAATTTAACTCGCAAAAGCTTTTCTACAGCAGAGGAGTCATCCAGGGAGGATTTTGTACCATCAAAGAATGTGAATTCAGGAGAAACAACCTGCACAAAAACAAGCTATGAAATTGACAAATACAGCAAAACAAAGGTTTCCAGCTTCCAGTTTCATTAAACAGATAGGCCAGCAGTTACCGAAAAAAGATTTAGGAAGAGACCTCCACATAAAAAAAAATGTTGGGACTCAAAAAGGAAGAACAAAAAAACACGAAAGTCGGGGAATAATGATTCAACATAAGTAAAAGAGAGAAACCATGTATAGTCTATTACATTTCAATTGAAAAGACGTAATAAAAATAGCTATAAAGCAGGCGCTCAAAACTACATAAACCGGTAAAAAGAAAACCTCAAGGAAACCTACCTGAGCTTCGAAGGTAAAACTCTGGCCAGACTTCGACTCAGATTGACAAGTATCTGAAACATCTGATGATTTGTGCGCCTTGCTAAGCAGATTCTCAGAATTAGATTTGGCATTTTCCAACATTGAGATATCAACACCATCTTCCGGGGAAAATATGCAGCTACTATCGTTACTCAAGTAAATGCACTTGCTCAGAAGCAACCCATTCTGCCATATAAAAGAAAAACAGAAAACAAGCAGCTAGCAAAAATCAAGAATCTTGGAAAAGGAGAGTGTGAAGCAATAATTACAACAAGAAAGATCCTTCTCCGCTTCACGCTATAAGCGCTTGGAGAAGAAATTTACTCTGTGCATGCCAAGCTATTTTAAAATTACATGTGCGTTTTTAATATTAGATAGATAAAAGGAGAAAAGAGTTTCAACCTTAATTTTTACATTCACGAACCGCAACTTCTTTCCATGCCCAACGATTATGATGGGTTCTAATCTTCCTGAGTTTAAATCCTTCTGTCCTTGTTCACTCAACGATATTACTTTTCCGCATCCGTCATAAGTATACTCATCAACCCCAAGTGAATCTGCTACTAACTGTCTACATGGGGACAAGTGCACGACATCTTCTGTCTGTTTATAGAAAGCCTCAGAGAGAACTATGTGACTACTTCTAGTGATTGGATCATTTGTTGGATCCAATGTTTCGTCTCTTCCTGTTATTGCACGCAAAGCTGGAACAAAAAATTCACCAACTGCAAGGAGGAAGTCAGGAACAACAAGGATACGAGGTTGTTGAACCCGTAAAACACATGACTGAGAAGACGCTCGCCATCTATAATCCATCAGCAGCATCGTTGAACATGGTGCCTCAAAATCAAGAACAGCCCTAGAGTTGGCCCGCTTAAAACTTCCCTTATTAAGGGAAAATGGAAAAGATTCAGAAGAAGCTTGCTTGGAAGCATCTACCGATGAGCCGAGCATCAGCCCCATTTCAGGCTTTGTGTTAGGACGGATGTCTAGAACAGAAACTTTAGGAATTGACACATACAAATCTGTCTCACATAGTGACGTCATCCTGTAGGATACCCATAATCCTTCAAGCTGTCAAATCAAAGTGAATGACAAATTGGTATTTTATATATCTGGAATAGTTCCTAGGGGAAAAATGTACAAGGAAATACAAGGATCAGCCTCAGAAGCACGTACCGCAACATGAGCTAATGGTGACTCTTCATTAACACTATTACGTAGCTCAAGAAGAGCATAACTGATATCAACGGCCAGTATGGTAACTGTACGTGAAATTATCGTCTGGCTATTCAAGTTAACTTTGTCAACCAGCAGACGCATTTTATCTTTGGGACTAGAACTGTTACCACGGAAGTCTGGAGGTAGCTTTGGCTCCTCAAACAGATTCATGGTTGTGCAACTTACAATAATATCATATTCTTTGTCAGACATCACACCATGCAAGAAATCAATCTGCACGGAAAATATTGAGAAAATATTTAGTCCTAAGAAAATGACTGCTGATACCAGTAGTTAAGAGAATATAACAAGGTTATCCATGGTATCTATAATAAACAAAGGATAAAAACGTTGTAAGATGACTCCCAGTTTGTAACTTTGCGTGGAAGACAATGAATAAAAATATAAAATAAAATTGGGACCCATTCGTGGTCCAGATAGCAAGGCAGTCCTTTTAATATAATAACGTTTATAAGTATAGTCATCCCTAGTCTATCAATATCAAGAAGCAAAGAAAAAAAAAACTTATTGACTTTAAGGTCTAGGTTCTTGATACCAAAAGGAAATATTTTAGTTATTCAAACGTGTAAAGAAGAAGAAATCCAGTACCTTGACCTCAACTGAAAGTGTTGGTACTTTCTTAAAAACATCTCGTAGGCTCCGCCGGACAAAAATATCCAATCCCTGGCCTTCACGTATCATTGGTTTACCAGTGGAACCATTTATGCCTACTGACATATTTAGTCCAAGAATCTTTACAACAAAAACCAATAGAAACAATCAGCAGGCTAGTGTATTCATTCCACACGTTAAATAAAGGTATTTATACTTATTCTAATATAAATGTACCTTCGCATGAAGAACATCTACACGTACAGCACTTGGATCTTTCTCCGGACACCCATGCCAACTTATTTCATTTGATACCTCCAGCTGACCAAGGTCAAGTTGAATGTAACTGCAGCAAATAGAAATGTGTTGAGATTTAGAAAGACTGAAGCAAACGTTTTAGAGATTCAGCAAAAAAAAAGTTACATGTTGCAGACCTCAAGCTTTCAAATTCTTTAGAACTACAGGATAAAGACTAGATTCTATACAAACGATTTGGATGATAACTACTAGACTAGCGTTAGAGAGCTATGAAAACTGAAGTGTTGCCATAAACCTAATAAGTATTTGATAGCATAGCACATATTAAGTATTACCACACACCAATTATACTTACTCTTTGCTCTGAGAATGTTTAGGGACAACAATTATTGGAGTGTCTAACGAAAGGTCTAGTTTCAGCGCAGTAGCACCATCCATCTCATATTTCTGGATTAGCCACTCAAAGCCCCCCACTTTGTCAACAAGCTTAATGACTTCTTCAGTATGAGGAGTGGCGAGTCCCATGAAGTACGCTGTAACCTGAAAACCATTTCATTGGGTTGGTCCACAACAAAATGATGTCCAAAGAAGAGAATTTTATAAGTTTCGGATGCACTTCAACTAAACTAGGTAAGAGAAGGTTAGTGATCATACCTCTTGAACAAATCTGTAGAGGAATACAATGCGAACAGCGGATAGTCTACCAGATAAGCTATAATCATATCCTTCATAGTCGTCATCTCCAGCACTATATGAATTGAATTTGAACTGCAGAGTAAAAGAGGAATTAAACAGATGCACAACCACAACAAACAAAAATCAACAATATTGCAGAAATTGCAATAAGGTCGTCAGTATTCGATACCTTGATAAGAGACTCAACACCTGGATCACGTATGTCACAGAGCCAACTCCAGCAGTTTCCAGAGTCTAACGACTTATCACAGAGTTTAAAATTTCCTAGAGTACCTTCTATTGAAATAGAGCTCGGGTGAACCTTGAAAAAAAAACAAATTTAACCAAAAGACTAGTTAACTAAAGCAGACTTTCAATGAAATTGATTCTCTTTGCTTAGAACATTTAAATAGAGAACCAACTACAGATTTGACTTTCAGCAACTTAGTTACAGTAGTATCATTAACAATAATGGTTTTTTAGTAGTACTGTATGGAGTCATGATTAAGAGTAAACTAGAAACAAAATCAAATACGTCAAATAAGATGCCCCAGGCAAGTATTTCTTACCTTAATGTCCAACACAAATCGTTCCTGTACAAACATCGCAAGCTGAGAACCATCCTCCTTGTTGAGAAACACAGTCACACTATCGACATTCATGTTCAGGTAAAACACTACACGGTCCTTACCATATCCAAGTAATCCTTCAATGCGTCCACCTTCATCATTTGTCTCCTTCTCACTATCAGACTTCTCAAATGCCACAGTGTTGGCATCTTTATTATTTTCAACATATGTTGCAGCGCTCAAGTCAAATCCAAAACCAATTAGAGCAACTACAGTCGGTCTGCTGCAAAAGAACTCCAGTTTTGACATGCGAATACTCATCTGGAAATGATTTTAAGCTGAACTTAGCAAAGTTGAGAAGGTATATTTGCCGCACTAAGCTGACATCACATGGTCTTAGATTACGTACCTGTGTGTCGATTCCATTATAATCGGGGGAACTGGAGCTCCTGGTCAAGAAAACAACTGATACGAAATCAGAAAATTCACCACCCTGCACCTCATAAAATACCTCATCGCAAAGGCCTTTTCCCTGAGATGTGTCTTTTTCATGAAATCCACCTTCAGCATCCTCGAGTCCAACATGTTCATCAGAGTCCATCATCATGCTGCATTGAATCATGTCCATATCCGGAGTACCTGGTTCTGTAGGAGACAGGAACTCTGGCAAAGCATCAGTGAAGGCATCTTCATCATCTGCATGTCCTACAGACATCTCCTTGTTATAAGAATCGCATCTTCTTGGTGAGTCTTGTATGCCTTCGTTCTTCAGAACAGAGTAAGCCAAATACTGAGCACTTCCTGACTGCTGATGCTGAAGTTCATCTTTGATTTTCAGAGAGTGCAACTTCGTCCTAACGGTTAAGCCACTCTCTGAACTTATCATGTTGACCTGCAAAGCAAACACAATTCTGCCTCTATCAAACTAGTCTATTGTATAGAACCTACACAGAGAAATAAAAACAGCATTAAAAAAGCATTACAAGGCATATCAGGAATGGGAATCCTATAAGTGGAAGAGATACAAATTTCCAAACAACAGACAACTTGACAAGTGGTGCTCTTAAGATATGCAACGTGATTTAGCAAACGGTACGCCAAGAATTTTATCATTTAATCAACCTTTATTACAATACTGTGGCTCTGTTGTTAGTTTCTACCACATAGTCACTAGCTTAGCCAGGCTTAATGAAATAATATCATTTTAACCAAAACTTAAATATCATGGCGTTAGGTTGTCTAAGTTTTGCACAGCCAGCAGGCCTCATCCTTTTCCCCTTCTCTCCTTAGTACCGACGACACAAAACACATGCATACAACTCACTACCTCAATATCAGCTAAACGCAATGAAATATGTCCAACAAACACAAACCTTTCCTCCGGCAGCAAGAACTTTGAGAAGCAGAACCTCTTCAACCTGCTCATCACATTCATCCTTGATCTGCGGGAGAATAGGATTTCAAAATTCAAGTAATATCAGGAAAAGTTGCTTTCTTACAGAATCTAAATGGTTTCTCAGCTCAAGCAACTATGAAAGTTCTTAATTAGTACGACATTGCTTAACACACACATAAAAATATGTGGAAAGCTGATCACAGCTAACCTTTCCATACAAGTACAACTTCGTCTCAACTAAAGCACCATTAATAACAAGATCAGCAGCTTTCAAATTCCCGGTCTGAGGTTCATGGAAGTCACCATCACCATCACTTGTATGACCAAGTACATCCCCCGACAGAGGAGCCTACAAAAGGGCAAGATGTTTCAGCATCAACCAGACATGACTAATGCAAACAGAAAAGCCCAGAAAAAAAAAAGAAGTTAATGAGATTTTATAGATATACAGAAGCTTGATAAGTGGCTTGGACAAGTCCTCTCAGCCATGCTGCCTTTTCCTCCTCCTGAAACTCTATGATCCAGGTGCTAGAAGATTCCAGGGCCTGAAGAATGCATAAGATCCATAATTTTAATGGGAACACACAAATAAAAATACAACAAACAAAGCGAGGTTAGGAATATATGTGAGGTGGCTTTTTCTCCAGTACAACTTCGAAAGCAACTTCAAAAAAAGTAAGGTCCAGAGAATCATCAACACTCACAACCATCTTATATCAGGTAGGTAGCCATTCAAGATTCAGCAAGCACACCCAATTAGAATGAGAGTAAATTGTAATCGCTGGAAAGCTTATAGATTTGTCGGCTCTTTTATGACTCCTATTATTTACAATAAGGCAGCTTAGCTTACCTTTTTAAGATTCGTTCCCCTTAGACCGACAGCAAGGCAGTATGGCGAACCACCAACATTTGCGGGCGGAACCTCAAATACTTGTCTGCCAGCCATGCTGCATATGCAAAGTTTATAGTTTAACCGTCTTATATTAACACATGCAATCATATTTGTAGCAGAAAGAGTAACTTGACAACAACAAAAAAAGAAAGAGAAAGAGGGTAAATGAAAGAAAATAATGGATGAAGAATAGAACAAACCATAAATAACGTTGATAATCAGGTGACCTCTCTGATTCAAATGTATACAGATATAAACCAGACAAAACAAGGTGACAAGGCTGCCAAATAGCAACAGAGTTTCCAATTCCCTGAAACAATAGATTCCATACAATCAAAGCTAATACTGATAAATTAAGCTTGAAAAGTATATAAACATAATAGAGCATACCTTCCAAACTAAGATTCTAGCATCACTAACAAGATCTGCAGGACTCCAAGGTTGGATTCCATCTGGGATGTCATCAACAGGAGCTTGACTGTAGGTTTTCATAGCACCATACAAGATGTCGGACAGTTGCATGATCCTCATATATCTTGTTGGCGAGAAATGAACACCAATATTTGGCACTTGGATGGAAATTCTTGTGGATGGGTAACTTGGGTGAGGTACTTTGATCTTCAACAAGAAACAGATGCGTGTCATGTAGAAATGCCTCGTTTTAGTAATTGACTCATGAAAATAAAATGGCGCACAAGGTAATACCTGATCAACAATAACTGCCATTCCACACCTATCAATAAGGGAATAAACGTTGTCTGCTTTCTCTAGAATGGGAGACAGCATTGGCTGATTAGTGAAATCTTCCATGAGTAAACTGCAACCTCGGTTGTCAGATCCACAGTCCGTAAAGAAAGCGGCAATATCTCTTCCGGAAATGCAGAACCGAGAATATAAGTTTTGCCTTTGCTCCTCATACCGAGTATCCTGCAATTGTAAAAGATATAAGAAACAGAACAGAAACACTACTAAAGTCCAAGGGCAAGTCTAGAAACTTACCACCGTAGTTAGCGTAAAATTACCAAAATCCAAAAGGAAATGGCTACTGCACTTGAACGATCCTGAAGCCCTCAAAGGAATTCTCACTTTTGGAGCATCAAGATCAATGTCGAGAGCAAATCTGAGAAACCAAAGCCCAAGCATAAAGGAAACCCGGTGAAAATGTTGCTACGTGTACGAACTGATAAAATATTTATATCTAATTTCCAACAGACTACAAGTAAAAGAGCTTTTGTTCCAGCAACCGACATCTCGCTTTAGTCACTACCAAATGGTCGAACTCTGATCTTAGGGACCATGGTAAAGAGGGATATAAAATCCCAGTTAAATTGTTCTAACCTGCTTTGTTCCTCCAACACTATTTGAAGTTGTTCTTGAGCTCGTCGAGTCACTTCCTCTAGTTTCATCTGTAATAAAGAATGGTAATATAAAAATAAATGCTACAGCCTAAAAGTCTGCAGGAAAATAAACATACAGAAATCTATGAATATGAATTTGCGTAAGGTGCATACATCAATGATTTGAATTACATGTCTTATTGTCACCACGACGTATATGCAATAAAATCAATGTAAGAAAATTGCTACTGAACATTACACCAGTACCTGAAGCACAGCAGCAGTTTCCAGTGCAACCGTAGGGCTAACTGCGTTACTTCGCTTCACAAACTCCAATACACGATCATAACTTTCAGTCCAGATCTGCAAATACGCAAAATTACCGATTGTGCTCAAGATTGAAAATAAACGACTCGTGCTATCCGCAAGCACCAAGTTATCTAATCCGCCAAAAATCATTATCTACTCTGAATGGAGATTGTTAGTGCTCCCTTGGTAGTTGCTGGATTTAGTACACTAAAACTTCCATCGCTGTTGTTAAATGTTTGAGAAGCGTATCTCTCTTGATGCTAGATAGAAATTATTAATTTTTAAGTATATACAACAACTGAAAACCAAATTTAGAAAAACATATGCCCTACAAGTACCTCTTAGTTTAAAAAAATAACAATATATAACCTATTCCCTCCGTAATTTCCAAATGGGAAGCATACAGCATATAGGAGCTTTACGTTCCAAAACTCTCTCTTAAGTCCTGAAAATGAACTATCCCAATCTTCAGGAAACCACACACTTCATTCAATGCCACCAGCTAGATATTAGATAGACGCTGCTACACTCTAAACGTATCTTACAGTTATGCGACTAGGCAGATCCTTAATACCCATGTTTCAAGAGCATACATATATGAAGAGATTACCGTAGCATGACAAGGGGATATCGTGGCTGATAGCCGCCAATCAATGTTCTCTCCAATTGGTGAATTCACAAAACTAGCCATCAAGGCATTTGTCTTTCTCTCATTGGATACACTCTGCACAGACAGCAGCATGACACAGAGAGGGAGCAAGGAAAGGTCAAATGTTCATTTTATAGGCAGGTATATAGAATCTTATCACAGGGATTGGTGACCCTGGTCATAAGGTGAAAACTGAAATCAAACCTGTGCAAGCGAACCTTCTGGTGCAGATAAGCCATAGAACCTCAGTGATACATCACACTGAGTACTCCGATATCTGAACTTGGTTTTCACATCGAGCTGTTCAAACCTACCACACAGCAACTCAGTCTGGTTTATATCGACAATTGTAGCTGCACCTTGACCAATTGATACCGTTACAAGAAAGTGAGTCATATTCTGCATGTCTTTTCCTGAATACAAATTCATCTCTTCGTCTGGCTGATGACTCAGTAACTTATTTACGGCCTTCCATTCTTCTTTAGTCAGTCCTTCCTCCGTCGAATTCGATCCATCAGCCACACTGTCGACCTCAGGGTCATCTTCAGCTTCTGTCCGCCTTCATGGAGTTAGTAACCACAAAAGTTAATATTTAAAATAAAAAAAAGTGCTTGCCAGGATGTTGCCCTAATGGCTATGATACGAAAGAAAAAAAAAAGAAATTTCAAATAGTCAAAAAGCATGGCAACTATATTCAGAAGGAACAAACAGACTCCACTGACCATTTAAATGAGAACCAACCACCTTTTTTCAGCTTTCTCTCCTCGGCTGCTTCTTTTGACTTTACAGATTCTACCTTTGCATGTGCAAGCAACCTATTTCGCCGATACAACATAACAAACTTGATGAGATAAATTGGACGGAGAAAATGCACATATACAGCACAGTGCCTTTCAGAATCTCAATGAAAATAAAGAGGAAGAATGGCAGAGTTTGAACTTCTTATGAGAAAAAAGTGGTATGATAAGACTAGATGGAATCAAGATTATATCAAATATTTCTGTCAACTTTCAGTATATTTGGAACTTAACCATGGTCATGTGAATTCCCAAATCAATCACAGATCAAGTGTCAGCGAGATGGGATTCCAATGGTATATATCAGAAGGTGGAATTTGACCATGTTAAGAAACCACATGCTTTCCACTCAAAATGTGGGGATATGATTATTACCTCCACAAAAGAATCACTTTGGAATCAAGGTCCTTTTCGATTTCTCTCATCTCTGGGTTATTAGCATTTGAGGACTGCTGCAGAAAGTTGACATACAGCTGAATATAGCGCCGACGTAACTGGCAAAGATGGTGAATGCTATCCCAGGAAAATCGATAGCTGAAATGGGGTCAATATATGCACAATCAGATCAAAATACACTATCATTCCACAGACCTAGTGCAGTCGTACTTTACCAGAAGATGATCAAACTATGCAAGGCTAAAAACAAAATAGCTTTGCCAGATAAATGCTGTTTCTTTTCCTAGTTTGTAAGTGAAATCCTACATGAGAGAGTAAAATGCACAAACACGTACCATAATCTCTTTTGTTGCAAACTAGCTTGAGCAGCAAAGCGCCACCACAAACGTGGAGCCTCTGAAACAGGAACCATGGGCCTTAAATGTGAAATATCTATATATGTTTTGTATCTTGAAACAACTTCGACTAGCTTTATCCAGTCGTGATATTGCTCCTGGTAAGTGAAACGTGGAAGACAAAATACAAGTGACTTAAGTCACAGCACCTCAAGAAAAAAAGAAATCGCTAAGCAGACGCAGTATTAAACTCTAATGGGTCTTAGAGAGTAGGGAGACAAACAGAAGAAATTAAACTCACAGGAAAAAGTTACAGCTAACCCTGCAAGCAAACGAGGAACAATTCTCCAGAAAAAAAATAGAACAAACTATACCAAGTACAGAAAATGGTACCTCTGTGATTGTCACGTTAACATCATTTAGGTTAACTGCCGCTCTTTCAAATGGAATTTCCTGATTATTTCTCTCCTGATTTCCAAGCCGATGATATTTAAGAGATCCATTGATAGGGGACAATACATACTGACGATTCAAGGCCCATCTCGACTTTATACTATCCTCGGTTTGCTCCTTTATGCCATCTTCAAACATCTGAAGGAAGACAGTCGGTAGTTATATACATAAAACCTCAAAGAACATTTCATTTGACTAATAATCTGGCAAAAAACAGAAAATAATCACCAAGAAAAAAGTAGATAAGAACAAACCTCAACCCACTCCTCAGGACTAATATCATCCCATTGCTTCTCTATTTCCCAGGGAGAGCTATTAGAATCATGATACAGAGCAAACCTTCCAAGCTGCAATGACTGTTACAGAGGCCATGTGTTAGCCTAATTTTTTTTGTTCAAGTCAATAACTAGAATCATGATACAGAGCAAACCTTCCAAGCTGCAATGACTGTTACAGAGGCCATGTGTTAGCCTAAATTTTTTTGTTCAAGTTAATAACTAGCATTTATCATTCAACACACTTTAGTTTCTAACCAACAGACCTTGTAACAAAGTACGAACTATAACTAGTAGTCAAAACGAACACAAACATTAGAGAAAAAAACTAATTGAAGAGAGACAAAAGAATACAAATAACAATATTTTTTTTAACTATGTATCAATTTAAAACTGCTACCTCATTCACCCATGTGAAAACAAATGACATTATCTTTTAAAGTCTAATCAATGCTCTATCGTATTTTAAGCCTCTTGGAAAAGAGCCCTTGAATTTCGTAGATGAAGGAGACCACAAAATGGGAAATCTTCGAAGCTAGAAGATTTCTTAAGACATGGGAACACTAGATCTGTAATCCAATTATGAACCACAAGAGAACTCAAGCGTCTCTATGGAATCATAGATACTTATAGTCCAAACACACACCACTTTGAAACAAAATGCTTTTGTCAACATTCAACTGATTCGCCCCATTGAGAATCGGAAGGAAACAAAGCTCACCTTACGTAGTTTGTCCAAAGCACCACTTGTGTCAAATGTCTCATTTCCTTCCTCATCCATTGTAACAGCTGCGAGCTTGGCCAAGGTGATGCCCGAAGCAAAGGGGTGCCCTGGATTACTAGAGCAAATATTGTTGAAATAAGAAAAAAAAGGCTAAGCAAGTACTTCTTAGTCGTCTCCAATAAACACGAACAACAAAGACATTCATAGTGAACACAAAAGCTAGATATGGCCATAAAAGCAGAAGGGATCAAATAAACGAAAAGGCAAACAGCCACAAACCTGTTAGAATCCTCGTATCTAATATGTACATTGCTGATGGATACTTTCAGATTACCAATAATTGTAGCAATAAGCGAACCTAGCCATGAATTTCCTGCTGGAGGCTGCAAAGAACCAACCAGAAAAGAGCTACAAGTTATATCATGCTTAGCATATGAGAATTATTTTTATCTAGTAGTTAGCAAGGATTGCATATATCCTTCGTAAGAAATTATAAGGAATCCTCAAATCTGATCAGGAAAGTTCCAGCGTCACTCAAACAGATACCCCCTGGATAGAAAATAAGAAAGCTTAAGACTCAAAAATAAGTTATCAAGTTTAGAGGCATACACTTCCCAGCTTAGATTTTGCTCTTGCTTCAAGAGTTGCTGATTCTGCTTCCTATTTTTAACAAACACGAGAATATAAATCAGGATAAGATCAAAGTTTATCTTGTAGATAAAAAGAGAACAATCCAAGTCTCATGTAAAGATTGTATTCAGAAGTATGCATGAAGCTGCGTCAGCAGAAAAATTTAATACCTCGATCTGCTGAAGCTTGGTTTCTAGAAGCTTTTCCCTGTCTTCTTCCTAGTAAGTAATTAGTGTAAGAAAATTCGGTACCAATTAAAGTGAAAAGCTTAAAGGCGAGATAACGCAAACACAAATAATAAATCCAACAGAATACCTTAACTGTTCGGCCATCAGGGGCAGGATAAGCAAGAACAAAGACACGGTCGATCAGAACAATGACTGGCTCTTTTCCTAAACTTTTCCAAGGGACCTGAAACAAAGGTTTGTACGAGTAATTTTCAAGTTCTAGATATGCTTCTTAGCCATAATTACAGGAGTTTGCTAACAAAAGTAGCATTTGCTTGTCTAAATAGAAGACTGATTTCAGAAACCAGGGAGGGTATCACCCTGACTTGCAATCTCTATGACAATTGACTTTCGTTTCAAAACCTTCAATAAATGCAACAAACACAATCACACGCATACCTTTTGTTTTCTTAACGTCCACGCGTTATTCAAAGAGTAGTAAATACTTGTTTCACAACAAATGTAACCCAGAATATATCCAGTTAAATCATATGCGACTTCCCTTTACCAAAGCACATTTTTACTTAAAACTAATAAAAATTCTTCACATTTCAAGTTTTTCTAGCTAATAACCTCTTCGCTAACACTTTTAATAGGCTTACAACTCAATATTCATATGAAAATAGACCTAAAAGTTTCCACTCTCTTCACTAGTACCAACAAACATGTTCTTCAGAAACTAAACCATATCAATTTCCAGCACTGCTATTGTACATCATTACATGAGAGCATCACACATGCAAACATTTCTGGTAACGTAAGCATTTATAGCTTTGTTATCACTAAGTGATCTTTCCTCTCTCTAAATCCTCAAGTAACATATACAGGAATTAGTATGTGAAGAAATCTGCAAGTAACTCGGGCAAGGACTCCCAATATAAGCTCAAGTAAGAAAACTTTCGAGAAAGAAATATGCTATATGATTCTAGCGTATAGAATCATCAAAATTCCACCAAGAAGAAAAAAAATAGCAACCTTCAAAGTGATTGTTCCGACAAAACCGGATTTGACAGCGACTGGAAGTTTCAATGAATTCAGAGCCTCCGCCTTTAACTTCAAATCTTTAAGAACAACATCCCCTGAAAAGCAAGAAAGCACAACATCAACAAGGGGAAGAAACCAAATTAAACAACAACTGACTCGAAAGCCAAGGGATTACATCTCTACATATGTCATTTTCACCAGTAAACAAACTACTTCATAATGGAGATATTTAGATCATGAGCAGTCTTTGCACATAAGAACTGTCAATACTCCCTCGATAGAAAATCATAAACAGAACAAAGGACATGCCAACCTTTCCAGACACTAATCCTCAGAGCCTCTGTCGAGAGTCCATGCACATATTCACCCAAATACCTCCGGAGCAGATGTAGTACCTGAATACCGAGTTGTAATTAATAGATACTCTATTCCATCCATCAAGGTAGACAAAACTAATGAAAAACAAAACTTTCCCTAAGAGCAAATATGTCCTGCAGAACATATCACTATAATTGCTAAAGGGAAGGCAAATTTTGGAAACTAAAATATCCTAATTGACCGTCCACGTCACTACATTAGAGACTCCTTAAAACACGAACCAAGCCAAATTGTTCCTCGTTTCGTTTCTAATTTTAATGCACTATCAACTACAAGTTCTCCAGCAGCAGCTACAATTACTGCTCTCTCGGATGCTAAGTAAGGAGCCATTTCGTTTTAGATTTTCAATAGATAATTCCAAGACATTCCGATACGTAACATCGAAGTAGACCCAAAATAACCTCAAGAAGAAATAGCCGGTAGGAAGAACTCGTCGCAGTCCCCAAAAATTATTCAAAAATAGAAAAGAGAGGGCTTACATGAGCTTCAAACATGACGGCGACGAACGAGACAAGAAATTAGCTGGGGAGCGAAAATGGAAAGGTCCTCTTCACGTTTGGTTCAAAAAATCGAGGATCATCGAGATCCGAGAAACGAACCGATTCAACATTAAAGAGAGGGAAGCACGATCTCAAATTCCAAATCAAACAAGCGTTCAGCGATCGATCTACAGTGAGACCCGAGAGAAGTAAGAGAGTCAAGAGGCAGAGAGATAGAGAGAGAGAGACGGTTCCGTTTTGGGAGAGAAACTAGTGAGAGACTCCGGGATGGATTTCAGGTAATATACGTGCCGGTCCTTACCAATTTGCTTTTTTGTACTTTCGTAATTTTTTCGGTCAAATGCACTTTATCAGTTTAATTTAATTTAAAATCCAAACAACAATAGCTATATTTCCTTTTGATCCCCAATATTTTTTAAATCTTACAACTCTTTATAAACTTCTTATTTAAAACCAGAATCATCAAAGATTTGAATCACCAGTTATTTTGTTTGTAATAAATTTATCTCTTTGAAATAAAATAACCATTATTGAAAAAAAGTTTGAGCATTACATAGTTTACTTTTGTAAATTTGTATGTCGATAACAAAATCATTTAAAAAACTTTTAAAATCTCTAAAATTTATCGAGACGTGATGAGAAACTAGATCAAGATGTTATGTAAACACTATATTCATCAAATCAGAACAATATGTTGCAAAAATCACTTCTAATTGTGATAATGCATTCATGCATTTCATGGCCTATTTTAGAGTTTTAAATTCTGTCTGCAGGGGTTGAGATGCTATAATGTATAATTCTCGCTACTTCCTTTTAACTATAATCCATCATTGACATGAAAAAATATGTTGCAAAAATCACTTTTAATTGTGATAATGCATTCATGCATTTCATGGCCTATTTTAGAGCTTTAAATTCTGTCTGCAGGGGTTGAGATGCTTTAGATTCTAATCGTAGTTGGTGAAACTTTAAAAGCAATAAACATAAGATATAAACTATTTCGGTCTTTTTGTCAATCAAATAGTTGAATTAGGCTCAAAGGTTCACTATTTTATTTAACTATTTTATTTTATATTTATTTTGTAGATTTGGATGAGTAAAGAATGAGAAATTATTATAGATGATTATGGAATATTTTATGATATTTTTCAAATATTATTTCCTTATAAATCATCATTAATCAAATTATAATCATCCATTAATTCATAATAAAACAAGTATTGTTTTTTATCCTTTTTATTTAGTTTTTTTCTATAAAAAGTATGTTTATATTTTGTAAACTTATTTAAGACCATACAGTTTTTATCAAAAGGATAAGTCTATGACATGTAATATCAGAACAAAAGTTTAACTAGGTAGTGAGAAAAATACAGCGAGAGGTATAACCACAATAAATTATGGGGATGGATCCAATATAGACGATATTTTTCTTTTTTCTAAATCTCATGTTTTTCTTAATATATTGTATCGCATATAACTATAAATGAAACGGTCTTATAGAATCCCAAGAATATGCAAAGTATAAGAATAACTCTATTATTATGTTTAAAAACTCTCTCATAACTAAACACCAAAATTATAATTCTCTCTTGTTCTTCTTATGTCATTGTTATAATTCAACAATGATACATCTAGTGCTAGCACATCTTTGTTAATTTTATTTTTATTTATGTTAGTATTTTTATTCTTATTAGAATTAGGTAACTCATTATCCTATTAGGATTACACTAATTATATCTTTTCAACTTCAATTCGTCTTTAGACATCTCTTGTATTCCTATCATGTTTCTCATTTCACTAAACTTGATCCTTGCCAATGCAATGAGTAACCTTATAGTCATAACTTGTGTAACTGATGAAAAAACATCATCAAAAACTATGTCAGATTCCTGTATATATCATTTTGCTACAAGTCTTGTTGTGTACTTGTTGATAATACTATCTACATTTTTTATCTTGAAAAATCCACTTGAGACTAATTACTTTTACACTACTTGGTCTATCAGCTAAAAACCAAGTCTTTTTGTTTATCGAGGTGATATATTCCTTGCATGTTTGTCTCCACTTAGATGAATATTTGCTTCTTTATAACACAATGGTTCATCGTTTATAGAACTTATAAGTCTCTCACATTCTACTGCAGCTTGGAGTACATACTCATTGGAGATAATTAGGTTGACTTACTTGTCTAGTTGATCTCCGCAATAGTTGGTCTATTTGATTTGTGTTCTTGTTGCCATCGAGTTCACTTTGGTTCTCCTGATCGATAGACTCAATATCATCGTGATCATATTGTAGATCATTGTTGACTATTGCAGGTCCTTCTCCTGTATCTTCAACTTCTCTCCATCTTATATGAAACATTCTCAGATTCCTTGTTGCTTCATCCCTTGTTTCACTCTTCTCCTTCATCAAAATTATCCACATATATCTTGAGAAGTCATAATGATAACAAATATGTATTCGTTAGTTGGCAGTGTAATAGGACCACATAAGTCTGTGTGCAAGAACTCAAGTGGCTTAGATGCTCTAAGAATTGTTGCATTTGGAAAGGATTGTCAAATTTGTTTTCCAACTAAACAAGACTCACATAGTCTTGTCTATTTTCTGATTTTTGGCAGTCCGAGAACAATCTTTTTTTTAGACATGGTGTTGATTTTTAAAAGCTTTTGTGTCATATCCTTGTGTAAAATCTCCAATTGTTGTCTTTTATATTCGCATGCAAACATATGGGCTTTCTTATTTTTTGTCTTGTTTTGTAGAGACTAATTAGTGACGTATTACCTTGCTTACTAATTAAAGGTAGTCAACTTAGGTTCCTTCAATTCAACACAATCCAATCTAGAAAACCTACAGTATTTTACTGTGGATTTAAATTCCTAAGAAACCCAATTAGTTCTAATAATATATACTATATTTGGATAGGCTTGTATTTTTTTCAGGCTTGTCATTGTCGAAGTTTTTTAAAGAAGACATCATACGAGCCATTTCTGAAGTTAGTCGTTTAATTGAAAAATCTGTTAGGAACTGGAATGTTTATCTTTGTTACAGGGGTGCTTATCAGCTTGAGGGTCTCCTTCCTTGATCGTTCCAAGTAAAACCGACATGAAGATCTCTCCATCATCGGATGGTCTGCTCCTCTCTGTTTTTACTCTTGCAAGTATGCTTTTAACTCTATCAGCTATGTTTTGTTCTTCTTAGATTTGTCTAAGTTGAATGCATATTTCTTTCTACTCATTTGTCATCCCCTCATGTAAATAACTCTTTTGTTGATTAATAAATCTAATATTAAAACAAAAAGATTTTTCAAAGTTTATCATCCCCCTTCAAGTTGAAAATCATACTGAGGGTGGTCATTACTAAGATTGGTGATCAGCTGCTGGTAATATAAAGATTACTATGGCTTCTGATTACAGTTATAAACAACAATGATTTCCGAAAAACTTTGAATATATTTTTTTGTTCAATAATATACATTATTAGAGTTTGAATTCGGATAATGATGCAGCAAAGGCACAGGAAAATACCACTAGACTAAACTGTTCCAATTATAAATTTGAATTTGTTTGTCAAACTTGTCATCAAGTTTATTGAATATCTACCATTTTTCTTTTCCAATATTTAATAGAATAGAATACTAACAAATATTTAAAAACTGAAACTTAACGCAAACCAAAAAGAAAATCTTTAAACACAAATCGATTTTTCATTTCAATCAAAAACAAAGTAAAACATATACAATTTTAAAGAATACAATGTTCCTAAATGGCACAACACATTACAGCAAGTACACTGAAGATATAAAAGATCTTAGATGGACACTAACGAAGCCCAAAAATCTTAATAGATTGGTCAAATATAGCCCATCACATGAAGTTCTATTGATAAGCAATGGATCCGAATTGGGATCAAGAAAAACACACTACGAACCTTGTGCGCATATCATTTATGTCCCTCTCCGCATACTAGCATGCATAATCATATAAGTCCTAATTGATATAGATACATACATGTTAATAAAAATTACATGAAAATTCTGTATTAGATGCACGTATGTAGTTGTGAAGTTAGGTCAAACCTTAGAAATGGAATCTAGTTGTAGAAGGAAATCCAGATCGAACGGAAAGTAATATGTTAATTAGAAGGAAAAAAAAATATTAAACATTTTGATTAAGAAAAATGTGTGTCCACGAAGCAGACAAGAGCATTTGTGTTTCATCCATTGTCGCCAAGCCGTCCAAATCACAATAACAAAATTAAATATTTTTTTTTATTTCATTAATAAGCATCACATCAAATCTCAACGTTATGAATAGATCATTAACCTAAAAAAATCACCAACCCGTGACGCATCTGTACGCAACATACACAAACCCATGAGTTCTTGCAACATACGCATCTGTGGGCACGTGGCGAGTCACCCATTTATCAATTTTATTTAATGTCACATCCATCTCTCTCACTTTTTAATCGTTTCTCATAACTATTTTACGTCGATGACGTTTGAGTTATCATGCATCTAGTAAGAAATTAAGAAAGTCATTCTATCTATATGCAACAATATTCTATTTTAGTTCACAACATTTGGTAGCTCAAGTACAATTAATGAAAACCCAATTGATCGTCACAAATCAATAATTTACCACGTTTGATTGTTTGTGGCCACCTTCGTTAATTGCTTGCTGCCAGCCTGCAAATATTAATTACGAACACATTGCGTATCAAATACTGTATGTTGTAACATTGTGTAACTATGGGGTCTTACGCAACCGATCACAACACCATCTAGCATATGTAAACCATTATTATTTACGTGCATTGTCAAGATATCAGATTTTTTTTTAAAAAAAAAAATAGAGTAAAACCTAAAAAGTAGGATAATGTTAGTCGTTGTTTACTTACCATAAGTTAAATGTAAAATACTAAAATAAAAAGGATGATGTTAGTCATTGTTTACTTACCATCCACACAAAACTAATCAGTAATCGCCAAAAAAAAAAACATAAAATCACGATCTTCCCATAGCCAAATGCCATAACCATATATAAGACCCGATATTTACGTTCCAAATGGTCGAAGCGGGTGCTATAAAATGCATAAACTGATATGTTTCGGACATAAAAAAATGGTTACATGGTTAGAAAAAAAAAGGTTACCATGAATAAAATAAATAAATAATATATTTACGTAGAGACATAAATGTACACACAAAAAGTTTGATGTTACTACGAATCTCTCAGAGTTTATGGCATACAGATTCGGAGTTAACACGTGCGATTGTGGAGATACTAACAATACGGAAAAAGAACCACTAACAGAGAGCGTGCGGCGCGTGGAACTGAAGTCTCCACGTGGCATTAGTTAGAGCCACAAGCCATCACAATTTTTGTTATAAAAAAGGAGATTTTAACCACGACCCGTGAGAGATACATGTGACAGATAGAGACGAAACAAAAGACTCGCGCTTTAATTTTTTCTTTTTTTGTTAATTTTGTCTCTCTCCTCTTCATATTACTTCTAATCAAGTAACTAAACAGCTTTAGTGAATAAAGGCTTCGACCTTTAAAGTTTTTGTTTTTAATAGGAAGTCATATGATTATTTCAGTGATAAAATTACTAGATATACATTGGTGAGTTGACAAATCTATATTCGAGAGCACATCAATAGTGTTTATATATATATATATATATATATATATATATATTAATTCGCGCAAGCAATCGATTAGTGGATTATATTCATGACGGAAAAAGAAAAGAAAAATACCACTTTTTGTTTTAATTAAGTACTTAATTGCCACTATTATCGTATTTTCATAAGCCATTAACAATATATATGCTAGCGTTTCCCATCTATTTTATAGATTTATATGTATATGCTAGTTTTGATTTATATTATTTTTTCATATATCAATTACGATGCTTCACACAAAAACCATTTTGTGGTATTTTTCAGATATTTATTCTTCCTATAAAGCACATATAAACTATAAAAAGCGTATGATACACACACACACACACGCACACATGTATGTTAGATAGTTTACAAGGGATGAGATAATGTACATATATAGACATATATCATCACCCCAAAAAATGATAGAAATTTGAATACCATACACTACAAAAAAGGAAAAATTAGGATAAAACAATTAATTAACGTAACGAACAAACTACTCTATAAGCTTGAAGAATAAAGTCGCTTTCTTGGTTTACTTTTACATGCAATACGAAAGGCATACATGTATTGGTATATACATGATATATGCACATTTTTCTTAAGAAGTCAGATGAATTTTGGCCGACAGTAAATGATTTTGGTTAAAAAATAAAAGAAAATAGTATGTGGGTGGATAGCTCGTTAGAAGCATTGAGACTAAAAGATAAAATTCAACTACAATACAACTAAATGTCACGAGATTTGTCTATTTGTATAGTTTTGCATCTCAATTATTTATGTATATATATAATTATGCAAACATATTGTTTCTAAACATATGTGTTTGCGCATATTCTTTTCTAAACATATATAAGTTTTAATCGGAAGTGCGTCAACACCGTTTGTGTTAAATAAATTAAAATTTTAAGATACAAACCGGACGAAAGATTATATATTATATATAATGATTTTATCAGTATAACCTATAATTTGGAGTTTGAGCTAGGTTGAAATGGTTGATCATTTGTCGAAGCCTATGTTACATTTGGTTTCCCTACATCTCAATCGACCGTAATTTTTTTAATACAAATTCTCAACATAATATCTAAACTAATTATTGTATATAATTGGAATACATGTAGATATTGAATGTAACCTGTTTATATATTAAATGGAGCTGGAGAACTTGGAAGAAAATGATGTTATTTGAAAGAAAAAGATGAATTATAATTAATTATTATAATACAAAAAATATTAGTATCATTTATTTAATTATTTCATCTAAGACTAATACAGTCCAAATATTAACATTTCAGTATTTTATCAAAATAAAAAAATAAAAAATAAAAAGTTATTATTGACGCATATATAATATATATACAACTTCAAACCTACAAAAATTTAAGTCGGCCATGTAAAGATACATAATTCGTGACGTCAGCAGTTCCGAACAATAGAGAAAAAGGGTAAACAAAGCGACCCTTCATTATTGAACAGAGATACAGAGGCACACGCATCACGAATGTATACACAACATTTCAAAACAGTCCTCTCAACATTATGTGTTCTTATCATTTGGTATTTCTTTATATATATCTTGTTGTTTTAATCAGTTTATCTTATCGTTAGGCTTATTATTATTATATGTTGTATGTTTTGTTTGTATAAATACCAACGACGCAATTACTTATTTACTTGCGTAGAACATAGAGATACAAAACTCGAATTCGAATGCATAAAGCAAGAAAATTATTGTTAGTTACGTTTTAGTGGTATTACAATAGGAATGATGTTCGCTAATCAGGAATCACCTTTTCCTCTTTAATTGATTTATTTTCTTTGTCTCCTTTATAAATTTTTCTCAAAACTATCTTATATATTAGTAGTATTTTAATTAGATTACTTTGTTAATAGCTCACGTAGCAATGGTTAAGTTGCATGGGATTGGAGACGAGTAATAAGTGTTACGAATGCACCTTGTACTGACTTGCTGTAAAGTTTAAAGTTACTTTAATATTAATTTTGTAAAAAGATAGGTTGGAGAGTGGAGACTAAGAGGACTTTGGATCTTATTAGAGGCTTAAATAATAAGCTGATAAATAGATAAATTTGGATCTTATTAGAGGCTTACAGCATAGGGAACGAACGTGAGATCACTTGGTCCGCGCGAGATATATATATATATAATTCCAAATTACACTTACCATGATGATTGTTTGTGTGTTTAAAGGTTTAGGTTATTCGTAGTAGAAAACTAAAAACTTTACAAAGGCAATTTAATAGTTTGTTTTGCTGAGAGGATCGATATGGAATTTTTAATTAAGAGACATTATACGTACCTAGTTAACTAGTTGGGACTGTTTCGCTTTCTATAATTCCTCGCTGTTTAAATGATAAAGCAAACTGTTTTGTTTTTCTAGCGTTATATTTTTGCAAAACTTTTTTTTTTTTCAAAATAAGTTGGGCAATCAATTATAAAAGAATCTGTTTTATTATAAATTTAATCTAATAGTTTTAATATCATCTTTAATATTTTATAAAGTTGGATTCAAATCTATACATATATACATGTCTAATAAATTATAGAAGTAATCATTAGTTTCCACAACAAATATATTATAAATATATAATTAAAAATAAGAAAAATACGGAGTTTGAAATTTACCGTAGTAATTTTACCCTCTCTACCTCTGTCGATAATTCATGCACATGTGTTCGTTCCCTTTCAAGTTAAAGCACAACGTAGAAAAACATTTAGCGAGTAATATATATCAAACAACTCATAATTAATTTGATCATAAGAAATATTATTAAATCACTTAAATATGAATTGGAGAAATATATATGGTAAATTATAGTTATAGTAAATTTTGAATACGAAATTATGTTTTAAAATAATAAATATGGTAAATTATAGTTCATTATGTCCAACCAAACTGATATTGATCTAAAAATAATAGAAAACAAAAAAAAAACTATAATTTTTTGATACATAAAAGGTAATTAATTAGGATACACAAAAATATCTACAAATCATATAATAGGTTTGTTTCATTATGTTATTAAAATTGATTTTCAAAATGTTTTCTCTTGACTAATTAGTAATCATATGGCCATTTAATTTTTGTTGTCAAACAAAAGGATAAATTTATGTTTCAAAGTAAAACATGAGTGGAGAAAAAGACAAGTCCAAGTTTAAGACAAAAAAACAAGTCGTAAATAAAAACCTCAAGCCCAAAACAACAGAGATAGACTCCAAGAATCAACCATATATAAACACGTGTCATCTCCACAGACTTTAAACTCCATTGTCTCTCTGAGTTATGCTTGGCATGCTTTGCTATATAACAGACTCAAAACTCTTCTCTTCTCTTATCATTCGTTCTCTCTCTCTCCCCCATCTCTTTCTTCTCATTCTTCATCTCGATTAAACAATGCGCATTCTCAGTGGCGTTCTCGTGATTTGCATAATATCCACTATCCTCTTTGGTCATTTAGTCTGCGTGGCACGAGGAAGGTTTCATTACCATAAAAGACGCGGTCTCTCGGATCCTCCTCCTCCTCCTCTAATCGCAACGGCTAACCCACCTCAAATCCCATCCGACCCGTACCCTAACCTGAACCCGAATCCAGACCCGGCTCCAGGAGATTCCGACTCGGGATGCATTTTCGACGTGATGTCGTTTGGGGCAGTGGGTGATGGCTCGTGCGACGATACGGCAGCCTTTCGAGCTGCGTGGAAAGCCGCTTGTGCTGTTGAATCCGGTGTCGTTTTAGCTCCTGAAGGCGGCCTTTTCAAAATCACTTCTACTATTTTCTCCGGTCCATGTAAACCGGGACTCGTATTTCAAGTGAGCAAACGAAAACGTTTTTCTTCTTCACAGGAAAAAAAAAAATTTTCTTTTAACAAAAAAAAATGGTTGACCCCTTTTGTAATTGGACCAGCCGCCTCTTAACAAAGTCATCAACAATAATCACAAAAATCCATCAATTGATTTTTTTTTTTTTTTTTTTTTTTAAAGATCACAAAATACCCATTTGAGATAGTATGTAATTTTGTTATAAATAAATTTGTTTTGTTTGGGTTGTGAAGTTGGATGGAGTGCTGATGCCTCCAGATGGACCAGAGGAGTGGCCAGAGAAAGACAGTAAAAGTCAATGGTTAGTTTTTTACCGCCTCGATTGTATCACGTTTGCCGGCAAAGGCACCGTCGAAGGCAACGGTCAAAAATGGTGGGACTTACCTTGCAAGCCTCATCGGGTAATTTTATTTTTAAATTATAATTTTTGCCACTTATTTTATCAATCTATATCAACTGATTATTATTAATTAATAACTCGTGACTGAGACAAAGACGCGACAAAAACCGTACTATTATTATTCGTCTGATATTTATTAATTATATATAACAAGAAATAAATTTAGATTATGTACTTGTGTGTTTCATTATCTTTTCTCAGGGACCAGACGGATCATCGTCGTCCGGACCATGTGTTAGTCCAACTGTAAGTCAAATAAAATCCGAACCAAACCGTTAAATATAAAACCGGTTAAGTTTGGTCTAATGATCACTTTTTTTGTTTTGGTTTTGTAGATGATTAGGTTCTTCATGAGCAATAACATAGAGGTTAAAGGATTGAGAATCCAAAACAGCCCGCAATTTCACATGAAATTTGATGGATGTGAAGGAGTTTTAATCAACGATATCCAAATTTCATCTCCAAAACTCAGTCCCAACACTGATGGTATCCATCTCGGGAACACCAGATCAGTGGGCATTTACAATTCTCTCGTTAGCAACGGTACGATTTTCTGTATATCTATTTTTATTCAATCGAATATTGTTGATCGTGACAACAAATTCTATAATTGCAATAATCAATATCAGGGGACGACTGCATTTCTATTGGAACTGGTTGCTCAGACATTGACATTCAAGGTGTCACTTGTGGGCCCAGTCACGGCATCAGGTTTCTCTCTTTTCTTTCTTTTTTTTTTTTTTAAATTGTTTTTAACGCTAATTTGATTTAATATATTGAATTGATTCCATTTCTTGATTTTGCACAACAAAAAAAAAATCCATTACGAGAAGTTTATTTTCTCATATTGACAAAAATTAAATGGAGGTAAAATATAAACTCATATTATTCCCTACGTTTTTTTAAATAAATTCCGAAATTTGATTAAATATTTCTATACAAAATTAATATTGTAATAAAATACCATTTTCTAAATTTGGCTCGTCTGTCAGAATAATTTAATGTTGTCGGCAATTATATAACGAGTATGATTAAGGTCTAAAACTCAAATTTGAACTTCTTTTAGCTGATCTTTCCTATTCATTTATTTTGTTTGCCAAAAGCTTATTAAAATTAAATAAGTATGATGAAGAATTTGGTTCTAACGGCTCTTAGTAGCAGTTCATCAATTGCAAACGCGAGTTGGTTCTAACCGCTAAAAATGTTTGAAAACGCAGCATCGGGAGTTTAGGCGTGCACAATTCTCAAGCCTGCGTTTCCAACATAACCGTCCGAAACACCGTGATTCGCGATTCCGATAACGGTCTCCGAGTCAAAACATGGCAAGGCGGTACCGGATCCGTCTCCAACCTCCTTTTCGAGAACATCCAGATGGAGAATGTCCTCAACTGCATCATCGTCGACCAATACTACTGTCAGTCCAAGGATTGCCGAAATGAGACGTCGGCGGTTCGAGTCTTCGATGTCCAGTACCGTAACATCAAAGGGACTTACGACGTCAGGAGTCCGCCGATTCACTTCGCCTGTAGCGACACCGTCGCTTGCACGAACATCACGATGTCGGAGGTCGAGCTATTGCCTGAGGAAGGCGAGCTCGTCGACGATCCGTTTTGCTGGAACGCTTATGGGACTCAAGAGACGTTGACGATTCCTCCCATCGATTGTTTGCTGGAGGGATCTCCGGTAGTCGAGGAAGCGAATGATTCGAGTCCCGGTTGCTGATATGAATGGTTGTTAATACGCCACGTGGACGGATAAGGTTGCCTTTTTAGTTTTATATGGGCCATCCCTTGTAGGGCCTTTTAGTGGAAGCCTTATATGTGCGATGTGATCTCTAAGAAAATGGATGCAATTCCAATGGGCTTATTATTTTCTGTCCATTATATATTTTATCTATCTAATCCGTCATTTTTGGGGCTAATATATGATACTTCTTTTGCCGTAATGAAACGCACTTACAAGATTAGAAAATAAATGTGAATTTTTTTTAACCTAAAATATGCAAATGCCCTCAAAAGAAATGACCAGAAAAAGAAAGCTTTAATATTCAATTTGAAAACTCTTTGAGTTGGAACAAAATGACCAAACAGAAAGCCAACATACAAGGAAATGTAAAACTGAAAATTTCACCACACACTCGGTAAGGAACAACGCAGGAATTTCCGATCAAAATACTCAAAACGCAATAATTTTCAGGTCAAATCCAAAATAACCAAAACGCAACCACTAACCGCAAACCACAACGATTCCCTTTTTGGCGTTTGACCTAATTGCAGATTCTCAAGTCACCGGTCAAGACTCAGCTATACAAACAGAAGCCTCTCCTCTTACCAGATTTAGCATATATGATGAAGCACGAGTATAATGCAGGAATTAACTTTTAGAGGATGATCAAATATAGAGAGACAGATAATAAGCCGAACCCGGGTTTACTTCTGAAGTGAGCTAGGGTCCAGAGGAATCGTACCGACTGTTACGATCGGAGTACGCCCGGTAACTTTTATGGGCACTGATCCAACTTTGACAGTGTCATTGTCATCAGAAAGAGGAGCACCAACCACTTCAGAAGGGTCAGTCTCCTGGTCAGAGACAGAGAGGGACGGTTTAGACCTGGCTTGACTCAGGTTAAGGTGAGAACCAGAGGTTGGGTTGGACTCTGTACCAGTCGGGCTAATGGTGAGAGAGGTGATCTTCTTCTGAATGGAAGTAGTATCTTCTTCACTGCCTTCCTTTACGGTGGTCTCTTGATTCCCATCTGACTTCGAAGGAATCTCCTCGGTTTCTGCGGAAGGGGTTACTGAAGGTATCTTGAAGGCATCCATGGAGATTTTCTTGTTTCTCTCAGAGAAATCTGCTCTGGGTACTGGTAAAGGGTTAAGGAAGGTTCTGTACGGTAGCCTGTTTCTCTCATCGTGCATGACTCTCTGTCGGTTTTCGTAATACACAAAATCATCTAGTAATGAAGTCCTTTCCGCTTGAACTTTGAATATTTTTAGCACCTCCAGACCTTGTTTCAGCATTATCTGCACAAGAAAACGATAGAATGACAAATCCTGAAAATTTGAGAATATTCAAAGCAAGTGCTACTAGGAAAGGAAAATTTACCTCTTGTGTGTCTCGACTATTGGTGACCGGCTTATTCTCATTGTTGTGAAGTATGATGTGCCTGAAATAGCTATTGGGAACATCTTTAATGATGTGCCATTTGACATGAAAGCTTCCACTCCATTTGTCTTGCTGCCAAAAATCCATGTCTTTGTCAAACGAAACTGGACCGGTCATCTCAGCCACGCCACAGAACAAACCACTGGCATTGACCTAAAGAAGAGAAGTAACACATCAGATTAAGCGCAAAAGTGGTAACACAAACAAGCTACAAATGTAAGACAAGAGAAGGAAAAACTCACAGAAAAGAATAAGAATATTGGGCATTCACAGGACTTCTGGGTGGCTATTCTCTGAGCATCTTCATATGCACTCTGCAACTTCTTGTTCCCGTGCAAAGTTGATGACCAAACACTGTATTTGATGCTCTTGTGAACATCATCTTCACTATACGATTTTATCACAAAAAACTTGGCATTGCTGTAATCGATTCGGAGATCTGCTTTATTATACTGATTAGGATCTATCACAATATTTCCTTCGGCATCAGCGTTTCCAGCTTTTGTTGTATAAGCTTTAACAATTAGTTGATTTCTCGACCCTCTCGATCTCGAAACTCGATTTTGTTGACTGACTGTATCTGGACTTATATTTGCACGCCCACCATAAAGCTTGGGCCGGGGATTGTTATTGTTTGTAGCAGTGGATAAAAAACCATTACGTTCAGGTGGAGCAATGTCTAATTGTCCAGATGACGATACTCTGCTACTGGAAACAACGTCAACGGGTTGAGTACTAACAGAAGTAACTTTTCCCTGCAAAGACAATTACACAAGTCCAGAATCAGAAAAAAAAAAAAAAAATCAACAAACCACTCCTAGAACTACACAAGCATCAATGTTATATGTTAGAATCATAGTCATATCGCTTTACCTGGGAAGTAGGAAATCCTGTAGAAATACTCTTATCCGTTCCTAGTGGCCTGTTTTTTCCAGGGTTCGGTCTTGGCTTCTCAGAGGATCTGCTCACAGAATTAGCTGCAGGGAGTCTTGAAGCATTCCTTTGGAATCCATCAGTTGCTGAAGCATTTCTATTCCTGGTTGCTCTCCCGTCAGATGGACCCCTATTTGATGAACCAGTCTCTACCACAGAGTTTGTTGAGCTATTCGAGACTATATCAGATTGAATTGCGTACGGAACAAACGTAGGAGACGATGCGACATTCTGGTATGGAGGAATAGAGTAGAATTGTTGGGAACCAACAAAATGAGAATCAACGCCTATCGAAGCACCAGGGATGTAAGGATTGAATGGATTGTAAGGAGACTGTGCATATCCATAACTAGGCGTATAGCATATATAGGGAGAATTTTCATTCTGCCCACCCTAGATAAACACAAAGAAAAGAGATAGAATGTCAACATATATGAAAAATGTAACAAATCAACTATATGAGAAGTCGTCATGTCTGAGTTTAGTACCGAGTATTGGACTTCTGAACCATCTACACCAAAAAACATCTGATGGTTCTCCCATTCGCCGGGTGACTCATAACCTGAAAAACTCACATAATTAGGGAGCTCGACACCTTGTGGGCAAGAGTAAAACTAAAACCACAACGAATCCAACTTATTTACCTGTACAATAGTAGCCATAATTGGCATCAACGGGGTAATACATGCCCTGGTCAACAACAAAATCAGGGGCTCCCTCAGAGGTATACATTGCTTTGAACTTGTCAAAGAAAACGTTTGTGTCAATAGAGTTTGGACAAACACCTGGAATTAACAAAAGAAAAGGTACCACATGAGCTTTTGTACAGCTGCTATAAAGGAATAAGTTCAAAACTCAAAGAAGACAGTAAACAAGGATTCATCATCAAAACCAGGCACGACAACAGAATAGCCCAAATTTTCAAAATTCAGAGAATCGTTTGCAATACAATAGCCCCCCTAATACAAATTCGAACTATTCAATAACATCTAAAATTGAACCCTATATCCAACGAAAGCGGCATAAAACCATGAAAATTGGATGGACAGAAACCTAATCCTAGAAAAAGAGCACCCAGAAAATCTTCAAACAGTATGCAAATCACGAGAAACGAGTATTCCTTATGTTACCATGTTAAATGCAAAAAACGAGAAAAAACATGAACCTTACATAAGGATGAAGCTAATTACTTGAAATGATTCGAATGCAAGGATAGATACAGAAAACCGTGGATTAACAGTAGCAGAAATAAATCAAGTTACCAGAAATTTGGGAGAATCACGAAGTTATTCGAATTTGAGAAGAAGAAGAAACGAACTGATTCAAAGAGATAAAGAGGGAAAGCGAACAAGAATTAAGAAGAGAGGGCTTAGGAGCATTGAGTTGAAAAGAAAAATCTCGAAACCCTAACCCTAGAATGAGAGGGGGGTAGAGAGAGAGAGAGAGAGAGAGAGAGAGAGAAAGAAAACCAGAAGATGAGCAAAGGCAGATTCCTCAAGCTTTGATGCCAATACGCTGCGTTTTCAACGGGTGAATCTAGTACTACTACTTATTGACTTGTTTCTACCTATAAAGGTCGATTATATCCTTGTCGTTGACCTAAACCACGAGAATGTGCCATTCTTTAGAATTGCCAACTGCATACGATTTATTCGTCAATATTTATAGATTAACAATTATTACATTTTATAATTTAATATTTTTGTTTTCTTTATGATAAACAAAAATATTTACCAGTTATATTTTTATGTTTTGGGTCAAGAGTCAGCAACGATGTTGCAAAACAACTTATTTCTTAGTTTTCGAAAAAAAATACAAGAACCCCCCTAACTAATTAATCTGTAACTACAGATACTTTGATTGATATAAGATTATCAAGTTTATTACACATATCACCTTAAAAGACTAATTAAAATCTTTAAGATGTATCGGTTGAGATGGATTTGATCAGCTTTGAGGACACAGTCAAATAAATTTAGCTGGCTGATCATCATCTGCAAATCATGCAAGAGAAACTCTTACGTGTGAGATAAAAGAGTTTGGATCTGTATATCAATCATATGCAAGTCTTGCTCGTGGCAAGAAGATGCATTGGTTCAAAACGAGATGTTGCAGAACCTGTAAACTAGAACAACCGCAAAATATCATTTACCGGTTAATCGGGATTTCAATCTTTCTCCAATGCTCAACGAATGTGACGTTTTCATTATATAACAAAAAAAAAGAAAAAGAAAAGAGAAACAATAAAATGTCTATATATTTCCAAAATTTCATGTGTCAGAAAAGGAAGAGCGAACTGTAATCCTGGGTCTAAATTGTAATTCTCAGAAAAGTCGACAAAAATAAATAAAAATGTGATGCATTTGGCTGCTTTTTCAGAAGCTAAAAGAGCAACAGAGTATGGTAAAAAAAAAAGGGAAACTGAATCAGCCAAAGAGACGGCTAATGAATCCTCTCTGGGCTTTCTTCATCCTTTCTTCAATAACTGGGAACTCAATGCAATTGTAGGCGAGGTCTAGCACAATTGGATTACGAGGTATAGATTGGAATGCAGGTGGGAACCGTTCAATCTTTGGGGCCAGTTTTGTGTTTGAATCTCCAACTACAGATTCATACACATCCAATTTATCTAACAGGTATTTCTCCACCTGGTTTAATATAACAACGCCATCAGAGTGCTATTTGATTATTATAAGACATATCAAGATTAGAATATAACTCAAAAGTCAGAGCCCACTATAGCAGAGAGATAGACGAACGTGAAATGGGGATTTTCATACCATCAGCCACTAATCAAGAAAGTGGGAACATGGGCAAACAGGAGGTAAAATAGTGAAGATTGTACCTTAGTGGCTGTATCGTCTAATGATATAGTTGAGATTTTCTTTGACAGATTCTCTGGCGCCTTTTCTTCCTCCATGATCCCCGTCGCATGTTCGATGCAACTATTAGCTCTGCATTCTTTGCTCAGTGTCTTCAGTTCCTGGATTGTTCCCTGAGAATAATTAGAAAAAAAACTAATATTACTTTAGTGAATATAACAGTATCTATAATACGTAATGTTTTCAGGCATGTAGTGTGCCTAAACTTACACCATCAACATACTGTATTATCCCTATCCGGTCAACATGAGGAGGTAACATAGTACAGCAATTCAATGACTTATGTCAATAAAATGATAAGTGGATACCTCATCTTTGTTTGCTATGCTCTGAAACTTGTCCAGGGCATCTTCAGCAAGATACCGAGCACGACAATACAAGGCATATGCTTCAACCCTTTTTCCTGCTAGACTATATGACTTTGCCAAGTAGAAGCACCTGAACAAGAGATTCCAGAAGATGTATCATTGGCTAATTTAATCAAAACTAAATGCATCAGTAATAACTCTTCTTATTACGTTGTCTCAAATGGAAAGAACTGTGTGAATATCTTGGGACAGGAGCTAAAGAATCCAATCAAATGGTTCTAATATACACCAAAAAGTCGATAAAGAGGACGGGATTCCTAATTTAATGAGTAAACTTTACTAGTATTAAGGATTTCATAAAATGCTTGGAGGAGCCCAACTCTAACCAAAGATGCTAAAATCAAGTGAAAGGTAAAGAAAGCCCACTCAATAGCAACCACCCTACAAAAATACAATAACGTAGAAGAAGAACTAAACCTTTCAGCACGAAAGGCTAAGCTTTTGCGCTGACACTCTTCTTCGAAGGCAATCTCTTCAGGTTTCCTGTCTCTTCCAGAGCTAATGAGATCAGAAAGATCAGCGACATTCTGAGAAAAAAGAAATAGAGATGAGGTCTCCTCAATGGTTTAATAAACAAAATCCGCTTCTGAAGGAAAAAGAGTGAACACTAGTTAACCTGTAATAGAAGGTCATACAATCGAACAAGCTCCTCAGGCTTAGTAACCTTCTCATTTTTATCATCACGTTTCCTGTTCAGTTTACTCTTTGCTATTTTCACCAACAACTGGTTCCTTTCAATGGTTCTTTGTCCGAGCACAGCTCCAACAGCTTTGTCCAGACCATTTAGGTCATCTTTAACAGATTCAGCATTTCCTGCACTTACCTAAAAAAATATGCACCTTAGTAAATTCAATCAAAGAAACAGCAATGTACAAAAAAACACAGATGTTCTGACTCTTTTAACAAACTTGTCTACATTTTCAAAAATCTTCAAAAGGTTATTCGGTGAACCCAAGTCAGAGGATCTCTTGAAAATTCACTCACCAAGTCACTGCGTATGGTGTTCCTCGCATCATGATATGCAGTAAATAATTTATCAAATATGGTTAGCTTTTTCTCTGCAGGGAGAGATTCTGCTATTGGACCCTGTAGCTCCTTCTCAAGTTCCTGGGCTGAACGAACAAGGAACAAAGAGTAAGAGGTGCGCAATGTTCTAAAGGCAGGTTATATTAATAGGATAACACATAACAGTAACTACATGGTTAAGGTAAACCAACCATTTCCCAGATCTAGGACATAATTTGTCAGCATAATAAAGTAGTTCAAAAAGAGAGGGTAGGATAAAGTTAGTTGAACCTTTTAAAATAGAAACCCGAGATTTTGGGTTTGAAACTGGAAATCTGTAGCCAAGCCAATTAAACTCTGTAAGAGATGCGGCTTGTTGAGATCTGGCCTCTTCCATAGCAGCCTACGTGTGAGCAATATACATCATATTAATCCAAAATGTCTGAGAAATAGTTCACCACTAAACCATTGCAAAACATTCAAGAGTACCCAAGATCGTATACATATAAATAATATTAGCGTGTATTGGTCACAGGTCAAAAGCGGACTCCACAACAGATGGAAAAACTAACAAACAAAATTATTCTGCTTCAGCAATTATGTGGACTAGTAAGACATACATATATACGCAGTAACTCATTTGCTTCGGTGAATGATATTTATATGTACCTCTATCTTTGCTTTGAAAAGATCCAATGCAGGGCCTTCCATCTCACCAATTTGAAGAAGTTCAGATGTCTGCAAGTTTGAATTGCCAATTTTGTGTAGGCAGTATCGAATACTAGGCTCAAGCTCCTCAACCCGTTCCCGGCAAAGAACTTGGTTCTCTAGATCACCATACTTCCCGAGTTCCTCATGAACAGCTCTGCAACGGGGAATAATTTTCAGAAACAAAACCTACCAAATTGAAAAATGAGGATGATATTGAACAAAGACAAACCTGGCGTTTTTGAAACATGCCAACGCAGTTTCCCAATTTTGATCTTGCTCAAACAACAGAGTGCCTTTCATGCAAGAAGCATATGCCTATAAAAGAGTAAAATAAAGTATGAAGACTCATATAGTACACAAACATTTTACACGAAACAAGTAAGCTAAAAGCCTAAAAGTAACAGAGGTCAATATTTGGGGTCACTGAAATACCTCAGCTTCGAGAGATGTCCTGGAATCTGTCTTAATAGAGCACAAACTTGAGAAAAGCGAAGCCCATTTAACTGCCTTCCTCAGCCTCCCAATTAGATATATCCGCTGACGTGCATTAGGGCCATCTGGTAGCTGTCTTTTCTCCATTGCATGGCTCCATGCTCTTTCCGCCATATAGAAAACCACATGAAGAAACCTATTTCAAATAATATTAGCTCAGTTATAGGTATGCGAGTACAAAAAAAGTACTTAAATTTCTTTAGTGGAATCAACCCATGGATCAAACCAAGCCAGATATTTCTGTACGCAGGGAACAAAACAAAAAATCTTCAATAAGGATAAGTACCTGACATCAGTGACAGTTGATTCAAGTATGGCTCGTCGAGTGTATTTACCACGGCCATGAGTAAATTTTAAGGACTTGTATAGCCTCCTCAAGCGTGCTGAGCAGTACCTCCTACACAGCACAGAATATAATAGAACATTATCTAGTTTTGTTTTGAAAAGACCGTATAAGCCAATGAGTTTAGGGTTTCATATAAATACCGATAGCGAGCATAGTCACCATGACGCAGACCATGTTGAGCCTGAGAAGATTTCATCAGCTGGACAACTGAAAAGCCAAATGCAATGTTTCATAAATTCACATTCACAGCAATGCCGAAAAAAAACAATGGCCAAATTGGAGATTCAGCAAAATCCCAGAAAAACTAACCGTTCATCTTGAACCTCGGAAGGATCTGTTCAGAGCTCGGATCGTCTATCTCCATTGCGGACATCGCAACCAAATAAGCAGATTGCTTCTGAGAAAAATACAAAATAGAGACAAAAATCAATAGTTGAAGTCTTAAGCGTAATATAATTCAAAAAACACAATTACGGTTCCTCCAAAACCACTTTCGAACCAGATTTTCAGTAAACAATTGGAGTTGTTAAGAGTAGATCTCGTAAACATCTATACCTTCAAATATCACAAATCGCCGAATCCTGAAACACGATAAACCCTAAATCAGTTTCTCTCACGATTTAGTGGGTCGCTTTTTTTCTTGTCTAGTTTGTCGGGTCCAATTTCATGTCAATCGGGTTTAAAAATCGGATCTTGGGTAGTCGCAGATTTTTTATAATCGGATTTAAACAAACTACCTATTTCTAAACAAAACTAAAGTCCATGTTTCGCTAGTCTTATGATTTTATAATTTTTATTACAAGTATTATTATTTAATATTTATTAATAAATAAAATAAATAAAAATAAAAATTTTAAAATAATAACAATTCTGAATTATTAAGAATTAATAAAAAAAAATTTAGTATCCAAAATCTAATAGATAAATTAAGAAAATATTTTTTTTAAAAAAAAACTTATTAATAAAATTAATATGATTATTCAAAATTTAAATATTTTAAAAAATCATATGTATCTTTTTGTTGATAATTTTTCTATTATTTATAAAATTTATTAGTTATTATTTCAATAATTTTATTTTCTTAAAAAAATCTAACTTATTAAATATTTGAAAATAAATAAATATATAGAAAAAATAAAAAACTAAACTAAATCAATCAAGTTTTAGAAAAAGCAAAATCAAAAACTAAAAATTTAAAAATAAGTGAAAATTATGTGGAACAGTGGTAACCACCTCTAAAATTCATGACATAGGTCTAGAGTTCAAATTCAGTACCTCTCAATATTAAAAAATATATTAAAGCCACTAATATGTTAGACAAAAAAAACAAATCTAATACTATAAACCAAAAACCAAAAATCTACAATCACGGCCTAAGTATTAACTTTTGTTACGTTTTAATTCTCCTTGGACCACCACGTTTGGGTTAAGTGCATATAATGGATTAGTTGAGAAAAAAGGAAATAATCAGGTTGCTTGATAAAAGACAACTTATTTCTTAAATATAAAACAAAAATTCCCAGTAAGTACAGAGAAATTTTTGAACTGAGAAAGCTAAATTCAAGAAAAGATAGTACAGGTTTACACATATCACCATCCTACCGACTAATCAAACTCTCTAACATCTAAACTTAAATTAGCAAAACGGATCCAGTTAAGATGGATTTGGCAAGCTAGGCTATTATGGCCACTGTACATTGGATTTGAGGACACATCCAAAGAGATTTAGCTGCTCATCATCTGCAAGGGAAACTCAAGACGTGTCAGACAAAAATGTTATGGATTATATCAATGATATTGAAGACTTGCTCATGGCAAGAAGATGAAATGAAATGTTGCACCTATAAGTAACAACCAGACAAACTAAATCAAATCAAATAGAACCGCCAAAAGTGAAAACCGATATTAACACCGCTATAAGGGTGTTTGTAACAGCCTGGATAGGTTTAGAAGAGAGATATCTCTTGGAGCGGAGTACGACTTGTCAAGAGCAACCTTGATCTTAGAATCAACAGCCTCGTTGATCTTCTGCTGGGGATCTTCACTAGAATCAACTATTTGTTTTCTGTCAGATGACTTACGCTTAGAATAGGTAACCAGTTTGATTACTCTCTCTGGCTTATCTGTAGGCTCTCCATCGTCCTTGTCACGAGAAGGTTTCGTAATATTTGTAAAGTTATCATGACCCACCACTGGCTTGCTGGCTAGACATTTGGATAAACTGGTACAGTCAGTGTAGAGCCCACCATATACAGTCCCCGGATCAGAATCAGCACCATCGGTGGCTATGTCTTCCATATTAAAATCAACTATATCTTCACTGGGCTCTGAATAACTGAGTTTTCTGGTTGAAAGTTTCGACTTCTCAGCATCATCGGTGGTTATGTCTCTGCTTTTGTCAGTCGGGCAATCAGCTATATCGTTCAATGTGATTTCAGATACTGCACTTTCCGGTTTCTCATCATATGTGATTTCTAGTTCCACTGCTGCATCACCAGTGGTGCTGCAGTCATCTACTCTTGGAGCCTCTTCTTCACTTACATTATTTGACACCTCAAGAGAGTCTCTTTTTCTTCCTTTCTCTGCTTTCTCTTCTGGAATCTTAGTAGAGTTAGAGGGTTCTAAATCATTTTCTTCGCCTATTCTGGATTCAGATATGCCAGCAATTTCATTAACTGCCATTGGTTCACTGTCTGCGGCTTTCTCTGTCCTAGATTTCCAGAATCAAGCACATGAAGATCACAAGCTAGTGGCGGCTCCAGATCCATAACTTTAGGAGGTCTAGATTCCAGTTTTTCATCAGTACCCGTAGCTTCAAACACACTTTGTGCTCTGCTGCGAGATTCCAGTTTTCCAACAGTATTGGATAAATCTTTACTAATCTCTGAAGTCTCGGAACGGTCTTCTGTGGAACCATATTCAGTCTGCTCTGAAGAATCAACCATATCTTTATCACCAGATGCTAGAGCTCCAAAAGCTGTAACTTCATCAGTTCTAGATTCTGAGCACTTCGAACCAATCCAAAAGCTGTAACTTCATCAGTTCTAGATTCTGAGCACTTCGAACCAACATCATCCTTTTCATCAACTTCCTTCGGTCCAGACAGATCCATGGACTTATATTCTACATTCTCAGAAGATATTAAACTATCTTTGTCATCAGGCGCTGAGAATGGTGAATCAACAGTTACAGAATTAGTATTGTTGTGTACTAAATTTCCGGTTGAATGAATCAGGCCTCTATAGTCATAGTACGCCTCAACCTGTGAATGTCAGAACTCAGAACATATCAAGAATAAACTTACAGAGATCAAAAGTTAAGAATCTCGTCATTAACTGTAGAAATACCTTTGGTCGCGGAGATACTGCTTCGAACACATGGATTTCAGGCTCATATTCTGGAATCTGCAAGATTATGTAGGCACCTTTGTTGTTGTATCTCCTCTGTATCCTGCATACAAGACAACAAATACTCAGCATTGTATTGGCGCTCAAATATAAGTCAGAACATCTATAAGATATGAGAAATTCTACCAGCGAATATAAAAATAGTAATGTGAGGACGGGGAAGCGAAAAATTTATCAGAAAAACATTTGTTGAATCGCAAGATCTTACTACAGGTTGAAGTAGCCCATAACAAAAAAATCCAATAGAGCATACCTGAAACTGAGGATGATCAGGAGCACTGAACAAAGTTATAAGCCCTTCATGGTCTTTTGCAAATCCTTCATTCATTGGTGGAAGACCATCTCGTTTTGCCCTTTCGTCAGGGGTTTCCTTCCCTCTGATGATCAACTGCCATAGAAAGAAATAACATCATGATGCTGAAAGAGTAACAGTTTCTTCTATCAAATTCTCAATGCATCTAGGTGCGATGTTTTTGACGATTGAGTTTTCACGGAAATTGATCAATCATATCTAACCTTTAGATCATTGTCTTGCAGGAACTTTGCGGTACAATCAGGACCCCACAACAAACCAATGCCACTCTCTTTGTTAAGAAAAAGGCCGTTGTCAGTCGATGGATCTGACCAAAGAATGTCACCATGAATCAAGTTTGAACCTTCAGCAGGAGGATTGATTACCCGCCTTTTCACTTTAAGTAAATCCTTCAGTGAGCCAAGAGACAAGGACTCGGATCTACTTTCAGTCTCAAGAACGCTATTATCCGCTTGCTTTTTCTGAGTTCGCTTGCGTTTTCTGCTTCGTTCTTGTTTGTCAGAGAGAAAGCTTGGTACATCACGGAAAAGACCTCCATGAGCTGTAAATACCTTCCCACCAATCACAGAAGCCAAAGGGAGTAACTGGAAGCATTCCAAGCACTTTTTGTAGACAACTGCTCTATCTCCATACTTGGTCATTACTTCATATTGAAATCCATACAGTGCTGTACAACTTTCGCTCTCGTGACTGCCTCGTAGAAGATATACTCTATCCGGTAGAAACACCTAGCAATATATATGAAATTTTCTACAATTAAAATATGTTGCGGATGACAATCCTATTCCTAGCTGTTTAATTTATCTTGGACATTTTTTTAAAAAAACGCTAACACAAATGTCAATTCAACAAAATATTCAAGGATGATGATAACCGTACCTTCCATGATAAAAGAAGTAAAAAGGTTTCCAAACCCCATGCTCCGTTGTCAACATAGTTACCATTAAACACATAGAACTGATCACCATTTGGGAATCCTGCATCCTGCATAAGAAACAGCAAATCATGTAGCTGCCCATGAAGATCTCCGACCACAACTACCTTTGCTTTGTCACTATCTATCCTAACGCAGTTTGGCTCTTTTTTCAGTATTTTGGAAGCAGAGAGGACCAGCTCATCCAAGACGTTTAAAGGAAGAACACTTGAAAATTCACAAGCTGGGAGATTCCTCGAAGACCAATCGAAGCCCAACATTACATCACAAATCCAACTGAATGTAAGCTTGCCTCCGGTAGGACAGAAAAGAGGTTTCTGGGAAAGTTATGGTAAAGACTGCTCACATCCTATATCCTGAACAGGTGGCATCCCTTCCGAAGGTTCTGCTGAGAGACCACCATCTATTCCAATTTCATTCAAAGGTAAGCCTGCCATTTCTCTAGACAATGGCTTTTGCGATATCATTGTAGGCATAGGTTGAGGTAACATCAGAAATGGTCTTGGAGTTGAAGCTTGAGAAACAGAACCTATAACAAAGAAATTACCAAGTTAAAAAGATATATCTCGACAAAACTTGTTAAGGAACACGAGTATGTAGCATGATGCTGCCACTGCAATTAAACTAATAATTCATATCATGATGCCATGATTTGAATTAAGTAATATCTAATAATCTAAGGAGAAAGGAGCATCTCATTTAATAATTATCAATTCCTTACTTCTCTAGGTTACAATCTAATTCATCACCAAGTCACTAAGAGTAGAAATCACTAAGAAAAGGAATTGTAGCCTAAAAATTATCCTAATAGTTCTTACGGAATCCTACCATTAGATAATGAGCCTAAAGGGGCGTTGAGTTGAAGGGTGCCTGCACACATATCAAAGATATCTTGTAATGTCTGTCTCGCTGTGGCAACAGTAAGTTCCACTTCAAGCGAAGCCTTAGATCGAGCATGAATGGCTGCAACTCTCTGGACCTGCAATTTTATATTTGTTAATGAGGTTTAAGCAAGCAGAAAATTTGTAGAATCTTATGATGTTGATCATTATAACTTACAAGCACTTGGAAAGCAAAACCAGTGGGTAGAAATTGCCCAGGGCGCCTCTCGTTCATAGGACTAATAATTCTTCTAGTAATTTTACGGTACCACTCCATGTAAGGATCATTATAGTCCATTGGGCTACACTCTGGCTCACCGAGAACCACAGATGACTCACGTGCCTCCCACAATCCAATGTGTCGACTATGACGTGCTGACCAATCATATTCTGATTTGCCTCTTTTGTCAATAGAATGAAGAGCTTTTTCATTATCACAAGCTTCTGGAACTGTTTGGTGAAGACCAAACTGTCTAAGTACCCGATCAGGGATGCCACTCAACAACATCAAAACAAATTAAGGGTGCGACGGTTCGCCATATGTTCTGATCACTAAGACATATAAGAGGAAGTTTTGCTAGAAGATCTTGAATGTAAGGCTGCCATATGACCTACATTCACATATAAAAGTCTCAAGTCGTTTTAATCAACCACCGTATCAGAAATATTTCGATAAATATTATCAGATGGGTGGAATAAAAAATTTTCCTTAAATTTACCCAACTTATGAATATTAGTATTACATTACCATCTTGACTATCCCATTACCACACGCTATCATAGCTTAAATTGTAAGTGCTATGAAAGATCAGTTTCATACCTGCTCATCTTTCTGCTGGTCAAATTGGTCCCTGTAAAAATCCAGTCCTCCGCGAGGATTCTCTTTATGACTCAGAGAAGCCCTCCACCTAGTTTTCAAGCAGTTTCATAAGCGAAACAAATTGAAATTAAACTTGTAAGAACAAACTGAACACAATATGACAGATCACAATTACCTACAGCCTAATGGATCTGGTAAAGCACCATCTATGCCATCCATATACGATGCACCAACATCTTTAAGCCTTCCTGGACGGCCAACATGCAGTCGTTCCCAAGCCCATAACTGCAGCAGAACAAGAGGGCCACAAATGGTGGAAACAGTCCTCTTACTTGCCCGACACAAGTCTCTGTAGAGAAGTGCTAGAGTAGCACTACCCCAGCTAAGTTTAGCCACTTCATCAAAGTCCCTTAGCAGAGGAAGAAACGTCAAAGCCACATCATGTTTAGACTTATCCCCGTAAAGAAAACCACTCATCAAAGCTAATACAAAAGCCCTAGTGTGACACTTCAACGTTTCTTCGTCAGGGTGAGCAGGTAGATTCCGGAAATTATCACGCAGCCATGCTAGGGAGACATGAGAACCATGTAATCTTTAGAACCTGGTCTGAGACCTAGCAAGTCCTCACATAAATCAGCCCAGTTGTATTTTGTACTACCAGTTACCGCAGGTCCATCCACACGGAGACCCAATAATATATTCACGTCTTCTAAAGTCACTGTGATCTCTCCAGCAGGAAGATGGAAAGTATGCGTTTCAGGTCTCCATCTCTCCACCAGGGCTGTTATCAGAGCATAATCAAGCTGTATAAACGCAACCTTGTACACTCCATACAGCCCAAACTCGATTAACTTTCGACACACTAGAGGCTCCAGAGGCCAATCCCGCATGCCCAATAATTTGTGCCGACTCAGTTCACGGGGAGGAACCTGATAGTGAAGCAAGATTAATAACTCGAGATTTATAAGCTAAATAAGAAAAAGATAATGACTATACAACTACACACCTCATCTTCCCATATCGCAGCTGATCTATGCTCATGTTGCCACACCAATATAGATTGATCAACAGGACCAGGATTAATAACATGATCTATGCTCATGTTGCCACACCAATATGACAGTGAAGCAAGATTAATAACTCGAGATTTATAAGCTAAATAAGAAAAAGATAATGACTATACAACTACACACCTCATGTTCCCATATCGCAGCTGATCTATGCTCATGTTGCCACACCAATATAGATTGATCAACAGGACCAGGATCCAGATCAAAGTTTAATAGACTCTGAACCTCCATCTACAAGGTATCTCACATGGCATCAATACAATCATCAATAAATATACAACATAATGAAACTAAACAACCATAGGTTTAAACGAAATATCCTATGACATCTCTAGCATTTTGACAAATTAAGAGCCGTTAGAAATGAAATTTAGCTACTTGATATTTCTCTCTTTCTATACAGTCCAGATCAAATTTAGCAGCTAAATCCTCTTAATCCCAAAAGCTTCTCAAATTTGTTGAGTAACTAAACAAAAAAACATAAACTCAAAAACAAAACTTCCAATTATGGAAAAATAAACGGTGTCCTGATATCAACACAACAAACCCTAAGCTGGGATTGAAAGACAATTCCCAGGAAACATCAAGCTAAATACTCATATGCACAGACACGAAGAACTGAAACAAGAAACAGCAAACACAGAGAGATAAACGAATTAAAAGAAAAAAAAAACAGGTTCGGGAATTCGATGAAAGGAACGCATTGACAAAACCAAAGTGTTTCTGTGTGTGATAAAAGTTAGGAGGCCATACCAAAGAGAAGCGTCCGTGGTCAACAACAAAAAGCAGCAACGGGAACCAAAAAAGACGTTTGAAAAAAGAAAAAAGAAAAAAGAAAAAAGAAAAAAGAAACCAGAGGAAGAAGAAATAAGCAGACAGAAGCGTTAAGCGGGACGATGAGAAAGAGAGAGCTTCCAGATCCGACAGAAGTTTTCGGCTTCTTCGACGAAACGCTAAACCGCTTCTAATCCTTCTAGGTCGCTCCGAGGATCTGATATTTTCAGATATGAAGCCGTTTCTGGCCAAAACTCTTTCGCGGGCCCTTTTACCAAAGCCTCGGCCCAAATGCAAAAAAAAACGATAACTCAAATTTTTGTCGATTGTACGAGTTAAAAGGATACAAATATTCGAGTCTCGTCGTTGCAAAAAGAGTTGTTTTATTTGAAGATTATACAAGACACGTCACACGTGTCACGAACCTAAGTCTTAAGAACGCCACGTGATACTCTTTGCATGCACCTCGTATGAACATCAAGATTCTCTTTCTCTCTATTTTTCTGACTTTGATCTCTGAAACTGTAAGTTTGTGATCTCTATTTAACCGAACACAAACTCAATTTCCCATACCACTGTATCCATCAATACATAAATTTTCGTTTCTATAATAATCAAAAATGCCAGGGATCACATTAGGAGACACGGTGCCAAACCTGGAGGTGGAGACGACGCATAAGAATTTCAAGCTCCATGACTACTTTGCCGATTCTTGGACCGTCCTCTTCTCTCATCCCGGTATATATAAACGTTCTGATATCTTGATTAATATGTCCGACTAAGTCCGGTTTTTTCTTAACTTGAACCAAAATTGAGCATCTCTAGTTTATTTACTTAATTTCATTACTGACCGATGGACACAAAGGGGATTTTACTCCCGTATGCACAACGGAGCTTGGTGCGATGGGCAAATACGCTCATGAGTTCGAGCAGAGAGGTGTGAAGCTCCTTGGTTTGTCTTGTGACGACATACAGTCGCACAAAGATTGGATCAAGGACATTGAGGCCTTTACGGTATAATTTAATCTCATGCATGCATGCTGCATGTAATACAAGGCAAATTAATATATTGATCTACCTATTATATTTTCGTTTTGGTTATTCTCAAGTAACACTTGTTTTTTTTTGGGACATGTGATTAATTATAGCCTGGATGCAAAGTAACGTATCCAATAATCGCTGACCCGAACAAAGAGATCATTCCTCAGCTTAATATGATTGATCCGATCGAGAACGGTCCGTCTCGTGCCCTTCATATCGTTGGTCCTGATAGTAAGGTAAATAATCATTTATAATAATTAAAAAAAAATCGTAGTTCTTAAAAAAACTAAGTTTCATTAATAATTGCGTGTAAATATGATTTATTGGTTGGTTGAGTTTTATGTAGATAAAGTTGAGTTTCTTGTACCCGTCGACCACGGGACGTAACATGGACGAAGTGTTGAGAGCTTTAGACTCGTTGTTGATGGCGGCGAAGCATAAGAACAAGATAGCCACTCCGGTTAACTGGAAACAGGACGAACCGGTTGTGATTTCACCAGCTGTGTCAGATGAAGAGGCTAAGAAGATGTTTCCTCAGGGTTTCAAAACTGCCGATCTTCCGTCGAAGAAAGGCTACATACGTGTCACCGGTGTCTCTTGAAAGACCAAAAAGAAGTAAAACTAATTATGTTGTATAATAACGTTCATGATGTGTTCACAAAAATATAATAATTACGTTTTGTAACGTTTGGTTTGCTGTAGTAACGAGGGTATGGCCTTATATTAATAAAAATATTGTATGTTTTATAGAGCCCTCTACTACGACGTCATATGCCAGTCGGGTAAAATTTTATATCTGAAAACCGAATTCTTGGAAAAAAGGCTTTCATATTTAATGCGTGATAAAAAAAAGAATTACAAGCCTTCAGGGTATAGTTATAAAAGGATGAAACCGGAATAATTAAACTTGATATCTCTAAAAGAGTTAATAAAATTTCGATAAAAATAAATGAAATATATGACCTCATATCAACCAACTCACCAACCAAATCATATAATATTTTTCAAATTTGAAGTTAATTTTAGAGATTTTGAATATCAATATTAAAAATTTGGAATCTAATATTATTTTTAAAGAACTTGATATGCATTTTATTTGGGTTTTGTTTTTTAATATTTTATTCATGGAAACTTTATTAAAATTGTTTTTTTGTTGACTATTAAAATTAATTTGAAATGAATAATAGGCAAATATTTTTAAAGCTATTTAATTTTTAATAACATATGATTTTACTAAACTATTTAAAAAAATGAATAATATCAAATTTAAAAATATTTTAAACATATTTATAATATGAATTTAATTAACAGAATTTAAAAGTAATCAATGATAATTAAGGATCACAATTTTTAAAACTACTCACCACTACAAGCCTGCTCTTTAGTCGAACGGTGTCTATTAGGACCGTGAACAGAATCGAGCACGTGAAAACCCCTTTTCTATCTGTCCTAAGAGTTGAATACCTTCACATTTAAATGAATGCGTGGTTTCTTATGAAATTCTGCAGTCTTCATAAAGACCTTTATGTACATTAGCAACATGTTAGAGAAGAAGGACAATGTCAATAAGGATTTGATGAAATTCTGAAGATGTTAAGATTTAAGTGAAAGATTATCAATGTTGGAGATTTAAATGAAAGGTTGTCTTTTACTAATAGTTGTAATTGTTAGTTATTTTATATATGAACGGTTGCAAACGTTTGTTACAACTTTTGAACCAATATAAATAATTGTTTTTGTGCATTAAAATGACATACATAAAGAAAATTTTTTTTGTTTCTTTTGGTCAAAGATACAAAACAAAACACAAATTTTTTTTGTATCTCTTGTTTCTTAGCCTAGAACTAGATGAAACTTTGATTGTCTTATCCTACAAGTGATTTCGTATAACCCAAGACATTGATAAGGGTCAAAATACTCTATAAGAAAAGTGCTCTCTTGCACGATTCAATCATTATCCAAGTTCAACGTTACATAACAATCTTTAATAACAATAATTCTTTCGTGAGTGATGGCTAATGTTTCGGTTCGTGAGATGACGTCAAAGTTTGGAAAATTATATAAGTTTGAAGGAGTCGATTTTTGAAGATGGCAAAAGAAGATGCACTTTCTCCTTACAACTCTCAACGTGGTGTATGTTCTAAGTATGTCAATGCCCACCATATCGTAGAATACCGAGGAAGAGTCCGTGGAGGAAACAAGGAAGCAACTTAAGTGAGAGAACGATGACTATATATGTCGTGGCCACATTTTCAATGGTATGTATGATCCTCTCTTTGATGTTTACCAAAATGTCGAATCTACAAAAGAATTATGGGATGCGTTGGAATCAAAGTACATGGCCGAGGATGCTTCTAGTAAGAAGTTCCTTGTGAGTAATTTTAATAATTACAAGATGTGCGATTCGAGACCGGTCATGGAGCAATACAATGAATTATTTCACATCCTATGGCAATTCGCTCAACATGATTTAAAGATGGATGAATCCATCTCAGTGTCAAGTATCATCGACAAGTTACCACCATCATGGAAGGATTTCAAGCATATGTTAAAACACAAAAAGGAAGAGTTGTCTCTTGTACAACTTGGTAGCCATTTGCGTATAGAGGAATCTCTAAGGGCACAAGAGGGAGGAAAACCCAAAGATAAAGAGGTTATGTTGGAGGAAAGTGGAAATTTCAAGATGAAGAGTAAAGGAAAGAAATGTCTTTTTAATAACAACGCTAGTGATGGATCTAACAAAAGACTTAAGAGCATTTGTTGGATTTGTAATAAGTCGGGTCACTTCAAACGTGATTGTCGGGCATTTAAGGATAAAAATAAAACGGGAAAAAACCGTTTAGGGCAACGGTCTAAGGATCACAACCCATCCTCTCATCAAGGTCAGATTTCTGTTTTTGATTCATACTCAAAAGTGAATGATGTATCAAAAATTTCTGAGGCATTTTATGTGCAGGATGATGATGTAACATGGTGGATTGACTCGAGTGCAACAACACATGTTTGCAAGGATCGTCGATGGTTCAAGACATACAAACCGGTTCAAGATGGATCCGTACTTCATATGGGCAACGAGTCGACCGCTCCTATCCTAGGTCGTGGAAATGTGGTGTTAGAATTTAGTTTTTGAAAAACTCTTAATCTTAATGATGTATTTCTTGTACCCGATATTAGAAAAATATGGTTTTTGGTAGTGTTTTAAATAAGTATGGATAAAAACAAGTGTATAAGTCAGATAAGTATGTCTTATCTAAGTGTGATGTCCTTGTTGGATTTGAATATTTTTGTAATGGTATGTTTACGCTTAATATTAATAAAGTTGTCAATTCTATCTATATGACATACTCTAGCAAAAATGATACATCTCTATGGCATGCTAGATTATGTCATGTACATTATAAACATATGATTGAAATGTCTAAAAAAGGATTAATTCTAACTTTTGACGTGAATATAGATAAGTGTGAAACATGTATGTTGAATAAGATAGTTACACAACCGTTTAAGAGCATAGAAAAAAATACTAAAGTGCTTGGACTTATACATAGTGATTTATGTGATTTGCATGCTACACCATCTTTAGGGAATAAAAAATATTTTATCACATTCATAGATAATTATTCTCGTTATTGTTATGTGTATTTATTACATGCTAAAGATGAGGCCCTTGATAAGTTCAAGGTTTATAAAACCGATGTTGAACTATAAAACAATGACTTGGTTAAGAAGTTACGCACCGATAGAGGTGAGGAGTATTATGATCCTACATATTTTCAGTCTGTAGGCATTATACATGAAACTACGGCTCTGTATACATCACAACAAAACGTGTATCCGAGAGGAAAAATCGAGTCCTAAAAGAGATGGTTAATTCCATGTTATCTTATTCAGGATTGAGTGACAGACTTTTGGATGAAGCCATGTTAACGGCTTTTTATCTGTTAAATAAAGTTCCTAACAAAAGGAACAAGATAAGACCTTATGAACTTTGGTACGAAAAGAAACTAAGTTTGAACTATCTTCGCGTTTGGGGATGTCGAACGGTCGTTATACTACCCCAACCAAAGATGAAAACTTTGGGAGAAAAATGAATATTGTATCTTTATTGGATATGCCGAGCATTCCAAAGCATATTGGTTTTATGTCATATAACCTAACGATTTTGTATCGATTAACACCGTAATAGTGTCAAGAGATGCAATTTTTGATGAAAATCATTTTTTGTCAATACCTAGACCAATGGATTTGATACCTAGTTCAAGTGGAACTAAAGAACAAGACGTCACAATCATACCGTCCAACGAGTCACCGATGCCTCGTAGAAGCAAGCGAGGGAGGATTGAAAAATCATTTGGTCCCGATTTTCAAATTGATTTGGTTGAAGGATCAAAAAATGAGATTGAGTTACAATACTCATATTGTTATCATATTGATGGTGAAGCTAGGACTTTTGGTGAGGCTATGAAGTCTCATGACGTTGCTTTTTGGAAAGAAGCAGTGAATGATGAAATGGATTCCATCATAGGAAATAATATGTTGGTATTGACGGATCTCCCACCCGGTTGCAAGCCTTTAGGTTCTAAATGGATCTTCAAAAAAAAGATGAAAGCTGATGAAACAATCGAAAAGTTTAAGGCTCGATTGGTCATTCAAGGTTTTAGACAAAGGGAAGGTATCGATTATTTTTATACTTATGCTCCCGTTGTTATAATCTCTTCTATAAGATTATTAATTGGTTTTTCAGCCATTCATAATCTTGTGATTCACCAAATGGATGTTAAAACGACATTCTTGAACGGTATCTTAGAAGAAGAAGTTTATATAAAACAACCCGAAAGATTTGTTGTACCTGATAATGAGCATAAGGTGTGTAAGTGGATAAAGTCATTGTATGAGCTAAAGCAAGTACCAAAGCAATGACATCAAAGGTTTGATGAGGCTGTCTTATCAAGTGGATTTAAGTTAAATCAGTCGGATAAGAGCTTATATAGCAAATTTGATGAGTCAGAAAATGGAGTAATCATTTGCTTATATGTTGATGATATGTTGATCTTTGGTACTGACCTTAGACAAGTTGAACTCACAAAAGAGTTTTTATCATTAAATTTTGCTATGAAAAACATGGGGGAGGCAGACGTGATTCTAGGAATTCGAATCAAACGAAATGATAACGAACTATCTTTAACACAATCTCATTACATTGAGTAAATACTTAAAAAGTTCAATTGTGAGAATTGTTCTCCGAGCACTCCCATTGATGCGAGTGTGAAGCTTATGCTCAATATGGGACAAGCTGTATCACAACTCGAGTACTCTCAAGTAATTGATTGCTTAATGTATGCCATGACGAGCACTAGACCAGATATAGCTTATGCGGTAGGAAGGTTAAGTAGATATACTAGTAACCCGAGTACCCACCATTGGCAAGTTTTAAGGCGTGTGCTCAAGTACTTGAAAGGAACTATAAATTATGGTTTATCTTATGGTGAATTTCCTTTGGTCCTAGAAGGATATTCAGATGCGAGTTGGATTACCAACTTAAAAGATCATTCTACAAGTGGTTAGTATTCTTACTTGGGGGAGGTGCCATTTCATGGGCTTCCAATAAACAAACTTGTATTACAAGTTCGGCTATGAAATTTGAATTTGTAGCGTTAGCGGCTGCGGGAAGAGAGGCAGAGTGGCTTAGAAATTTACCCTCTGAGACTCTATTGTGGCCGAAGCCGGTGTCAACTATTTCTATCCACTGTGATAGTCAAGCTACTTTGGCTAAGGCCTATAGCCAAATATATAATGGTAAGTCACGACATCTGGGTGTTAGACTTAGTGTGGTACATGAGTTGATCACTCATGGGGTGATCACTTTAGAGTTTGTTAGGTCTCAACAAAATTTAGCAGATCATTTGACAAAGGAATTAGCTAGAGACTTTGTAAAAAAGTCAGCTAAAGGGATGTGATTAGAGTTCATCTAAAAAATTTAATTATAGGAAATCCAATTCCCCTCTAATATGATATTAGGGGCTGAATTCAATGTGGAAAGCCTATAATTAGAGTTTTGAAGCACTAATTTCATAACATCCAAATGTATGTGTTTAGACCTGCAATAGAAAGTTAGGTTGAAGTTTTTATTTAATAGATTTTTGAAAAAGTGCACCATGCAGGTGCATGACTAAAAGATCTACCTATATGAGTGTGAAGTGTATCCGCTTCAAGAAGTTTGGACTTTGCTTTGTATACTCTCGTGAACAGATAGGGACACATGGCTTATAATAGTGTCAAGTATAAACACTTAAAATAGTGTAGAAACTTTTGTGTGTATTATCTTCATGTGCCCAAATGAGTTGAAAAGATTCAATTCATATGACATCTTGATTCTCGGGCGTTTGAAATGTGTAATAACACTAATATGAAAATTCAATCGTTGCGATATTTTCATTTATGCATGAATTTGATTTTTGTGATGATGATTTTGTGAATCAAAGATTACATTTAAATGGGGTATGAATGTTGGAGATTTAAGTGAAAGGTTGTCAATGTTGGAGATTTAAGTGAAAGGTTGTCTTTTACAAAAAGTTGCAATTGTTGGTTATTTTATATATGAACGGTTGCAAACGTTCGTTACAACTTTTGAACCAATATAAATAATTGTTTATGTGCATTAAAATGGCATACATAGAGAATTTTTTTTTCTTTTGGTCAAAAACACAAAAACAAAACACAAAGTTCTTTTTGTATCTCTTGTTTCGTAGCCTAGAACAAGAGGAAACTTTGATTATCTTATCCTACAAGGGAATTCGTGTAACCCAAGGCATTGATAAGGGTGGAAATAAGTGCTATCGTGCACAATTCAATCATTATCCAAGTTTATCATTACACAACAATCTTTAATAACAACAGAAGAGTCTAACTGCAATGAAGATGGTTGTTAATAGCTATAGGAGAAAGAGATAGGATAATATTTTATAGAGTAAGGAAGAACAAGGGATCACTATTTTTTTGTCAATTTGTTTTAGTGATTTTAATATCTTCTTAAATATTGCGGAAGTGATTGGTTCGAATCTTATACATGTGTTATAATTTCTAGAGGTGATCATCATTCTGCCACATGATTCTAACAATAAGGGATCCCTATTAAATCAAATATTTTCATTTTTTTAGTTTCAATGAGAAACAAACAGAAACATAATTTTTTTATCTTTTTGTTATTTAATTTTGAATGAAATTATGTTCATTTTTGTACATTTTTTGGGTTAATTTGGCGGTTGATGACGAAAGCCTATGAATATGTTTTGACGGATTCTAGAGAGGATTTTGAGCAAAGAGAAGATGGTTAATGCCACCGTTAGGTATGGTATCTTGTAATATCGATGTTTGGTCTAAAAATGTAGATGTTTCCGGTACGGGCTGGATTATTAGATCGTCTTTTGGGCTAGTTAAGCTTCTAGGAGCTAAGACATTTCCTCAATTGTTTTCACCTCTCCATGCAGAGGCGGCAACTCTTGCATGGACAAGTAGTTGTCTAGCTAATATGGGACACCTGAGTGTGATCTTTCAAATTGATTGTGAAGTCTTGTTTAAAGCAGTTAAGGAGCCATCAAGATGACCATCTTTAGATGGATATTTAAAGGACATTACAACCACTTTTAGAAGCAACCCTTCCTTCAATCTCCAGTTGGTGCAGTGTGCAACAAATATAGTTGCGGACTCAATGGCTAAGACTGTCAAGGCTTACCCAGTTTATTTTGCTGTAATAGACAATTGTGTTCCAACCTGGTTAATCCCACATGTTAATCAAATGTATGAATACTAAAAATTGTTTTAATGAATTAGCGTTTTTTTTAAAAAAGAAGATTTTAAGCGGTGATAGTTAGTTCCTATCCTCAGTGACAAAATTCTCTCAAGAGTTTGAGGGAAAGACTAAAAAAACTAAGGATATGGGTGAGAAAGGAAAATGTGTGTATACACTCTATGGTAAGCGAATAGCTGCAGTCTAGAAACACTAAGAAAGCTACATATATAGAGCAGGAGTGTAGTGGTGGTTACCAAGATGAGTGCAAGTAAAGACAAACACCGAGCAATTAAACTAATTTGATTCTCATTCCCTTTAAAATCAAACCACCTTTTACTTTTATGGTGATCTTCCATAACTTCAACACAAGATAAGCATTGAACTTTATTCCAAATATGAGAAGACGCCAACTTCATGTCGATAATGATTCCAGTGAAGACCAAAGCTATTCAAACATCAACAATGGCTTACGGAGGAAAAGGGAAATCCGAGTCGTTCACATGCATATCTCTGCGTCTCAATGCTCATCACGACCATCGCACCCTCCAGATGTTGGCTCTAAACCGGAATCACGTCTATGTCATCACGGATCAACGCCCACGAAACCCAACTTATACGTTTGTTTCTCGGGAAGGGTTTCAAAGAAGATTCCCAAAAAAAATGGTACAACTTAGGCCACCATTGTACCAATTCCGACATTAATTTTAGTTTTAGGCATATAAAATTAAATAAACAACTTATTATTAAAATAAAACGTCCATACAGAATAAATATTACATAACATTAAAAAATTGATGGTTAGTTTAAAAAAGAGAAGAAAAATTGATTTCGATCTGAAACCGTATCAAACCCATATAGGGAGAACCAAAATCTGGATTAAAGTTACTTAGACCGGAGGAATACTACTGTTCAGCATACGACACCGTATGTTGTTCTAATTCAGACCAAGAGTACTTACTTCCCTGATCTGACTTTACCGATTAGGATCTCATCTGTATATTCGTTTCCTCCTTGATTTTGCCTGTGTCTGGATCGATTATCGCTTAATTTGGTGAGATATATTTGCTTTCGTTTCGAGTTGTTGGGAAATTCGCCATGGATCTATGGTGATTCGGTGATTCCCGTGTTTGAGTGTGTGCTAATTCGGATTTTTAGCAGCTTAGATTCTTTAGAATTCAGGTTCAGATTTCTTAATTGGATGTTTGTTGAGTAAACAAATTTGAATTCTGATTCAAGTTTTTGAGTTTCAATTATTTGAGTTCTGGCCTGAGGAACTGTGAGAAGTTATTATTTCGATCATCTGAGAAATTGGAACTTGTGTTTATGATTTCAATATTTTCGAGTCAAATGATTTTCAGTTCTTGAGCAGGGTCATGTTTCTTAGGATTCGTAGGAGACCTTATCAGTGTCTTACAAGTATGCAAGTGATCACCAGATTTAGTATGATTTAGAGTTATTATTGTTTTCTCCTTTTGGTTTTGAGTTTTTGACCAGTTTTGAAATGTAAATTATCCTAAAGGATTATTTGTTGATCACGTTTTGATATCGTTGCCCAGGGGTTCTGCATTGCTGAGATCTGTAATGTTAGCTACTGAAACTGTGAAAAAATTCATTGAGTTCTTGTACATGCTCTACAACTTCTAGGACAGTGCATCAATCATATCTGCATTTCTTTCCGGCTATTCTTTAACACTTTTACCTAACCTTGTATTTGAAGGACAAATGAAGCATATAGTAAAGATCTTGAGCCTGTTGGTGGCAATATCTGGCTTCTGGATTGGTCTTTTGCAGGCTGCAATCGTTCCTCGAACCCATACATGGTTGGTAAGTAAACCAACAATTATGTCTTCCCTTTGCTTTACTTGATCTTTTGAAACTACGATTGTGTTCTGATTTGGTAATGTCGCCGGTTTCTTTTACAGCTACCGATCTACTTTGTAGTATCTCTTGGATGCTATGGTCTATTAATGGTTGGTATAGGGCTAATGCAGTTTCCTACCTGTCCCCAAGAAGCAGTTCTCTTGCAGCAGGTATTTTTCAGACAAAATCTCTTTTTTTGCCAAATCTTGTCTTGCTCTTTTTGCTCAATTCGGATTTAGAATCTGGTCTTGCTGTTTTTTGCTAATTCTGGTCATGCAGGATATTGCAGAGGCCAAGGACTTCTTTAAGCACAAAGGGGTCGATGTCGGATCAGACTAATACAATATGGCTTGTTAAGGACAAATTAGAATAGTTATGGTTATGGCAAGAGATCTTAAATGTATCGTTTGGATAGTTGAATTAAACAGTGTTTTCTGACCGATACTGGAGGAAAAGTGGCAAACGCCTATAACGCAAAAGCAACAGCTAATAATATTTTCTGTTTTTTTGTCATTTGTCCTTGTCTATTGATGATGATGCCAAAAAGGCAAAGCGCAAGGATGAAATCAACAAAATCTTTTACATCTGCAAACACTTTTTGTGTTCTCAGCCAGTTTTGCAAATTATAAACCATAGAATTTGATGCCATGGAGGAAATGAATGAGAGAGAGTGAAAGGGGGCTTGTTTATCTCTTCTTCTTGCCACCTTTGCCTGACTTTGAAGAAGTTCCAGCGGTTGAAGTTGTGGCCTGAGGTTCTTGCTTCTTCACTTTCTGAGATTCCTGCTTCTTCACTCTCTCTGGATGTCTCGGGACCAACTCTGCAATTTTCTGCATCAGTTGCTTCCCTGCAAACATATATCAATACAATGACCACATCATGTCTGATTCAGACAGTCTGAAGGAACACCTCGTAATATTACACAGGTGGAGTCTTTTCTTGCAAAGCATGTAAATCATCTTGGAAGCCAAATGGATATCAACTATTCACTCTCTCATGGGCACAATAATAGGATAAAAGCAAGCAAATCATCTGAAGAAACAATAACTTGGACAAAGGGTTTATGTTCCTCATTTCTGCGTGTTAAAGTCTAGTTAGCTATACAGATGCAACAGTATCAATGCAAACACAAACACATCAAAACTCTTGCAAATTGCGAAAAAAAATACTTAAAATAAAGAGTTTTATATATCTCATTTCTGCATCTGAGTCTGCCGTAATCATATGCAATGATATCGCAGAAAACACAAGAGCCTATCAAAGGATGAACTGGACAGAGAATTAGTGAAGATAGAAATAGAAAAACTTAACATGAGGAGAACATAAATCATATTCCAATAACAATATCATAACAAACATAAACGTCTAAGAAGTCAGATAAATGCTACAACTTGCAGAATAACCTGAAGTTCTAAATGCATAATATCGATATGTACAAGATATATTTCAGCTTGTTTTCGCACATGAAGTTTTGGTAATAATGAAGCTGAAGATAAATGAAAATTTTAGGGATCACGGAAATGCTGATATAGCCTCCGGATCAAATGTTGAAAATGGTGCTGACATTATTGGAAGATCAATGAAGAAGTTTATATCAGGGTGATATTAAACAATGCGGAAAAAGATAGCAGACCACAAAACAATATTCGAACTTCAAAGTTCATATTAGAGACCAGAATTGAATACCCAACTCCTGTTCATATTAGAGACCAGATAGTAAGTAGGCTGGTAAGAGGCAATATTCATTGGACACAACAACAGATGGATCACAAAGAGATATATTAACAAGACTAAGGATAAAAAGTGGATTCGATGTTAGTGTTTTCTAGGTCAATGAAGACTGGCTTCTGATTTCTAGTCAGGTATACATAACCGCAAGCTCAATCAGTTGATCGATTATGGTAGCATAAAATGAAAACATGAAAGGCATATTTTCTACAGCGAGCAGATATAGAACCAAGAATACAGATGTGAGGTCTTACTTGAAGTAATGGCTGGATTGAGTAAAGTCCCATCCTCCCTTTTCAACTGCACTCTCACTCTCCCTACTTGCATGAAATCACGCGGGTACGCTTTGTCAATCTGAGAATACCATAAGAAACCAAATCACTAACCCTGCAAACTAATAGAAGATATACGTTTTCCCGTAGAAAATCCAAATTGGATGAAGAGATTACCTCGACGGCACTAGGGAGTTTCAAATGCTTGCAACAATCACTAATCTCAATGCAATTAGGGTTCTCACATGCTTTAATCAAACTGATTCTCCTTCCCTCAGCTACAGTTTTCTTTGAATTAATATAGACTGGATACATCACTACCCATTTCTTGACGTTGAGCGTTCCATTATCCATCTACATATCAAGAAGAAACATAACTAAACAGACCAATCCAACTATTAAACCCAAAAACCTAAAGGCCAAAAATTTATAATTCAGCCATTAACAACGTTGATATGTTCATTATCCACTGAAAGAGTTTAAACCCATACAGCAGAAAAGGTTCTAATGCAACAAATATTAGATTGGATAAAAGAGACCCAAAATCTGAACTGAATAGTAGAAAAATCTTGAAACATACGGCCTATACGCGATTAATCAAATAGTAATTCACAGATCTGTTTCGATTTCCAGGTAATTCCCAGCATCGAGACCCCTAATCGTACACATGCGCGAGAAGCAAGATAACTATTTTTTTGTTCCACGAAAGATCACTTGATGCTTAAATTTGACACATAGAGGAAGAGAAACAAACCTGGGATTAGATTCGGAGAAATCTATAAATCAAGCTTTTGGACTGAGATTGCTTCGGATCAGAATATCGTTTTCAGGAAGATAAAAAACGAGAAATTTCTCAGTGAGAATTGACGTTTGATCTCGGATTGATTTTGACAACTCGTTTAATCGGGAGGCATTTTCGTCTTTGTACTAAGGTATTTTCGGATTTTAATTAAGGAGTATTGTTGACAAAAAAAAAAAAAAAAAAATAAGGAGTATTCGGGTATAAAAGATTATTATCGAAAATACCGTTATTTAAAATGAACTGTACCAAACCGGAGTAAACCGGAAAAGGTAAAATTGATTTTGATTCGCTTATGTTCGTGGAAAGAACAAGCCAGAGAGGCCCGACCTTTCTTGGACAATGGAGACTGACTACGACCAAGTTCTTCGTTCTGTTGCTCAGGTGAAAATCGCCGATCAAATCGGTGATTCCGGCGAAGGAAGCAGAGACGGGGATGGCGTAAAAGTCACGTGCATTACCGAGGTTATCGATGACGTCACTCTCCAATTCCAGATCATCCGTCTCGCGAAACAGGTTTCCCGCCAATAACTTGTTTGCTTTTTTTTTTTTTTTTCTAATTCTCATGTCTTCGATCTTCATCGGAACTAAACAATCCTTAACCGAAATACAGATTTATGTATGGGTCGGTTGTAATTCCGCCAAATTTGGGAATTTGTACGCAGCCGCTTCAACGCGACCGGTAAGTTCAACGAAAATCTGGATTCCAGAATCCGCAATTTCACTGGAATTAGGGTATTGAGTGTCTAATTTAGTGTTCTGAATTGTGATGTTTTGTTTTTTATGTGGCAGAGCAATACAGTAAGTGTTACTTCGGTACTTGGTGGAACATCTGATAACACTGGATATGGCATTGCGCGTAGATTAGGTTAGAATCAATCTGATGATGACAATATTGCAATTGCAAATCGTATCTTTTTCGATGCTATATAAATTATATGGTTTTGTGTTTCTAGTGATGAAGACTGGTCTCAATATAATCCTGGCTTGCAACATCCCTAAAAACAATCCTTTGCTCGAGGTTCTTACTTACTTTCTTTCCCTGTTGCTATACCTGTTAAATACCTGTGTTACATTGTTGAAATGGGAAAGTAACAAGCTTTGTTTCGTTAATGCTCTTTCCTATTTTCTCGTTTTGTGTTGTTGTGTAGGCAAAAGCTGAGAAAATGTTGATCAGAAAGCTGATTGATTCTGGTTACACTATGTCTACTCCTGTAAGAGCAACATAACCTAAAGGGGGAATCAATTTAGCTATTTCTTTTAGTTTGTTTCTCTCCTCTTGTGTCACTACCATTTATCTGCGGAATTTTTGAATGATTCTAACTCTATCTTAATGCAGTGTCACTTTTTTTTGGGTTACATTTTTCTCTTAGCATTATTTCTTCACCCTATTTTTAGTGTTACTGAATTCATCTTTAATCGCTGATAAGTATGAATCTTTAAAGAGTAGGTTCCTTTATCATGAGTCAGGACTTTCAAATGTGCTTGTTTTCTTTAGTTTTGTCGATTAGGATCTCTCATCTATCAACTGTGAGTGCATATTCGTTTCCTCCTCGATTGTGTGTGTGTCTGGGTCGATTATCGCTTAATCTGGTTTCAGTTTTGTTGGGAATTTCTATTGCGTTGACATGGCTTTAGCGTGATTTGGTGATTCTCGTGTTTGACTGTGTAACAGCTTAGATTCTTTAGAATTCAGGTTCTGCAAGTGCTTCTTGCCTCTGAATGATTGGGGGATTTGTCGCAATCAGAGATTTTGAGAAAGATTCTTTATTTGATGTTTTTGAGTCGACAACTTTTGAATTCTTGAAAGCTTAACATAATTCTTAGGATTCAGGTTGTTTTAATACACAATTTTGAGTTTCAGTTTTCTGAGTTTTGGCCTGAGGAAAAGTGAGAAGTTTTCAGTTTTTGTATCAGTTATGATAGCATCTGATCATCTCAGAAATTGGAAGTTGTGTTTATGATGTTACAATATTTCAATTCAGATGATTTTCTACGAGAAAATCCTTGAGGATCCCAATATTGATTCGGAACAGGCAAAAAGAATTCACTAATTTCATTCCTGTGCTCTGTGTTATTTTTGGTTTGCGGTTGACGAAGTGGTTTTATCGTTTTGAAATTGGTGAATTTTAACGATCAAATTCAATCTTTAGTGGAAAATCTAATAATCACTAATTATTAAACTCAAATGTCCCGAAGCGTCTCCATTTCCCAACGCTTCCGTCCCCTCCTTGCTCGAAACCTTTCTCGGACGTTTTCGAGCTGTCGGGTACGTGAGACGTCAACCAAACAACGTCCCCGTGAACTTGCTTTCATATCCTACATGGTGTCTGAAAATATGTGTCTATTCGCTCGTGTCTTTTCACTTGTGTCCTTTCGTTTGTGGTCATTCATTTGAGTCCATTCGAAATACCTTTTGATTTTCTATATAAAGGGACATACATGGCATTGTTTAGACACACAAAAAACCATCAAAAACATCTAAATCTCCAAATATCATTCTGATAACATTCATATCAAATCCGGCAGTGAAGAACTGTTAATCGTTGTATCCTCTAGGCGGACGCCAAGGACTTGGAGAAGTGAGGGTGAATTTCTGTCTAAGGACACTGCATAGCAGGCCTCGATTGTCGTCTAAAACAGTAATCTCGTTTTTCTATTGTTTTATTTCGATTTGTATCAATATTATATTATTTTAAACGATTGCTTGTAACACAAGCCACTGAATGGTTCATACAATCTTAGACAGAAATTTTATGTGATGGATCAATCAATGGCTAATGTGAAAAGCAACCATGTTGAGAAGCCTGAGAAATTCAAAGGCAAAGACTTCAAATGTTGGCAACAGAAGATGTCCTTCTATCTAAGAACACTTCGAGTTTCCCATGTGTTGAATTCTGAACCTCCACAGCCTGAAGGAGGAGATGCTCCTACTTTAGAGGAACAGGCTGCAAATGAAAAAGCCTTAAAACTTTGGGCTGATGATGAGTTCCTGTGCAAGAACTACATTCTGAATATGCTAGATGACTCTCTTTATGACATCTATGCGAAGTTCAAAACCGCAAAAGAAATTTGGTTGTCACTGGACAACAAATACATGACAGAAGTTGCATGTTCAAAGAAATTTGTTGTTGGGAAGTTTCTGAATTTCAAGATGACAGACAACAAATCTGTAGTGAAACAAGTGGAGGATCTCCAATACATCATCCACGAACTAGATGAAGAAGGAATGGGTCTCCCTGAAACCTTTATTGTTGGTGCTTGCATTGAAAAGTTACCACCAACGTGGAAAGACTTTAAGACCCATCTGAAACATCTTACCGATGACATGACTTTTGAGCAGTTGGTTCTGAAATTTCGTGTGGAGGAGGATTCTCGGATCAATGAGAAGGCTGACATGGCTGTGGATGCAACTGCTAATGTGGTTGAATCTAAAGCGAATTTCAAGAAAAGAAAAGGAAGTGGTAATGCTGCACAGAAACAAGTATCCAAAAAGCCTCGGATAAGGGCCACCGCAAACTGCTGGATATGTGGAAAACCAGGCCATAAGGCAAAGGATTGCTATCACAAGAAAAGTGATCAAGGAGGCAATGTGAAGAACATTACCCAAGCCAACCTCACTGAAAAACAATTTGTTGCAGTGGTAGAGGCGAATCTGGTCACCAATGCAACAGATTGGTGGGTAGACACAGGCGCTACCATGCATGTGTGCTCGGTTAAGGAGATGTTCTACACATATCAGCCTATTGAGGATGGTGAGACTCTGTACATGGGAAATGCAGCAACTGCAAAGATTGAAGGCAAAGGAAACGTGGTTCTGAAGTTAACTTCTGGAAAGAAACTAGTGTTATCTAATGTTTACCATGTTCCTTCCATCCGTAAAAATCTGGTGTCTGGTCCTGTTCTTAGTAACAAGGGTTTTAAACTCGTGTTTGAGTCAGACAAATTTGTAATCTCTAAGGGGGGATGTTTGTCGGAAAGGGTTACCTATGTGAGGGACTCTTTAAACTCAATGTTGTAATGCCTTATGATAATAATAAGAACACAAGTTCTGCTTATATGCTTGAGTCTTTCTCTTTGTGGCATTATAGACTAGGCCATGTAAATTTTCGTTCTTTACAAAGAATGACTAACTTGAACCTTATACCTAAGTGTTCAATGGATAATAAAACGAAATGTGGGGTATGTGTAGAATCAAAATACACAAGTCACCCACATAAATCTGTAGAAAAATCCAATGAAGTTCTTGGTTTAATTCATTCGGATCTATGTAATTTTCAAGCAACTCCTAGTAGAGGAGGGAAAAACTATTACATAACGTTTATTGATGATTGCAGTAAGTATTGTTATGTATATCTAATACGTAGCAAGGATGAAGCCTTGAGCATGTTTAAAACATACAAGGCAGAAGTTAAAAATCAACTTGAGAAAAGAATTAAAATTCTAAGGTCTGATAGGGGTGGAGAATATATCTCCAAAGAATTCTCAGAATTCTGTTCCTTTCATGGTGTAGTACATCAAACTACTGCACCATATACTCCACAACAAAATGGAGTTGCCGAACGAAAAAACAGAACCTTAAAGAATATGATAAATTCAATGCTGATTAGTTCGGGAGCACCAAAAAATTTGTGGGGTGAAGCGTTACTTACTGCTAATGACGTTTTGAATAGAATTCCTCAAAAGTCAAGCAATCAGTCTCCTTACGAAATCTGGAAAGAAAGATTGCCCACTTATAAAACTCTAAAAGTGTGGGGTTGTCTTGCCAAAGTTCAAGTTCCCTTACCAAAGAGAACTAAGCTTGGACCAAAAACGATAGATTGCGTATATATTGGCCCTGCCAAAAATAGCGCTGCCTATAGATTTTTGGTGTATAAATCCGATGTTGAAGATATAACTAAAAACTCCATAATGGAATCTGTAGAAACAGAGTTCTTTGAGAACATTTTTCCTTTTAAGGAAACATCTTCTATGAAAAGAACTTATGGAGATTTATCTTCGGATAACGGGAACTCCTCAAACATTCAACAAGAAATTGTTGAACCAAGGAAAAGTAAAAGAGGAAGAATTGTCAAAGACTTTGGACCTGATTTTATGATCTTTGTGATACAAGGAGAACCTCAGACCTATAAGGCTGCGATAGAATCTTCGGAAGCACCTTATTGGAAAGAGGCTATTCAAAATGAAATGGAATCCATATTGGAAAACAATACATGGAAATTGGTAGATTTGCCTCAAGGTCATAAAACCATAGGTCACAAATGGATCTTTACGAGAAAAATGAGACCAGATGGCACTATAGAGAGATACAAAGCTCGACTAGTAGCCAAAGGATATCGACAAAAAGAAGGCATGGATTACTTCGACACCTATTCACCGGTAACAAGAATTACGTCTATACGGACGTTAATTGCGATAGCAGCGATTCACAATTTGGAAATTCACCAAATGGATGTGAAAACTGCATTTTTAAATGGTGAGTTAGATGAAGAGATCTATATGGAGCAACCCGAAGGATTTGTCGTAAAGGGTCAAGAAAGAAAAGTTTGTAAACTGATCAAATCTCTTTACGGACTACAGCAGGCTCCAAAACAATGACATGAAAAGTTTGATATGACTATGTTATCAAACGGATTTAGAATCAATGAATGCGATAAATGTGTCTATGTAAAAGGATACAAAGATGCATATATAATTGTATGTTTATATGTTGATGACATGTTGATTTTGGGAACAAATAAAGATGTCATAAATCGAACCAAGAAGATGCTCAATTCTTGTTTCGATATGAAGGATTTGGGACTAGCGGATGTAATACTGGGAGTCCGAATTCAAAGAAGTTCGGAAGGTTACATCTTGACGCAGTCTCATTATATTGAGAAAGTTTTGAAAAAGTTTTGAAAAAGTTTGGTCATTTCAATGACAAGCCGGTAGTAACTCCATTTGCTTAATCTAGTCACCTTAAGAAGAATCAAGGTGAAAGTGTGTCTCAACTGGAATATACTCAGGTTATCGGAAGTTTGATGTACATTATGAATTGTACTAGACCAGACTTAGCATATACAATAAGTCGTTTAAGTAGGTATTCTCACAACCCAGGAAAAGATCATTGGTTTGCTCTTGTTAGAGTATTGAGATATCTAAAATATACGATGAGTTACGGTTTACATTATACAAAATATCCTCCAGTGTTGGAAGGTTTTTGTGATGCTAACTGGATTTCAAACAATTTAGATAGTAAGTCCACGAGTGGATATGTGTTTACCCTCGGAGGAGCAGCTGTTTCTTGGAAATCATCCAAACAAACCGTAAACACACGATGGACTATGGAAGCTGAATTTGTAGCATTAGATAAAGCCGCAGAAGAAGCGGAATGGCTCAAAAACTTCCTAGAAGGAATACCGTTATGGCCTACACCGGCAACAGCCGTGTGCATACATTGTGATAGTATGGCAGCTCTGACAAGAGCTAAGAACCAAATATACAATGGAAAATCAAGGCATATACGGAGACGCCACAATACAATACGTGACTTGCTAAAAAATGGAATTATTTCAATTGATTATGTGAAATCAAAGGATAATATTGCAGATCCTTTGACTAAAGGCCTTAATAGAGAGCAAGTACTATTCACAGCGAGGGGAATGGGTTTAATGCCAATACAATGAGTTATCACTTGATGGAAACCTAACCTGACAACATTGGAGATCCCATGGTCATGGTTCAATAGGCAAACTAGTTAAGGAAAACTCAAGATGATAAACACACATTCCTACCCATTTCTATGCTGAACAAAAGTGTGTATCCGTTGACGATTAAGGGATGAACAAATATGTTCTTAATAATGCTGATATCCTCAAAAGTGGGATAGATACGGACTATCTTTAATTAGCATTACCTATATGAGACTGATGTGGGGTCGCATCTATAAGAAACGATATGGCAAGTTTCTTTAAACATCTCATGAATGAAGGACATGTTCAGGACCAAAATGAACACAACCGTAAGGATTAAAATATGAAAGATATGGTATGTGTGTTGCTTATTGTCTTGGTTTACTATAAAATGTGGGTAGTTCAAGAACATCGTTCACTATCTCACAAAGTGAATCCGATAAGTAAACACTAAGAACGGTTCAAGTCCAAAAGACACCGATTCAATGCATACTTTATCGACGTTTCAGAATAAAAAATCTTATTTTCTATTCAAATGTGGGGTATTGTTAGAGTTTGAATAGAAAATGTGGGGTATTGTTGGTGTCTGAAAATATGTGTCTATTCGCTCGTGTCTTTTCACTTGTGTCCTTTCGTTTGTGGCCATTCATTTGAGTCCATTGGAAATACCTTTTGGTTTTCTATATAAAGGGACATACATAACATTGTTTAGACACACAAAAAACCATCAAAAACATCTAAATCTCCAAATATCATTCTGATAACATTCATATCAAATCCGGCAGTGAAGAACTGTTAATCGTTGTATCCTCTAGGCGGACGCCAAGGACTTGGAGAAGTGAGGGCGAATTTCTGTCTAAGGACACTGCATAGCAGGCCTCGATTGTCGTCTAAAAACAATAATCTCGTTTTTCTATTGTTTTATTTCGATTTGTATCAATATTATATTATTGTAAACAATTGCTTGTAACACAAGCCACTGAATGGTTCATACACTACACGCTACATTGACTTGGGTGAATTATCAAAACTTTTTTTTTAATCATTTCTTTGTCTTCTTTATTCTTTGTTCTGTTCTATCACGTACTGTCTGTTTTGTCAAAACCATTCTCTGTGAGTGTCTGACTCTTATCTTCATCGCTCATAGCTCATAGACTTTCTGTTTGATTGACAACAAAATGTTTTCTTTTCGGTAAGATTCATCCCTGATTAGGTCGGTTTTCAGATTCCTAATAGTCATCTGTTTAAATGTGTTTTACTGTCTATGTTCAATATTGATACACTTAAATAAATTAAGAACATTTAAGAGTAAAAAAAAAAAAGAGTTTACTTTTGAGAAATTCTCTTTTAGAATAGATATGCCAAAGAAACCACTCTCTACTCAGCGATAATTAGTTGTTTTTCAATCTTCTTTATCAGGTTTTATTGTCTACTCTCCCTGGTGAAGCAAAATATATAAAGTTATGGCACTAGTGAAAGAGGACTATCGTGAAGAGTCTCATAAGTATATGGGTTTTGCTCTGCACCAGGTAACACTAGTACTGGTACCATAATATTTCAAAAGTTTGTTGCTTTTAGAGTTATGGTGGTTGATATCCGTGGATTGCAGGCTAAAATTGCTCTGGAGGCTCTTGAAGTTCCTGTGGGCTATCTTATTTTTTTGTCTTAGCTTTGTCCCACTTTTGTGTTTCTCACCACCATTATCAATTAATCCATATGCTTCACTTTTATTTTATTTTTCTTGTTTGTCTAGATCAGATGCGTCATTCTTGAAGACGTTAACATCATTGCTTCAGGGCAAAACCGAACAAATGAGACCCACAATGTAATCTTTCCAAAACTGTCACTGTTTCTCTATATCTTGCTTTATTGAGTTATACAGAAACATAAAACAATGTGATGATATAGAGTGTCTCTTCAAGTAATTTATGATTGTTACCTTGGTTACTTCATCTATATTACTAAGTTGTTTGTTATAATTTTGTTTGAAAAGGCCACAAAACATGCAGAGATGGAAGCAATTAATGACCTTGTTGGACAATGGCGGAAAGATAGATTCTTACCTTCACAAGTCGCTGAAAAGTTTTCAAGTGCGTTACGTAACATGTGAACTTTGCATAATGTGTGCATCGGTCTTATCATTTCTCGGTATAATTCCTTAAGCTGAATTAGACATTTATTTATGTTTGTTTTGTTCCTGATGAGAAATTATGTGATCTTCTCTTAATCGAAGGTAGAAAGGAAGTGTACTATGGATGCGCAAATGATAAATTTTTGGGGGGGGGGGGGTGTGGTTCTATATTGTCGCTTCACTTAGGGAGTTCTCATACGTAAGATATCCTATAGATCCTACGATCACTACAATCCTATAAATAAACTGGCTTATCAATTGAATTTTGTGATCTCTGTTTTTGATAGTGAAGAAGCTCAAAAAGGAAAAAGGTACAAGTGCATAGGAGGAATAATGGCAGACTAAGCTGTTTCTCTATTCAAGTGCTTCTATGAGCAAGACAATCCCAACGGTAACTACCACTCTCATTATTACCTGCAACTCTGTTCTTTGATTAAACATCTTAAAAGTTTTCTTTTTTTGGTTTTAGCCCCAAAGCCACACCGTGCTGTAGTTCAAAGACAGAGGACTTCGAGGCGAACATGTTGTGAAAATTGGCGTTTCTGATTAGGATATGGAGAAGTTGAGGTGGAGTTTGTCAATGATATTTTAAGTATGTTTTTTGCTACTTTTGGCACATGAAACTTTATTAGATATATATCTAATACATATGTATTTCCTTTCCTCCTAATTTACAAAATGCAAATGATGAGACTAAATGCTAGTCTTTACTTTCCCTCTCAAACCATGATCCTGGGGGTAAACACTTTAGACTCTTGCTTGCCTGTGTCACCTGAAACAAATAACATAAAATCCACAATTAATCACATAGGCGACTGTTAGGGTCTAAAAACATATCGATTCTAATTAATAGTATTTCTCTTTTGTGCTTGATAAGTGTAATGGGTTTCTTTATTGACCCATACAGCTACCCTAGTTTGTATTTGCACCCCAGCACAAGCACAGATGTATCAATCAGAGACCCCTAAATATACATAAACTAAGGATGGATTGAATGATCTCAAAACCAGCAAGCAAGAAAAATGAAGCTGGGACACCAAGTATGTTTACCAAGAATGGTCATCAAGAATGTTTAGAAAGTGTTGACGATCGTCTAAAGGATCGAAGCTTCGACGCTTAACAGAGAATCTCTCTCTCTTTCTCTTTACTGTCGAAGTGTTTCTCGTAGCCAGAGGTAAAAATGCTTTGCCTTCCTTTCTTCTTCTTCTTCCTCTGTACAAGTTTCCCTTTTAATACTTTCCATAGATGTTAGAACACACCCTAATTTAAGGAACTTCCTTTCGAGGGTCATGTCCATTTCGATTTTTCATCTCGTATTCCGTATATTGGGATGAGTTCGTTGACTTGTGGAAATGATAGGTCACATAATGTCTCAGTTCGTTGACTTCTATTTGATGATGATGTTACCAAGATTGCTGATTTCGATCTGTCTAAGCAAGCCCCTGACATGGCTGCACGCCCATTTTGTGTGCGTGGACTAGGATCCTCTAACTTTAAAGCTCCAGAGTAATGCCCTTTTAGACATATATATATATATATATAACGGTGACTTTCTGATTTTACCAAAGAAAACAAGCGATAATTGGTGTCTGCATTCATCTTAATGATAATTGAAGCATTTGACAATCGAGTTTGATCATATGGTGTGATGTATAATGTACAGTTAGCTGTGGTGGCTGCGTGCTGCGTGCAAGAGGAGGCAAAGTTAAGACCAGACATGAGCGATGTGGTGAAGGCACTTCAAACTCTTTATGACTCAACATAGGAACTTATATTAAATATCCAGGCACATCTCATCTGCTTCTTGATGATTAATCAAATGTGTATTCGTTTTATTTTTGTATTCCGGTCAGACCGACCTGACCTATCCGACTTTGTTAACATTTCGCTAATCAAAAACATCTTGTAAATAAGGTTGGTTAAAGAACAAGACTGGTTCGGTGTAATTCGGTTATGCAAACGCATATTTAGAACAAGTCTCTCTTTCTTCCAGATTGGCTTCACATCTCAAACGGATCAACACATCTAAAAGTTTGTTCAAGCCATATAAATCATCCCAAAAGGCACCACCTTTTTAAGATCTAACAACATGAATCTTAACATTATATATAACTTTAGGTATAAAACAACGTCTGGTCCATGGCTTCCTCAAATATTGCCAATAAGGAAACAGAGCAAAAAACGTTTATCCCACTTGTGTGATTTTATCGAAATTTGAATGATACATTACTCGAATGAGTATGAACAACATCGCAACAAAATCGCTGGAGTAATAATCTCTTGATACATCTTACTGCAAAAGCAACTGAAACAACCCGTATGTGATCGTCATCTCAATGACCCAAAGCATCGTGGTGGCCAGACCTAGAGAAGCAAACAGAGAGTTTCTAATTGTGTATTTCATAACAACGTTCGAGCTTGAAAAAAGGTTCCGGACTACAAAGGCTTACCCGCAGAAGAGCTTTTCCTTCGATGAGATTGTAAGGTATAGGTCCAAAATGACGTGAATCAGTTGAAGCATACAAGTTATCTCCCTGGATCCAAACATGACCTTTTGGAACCTATTTTGAAGAAGCAAAACATAAACCCAATATCAGACAAGCTTTGGTGCTGCAAAACCTGAGATCGGTCGCATAAAACAAAATGTGTACATGAATGCTGAAGAGGCTTATATGACAGGAAGATCCTAAACGCTATAATTACTCTGAAATCTACTTTAACCGAAATTAATAACTAGCAATGTTTCACCTTCTAGCAATCACACACAGATAAACCCTAAACCCTAGAAATTTGCACATTTTGTATCAAAAGATTGAATTTTGAATGGAGAAATTGGTCAATGTTCATACCACAACGCTGACTGAGCCATCACCAACCAATGGGTCAGCAGAGAAAGAGAGTCTATGGCCTTCTAAACCCAAGATCCGCTTTGTTACCATCCTCGTTGGGTCTGTCGGAGATCGAACCAATACAACGTCACCGAGACCAATCTTACCGAACCGGTGTGATAAATGTTCCGCCAAAATGACATCGCCGGTGAGATTAAGCGTCGGAAGCATGCTAATACCTTGAACCTAAATCCAATATAACGGAATTAAATTTATTGGAGAATGAAAGAAAAGAAACTACAAAGAGATTGAATTGCAAAAGTTACAGACGTGAGTCGAGGAGATTATGTAACGATCGGTGACATGAAGCAAACAGAGAAACTTGGCGACGATTGATACTTGGTCGAATGCTTCCTTCGCCGTTCCACGCCATTGCTTCAGATATCTCAGCAATCTCATGTCTCAACCAGCGAATCTCGGCAGAAGAAGCAGAAAAAGGCCAAGGCACCGAACCAGATTTATGTGCTTTTCTTGAGTTTGCTCTGTGGCTTAGTTTGCTAAACCTTTCGGCCATGTCTCTGACTATGGACTGATCTTGGGGCCAAGTCTGGACGAGATTTCCGTTACGATCGTAATGGATGACACATACTTCGTTCTCGCACAAAGTGGAAAGCTCGTAGGCTTTTTTGAGAATCGTCCTTTCTCTCAAGCACAAATTTGTGTTCTTGGTTTTGGAAGAGAAAGATGATTTGTTGAAACAGATCTGATTTCTGATAGACAATTTGGGATTCTTGTTTCTCGAAGAAGGAGAATCCATTGTTTACCGCAAAAACAAAGCTTCGAGTTTTCATAACAAGTGAGACTTATGAGTGATTAGCGTAATTCTCACTTTGTATTTGTGTAAATCTCTAAAAAATCAGATTCTTATTTCTATATATATATATATATATAGACCTTATCTCATTAATTCTTCATTCATGTCCCATTTGTTTGCTTTTATATTCTGTGATGCGAGTGGGGAAGACAATAACCAAATTTTGGAAAGAAAAATCCATTTTTGTTACATGAAAAGAAAATTCGAATTTTCTGGCATCTAATTTTCTTTTGTTACACTAATATAACTTGTAGGATCACATGGCTAACTTCGAATTTTCATTTCATGTAATAAGATTGGAGTTTGTCTTTTCGATTTAAACCAACCAACAAGGCCTAATCTTGGGTCCATAATGAAAGCATTAACAATAATCCTAAAACCTTATTTTAGGATCACAACAACAATCTGTGATTTTTTATTTCTTTTACAAACTTAGCCTAGTGACTTTAACATTTTTCCACGTTCCTAATTCCGACATGCTAACCTAGTTTAAAAATGCAAATAATGCGACTAATATATGCTAATCTTTACTTCACTGGGTTTAAGTGAAATGACGGAAACTTAACAACCTCTCAGACCATAATCCTGGGAGTAGACACTTTAGATTCTTGTTTGGCTGTGTCATCTGTAAGAAATAACATAAATAAAGCCAGTTAGTGTGAATGCACAGCTAATCTCAAAGGTGACTTCCAATCGTAGTTATATCCATTTCCCTTCCTGTAAGGGTCTAAAACATATCGATTCTAATACCATTTTCTCTTTGTGTTCGATATAAGTGCGACGGGTTTCTTTATCAATCCATGTAAGAGCTTCATTGACCCATAAAGTTACCCTAGTTTGTATCAATCAAAGATCTCTAATTACATAGGACTGATGAATGTTTTCAAGCCCACTTCAGTTTTCACTTGTTATATCTAGAGCAACTCTTAAGGCAGGTGAAACGAAAAGGGTTCACTAAAGTTATCTTATGCTATTCTACTGGTGGCATATAAGACAAATATATGACTCTAGCTTGTAAAGATATGTAATAAACAAACATCTAAGAAAAAGTTTCTTTACAGATAATTTGTAATCAAAGCAAAAGAGAGAGTTCAGACTAATCACCAGATTGAGTGGTTGTGGTGACTTCTCCATAGATGATCTTAAGCGTGGACAGAGGAACAACTGCGGAAGTACCAGCTGAGGAGGCTTCAGCAAAGAGTTGCTGTTTCCACTCCCACATTGCGACTTTCATTTCCTTATTAGACTTGAAGAGCAAATCCTTCTGCTCCTGTAAGGCCTCGACATACTTCTGCTGTTTATCAGATCTCAATCCTAAAACTACAAACGATACACCAAGACACGTGTTTACTACAGCGTTGTTGTTCATTGCTTCTGAGACCAGCATCGCAATCTTGTTTGCCATTCCTGTGAGTCAAATTAGTATTTTTTTTTTTTTCATCAAGGAACAAAAGAAGATACATAATAAAAACAACTATCAACCAAATGTATCTAGAAATACAAACATCAACCCACTAAACGCTATCAATTCTTTAACTTCGATTCCACAATCAACTCTTTGATAAAATGTATCTGGAAATACAAACATCAAATTTCATTTTTCAGAGCACATGACGAACTAAGAGCAGACATCATCTAGCTATAGTTTTCAGGATATGATGAGCAAACTAGTAAGCAAAAATGAGTTGCTTACTAAGAGCAGACATCATTAAACTATTTTTCAGAGCATATGAAGAACTATGTAACTAGTTTTCACAATATGATGACCAAACTAGTAAGCAAAATCGAGTTTGAGTAAGAAACCATTGTTTCAGATAGAAAAGCTTTGAGAATATCACCAGCGCAAGGGAAAACCAAGAAAGAAAGTCTGAAACTAAGAAACCACACCGAAAAAAATAACAATGTTGTGAGTAAACATCATAGTCGCTTAGGGACATGTTGAGTCGATCTTATTAAAAACTTTCAAATAAGTAGAAAAAAGTAATAATTTTAAATATCCCTACTCTGAACAAATGACCACCACAACATTTGATTCTTGTGCAAACCAGTGAAATTACTCAAACAAAAAAATTGCAGTGAAGTGAAGTTTCACAGAGAAAGTTTAACTGCATAGGTAAGAGTGAAAGGAGCCTTGAGATTTAGACAAAGAGCAAACAAATTTTCCTTAAGGTATCTCGACAAAACCGAAGAACTATCATAGTATAGTTTGGTTTTGTCTTTACTATTGCTTTGAATGTAAACCATAGTTATGTTTCTAAAAAACATAGCTACAATTGTTAAAAGATTCACTAAACACATTTGTAATGTACATCCGGATTTGTTGGAATCGAAACAACAGTTGTAACAAACAGAAAAGAGCTCAAAGAAACAAATGGTAACCATTCTAGCCCCATTCTCAAACCAATGTGGACAAGAACTAATGGAAGATGCCAAGCTTCTTGGTATAAGCGATGATGGTGATGATGATGGTTTACAGTTAAAAGCTAAAGAAAAAGAAGCTGGGACACCAAATCGGAAGGAGAAATAAAGGCGAGAACGGAAGGAGACTCACCTGCAATGAAGGTGCGACGGTTGCGATGGCGACACAAAGTAGTTTAGGTTGTTCTGGGGAGTTTTGACCCCTTTAATATATTGAAGGGGTAATTTGGGTATTTGACCTTACTTGGACTCAACAATGGTCATCAAGAGATGTTTTCAAAAGTGTAAAGACGATCGTCTAAAAGGTCCATCAAAGCTTTAGACGCTAAGCAGAGAAAGAATTTCAAATTCTCTCTTTTTCTCTACTTTCGAAGTTGTTTTTTCGTAGCGAAAGGTAAAAATGCTTTGCTCTTCTTCTTCTTCCTCTCTATGAGTCTTCCTTTTCATACTTTCCTTAAATGTAAAGAACTTGCTTTCGAGGTTTCCGAATTTCATGTCGATTTTGATGATGCAAACGGAATCTAGGATCTAGATTTCGAGTTTTCAGTTCTAATTAGGTTTCCTGAGGTTAAGGTCGTTGACTTGTGGAATTTTTTAGGTCTTCGGAACCTTATGTCTCACTTGTACGATGCTTCTATTTTTGATCGCTTTATCAACTTTACAGCAATCTTTACTTTTTCATAGTTCTCATGACACAAGAACTTTATGCTTCTTCTAATATCAGCTCAAAATATTTCGTTGATTTTCAATAATTCTGTCTTTGTAAATGCGTAAACCTTATCCTTCATACGCTATATTCTTTGAGGTTCTATTTTTTTTTTTGGTTCTATGGTGTAATTAGTTTTTTAACGTTTCGTATCTAAACATTGTGCCTTATTGCCAATGTTTCACCTATTATCTGAAAAGTATTCTTTCAAGAACTTCAAAGAATAGTTATCACGATAAGGTTTGAGCATTCACTGGATATTTGTGTCTAAACTTGTTCCTTACTGATAATGTACTGATAAACATGTTCTTTACAGCAAACTTAGCGCATCTTAGAGAAATGCATCAAATATTTTTCTTTTGGAAACTGTTTCTAGCTTTTGTTGGTAGCCGTACGTGTCTTTACTTTTTCACATTCAGCTTAAATAGCCTGTTCTGTTTTGCAAAACTGATTATTGTGCCTATATATTTTTTCTTGTTTATACATACTGTCCGATAAGCATGAGAGAGAAGAATAATCTGCTTGAAATTTACTCTGCAAAACTCTTCATTGAAACTTAAAAATTTTCTATCTCATTGTTCAGGCATACAGTTTGGTGCGAACTGTTCTTTAGTGATTTGTGACTGCTCAACCCTTGTTTTTTAAACTGTTTGTTGACTCTCACTGTTGCAGTTTAATCGAGTCGTGTCAGAGAAGAGTGTAATGAGCTGTTTTGGTTGCTGTGGGAATGATGATTTTCGTAAAGCTGCTGACTCCGGACCGCTACCAGCGCACAACCTTGGAGGTAGCTCAATGTTTCTCTTAGTGTCTATCCTTTGGCTTCTACTAGTTAATGTGATTATAATTGTTGTAAAGGTTACAATAAAGGGCACTATCAAAGAGCTGATCCACCCATGAACCAGCCAGTAGTTCAGATGCAGCCTATTGCTGTACCAGCCATTCCAGTTGATGAATTGAGAGATATAACCGATAACTATGGTTCAAAGGCCTTGATTGGTGAGGGTTCATATGGAAGAGTGTTTTACGGTGTTCTTAAAAGCGGTAAGGCAGCTGCCATCAAGAAACTTGACTCTAGTAAGCAGCCAGATCAAGAATTTCTTTCCCAGGTAGATGCTATTAAGTACATCACTGCATATTTTTATGGGTTATCATCTCATAGAACATGTGTCCTATGTGCAATTGGTCCTGCATAAAACCACTCCTTTGGGAATGTTCTGTCTACTTTTGTTTTGTTACTGACATTGAAACTTTTTAACAGATATCAATGGTTTCGAGATTGCGACACGAAAATGTTATTTCCCTTATGGGTTACTGTGTTGATGGCCCTCTCCGTGTTCTTGCTTATGAATATGCTCCTAACGGATCTCTTCATGATGTTCTTCATGGTGAGAGATTGACGTAAACCATTTCTTGATATGGATCATTCACTCATTTCTTGAACATCTGGAAACTATGACACAGGAGGAAGAAACTAACGCAACGTGGTGTCTCTTTGTGCAGGTCGAAAAGGTGTCAAAGGAGCACTGCGAGGTCCTGTTATGACGTGGCAACAGAGAGTCCAAATCGCTGTTGGTGCAGCCAGAGGACTTGAGTACTTGCACGAGAAGGTGAACCCTCAAGTTATCCACCGAAACATCAAATCCAGCAACGTACTTCTGTTTGATGATGATGTTGCCAAGATTGCTGATTTCGATCTCTCTGATCAAGCACCTGACATGGCTGCTGGACTTCACTCAACTCGTGTGCTAGGAACCTTTGGCTATCACGCTCCAGAGTAGTGCCCTTTTTCTATATTTTTCTTGATTTTCAATTTGTTTCATTCAGACAAATCCACTGGCTACTACACGTCTTCATTCAAAAATGTTTGGTTATAGTCTAATGTTAAGAGGCACTAATGGATTTCGTTTTTGTTATCATTTTTTGTCTTGCCCAAACACTGTTTTCCTCTTAAATCTCTTCTCACTGATGAATCTTGAGTTTAAACATTTTGGGTTATGTGTTTCAGGTATGCAATGACAGGAACACTGAGCACAAAGAGCGATGTGTACAGTTTCGGCGTTGTTCTGCTGGAGCTCCTTACGGGCCGTAAACCAGTCGATCATACCTTACCGCGTGGACAACAAATTCTAGTGACATGGGTAATGTTTAGTGCAGTCTTCTCTGCTTCTGTTTCTGGTTTGCTTGCACTAATAAGAAAAGCTTTCATAAGACCAATTTCTTTATAATTTACTCGACTCAAAGAAATAAAGTCTTATTATTGTGTTATTTAAATAGTATGAATATGTGTGTTGTCTCAGGCAACCCCTAAACTGAGCGAAGACAAGGTGAAGCAATGCGTTGATGCAAGACTACTTGGAGAGTACCCTCCCAAAGCTGTTGCCAAGGTATTAAGCCAAATAACATTGCTTTCCTCTCATTGTTTCATTGCACCATATAGATCTAACTTAGGGTATAACTTAGAAGACTAGTTTTCTTCTGACACTAGAACCAAAGTCCCAGTTCTGATTTTACCTTTACTTGCAAATGCCAAAGAAACACACGATAGTTGCTGTCTACATTCATCTCTATGACAATTGAATCTAGTTTTATTGTGCAGCTAGCCGCGGTGGCTGCACTGTGCGTGCAATATGAGGGAAATTTTAGACCAAACATGAGCATCGTGGTGAAGGCACTTCAACCTCTTCTAAACCCTCCTCGTTCTGCTCCACAGACTCCACATAGGAACCCTTATTGATCAAAATATCCAAATCACATCTCATCTGCTACATGATGACTTGTCAAATGTGTCACTCATTTTGTTAATGTAATTGTGTAAATTTCTGGGAAATCAGGTTCTTATTCCTATACACCTCATCTCATAAACTCTTCATTCAAGTCCCACTTTTGTTTGTTTAGCGTTAACTTATATGATTTCACAAATCTCACTAATAAATTTTGATACTAACAAATTAAAAATTTGTATCAACCGTTTAGTATCGTCTCTACTTTTCTATGGTGTTAACTCATTATTTTCCTTTATTAGATTAGTACGGGGACCCGATATTGTCAAATCTTTTAGAAGTATCAAATATTCACCGTCAAATATTTCATAACGAAATGAAAAAAAAAGCTGAGGTAAAAATATTCACCGTCCAAGAGATGGAACCACAGCCGTTAGATCTCCACCGTAATTTGTTTTCTATTCTTCTAATTAACTCGGTAAATAATATTAATTTAAAGTTGTAAATCTCTCTTCTTCCGATATGCAAGCATTATATGCACACAGTAGCTCTCCAGTTCTGACAAACTTCTACGTCCCTTCTTCCATTAATAAATCTTCTTCATCGATTCGCCATCGAACCTGTAACGCATTCATCATCTTCTTCCCTCACTCTCTTCGAAATTCTCGGAGTTTGCGGCAATTTTTTTCAATCCAAAGTCTTCTCTGATCCTTCGCTAATGGTAAACTAGATTCGCGCTTTTTTGTTCCAAAGCCGAGATTCGCATTTTTCGGATTCTCATATCGAGGTATTGGGACAAATCCGTTCTTCTCTCCTTATTGCTATACTTGCCTCTCCTCGGATCTGATTGAGATGGAATTTATACTTTTGATTTTTTTGGATTTCTTTTCAGATTTCGTTTCATGGAATCTCTGCATCTTGTTGCGTGCGGGATACTTCCCTGTATTGATGTTGCCAATATTGTGACTATCGAGCAACTGTATTGATGTTGGTGTTGTGACTATCGAGCTACTGTATTGATGTTGGTGTTGTGACTATCGAACAACTAGCATCTACGGTTGTTTCTTTGCTTTGCTTTTAAGAAGTGGAGAGGTGATTTTTTTTGCTTTGCTTTTGAGAAGCGGAGAGGAAGGAGATGGCAAAGATGATAAGCAAGACGCTTGTACTAACCTATATCTACTTACTGATCTACATTCTACTCTCTTCTGGAGTTATACTGTACAACAAGGTGATTTCAGAGGATACTTTACTTTGTAGTAACGTATCTCATCTTTATGCAGATCTTTATATAGTTTCTGTATCCAATGGATTTTGCATGCCATAGGTTGTATCATGGAACTAGAATTTGAGATTTGAATCGAGTGTTGTTCATATGAAAGGAAACCATAGCCTAAGACCTTTGTGCCAGAGAGTTTTACTTCATAATCTTTGTTACTGACTATAGCCATTTCTTGTTTTTCTTTTTTAGGCTGACTTTAGTTAGTTTCTATTGTTTTTTGGCTTCATTTGCAGTGGGTTCTATCTCCTAAATACTTCAATTTTCCGCTTCCTATAACATTGACAATGATCCATATGGGATTTTCTGGATTTGTGGCCTTCCTTCTTATTCGAGTATTCAAGGTATTCTAAACTTCATGCGGAGTTCTCATCGGGCATACTAAACCTTCTTTTAGGACTCCGTATAATTATCAAGTAATAAGCATCTTATCTTCTTCTATAATGTAGGTTGTCGCTCCTGTCAAAATGACATTCGAAATGTAAGCCAGCTTACTATATTATTTCCTATATTTCTAATGTAATTTCTATCATGTCTTTCTTTTTTAACATATTTTTTTTTTAATTCCAGATACGTAACATGTGTGGTACCTATAAGTGCATTCTTTGCATCCAGCCTCTGGTAAGTCTTTGTTCCATATACAGTGGGACGTATAAAGTTTATAGATGCTCTTGGTCTTGTTACAGTACATTTTCAAATACCTGAATTTGCCACTGCTTGTCATACCTGCTGTCTGAACTGTCTCTTGAGCATTCTGTTTACTCCCTTTTACAGGTTTGGCAATACTGCATATTTGCACATTTCAGTTGCCTTCATACAGATGCTCAAAGCACTAAGTATGTGACAAAACACTACTTTCTTTTGGCCCAAAGCCTATATTAGTATATGATTTTTTACCATTTTGCAAAGCTTTTTAACACGTTAGTATGGAATTACAGTGCCGGTAGCAACATTTATCATGGCTGTTGTTTGTGGCACTGACAAAGCAAGGTGTGACGTGTTCATGAACATGCTGCTGGTCAGTGTTGGAGTTGTGGTATCCTCATATGGGGAAATTAATTTCAATATAATTGGCACGGTCTACCAGGTCATGGGCATATTTGCTGAAGCGCTTAGACTTGTTCTAACTCAAGTTCTTCTTCAGAAGAAGGGCTTAACATTAACCCCGGTCACCAGCTTGTACTATATAGCTCCGTGCAGGTACACAGTCCTGAAACCTGACAGTTCAAAATTTTTATAGTCGGGGATATGAATATCAGCTTAAGATAGAAACTTGTATCTAAATTAACTTGATTTGACTTGTCGGTCTTTTGTTTGCCTTATATTGTATTTGGTTGCGCCCTTGCCAGCATCATGTAATATTTCTTGCTAAGATGCAAAGAATCTCCGTTGCCACACACTAAACATGTAGTCTTTTCCTTGAATCTGTGCAGCTTTGTTTTCCTGTCCTTGCCTTGGTATGTACTGGAGAAACCTAATATAGAAGTCTCGCAGATCCAATTCAACTTCTGGATCTTTTTCTCAAACGCGCTTTGCGCACTTGCCTTAAACTTCTCCATTTTCTTAGTAATCGGAAGAACAGGAGCAGTAACCATCAGGGTTGCTGGCGTTCTCAAAGACTGGATTCTCATAGCCCTCTCAACTGTCATATTTCCTGAGTCCACAATCACCGGTCTGAACATTATTGGATACGCAATAGGTTTGTTTCTTCTTATTCGTTACAAATTGGACAAGCTCTTAAATTCTCATGTGCATTTTTTAATTTATATCTTCTTTTTCGATGCAGCACTCTGTGGGGTTGTAATGTACAATTACATAAAAATCAAGGATGTGAAAGCGACTCAACCAATCATTGATTGCCTCCCGGATCGAATCACAAAGGTACAGTCAATTAATATGTTATAAATAGCTCCTCATCCTGAAGAGTAGAAACGGTGGTGTTGAATCCTTGTTTCAGCTTTAGGTTTCTTGGGTTTACGGATTACCGTTTAGAGATAGTGAGTATCAACCATATTTATTCATATGATTCGAAATAATTGAGCAGGACTGGAAGGAGAAGAGGTCGTCGGATGGGGAGAGCCCCAGAGGAGTAGAGCTTAATGATGAGGAAGCTCCTTTGATAACGTCGCGGTTGTCACATATCGGGCGGACTCAGCTCGGAAACCACACCGCCGTCTGAGCAACGTACAGATGAGAATGAGAACCCGTATGTTGTGTCTTTTTTTTTATTATCTCTTTTGGAACCCAAACTAATTCTAAATAGAATTTACCTCGGGATTATTATTACTTAACAATGTTTAGTTCTTAAAACAAAAGCACAACTGGCATAATTATTTGTAGGGTCTGTGAAAGTTATAAATGTTTTTCACCAGACACAATGTTTAGTCCTTTGCTCTTTATTCTCTTTATTATTGCTCATAAAATTATAGATAGGAACTTGGAAACTTAGATCTTTCTGGATATTTATACATATGGTTGTAAGAGTTGTTTTACGAATGAGTCTATTATCTAACTCTTGAACTAAATTTTAATCATTCGGCTAGAAGTGAACTTTGCATTTTTGCAACTAATGATGTGGACACGAAGCATCTATGATTTAGCTTTGCCTTTTTTTGTGAATATTGTTTAATGTATCGGTTTAATTACTAAGCCATTGGGCTACGTTATTAAGGAGCGTTGATGCAATTTGGTTTAGCTTTGTTTTTGTTTATCAAACGTGAAACCGATTCATATGCTCTTTTTTTTTGTTACGTCAGTGACGTTTGTGACTTTCACTAAAGTGGGTTTCTTTGCTTATATATACATACACTTTACCATACCTGTTACATGTCTCCACTGTGATAGTTAGTTGATTGTTAGGTTTAGCAGAAACAATTTTTTGTGATGTATTATCTGAATATCAAGGTTCTCTTCATTGTTCCCGCAAGAGTCTTCCTATCCACGAACCATCTCATCATCATTAATCAAATTGCATTCAAGAGTCGTACAATAAGCAAATTTCTCGAATTTGATATCACTTTATTATTATACATCTAATGATTGTTGTTGTTAAGTTGTATTTATCACCATAAAGATATTTCAGATGTTTTATGTAGTGTTTGACCGGATCTCCTCAAAAGTTGTAAAGAAATCGACTATGCTAAAAGCATTTACAGTTTTTTAACCAATCAAGATGCATTTACTGCCTTTGAAACGTACCAATATACCTTTTCAATAGCTTTATGACTATCAGAAATAAGTACAAGTTCTTCGTTACAATGCTGAGTTCTATTTCTAGGATTCATCATTTTTGGTATGGATTGCAAAAACATTTAAAAATATTTGAAAATTCCCATCTATTGCGGTTAGTTGCAGATAGCACTTTCATCATGTGGTTTCCTAATATTTAACAGTATTTTCCCACCAAGTTTTTTCTACCTCACCTTTTTAAAGATTATTATGGTTGGATATTATTTTTATTATTATCTCTTTCTAATTTTAAAACTGATTGAGCCAAATGAAGTAGTTGGTGGTGAGTTAAACAGACTTGTCAATCATTAATGAAGCCAAAGCTAGGGCCGAAACCTCTCTCGGAACTCTTTTCGCCATGGAACTCTTTTGCGATAACAAGTAAAAAAAAAAAAAAGATCTAAGAGATTTACTTTGATTGAGAAATAACAAATTTCAAACTTTGCTGTAATCATATTAAAACTTACCATAGTAAACTATGCCTTATATGTCAGTGCAAACTAATATAACCAAATGGTATAACTATTAGTATCATTATTCTTTCAATTTTTCTTGATTTTATATTCAATTTATATTTTAAAATGCTTCTGAAATGCTCAGACAACTATATAAATGCTTAGTTTGAAATGTAGAGGGCATAAATACTAATGCTTTTCATTTCATTACTTAAACTTTTTTTTAGATTTAATCTTTAATTTTTTTCTTTAGATGTCTAATTGAACGGCTCAAATTAGCAATGTAAATGTTGATCTTGCTATATAGCTGAAACTCAAAAAATTTAAGTTGTCAATTAACAAATATAAAAAAGATATAAGAGACTTGTTTTGATTGAGAAATGAAAAACTTAAAACTTTGTTGAAACTCAGATTTTTTAAGTTATTTGTTTTAAACTCTTTCAGTGTTTTTTGCCATTTATTTCATTAAAAGTCCACAAAGACTTTTTCTCTTGATTTAGGAAATACAAGAAAAAAACTGAGAGATTTACTTTTATTTAAAAATAAAATTTTTCAAACTTTTATTGAATCTCAAATTTTTAATTTGATCGTTTTGCATGCATTGCTTTATCCAGTTATTTTTTTTAAAAAAAAATTAATTACTTATCTAGATATAATTTTTCTTGCTTTAACAAATAAAATATAGTCTAGTGACTTTAATATCCCGGTTAATATTACGGAGCGCTGGGTTTAAACCCTAGACCTGTGTCATAAATTTCAGAGGTGACCACTATTGTGTCACATGATTCCGTTCAAAGATTTAGTTTGATTGAAAAAAAAAACTTTATTTTTCTCATATTTTTATTTTTTAGAAGAAAAAATATGATGCTTTTTGTTTAATGCATAAAATTGTGTTTGATGCTCTTCTTGCACTAGTGATTAATGCAGTGCTCTCATTGTCTTGGTATTTACCTCCATCACAACCTCCGAAAACGACAATGACACCATTTTCAAGAGAATCTGTGCTACATCTCCATCTGATATGTCTCCATCAACCATGACCCAAGATGCTACTAGGTCTTCCGTACATTCTTAAAATTAAATAATAACATCATGTGGCATTTATCAGAATGGTGATGTATCATAACAAGAAGAGATACATGTTATAGTGGTGAAATGTTCTAAAAGCTATAGTTACAATGTTCTATTAACTCCTTAACCATCAGAAAACCAAACTTATAGTAATCCATATTTTGAACTTGATAAATAAATTTAAAAATTTAAATTTAATCAGTATTTATATTATTAGATTATAAGGTGAGATATATTATAAAGTTGATCAGTTTTTGCAGGTTGTTCTATTAAATATGTAAAATATTTAGATCACGGCAAGATGGTTAAAAGTATGGATTAGTTTCTTTTATTATACAAAAATTAAATGGATTTAGACCACTGCAAAATATTTTTTTTTTCTATTTTTATTACACAAAAATTAAAAATGAACTTAGATCAATGCAAAACAAGTTAAATGGATGAACTTTCCTATTTTTATTTTAATAAATCTGTAAAAATATTTATATAATTATATAATATTGAAATAAAATTTAATAAATAAACATATGTTGTTTCGTAAAAAATATAAAATACTTTAGACCAACTTTCATCATATAATTTTTATAGAGACCATTTTACTAAAATAAAATATCACAAAATTTTAAAATTATGACTGATTTAAAATCTAGTTTATCTAATTAAATATTAATTTTTAAAAATAGTTGAACCAATCGTAAATAGATTAATGGCATAAGAGGTTCTCATGAATATCTTATATGAGAACCTTATCTCATTTTCTCTCTTATATATATATATATAATTTTTTTACCGGAAATTCGATAGCATCATCATATTCCTAATTGTATAAAATCAATAAGTGAGGAAAAAGATATCGAAAATTGAATTGGATTGGTTGTATAGATTTGTGTAGGTCCTTTAGGGACAGAGTGTGTAGCACAATGAGGAGGACATATTCAAATTTTCATCAAACGGCTACATCTAAACATGGTGGAGCTTCGCTGTCAAATCTTTTTATAAATTATTTTAAACTTAAAATAATTATATTTATGTTTTCAAATAACTAAATAATTACAGAATAGCCCTCACTGACTCAATTCTCCTCTTTCCTTTTCCGTTCGAAGAGCTCTGCCGCGTTTTCGTTCTCCGATCCTTTTTCATTTTCTTTTCTTCGTACTTCTTCAAATTAGGTTTTTTCTATTCGGGTTTTTAGATGATTTTGTTGCGGTGAAGCTGGGAAGGTATTCTGGGTTTGGAAAATTCCGGCTTTTTAATCGCCGGAATCTAAAATTCTCCGCCGGATATGGCGTCTGACCTGCCGATGAGCCCTCATCTGGAGCAGATTCATGGAGAAATCCGTGACCTTTTCCGAGCACTCGCGTATGCTTTCTCCTAACTATTTATTATGTTTCTTTATGTATTCTCTCATTCGAGCGTGCATTATCCAATGTGGTCATAAAATAGTGGACTTTAGAAATGTCTTACGCTCCTCCAAGTAGAATAGTTAACGCTGATGAGTTTCATAGAAGAGGACACAAGAGTGGATATTTAGCAAAACGGAAACAATTTGAGTTTCTTACAATAATGGATTCTGAAGACAAGGGATACGTCTAGATGCATAATCGTTAAGATTTTCTCGAAACTAGAGATTTGACTTCTATGATATTTTCAGTAATGGCTTCCAGAGGTTGGATAAGATCAAGGATTCAAATAGACAAAGCAAGCAACTTGAAGAACTTGCAGAGAAGATGAGAGAGTGTAAAAGGTGTTGTTTTTTTTTCCGATTTTGAGATGGATGAAATGTAATTATGTGTACAAAAGAGTTTTGATATGTTACAGATGATTCCACAGTTTCAGAATCTATATAATCTTCTAATGTCATGTGTTTTACGTTAGGTTGGTTAAGGAGTTCGATCGTGCGCTAAAAGATGGGGAAGCTCGAAACTCTCCTGAAGTAAATAAGCAATTCAATGAAGAGAAACAATCCATGGTGATTTCACTATTTAACCACTCATAATAATCTGTGTGTTGATGAAATTTATGGAGGTCGTAATCATTTTGAGATTCTAGTTAGTGGAATACTTCTGAAGTATTCATTACAATAGCTAGAGTAATAGATTCTGTTAACATCACTATGTGAAGCTCTCGATCTCTCTCTGCCTTAATTTCTTGCTAACATTTGGTTTCTATGTCTTTTAAAAATCTGCTTGTTGATATTTCTATGATATATGGGACAGATTAAGGAACTCAATTCTTATGTTGCACTAAGAAAAACGTAAGTACGTCTATCATGCCATTTCTAAGAAGCTGCATTGTGTGTACCTATATTTGATATTCTCAGAACGATCCCTTTAGCAAATGTAGAAAAGATGTTTGTTGTTTGACTTCAGGTACTTGAATACACTAGGCAACAAGAAAGTTGAACTTTTTGATACGGGAGCTGGAGTCAGCGGCGAACCCACAGCTGAAGAAAACATCCAAATGGCTTCATGTGAGTTGTCTATATGGGTTGTATTCTCAGTTGAATTTCGCTACACATACTAGAACATGTAGGAGAAACTTCAATCTAGGCAACAGCCGAAACCCTCTTGCATCAAATGCTCGAGATCTTTCAATAGTTAAACCTGTTTTATTGTTTATATATAGCAATGTCAAACCAAGAGCTTGTCGATGCTGGAATGAAAAGGATGGACGAGACTGACCAAGCCATTGAACGCTCTAAACAGGTAAGTTACAGAAAGAAGTGTATTCCACTCGGGTCTTTGGTGCTATATCTCTAGATAACACTCAGTGTTTCTTTTTCAGGTTGTTCATCAGACAGTGGAAATTGGCACTCAAACCGCAGCTAATTTAAAGGGACAGGTAACACAGAGCATTCACCATCCCTTCCTGATATTCTTATGAGGCGTACACAGTCCCAAATACGCTGACCTAAAGTTTTACAGACGGATCAAATGGGCCGCGTTGTGAACGACCTAGACACGATTCAGTTCTCTATCAAGAAAGCCTCGCAGCTGGTGAAAGAGATAGGGAGACAGGTTTGTATAATCTCGCAGAGGAGATAAGATTCTCTCTCACACGTTGCAAAAGCTAATAAAACTGTGTCAAACTCGTATTTGTCTCAGGTAGCTACAGATAAATGCATAATGATGTTCCTGTTTCTGATTGTCTGTGGTGTTATAGCCATTATCGTTGTAAAGGTAATCGCCATTGCACTCCTATTCTTTTCAGAAACCGCCCATATAAAGTTTGTGTTCTTAAGAAAATTCTAATTCTACGGACCAAAAAAAATCACTGTAGATTGTGCATCCAAACAACAAAGACATTAGAGACATCCCTGGATTAGCTCCTCCGGCACAATCGAGAAGGCTGTTGTACCTGAGGAATCCAGACCAGAGTACATAAGAGAATAGCTTGTGGCTGGACCCTGGAAGGAAACTCCATGGTCGAGAGGGTGCACATTACACTTTTTGTTGCATGTATGCTTCGATATCATTTGAATCTGAGTTTTGATTAGTGGTTTGTATAATATCATCATTCTTTTAACCTTGTGATCGTTTTGTATAAGTTTTATACTAAGTTCAGTTATTAATTTTTTATAACTCAATTTGTAGGCCAGTGAATCCTCTTCACCGCCTGATAGAACTCAAACTGATATAAAAGAAAAAAAAAATACAAATCATATCAAATCCAGGGATACTGATGCACACTCGGAAGTCAGAACTGTTTTTATCATAAAGACCAAGCGGTAAGGTAATGTACAAACTCGGAAGTTAAGTTACAAATGTTTTTAACGAGACACATTATTTTTACATAATTAGATAATATAATTGAAGATTTATTAGAGTAAAAATAAAACACTACATCCATTTAACCCGTTTCAGGAATCGAAATGAACGAATCAATTATTTGAATCTGTTTTACAGTGATTTAAGTTTATTTTTAATATTTTTATAATCAAAATAAATTAATATATATATATATATATTAACTTGTTTTATTCTAATCTGTTTCATTATATACTCAAATAATATAAATACTGATTAGATTTTAATAATATAATTTTTTGTCAAGTTCAAAGTATATCGGTCAAAATATATTATTTGGTTATGAAAAAGATGACAAAGTGGAGCTGTACAAATTCTAAACCACAACTTCACATTGGACAAAAACTAAACAACTTTTTAACCAACTTAATTAACATACCTTTTTTTACTTTTATTATACTGATTTTGTCGGTAAACCTAGTTAAAATGAGTTCAACTGGATACCAATATGAATCTATAATAGACATGATCATAAAATTCCATATATGCTAATGTATGTAATTAACTTAACATACTTCATGCGTTTTTTTTCAAGTGATCAGGTAAAATATTTTTAATGAAATCCTAAAATTTTCAAAAAAAAAACCAATAACGTAGAAATAAAAACATTTTCAAATAACAATCTTAAACTAATAATATAAAAAATTATATTAAAATATTAATATTAAATGGTTAAGATATTATTTTGGGTTTTTACCAATAGAAATGCTTTTAAGATCATCATAGAAGTTAATCATCGCTATGGTCATGAAAGAGACAAAGAACTTGCTTATGTACAGATTAATCAGCTATACAGCAAAGAGCATATGCTTAATTATCTATTTAATGGCTGCTTATGTACAGACTGAGAGACATATGTAATGTTTACAAAAGAATAAACTTTTGGGCTTTTAATTACTTTTTTTTTTACATAAATCCTCTATCATCCCGGATAATTTTGAATAGTCGCCATTAGTTTCTGATGTTGGCTACCTTTAAAGCTTTTGTATTTGCGATGATGTGTCCAGTTCGTTTGATAGTCTCTCGCACAACTACACCAATCCAAAAGCAATAAGCTGTTTTAGGTCAAGATTGAAGAAAAGTATACAAAGAGACCAGATAACTGTTACATGCATTTATTAATACCTGTTTATATAGAGATGAATCGCCATGTGATTTTCTTAGTTCAACCACATTCAGCAACGGGATTATCTCGAAAACCTCAGCCGTTACTGATAACCCTCCTTGCCCTTTTCGAGTACTCTCTTGTTGAATTGCTTTTAACTGAAGCAACATGTCTTCTCAGCTTTAGAAACCACTTAAATTACTTACATCATCTCAAGTAGAAGTTATCGAAAAACATGACAAATCAAGTAGCAGTTAAGAGCAAAATGAAATGTCACCATTGTGTGTTTCTTCTGTACGGAGAAACCCATCTCCATAAGGATTGTTCTGATTTTCTCCAACACATCTACGGTTGACCTATTTGACGTGAATCTTATCTGCCTCTCTGACATTTTCTGAACCAATGCACATAGTTAAATATGTTTATTGTGAAGCAAAGAACAATCTTGATACAGAGTAAGCGAAGACAAGAAGGTACAGTTACCTCTGTCTCAAACAAACCGGAGAGGTCGAGAAACGATGACATTCCGATCAACTGAAATGCATTGATGATGGCTGGCGAATCAGAGCTCTTCTCTTCTTCAGATACCTTCATCATATGAACCAAAAAGACAAGACTTTGATCAAGGCAGTGTACTTGACATAAGAACCAACATGATGAGAGGCAACTTAGTCTTACATCTTCTTGGATTGAGATTGCATCGTCTTCATCATGGCACTTGGGCGGAATACTGTAGTCGTATTTGAACCAATCATTAGCCTTAATACCTGCGATTGTTATCCTCGTGATTGGATTTGGATCAAGCATTCTCTTGATCATGGTTTTAGCACCCGGTGATATCCATCTAGGTATTGGGGGGTCCCCTTTGACTATCTGAAGTGGCAATATAGCTTTGAGTATATTTCTTCAAACATAAACTAAACTATAGAAAAAACAAAAGCAGTACCTTCCAGCAAAGAGCCGCGAGGTTTGAATCATCAAAAGGGAGACATCCCGTAAGAATAACATACAAGATTACTCCACACGACCATATATCCGATGCTGCACCATCATAGCCCTTGTTGGCTAGAACCTCAGGAGCGACATAGTTAGGACTTCCACAGGTTGTATGTAGCAACCCATCTTCCTAACATGTCAAACCCGAAAAAAATGTTGGACATATGTATTTCTTTTATGCTCATGCATATATGTTTAGCATATTTGGCAAATACCCTCAAATGCTGAGGCAGAGCACTAAGGCCAAAATCAGTGATCTTAATGTGCCCCTTTGCATCAAGAAGAACATTCTCTAGCTACAGAAAGTGACATTCGATATCAGAAAATGTGGGATATATTACAGGCAACGTTTGAAGAAAACGTGTAGACATAGACCTTGAGATCCCTGTGAAAAACGCCCTTGTTATGACAATAGTTGATTCCATCAATCAACTGCTGAAACAATTTTCTTCCTTCTGTTTCCGAAAGCTTTCCTTTAGAGACCTGAGAAAAATCAAAGCATATCTTTAGAAACCAACCTTTTGGTTAACTAACAAAATTGTCACCGTATCAATACATGAATCTTACAATTCTGTCAAATAAGTCTCCTCCAGTGACACATTCAAGGACCATGTAAATCTTGGTTTTGCTAGCCAAGACCTGAATGTCGACAATAAAGAATTGACATATCGATGATATTAAAATATGCTAAGGATTTTCTTAAAAAAAAACAAAACTTGGAAACCTAAGTTAGAAAATTATCAGGAAAATTCCCATCTTCAAGCAAAAACGTAGACTAAGTCTATGTTGATTCAACGTCCAAAACCAATTACTTGGGTTGCTTGCAAGAAAAGTAATCGTTAATCTCGACGTATCATACTTGGTTATAAAAATAATTAGAAGTCAACAAGAATCATTCCTACAAATACCCATAAGTATTGGAAATATCAAAGTGGGTTTCGCGTAGTTAAAGTGTGAAAACGAGTTATACTATATTTATTAAATTCTGATGAGGTCTACATGACAAGACTGGGATTTTCCTTAACCAGTTTCTAAAATAATTTATGGCATAAAACAGATTTCAACCACATGAATTTTCAAGTTTTTTTCCCATAAAATCATGCAACAATTACTTCCTGTATTCTGATAATGTTTGGATTTAGTTTTTTTTAGGTTTTTTGTAAGACTGATATTAATAATCATGAATATGATGCCATTGTCGTTATTTAAAATGGTCAATTTTTTGGGACCGACCTCATAATTGAAACTGTCATCAAATCTATCGTCAGCCAATTAATAATCAGGAAAAAATAATTTTTAAATTAAAAGAAAATTAGTTAAAAGTTAAGCGTGGCTATTTAGCAAGGTGAAGAGGGAAGATTACGTGTTTACTAATCAAAATACTATTACGCAAACAAACAAAAACAAACAAAAAGTTTCACAGGTTTAATGTTTAATCCTCTCTAATCCTCGTCAAAACATTCGAATTCTATACCCAAATAGTAGAAACGTTGAGAATGTTTACGTGATTCATCTCAAACATAACAAAGAGTTGAATCACAAGTACTATCCACAAATCATTGCAAGAACTAATTAATTACCTCATGTAATCGGACAATGTTTGGATGTTTTAACACTTTGAGTGTGCGGATCTCTCTCTTAATCTGTGAACATTCACAAATAAGACTTGTAATCAACCTTTCATAAATTGTATTCAAAAACTGAAAAAGAACCTGAAAGGAGACGTTGAGACGAGTGATACGAGACTTGTCGATGATTTTGACGGCGAAAGATTGGCCGGAAACAGTATCTCTAGCGAATTTGACTATTGCAGAGTTTCCTTCACCAAGCGTCCTTCCAAGCTCGTATTTTCCAACACGCATTCCCTTCGTCACCATCCAAACACATACAAAAACAAAAATTCAGCTATATATATATGTTTGTTTATGGCTTGATGGATTGAGCAAAGGAGACTAAGATTGAGCTGAGTCTATGGCTATATATAAGACTGAGAAGAAGAGAAGAAGTGACGGCTATATATTGGAGAGAAGAACACGCCACTTCCCTTTTGCTTCCTCCTTCTCCCGTAATAATCCTCATTAACAAAAAGGTAACTTCCATGCTAATCTTTTCTAAACAGAATAAACTATTTATGTTGTTTTTTTTTGTAAAATATATTTTCTATATACCTCGATTCAAACCCCTCACGGATAATATCGTTTTTAATTATTACTATATCATATCATTTTTTTACATGATTATTCATGTTTTGTAATAATATTATATATTTGATCCAAATAAGCATTTGCTCACGACACCAATATCCTACTAATCTTATTTAAAATAAGATAAGTTTTCATATTATAGAAAGCTTATCGTGGCGGCGTCAATTTGTTTAAAAGATAGATAACAGTTCCAAAGGAGGAATTGATTCTGATTCTGAAGCTTGGCTCAGACGTGTCTTTGTGCTGCTTCGTGTGTGTTCGGTCATAATGGACGTGCTTTCGTATCTTTTTGGTAAGGAATCGTGTTTTTTACACCAAGGAATTTTCTCTACAGTTTATTTTTTTTTTTAATTAGGCGAGTTATATATAAGTTTTATATAAACCATATAAAAAAAAACAATCCTAAAGAAAAAAATTTGAAAAGATAAGAAAAAACTAATCAAGAAGATATAAATATTTCTGGTGAAAGAAAATATGTAAATACTGATTTAGAAAAAACTGCCTAGTAATACAACCACTAGTGCAATGTACAACTCTTATAGTGTAAATAAATTTGCTGATATTTTATATTATGTAATACTAATGAATAGTATTAAATAAGATCTAAACAATATTAAACAAAAACAATAACTTTTTTTTTACTAAAAAACCAAGCCTCGGAATGGTATATGCATGTTGTCTACTTATTTACGTCGAATTTTCATATAATGTGATTACAAGGAAACGTCACCCCCACCTCAACGATAACGTTATCACCATCAAACACCCATTCTCTACGGATGTGATTTACGGATTTAAAATTTAGGATTTTTTGCATTTGGGGTAAAAGATATCTCGTTTAAACCATGGTTAGAGAGTAAACAAATAATAATTAGTAGCCGTTTAACATGTCTACAATGTAGTTAGCTTTTGTGAACGAGACATTGTATAATGGACACATGGATCACACTTAAAGATTTAATATGGGCATATAAAATGGTTGGGAATATTTATATGGGTGTAACAATAAGTTAATAGTTGAGGTATTTTTTATAGACTTTTTTTGCATTTTAATTTTAACCATTAGAGAAAATAAGAAACGCTAGTATTTGATGTTCATGTTTTAACTTAAATTTAATTTTTTAAACTAAAAACCAAAATGATTTAGGTTTGGCCCATAATGAGTCGGTTTTGTAACTGACGCTTGAATGAGATGTGTGTTTTCAACTTGTCCATTTTGTAACTGATGCTTTGTTTTCTATGTATAACTTTAAGTGATGTCAACCTAGGAAAAAGAGACATTTAAAGCCGTTTTTTTGTAGTGTTAGCTGATGGGTCTCACTAGTTGAATATGGGCATATAAAATGGATAGGAATATTTACATAGGTGTAACAATAAGTTAATATATTAAAAAGTTTATAGAAACTTAGTTGAGGAATTTTATAGACTTTTGTTTTGCATTTTATTTTTAACCATTAGAGAAAATAAGAATCGCTAGTATTTGACGTTTAGGTTTTAACTAAAAGCCAAAATGTTTTACGTTTCCATAATGAGTCGGTTTTGTAACTGACGATTTGAATATAATATGTGTTTTTCAACTTGTCTGTTTTGTAACTGATGTTTTATTTTCCATGTGTGATTTTAAGTGATGTCAACCTAGGAAAATGTGACGTTAAAAGCCGTTTTTTTTTTTGTAGTGTTGGGTGATACGTCTCATTACTCATTAGTAGTATAAATATAAAAATTACCTTTTTAGTTTTCACTCTATTAATTTAAATGATACCAGTGGAATCCAATAAACCGTCGGGCAGATTTAACCAAACACTTGGCTAATGATAGGACAAGTGGCTATGAGAAGAATGTAACGTCTCTTTGTGTTTTTGTAGAGAAGTAAGTAGAAACCGTTATAAATAGCAGCATATGAAGCCCTCCTCTCTCAAACTCAAACCAGTTTGGGTTTTCTGTTTGTAGGGTAAGAAAATATTTCATTAGACCATAAGCAATCTTTTGCTCCTTCTATAAGAAGTTATAGTTTGAATGCTTCGTGTTCAAAGTTTTGCAGGTGAAGATTCCAAAAGTCGAAAGGAATGGAGAAAGAAATGGTGGAGTGGCTTGAAGCGCAGAAGATAGATATAAGCACTGACCTATTCGCTGCAGCCAAACAACATCTTCAGTTCCTCGGAGTTGTTGATCAGAACCGGTGGCTCTACGATGGTCCTGCACTCGAAAGAGCCATCTACAGGTAAGCAAAATCACCTTTACACTAAATCTAAGCTAAGGAGCTAATTGAACCAGCTGAAAAAAATATATATCCCTTTAGACTTATGAATCTTAAGTTAGAATTTTTTTTTTTTCTTTTACAAAAATTGTCAAATATGAATGATTTTTTTGAGTTTTGTTTTGTTTTGTTCAGATACAATGCTTACTGGCTTCCTCTGCTAGCAAAATATTCTGAGACTTCCCAAATCTGCGAAGGACCATTAGTCCCTCCTCTTGACTGTGAATGGGTTTGGCACTGTCACAGGCTTAATCCGGTAAAAATCTAATTAAACAGTATATATCTGCGAATACAATTCACATATGCAAATGCACACTATTGAATTTGAACACCAGCCATGACACGCACGGCTCATAATGTTGTTAATCATCCAGGTGAGGTACAAGTCTGATTGTGAGCAATTCTATGGGAGAGTTCTGGACAATTCTGGCATTGTATCTTCCGCAAATGGAAGCTGCAAATTACAGACTGAGAACTTGTGGAAGAGATTGTATCCTATGGAGCCTTATGACCTGGATTTCGACAAGGCAATCTCACAGCCAAAGGATCTTTCATCTCTTGAGAACTGCACGACCTATGATCTTGTGTCAGCTGTCAAAAGGCAAAGCTCATTTTTTTATGAGGTAACAATAAAATAATTAAAGTTAATTACATATGCTTTACAAGTTTGAATATTTACATCATTCAAACGGATTTTGAATATTTTGGGATAGAAGCTTGAATTGTTTATTTTACAAGGTTTTATAATACATCTGCTCGTGTATCTTGACTACAGGTTTCAAGAGCCCATCTAGACAGTGACATCATTATGCAAGAAGCTGTTGGTAGATACAAAGCATTTCTTTACTTGATCAACAAAAACCGTGAAAACTCGATCGAACAATTAAATGCTCCGACTTACGATATTGATCTAATCTGGCACACACATCAGCTAAGCCCATCTTCTTACTACAAGGATATGGAAAAGATCTTTGTTAACATCTTACAGCATGATGATACAGACTCTGACCCAAGCGATTGTAAGAAGCTCGACACTATTTTCTCCAGAACTACTGCTCAATGGGAAGACACATTTGGTCAAAGGTATTGGAAAGCCAGCGCGGATACGCGCGGTGCGGGTACTAGATGCTTTGCTTTGGCGACTGAGAATAACAGTGCAAGGTGCTTTGCAGTGGCGGATGAGAAGAAGAGTGCTAGGTGCTTTGCAGTGGCCGCTGAGAAGAAGAACAGCGCAAGGTGCTTTGCAGCAGCAGATGAGAACAAGAGTGCAAGGTGTTTTGCAGTGGCTGGTGAGAAGAAGAGTGCAAGGTGTTTTGCTGTGGCGGCTGAGAAAAAGAGTGCTAGGTGCTTTGCAGTGGCAGTTGAGAAGAAGAACTGTGCAAGGTGCTTTGCAGTAGCGGATGAGAGGAAGAGTGCAAGGTGTTTTGCAGTGGCTGGTGAGAAAAAGAGTGCACGGTGCTTTGCAACAGCGGATGAGAAAAAAATCAGCGCAGGGTGCTTCATGGGGTTGGATATGGTGGCGGCTGAAAAGAAAGGTGGATGTGGTAATTTGATGAAGGATAATGCTAAGGAAAATGCTCCATTGGCAAAAGCTCTGAAAGGCACAGTTACAATTTAATTACTCAAATGAAGAATGTGTAATATTAATGAAAAATTTGTGTAATATATGATCTGAAAAATGTAATGGAACTAATGAGATATGTTGCTAGCGTTGCATGTTATAAACATGAAACTGCTAATGTAAATAAATAAATTACGTGAAAATGTAATATATTGGTGCTTGTAAATATATCTTATGTTATTTTATAAGATGTTTCCTTAGAAAAACTCTGAAAGGCGTCATTACTCAAATGAAGAATATGTGTACTATTAATGAAAAATATGTGTAATATAAATAATGAGAGATGTTACTAGCGTTACATGTTATAAACATGAAAGTGTTAATGTAAATAAATAAGTTACATAAAAATGTAAAATATTTGTGCTTGTACATACATCTTATGTTATTTTATAAGATGTTTGATTGGCAGAAGCTCTGAAAGGTGTCGTTGCAACTTAATTATTCAAATGAAGAATATGTGTAATATTAGTGAAAAATATTTCCAATATTATTGAAGAATATGTGTAATATATGATCTGAAAAGTGAAATAAAACTAATGAGAGATGGTGTTAGTGTTACATGTTATAACCGTAAAAATGGTAATGTAAATAAATATATTACTTGAAAATATAATATCTTTTAAGTGTTTAAATGCATCTTATTTTATTAGATGTCTCACTTGCATAAGCTTTGAAAGACACATTTGCGGCTTAATTACTCGAATAAAAAAATTGTGTAATATTAGTGAAAAATATGTGTAATATATGATCTAAAAAAATATAATAGAACTAATGCTCTATATTACTAGCGTTACATGTTATAAACAAGAAAGTGCTAATGTAAATAAATAAGTTACACGAAAATGTAATATCTTTGGACGTGTAAATACATCTTATGTTATTTTATAAGATGTTTCAGTTAAAAATGTGAGAATTAATTAAAAATGCATAGAAACTATAAATATTTTTTTAATCCTACATAAAAATTATTATTCATTAATACTCATCATTAAATCAATTAAAATACTATATAATACAAATAGTTATATATTATTTAAATTTTAATTATGCATAAAAATCTTTTTTTAAAATCAAATATGATGGTATAAATAAATAAAAAATGAAACATCTTATACAATGAAATAAAGGAAGTTAGGGGTGGGCGTTCGGGGTCTCGTTCGGGTTCGGTTCGAGTTTTTTGGGTTTTTGGGTTTTCGGGATGAGAAGTCTAAGTCCCATTCAAATATTTCTCTAGTTCGGTTTGGGTTCGGTTCGGTTCTCATCGGGTTCGGTTCGGTTCTGGTAACATACTTTAAGTCTCATTTTGTATCCAAATACCATTCGGGTTCGGTTCGGGTTCGGTTCTAAATTCGATTCTTTGACTTTTTCTTTATGATTTTTTACCTATCCCTAATTTATAACTCAAAATCTTTAAATATTTTATTTTTTAAATATTTTGATTATTTCAATATTCAAATAACTGATAATTTCATATTTATAATTGTAAATTTGGATATATGAATTATTATAAACTTAAATATAATTATTATATTTAGAATTAATAATTTTAGTTTGGATATTTCGGGTATTCATTCGGTTTTCGGTTCGAGTTCGGTTTGGTTTGGTTCTTTGATTATAAAAGTATAGGATCCGTTCGAATATTTTGTTAATTTCATATTCGGTTCGGTTCTACTTTTTCGGTTCGGGTTCAGTTCAAATCTTCGGATTCAGGTATTTTGCCCGAGAAAGTATTAGGATTTGATTTTTTTTTTTTGTCAAACATGTTAGGTTTCGATTTAAGATTTGTAATTCATTTTTGTAGTTTTTTATAGTAGAATTGTTTTAGATGATACTTTTTTGAGGGGTAAATTGTTAAATTTTATATTATTTTTGAAACTTTTTTTTATAGAATGAAGATACGTCAATGAGTTATAGAAAACTGAAATCTACAAAAAGAACAACATTACAAAAAAATGCCACAAATGAAAATAAAATGAACATTTTTAGGGAAGAAGACACGACTACAAAGGGCTTAACAAATTCAATATGCAATTGCAGTTCCCAAACACAAAGTATGTTGCCATCTTTAAACTACGATCCAAGGCCAGTCCTCAATATATCGGATCGAGCGATGCTTACAGCTTTTTTAGAACAAACACGTCTGAGACCTACAAAAGAACAATCAAACCGGATCCTTTCAACAACCCAAGAGCAGCATCGAAAGCTCGGGAGACGAAAACGAAGAGCGAAAGCCAACACCTAAAAATAATATCACTTTTCGGCATCGGTTCGAATCTTCGGTTCCAGATAGTTTGCCGAGTCCTATTAGGCAAGATCATTGGATATAAATAAAGTATATTGCTTTACCATGATGTTTGTGGTATTTGAATTAACTGCAATTCATACCGCACTTGTTTTGTAAATCAGATGTAATAAAGTGATTATATTCATTGAAACACTCACAGTAGTCATAGATCTCCGACAACGAGATTAGAAGAAAATGTAAACTCTGTAATTTATATCACTGTTTAAGTTAAATGTGTATCCAACATGTTTCATTGTGTTCAATACTGAACCATATTAACTTCACCTGTATTTTAAGCTTATGTGAATGGTTCACAATTCTCGCGTCTCCATTTTGCGTTGAGACTTGAGATTCATTACAAATTCTCTTTATTTCAATCCAAAACAGAACTATCTTGTCTTGTAAGAAAGTTCATACGTGCTATTTTGGGTCTTGAATACTTTCACGAGCATCTGTAATTTCAACGAATTCTTTTGGTGGATTAAATCTTCGACTTTAACTTTTTGGTGTTGCCAATATAAACTTCAACTGTGGATATCCATACTCGAACCTGCCAAGATCTTTGGAAAAAAAACTCTCAAACATCTCCGTGCAAGTTCGATAAATTCAGATAATGATCAAAACACCTCTCAATAATTTGTTTTGTACAAGAAAAGTTAATGACTGTCAAATTTGTGTTCCCAAAGAATGATTCACATATACATTGACGTATTGTTGTGCATCCCTTCACCATATCTAAGAGATAGAAAGAAGACACACATTGGTATTTAAAAACGTAAAAGGACAATAAAGACAAAACAAACAACAAAAACTTACCAATCTCCATCCAACATGCTATTATCCATGCTAAGCCGCTTTCTTGCTATCGTTCCATCAAACACAATGTTGAAAAGTTAGTGGTCATTGCTGCTCCTCGGTCTTCAGTGAGACCATTTCGCTTCGCTGCTGTTGTTGTTGCTGGTGCATAATCAGATGGTGGTTTTTTGGTCTTAAATTGCTCGGAAGCCATCGATATAGCCGATCCGGCAAGAATCTAGCAGATCAAGGGTTTCAGATTAGGTCAATCTGGCGTCATTGATTATATTAGGAATATAACAAACCAAAGAGAATGTTGGTGTCTTACAGTTCCAGTCTTTCATGGATTGCTCGGCGCACTGAGCTGTTGAAACCATATGCTATCGAATTGAACAAGCCCTGAAAATACAACATTTAGAATGAGCAAAGATGATATGTCGAAAACTTTATAATTGGTGTTTGTTCCATAGTTTTGCTATACCATTAGTGCAGCTGTTCCCACGTCAAGAGCTGAGAGCCAGAAGATCTTATGGCCTGGCTCAACGAAATCATGAATACGGTTGATAGTACCAAATGCCCACGAACCTATTAGAATGAGTGGATAGTATCCCCATCGATTCAACACCTGTGGTTTCCGGAAACAAGCAGTAGGGTTTAAACTATGAAACAAGGTCACTTACAAAATACAGAAGTGATATTAACAATATAGAGAAAACTGACCTTTAACTCTGCTCTACCATCAAACTGATCCACTCGGTCTGACATTCCAACTGCCATCTGATATTAAAATCGCCATATCAGTACACAGACAAGTATGTAAGTAATGTTATGTTGACTACTTTCAGAAGATAATTTAGATAGAGGGCTCCATACACGTCTAGCGTTTCTTAGCATCCGTATCACTTGGAAGTATGTAAACCCATTGTAGAGAATGGCACCCCAAAGAGGAGCGTAGAAAGTTAAAAAAATGAACAGCCTGCACGGGTGGATAGGTGAGACAAGTTCAAGAAATGGAGACAAAGAACTACTCTACATTCATGTGGCATATAGCTGCACCAAACCAATTCTAGTGCATTTTGACAGGCAATAAGTAACCAATCCCATTCTAGAACTCAGGAACTGGAATCTTTTTACTCAACTAAGGATTCTCCCTTACCTTTCCCTTAAGACCAGTTTGTGTCCAGCACCACGGCCCCAAATGGGAGTGGTTATTACCAAAAGAACGTATAACAGTCACAACCAAGGATGTTCCTAAAAAAAAGGTAGACCAAATTTATCAGACCCTGACCTTACAAAATACCTCCTAACCTTAAACCCAAGAATGAATGAACAAATAATTGAGCACAGAGATCCAAGAGATTCCTAAAATAAGTGATATAAAAGAGTATCTTTTTGCATACCCCAGACATACAAGTGAAACATGGCTTCCAAATCCTCCACATCAGTTTTATGCTTGACCACAGTGCGGTGAAGAGTGAAAGCAATAATAGTTGTCCACAAGAACGAAGCTACGCAGAAGAAATGTGTTGTGTAGCCTTGTGCATAACAAATGAACCCTTTTGAAGGGTCCCTACATGATCAAGCAGGTAGCAATCGTCTTAGGATCAATCTCAAGAAGAGTCACAAGAAATAAAAGTAAGTGAACAAACATACCCAACGATTAGGAAGAAACTGCAAAGCATATCCTGCAATCAATGGAAAAAATCACCGACAATCAGCAATAGAGCTCGAAAATCCCAACTGCTAGTCTCAGAACGCAGAAGATTAATGTTCACATCAAACTTAATGATAAAGCAGTTCGCAAAGCGAAAATGGATGAAGAGAGAAGCAAAACGGTACATAATCTAAGATCTAGCTTGATCTATGTACTGAAACTTGTACGAATCAGCGTCAGGCACAAAATCAAAGACAAGAACAGGAAACTTACAGAGAGAGCAAGGTAGAAGACGAGCTTGAAAGAGAACTTGCGGAGTTCTTTGAAGAGGCAATAGCAGAGGACGATGAAGGTTGAGCCGACGAAGGAGAGACTCGACGCGCCGATGTTAATCGCCGTGATAATGCTGCGATCTCCGGCAGTTAAGCCTCCGCCGGCCGTGAAAACCGCCGACATCGTTATCTGTGATTCAAAACCGATCGAGAGAATTTGATGTTTTCCGCTTTTCGTGTTCGTCGTTTCATTTCCGTCGCGTGGTGTATCATCCCCGACGGACGTTGCGTGGTAGGCTAACCTCTCGTCTGGGTCGGGTCGGATGGGTCGATCGGGTCGAGTAATGTCTAATGGACCGGTCTCCTCGTAAAATTCTGAATCAGGCCCAGCCCAAAGATTTGGTTCAGCGGCTTCCGCCTCATTGTCTTCTACCAGTCATTATATCAGCTATAAAGAGAAAACAAACAACTATCCCAAATGAAAATGGGGCATGTCTTGTTTGAGTTTGAGGACTAAGAGATCTTATTTTAATCGAACTTTCGATTGCAAAGATTATTTTAAGTTCTTTTTTCTTAATTGATATAATGTTATATATTCTGTGCAATGCAAATTGGATAAACCATTTTTTCAAAACTGATAATAAAAATGTAAATATTTTGGAGACAAACATCAATTTAGGTGAGAATCATCAGATGAATATAAAAAGGAAACAGAATATCGTTGATTAATAGCTAAATTGCCGAAACACTAAGAAAAATATCAAGATGATTACCTCATTAAAACACTAATATTAATCTTTCTAGATGACTAATAACAAAACTCCTTAAAGCATTTCCAACACCATTCCATTTTCTACTCTAAATGCTATTTTGCAGTAAAAAAAAATTCAACCCTATTCCATTTCTAACTCTAGAGTAAAAAATGAGATTATCCAAATTCATTACTCTATTTGAAAATAAAAAAATGGAATGGAGTTAAGAGTAAAACTCAATTTTATTTGGAAGTTATCCCATTTTAATAGAGAATTGAAGTAACCCTAATAGACACACACACTTCTTTATTGTAATCCCTTTTAATGCGTACTTAGGTTTTCACTCACCTATTAATCATCTTACTTTTTCTTCATATTCTTACTTCTCTTTTTCAAACAATCATTCAGAATATTTTGTTAGTGACTTCTTGTTTAGCATTTCTTATTCGTTTGTTTGTTTCTATTACTGAGGCAAGCCTAAGTTTCTTTGATGAGAGTAAAGATGCAAATGCAAGAAATAAAACGAACTGAGAATCCTTAAAAATATATAATCATTGAAAAATATGATGTGTAGTCGGTAGTAGTGTTATGTTACAAAATAGAGAGACCATATATATAATATGAAACATAAAAGAAGATCAAATTAGGTTAACGATGGAGACATTCCTCCACACATATTGTTTATCTTGTGTCTTCACTCATAATTATATTATGTGTCTCCCTTAATTCTTTTTAATTTATTTTTTTATACGTGCTTAGCATTTTGATTGCTTTAACGTTTTACGTGTTATAAAGTTTAATGAAACATTTTAAAGTTTTTGCCAACTATATTTTTGCACACTATACATCAAGACAAATATGAATAAAAAGAACACAAACATGTATTTCGTATTTAAGTTATATAAACAATCATATGTTTTCATTGTACAAAAATATAAAGAACAATTTAAACACATGTTTTTACTTAAAGTTACACATACAAATTCAAGCATAAATTTGATTAACTAATACCACAGTTACAAATTACTATGATAAATTACAATCTTATGATGACTCTTCTAGAAATGCAAGTAGCTTTTGTACAGACACATAATTCATAATTGAAGTGACATTAATTAGCTGTAAGTACTGAAGAAAATCAACACATAGTTATGCAGAATCTAACATTAATTTATTATCACGTCTGAACATATTCATAAGACAAACTTACTTTTTGACGACTGTATATAAAATTTATGTATTCGAATATTTTGCATACTAAATCATTAATTGGACTTCAAATATTTGTATATAATATGCTGGACTGGAATATGTCTTCTTCAAGGCATACGAAAAAACACTCTTCCTTCTTCGAATATGACCCATCATCTAATCAAGTTTTCTCATTTGAAAAATATATTATGCATCTCATTATCGTTACGATTTTTTTTATTTTCATTTTAGTTTGCATACGAAAAGGGTACACCTGATTTTGTCCGTATTAAACTATTGTTTGATTCTCACTCCAAGCATGAAAAAGACGGCTACATATACATACATTTATATCTACTTAATGTAGATTCCAAAGTTAAGCGTTTAAGGTTCTTTTTCTGTTTAGTGTTTCAAGGTTCATGATATTTATTCATTCTGTATAGACTACATATTTTATAGCGTCTAAGTATATATAAATTATATAATTAACATTCCTAAAATAGTTTATCTGATCTCTTGAAGATAGATATATATCATCTAAATCAAACAAATTAAAACATTTATAGAGAAACAATTATTACCATTAAATTTTTTTATTCATTATTAAATTTAAATATGATACCTTTCACTTTATTTGAAGTTAATTTGAACTATATATATATATATATCATCTATAAATCGAGCTGTGCAGTCATGACTTGTTCCAAATGATTGAGGTAAAGTATAAATAATAGCATGTTCACATTTTGATCAAAACTGACTTAAACGACGTAACTCATCTGTAAATATTTTGAATTAATTAATTTCTATATATGCTTTTCATGCTTATTAACTTTTTGAATATCATTAGTAATAAGCAACGTACTGTAAATGGATGGGTAAGAGTTAAAAGTTAGTTTAAAACTGGCCAATCAACTAAAATTAAAGATTGATCAATACAAGACTGCGAGGTACTAACCGATCTGTATATTTCTTTTTCTTTATTTTTTTTTATGGTTATTTAATCATATTGAATTATATTTTCTTCCGGTTCCTCGAAGTTTTTGACCTTACCAAGACTGCAAGACATCTTACATAACTTCGGGCATACATAATTACATATATATACGAAACATATTCACATTCATTCTCGCGCAGAGAAATAACGCACAGGCATATATAATATGTACACATGATTCATGAATATGATGATGTCATCATAAGCATGTATATATAAAAGGTTCATGATGTGCAATATCATCGATCATCATCATTACTAATGAGAATGTAAACAGTTTTTTTTTGAAGACGATAATCTTCTTCCTCCTTTAAAGAGTTTTATTTGCCAAGGTATACTACTTATCTTTTGATTATTGATCTCTCCTTCATGTATCTCGCTTTCTGAAAGTTAAGAAGAAAATCATCATGTCCATGTTCGTTTAGATATACGGGTTTCAATTTATGAATTAGATACAAATTTTTTTTTATCAAATTGTGTATTTTTTTTTTTTTAAAACATGTTTTGAAAACAGGTACCAATGTACCATGCAAAGTTCTCTCAAATAAGGATCATTTGGTTACAAGGAATAAAAATCGTGTTTCTTTTCTTGTACCCTGAATCCGCAAAGCACTGAGGTACTTTCACAACACACTTAGTTGCATCCAAATGGTCCTTAATTGTGACAACTGTTGCATGGTATATTGGCATATATGATTTACGTTTAACCTGTCTATTTTGCTATACACATGGTCCATGGTACATTCTATGCTAGCTTTTATTTGTTAATGACTTTTCTTCATGTACATTCTATGCAAATTTTTGACCAAATTTTTGGCTACATCTAATATTAGGGATTGACGTTTCTTTAGTCTCTTTTTGTGTATTTTTTTTTAGAAGCCAAATTAATTTGCATAATTTCAGAAACAAAGTCTTTTTTTAATCAAATAATTCTTTGTTTGTTTGCTTTTTACGTTCTTAGTCTTGAAGATATTTTCTTAAACCAACTGCTGTATTTTTTTAACACAAATAAGAATAAAATATTGTTTAATTTACAAAAGGAAAAAGGATTTATAGTGCTAACTTTTGAAAATTTTGATTAGACGGATCAAAAAAGAAATTTTCATCATAAATAGTTATGATTTTCCTATCAAACTAAGGCTTTTACGTGCTTTGTTTTTCTTTTTCCTGTGAGGGTCCAATAAAATCGTAGATAGTTGCAAGTAGATTTACCTAGCAAGGCTACATATATAGCCCAATAATTGCCTTAGGGACAAAATAATTTCTAATATCATTATATCAAATTATGATCAAAAATCTCCTAAATCACCAAAATAAGTCAATAACTTAACTTGTAACCAATGGTCACTAACAGCTTCGAGTTTGAGTATGATTAGGACATACTCTTCCCTTTTCGTCTAAAGATGTTTTTATTTATTTATAATTTTTAACGTATATTTACTCTTTGTCAAAAAAACTTATATTTACTCTGTTCTTTTGTATGTAGTTTTATTTATTAATAATCATACAACTTTTATTCCAAACATAATGGTCCCTTCATAAATGTCAAATGCTCTTTGTTCCATGTTCCATTTATAACTTCTACATGAGACAAATTATTGGTGGATCCTTCGCTTAATTGATTGTTTAATATATGCTCTAATCTATAATCTGATTTTACTGTTTCAAATATTATTTCTTTTTCTTATAGGCTCATACCTTCCCTCTTTAAGGATCTGAAAGGTAAAATATTTATAGAAAATTTAGCTTAAGGTAGATCATGTAACGAACATGCATTTTCTTAAAGCAAATTATCAAAAAAAATTAAAAGAAAAAATACACACCAATAATTTTGTTTGATTGCAGTTACACGCATACACCTATATAGCTACACGACTATATCGACACACGGACCTTGTCTACTTTTTGTGTGTATTAGGTTTTTGATGACACGTTATCTGACGAAAATGAAGACAAAAAACAGAATGGGCCCACCACTAAATACTTTTCTTATTGTAAAAGTCGTCAAAATTTTGGTGGGCCTCAAAGCCCACTGTTTCCTCCAGACGGATCATTCCTTCATTAGTTGCGTGGTTAATAGTAGTTTATAAACGCTCATTAGTTAAATAACTCAGATTAATCGCATAAAGAATTATTGAATTAAATAATGAATGGTGATTAATATTATAGTTGTTGTTTTCCTGCGAAACAGCTTTTCAAGTCGTCTCTTGGGTTTTCGCAAGTCAAAGCTGAGTAAGACGTTAGCGACAGTCTTCTCACCGGCGACCGTCGTCTACGGCGGAAAGTTCGTCAGCAATGTCACGAATTTCCGCCACCTCCACCACTCCTTCCCGCGTGAGAGCTGCCAATTCGCACTACTCAGTCATTTCTAGACCTAGAGCACAAGACGACAACGGTAATCCGAAATCCTCCGGTCACGATGTGAAGATTGATCCGGCTAAGAACCGGCGATCAATTTTTCTTAAGAGAGCCAACTCCGGAGAAGAGGAGACGGCGGTTTTGGCTCCTCAGAGACCTCGGTCTGTGAATCGTCCGGCGGTAGTAGAGCAATTCGGTTGTCCGAAGCGGCAAATTTCTAGGAAGAGTGAAGAGACGGCAATGGCTGCAGCGGCTGCGGCGGAGGAGGCGAATGAGAAGAGGAAGAAAATGGAGGAGTTGGAGGAGAAGCTTGTAGTGAACGAGTCGATTATTAAGGATTTGCAGACGCAGGTTTTGAGTTTGGAAACGGAGCTAGAGGAAGCTCGGAACTCAAATGCAGAGCTTGAGCTGAAGAACAGGAAGCTTTCTGAGGATCTTGTTTCAGCTGAAGCTAAGATCTCATCTCTTTCCTCTAACGACAAGGTAACATTTCATCTCTCTATCGTTTCCATAGATTGAGAAGATTAGGCGATAAATCTCACCGTTACATTGAATTAGTGATACTACGAATTAAGAAGGATTGCATACAGTTTAGGCTATGGTGTGTTCATGTTTGGTGAAAAATTCGAAGTAATCTCACAAGTGTTTTGGTTGATTCAGCCAGCTAAAAAACATCAGAACACCAGATTCAAAGATATCCAAAAGTTGATCGCTAGCAAATTGGAGCAGTCCAAAATTAAAAAGGAGGTAGTGGTAGATTCATCATCAAGCTCCATTAAAACAAGATCATCTCCGCAATCTCCTTCACCTTCAATATTACCGTCATCGCCACCGTTTCCAAAGTTTCTGGTATCTCCAGCTACCAATTTAGGTAAAAGAGATGAAACTTCTTCACCTATTGCACCACCAACACCACCGCCTCCTCCGCCACCACCACCACCACCTAGGCCTCTCGCCAAAGCATCTCGCGCTCAGAAGTCACCTCCAGTTTCACAGCTGTTTCAGTTGTTGAAAAAGCAAGATAATAGTAGAGATCTTTCGCCGTCTGTTAATGGAAATAAGTCTCAAGTTAACAGTGCTCATAATAGTATAGTTGGAGAAATTCAAAACCGTTCTGCACATCTAATCGCTGTAAGCAACAAATGTTTCTTTTTCTGGACTCTGTTTACTTGCTACCTGAGTCTTGGCCTATCTCATCTGACATTGATGAGTTTCATTTTATTCCACAGATAAAGGCCGACATTGAGACAAAAGGGAATTTTATCAATGATCTTATCCACAAAGTTCTGACCACTTGTTTTTCGGATATGGAAGATGTTGTGAAATTTGTGGATTGGCTTGATAATGAACTGGCAACTCTGGTAACACCTAATCCCTCTTTTAACGTTAGCACAATGACTGATACATTTTAAACCAAGTCATGGCCTTGGCTTAGATCATTGTCTATTGAGACCATAGTGTATCACTTAGTCATATAAATGATCGTTTTATCCAAAATCTTAATAGATAGCGAGTTTTTCGTTGTTACCTGTCTTACATGTGCATTGCTCTTAACTAATGCCTTACAGGCTGATGAGCGAGCTGTGCTTAAGCATTTCAAATGGCCTGAGAGGAAAGCCGATGCCCTGCAAGAGGCTGCGGTCGAGTACCGCGAGCTGAAGAAATTGGAAAAGGAACTTTCTTCCTACTCCGACGATCCGAGCATTCACTACGGTGTTGCCCTCAAGAAAATGGTCAACTTACTAGACAAGTAAATGAAGTCCCCTACTTTTGGTTCTCACTGATTTAAATAACTTTTTTTCGATTCCCCAAAATGTTGAATAACCTAAAATTCTGCTTATGATAAGGTCGGAGCAGAGGATAAGGAGGCTAGTTAGATTACGCAGCTCGTCCATGAGTTCTTACCAGGACTTTAAAATCCCAGTCGAGTGGATGCTTGACTCGGGAATGATAAATAAGGTATGTTTTTCTCTTTCTATGGGCTTTGTTCAGTCTCTAGGTAAATGATCTGTTACTCTCTGTTTGTACTCTTTTAACATTGTTCTAATGCCGTTGATAGATCAAAAGAGCATCGATCAAGCTTGCTAAAACCTACATGAATAGAGTTGCGAACGAGCTAGAATCAGCTCGTAACTTGGATAGAGAGTCTACTCAAGAAGCCTTGCTTCTCCAAGGAGTCCGGTTCGCTTACAGAACGCACCAGGTAATCCTAAAATTCCAATAAAAGCATTTGCTCGGTGAATTTGCTGCTTAATCGTTTTGATCTTTACATGTTTATTCAGTTTGCGGGAGGGCTCGATCCAGAGACCTTGTGTGCATTAGAAGAGATAAAGCAACGTGTTCCTAGTCATCTCCGGCTGGCACGAGGAAATTTGGCCGGAGCTCCGTCGTAGAAAAGTAACCAGAGTAATGTGAGGCCTTTGGTTATAAAAATTCGTTATTTGGGTTAATAGTATTCGTTGAGTCAGTACATGTTGTATCCCACGCTACGTAATAATAATGTTAAATGTATCTAAACGTGCCTCTGATGAAGTTACTCGAAATAAATTTTGAGCTTTTATACTTGCACAGAAATTATACACTTTCTCAATCACAGTATCGAATCTTTCTCGAATTCGGGGCGTAGGGAGCTTTAATAAAAGTAATTGAAGATCCGACGGCTGAGGGAGTGAATATTGATTTGAGGAAATTAAAAATCGAACGTCTGAGAATGTGTTTGATGGATATCACATAAAGTGAAAGGTGGCGTGATTCACCCCTATTAGTGTAAACGACTCTATACTCAGTCTGTTGTTTACCCAATGGAGATATCTAAAGGAGGTTTTTAAAATTTATATATCACTATATAATATTAATTAAATAAATGAGTTTTTAAAAACATAGAGAAACCCATTTTAAAAGTTTTTAAATATCTTATTGAAGAATTTTTAGGATGAGATTCTCTAGATTTTAAGAAACTCATCATTTAAATAATATTATACACATTTTAAGAACTTCTTCTTAAATATTCCATTGGAGATGTTTTAAGAACTTCTTCAGCCTTTATGTACTTGGCAATGTTTGCACTAGATTCTCCACGTGGCAATCTGACATGTACTCCTGTCATAACTCTCGTCCGTTGATACCACAAAAGTTTAATCAACGGCTGATATTCATCGTCTGGCATGTCCGTAGCGCGAGAAAATGTGGATATCTCACGACAACAGGTAGGAACCCCAAGTGCAACTCACAATACTTTCTATCCAATCAAAACACGCCACGTTATCTCTTGTAAAGAACTGGAATTCTCCAACAACAAGGAACAGCCTGAAGGGTATCGTGAAATCTACACGATCGCTTAAGGCCAAGTCATCAAGTTCATTAATTTCTAGCTTTGAAATTCGAGACGATTCACCAAAGTTTTCGGCGTCGTTCTCCGACAAATTCCGTATGTTTTCGGTTCCGTTTTCGATGGCCGATACCCCGGTCTCCGATCGGTATCCTATGTTCCGGCGATACGAGGACGGGCGGGTTTCGCTTAGACATGAAACTTTATCAAACTGCTTATCAGATGATTCTGGTGGTACAAATATCTCCCGAATAATAACCAGACTAATATAACTGTGTTAATTATGAAGAACTAATGATAGACGGTTAAAAGAAAATAAAACTCATATTTCAAATAAGTAAGAAAACAAACAAATCTAATTGGAAACAAGTGTAAGATATATGTTGGCATGTTATGAATAAAATCTAATTTGGTCAGTCACGGTATAATTCAGTTAAATAGAATAATTTGAGAAAATATTAAAATAATTATATATATAAAAAAAATTGATTGTTTTTTCTTTTGTTTTGATATCGTAATTTTGAGAAAATTGTAGAATAATATGAGAAAAGGTTAAAGTTTTGATTGTTGCGTAAGTATAATGTAATAGTTAAATAAATATCGAAATAGAAACTATGAGTTTCTATTGACCTTTTCAAAAATGACGAAACATTCCAAATACATAAAGAATATATAATCTTTTATTAAATTATAGTATTCATGTATATAAATCAAGTGTGGAATCCCAATCAGAGTATTAAAAAAAAATGATCTCATGCACCACCAAATCAGATTTTTGGATCAGTTTTTTTTTTTTTCGAATTGTTCGGTTTATGTAAGGGAATACCATTTGGTTGAGCTGATGTGGTTTTGGTTATGAAGAAACAATATTAAAAATGTTACAGTTTTGATCCAGTTATTAGAATTTCAGTTCGGTTTGATTCTATTCCTTGCCAAATCTTGGTGCTTTTCAATATGCCTATGCGAGATGGTACTGGGAATTAATTATATTTCATTATTTTGTGTGTTGTTAATTACATGTACACTTTGATCCTAACAATCAGAACAAAACTTATTTTTGCTTCTCTACTAATCTTTGCTCTATTTGTTTTCACGTTGTACATCATTTGGTTCTATCGACCGTATGTTAATCTTTGATAGATTTCCACAAAAGTTAGTTGGCAATTAGACGTGTCTCTGTCAGTCAACAGCCGTATGTTGCTGCTGAATCGAATCTGCAACGATGTCGTTTTGCTAAATATTCGCGTTTTGTATTATTGTTTAATTAAATTAAATTACACAAGAAACAATCTCAGATTATGAGTTAACAAAAGACCTTAAAATATTCTAGCAACCATTTAAAAAACGTTTCATATGCCGGAAGATCGGAGAGCATACTCTTGCACCAGCGCCGCAAAAAGAGACTGCCTCTCAAGCAAACGAGCTGGGCTATCAAACTCTTTCGCTTTTCCTGTTTAGATATTCCATTTTTAAGTCACTAATTACATTTCAAATTTGTGTTGTGATTGAAATGACATTGTGTTATTATATCTTACCTGCGTCTATGACCAGGACTCGATCGCAGTCCATCACTGTAGGGATCCGGTGAGCTATGCTGATTATGGTACACGACTCAAAGTCTTCTCTGATGATCTTCTGAATCACGGCATCTGTTTGAGAATCTACAGATGCTGTTGCTTCGTCTAGGAACAGAAGTCTGCTTCGTTTCAGCATGACCCTGCCTAAACATAGAAGCTGCCTCTGCCCGACGCTCCAGTTCTCGCCACTATCAACCACTGTAATAATGAAGTATGTTCATTCAACAGTCTTGTCTCATGAAATTGTATATATATGTCAAACTCATATTGTAACAACTCACTCACCCAAAGAATCCAGCTTCTCAGGCTTCGTAGCAACAACATCCTTGAGTTGGCATCGTTCGAGGCTCTGGAAAATAAAATAAAATAAAAAACAGATTATTGTATTTGATTTGGATTGTAACTACAAGGTTTTCTAGCTGGAATAGGTGTGGTCATTACCTTCCAGATTTCTTCGTCAGAGTATTGATCTGTTGGGTCGATGTTGCTCCTCACGGTTCCTTCAAAGAGTACTGGTTCTTGGGGAATGATTCCGAATCTTGACCTGAGATCATGTAACCCTAGAGTGCATATATCAATCCCATCGATGATTATCCTCCCTCCTGATGGTTCTACAAGCCTGAACAAGACTTGGATCAACGTTGATTTCCCGCTTCCTGTTCGTCCAACTACACCGACTTTCTCTCCTCCTTTGATGTCTAAACTGATTCCCTTGAGCACAAGTGGAGTGTTTGGCCTGTACCGTACCTGTCGTTGTAGAGAATTTCATATGAGGTCCACTTCTTGAGCAGTAAAGATGAGTTTTATAATCATGAAAATGTTTGGTTTGTTTTAACTTACCTTGAGGTCTTCGAGATGTACATTGCCATGGAAGGGCCAATTAGAAGGTGGGAGGTTTTCTTTGCTCTCCCACTCGGCTTCAGATGGAATATCAGTGAACTGTTTGATCCTTTCAACGGAAACCATCTTGTTTTCGACAAAACAGCTCATGTATATTGCCCAGAACAGAACTGAGTTCAGAGACAGTCCGTACGAAAGAGACAACCCTACATTTTCTGCATCGGACCAAAAGAATATTCATCATAATTGATCCTCTCAAGGTATATATTTTGGTGGTAATGTGGTATCAACTGCTCAAAAAGGGGGTGGTGATCAGTACCTGGTTTGATTACGTTGCTTGGTAACATTACCATAAACAGAGCTGAGATGCAGAGCACCCAGCTCCCAATAAGCTCTAGCCGGAACCCGAGCCATTCGTTTGAACCATTGTTGTGGAAGTCCATCCTAAGATTGGCGTTGACACGCTTCACATTCTCTTGCCTAAACATCTCATGTTTCCTGAATGACCGGATTGTCATCACTCCGGCTATACTTTCCGAGAAATGGTGGATGACAGGAGCCTTAGTGATCGAGTCCAGCCGTGTTAATTCACGGGAAGATGCGAGGTAATAGTTCTGAAGAATCGAAAGCAAAGTGGCGTTTAAAGCATCAAACATTGAAGAAGAACATCAGAACATAAGAAACAAAGAGATGCCTACCCGGTACCAAATGTTGAGCCATCCAAGAGGAATCACAAAGAAAATAGTTGGCCAAGCGTACTGGCAAGTAACAATGAAAATGCTAATCAGAGTAGTGTACATTGAGGCGACAAGTCCGAGCATGAATGGAATGAAGATATCGACATTTGTTTGATCAGTCGATGCCTGAAAAGTTCGAAAGAGAAACCTTTTAACATCTCTGCTCAAATCAAATCTTATGCATATATATAGGCTTAGAGTGTGAAAGTTTTATCACCCGACTGAGAATTCTTCCTGATGGTGTGGTGTCAAAGAACGACATGGGAGCATGTAAGATACTGTTAAGAATCTGTCGGAAGAATATCTGAGCCGTCTTGAGTCCCAAGTGCGTGACGTAATATGAGCGCAAGCTCACCAAAACGATGGAAACAAATGCAATTATGACGTATACACGAATGAAAACAGAGGCGTCAAACGATATTGCATTTTTGGCTGATGTTTCGTAGGCGAGCCAGTAGTCGCTAGCCATCAGAGAGCCCTGCCACGTTAGAGAGAAGAACACCACAAACACAATGCCCCACCAGCCATAGGCCTCAGTGCAATACTGTTTGTAAACTCGCAGGCTAACCTGTCCGGTTTCCCTTTGCTCTTCTTTGATGAGTTTCGAGCCATCTTCTACTGTGTGAGAGCCGAGAAACGACTTGACGTGTTCATCATTTAGATCACTTAAGTGAGGAGACTCCATGGATGTTCTGGGGGAGCTTACACGGGGAGACGTTGGTGCTCTTGGGGATGTAATGATTGATGTTGCCGCTGAAGACTCTGCACCGGCTTCAACTAGCTCCATTGATGTCTCATGTGCAGCCACGAGTTCCCCGAAATCCAACCCGGAGTTGACTAATGCGTCATATCTTCCTGATTCGACTATTTTCCCTTCCCGCATCACCTGAAACTCCATCTCGTAAGTACAAGTTCTACTCTCTCAATTTCAGTAAGATAAAAGTTTGAATTTACCAAAATGCAATCGACGTTGTGCAAGAAGTCCACTTGATGGGTTACGAGCAAGACGGTCTTGCCTTTTAGAGCTCCTCTTACACATTTCTACAAAAAAAAAAACTCCACAAAAACAAGAATCAACTTGTGTTGCATTTTGAAGGTATAATAATACATCAAGATTTTTGTGTCCCTTGTTACCTTGAATATGTCTGAACCGGTATGAGCATCCACGGCGCTAAAAACATCATCAAGAAAGTATACATCGCAATCTTGGTAAACTGCGCGTGCGAGCTGTATACGCTGCTTCTGTCCTCCGCTGAGGTTGATTCCGCGTTCTCCAATCTCAGTTTGATCCCCAAACTCCATCATTTGCAGATCTTTTTCCAGACAACAGACATTGAGAACTTCGTTGTACTTCTCTCTAACCATCGGAAGACCAAACAAGATGTTGTCTAGCACCGTCCCGTTCTGGATCCATGATGTCTGCGCTACATAACCTGTGCTCCCACAAACTCTCACCTACAAATAAATCAGTTTCGAATCAATCAATGTTACTTATTTGAATCTAAAAGAAAAATAAAAAAGAAGTCTCACCTGGCCCGTGATTCTGTGCATTTCGCCAAGAACCGAAGCTAACAGAGAAGATTTTCCTGAACCAACGGTTCCAACTATCGCGGTGAGCTCTCCTTTATTAACCTTAAAGTTTATGTCTTTGAGTGCAGGTACGTTGTCCTCATCATCCCAACTAAAGCTTCCATCTCTAACCTCCACGGCAGTACTACCATCACAACCCATGGATCTCTCCACGGCCTCTCTCGACAGCTCTTTGCTCATCATGTACGAGTCAAGTCTTCCCAGAGAGATCATTGCCTGCGAGAGAGATATCATAGACTGAGGAAACGTCCTAATGGGTTCTTGCAAGATTTTAAAAATGGTCGTGGTGGTGAACACGGTCCCAGCGTCAAGCTTGACTCCCAAGAAAAGCGCGGTGGCGAACGTGAGAGCGGAGATAAGCACCGGCGTGCTCCAGAGAACAATGATGTTTCCGGCTATCGAGTAGAGAAACTTGGAGAGCCAACCAAACTCCATGTCCCTAAACTTAAGGATCCTCTTGTTGAAATGATTCTCCCACGCCTGAAACTTGATCACTCGCATATAATTGAGCATCTCGTTGGTGGCCTTCATCCGAGAATCTCTGTTTCCCATCAAGCTAAATTGGTATATGTTGTTTCTCTTAGTCCCTAGGAGAATGAATACGAACACTCCGGTGAGACCGATGATGGCTGTTACAACAGACGCGCCTAGGCTTCCGTAGAGAAGCACTAAAGCAAGAGTCACTTGTAACGGCATAAGCCAGATTGCGTGGAGCTGAAGCATCATGTCAGAGAGCTGTTGTGCATCCACGGCCATGTAATTCACGATTTGACCGACGCCATGGTTCTGACGCGCCGAGCTAGTGAGCTTTAAACCTTTCTTGTACAATGCAGTGATTAGAGTCGACCTTATAAGCATACCAAGCTTCTGCGAGTTGAAATTAAACTGATGCGTCGTCAAGACCTCGACGAATTTCGCGACAAGAAGGACGAGGACAAGGTAATAGCCCTGCAACGGCGAGGATCTCTTCCCGGAGGTGAAATCGACGAAGCTCTGGATGAGAACGGGACCAACGTACATGACGCAGAGACGTACGATCGCTAGGATCGCCGTGAAAAGGATCTCTTTCCAGAAACATCGGATTATAGTCGTACGGACAGGATGGCTCGAGTTCTCCAACGGTTTCGGCCAGTTTGATTCGAAGAGAAGCGCGAGCCTCTCTGCTTTGTGCTCTGGAGAGAGCGTCGGGACTTCTTCGAGAGTCAATGGTGATTTGTAACCTTTGCTCAGTAAAGGATTCATCCATAACCAAAACGTCTTGGAGAAAGCCGAAGCGGATGCGTAGAGAGACACGTTGTCCGATTTCTCCGAAACGGCGTCATATGGGCTCGTATGATTGTTGTTCCCTTCAGTTTCCGCTGTGACCACGCCCGTGGCTCCTCTAACTGAAACGATGAGCAGAAAGGCGGTTAACGGGAAGGAAAAGAACGAGGCGACGTCTTCTGCTCTCAGGCTCGCGACGTCGGAGTCGGGGGAGAGTAAATGGAGAATCCCGGAGACGGCGAAGAGAGTTGTGAAGAAGAAGCTTGTAACCCAGTAGATTCTTAGAGATAAAGGATGATTCAGAGCTGCGAATCTCTTCTCGTGGAGGACGACAACAGCGATGACGGCGTTTGTGACGGCGTGGATTAGCCAGAACATAGGGTCTATGAGATTCCATGGTCTCTGAGTACGTCGATTCCCCGTGAACGCCAAAACACAAAGCGCGACGGAGCAAAACGACAGTAGAACGGTGGCTATGATCGTCGTTTTGAACCACGCTGTTGTTCTGGTTTGGATTCTTCCACGGTTTCGGATAAGGGGTTTCCTAATCTCGATGTTTCCGTTGGTTGCGGTGGAGGAGGAAGAAGAAGAAGATGAAGAAGGAAAGAGTTTCTGAAGGGCGAAGAAGACGAGGACGACGATGAATAGAAGATCTACGCCGGAGAAGAGAGCACGTTGAGGGCATGGAGACAGAAAAACAAATCTCAGCCATTGGACTGCTAACGGTACAGAAGATGTTGATTCTATAACCGCCGACGAAGAACATGAGAGCTCGGAGAGCCATGAAGGAGGAGAAGAAGAAACCCACCACATATTCCTAGAAAACACTTGTCGAGAAAGTATGAGAGAAAAAGAGAGATAAAACAACTCTTCTCTTCACATGTTTATTAATATTCAAATATGGCAACATATATTCTAATACAACAAATACATTTTTGTTCTTTTTTAACTAGTAATAACTACATTTTGGTTTTTTTTTTTTTGTTTTGAAATCAGTGAATGATATTATGAGTTGTTAATATCGTAGCTGCGGCTGCTTTATACACATTCACACTAGCAACGGCGTTCTACAATTTTTGTATGGCAGTTTCTTTCTTTTTCTTTAGTTTACTCGTAGAATAAATAAATTATATGTTGAGTTATATGTTGAGTTTTCGTTCACATAATTTCTATATATAAAAAAAATAGAAATTGTTTCTAACGTTCCACACTAAACTACTACTACCATTACATGATTATTATTTTAAAAAAAATATTTTAAACTCAAAGTTATTCAATGTTTAATAGGTATATAGAATAAAATGAATAAAAGAAAGAAGGAAAAATAGGTTTATAAGATAAGAATTCGTTGGACCAGGATTTATTGGAAAAAGTAAAAATTAAACATATGTAAGGTCAGATGCTTCAATCACAAATATTACGGTGATGTACGCACGACCTTGACCCGAAATATTCGTTGGCTAATATTTTTGTATATATATTGGAATTCAAAGAAAAGACAAATTCATCGGAATGAGAAATTTCGGATTCGGATCTCTTGTATTTTATTATAACATGTATCTTCTAATAAGAGGAAAGATAAATTTGGAATGAGAAACTTGGGATACGAATCTTAGTATTACATGTACCTTCTAATTTGGTTGAGAAAATAATTATAGTTTAGATTTATTAAATTTTATTGAAAAGAGAAAAGCACAGAAACGTAGAAACGGGTTGATTAAACAAGTCGTCCTAACAGCTTTTTTAATCAGATCTCTGCCATCGCGCCGCCTCCCAAAGACCAAAACCCTAGAGCAACAAGTTTCCGATTTGCAGTACGGTGGTCCTCTCACGGTCGACGCTCCTCGCCGGCTTGTGAGGGGACCTCCCACCCCCGCTTTTTTCTTTTTTCTTCAAGCCTAAATGATTCTTTCCTTCTCCCTTCGCCGTAATAGGTGGTGTGGTTTTCCGGCGGAGCTTTCACCGATGAGAAACCCAGAGTTATGGCGTTCTGATTCCCGTGGAGAATCGATGGTGGCAAGCTCTATTTCGAGGATGGTAGATCTGTACCAATCGGACATTTACGGGTTCGTCCATAGTTCAGTGATGGAGATTACTCTCCCCGGTTGGGGGCTATTCATTTGATGGAGGTGGTACTGCGGTGGAGGCGCGGTGGGTCGTCGTCCGAGGATGAAGGTTCCTTGCGGTGGTCTTCTCAGCTTGTTTACAGCAGTGTTTACTCTCTGACAGAATAGTGGTGAAGTGAAGCTCTAAGGTTCTTCCGATCCTGTTTGTGATTGGTAATGAAGGGCCGATTTGGACACCCAGTCCCTTTCAGTCCCTTCACGGTGGGATAGGCGGACTCCGATTTCACGTCTAGTGAGGAATCTTACGAAAAGGCTTTGGCGAGTTCAAATCTTCCTGTTAACGGGACTCTTTGAGGACGGGATCTCCAATTTGAAGATTTTCGACTCCGAAATGCCTTTGTTTGATTCATATTTTCATCGGATAGTCACGGGATCCATTTACGGTGTTTTCGGAAGATGAGTCTTTGCGGATTCATGCAACCCAAGCATTAAGTCTTCTGATTGATGCACTATTGCGATTCAAATCCGACAAGGACAGGATTTGAATTCGTTTTTAGTTGTTCTCTTTTTGGAATACTTTGATGTATGATTACAGACGGCAATATATTGGCTTGATGTAATTTTGGCTTTCGTGGAACCGACAAAGGCTTCTGGAAAGGTTGTTCAGGTTTTTGGTTTTCCTTCGTTCTAAGTGTGTACGTGATAGAGTCATCTAGGTTAAGTCTGAACTTTGTTTAGATGGATTAATTCCTAGGAGAGATGCTGAGTTAGATATTCAGTTAACGATTTTATGCCTTTTGGTAGTGGCTCTGGCGTTGCTTTAGCCTGTTTTCAGGTATGTATTAGCCTATGATTAGGTTTGCTTTAACCTACGTTTGTAGGTTTGTATTACCTATTTATAGGATTTTTTATCATTAATGAAAACAGTATTTTGTGTTAAAAAAAAAAAAAAAAACAAGTCGTCCTCTTAGGAAAGTTTCTTATTTTGTTGACAAAATCAGTACAAATTATATAATAAAGTAAAAAACAAAACAAAAAAGAGTTGAAAGGTCGTGTGGGACTTGTCTTCCTTTTACTAGATACTCGAGTCCATTAAGAAAGAAAAACAAAGGGTCCCAATTAGTATTTATTAGTTGTAACCCGATGTGGAAAAAGTCACTTTTTGAGCAATTATTGGACCCTTTACCCATATATCGGAACCATGAACCAGGGGCAGATCCGGTCAATCACATGCCCCATATTAAAGTTTCGTTTGGTCAGCTCGTTTATAGTTTTCATTTTTTTTTTTTAACGTTTATACCACATGATAAATGATTTATTATAGATAAAGTGCAACAATCTAACATCGACTGTCTGTGAAATGATATTGAGAATTTTAGAGGTAACAACTTACCAACTGCACTACTTGCTTTTATCATCTAAAATATTATTGAAGACTCGAACTCAGGTGAAAGAACTCTCGCGCTCACTTACCACTGGACTACGAGCTCTTTCGCGTTTATAGTTTTTGAATAGAATTTTTATTTTGAAAAATAACTTTTTTGTCAACATAGCCTAATAACTTTAATATCCCTCTTAATACTAAGGGGTAATGAGTTCGAACCCTAGACTTGTATCATGAATTTCACATGTAACCACCATTACCATTGTGCCACATGATTCCGACAAAAAAAAAAGTAAATTTTAAAACTTTTAAATTCTCTTTAGAAAATCTGATTGGAAAATTTTTCTGGCTATCATGATTGTACAAAACCTTAAAGTCTTTAAAATATCTAAACAATTCAGGATTTAAATCTATAAATACAATATGTATGTAACTGTAACAGGATTTAATTCATTATTTCAACGGATTTTGAAGGCCATTAACATGGGTTCAAATCACATCATTATTTTATTATTTTTATGTTTCTAATCATACTTTATTTGGTTGACAAAAAAACATACTTTATTTGATTTCCTTTTCATATTTCAATCAATGTTTATTTTTTTCTTTAGTATTCAAAAACTCTAATTTTTCAACATTTTCCGTTTTTTTGTTAAACTTTTATTCATTTATATAAATAGTTTTTCATATTATTTGCTTCTTCCAAAATATTTGCTCATGTTACACTTTACTTGATATTAATTTAAGTTTTATACTTTTCCAATCTTATATAAAAATAAAAATTAGAATGAATATTAAAAAGATAAAATATCATGTACAATATACAGGTTTGTATCAATACCATTAAGAATGGATATTTGGTATTTACAAAAAATATTTACCTTTTTAGTTTAGTTCAATTTTTAAACTTTTAGAAATAAGACACGAAATTCTAATAATTTATGTAATAATTAGTTAAATTTATATATATATATATTGTGCCCCATATAGAATTATCTTCTGGATCCGATTCGGCCATAAATATGTATACTTTTTCTGACTTTACCATGAATACACATTTAAGAGCATAGTTTTAATATAATGTTACGTGAAAAAAGTGTAGATGTAAAGAATAAAAGTGGCCGTTATAAAAGTATACAGAGCTGATACATATATTATGAGACCTCGCGTATTAATATAATTATTTTAAAACTTTATGAGTAATGATTAATTATACTAAAATTTATGAGATTTTAACTCCATATCAATTAGCCGTGACCTAAATGATCTATGTCATTTATATATCATTCTAGATCTCATTATATTTTTGATGTGAAATTTCTAACAATAATATTATTTACCTTCATCATAGTAGTGAACATCATTTTTGATAATTAATTCTAGTTGTATATAATTGTGTTCGGAACAAAATAGTTTGAATATTATGTTTTGGTGATTTTACGTTAATTAAATATGTTTAAAATGGATAGAATAAAAACAAGTTAAGACAGGAAGGCTTTACAAGCTGCTAACATAGACGCAAAAGTTAATACTTAGGATATTTCACCAAACATATTCTCTATAAATAGAGGAGATGCAAAAAAAGAAGAAAAAGAGACGTATTATGTATTGTGTATGGGCTGTCCTATTTATCTGAATAATTAGGTCATTCTGGAGTCTCCGCATTTCAACTTCCAGACGATCCATGAAGAGGGAATTCTTGGACCGCACCGCAGCTAGGCCTCGACCAACCTCCAGCCTCATCGAGCCATTCAGTCGATTTCCAACTCGCAACAGTACCATAGTTATTTGCAAGAGTAATCGTTCCGGAAGCCAGCGCAAGGGAGGGAAAGAACCACAACCATGAACAAAAGTAGTGATATGCAAGTGTTCAGAAGATCTACAGCAAGGCAGGCACCCAACAAATTAAGGCTCCACAAGCAAAACCCCTGATGGTGGATTGGCGACTGCACTAAAAAAAACTTGCACTCGTGCTAGCATCGGAGGTAAGGCAGCCCAAAGGAACCCAGAAATCAAATAGCAAAGCATGTATGGCAAGCAGGTATACACCCTTCAGAGACATATTCTCTGATCATATACATCCATTCATAGTTCTTGTTCATTCGTTTTCTTGCTTGTTTGCCTGTATAACCTTTGGGGACATATTCTCTAATATATATATCCTCAGAATTTTTATTCATTCATTTCCTTCTTATCTTTTTTTTTTTTATATACTTTTGGTAACATATTTTCTAATCATATCCGTTCATTCATTATCTTTTGATAACATATTCTCTAATCATATCCGTTCCCTCAAAATTTCGTTCATTCATTATCTTGCTTGCTTGTCTGGATTTCCTCCAATGACATATTCTATTATCCTATGCATCTCTTTGGGATTCTTTTTCATTTATTTTCTTACTTGCATGCATGTATATCTTTTGAGGACATATTCTATGATCATATGCATTTCCTCGGAGTTCTTATTCATTCACTTTTTTGTTTTCTTGTTCACTCATTTCCTTACTTGCTTGCCTGCATACCATCAGAGATATATTATCTGATTATATGCATCACTTTGAGATCCTCATTCATTCATTTCGTGCTTACCTTTCAGGGGCATCTTTTTCTAATGAATTACATCCCCCTAGGACCTTGTCTGTATGCGCTCCCTCCGGGAATTAGTACTTACTCAGCCTATAGCTGATCTTCCCAAATGAGAACTCAACAATAAGCTCACCCGTGGACTTAGGCATTGTTTTTTTCTAAAAATGGGGTCCTTTCCTCTAGGAGCCTTGAAATTATCCAAACGTTTTGTATGCTCTTCTAGGACATACTTATCACATTTTGTTAAAAAAAAACTTTCACTATGTACGCACAACGCGAAGATTGTCCAAACAGTTTGAGAGTTGGGATAATGCTTCTAGAAAACACCATGTTTACCACTAGCTGACACGTTTATGCTCCACAAAAGCAATGATCCCTCCACCCATGTTAGTGCCCCGTGCACGGAGCTAATCTTTTCTTCCTCTTAAAGCATCTCTTGTGACTCTTGAGAAAATATCTATCGAGACTAATGACACGCTTCTATCTCGGTCATCATGATCAGGTAGGACACGCTTCGCTTACAAAACTGATAAGCGGGATGGATATCCTTTATTTCCAAGTGACGAGCAAAGTGAAACGAATCAGTTCTTCGGGGAGAGAATTTATGCTCCTCAGCGAACAGCCAGCATTCCTCCCCCTTAGGGATAACACTAGTCCATGGTCATAAGTGTTGATCACCTTGCGCCCCACCTCAGGCTCATGGTTGCTTGGAAGAGGTGTATGAGTACCTCGGCAACAAGCTGAGTATGTCAGATCCACTCTTAGTACTCTCCAGCTCACTCGACGCACATATCGCAGAAGCTGAAAGTTTTTCTCCAAGAAGAATCATTTGAAAAAGCGTCTTTTGTATAATGATAAACGATATCACAAGAATGTTACGTTTTTTTAGAACAACCACGCAATATTAGTAGACGAAGTCGATTCCATGTCTTCTTGTGGGGAGAAAACCAGGGAATCATGAGAAATTATTGAGTCCGATTTTGTGTAGACACATAATGGCTAAAGGGACCCCACCTAGAGGTTGTTGAATATGTAGGAGAAGACCGACCAACCTGATGTAGATGAATATGTCATATGGCAGGATTACGATAAGTATCACAAGGCTAGGACGAGAAGATCTTATAAGTCGCTTGAGTGAGTTGATGTAAAAGTCAATACCTATAATATTTTGCCAAATATCTTCTCTATAATAAATAGAAGGGATGAGAAAAGTCAAGGAGAAATAGAACAAGGAGATCCGGGAAGGAGATAGATAAGTGTTTCTCTCACATGCATATTCAAATCTGATCGAAGAAAAAGCTCTAACCCCACTCATTTCATCATTCTATATATAGACTAATCTACGGCAGACAAACATTTATCAACAAATAAAATTTCTTATCTACATACAAAAATCTTCACTCAAATCCTATTCATCTCCCGAACATACTATTCTCAGTAGAACGAGTATGACTTCGGGACCAAAAAGTCTTCGGGTAAAAAAACAAGGAGTTTCCCTCCAGCAAGCTTTAGTGTCTTTCTACCATGCATATGCAAATGAGACCAAGTTAATAATAAATTCAAAAAAACATGATAAAAATTTGAGGGAAATTATCTTCTTTTTAAAAGGAGAAGATGATTTGTCGGGAATCATGTGACACAATGGTGGCCACCTCTGAAATTCATGACACAGGTCTGGGGTTCGAACCCAGCACCCCTCAGTATTATGAAGGATATTAAAACCATTAGACTATGTTGACAAAAAAAAAAAGGAGAAGATGATTTGTTTTACTGTCAACGTGTTATAAAAGTGAAATAAAGAGGAATATTAATGTCAACAATTAATGGTAATATTTATTGTGTGGAGCTTATCATTATTATGTATAAACAATAATTTTTATTTTTTATTTTTTGTTGTTGTTAACATAGCCTAGTGATTTTAATATCTAAATTCGAACTGTCATGAATTTCAGAGATTGACTTTTTATATTTTATATAAATAAAAAAAAATTTATTGTAAACACACCATTCATTCAGTAACATACAAATCTATCTCCCTTGTTTTCTTTCTCTATTTCTAATATAATTCCCTTTCTACGGGTATAAAATTTTTTATCTTTATTTATATTTATCTATATAATAAATTATACTTATTACTATAATACAAACGGTATTTTATCCTACTTTTTATCTCTGACTTGATAATTATTTTAATTTGATGGTTATTTTAATATGAATCCCAATATAGTTATCAACCAAATTGATCCAAAAATATATCGAATACCTCGATTCCATATATACTAAAATATTACTAAAAAGCCATTGAACCAATAAAAAGAAATCAAAACTTTATTTTGTATATATATGATTATTCCACGTTTTGCCACATTTTGACAAACGTGTAAGTTCTGCATATTAAAATTATAACCAATATTATTAGGACAATATTTTAATTCTGCATATCAAATCATACCCACCAATCCCACTAATTCGGTTTAAGAACACGTCATAATCATAATATTATTATATAGTTATAATATTTGACGATTGGAATTACCAATTATATTTGTATATAAATTTGGGATACCTAACATCTGCTCGAGAAAGAAAAAATAATCGACATAGTATAAGCACCCCATGTTAAGTGTAACAGTTAGACATTATTTGGAAAGTGATTATTTCAAATTTGTTAATTTATCATCTCCACATTCATTCTTACAACAAAAATGAGATGACTTCTAAAAAATGTGACATGGTATTAAACTAATTGTAACATAGACAATATCAACTACTATAAAGATTTTTATTTTTTGGTAAGATTTTCGAAAATATGGTAATAACTCCTATATATCATCACTAAAATAAATTTTATATATCACCATTAAATAATTTTAAACTAATACTAGAATTTTTTATATATTTATACTATATATATATATATAATTTTGTTTAAATATTTGTAAGTATGTTTTTAATAAATGCATAACCAAGATAACATTGATCAAATGTCAAAATTTGTGGATATTTAAAATGTTTGAAATTCTACATAAATCTATTAATTAGTATAAAAAAGACTAATAGAGTTTTCCAAATTATTAAACTTATTTGTGTTTAGTGGTGATAAATTATATTTGTTGAATGATAAAAGATTGGTTAATTGAATTGATTAATAAATTAAATTTTTACTAAAATGAATAAAAACATCAAAATTTATTAGAATTTTATTTAAATATAGATATAACATAGTTATTAAATAAAAATACAATAATAAAATAATTAAATTTAGCAAAAGAAAACTTAATTTTGAATGAAATTGAACTAAAATTAAAAAAATATCAATATCAAAATATATAAACTAAATTTCACTTTTAAATAAAATATTTTATTGCTTTTAAATAATTTTTAATGTGCATGGCACATGAAACCTCATAGTTATACTATATAAAGTCAACAAACCATAATTTAGATCAGAGATCAGATACCGATGAAACAATACAGGATATTTCCGTAAAACGATAGCCCTAACTATTATTATCAGTTATATACGAAGATGCTATATTTGGTGAGTTAGAAGCTGAAAATATCAGATGTATCAAGTTTTATAGAGAAACAAAGAAGATGATGAAACATGAAAGATAAAGTTTGTTATAAATATTATTTTTCCATTAATTCAATCTGTATAATTTAATTCAATATATATATATATATATATGACTAATGCGAAAATAAACTTTGAAGTGTACATCAACTATACACAGGAGTTGCTAACATAAACGGTAATAGTAAATTTCTCATGATATACATCCGCAAACCTTTTAATCGAGACGAAGTGAAGAAGTGAAAAGGGTTGATAAGGACATACAACCAAGAAGAGACTTGAATGGACCTGGATGCAACGGCTTGGTTAGTATATGAGCGAGCTGATTGTCTCCTCATCAAGTCACCATCAGGTATAGAGTAAGGAATCAGGAGACATGGAGAGGTGAACATAAAGCTGAGAAGAGCTAAGGAGACATGTGAGCTGAGTTCAGCTCAAATGGAGACCAAACCCGAACATGAAAGCTCAAAAATCCTTTGGAATACACACTCAACTCATCTAGAATTCACCACAAAAAATAATCATTTCCAAAAGATTCTACATGAAGATATTCAACTTATAAGTCGATGGACCTTCAGTGAACCCGAGATATATTAACATGTACTTGTTGAATCATTCCAATCAAACCACAAGGAACCAAGTTGTAAACCAAATTTTTGAAAACTTAACCCGTCAGAGGCACACATTGAGTTGGATTCACTAAAAAATTTATTATGGTTTAAAAGTTATTCAACTTCTAAATCATAAGATATCCGGCTTGCTTTATTTGGAAGCTCACGGATTCAACCACCTACAAACAAGACTTTGGTGACCAGGAAAGACATATAAACTTTCAAGAGACAAATATTCATTTAGAAGAGTCATCTATCATATTACCATGCACCACCATCCAAATAATCAGGCAGATTATCTCTTGCTCACACTTATCAGATTTGGAGCCATTTGCATTCAAAATCCAAAAGCTCTTTCCTCTTCTACTTGCACACGACTTGAAGGAATTTTTCACATTCCATAAGGTCCCAAAACATCACTTATATCTCCCCGAGCTGTTCAGATACAAGTAATCTCGAGTCTACCTTGATCAAAGCACAATTAAAGCCTAACGACTATATCTCACCAAGGAGCCAACTCTATGATCATTTGTACTTATTTTCGTGTATTCTCTTTCCTTTCTAGTCGGTAGACCATTTTTTATTGAGCCTATACAAGCTTCTAGATAGTCATTGTAAAAAGTCACCTTTCAATCAACCAAATTTATATAAAAAAAAAGAAGAGAATTCTTTTCTTCTTCAAAGTGTGTCTATAAATTTATTTGTCTTTTGATTCATTTGAGTCATTCTAATTATTTCTATAGATTTTTTTCTTTAGAAGTGTGAGCATCATTTTTGGATCTATGGGCAAGGCTTGAGGATTGCTTGAGTGGGTTGAGTATTCTTGAGTTTCTAAAGATTGAGTGAGTCAATCAAAACCCACATATTGAGAGAGTCAATTACAATTCCACAACCATCTCTACCATCTTCCCTTCCGCAACAATCTTATTGATCAGTTTTTTATCACCTTGAAGATTGTGGAGTGATTTACAATCCTACATTATCTGCTATCATAGCTTCAAAAGCTCTTATCCATCAAGTTTTATCTCTTTAACCTTTATCTTTTCTGTTTTGTTATTTCATTTCCATTCATAAACAGAAATCCATAAAAGATTTGTTTGATGTCGTTTGTATTTTGTTCTTGTTTTGTTCTTAATTATAAACCAAAGAAAAAAATCCATAAAATTTGTTTGATTTCATTTGCTGTTTTGTTATTGCTGTTTTTGATTCTTTTCCATAAAAAACAAAAAGAAAACCAAAAAAGAAAGTGTTATTGATTTCTTACATATTTCAAAAAAGAAGTCTCATTATTTGCTTACTTTCATATTCAAACAAAAAATATCAAAGAAAGAGTTAATTGTGTCCTTACATTTATCTAGTTTTGTTATTTGTTGAATCATTTTTATAGAGTATAAAAGCCATAAAATGAATAAAATCGTGTGTCCTTAAGTCTAGATCTAGTTGCATTTTTTTTAAAACCATAAAAGGCATAAAATCGTATAAATCATTGCCAATTAAGACAACCAATTATGTCAATAGGTTTCGGAAAATATTTGGTTCAATATTTCAAGGCAAAGATTTCTTTCTCGTTTTTGCCATTAGTTACTTTTTCTTTTGTGCTGATTATGATTCAATACATCTTTCTTCTTCTTTGTTTTTTGCTTATGCAAGATACAAAAATTATAGGCAATAATGGAGTCTTCTGAAGATGAACCAGATGCCATGAGTGACTACAGCCCTTCACAAACTGATTGGAGACAGAAGAGTGACTCTGATTTTGATCTAAGCACCAATGATGCTGATTTGATAAAGATCCGTAAGTGGAGAATAATACTCTAGCTCTGAAGATGAAGGAAAAACACACAAGGAAGAGATGGAACCAGAACCGCCAGATTACCATAGAAGTTGCTCATATAAAGCATGGTATGAAGAAGATTTAGAGGAGGATCCATAGGAAGATTATCAACCTCCTAAGAGAGGAGAGAAGTCCAACAGCTATGGAGTTGTTCCATACAAAATACAAGCTTACTTAAAACCAATCAGTTAAAAAAGTGGTTCCATAGTCTTTTCAAAAACTAGTTAAGACCCTGAAGTATATATGCAGTGGGAAAATATTATGGAGAAGTGTCTACACTCCAAGAACATTCCAAAAGAAAAGAAGTTATCACAAATGGTCTCAGCGTTCACAAGAAAATATTATGAATGGTGGCTAAAGTAAAGCACTTCAACCATCTACAAGAAGTAAGTGCTAGATTGGAGAGACCTCAAGGCATAGATGCATAAAAAAATTATAGAGAAATACCAAACCACACCCTGGAATAGAGACCAAACCCGAACATGCCAGCTCAACAATCCCTTGGAATACACATTAAACTCATCTAGAGTTCACCACAAAGAATAATCATTCCTAAAGGATTTCACATGAAGAAAATATTCAACTTACAAATCGACAAACCTTCAATGAACCCGAGGGAGATCTTCATGTACTTACCATTCCGATCTGACCAGAAGGAACTTAACCCATTTGAGTCACAAGGTGAACTGAACTCACTACAAAATTAATTATGGTTTAAAAGTTATTCATTTTTTTAACTAAGAAATACCTAACTTGATTTATTTAGAAGCTCACAAAATCAACCACTTATAAACAAGATTTTGGTAATCAAGAGAGACTAATAATCATTCAAGAAACACATCTAACCATTCAGGAAAGTCATCTATCATTTTACCATGCACCAGCATCCAAAAAATCAAGTGGATTCTCTTTTGCTCACACTTACCATATTTAGAACCATTTTCAAAATCTAACAATTCTTTCGTCTTTTACTTGCACGCGACTTGAAGGAACTTCTCATATCCAAGAAGGTCCCGACGACAGTTGACTGTCTTTTGCCACTTTTAGCTTATTATCAATCCAAAAGGATAAATGTTCAGAAGATAGATACATTTACAAGTGAGAATACAAAAGCCATTAGCAAGATAAACACAATCAATCATAGAGAGAGAAGAGACAAGCTTTAAAATCATAACTTGGAGATCAATTTGAGTGGGTCTGATGCATCTTTGGCGTGATCAGGGATAGGAAGATTGCAGAGAAGTGTGACTCTAGAGGAAGATATTAAGGTTTTGTTAGCTTTCTCTGACCCTTTTGTAGTTTTCCAAAGCTTGACTTCCCAAACCTGAATAGTCTTTCCTGTGCTTACAGGAGATGCTTCGGCGAATACAAGGTCTCCGAGATCGGCACTCTTCACGTGGTTGATCGAGAGTTGAATTCCAGCGACCCTTTTGAAACCAGAAGCCATGTGAGCTCCCATACTTGCTAAAGACTCAGCGATCAAAGCAGACACACCACCGTGTAACACCTTGAAAGGCTTTTGAGAAAAAAAAAAGAAAAAACTGAAATTATCTCAGAATTGTGGACAAATAGGGTCATTAATCAAAGATTGAAGAAAAAGAGGGAGACGGAACCTGGCAGCAGATTGGAGAAACGGGAAGACGACCGGTGACACGTGTCGGAGATAATTCATCTATCTCGAAACCTAAGGCGTAGAGCGGAGGGTCTAAAGCTTCGGTCTTGGACGATCCAGAATCCATTTGTGTCTACTGTTTCAGAGGAAGAGAGAGGGGGTTAGGTAGGTGAAGGAAGCCATAAAATGATAAGAGAGGTTGAAAAAAAGGTGAGTAACGGATTGAATTGGTTTCTTTTAAATTAGATAACGTTTATTAAATGCCACTGGAATTTTGTTTTTTTGCTGTTGTTATGCGTTATAAAGTATCGCTCAGTCATTTCTTATCGGACCAAATGTCGAAACTGCATAATTGATGTTGGTGTGAGTTTTTCAGACCAGACTCGTCGTCATGTAATTTGTATTAGTTTAGTGTATTAGTTTTGTATAAGAGACGTGTCGTACATTCTTGTCGGTTAATAATTTAGCTCAATCACTGATCTTTTAATAGGCCGAAAGTGGAAACTGAACTCCTCTAGTGGGCTACCGGAAAGTAAGGCCCATTACTTGCACAAATTACACATTTCTCTTTCGGCGTGGGAATTCTGATTATTGGTTCGGGTTCGGATCGGTCCTTATCGGTATCGGATATTCGAATATAAGAGTGTTGTATCCAATAAGGGACCGAAACAATATCGGTTCGGTATCGGTTCAGTATTTTCGGTATCGGATCGGTTCGGATTTTCACTAAAATATCCGATAATGTCTCGGATAAGGTTCGGTATCGGATTATCGGTTCGATATCGGATCGATTATATCCGATAATTCAAAATTATATCCGAAAATAAATATTGTACTCGAAATAAAAAAATTGAATTGGTTCAACTAAATGTAAATAACCAAAAATCGATAAATAAATACTGAAATTTGTATATAATATCATATATATATCATATATATATCATATATATATCATATATATGTATACATATATATTATATATATATATTTACATATATGTATATATATTTAGATTATCGGATTATCCAATAGGTTTCAGATCGGTTCTTATCGGTATCGGATATTTCGGATATAAGAATGATGACGTTTGCATTTTGAGAAAAAAGTATCTTAAAACATCCAAACGGTATCATTTATTAAATAAATGGAATATATATATATATATATATATATATATATATATATATATAGTAAAAAAAAGTTGATAGGAATAATTTTAAAATGATATTTTTTAAGAATTGGAACTCTCAGTTGATCTTCACCCTCGATTAATAAAAGCAAGAGCACCGAATCTCAATACCCTTTTGTTAGGCTATTTTATATAGCTTTGCTTTCGAAACTCTACACATTTAGTTCCCGTACGTATAAAAGTTATAAAAATACTCACGCATTGACCATTAATTTATAAGAATATTATATAAAAAAGCATATGAATGGTTTGCATCTAGGCACGGGCGAGAATCGAACCGAATTGGGTATTCATAAATCTCTGAATAACTTTTTCCTTAAAACATAACGGATTGTATACCAAAAAAATATTAGTTAGATTTAAAATAATCAAATAAATTATAAATCCTATAATATTAATTATATTTAGATCAAAATAATCAGAATACCTATGATATTTAAATATTATTATTTCTGTTTTTTATATTAAAAATTTTCTTTTAAAAAATATAACTCAATTTTATTAAATTGAATAAAATTTTTTGGATATTTTGATTCGTACGGATTGTTCTAATAATTTTCAGATAGTTCCAAGTATTTCAGATCATTTGGATAGTTTAGATAATTTAAATATATTAAAGTAGATTTGGATATAAAATAACTAAATTAAACTGGATACGTTTAATATCAGAATATTTATCAGTTTCTAACATGAAAATCTATTCTGAACTGAACCGAAAAATCTGAACCAAACCAGTTTTCTCGGTTTCTACAAGGTTCCTAGAGAGAAACATAACCAAACTACCCCAAATTCAATATAACTAAACCGAAGCCAATCAGATACCCCCAACATCCAGATTTACTGATATGCTTGGAGGCTTGCAGCTATTGAAATAGTGTGGTTATAGAAGAACGATCATTATAACCGAACACATATGTGATCTCAAAATGGACCAAAAAATTGAGGAATCGATCGCATACGGAAATGAACTAATTTTCACCGTTCAAACATGTTTCATGTTGAATCCAGATTTTTTTGTTCAGTTTCTGACATCATTTACACTTCATGTGGATTATTATCGATGATACCTCTCGAAAAAATATAATCTAAATATGAGAACACTATGCCATAGTAAATCTATAATTTCCACCTTTTTATAATTTATTGTTTCAAAGTCGTATTAACTAAAGACAATAATAGTTTTTCATTTGTTGATGGATGAAAACATTAGTTTTAAAATATTATTAATCAAAAAAAAAAGAAAAGTTGGAGCATTTTTTTTGTTTTACCTTAATTCATATTTTTTTTTACATAAGCGTCATTGTCGTCGTTGATACTTCAGTTGTTTATAGCCGTTGGCTTTAGTGTCCTCATATTTGCCAGAATTGTAGATCGTTTTGTGGACTAGCCGTTATCATTTTTGGAATCGTCCGGAAAAAAATAAACAATGCATAACAAAACATAATAACATATAGGTTATCAAGTGATTGGTAAATTGGTATATTTGAATATAGAATATCAACTCTAGAAATTTTGAAAGTTTTTCATTAATTTTGCCAAATTCACAGAACTTGCGTAACAAAATTATAGCCTGAAAAAAAACAATAGCAGATTAGCGGACTGAAATCTAAATAAGCTGCTAAGTTTGAAAGATTTTTGCAAAATCTAAATAAGTCTACTAACTATTCGCACATCTTCCAAAAAATAATGACAGACGAGTAGACTGAAATCTAAGTCTGTCATTGTCTCATAGAATCTTAAAAAAAAAAATAGTCTATAATAAAAGTGACAGACTTATATACTGAATCTTTATTCTGCTTTAAAAGACTTCTTTAAAGTTTACTTAAAATTCATAGTCGGTCAAAATCTTACAGAATCTATCAAAAGAATGATAGATTTGCATATCGAAATCTAAATATGTCGGTAAATTTGGAAGAATTTTTCCAAAATATTTCAAACATTCTCAGACTACTAAATATTAGATGACTCTGCCAAAAAAATAACATGCTAGAAGACTAAAATCTAAGTTTGTCACCGCCTTCATATTCTTAAAGCTTGTTAAGAAATCATAGAGACTGCAAAAAAGTGATAGAGACAGACTTTTAAATCTACCAATAATCTTGGAAATTTTTTTAGTGGTTGCCAAAATTTCACAAAATTGATATAATCTATATGTAGAGCCATCAACTTGTTTTGGTTGACCAAATCTGACTCCATATTACTCAGAATATTGGGTGGAATCACTTAACTTATGCTTTCCTTTTATAATCCTTTTAAACTTAAAGTTCTTATGATCAGCTCTGTAAGTACACTCCTCCTTTCCTGAAGCAAGTTAAAGTTGAAATGTGTTTACTTCTTCTGTTAGAAGCGATCTCTCCGTGCTATTGCCCACGAGAACCGGTTCCATCACTTACAGCACGACCGATTGGATCGTTTTATCTATAAGTTGCGACCAACGAACGAAAGGAAACTCGTCATACACTCACGGGCATCCAAACCAAACCCTTCTCTTCGACTAATTATTACTGCATGAGGATTTATTTGTGTTTCTTAATTAGCGGTTTAGGAAGTCGTCTTTGAAGAAAAGAGGGATACAGATCTTGTAAATTGGTTTGGTCTACAAATTGACTTCATGAACCAGAAATAAAGTAGTGAAACGAATACCTCCAATTGGTTAATTAGGAAACGTATAAATGTGTGGGTGGTAGATGGCTTTGTTGGTTTTAACCGTGGTGGTTTGGTTTCTAGTAACTTGACCATCTTAACATGTGAATAAACCAATCACAAACTAAATATGTTATGATTTTGTGTTTAACAAGTAAAATTTAGGTTACTAAGTGAGTCGAATGGAGAAAAGAACATCCTATGAATCTATAATATTTTAATTCATTGAAGAACATTGTGTACTAACTATTTGGAAAATCTAGCGTATGTAAGAAAAATTATTCGTCGTTAGACATAGCGGGTGAAGAACATATCCTATGAAGAGTAAACAAGGTTAAAGCTTATCAAGAAATATGTTATTTTATTATTTCCGATTACATTTTTATGGTTATAGTGATTGGAGGTTTTATCAAAATATAAGTTCATCGAATCGAAGTCATCATATTATGTGTGGTTTATGCAAAGTTCAAATTAAGTCATGTAGATCTACACACATTTCACAATAAAAATAGGAGTTTCGACCTTAAAATATCATAATTAGACCTTAAATTCACTCTTTAATAAGACTCAAAACTAAACATACTATTTCTCCTTTTATTTGTTCACGGCAATGTTAAAATCTCATGACCAAGATAACAAACAAAAGTTGAGTCAAGTTCGTCTCCAATCATTCAAACCGTCTAAAATACATCCAAAAACACATATTCAGTTTTGAATAATTGAAAAATTATTGTAGTTATTTGAAGATTTTTTTTTTTTATCACATACTCCAACAACTATATGGAAACCAATTGTCTAATTTCTGACACTGGATATTAGTGTTTATTAAAGTGAAGAAACCTTAGTATTTAAAATATCAACTTCGAATGATATTTAAAGATTTAATTATTGTTTTTTTTTATTTGCATATTTCTTTCAAAATTTAATTTTTAAAAGATTTTGGGTTTTTTCTTTTTCATTTATTTTTTCTCCTCCGATTAATATATGTATTTAGTAAAGAGCGAACCTGAATTAATTAACACTGATTGCTGTTAATGGTACATTGGTTAGACACAACGAATAAACATCCATCCTAATCGTAAGGATTCATATTCTTGCATTGCAGGCAATATGTTCTGTTGGACTTATTTAATTAGTTTTATGTATATATAGTGACTTATGAAGGAGATAACCAACCAAAAAAAAAAAAAAAGCATTAACTACTTGTAAGTTGCAAGCAAATAATTAAATTCACCGTGTCTCGAGGTCGAGGGTACCTCCGAATGTGTGATCAACGAACCACGAACCTAATCATATATACACTTCTATAATATTAATATTTAACAATTGACCGGTTTGAATCAACTAGCAGATTAGTTTGCTTGTCATGTGGGATATTGCGATAAAATTCCGACTGTTGAAACAAATCAGTAAATATTTTAATGGAAAATATAGCGGTGGGAAATAAACTAAATATTAAATGATAACAAATTCCAATAAAAAGTTCAAGTGGTGAAAAATATGGCAGAGCAAAATATATGTTAGATTCTTTTCGGTTTGGTATTAGTTTTGAATCAAAACTTTTGATTTGATGAAAAATCTGAATATCCATCATAATCAAAACAAAGCAAATATTTTAAAAATATATATTATCTGATTAAAACAAAAAACCACAAATATTGATTTTATAAAGACCAAATATTATATATATATTAAATGTAGTATCATAAAATATAAATATCCGCTTCATATTAATTCTTAATTGAAAATAACAATATAGTAAAAATAAATAACAATAAAATAAAAATATGGTACTGTTTTTAGTATCGCTATATCCTTTTTGTTTTTCATTAATAACTACCAAAAGAGTATACGATTTATAGTTATAACTTATAACCGTTCTTGCTCATGGTCCCACTTATAAGATCTAACAGTTACCAACTAAGAAAACATATGGTGCACCATAGATAAGGGTATAAGGGTACTGTGATAATCTTTTCTTATTTCAGCAGTTATTCTTATTACAATACCTTCTGAATTTATGAAACTAAAGTAATTCAAAGTATTTAATCAAAAATCTTGTAACCGTATACAATAACATTTACACTTAATTTAATCGAAGGTAAATTAATATTTTTTAGAAAAAAATTAGTGTGAGAATCTATGTTTATTATGGTGATAAAATATTTTACTATTTAATCTGGTTTTCCAAAATTAGTAATTAACATGTTTATGATTCGTGTCATCCAATCAATTAGTATTTGACAACTAGAAATTACACTTAGATAACATATATTAACATAAAAAGAGCAAAAAAATTATACAAATCAAACTATATAATTAAAAAGAATATATTTAACTAACAAAAATAAAAATTAATAATTTTTAAAAAAATTTAATAATTAACAAAATCATTACATGTATCATTGAATCGATCAATTGGAACTTGTAAAAAATTATTTCAATTAAATCTGAATATTTTTAACATAAAAAGAAAATTAAAATATATAAATTTAATATATAATTAAAAGGATATAATTAAATTATAAAATGACTTAAAAGGAAAAATTTATAATTAAAAAATATTATTATATAGTGTTTAGTTTTTTAAAATTAATAATTAACTTAATCGTGATAAATATTATTTAATTGATTAGGTTTTAACAAATTTAAAAACTTGTATGTTAACATAAAAAGGAAAAAAATATAAATCTTTACTAGAGAAAAGAAAAAATCAAGATATTTATTAATGAATATAACTAAAAAGATATAACTAAATTTAAAGAAAAAAATTATAAAAAATAAATATATTTATTAAAAAAGATAAATTGTAATTATATGATCACAATATATTACATTCAATCAGATTCCAACACATATAAAACAAATTTCTCTTAAATACTAAAAACAAAAATTTATATTCCAATTGAAAAAATATAATTAATATAGTTAAAAATTTTGATCTAATTCAAATAAAATCATGAGAATCAGTTCGTCAAAATTAAAGAAAATTAGATATATATATATATATATATATATATATAAATAGCTATATAATAAAAATTTAACATAATTCAAAGAAAAATATCATATCAATAGCTAAGTAGTAATAAGTAAACTAAATATAGAATGAGAAAAACTAAATATTTGAAAATATGTGATAAAATTTATTTGGAAAGAAAATAATCTAAAAATAAGATAATAAAATAAATACTTTTCTATAAATATTAAATTTGAAGTTATAATTTTATTTATTTATTTTATGGTTAATCTAGTTTTGATTTTCATTTTTCTTTTGATTTTTAATGAAATATAAAATTAAATTACAAACTACTTGTATACGTAAAATCCAATATAGTTACCAATAAAACTATATATATAGCATATAACTAGTCAAAATAGGTAAAATTTGATGGATCAATCCAATCTAATCCAAATCATATAGCTTTTTTTAACATATATTCATATTATAATCAAAACTCCACTACATGTCCCTTCTTTTGTCTAAACCACTACATGTACCTTTAAGCTACGTTAATTTAATAATCATTCTTTGGATACCTTTTACTTAAATTTTACATAAACGTCCCCACACATACAAAAAGGATCTTCTTGGGTTTTTCTGGTATTTATTTATAGATAGTGTTAGCATACACATTTGTGTTGTGTGAATACGATTAAAATAATACGAATAACCGAAAGTCAATCTTACGAACTGCACAAGTCAAAAGACGATTTTTATAAAATCAAAGGGGTTTACTACGAAACATGTCAAAGTAAGTTTACATGTAATTTAATCCTTTTTGTACATTTTATTATAATAAATGATAAATATATAAAACGTTTGTTTCATAATGACATCTTCAAAATGTTTTTGTTTAAATCATGACATATTCAATAGAATATGTTATCTCTAGACTATATAAATGTCAAGCAAGATATGATGAAAGAAAACGAATTTAATAGAAATATATAAAAAAAATAGTTAATAAGGATGGAAGAGGAGAAAGAGAGAAGACATGTGGAGATCACATGGGGTACTCTGCGCATAAATCTGCCCACCTCAAACTCCTAATCCATTGGTCTTGTAAATAATACACATTTACCCATCTTTGCCTCCCACATTTTTTATCACCTAACCATTCGTCATTTCTCATCCTCTTTCTATTTTTAGAATTTTATTTATAGTCGTTTGGTTATTACAAGTTTCTTTGTGTGTCAAAGTTGGTTATTACAAGTTAAGTAAATACATTTCTTATTTGTTAACGTAACCTTTTTGTTTGACATTCAGACCAAGGAATAATAGCAAACATCTAATAATTTGTGATGTAATGGGAAACAAATGATAAAATCAGCAAGTTTTGTGAACCTAATATTTTCATTGTCGAGAACTTTAATTAAAAAATTTCGTTCAAACGAAGATACATCACTCAAATTGTTTTCTATAGCACTAAGAAAACAAATTGAGATTAAACAATACAACCAAAATATAAAGAAAATGAGTATTCAATTGACGAATTAACAAAAACCTGGTATAAGAAAAATATGTTGATGATGATGATTTTGGCATCTTTCTCCTCAGGCTACTAACAATATGTTGTTATTAAAATCACACCTAACTCTAACAAATTTTAATCTCCAAAGCTCATGGATGAATCCATATATACATTTTAGTATTAGTATATGTTTTTTAGCTAACAATTTAGACGGTATTTAAATATTACCTGATAATATCTCCTGTCGGTGTCCGTAATCATCAAATTCCTTCTTCAAATCTCGTAACAGTGGATAACTTTTTGGGTATTGATATCATATGATTATTCATAATGCATAATTTTGACTAGACTACATTTAGAGGTACATGTGTCTGCATTTGTATGAGAGATGAAGCATAGAAGAAATAGCGCAAAGATCAAAGAAGAAAAGTTGAGATTTGGGTAAAAACATTAGGACCCCATAGAAAGTTGATGCAAGTGTTTTGTGGTTGTCGTTAGTACTTAGAACCGGAAAGGCAAATTCTTGACTTTTTCTTATCATTTGCATGTGGCATGTGCGTAGTCATATCTACCAATGAAGCTTGGAAAATATCTACCATAGTACCATGGAGCTTCAAAAATATCTACTAATGGTCTATGGTCAGAAATAGCATTTATATTTCACCATAAACCTATCGAACCGATCTTCAACATAAGAAATCAGTCCAATTTTTGTTTAATTTTTGTATTATTAAGTTATTTGTATTAGAAGAACCAATTATGATTTGGTCTAGTTTAAATATTTTGTTTATCTACTTTGAATATTTTTTTTGTTGTATCTTATTACATTATGATAACAATATTTTTATGACCGAAGATCATGAACTGAAATAAACTCATTCAAGGCTTATATCACCATCATGTAAAAATTTAGTGATTAGAAAATCATGAGTTCATAACTTAGACCAATGACCATTGAATTAAAACTACTTTAGTTCTTCTTGATAACTATAGAAATTACCTTGATCAGTAAAATGTATTAGTACTTTACATTCATTATAAGTCGGTGAAACTACTATCATTTTGATTTAATGGGATTTTAGTTAAATGTAAAAAGTGAGAAAAATGGTAAAAATTGTTTTAAGTTTGTGAACAAAGGAGAGATCACGTGGGGAGGATAAGAAATCGAATTGATGGGTTCATGGGAATGCTCTTATCGCGGATCTTGCCTCTTTTGACCACTCTCTCTCCCTTTTCTTCAATATTAAAATCGTTTACTTATTTTTATGTTATTTTATTATTTACAATTCTTAAAATATTAATAAGAAAGAAACTGTTTTTGTGTTCACTGTGTTGTATAAATACATAGAAGCCTCTCTCCTCTTCAATCCAACTCCAAAAGAGAAGCAAAGAATCAATTCTCAGTTAAAACTAATTTCATCTTTTTTTATAAATAAAAAAAAAACATTAAAATGGCTTCATGGAAGAAAACAATCGCAACACCATTCAAGAAAGCGGCGACGTTCTTTAACCAACCGCAGCAAACGTCGCACAACCGCCACGCAAACGCGAAGGCTAGAGAAGAACACGAGAGACGATCGGTGAAGGAGCTTCAAGGTGACGTCATGGCTTGTGGCTATGAAGATGTCCTCGTCATGTGGTCAATTCTTGACAAGTCAAACTCTTCAAACAGTCTCTCTTCTTGATTGGTTTCTCACAACGAAAAATGAGAAACTTTCCTCTTTAAACGTAATTTACATTACGTGAAGAAATGGAATTCGAATTTCTCTCTTTCTTCTTTTTTTTTTGTGTATAGCTTTGTATAAGCCCGCCATGTCTCTCTTCTGTCTCTTTATCTTTATGTGGTCGTGGCTTTTTTTTTCTTCCTTAAATTAGATTTTAGTGAATTTTTATCCAATGATCAGTTTGGATTCGGATGTTATTAATCCCTGTGATGATGTAATCACGGTGCGATTTTTCATTTGGTTTGAAAGAAATGAAGTCTTTTGATGTTGGTTTACGTTCCGGTTTCATTTGTTTTAGCGGTTTACGGAACCATGGATGAATCGAATATATAGTTGAATCATAGCACGTTGAGATTATAACAAACTTTGATTAATATAAGAAACAAATATTAACCATTGGATAACAATGTAAATAATTTATTAAAAGATGAAGCTGATAAAACTTGACATTATCTCAGTAACGGGTCTGTAAGTCTCATGGTGGATAATGTTATCCACACTCTTATCTAATAGGCCTTCGGACACTAGACTTGATATATCTAATGGTAAAGCAGTAGCAGTAGCAGTAAATACCATAAACAATATGCTTTAATTAATATATAATTTATGAAAATATTTAATATATTTTTATACATATTATATTTATATTTATACTTTTATAGTTATTATAATAATTTTATGTTTAATTTAATTTATTATGTTATTTTTTCAAAAACAAATATTATTTTTAAAAATAATATAAAATAAACTAATGAAAATATTTGTTTTAAAAATATAAAATTTACACTTTTATGTAAACATAACTTTTTGATATTATTTAACAAAATAACATATAAAATTATTTTAAAATTTTTAGATAACACAAAGATCAATGTTCTATAAAAAACTTCATACAAAAATATAGAGGAAATGAACATTTAGAGAACATTTGGAGCTTTTAAATATTTTCCTAAATATTTTGATTATAAAAACTGATTAGTTGATAAAAAGGCATAATACTCTTTGCCTTTGCTTAGTATAAGATTTACAAAAATTCAAAGAAAAAAAACAAGAATAACATTCGATGAGAGCCCTTGAACTTAGGAAAACCCAATCATTGAACCCAAAATATAAAATAAGAAGAGAATGAGAAAAAAAAAAGTACAGCCGTATAAGGCACAGTGTGAGGTAATCTGATGAATGATACGATGTGATTGTATTAAAGTGAAAGTGGGACAACATGATTCCTATAACGTGTCTTGTCTTCTCCATCATCCTCATTAACATCCCTAACATGTTCAAACATCTGATCAGAGAGCTGGCCTCACTTCTGCAACCTAACATGGCCCCTTTAAAGGTCAAATCCATCTACATTTGGAATTTTTCATGTACCAGTTTGCGAATACCTGCATTTCGATTACAAGACACAAACAACATAAGAGAGATATATTTCTAGCTTATTATGTGTCTATCAACCATTGGTTTGATCAGGAATGATTGATCTAGCGCGAAAATTTATGTTCAGGGCCTATTATGAAAGTGAAATCTTGAGAGATACATGAATCTATGTAAAAGTTTCACTAATAAGATCAAATGCATTAACTCATTGTCGGTAGCTACTGAATTGTTTTTATTACAGAGAGAGAATATGTTATCACTTGATATTGGTTTGACTTGTCAATTGTTTGCAATCTATTTTTCTATTGGAACTTGAATTGCTAAGCACTACAGGAAGATGTCCTTAAATCTTTATACTTTGCATCAAATGACTTTCCACCAAGCGAATCTTTTTTTATGTTCGGTTGCGACATAATATCTCAACAGAGCTTGTACCTTTTAGAGGTTAATGGGGGTACTGCATATATATACTTAAGGAATCTCAGGATGGACTAGCTAGAAATAATGGAATCATATACCATCGACCAAGTGAATACATAAACCATTGTCTGAGAGTTCATATACTATAAAGTTGATTTGAAGAAGAGATTTTGAAGTAGACAAATAACCAGAAGCTTAGGATGTGTCGTAAGTTTACTGCCTCAAACTTATCTCTTTTGATATAATATATAACTGCAGTAATTCTAATATATGAGTCAAGGGAAAAATTGTACATAGCAACTGAGGCCAGGAGAGTCACTTACTTAATGAAACTGTTAAAGTTGTTCTAGCAAGCTTCAGTATAGTCGCAAAGATTGAAGCTTTGTTGAAATGTAGAATGAGAGGAACACAGGCTCTGTTCGTTTGTCGGTCGCTGCGATCTGCGATTGCGACCAGCGACCAGCGACTGCGACCTGCGATTGTTATGATGTTCGTTTAACAGTTGCTGGTTGTAGTCGCAGTTGCAGTCGCAGTGTTGTTCGTTTGACAGTCGCTAGTTTTTATTTATAAATAGTTGGTCGCAGTCACTGGTCGCTGGTCGCAGGAAAAACCAGCGACTGAAACATCTTTCAAAACCTGCGATCAGCGACTGGTCGCAGGTCACTGGTTGCAGGTTCTGCGACCAACAAACGAACAGTCGCTGATCGCAGTCGCTGGTCGCAGTCGTAGCGACTGATAAACGAACAGCCCCACAGCCAATGCAATATCCAAAATGTTCATGAATCAGTCTTTGATAACGGCATAGTTCGCTAGGTGATCAAAGCTGAAAATAAAGATTCAATTCCAAAAAAAAGTATCCTCTAAATACATAAAAAGAATAAGAATGATAGAGAATCAAATATGCTAAAAGTGAAATATCTAATTATGATCATATTTTAGGAAAAAAAATAAAGAAAGATAAGAAATTGGAAATTCGAAGAAGTTATAGAATACCCACTAAGACAAGGTTAAACAAATGCACTTTAAGAATAATGGGTGAGGAAATAAAAAGGAGATGAAATATAGGGTCCAAAATACAAATGAAGCAAATATAAACGCAGCAGCAGCAAGAAAAGGGGATAAGGCAAAAAGAGAGAGAGAGAGAGAGAGAGAGCGAACCATAGAAAATGACGAGCGTGAGTGGGTGTGGATCGGTGAGCCTCATAACTAACCGCAGTGTGTTCTTGGGAAGTGGAGTGCAACACCGTGCTATTTTCCTCAATCCATGGTCGTCGTCGTCGCTTCATTCTCGGTCCATGGTGGTTGAAGCCAAAACCAAAACCAGCAGCGAAGACCGAATCGCCCGCCATTCTCGCATCCGTAAGAAGGTACTATACTATTTCTTCTCCTTCAATGTCCTCCGTTCAATTCTGTGGTTAATTGTTAATTTGGAAGTAATGTAGAACTGCGATGAATTTGGTTGTTTTCTTAGAATCTGATTTGCTTATTGAAGAATCTGTAACCTGTTCTTAGAAAATTCAAACATATGTTTTAGTTTGACCACCTATAGTGAAAATATCCAGCTTTGTAACATTTTGTTAAGTTTGAGTGCAACTGACAATGGAAAAACAAACAGGAACAGAGAAAATAAGGCAAATGTGATGCTTGTTGCCCAGATTTTACTCCGGATTCCGAATGCTTTTATGAGCAGTTTTCTGATTTTGATCCATCAATCTTGTTTTCTTCTCATTAACGTTAACACTCTCATAGGTTAACGGTACAACAGAGAGGCCAAGGCTCTGCGTTTTTCGCTCAAACAAGCATCTTTATGTCCAAGTGATTGATGATACCAAGATGCACACCTTAGCTTCAGCTTCCACCAAACAGAAACCTATCTCTGAAGAGTTCGACTACACCTCTGGACCAACCATTGTAAGTTCGTCTTTATACCCCCACCTTTGAATTCGAGTTGCAAGTAGTCTATTTGATAGAGAGATAGATCTTTAGTAACCATTAAAGTACACGAGTGACTTGACCCTCATCGCTTTGTGGTATATATGAGTAGGATGTAGCGAAGAAAGTAGGGGAAGTTATTGCAAAATCTTGCTTGGAGAAAGGGATTACAAAGGTGGCCTTTGACCGTGGTGGTTACCCTTACCATGGACGTATTGAAGCTCTTGCTGCTGCAGCACGTGAACACGGTCTTCAGTTTTAACCTGTTTTTCTTTTCTTTTCTTTCCGAGGAACAAAGAGAATGAATGTAGAGAACCAATTATTCCCATTGAAATGTTGAAAGTTCCCTATATGAAGAGCGTTGTTCATCAAAATCCTTAAGTGGATGGTTTTGTACTCCAAAAGACTTGTGAAAATAATCATCATTAATCTCAACCAACAGATTCAAACATAAACTATGCAAAACAAACAAAAAAAGGCATTACAATGATAATTTAATCTGGTTTTCTTGATAGGAACATCATTTAACGAATTATTTGTTCTTTTAAGGTAAAAGTTTTTTTCTTTAACATAAAAATTATAACATAAAATTTTTCATCAAATCAAATCAACACACACTTCCTTGTTACGTTTTTTTTGCATTTTTTGTTCTTAAATATGTACTATTGATTTTTTAAATATATAATTGAGTGAGAATTTTCTTATTTAAACATAAAAGTGGCAAAACCGAAAAGACAGAGATCAGGGAAGGAGATTTTAATAAAGGCAATAGCCCAAGCGCTCCTAACCTATGTCATGTTATGTTTTCTGCTACCGAAAGGAACATGCCGAGCTATAAATTCATACATCTCGAAATTCTGGTGGTGAAACCAAGACTCGAGAAGAGGGATTCATTGGACTAATTGGCAAAAGCTCTGCTCCTCGAAAGCGGAAGGGGGTCTTGGTTTCAGGGACATTGAAGGTTTTAACCTAGCTCTGATAGGGAAGCAGCTCTGGCGAATAGCAAACCATCCCCATTGTCTTCTCGCAAAGGTGCATTGGGCCTATTCTAGTTTATTCTTAGAGCCTCATTCAGAAGAATGGAACCTTAATCGCCTCAAGGATTTATTCTCTGAGCAAGAGTGCGCATATATCACCCGAGTGAGACCAAGCAGAAGCCCAACAACAAGTCTCTACACATGGATCCACCAAAATGACGGCCGATACTCTGTTAGATCGGGCTACAAGGTCTGGTGCAAAAGATTAAGCAGTGCGGCAGCAGTTCTGCAACTAAGCCAGCCCAGTCTTAATGAACTTTACAAAAGAATTTGGAATCTCTGGACAGCACCAAAGGTGAAAAATTTGCTTTGGCGCATTCTCCAACAACATCACAAGTGAGAATCTGGGGAAGAGAACACTATTAAAGCAAAATGAATGTCAACGTTGTGGACATCCCAAGGAGGATCGGAACCACCTTTTCTTTACCTGCACTTACTCAAGAGCGGTCTAGGCATCCTCCAATGCTTGGTTTTTATTCTCACCAGTTGCGGCAGACTCGATTTATTCTAATATGGCGAGATGTCTTTGGGGAGAATCACATGGAGTGGATACCACTTATTGGCCTTGGTTATTATGGCGAATTTGGAAATTCCGGAATGTCTTCCTCTTTGAAGGGGAAGAGATACATTCTGGAGAAGTAAGTTTGAGGAGCCAAGAGGATGCAGTAGAGTGGAACAATGCAAATGCGGAACCAGCTGGTCACATCACCTTCCAAGGACAAGGGCAGCTCACGCTTGGCAGAATTCATGACACTTCCCCTAATGCATCACATTGGCGCAAACCAAGTTGAAGTACTTATTTTTGCAATGTAGATGGATCCTGGAAACCTGATGCTTTAGGTGTTGGGACTGGATGGATAGTTAGATTTTATCAAAGAAGCATTAGGCTTTAGGGAGCCAAGGTGTATCCTAAGCTCCTTCTCCTCTTCATGTTGAAGCATTAGCTTTAGGTTGGGCCTGTCATTGTTTAGCCAATATGCGAATGTCTAATGTTTGTTTTCAGATTGATTGCTCAAATCTTTACCTTGCGATCATGAGCACACAACTTTGGCCTTCTCTTGATGGTCACTTGGCTGATATCGGTTCTATCATGCTCAAAAACTCCTCATTTAGCATTCAACTAATTAAAAGAGGGGCTAATAGAGCAGTTGATATGATTGCAAGGGAAACGAGTAACAATTCTTTGTATTGTGCAACTATTGATCATTTACCTCCCCTTGGTTAGTACCAATCTTGAACGGAGACTCTAACGTAGCTGTATGAGCATTTTATGTCAATAGAAATTTTATCTACTGTTAAAAAAAAAAAACAACCGAAAGGGCAGAGATAGGAACTGTAGCGCAAATCTAAAATATTTCCCGCGTCGTCCTCGGTACGTCGGGAAATGCTTACCGGACGGGAGAGCTTGGTCCGATTGATTGGAAAACGCCGGCAATCTCTACCCAATCGCCACAATCTTCTCTCCGTTCCTACTCTGGTATCCATCTTTTTTCCTCAATTTTCCCCGATTTTTTTCCTTAATAATTTAATCCATTTTCCGGATTTTCCTGTAGAATTCGTTGAATCTCGAGGTCAACGACTGTGGCAATCTCATATCAGCAGCCGGAAATGATGGTCGTTTTCCGGAGACTCCGACTTCTCCCGATGACTGGAGCAAATTCTCTGGTGGGTATTTAAGAATAATTCTGCCTTTTGCTCATCTTCGTTATGGATTTTGAAATTAACAGATTCCTCCATTTTCCCCAGAAAATCTGAATCCATCCAGTAGGAAAAAACAGAAATCAACTCAGACCACTCTTCTTCAGTCAAATCTCTGGTCAGGGTCGAAACAACCGGAAGATAGGCTTTTGATCCGTACCCAGCAACAACCAATATTCGTTTCTGAAACCTCTGAATCCAATTTGGTACAAAGAATCGAGCCTAATGATGACCCATGTTCTTCAAGTAGTGAGGAGATCTCGAAAACTGCGACTTTAGATGAAGCCGATGATGAAGCTATTCAAACATTTATAATTGGTAGGAAGTTTAGTGATGTTCAGAATTTAGAAACTGGGGGAAAAATCTGTCTTTTGAGACACCCTGAGAACATCAAGGATCGCAACGCTATAAAGGTTTAACCTTTGTCTTCTTGTGTGTGTGTGTGTGAATTCTGGTCTCTTTATTTATTTCCTAAAGCATTAGATTTGTGCTTTCACACTAGGTTCTTTCTACAGACTCTGGGTTGTCCGAAATGCTTGGGTATCTACCTAAAGATGTTTCCCAGTGCTTGTCCCCGCTGATCGACGAGTATGACCTTAAGTTTGAGGTTGGTGACTAATTGATATGCCTTCTTGTTGTGCTTGACTCTGAATAAGTTGAAATGTTAAGATATACAACATCAGGTGCATATGATATAGCCGTTCATTATTCGCAGGGAACAATAACATATGTTCCGAAGCATTCTTCTAAAGCTGTTCCGATCAAAGTTGTTTGTCACAAGATGACATCCGATGGTTGGAAAGACTGTGAATTTTCTGGTGGAGATTTTAAACTTCTATGGGAGAAAGTTCTTCAGGTTGTTGAGCATCAAATGCAATTTCCACCTAAAACGACAAGATACCAGTTGAACTTCAATATATTAGTACAAGAGGTTCTAAGAAGTTGCTCTCACCTATTCACAGCCGATGAAAAGGGTTTATTCGGTATTCACCTATGATTTCTTCAACACTCTTTTTTGGTTTTCCTCTTGAAGTTGTTGAAATGAATGATTTACTTTTCTGTACTATTGTTTCTTGTTTTGGTTTACAGAATCTTTCCCTTCTCTTTCAGAGGATAGTCAGAGACTATTTATCCGTCTTTATACACGAAAAGGTATCTACTCCATTAGTTCTCGTTTTTGCATTACCTTTTAGTTTTGTTTGTTTGCTTTCAACATGGTGTAAATTGTCAAGACAAACTACTATGAAGCAACATTCAGCAACGAAAACAAGTATGAGGGCATCCTTAATGAATTTGGTGTCCCTTTCTTTCCTATCGTCATACCTTAGTAGTGTCAGACACTTTGTTTTCTGTCTTTCGTATAAACATTAGAATTATGTTAGATTTTGTAGAAAGCTATATGGTCTCAGTTTTAGTGTTTGGCAACTGGAATTTTTGCTTGGTTGAAGATAGTTGCACACCTTTCTTTGCGATTTTTCCATTATAGTTCTTATGCACCTTATGATACTTTTGTGAAATGGTAAGATACTTGTTTGTTCAAGACCTTGGTTCAGGCTTTCAAATATTTCATACCTTGAGGTGTCTGATTCTCTTCAAGCCCTGAAGGATCTAACAGGTAAATAATATGCGATGAACACATTCAGACACACACGAAAACTTGTTCTAGTTGCTGAAATATTCTGAGTATGTTAGAAGAAGCTAATATCTATAGGATGCTCAGTTAGGGGCTTTATGAGTTCAGTGAAGGACGCAAGTGAACTAGATTACCAAAAGATGAGGGAGATCATTGAGTTGCTCAACGTCACTGAACTTCATGATATCTTTTCTGTGAACAAGGTTGGACCAAACTCTCGTAAAGATGTTTGCTCTGTTTATCGGAAGTTTTGGATGTCAAAGGTTGTGTTTTTCTTATTGGTTTGCTTGCAATATGGTGTGCTTTGTTGGTGATCCAGGTGTCCAGTCGCGGCTCAAGAAAGAAAGACCTTATTAGTTCACTTTGTTCTTGTTACAATGATGGACTGTGTGCTAAGATATCCAGTACATCAGAATCTCTCATATGGCGTGTTGAGGTGAATTCTTCTACTTTCATAAATTAGCCGACTTTATTTTAGGATAAGAAGAAATAACTTTGGTTTAATGTCGCAGCGGCTTTTCTTTCTCAGTGGAGAGAAAGATCTATCCTCTTTTGTTCTGCTGGATCTTGGTATATGAAGAGGTGTTTACTTGTCTATCTTGCCAAAAATAAAAAAAAGCCGGACTTGTTTGTCTACACTCTACAGTATCTCAAAAGCTTCAATTACAGGCCATTGAAGTGGCTCAGTTGATAGATGAGTCTCTTGACTGTGAGGATTATCGGACAGTGTTGAAATGCATCATGATTGCTGAAACACGTATATCCATTTCTTCTTCAGAATCTGCGCTCCTAGCCGCATTTAATTGCTTTACAGCTCCATGGGTTTACTCAAAGGTGGTTCTTTTAGGAGTTTCCTTTCTTGAGAACCACAAGAGGCATGTGAAAACAACCCATATTGTCTTTCATACTTGTTCGGATTATCTGTGTCTTTTTGCCTGTTGAAACTTGTGTCCCTGGTTTCAGGTATAACTAAGCAGCTTATCTACTGAGGCGGTTGCTCAGTTGCTTCAATTGTGACGGGAGACGAGGATACTGGACAGTCAGATTATCAACAGATTTGGAGCACATGGGACGTCCAAATGAGAGCCTTTCAGTAGCAGAGGAGGGACTATCGGATCCATGGGTGCGTGCTGGTTCAAAAATAGCTTTGCAAAGACGCATTTTTCGTCTGGCAAAACCTCCAAGACGCTGGAAAACTCCCACCTTTTCAAATCTCATCGACAACAAGATCCCTGAGGTTCTACTTCTACTCTAAAAAGAATAAAGAAATTCAGTTCATCTTCTACCTTGCCCTCAAATATACAATTTAATATTTTCAGGTCACCATTCAAGGAAGATCATTGAATTGTGAAATTGGCATGAAAAATAGGTTTTATGGAGAAGACGGAGAACAATGCGGAGTCGAGCAGCTCGCATTGCAATATTACAGTGGAGAAGGAGGAGGATGGCAAGGAATCCATACAGAGAGTAGCATCTGGTTAACTATTTTCGGGCTTCTCATGTGGGACATTCTATTTTTCGATGTCCCCGGTGTTTTCCAAACCCGATTCCAGGTTGATGAAGCTTACTAGTTGTCTCGTACAACAAAACGAAAGTCCTCATTTTGTATTTTGTTCCCCTTGTGCAAACTGCTCCATTGGACTTAGAGACTGAATCCTTTTATCTAACTAGGAAGGAAACAATCGAGTCACAGCTTGAAAAAGTTGCAAACGGAATGGCTGAAGAAATACTTATCATATCATATGAAACACGCCGTGGAACAGCTTGCAGAGGAGTGGCTTGGGAGCGGTTTTCGTTAGATGAACTGAGAGCAGCAGTTGTTTGTGTTGGAGGTAAGTGTGTAGCATCCCTGTGCCGATATCTAGCTCAAGACTATAGGAGCTGGTGCAGTGGAATGCCTGATCTGCTTCAATGGCGGTTCAAGGAGAATGGTTATGAAGGTGAAGCTAAGATTGTGGAAGTAAAATCAGAGAAAGATAGATTATCAGAACAGCAACGAGCTTGGCTTCTGCTTCTAATGGATTCAGGCTTCGATGTTGAGATTTGCAAAGTAAGACCTGCTCGTTCGACTAAAGCTTAATTATAGACTTAGCTTGAAAATACAAAAAATGGTTTGTTGGATTATGAATTGTTTCCATAAGAGAGTTTTCTATAAAAAGAAACCACAATGAATTGTGAGCTTAGTAGCCACAACTTTGTTGTCGGAAAAGTTACCGTCTTTTTGAATAAAGTTCAGTTTTATTTTTCTCAGAAAAGACTTGCTTTTTTGTTCTTATTGTCGTTGTTGGAGTGAGTAACAGAGACACATGTAATTGATCAAGTAGCCGTTGTGTCCCTTTTTGTGTGTAAGATACCAATAATTGTACGATTTAGTGAAGACTAACTTTGTTTTCTTAAAAAAAAATAGAGAAAATGACTAATTTGGTTCTCACTTCTTTTTTTCTAACAATAAATTGTTCCTATTTTTCAAATAGATTTGTAAATTAGGACAAATTGTGGTCCTCACATATAATGTAAATATAATGTAAGATAGATAGGAAAATATTTCAGATAATTTTTTTTATCCATTTAGTTTAATGATTTTAATATATTACAAAGTATTAAATTCTAAATCTAAATATGTATAATGGTAGGAATCATGTGGCATAATAGTAGCCACCTCTGCATTCATTACACCAGGTCTGGGGTTCGAACCCAGCACCCCACATGTTATTGGGGATATTAAAGTCACTAGGCTATGTTGACAAAAAAAAAAAAATATGTATAATGAATTTCAGCACTTGATTTCTACTAGAATATTTTTTATTTTATGTTTTTGTGTGTTATTTTAATTTTGGCTTTACGTTAAAGAATATACCATTTTGAGATAGAAGTGAGAAAATAAATATAAACTTTAATAATTACTAGATGATAATCCACACAAACTTTTGTAGCTATAACATTATATAATCATAAATTAGTTATAATTATGAACTTTAGTCATTATAGATTATGTATGTATGATTTGAAATATTTAACTTCAGTAGATTTACTACATGTTATATGTAGATACAAAATAAAAATTGCAATGTGAATTAGCTTTTATATTGAGTTTACCATTATTAAATAAGTAATCAGTTTTGCAATACTATTGAAAATATATCTTTTTAAATAAAAATTTAGTTTATACCAAAACTAATTAATTTTAATGATGATCCCTTTTTTACATTTAAATGTTAAATAAGTGGTACAACTTTGAAATTTGGTAAGAAAATATATACTTTTGGTTTCACTTAGTGGTATATAAAAAACTATACAGCCATACAGGATCTCAAAGAAAAATTAGTCAATGAGAACATCAAATTTTAAAATATTTTTAAGTAATTAATCCATATCTGTATGACAAGTTAAAAAGAGTTAGAAGGCCAAAAAGTTAAATGTTATTTTGTTAATTCTAATTAGTAGTTTAGCAATGGACAACCAAATTACTATATTGGAAATCATGAGTCACCACCAGCAAAGCAAAGGATTATTTACAGATTACAGACAACAAGAGCCTCAAGTAAAAAAAGTAGTTAAACTATCTTCACCATATCCCTGATGAGAGAAACGAAGTCCTTTAGTTTTAGTTGACTCCTCTCGAAGGCTGAAAAATCTTCTTTGTCCTTATTACAATATTACTTCTTCACCATCTCTATCATCTCGCAGATCTAAAGAAACAAAGAGATTAAAAGAAAACGATGAGAACGGGAAATTTAACTCCTGACAGAGATTGTCAGATTGAGGAACATGAGCTGCAAGAAACTCGGTTTAATCCTGAAACAGAGAGGGTTAAGAGGACCAAGAATGTTAGACAATACCAAAGAGAACAAGAAGATGAAGATGAAGAAGAGGAAGAAGAATCTGTGGAGGGAATATTCGAGAGCAGAGAGGTTCCTTCGTGGAAGAAGCAATTAACGATTAGGGCTTTTGTGGTTAGCTTTGCGCTAAGCATCTTGTTTAGCTTCATTGTAATGAAGCTAAACCTCACAACAGGGATCATCCCTTCGCTTAATGTCTCTGCTGGTCTTTTGGGGTTCTTCTTCGTCAAGACATGGACTAAGATGCTTCATCAATCTGGTCTTTTGAAACAACCCTTTACCAGACAAGAGAACACAGTTATACAGACATGTGTAGTTGCTTCCTCAGGCATTGCTTTTAGCGGTAATAGAAACAAAAAAAAAACCATCTCAAAAATCTCAAACTTCTGAATCAAGATTGGAGTTTTTTCTTGATTTCTGACTTTTCCATAAAAAGACAAAATCTTTGAGGTCTTCTTCACACATAATTCACCTGCCCCTAATTTCTGCTTTGTTTATTTAATTAAATTGCAACAGGAGGTTTTGGGACTTACCTATTTGCAATGAGCGAACGAATAGCAATCCAATCAGGAGATTCTGCGCGTGGCATTAAGGACCCTTCTTTGGGTTGGATTATAGCTTTTCTCTTTGTTGTCAGCTTTCTTGGCCTTTTCTCTGTTGTTCCTCTTCGAAAGGTTTGGTTTCTGCTTCTTCTTCTCCTGCGTAAAATCCAAACGAGGGACTTTTCGCTAATGCAAAATCTTACAGTTCACAGTTTGTGTTTGTAGATTATGATAATAGACTTCAAACTTACATACCCAAGTGGCACTGCAACTGCTCATCTCATCAACAGCTTTCATACTCCTCAAGGGGCAAAGCTAGCCAAGTACGAGACTTTCACTTTCGCTTACTTGTTATAGAGTTCTCTGCTTATTGACTTGTGCTCTCTCTATCAGAAAACAAGTGCGAGTGTTGGGGAAATTCTTCTCCTTGAGCTTCCTTTGGGGTTTCTTCCAATGGTTCTTTACTGCAGGAGAAAATTGTGGGTTTAACAGTTTCCCTACCTTTGGACTCAGAGCTTACCAATATAAGTAAGCATTATGATATTACCTGACGCATTGTCTTTGGCTCATAAGCTGGTTCATTGTAATGTCTTTCGCTCATAAGCTGGTTTATGGTCTCGACAGGTTCTACTTTGATTTTTCAGCAACATATGTGGGTGTTGGTATGATATGCCCATACATAATCAACATTTCTCTTCTTTTGGGTGGAATTCTCTCTTGGGGACTAATGTGGCCTCTCATTGAAACCAGAAAGGGAGATTGGTTCCCTTCGAATGTTGACTCTAGCAGTATGAACGGTCTTCAAGCTTACAAGGTAAAATACTCCCATCACTCACTTTCTTATATGCCGCTTTTTCTGAAACAATTGTTCTTCGCTTCTTCAGGTGTTCATTGCTGTTGCTATAATCCTAGGAGATGGTTTATACAACTTTTGCAAGGTGTTGAGCCGAACCCTTTCAGGACTATTAATGCAGATCCGAGGTAAAGCTAGTCCAACAACCTCTCTTTCACGTGAAGAAGAACCTCCTGCTTCCCCATTAACCCCAAAGATATCTTATGACGACCAACGAAGAACAAGGTTCTTCCTTAAAGACCAAATACCTTCATGGTTTGCTGGTGGAGGGTATGTGGTTATAGCTGCAGTATCTACAGCTATACTCCCTCAAATGTTCGATCAGCTGAGATGGTACTACATTCTGGTCATCTATATCTTTGCCCCAATCTTAGCTTTCTGCAATGCTTATGGAGCGGGGCTCACTGATTGGTCACTAGCATCAACCTATGGAAAACTCGCCATATTTACTATTGGAGCATGGGCTGGTTCAGACCATGGAGGTCTTCTTGCAGGCTTAGCAGCTTGTGGAGTCATGATGAACATAGTATCGACAGCTTCAGACTTGACACAGGATTTTAAGACAGGTTACCTAACTTTGTCATCTCCAAGGGCCATGTTTGTGAGCCAAGTGATTGGAACAGCAATGGGATGCCTGGTTTCGCCATGCGTGTTCTGGCTTTTCTACAAGGCGTTTGATGATCTCGGCCTCCCAAACAGCGAATACCCTGCACCGTTTGCTACTGTGTACCGAAGTATGGCGAAACTCGGGGTTGAAGGTGTTTCGTCTCTTCCAAGAGACTGTCTTGTGCTGTGCTATGCGTTTTTCGGTGTAGCCATACTGATAAACATAGTAAAAGACGGTATTGGGAACAGATGGGGAAGGTTCGTTCCTCTTCCCATGGCAATGGCTATACCGTTTTTCTTAGGGCCTTACTTTGCAATTGACATGTGCGTGGGAAGTTTGATTTTGTTTGTCTGGGAGAGACTAGATGCTCCAAAGGCTGAAGCTTTTGCAACAGCAGTGGCTTCTGGTTTGATATGTGGAGATGGAATCTGGACGTTGCCAAGTTCAGTACTTGCTATAGCTGGAGTTCAACCTCCTATTTGCATGAAGTTTCTCTCATCCGCAACTAATCATAGAGTTGACAAGTTTCTGCAAGGATCCTCTTAGTTTCTTTTTAAAGCTCAATAAGATGGATCTGTTGAGTTGTAAAATGTAATGATGTTGCAGTTTTGAAAACAATGATAAAAGGTATATTGCCTTGGTCACTCGTGTAGATAGATGAGAGAAGGTTTGTTGTGTTACAATGCGCAAACATGCTGTATCCATAGCTCAGCCAAGACATACTTTTCAAAACATGATGAATCCATAATCCTAATCTTGTTTTTCTGCAACATAATATTCTTGTAGCAATCTCTCATTCCGCTCACAGAACATAACTAAATCAGCAAAATATACAACAGAACTCTATTTCTTCTAGAAAAAAGGTTCTTTTAGGCCTTTGAGGATGATATCTACTTTGAAGTTCCAGCTGTTTTCTTCTCTGCTTTCTTGAACAGGTTAGCTACCGTAGCTTGAACGAGCTTAACGTCTCTGCTGTTTGAATTTTCCTTTTTAGCTGGAAGTTCGGTAAGCAACTTGCCTGCTGATGCAGTGGTAATATCAGCTTGAAGTTCCCCACGACCTCTTGTAGAAGAATCAGGTTCCAACAGAGGCTTCTCATCTCCTTCATCAGATATATTGCCGTCACTTTGACCTGAGGAGTTTTCTGGAGAAGTTTCTGCAAAGCTGTGCAAATAGTTTAAAGAAAGGCCGTTACACCTGATAAAACTTAGTTCGTTCAACGACGAAAAGTAGAGATCTTAGAAATGAGAATGAAACACAGAGCTAGTTACAAAATCAAGGAATCTAATAACTCGTCAAAGTCCACAGCGCATACTTTTATATCGTCGTCAGCTGCAAAGATTGTGTGTTTAAGTGAAGATCGAAAGGATGATTACTTGAATTTCTTCCCAGAATTTCTCTGAGACAGTCGAACCGGTGTTACTTGAATCTTATCATCCATGAACTCTCCATCCTCAGATAAAAACTCTTCCATTTCAACTTCAGGTGAGTCTGTCTCTGTTGGTTGGCTACCGGTTTCAGGAGTCGCCAGCGTCTTGACCGAAGCTGCTGCTGCTCCTGCACCGCCTCGGAAATCAAACTCAGTTTGGTCTGCCTGAAACCAAACAGTCCTCTTATCATATGAACATCCATCTCTGAGGCAACTAGACTTGAGAAAATGTAAATTAGCTGAAATGTATCAACCTGAGGTAATTCTTTAGGGAAATCAAGGCGGGCTTCTTCAGGATTTTCTTGTTTAGTCCCAATCCACCATGATTCAGAGAATACAATCTGTGTGCATATTACCAAACGCTCAAGAGTCAAAGATACAAAGAGAGAGAGAGAGAGAGAGAGAGAGAGAGAGAGGACACTGAAGGTAAGAAGCAGAAGAGAGTGACCATGTTATCAAAATAGTCATCGCATAAGACGTTTTTGCCTCCTCTAGAGAATTGGAGAGTCAAGTATTTGTTCTTGGGATACAAAATCGTTCCAAAAAGTTTAATCCGACCCTAAAAGAATCATAGTTTTAAGAACATATAAGCAGTAGTAATGCCTTTAACATTGAGAAACAAAGAGCTCGATTACAGCTTAGGAAAAGCTAACCTTGGGGAAATTGAGGTAAAGGACTGGGTTTTTGGTGGACAATCGATCGAGATCGCCGATGGTTGCGCCGGAGATTGGAGCGAGAAGTCCAGGGAAGGAGAAGAGAAATCGATTCTTGCGCTATGACTTGCGGATGATGTCGGTGCCATGGTGTTTCAGCACTTGCTTAGAAGGTTTGAGAGAGGAGAGGCATCTCGACGGAGAATCGGAGAGCAATGTGTTATCGAGAGCTAGGGTTTTCAATCTCTTTCTCTGCTTCGACTCTGGATCATCTTTATCTCCTCCTCCTCCTTTCTTCGATGATGAAGCTCGTACCATTACTGCCACAACTTACTACTCTACTCTCTCTAACTTCTAAAGCTTAGTGAGTCTTCTTCTTCTTCTTCTCCATTTTTATGTTGTCTCTGTCAAATTAACCAAAAGACTAAATTTTAAAAACTAAATAAAGAATCAACTTCGATTCATTTCTGGGCTTCGATCTCTCTCTCTCTAGCTATGAAACCCATGTATTAAAGAAGCTTCTTTTCGATCTCCCCATCGTTTTTGCGTCTGAAAAATGCGAAGGATCTTCCTGTCTAACAATTTAGAGATCTTGTGGTCGGAGATTATCTAGATTGTTGAAGCAAATAGGGCAAACAAAAAGAGGAAGCTTTGTTCAGTTCCCGAATCTACAGAGATGCTTGGGATGTTTAATTGTATGATAGTTTTCTGGAATCTATAGCCAGCTTCAGCAACTGGATTGTTGAGAATGTTATCATTATAGTTATGCTTGCAGAACAAGCTTGCCTCTGGATCAGAACTCATTAATACAACGTGAGGCCTCTCTGTATACAATAAGTAGTTAAATTTCATATCACTCCTAGCTTGATCATCAGAATTGCGTCCAAGTCTCAGTTTATCAGCCATTTTAATTTTTTTTGCAGCATCCTTTTCAGTCAAATCATACAATGTTGCAGAGTTTGGTAGATATGAAGGTGATGTATATGTTGTTCACACCTTCCAATTGTGAAAACAAGTTACAAAATTGATCCAGAAATTGACAAGTTTACATCAACTAGGTTGAATCAGAAGAGATTATGCAGCACTACTTTCTATTATGGATCAGAAAACATGAACATACCGCTATGTTTAACAAGGCAAGTTAAAATAAAGCAGACATTATTATGCATCCTAACTAATCTAATGAATTATGCAACATCTAATGTAAACAGTAAACTCATTCATTTTGCAGGACGATGGAGGAGAACAGGCGATGGGCTAGTGCTGCATTTGATAAACGGATTAAGTCTCTTCAACCACTTGCATTTCCTCTTCCTCTCTCCAGGTTCGGTTCTTGTTTCGCTCATCTTTCTCTTCTTGCTCTTGCTCTTGCTATTTTCCAATCCAAAGCAGCTCGGCGAGGATGCATTTTCATAAACAGTCTCTCTCGACGACTGCAACGCGTACAGTTGGTTCCTTAGAAGACACACCTGGTGAAAATGTTCATCGCTCATCTTAAGCACGCACCTCGCAAGCCTTAGTGCTTCCTTTTTCATGAAGAGCGCTTCGGTGGCTAGCTCTCTGTTCTCTTCCAAGAGAGAAGTGAGTTTGTATCCAAGCTTTGCGGTTTCCTCTACAGCTACTTCTTTCTCCATGTCAAGCAACATCACAAGCTTCTCTAGCAACTCGATCGTCTTGGAAGCTTCTTGGAACTGTTGTTCTCGGTGATGCAACTCGTACTGCGCGATATCTTTTTCCGAGTTTGCAGTCACGAGCTGCGAGACTAACTCGTCAATTTTCTGCTTATCACACGTGGTGATTTGCATCTGTTGAAAGGACAATACGGTCTCAACTTCAGAACTGATCACAGTATCATCGGAATGGATGTCATGAGAAACGGGTTGAATGTGGTTGTAACGGTTCAAGAGAGTGGTGTAACCATCGTAGAGATCTTCACAGAGTGAGAGAAGGAGAGGACGTCTCTGGTAAAACCATTCAGCACGCTGAGAAATTGTTTCACCCGTTTGGTTTTCTTCAAGAGAAGAGACGCGCATTACTTGCATCCGAGACTCAAGCTCTGTGTTCGGTCAACAACAAACCAAACCAAAGTGAGCATTACATAGAGAGAAAGAGAGAGAGAGACAAAATCATACATGTTTGAATCTATAAGTGTACCGGAGAGAGAAGGCAATTCTTGAAGAGGAGGTTGAGAGGCATCCATAGATTCTGTCTTCAAACAGAGACTGAGAGAAGAAAGGGACCTTTAAGGAAAATCGAAATCCCCCCCATTTGGCGAAACTATAAAAAGGAAGAATAGCAAAACGCATGAATCAGTGAGATGATATGAACATTAATGTAAACTTTCCACTATTGGAATATTAAACGTATAAAACCAATATAACTTGAAACGAGAACATAGAAAAGATGTTCCAATTAGTAACAAAACATGTGTATTTTAGCACAATTCTCCGTAGTTTGTCTTTTCACCTTTAATCCTCTTTGCGAAAAATTTGGTTTTATTTCATTTTTAATAGAGAGAAAAATCACAAGCTGTGGCAGATCCATACATTTAATTACCAGAGGCAAACATATTTTATCTCTCTTCTCTCTTCTACTTTTTAAAAAAATACATAATTCCAATTTTTCCCCTAGGTATTTCTTTTTAATTTCAAATTTCAAATTTCAGATATCAAATTTCATATTTCAATTTTCAAATATTAAATTTTAATTTAGATTTTTTATTTGGTATCAAAATAATACTATATCTAACTGAATAAAAATGAATACAGTTTTGATGGATAGTTTTACTGAGTTATACTAAATTTACCAATATAATTATACTAAGTTGTACTAAAAAATTATATTAAGTTGTACCATTGTCTAATACAACTAAGTATAACTCTGTACCACCATAGTTATATCATTACAATGCAGTTATACTAAGTTGTATGAAATAATAATACAAATTAGTATAGTTATTTTCTGAATTTTAGTTTTTTGAGTTTTTATTGTTTTTGTAACTATCCAAATCTACTCAGATTTATCCAGATATGTAGATGAAATAAAAAAAATTGAAGAAACTAAACAGAAACATAAAGAAGAAGAATACGTTGAAGAAAAAGTTGAAGAAAATAAGGAAATCAAAGACGAAAAAAACATAAAAACGAAAGAAAAGAATAATGAAAAATAAGAAGGAGGAGGAAGAAATGAAGAAGAGAATGAGAATATCTAAAAACAAGAAAGAGGAAGAGAAAATTTTTGAAAAAGCAAAAGAAGGAGAAAATCGAAGAACAAGAAAAAGAAAAAAAAAGAACATAATTTTGTGGGGAAAATATGATTAAAATTTTATGATTTTGAATTTTTATGAGAAAACAAGCTTTTGTGGTTTTTGCAGATAAATAGAGTTTTACAGTTTTGATGAAAAATATAATTTTTGATTTTGAAGGGAAAATATAATTTTTAGTTTTAGAAAAAAATCATGATTTTATATTTTTGGCTTGAAAATTTGATTTTACAATTTTGATAAAAAAAATTATGATTTTTTATTTTAGCAGGAAAATATGAATATGTGGTTTGGGAAGGAATTTTCTGTTATTTTTTGGAAAATTTTAATTTTAGAACTTTTGGCAGAAATGTGATTTTACAGATTTGATAAAAAAAAAAAAAACAATTGTGCAGTCTTGACTGGAAAATTCAGTTTTACGGTTACAGGTAAAAAATGTGATTTGTAGTTTTCGAAAAAAAAAATATAATTTTTGACTTGTTATGAGATAATTGTATAGTATTAGTTAGATCTTGTCATTTGCTGTTTTGGACTAACCATTTCTATCTAAATGGTTCTGATTGGTTCAGACAAATGAATTTCACAATTTTGTCTAAATTTTTGAAACTCATGTGAATAGACCATTTGGATGTGCACGTAAACATTCATAAACTACTCTACCATAGTTATTGCGTGGATAACCCCAATTTAGGTCTAATAGTACATCCTAATAAAGGACATTCATAATTGTTCAATTTATATCTTTCAATTTGGATACCATAAGATGGTCCTTGGACAGTTTTAGTATAAGCAAGAAGGATTCGCAGATCTTCTTTTCTGACTCCTAATACTCACTATCCTATCCGAGTAGAGCCCGTCATTGTTGATCTATGATCTGATGTATCAATCATTTAATCTCTTTTCATTTTTAACATTATACGAACATTAATTCTCATCCCCATCTGAATAAACAAACTAACATGCCTATAAAAAAAAATTAGTATAGAAATATCTGTTTTTTCTTTTTTCTTTTTTTGTTGTCAATATATATATATATACTTTGTTGATAAAGACAGTTACTAAAGAATGAAATTTTTTAAAATTGTCTTATAACATCTAAAAAATAAAAATTTATATGTTTGATGTTATTATGTATGTTTATGTCCAAATATGTATAACACTGACAACGTTGTCTGTACCAGATGGAGTAAAACTCATTATCTTCTCATTGAGGGGGGGGGGGTTTAACCTATATGAGGCAATCAAGAAATCTGTTGCTAAATCCTCCATAGCTTTTAGAGAAGGTGTGATTTAACTATTTGAATTTTTTAGAGGTAAAGGAAAAAACAATTACTTATATAATCTATTTTATTTGCCATCTGAATCAGAAAAAAAAAAGAAAAAAGATTCCAGTTTTTATTTTTGTCAGAAGTACTTGTTGAAGTTATTGAAGAGGTGACTGTAAAAATAGTAATTGAGAATATATTTGTTTTGTTTCCTATATAATGAATATGCTTTTGCTGTATTTTCTAACTTGCTTAATAGGTTTTGAGGTAGAATTTTCATAGAAAATTCAAGAATGTAAAGATTGTCTCGAACGGCTTGTCTCTTTTAAAGGTATAATTTATGGTGTATGTTAATTAGTCAGTCTTCTTTATGGTTCAGTTAACTTATATTTTTGTGCAAAATCAAACTCTATTTTGTTGTCAGTCAAACTATAAAAACTACTAAGCATTTGATTTATATATCTTGCAATCATAAACTGCAGTCTCTTTATCTCTTACAATATAGGAAAGCTAAAACGATCAGCTCGATGTTGAAATTAGTGCAGAAGATGAAGAAAACGCATATGTGAAACAATGAACAAACGTTCTCTGCTTCTAGTTGATAATTTAGGGGATCTGAGCATTGATAACATTAAGAATAGTCTTCAAAGCTATCGTATAGATGATCTGAATCACCTGAAAATAACTGCAATGTATGTGAATATGGAGCCATGTTAAAATGCAAGACTCTTTCTTCAGTGGACTTGATAGAAAATAATATATTATCCAGAAGATCCGTGTTCTGCTTTGGATTATAGTGTATAGAAGAATCATTTGTTGAGAGAGAGATGTGATATGTAGCACTAGAGTCTCATCCAGAAATATCCTACTATGGCCAATACAGAGATATAAGATAAGGAGAAACCGATTGAATGTGATCTTACAAAGCTTTAAAGTGTATATAACTTTTGATTCAGGAAGCAGGTGAAACTGGAGAAAGAAAGCGAACTCAGGATCCAAGTCTCTGACGAGCCTCTCAGACTCCGTGTGGTGAACGGGACGGCTGAGATTTTCGGCTCTGAACTGCCTCTTGAAATCTGGCGTACCTTCCCTCCTCGCATGAAATTTGCCATCTTTACATGGTATGGATGGATGGTGTGGCGGAAACTACTTTAACGTGCACGCCATACTAAATGCAAGGAGACGTGTTTCCAAAGCTTCCACATCTACTTCGGGACCTCTGGGTTATTGTAGTAAAGGCCTCAAGATTTCGAAAAGACCACATTGACAAGATGCTTATTAGTTGGGCAGCCAAAGAGGGATGGAAGCCTACACTTGTGGACCTTGATGTTGGCCAAGGCTCGATTACAATACTTGGATCTATTGCTGCTACACCTATAGAGACGCCACTGGATCCAGTGAAAGGGTTTCCTCTAGATATGGCCCTCGTGTACTATTACGGTCACACCACAGTACCAGCTAACAACGTTCAACTGTACAAAGCTATGGTGAAGAAACTTGCGCAAGTTCTGGAGAAACAGATTCTCGGAAACCCTGAGTCTCGAGCTGCTGGAAACGGTGATCAACACAATGGGATGCATCGAAGGTATCGGTTATGAGCTGCTTCTCCAGGCAATCGAAACATTCAACGCCTCGGTTGTATTTGCATTGGGTCAGGAAAAGCTCTTCAGCAAACTTAAACATGTGCTGACAAGTAAGAGTAATGTCGACGTTGTGAAACTTAACAAATCAGGTGTTGTTGTGACTAGGAACCATGACTTGCGTAAAATAGCACGGAGTTCTAGGATTAAGGAATATTTCTACGGTCTATCCAAACAACTCTCTCCGTATGGTGAGCTTCAGGGATGTGCTAGTGTTCCGCTTTGGTGGTGGGCCACAAGCTCCAAGATCAGCTCTTTCAGTCGGGTCTGGCCCGGTTTCTAATCCACTGAAGGTAACGCCTGTAGATATTAATGGGCGGGATTTGCCGCATTCTGTTTTCGCCGTCTCATATGCAGAGGAACTAAACCAGAACATCTCAAGCAATGTTTCCGGGTTTGTGTATGTGACGTAGGTTGATGTGCAGAGGAAGAAGATAACGAATTTAGCACCATCGCCGGGGACATTGCCCAGCAAGTTCTTGGTCGTTGGGTCTTTGTCATGGCTTTAGAGTCATTAGAAGTAAGAAGATGAGTCAAGTAGAGGAGAGAGACAAATTTTGTAATTGTAAACTTTTCCACTAATCGAATTTTAAACATTTACTAAGAAGAATGTATTATTTCTGTGACAGTCCAACAAATGGATCACAAAGGTTCTATTGAATCATAGATTTAAAATCAACAGTTTAAAATTTATAACATATCTCTATAAAAAATTAAAGTGTTACGATCTGGTTAATTCTCTTCCAACCTGAAACACATTATGTGCTGGACTCGGATTCAATTCCATCTCTGTAAGGGCACAATAATTATAAGAAAAGGAACTAAAAACTATAAAGCATCTCACACTTAAAACATAAAATATCCTAACACACAGACACATATGACAACTTCAGTAAGTACACACACCACACGTGATTATGCCTGTAGACACAAGAGAAAGTCTTGCAAAAGCAAACATTTTATTTGGCGATAAGAGAGTCGTAATAGCTCACAAGAGATAAAAAGAGAGTCATAATAGCTCATAGAGCTGAATCCAATCAGCAGTAGAACATTACGCGCTTCACATTATCCTTCAGAGGTGGGAGTGGTCTCACTGCACCGCTCACATTAGGCCCACGTGTGTTTCTACCACCCATACCACCTCCACGTGTCATGCTCCCGCTAGCCATCGAACCACTGTCTGATGTCTCTGGCTCCATGTAGAACCGAGCCCTGAACGCTGCTAAATGAGCATAGTACGCAGGCGGCACTACAAAATCCCAACAACATAAAAACTCAATACCTACCTTTCCAATTCTCTATATCAGAAGACTACCATTTAAATTCTCATTAAGAAAAAAAAAAAAAAAAAAAACTCACCAATGGAGACAGAACGAGTGCATCTCGCATACCTACACAATTCGAACAAGAAGAGTTCAAAACAAGTTATGGTTTGTATGAGTCTACATCTGTTTCATATCTTTCAATTATGTAATAACTACATGTGACAAAGAGCTACTGAATCTTACGTGTAACATAAGTTATTGGTCAGTGATTGGAGTCCATCTGCAGAGAAGTTGTTCTCATCCCAAAGAACGTGGTAATGAGCAGGTCGAGAAGTGCCCTGTTTCTCATGCAATTATGATTTTTAAACACTTGAAAGAAAATCTAATCCACACAATCATCTGATATTGTAGCTATTTACCTGAATACCAGCATGGCTACACAGGTAAAAGTCGAACTCAGTAGGGTGACAGATTTTAGAATCCACGACAGTGCCTACAGGAAAATTGACAAAATGTGTTTTAAACCAATTCAAAGCATTTGCAGCTAATTTAATTATACGTGTAAAATACTTTACACCAATCCAAACTTGTCTAACCTGGTAATATGTTTCCACTTCTATCCACAGAATTACGATCATTGTGGTTGTGAGCAAACAGCCTCGTGTGATGGCGCTTCTGCACCACCACAAACGTGACTGGTGGCTGATAACCTGCTTCCAGCGAAGCACATGCCTAAAAATGGTTGCAATTAATATCACATTTAAACATAAGACAACTACCACCCAACACAAGTCACTTGTTAGATGCAACTCTTACCTTGCGGATGGCATCAAGCTCATAGAGTAAAACCTGATAAAATTGTCCTTCACTGACTCCATCCCTGTGTCATATTACCAAACATTTATATACATCTTTTAGACAGAAAGATACACAGTTATATAGTCAAGTGTGCGCCAAAAGAACAAGTTATTACCTATAGAATATGATCCTCAACGGCTTATGCCCAGTTGATCTACGGAAGGCTATAAGTAACTCCCTGTTGCGAAGGAAAAAAATGCAATGATCTGTTACTTAGAGTAAGATGAAGCAAAAAAAACTGATTCGGAGTAGGGTTCAAAATATGGAGACACGTACTTAATCATGCCACCAGTCACCACCCCTTTCTGAGGATCCTTCCATTCTTTGAACAGATCCTGAATGAGCTCCTGTCTATGAGCCTGAGCACAAACCAGTCCAGCATATTTCGTAATTTCAGGCCAGTCTTGGGATGCCACGACCTGAAAAAACAGATTGCATTGTGAAGAAGAGTAATAACATCAGACCAAGGCCATGGAGGAAAATAAAACAAGCATTCTCAGAACTAGATGTTGAAAGAGACTTACAGCAGCAATGGACGGGCTTGAATCCTCTCCAGGATGAGGATGGGTTACATCAGCACCAAAGATTATAGTGGGGCGGTCACTGACCAGAGGAATTCGCCTTGATAAGGCATCCACAAGCACTGTATTTCTTCCTCCAACTTTGACATTAATTTTCAACGCCACGTTAGCCATATACTGTTTGCTCATCTTAAAGACATGCTTAGTCAGGCAGCACTGAGACACAATGCCGAGTTCGGTCTCACAGATGCGCTTCAGATCACCTGCAATGGATATATTGAAAGAAGAGAACGATTAGAAAACCTGTTCATATGTTAAAGCAGACGATGAAGGGTACTTGGACATGGCTCATACCATATAATGATCCATTATTGTCTGGCAGAATGACAATAAGGAGATCAATCTCTTTTCCCTGAGCGAGCTTGGCCGTGGCATCATGATATCGAGTTTTCAGAACTTTCTCGACATGCTCAGGGCGAGCACTAACTGGTGGGAGGACTGGTTCCGGATTAAATGCCTGCAGGTAAGAAATAATCAAATATCAACTAATGAAAGGTTAATAAACTAACAAAGTTGTGCTCTACAAAACTTACCATGCCAGATGTGTAGCACATGCGAGCAAGTTCCTGACAGAAAGTACGTGCTATATTGTCCTGTACTTGCCTGGAGAAGTTGATGCAGATCCAGTTATTCACTGTTCCGCCATTGATCATTTTCTGGACACCCACAACCACATCAAGAGAACAGAATAATAGAATGATAGGCACAAGCACAACGCAGAGAGATGAATAACTATTTCATCTAGTTACCTTATTCATCATATTCCACTGACCAACTTGTGGCAGACAAGTACCTTCCCTTCCAGAATCATGATACTTAAGCTGCAAAATAAAATAACTGAATCATATTGAAACTTTAACTTAATAATGAAGATACAGAAAGAAAATTCGAATAGCAGAAGAGACAATTACTATACCCACGGAGGAGGCAGAATTCGAGCCTCAACAGAAGTAAGGGACGTACTTATCTTGATGCCAAACTCCTTAGCATATGGATCGTTACTATAATCATTGAGCTGTACCGTCTATACAATCAGAAAACATCATATGACATTAGAATAAACAACAGTCTTTAACAGCATATGATTATTGTACCTACAGGCTAACAAAAACTGAAGTGATAAGATACATCTACACTAATTTTTTGACGATAAATAGGTAAGCAGGCAGCTAGTAAGAGAACAAAAGATCACCAGATTGGCAAACGGCCTCACTAATTAACAACTAAAAAGGCAACATCTAGAAAGAAAAGAAAATCATGAGCTTCAAACAAACAATCATGCAAGAAGAAACAAACTCAAAGCTATCTAATCCATAATATGACTTTCAGGTTAAAAGACGAACAAAAAATTCAAAATAAAGAAACATACCCGCAAGATATCTTGTTCTCGTTCTTTTGGGCGCTGACAAGTGACCTTCAGCAAAGCAGTGATTTGTCTCTCGTTCAACCGTTTTGAGTATCTCTGACCCTCAACGATCTTGCAAACCTGTGCGACAACAGAAAATTAGCATACGAAGTATTGGAGACCTAAGTAAAGCTGATGACGAATTTGAGGTTACCTCCATTGGTAGGTAATTTGGCCTGTTGGAGTTCCCAACTTGCAAACACGGTAGCTGGGTGTGCTGAATGCGAAAACCATAAGTTTCGTAGAAGTATTCTACAACCGATTTCTGGGTATTTCTCTCATCAACAGGAAACCTGAAAAGTATCAATACAAAAATAAAAGAAACATCAACTTCTACTGGATCAGCATTCACGGAATAGGAAATAACAAAGCTAAAACAAACACGCACGTTAATTCTCGAGTGGCCACAGCGGTCAAACCAGATATGCGGTACTTTCGGCGCATGTTTCCTCGATGGGTCACTTCCACCTTGACACCTCTAAGAGCCTTTTTGATCTGTTAGCAGAACAAGATTTGAAGTCAGTAAACACAGCAAGGCTAAGAATGCAGCATTTCAGTTCAGCTATGAAAGAGTAAACACTTATTAACAAACAACTGTTAAATGATAACCAGGAAATGACAACTGAGTCATACCTTCACACGATCAGCATCAGATAAAGGTCGGGATCTAATATCCCGATTCAGCAACTCGCTAACGAATTCAGTTACAGGGCGTGCCTCTATGAATGCAGTTGATGACATATCTAAATAGACAAAATTGCAGCATGAGCTGAGACATTACAAAGAAATCCATTTCTGTAAATTAGTGAATGTATTGCAGAGAGCCATCTTGCCAATGTTGAGTGATAAACCCATTTGGGTAGGACGAATGCTTTGGTAAAATCCACGCCAGCTCTCCAAGCCATCCCCCAGTGACTGCTTTCTTCCTATATCAGGAGAATAAAATGACCGGCCCACAGGAGTATACCTGATTCTAACATGTTAGCGAAACTAAAAAACCTAAGATATTTACGGATATTAATTGAGTAGCAAGCATCCATAAGATGAGTGAACCTACTTGGAGGTTGGCAGCTCACGAAGAACAATGTCAAGAACCTGCAGAGCCTCCTGCGGGGCATCAGCTTGTTTCCCCTGTAAAAACAATCCTAGGTGATGCAGATCAGCACGTGCAGCTAGCTTGATAACAACTTTGAATTCCCTTTGTCGTCTGTAAAAGAGAAAACGCATTTTAATTCTGAAAATTCCTTAATAGGATAAAAAAAAGAACAATAATAATATAAGAACTAACCTTTGTCCCCCAGCCCCTTCTTCCTCGTCCTGAAGTAAGATTCTGAACTCGTTGGAGACAAAGGGAAGCGGTCCAGCAGTATACAGACTTTTTCGACCATCATATGCTGGACGACGTGCTCCAAGGTGTGAAACACGATACAAGTCAACCAATGATTTCATCACAGCACGATTAACACCCCTTGATGTAACTTCTGGAGTAATTGTAACCTGTAAACCCCAAAAACAGACAGAATTAGATGCAGTGTTGCTAGAAAAATACTAAGGAACCATGTGAGTCATAACTTACATCATACTGGTGCAGATCTTTGTCAGGCAACTCAGCAAAGAAGTGGTTGGCCTTTACAATGCATCGCTTGCCTGTCTGTCCTTTACCAGGCCTCATTGGAAACTTGTAAGCTTTGCTAGAAGATGGTATAGGCTGGATTGCCTGACTGGAAGCTCCTTGTTCAACAATAGAGAGCTGTTCAAATTGCTGTACAGGAGCAGGAGGATCCGGCATCTGAGTAGGACTCACCTCAGACGGTGCAGGCTGAGAAGACACCGCTTGATAAGAAGGTGATGTAGCTTGATGCAGCTCGGGAACTGATTGTATCTGCGGCAGTCCAGCAGAGGGTGCACCTCCACGGCCACCACCGCCATAACCTCCTCGAGGAGGTCCTCCTCTTGGACCACCATATTGTTGCTGTTGTGGCGGTTGGGCTCCTCTTGGTCCACCGTACTGTTGTTGTGGTGGTTGGCCTCCTCTTGGTCCACCGTACTGTTGTTGTGGTGGTGGTTGGCCATAACCACGACCTCCCTGTTGAGACTGAGACTGAGGATTATAACCTCTTCCACCATGGTGCTGTCCTCCCCCCTGCTGGTAACCACCGCGCTGAGAACCACCACGTCCACCACCACCTGAGACTGGACCAGCTTCACGAGAACCAAACCCTTCACCTCCTTCAGATGGACCATCAGTTCTCTTCTTCCTCACCATAATGAATCCTGAGAAAAAAGCAGCAAAACCAAACAGTGAGTCAAAAAAAGACAGAGAAACCACATTCAGAAGCCGCTCAACCCACACAAAGAAAAGAGATTTCGAAGTTCAAGGGAATATGAGTAACATATTACAGAAAAAAACAAGCAGGAGACATAATACAGGAAGCACATTCAGAGGCCTAGTAGCCCTCGAACCCACTAACACAGCAATGAAATTTCGAAATAATACTTGCAAATTCAACCATATATATGAGAAAGAAAACATAAGTAAAAGACGCAAAAACAAGCAGTAAATTATCAACACGAACAAAAACGTAAAACATTTAGAAGACGACGGGACATACACGCACGAACTACGAAGCTATTAGATCCGAAATTTAAGAGATCAATGAAACAAACAAACATATCAACTAATCATAACCTCAAAATGAAGCAGATCCATCCAATCGAGTGGAAAACCTAAGTAGATAGGCAGATCGAAGATAGAAGCAGTGACGAAAAAGCAGAAAAGGACCTTGGTTTACCTTAAAGACGGCTATCTCACGCCGGAGATTTTACGGTTAACCGAGATAACTCTTACGAATAACCAACCCTACTTCACTCTCTCTCCTCTCTGTGTTCGCTCTCTCTCTCTCTCTCCTCTCTGTGTTCGCTCTCTCTCTCTCTCTCTCTCTCTCTCTCTCACCTCCTAACAAACAAGATAACACGTGTCTATTAGAATGAGGGAACGTAACATCTAACAACTCCGACCTTGAATTTTTGTGATTATTAGACTACCAACAATGAAAATGTTGAAAAAAAAAAAGTCACTAGTGAATATAGTATAGTGATGATTAATTTTGGGTAATGAATATTATATGGATTCACATGAGATGAGATGAAAAAAATCAATGGATATCTTTACTGTTTGACATTTGACAATTTTTGATTGGATATCTAGATTTTATGTTTATTTTATCGATTCTTATCTTTAAACTCGATTATTTCTTAATAGCTAATTTTTTATAATTTATTTTTATATTAAAATTTATTATTTTTCAAACTATAGGTTTTAACCTAGACCGATTATATGATTATATGACGTGGTAGAATCTCGAAGATTAAATATTTATAAATAGAAACTTTTTATTTAATTTGAACTCAAAAGTCGTCTATTTATAGTAAGTAAATTTAATGGTTAGAAAGACATACGAACATGTTTCTATGACTAAGATCGGGTTTGACAAATTTTGATTAAATCTTTCAATTTTATTTCTATAAAACTATGAAACTACAAGTTATAATTTCTCATACTTCAATTCCTATCACTATCTTCAATTATGTAAAAAAAATTGCTAATCTTTCTAAATATAATTTTTTTAATAATTTATTGCAATAATCAAATAACACATCATCATCTTCTTCTAGTTTTGGTATCTTAATCCACTTTTCTAAACACACTAATTCAAAAATAGATTCTGAAATCACGCTCTAGAAATAGCGGCAAACATATAGATATGAAAAAATTTAATCATCATATGTTTTAGATGTGTTTGATACATTTAAAGAACCGGATCCTTATAAACACAAATGTCCAAATAACTATTAGAGTTGTTATGATGAATACATGTTGGAGTTCTAAATTGATTAATAAGTGCGATAAGTAATCTTCTTGTTTTGTATCAAATAAATTGTATTTTAATATAAGAATTTTATGATTTATGTATGTAATATTGTACTAATTATATGTGTTTTAATAAATGTTAAGTGTGTTTTAAAAGTTAAGTTATGTGTATTTTAATAAAATTATATATGTTTTAATAAAAATGTAAGGTAGAATATTGAATTTCATTAAATAAAATCATTTAAAAAAAAAAAATTGAATGATTATGTGAATTAATCTACCATCTCAGCTATTAACTATAAACAAAGAGAGAACACTTTAAATCCCACTTCTTTTATTTTTATTTTCTTCTTCCTTCGCTTGACTAGAGAGCATACCAAGGGATCTCTGGTCTGTGTAATTTACGGAACCGCCCTCATCGTAAATCGCTGGTGTAGGATGACGTGGCATGTCAGGGTTGGTCTTGCTTGTGCTGACCCAAGGTCGCGTGACTCGACTCGTGTGTTGTAATGAGCTGCTGACGTGGAATTGCATAATAATCTTTTAATCCGAAAAGAAGCTTCTCGAAAACTACAAGACGAAACATTTTTGTCGTTTTATATTTTTATAACAGCGCAGTTTATATATTTTTAATCGATTAATTAGTTTAATACGTTTTTTCATGACATACCTCGACTAATCTTAACGTTTTGCATTAATTTATTGTTTGTTTTTTAGTAGATACTCGACGGAGCAAGCATACAGATAAGTTAAGAATATATACTAGATGGTCATTGGTCTTATTATGAGTCTGTATTAATTGATTTGGTTATATTTTTTATTTGGTTTACTTATTAACATGCAGTCAAAAGAAGATTACGTTATTTAACAGCTTATGACTTGTTTGTATGTGTATTGTCAAAGAGGACCATTTTTCATGTAACGCAAGGAAAATCATGCAAGTAGCGTTTAGTTGTTTAAAATACTTTTTTAAAATTAATAAAAAATGATGAATTAGTGGAAGTAAAAATTATTATGCATAACCGCTAATATTTCTGTCATGCTTGAAACATGATTGATAATCACCTTTTGTTAGTATTAACAGCTTTTTTTATTAAAAGCTCGATGGATATGATCATCGTAGTAGACCCTTGCAGGTATATATTATGTTTGTTATTCGTAAGTATTTCCGCTTTCGAGACTGTCAAGGTTCGAGAACAATGTATGTAATAAGAGATACGTAATGCATGGTGAGTCTAGAACCAATCGATTGTGACACTGAACCATTGAGATGATGATCTAAGAAGTTAGTTTAGTGCATGAAGTTGTGTCATGCTTCATTCGAATTCGGTCATGGTGTGAAGGACACTTTAGCGACTCGTTCTCAGTTCCACGTCATCTATGCATCAATCAATTATCACGATCACTCTTTGTTTTTCTATGCTTCTTATGTGAAAGAATGTTTTAGACATTTTCCTTATGGAATGTTTATATGTTAAGTTTACTTGTTCACCCAAAAAAATGTGATGTTTTCTTTTGTTTTTATGACTCGATCGCGTGTGAACATGCTTAGATTATGTTATAAGGTTAAAATACTCTCATAAAAAATATCTAAAAGTATTTAAAAATTGATATAATAAAACATTAATCGGGTATCTTAGAATTTGAGAAACTAGAAATAAAATGTAGACTATACTAGTAATTAGAGCTTTGAGCTCAAAATATGTAAAAATGCTTTAGCACAAGAAAGTAGAAAATTATCGTAAGCGGTTGAGTAATATTAATTTATCCTGGCAACTATGATCAATTACTACTTTTTAATTATCAAATTTTCTTATGTTAAACATTTGAATATTTGTGAAAATCATATATTATAATGGTGATCATTTTAAAAATTCATCATATATGTTTGAAATTCATCATATATATTAAAACTATTAGATTAAATAAAAAAAAAATTATTTTCAATCTTTCTACATATCATTCATCAACAGCAAAATCATGGACGCAACTTAACACAAACGACCCATGTGTCATAAGGCTATGTTTAAGGTCAAGAAATGCATTAATTTTGAGTTTTAACTACGAACAAAATATATCACACTCAAACATCTATAAATGAATATTTTTGGGACCAAAAAAAAATATTCTTTTAGCGAGATTATTTATTTATCGATAAATGAATATATTATTCATTTATCGATAAATGAATTTTTATTCATTTAGATAGTATTTTTTTGCAAATATAGAAATTTAAAAAATGCAAATTAAAAAAGAAAGTTTTTTAAATTATAAAAATAAAGTTTTTAGAACTATAAAAGAAATTTTTTTAGTTCTTAAGATTCAATCCAACCTATATAAACATAATTTTGGTGATGAATTTTATCACATAAGAAAGTGATAGAGAGATCATAAAGAGTTGCTTAATTTTAAGAGAGTTTCTAAAAAATCAAAAAGAAAAGTTGTTCTTATAATCTTTCTTGACATTCAATTTGATGGTTTATAATCACCTTATGAAACTACTTTTTACAATACAAACAAGACATTTATAAAGTTTTGTTTGCAATAGAAAAAATTAATGATGAGATGAAATTTGGTGAAAAAAGTAAAATACTATAAAATCTTTTTATTGTAAAAAAATGAATAATTGTACGAACATTGTTGATTGAATTTTTTTTGAATAGTATATATCTAATGAAATATGATGATTATTTATTTATATTTATATAGGATCTTTAAAGATTTCAAAAAAAATATTCATTAATACAATTAGCAAAATTATTCATTTTTGAAGTTATTCATTTATGAAAGTTTAAATGTAATTTACTTACAAACTTAGGTCACTCTCTTTCGTTGTGATAGAAATATCTAATCTACCTGCGATTTCGGGGAAATTATATTTTTTGACAAGTTTACCTATAATTCTAATCTTGGGAATGATGGGGTCATCACGTGGCGTGTTACATATTTATGTCTGTTAAATTCAATTTCCATTTTTTGGTCTGAGAAAGATATTTGAATGAAAGACTTTGTCAATAAGTTTAGTTCAACTATTAAATTTCAATTTTTTTCTTTCATGAGAGATTAGAGAATAAAGAGAGATCTTTATATTGAAAACCATTGTAATTAAATGATAATAAGCAATATAAGTTAAAGTTACAATAAATTTTTAAAAAACCTTAAAATTCGTGAATCTTTCAATTCAATTCTACTAATTCCACAAAAAAACAAACATTCAATTTTCTTACATTTGTCATTTTCCATGGATAATTTGATATTTATAGAAAAGTAGGAATGACAAAGTTTATAAGAATATAATAAGGAAGTCCCCAGATATTTTTATGCTTGCGGAATCAGAAGGAAAAATATTAGAAGAAGCTCAGGAGATAGACTTAAATTATATCTCGGTAATAGTTCCTCGTATAGAGGTCGTTCAGCCAGATATGTGGAAGTGTCAAGTGGATGGATCTTAGAAGGAGATAGATAAATTTTCAGGACAATGATGGGTTTGCACGAAGAGGGGGACGGAAGATATACTGATAGGAGCTAGGAATATTCGACCAAGCCAGAGACTGTAAGTTGTTTTCATCACTGATTGTTGCAATGCCGTGAAAATGGTGTCTTCACCGGAGGAGTGACCAGCCTTTGCAATTCATTTGGACGAGATCAACAGGTGTACAAGCAACTTCAAAACTACAAGGATCATTTACAGTCCAAGGGAAACAAACACACGAGCAGACAACTTAGCAAAAAGTACACGAGAACTCCAAGTAGAGATGGTGTATGTCAATTCTATTCCCCAAAATGGTTAACCAAAATATTTTAAATTTTTTGTTGTACTGTTGTCAAAAAAAAAATAATCAACTACTCTAATTTACTAAAAATAAATTATGGACTTATCATGCTATGTTTTTGTTATGCCACATTTTGCAATGCGGTCTATATTACGCTCATCTGCATCAGAAGCATGCACTATATCGAACTCACAGAGTTATAGAACACTTCCACTTTCGTTGATATTCTTCTAGACTAAAGAGAAACACCACCCTTTGAAAATGCTGTTTCTTTCCATGTTCTTACTTTCTGTCTAATCTTTTTTTTGTTCTCTAATGAACGTCAACGGGAAGATCACCTGTGTTAATTCATTTCAGATCCGATCATCTTTTTACTGTTCGAAACCCTCTCTTCAAGTCTACAAACATATGATTATTCCATTTGAACACTCGTAAATTGTTTTCGAACAACTTTTTTTTGTGTTAAATATTATATGGTGAGAGCAAATATGAATACTTGAGATAACTCTTTCGTTTTCATAAAAATATGAACTGCGATTTCGGGGAGGTTACTAATTTTGGGAATATTGATGGGTTATCAGGTTGTTTGATTTCATATTAATATGTCTTTTTAAATTTTTTTTTATTTTATTTAATTGATTTAACGGCTCTTTAGTTTCAACTGGTTACTTTGTTCTTTACCTGAAGTGGTGTACCCATCAGAAAGCTACTTGATGGCAAACTATTTTGAAATTTATTTCATTTTTTTTTTTTGTTAACAGAGTTTTCATATATGGACGATACATCAGTTGACACAACGATATAGGTACCAAAGAAAATGAATAATTACAAAACGCTGGTTTTTCAAATAAAACAATAATGGCATTATGGACTATTAGAGAAATAGTTAATTTTCTGCAAGCATATTTTTGTGTTTTCAGACAAAGTTTCATTTATAATATAAAAATAGGGACCCATCAAATTATTATTATTTTGGTATAAGAAGATATATACAGAAAGATTTGATTGATGTAAATAACTTTTAGTAGTAGTATCTTGATTTCACATAGCTCTTATGATGTTCATTGCGAGATCTTTATGAATTGGGTTCCATCTTGTACTCGTAACTTATTTATAAATCATAGTGCTATTCTTTTTATTTGTTCTAATAACGTAGTGCAAAATTTTTAAAATGAGTTTCAAAACTCTAAGCTCCAAATATTGGATTGTTTACACGCAATATTGTTCTTGGACTATATATGTTATGATTCGATTTTGTGTATCATCTTTCTTAAAATATGAAAAAAACATTAATGATTATACATTGACTATACGTGCTGGTTATCGGTTATGATTCAACTATTTCTTTAAACAGATAAATTCTGTTACGAATATAAAAGGTAAAAGAAAAAAACATCAATGATTATACATGTCCAACAATTTCTCCAGATGACATTAATCAATGATTATACATGTCCAACCATTTCTCCGGATGACATTAGCTTTTACTTTGGAGAAGTGAAATATCCAGATACGAGTACCACCACTTAACAAAGATTGAATAAAATATCAATAATTTTTTAACTGCGAACAAGCCTTTGCTAGTATCTTTGTTGAATGGCTCCATTTTAAAAGATCACTTGCCTCGTAAATTTAAATTTATCAGGATTAGGACAAACAAGTTTAACATGAATGTACAACTGGACTATTAGACCGTGAAAATTGGTTCTGGTTAAGGTTAAGCTCACCAGAAGACAAGTCCCGAGAGATCTTTTTCTTTGTTTTCATTTCCTTTAAAAACGCTAAAGCCAAGTGAGCATAGCCTCTGATGGACCAAGTAAGCTATCATGTTTAGACATCGATTCTGGAAAGCACAAAATCGAGAAACAAAGAAAGATTACTTATGTGAAAGCTCAATGGATGGCATTACAATGAAAGAAAAGAAAAGAACATAGAAGCTAAACCATCCGTGTCAGGCTAGTTCTTCACAGTTTGTCACACTCAGGGAAAAAGTGATGACTCTTTAAGCAGCTTGTATGGGCATAGATATACTTGTAGGGCATCTGAATCTGTTTTGATACATGCAAACATATACATCACACCCATTGGAACATGAAAAGGAAAAAGATATAGATTCCACCATTTATTTAACATAATCATCCAGAGCCATTAAAACATAATACATCAAAATAGAAACAAAGGAATGGATGCGTATTATTCCCTGATATGTTGGATATATCAGACCTAATGCACAAATTGTTCAATCTGTCTCATCTTCACAGGATTGTTACTGATCACATTTTTGTTCCGCTAGAACATTTTTCCAACACCATCTTTTCTTGGGACGGATTCTTGAACATCCATCCGGGTCCAATTACCCATCAGAGAAGCCATTTGATCAACCTTATCATACAACCCAAGAAGCCCACCAGTGTGTATGAACAATATCTTCTTTCCCTCCCAATTTTTGGGATCCTTGTTCATCTCATTTATCAAACCGTAAGCAGCTTTCCCACTGGATAAACACTCGAAAAATCCAAATGTCAAGCTCGCTATCTCTTACGATGTTACTTTGACAGACGAAACTGTAATCATGACTTCTAAATTACTAGGAACAAGGAAGAACTAGAAAGACAAACATACCTGTAAACAGGATCAAGAATAACACTAGTTGCACTTGCTACTTCCTTCACAAATTTAAGCTCCTCTGAAGTGTTCATGGCATATCCGATTCCTTTGGCCTGCAAAAACATAATAATCAATCATAGCAAAACCTGTGTACTTAAGAGGAAACCATTTATCACATTTTTCCATCTGACTTTTGTTTGCTAAGGATCCAAGGAAAATCAACATAATCATTTGACAGGAAGTCGAGCGTTCGTGCAAAAGTGAAAATAAAATGGAGAAGCCTTTGAAGCTTGTGACACTCACATTGTGGATGTTAACAATATCGCGAGAGTTAACACCAGCTTGAAGTCCATCCAGAAGGCCTTGGACAAAGTCATAGAAGTAATCAGGATCATCGCAAACCGAGAAAGCATGAACCTGTACAAGCACAATGAATGAAGTATAACTGAGCCATCTATAAACTTCAATTTGAGCGATGCACCTAAAACTGAAAAGAAGACTCTACCTTGGCTTTTAGAGCTCCCAACCAAGATCCCAATGAAATACCAGCAATTGTACCACCACTAGCAATTAAAAGACGACTAATATGAGAATGAAGCAAAACAAAAAAGTAAAGAATGAGAAAAATGAACAAGAGAAGAAGCAAAAGCAAAACCTCCCACATGCTACCACAATATCATCAAATTTGAGGCCATCGGTTCTACATTTTAGCTGCTCCTCAATTTCCCTTGCTGCTTCGATATAGCCCCTAGACGATTGGTATGAGCAATTCAGCAATTGAGTCGTGTGTATCCAGTCTAGAGTAAGTGGACAGCTACACACAGATTATTGGACTTTGCTAGATAAAAAGTTTTATATGAGAACACAATCTCACCAAGTTCCCAAAGAGTTGGATCCACCAACCGGAATAACATAAGGTTTTTTCCCTTCCTTTTCCAGCTTCTCTTTCAGGGCATTAGTAAGAGCCTATCAAGTTTGGTCAATAATATCAGGCTAAGTAAAACTACTAATTCATGTTCATCTGTTCTTAGTAATCGAATTAGCAATTCTTAATGCAATGGACTAAACCTCACTCCCAATGGAGGAATACTCTTCCTTAGAAATGAGATGAACGTTAGCTCCAACGAGACGCTCGACCAGGAGATTCCCAACCAATCCAGGGTCTTCGTCAGCAAGAAGCTGCAAGCAAAAACATACATAAAGACAAAAAGGGTGTGTGAAAAAGGAGTTTTTTCTGGAATGGATGGTGAAAAAAATGAAGAAGAGGATATGAAAACGGGACCTTGGAGGTGCGGAGAATAAGATGAGTATTGAGATTGAGATAGTTAGAGGCGACGGTTGTGGCACGGCAGTGATTGCTCTGGATACCGCCGATGGTGATGACGGTGTCGGCTTGTTGTTCCACGGCATCGGCCAATAGGAATTCGAGTTTTCGGACTTTGTTTCCGCTCAATTCCATTCCGGTGAAGTCATCACGCTGCCAAATCGTTAAAACGGTAAGCGAAGTGAAGAGAAGCAAAAGAAAAAAACAAAAAAAAGTAGATGTGAAGAGATGAGAGTCACCTTGATCCATAGCTCAGTGCCATTGGGAAGACCAGGAAGATTCCACCGATGGATCGGAGTAGGAAGCTGAATACGAAGATGATCAGCGAAAGGAGAGATTGAAGTAATGGAGAATCAAACATAAATAAAAGATAAAAGTTACGTACGTGAGCTAGGGAGAAGATGTGGGAAGGAATCGGACGAAGATGAGAAGCCCAAGAAGCAGGAGAGTAAGGATTTTTGGTGAGAAATTCCGCCATTGAAGGTACGGATGTTGTAGACATTCTTCTTGTTCTTCTCCCAAGCTCGAAGGCTACTCTTGAGAGTGTCAAGAGTCGTCTTCTCATTTGCTTCTTTCTTCTTCTCGCCGGATTGCTCGGTTCGGTTGATTTTCTCCATTCTTTCTTTCTCTCTTATGGGCCTCGGCCCAATTTACTTAACTTTTGAAAATGAAATTATTTTAATATATACAGCCAAGAAATAGTCGCCTACACAATCACACTTTCTGCATATAAATAGAGGATAACATTTTACAAGAATCCAAAGTCATTGGTCGCATATAAACAAAGATACAGAGTGAGAACTCAGAAGCATTAGATACATAGACGAGCCCTGAGCCAACAGAACATGAAATTTAAATCAACAAAGCTCATAATAACCTCTCACAGAGCCTACTCCATCGGATCACAACCTCTGGCTCTGCTCCTTCACGGCACTTGCAGCTACCATGCCGCCGCAGCTATCGCGCCTGGATTGAGAATGATGCAAGATTCTCAGCTAATACATAGCTTGATCTCCCGGCCTTTCCTCACATAACTGTGATTTCAATGGTTGCAATTCTGTAGCAGTTTATCGAGAGTCATTACCTCACCGGTGCTTGCCTCTGAATGGTAGATTCAGCTCCTGCAGTTGCAGCTTCAGCAGACAGAACAAAAGCTGAAATCGGGGTCCTCTCGAAAACTTAGTTTCTGCTCACAATCAAACCAAAGCTCATTAGTATTACTTAAAAAAATATCCATCTTTGGTCAAAGTAAACTATTGATCAGTCACCTCCTAAGGACTTTCCAAGCTGGGATGAGCGCATATAAATATGGTGATGACTCGAGACATTCTCAAGATCCCAAGCGTCCATGACTATGTGAACGACGGTGGTGATGCGGGCGCGTATTGGTAATAGATGTACCAATTTGAATATAGTTGTTTTTTTTTTTTTCAATATATAATTGTGGAAAAAGTATTGTCTAAACAATGCGAGACTTTTGCACTTGTTTCTAGTTACTTATTTTGATAATGTTCATTTTTATTCAATTTTTTTTATCATATAATAGGTCCAATGCTTTATAATTTATAATTTGATTGTACTAGAAAAGGAAACCCAAAAAATCCCGAAAAACCAAAATTGGATCAACTCAATTGCTAAACCGAACTAAACCGAAGAATTGACATATTGTCCCAGCAATTAAGGATATTGGGCCGGAAGTGAGCCCAAGTAAACAAAATACTTAATTAGTAAGAAAAACACGTGTTCCATCCACGACTAAATTCTTCGTCTACTTCGCACGAAAGAGAACACAGAGAGAGAGATCCAGAAGAAGAAAAGATGGCTTTGCAATGGCTGATTCTGTCGTATGTGGTGGCCGCCGAAGTTGTAATCGCCGTCTTGTTGACTCTCCCTTACCCTATGCTTGTGAAGAAACGTGTCGTATCACTTGTCTCGCTCATTCTCCAACCTGCTGCTTCCATCGCCGCCTTCGCCGGATTTCAGCTCCTCGGTGACCACCATCTCTCTCTCTAAATCGATTCTGGAGTTTCTGTTGATCATCTGATTTTTCGATATCCGGAATGGAATTGGTGTTTCTTAGTTATGTTTTTGTTCCGCGAGTTATTCTGTGGATTTGATCATTTGATTTACCTTTGTGTTTTTCTTATTTTGCTTAATACATTACTCTGTTTCAGATATTTACTGGAAAAATGAGCATAGACTCTCTTGCTCATCTGAGGTATGCACTGCTACAGAGCGGGATCGCTACGAGAAATCTGTAAGTACCAATTGAAATGTAAACTTATCACCAATGTCTGTATCTTACTCTTTGGTTCTGTATCTGAATTCTATGTTTCTGAAACTCTTTGAATAGTAAAACTTTAGGCTGATAGTTTCATCCTGTTTTGATCTGAGGATTCAGGATTGTAACTAACATAATATATGAGAATTGGCTCACATTGTTTACGGAAGTTGTATAGATATTACTCTATCAAAGATGAATCTTCTTAAGTCTATCATTGATGTGCTCATGTCTCCTTAAATCATAACTTGTAGCTTCAGTCACATAGCAACATCGGTTTATACAATGTTCTTGTGATTCAATTGGGAATTGATCTTGGTAACACGCCATTATCTATCACTCAAGTTGTATTTTCCTGGAAAAGCATTGCAGTATCAAATTTTCGGATAGTTAGTTCATCCCTAGTTTCGTCACTTTCCTCTAAAATGCCTAAGATTGCTTACTAACGAGTTTGTGTGTTTTACATTAAAACCAAAGATCTACAAGGCTCAGAGGAATGTGGTTCTTTGCGCTGCAGGAATTCTTCTCTACTGGTAACATCATCAGCTATTATCAGTCACACACACACACACAAGCCCTCGTGTTACTTTACTGATATCTATCTCTTGTATACACTGACAGGTGCATTTACCGTATATGCAAGTACAACAAGGACCTGGAGCTTTTGGAAGAAGCAGAGAAGAGACACAAGGAAGAGTAATCTCCACGAGTATAGAGAGTTGGTTCCTCAAATTTATTTTCTATAAACCATATTCCCTTGAAACCTGAAGCAGCAGCTTCGCAAGCGAACCTCTTGATAAAGCTCGTTCAGCAGTTTCTATATGATTTCGTCGTTCTTTCGCCTTCCCAAAATGGAATATTTTGGAATCATCCTCATCGTCATGGTCTATGTGCATATTGATATTTTTCTGTAATTCTGATCTCGATTCCTCTCAGATGAAGTTATAAACAAACGATAGATGAATGAGTTAAAAGAAAGAAACTAAACAAGATTGAAGATAAAAAAAAAAAAGGGTACAGATATTGCAATGTGTTCCCAATAAAGAAATAGAACAAAATCACTTTCTAAATTTTCAATAATTTGATAAGGATCAACTTTGCGATGGATCTTCTCAAATATTTCCGATAATTATCAAGTATTTTTATTAGTCTATAAGTTTTAAATTTTTAGATTGATAATCTCTTATATATGTTATTTCCCCGTATTTTTCGTATTGTCGTTAGAATAAGAAATTCAATTTAGATGTCATTTGGAAAAACTGGAAATAGAAAATTCAGCAAAAAAAAAAGGAAATTGTTAAGATTCGGTACTGTGATCATATTTTATAAAAAAAAATAGAAAAGGAAAGAAAATTGTGTATCCCCTTTATTATAAATACAACTCACTCTAAGAATCAAAGATCATCGATTTAGCCACCAACAACAAAAAAAACAAAAACAAAAGTTAGGGTAGAACCCGTTTTCTTCGATTCTTGACGAAAGAAGGAATCATGAGAATTGATTTCAACCACGAATTCAGTAACGATCCTGAACTAGAACATGCTGGCACGATCACGGTCACTGCCACGATCTTTGGTGATGATGATAACTTTAACCCGCCATTCACTACTACGTCGCTTCCGATAAAAGACTTGTTCGAATACGATTCTCAATGCAGAGAAGAATTGGTGTATTTCTTGGAACCCGAAATCGACGACGACGTTATTGATGATGCGATGCTGAAACTAGTTGTCTATGTTGATGATGTAACTTGTTCCACACGTAGTAGTGAGTATTCTCCTGGATTTGCTTTGGAGGTTCAGTTGGATTTTTTTCCTGATTATCTCGATAATGACAACACTCAGCTTCAGATTGAAGAAGCCCTTCAAGTCTCGTTCGATGATGATGTCACTCAGCCTCAGATTGAAGAAGCCCTTCAAGTCTCGTTCGATGAGACCAGTAACAATACCCGATTTCGACCCGCTAGCAAGCTCGTGGTCAAATCCCTAACCAGGAAAGTATACAACAAGAAGATCAAAAAGGAAAAAAGGAACAAGAAGGAAATATACAAGAAGATTAGCTTGGAAGAGTGCACAATTTGTTTGCAAGAGTTTTGCAATGGAGGAACAGTTGTGACTTTACCTTGTGGACATGACTTTGACGATGAGTGTATCGTAAAGTGGTTTGAGACCAGTCATGTTTGTCCATTGTGTCGTTTCAAGTTGCCATGTCAAGATTGAGCAATTAGATTGTAGATCTGACTTCGGAGGGTTACTTAATTGTAATGAAGCTTTGTTTAATAGTTATCTTTTTAATTGGATCATTCTTGTTTTGTGACTTTGGAGTATGTTGTGCATGCTATCATAATACCATCTTTTGTTGTCTCAAACAGTTAGCCATCATCTACAAAGAAACTATATACTGATTATATTTTAACATTCCTACAAAATATATTCTTAGACAACATCCTTTTATACACAAAACGCCTAAAACTCCCCTGCGTATTGGACATTATAGCAATGGCTCAAACTAGTCCTTGTTTCAAGACGTGAGTCCAGTCATCACCCATGGAATGAGTAACATACATATGAGCCCTCTCCTGAGAGTTATTTCGGTTCTGCTATCACCAAAGATACAGAGACATATTCAGTTTGGTGGATCATTTAGCTAGATAGTTCTAATGGAAGGTGTGAAACACAAACCCGGTTGTAAGAAGTCTGACCAAACTTAGAATCTGGAACCCAACTTTGATAATGATGATCAGTGGCAACCAAGGATTGATCATGAGGAATTTGAAAGTAGCCACCATAATTAGCTGTTGGATCATACATTGGTGACTTTTGTTGTTGCAAGCTGTTCAATTCCATACCAGTTTCTATCTTTCTTGATATCTTGATCTTCTTCCATGCCCAAAATACTACAAATGGTGTAAAATGTGAATATTCCTCTCCAAGTTGTTGTTCTAACTACTCAAATGTTTGTCCCGTGTTGCTGCATATCTGAATCTTCTGGTTTTGTAGACTCAAAGAAGCAGTTTGAGTAAATGGGAATCGAGCCATCCATCTCTCTGTTTGAAATCAGAGGAGCAATGACTGCGAGAGCATTTTCAAAGTGAAAGTTTCTAAAAGTTGTGACTTAACAGTCCTCCCTGAATCACCCGGTAAGATTGCTTGCTGGATATTGTTATCAGGAAGCAAAGACATCGAGTGAGCATCTTGCATACCACTATTACCTGCCTTCGCCAAAGGTAAACTGTATCCCACTGTGAAACTGCAGTTAAAGGCTTTTGGTCTGGTTAAGAAATTGTTCCGAAGATCGAAAGAGGAAAAAAAGTACAAATGGTTGTAATTAACCTATGTTGTTGTACATTCTATTGGCAAAAGTTGATTCTTTCTGTAATGATGTTCCTGCAAGATGAAGAGAACCGTCTTTCGTAAGTAAATTTTGTAACGGGTTCAGGAAACTGAAATGAAATCCTGAATCTTGGGTTTATATGATTTAGTTAGAACGAAAATATAACAACACACCTTGTGAATCTTGGATTTTTTTCAATAGATTTACTCAATGATTCTTCCAAAAAAAAAAAAAAAAAACTCAGTGTTTTCTGTTCTATCGATGTTTGTCCAACAACTGATAACAGTCACCAGAAGAAGTCTCAAATATGATTCTATCTGATTTCAAGAAGCAAAAACTTTATAACTCTGAAACTATTAAGCTTTCACACCTCACCAACCTCTTATGACAGACCATAAGCTGAGCTAGGAAAATTGCTACTTGGTTACTTAAAGATCCTGTCGTGTAGTAAAGGTAACCAGTAATTTAGCAATCTGACTCACAAACCTTTACAAGTATCAAAGAAAACTCAAAAACGGATGAGGGTTGATACACACCTCAATAGATTTAATTCCTGCAGGATGAAAAAGACAACATCTCAGAGACTTTATATTTATAAGAATCCACCCAAAAAATGGAGATATGATGCACTGAAAACACAAATTGAACATGATCAAAGAGCAACAAACTTGAGAATGTTTTGATTTTTTTTTTAACCTGTGTTTTGTAACCGGTAGGAGAAAACATAAGGACAAATATCAATATCAATATCAAACAAAATTACCTCTTCACTTTCTTCAATATCCCATTTCTTTTCTACGTCTTCGAGTATGTATTTTGCTTGTTGATTGTGCTCTCAGGTCGTTTAACTTAACCCTACCCATCCTGTAAAAGGAGAAAGAAAAAAAACAGCATCAAAATCCCATTGAGAAGAAGGAAACTAAATGAACATTTCTTCGAATACTCACTTCAATGACCAGATGTATATTTTGCTTCTTGCAAGATATAATATTTCTCTCTCAAACCAAAACGGGTGGAGAACGATTGAGCTAATGATGAAATTGGTTTTAGAATATCCCATCAAGACGAAGAAGGTAAAAAAAATCCAACCTTTAAAGATGGGGACTTCTATATTCGGACATAGAGTCTCTCTAGAGAACAAAATTAAAAAGGTCTTTTGCAGCAGAAATAGAAAATTGTTGGGTTCTTTGTGTCCAAACAATAGAAGAAATTCATGAAAATGAACACCAAAAATATTACAATTGCAATATATGTAGCTATAGAAGTTGAACAAGAAAAAACAAAAGCTACAGAAATTATACTGTCTTTTTGTCTTCTTTTTTTTAGTTTAATTAGTGGTTTACTAAGATTTTTTTATTGGTTAACATTTATTCAGTTTATTTTCTACCAAATTTAAAGTGAACAAATCAGAATTTTGAAATACAATTTTTTGTGACAATTATAAGCCTGAGCTTTCAAATTCGGATTTTTTTACATTCCATAATTTATATTTTTGTTGTAAAATAATAAAGCAAAAAAACTTCTGGCCGACGAGGTATGGGTCTTCCTTCTCCACAACCAAGACCCATTAAACGTCTTGAAAAGCACAATAGTAGACGAGGGAAGGTCATGGAGTTGGAGTGCCAATAGTAATCTAACTTTTAAAAGTCAAATTTGCAAGATGTAGCAAATGATAACAAGATCACCCATACACTCATCGACAATGTAATAACAACTTAACATAGCTATTGATAAATCTCAATTCTCAGAGCGCAACAAATATTAGTTGGTCCGTTGCATATATTACAAAGTAAAACCCCCAAAGCCTCCAAAAGAGATTACAGCATCACCAAACATACAGTCAATTTCAGTTCAGTACGAAGTGATACCTTGAATCTACATGACTCTCCACATCCCATAGGAACGAACCAAACGTCACAGCCTCCAACACAAGCCTCTTCAGTCCCTTGAAGCTGATCTTTATGTGCTCATCCTTCGACGAACCAATTGTGCCTTGCGGTGTTATCACAATCTCTGCCCTCCCAAACAACGCCTCTGTATGCTTCTCGATTATACCAACTGCTTCTCTTGATCTAATTGTAGCGTATCTCTGAAGGGTTTCTCCGTCAAAGGACATGACGTATGTCTTTAACCGGGATTGTTTCATTTCGCTGCTAAAACCGCCACTGGCATTGATCCCTCCCACAAATGAACCAACTTCTTGGTTTGACGATACAGCTTGATAAGTCTCTTCTGCTTCTTCATAGAAGCTTCTCTCTGTTTCCCGGCCTGCTTGTTCAATGCTAGTCTCACCTTCATCTGACCCACCTGGAAGAATCTTCATCGTATTCTCAAGCTGAAACCTTTGGTCGATCCGCTTCAGGAAATACCCATACATCACAGAAGCTGCATATACTTGTCCAATTCCGAGCTTGCTTATCTGTGCTACAGTATGCAGATTACCAACGCGGTTTATAAGAATGATGGAAAGATGATTCTGAATCATCTCATAAACCTCAGGGGAGTGAAGTTGCTCGAGTTCCCCGTCTTGGGTCGGCCAAGTATCAACTCGACCAGACGGATCCGTAGATGATCAGCTTATCGATGGTACAAGTGAGACATTAGCGTCCATGAACTTCTGAACCACTAATGCATATAAAATCTCTTCCAAAGCCCTTCTTCTCTCTTTCTCCCTAACCTCAGCTATTCTCCTAAACACCCAAGAAAAAATCTAAGCCAAAATCAAAACCTATATAGCATCTGAAGGGTAATAAGATCGACATGTGACAAACCTGTAAAGAACAATGTCTGTTCCAGGAACAGAGGATGCATCTTTGATCTGTTCCTCAGCGTTTCGATCGGTCTGAAGTTGTTCAAGCTGCTGTTCAACAGCTGCTGGCACAAGATGAGGATGGCTCATGAGTATTTGCGACAGAAACTGCCCCACCGGAGACTTCAACTGAAGTGGCGCGATTGAGTCGGTTGAAGCAGACGCATCACCAGAAGCTGAAGCTTTAACCACAACGCTTTTCCGAGATTTAAGAGAAATTGTTCGGCTTTGCAATGGTCTCGAGAATTTAAGAGAAGAGCTGTGCTGCAAGCAGAGAGGCAAAGGTATCAGATCACTAATGTCGGATTTACAGGAAGAAATCAAAAATTCTGTTTTTGACACAATAAATGTTCCTAGAGAACATCAGAAAACTCGATTTGCATCGGGATAATCGATTATGGCCTTATGGGGCATTTCCAATTGCAAGTTAAAATTAGCTAGATTGAACATACACAAACTGGATAATGAAAAATTCAAGAAAATAAAAAAGACGATTTTGTTCAGAATTTAGGTTAATTGAATCAAACGTTAGACATTGGAGACATACTTGAGGTCCGGAGCCGAATCGCATGAATTCAAGGGAGTTTGCCGTCAGGAAAAACGACCCAGAGACGTTTTTGGAAGTTTGACGCAGAAAGGCGGGAGATTGGGCCAAACTCGCTGCCATGGCGTCCATGATTACCCTCTGAGAGAAGCAAGGAAACAGATAATCGGAGCTTTGGTCAGTGAAAGGAAGATGGACCGTAGAATATCTGGCAATTAAAGATAAACCGGATACTGTAGTTAGATGGTTTGCGATTTAGACCATCTGCAATATCATTTTATAAAAAATAAATTAAAAATTAAAAAAAAAAAATTAATGAAATTTGGTCTGAAAATTTCAATGAAAAGATATTTAGACGTTTTATCATTTTTTTCTCATTTTCCTTTGGTTTTTACTCTTTCCTCACTCCTCATTTTATTATTTTAATTAAATAATAATAAAACTAATAATATAATATAATATTAATGTATTAATTTCACTTTAAAATTTTACACTAATGTAATTTGTATTTAAAATCTTGCAGAAAAAGAAACGATAAATATTAGAAACAAATATCATGGCTACTAAAATAAGAAAAAGTTTAATTAAACCTTCAAATATTAAATATTGGCAAAAAAACCACCAATTTTTTTTCTCCCAACAAAACCTGAAGTTTAAGTTAACTAAATATATTTAAATATAAAAATTAATTTAAACAGTTATGTTTAATAAAAAGAAACGTTAAGTCAAAATAAAACTTGCGTACAACAAAGAAATGTAATTCATATAGAAAAACTAATTGTGGTTAAAAACAAATAAATCAACTAAATATAACGCGAAAGATAAACTAAAACAAATAAACTATAAAAAGTCAAAGTAGTAGCTTACTTCTTTTCTCTGTTATATTCTTTCTTAGTAATCTAAAACAAAAAGACAAAAAATTTATGTTCTTCATCAGAATTCCAACACATTTCAAAATTCATAGAAAACCATTTTGATCTTATCTCAAGACTACATCTAATAACTAGAAAACCTAACTAGATTGATTGGCTACATCTTGATCTATGTATTTGCAATCAATACCTTGTTTAAAAAAGAGCTACTTCATATTTTGAAATGTGTTGGAATTATTATGGAATCATACCTTGTTCTGCAATGATCTGGTTATTTTTTTCAAAAAATATATATATAATAACTTTAAAATTAAGACTTAAATAGCATAATTACAAAATATATGAATAAACTTAACATTTTCTAATTAATATTTATTGGTAGATTATGTATGATCTAGTTAATTGAATTGCTTTAGATTTATTTTATTATTAAAAAGTATTCATTATCTATCTATTATGATTTTATATTTATAAGATTTTTAAATCAAAACATTTTATAAAGGTTTTTTAAAATAATTAAATATAATTTTAACAGACTAAATTTTTAAAATTTAACATTAATCTCTATAGAAAATTTTCTACAAAGGTTCATAATATCATGTAATTACAAAAGAATTAAAAATAAAGCATACATATGATATTCATGATTTTTACTATTAATTATATTAAATTTAAGATTTTGTATTTATTATAATAAAATGATTTTTGATGTTTTTATAATTATATAATATATTTTATTATTAAAATATTGTTTAATTGTTATTGCATCCGATAATCCACCAGTTATAAATATCATGCAAAGATATTCATTTTCAACCACTACACCAATTGTATAAATTGTTTAATAACACTTAAAATCGAAAATATGTGTTCATGCGGATCCACATTTATTAAGTTTAACCAATTAAATTCTAATTATGATTACTGTGACTATTCACCAATTTGTAAATGTTTAGTGTTACTATCCACTTATTTGGATAATTAAAAAACCAATAAGATAAACTAAATATAATATTCATGAAATTTTATAAAATTAAAAATTTAGGCTTTTAGAAATTATTGTTCAGAGTTTACGGTTTGAAAATTAATATTACAGATTTTATATTAATTTTATGATTTAGCATTTAGCTTTCTTTTGTTTATTGAGGGTCAGTATTTAGAATTTTGATTCAGATTTTAATATATAAAATTTAATCTATTGATTTAGGTAGATAAATTGTTTTAGATAGTTTTATATTTGTTGAAAAAAAAAATCTGAACTACGTAATAATAATAATAAGAATCGGTTCTACGATCCACTAGAATTAATGTATATTCATGAGATCAAGGTGCATACTGGTAACAAGATGAAGAAATGTCATATGCGGTGGGATGCGATGCGATGGGCTTCTGATTCAGTGTGGTCATCGGTTCTAGAATAGCCATTATGAGTCTCAAAGAATCAATCCATGCCGATGGTTTGGCCTGCGTTGTATCTAACATATGATTTGGGTATGTAATTTGGATTTTTGATCCGGGAATTGGCAAAGTTAAGGTGAACGAGGAGGGTCAACCACACGAAATATATGAACTAATTGATATCAAATTACTGGTTAATCAGAGTTATCAACTAAAGCATTAGATTTGTAATACAATGTGCAAATTTGAATTTTTATAAAGAAAAGATAGCCATACACAACTGTCGGTATCAGAAAATATGTTTATATTTTCTGATAATGAATTATTTTTTCAGAAAAAAAATTATTTTGTTTATATTGATAAAAAAAACTACTTTCATATTTAATTTAACTATTATTTTCGTGGTGCCAGATAAAAGTTGGGCTCATAATATTATAAGTTCTTTAGGGCTATTAGGTGGGCTTATAGACCTATAGGACCCATCAAGCTAATTAGGGTTTTCAGGTCTCGCTATTAAGGGTTGTCAACCGGTGTGTAAGAAAAATGTCTTCGTCTCTATCTGATTTTCGTTTAATGGGTTTTTTTTGTGTCTCAAGATTTTTAAGTTTTAAGTTTTCTCCTCCATTATACAAGTCTTTGTCTTCTGTCATTTGCTATTTCTGAGATAATTGTGAAAGTTTTCGTTTTTTTTTTAATTTTAAATAAGCTATTTTTTTTTTTTTTTGTGGGGAGACTAATTGAATACGGTGGCGATGATGAAAAAAAGGCCGGACTTACGGCTGCTACCACCACCATGGAAGTGGTTGTTTTTTTTGGTGGTAGTAGAATGATGCTAAAGTTTCCAAAGGTTACTTAGCTGAGCCTCCTCTCCTCTCTTTCTGCAACTTAACTTATTTTTATTTCTTCAAGCTTCGGTAGTTTTGCCAAGAACTCATTCTAAATCAAAAGCAAATATGCTTCTGTTTTTCAAATTTAATAAAAAGAAAATTATTGAACATATACACTTGTTTTTACCAAATAATTAGTCTGTTTAATAAAGAAAAGAGTTGGTGTAAACTGTAAACTGTAACGTTTAAAGTTCAAAACGCTGTGGCCAAATTGGATTTTGAGACATAACTGAGTAAAAAATTTACCAGTAAGTAGTAATTTTGGATTTGAGTGAAAAGTATATAATAAATAAGAAATGTGAAGAGATATATATATATATATATTTGGTGGGCAGGTATGTTGTAAAGCTTCTGGGTTTAAGCTGCTGAGAAGAAGAATGTAAAACCCTTGCAAACAAAAAAAAAATGGAATTGAAAGCAATTTGCTTTGGTTTTCTTCCACTGCGACTTCGAGTTTCACTCTCTCATTCTCCTGTAAGTGAAATTAACCATCAAAACTTCGTCTTTCCATTTTGATTCTCTTAAACCTTGTCCGAAGTTTGTCATTTCTCCTTATTTTCTAGGGATCTTCCACAGTTGCAGCGCTTCCAAAAATTGATTCCACACGTAAGTATCTAATCCTCTTACTTCACTTTGGTTCCTTTAAGCTCCAGTCGTATCACCAAGACTAATACTTTTCTATTTGTCAGTGCAATTCTCAGAAACCCTCGTTTGGAACAAACCACAAGCTGGAATTTACTTGAGCCGAGGCCGTGTAGTGTGTTCTTCTCGGTCTGAATCAAAGCAATCTGATAACTATGCTCCAGCAGAGCTGTTCCGTGTGAAATCTGGTTCGGTTTCTTTCAACGGCTTAACTCACCAGCTGGTTGAAGAAAGTAAACTGGTCTCAGCTCCGTTTCAAGAAGAGAAAGGTTCATTCTTCTGGGTTTTGGCCCCTGTTGTGTTGATATCGTCATTGATTCTTCCACAGTTCTTTCTAAGTGGTGCCATTGAAGCTACGTTTAAAAACGACACTTTTGCAGGTAAGTAAATATTCCACTAGTCACCTTCAAGTGTTAGCATTTATGTATCCTAGGGACAGATAGGCTAAAAGCTACCTTAATCGTGTTAACATCTGCTAAACTGGTTATGTTTCACGTGTAAGCTTTTTTTCAAATGGATTTGATTTTGAGGATTAGAACCTGAATTTCTGATTTGCAGTAACAAAATCCTTTTATTGATATTAAATTGTTGTCTTTAAAATCAAGCATACATCCTGACCAAACCCTCTTGGCTTTCCTTATGATCTCTCTATCAGGTTTGTAACTTATATTTTTTTGATGCAGAAATTGTTACCTCTGTCTGCTTTGAGACTGCGTTTTATGCTGGTCTCGCGATATTCCTGTCTGTGACTGACCGAGTGCAGAGGCCGTACTTAGACTTCAGTTCAAAAAGATGGGGTCTAATCACTGGACTGAGAGGTTACCTTACGTCTGCGTTTCTCATTTGGGTTTAAAAGTTGTAGTTCCCATGTTTGCTGTATACATGACTTGGCCAGCTCTAGGATTAGACGCGCTGATTACAGTGCTTCCTTTCTTGGTTGGCTGTGCGGTTCAACGAGGTTTGGAAGCTCAGCTTGAAAGACGCGGCTCCTCCTGTTGGCCCATTGTTCCAATAGTCTTTGAGGTAAACTTATATGCCTGATTTGGATCATTTCGGTCTTGATGATTTCGTCTGCCCATCTTCTTGTTTGAGAAACCCTTTTAGCAGAGATGTTACAGTCTTGTTTTAAAGTAACTATGGTTGTATGTAATGGCAGGTGTATAGGCTGTATCAGGTGACAAGAGCAGCTACTTTTGTTCAGAGGCTGATGTTTATGATAAAAGATGCGTCAACGACTGTAGAAATTTCAGAGCGAGGAGTTGCGCTCGTTGGTTTGGTTGTGACTTTGCAGTTTCTAGCTGTTCTGTGTCTCTGGTCGCTTATCACTTTTCTAATGCGCCTCTTTCCTTCGAGACTGTAGCTGAAAACTACTAAAAATCAAGAGTGTTAGTGAATGTTACATTTTAGCCAAAGCCCATAAGCTTTAATTTCTTTGGTTGTTCATTTATGGGTTTTATTGAGTGAATCAGTGTAGAACATTTTGGTGAGTTGGTCGATCATGACTCATTTTTATTTTTGGCCTTTGGGCTGTGCCACTGACACGTGTCTCTAACAAAGACGTAAAGCTTCAACATGTGTCGTCTATACTGCTTATCTTCTCTGCAAATTTTTGTCTTGGAATTGATGCATCTGTTGTTACACCGTTTAGTGATCCTCAAATCTTGATCTCTGTTATTTTCCTATTAATCTTGAAAACAAATTCGTCAATGATTATTGTTCAGAAATCAATAAATCAGGATCTAACGAGAATTAGCCGCTTCTATAAAAACCACTACAAAGTGAGAGTGAGTGAAAGAGAAAGAGAAAGAGAAAGAGAGATCTCAGACTGGTTATGCCATCGTCTTCTTCTATTCTTTTTTTCTTACAAAAAAAAAAAAAACTTAAATACTAAAAGCCCTAGTCTCCTTCCTCTCTTAAGAAATATAAATCATGTCTCCAGCCTCTCCACTCTCAGATCTCCTAAACCTCGATCTCTCAGACACCAAGAAAATCATCGCTGAGTACATATGGTTCGATCATTTTGATCTTCTTTCTGATTTCACTAATCATCTCTTAACTGGTTTTGTTTTAGACAACCATGCATGTCATATAGATTCGTCGGTTTTTATAAAATTATGATTTGCCTGCATGTCTCTGTTTACAACATAATTGTTTACTCTGTTTTCGTAAGAACAGGATCGGTGGGTCTGGCATGGACATTAGAAGCAAAGGCAGAGTAATAATAATCTCTTTATATGTACATATGTTTTTCTTTTCTTGAACCAAAAAAAAATATGAACTTTCCTTTTTTGTCAGACGTTACCAGGACCAGTAAGCGATCCATCGAAGCTTCCAAAATGGAACTACGATGGATCGAGCACCAATCAAGCCGCAGGAGATGACAGTGAAGTCATTCTATAGTAATCTTCTTCGTCATCACCTATTACATATTTCCACATTATTTTTTGAGAAAATGAATTCAGAATTATCCTAAAATGTATTTTTGTTGTTATGCAAACAAAAAAAAAAGCCCTCAGGCGATATTCAAAGACCCGTTCAGGAAAGGGAACAACATTCTGGTATAGCTCATCTGAACTTTTAGCAAAAGATTCATCTGGTTTTGTTTTGATTAGTGGATTTTTTAAAATTCAAAATATCTTGAATGTTAAACCAGGTGATGTGTGATGCTTACACACCCAAAGGAGATCCAATTCCGACCAACAATAGGAACAAAGCCGTAAAAATATTCGATCATCCCAATGTGAAGGCTGAAGAGCCTTGGTAAGCTATTAAGGACTCTTTTAAAATTTTCGTTGGTCAATTATAACCGGTTTTATTTCACTTTGGTTCTTGGCTTTGAGTCGGTTAAACATTTGAAACCAATCGGTTTAGGAATCAATTTGATATTTGATGTGTTATTTATTAGGTTCGGGATAGAGCAAGAATACACATTACTTAAAAAAGACGTCAAGTGGCCATTAGGTTGGCCTCTTGGTGGCTTTCCTGGTCCTCAGGTGAACTTATGAGTATATGCTCCATCATACACTTAAGTCTAAATATCAATAACATGTTTCTGATATCGAGTGTCTCGCTTTCTTTTATGTTTGATGGAAACAGGGACCGTACTATTGTGCGGTTGGTGCAGACAAAGCCTTTGGTCGTGACATTGTGGACGCTCACTATAAAGCTTGTCTTTACGCCGGTATAAGCATCGGTGGTGCCAATGGTGAAGTCATGCCTGCACAATGGGAGTTTCAAATCAGTCCTACTGTTGGTATTGGTGCAGGTGATCAATTATGGGTTGCTCGTTACATTCTCGAGGTAAATAAACCGATATACTAACTAAGCATTTACTGTCTCTTTGCACTAACTAGCAATACTTTTCATGAATCATTTTGTGTTTTTGGCAGAGGATCACTGAGATCTCCGGCGTCATTATCTCATTCGATCCCAAACCAATCGAGGTGATCGATTATGATCATCAGGACTCTATTTTCTTTTGTAGTTATGGCATAGTTTTGTTGAGATGAGGTTGTTTTCTACGAGCGTTTTTTTTCTTAGGGTGATTGGAACGGAGCAGCAGCTCATACAAACTTCAGTACAAAATCGATGAGGAAAGAAGGAGGATTGGAATTGATAAAGAAAGCAATAGAGAAGCTTGAAGTGAAGCATAAACAACACATTGCAGCTTATGGTGAAGGAAACGAAAGGCGTCTAACCGGGGACCATGAAACCGCAGACATCAACAAATTCTCTTGGGTATGAGATGGAATTGACTCAAAACCAATATGTTTTGATTTCTTAGTGATCATGTAGACAAGCTTCTTGATTATAATTTGATTTTGTTGAGAGTAGGGAGTGGCTGATCGTGGAGCATCGGTGAGAGTGGGAAGAGATACGGAGAAAGAAGGAAAAGGGTATTTTGAGGATCGAAGGCCTTCCTCTAATATGGATCCTTATCTTGTCACCTCCATGATAGCTGAGACTACCATCCTCGGCTAAGCTTTTTTTGTTGTTGTTGTTGTTGTTGTTGTTGCATATGTTCTTTTGTTTCTTCTGGACTCGGCTTTAAGATCTTTATTGCGAATACTTCATGGGATGTTCTATGATTCTATTGGTTCTTGATCAAGTTTTTAGCCTAGAGTTGATACCCTTGAAGAGAGTGGTCGAGATTAGTGGCTGCTTTGTTGAAAAAAGTGAATGAGAAAATTGAAGGTTCTTACTTCTTAAACCATCTTCTTTGCTGAGCAGATCCATGTATTTAATTAGTACGTCCAACTTCAAATCATCATCAATTAATTATTGATTTTCTTTAAAGAAAATTCATACGAGTCGTTTTAATTTGTTTTTGACAGAATATCACTGAGATATGCTCGTTTCTGCTCTTGTGTTTGGTTTTATTGGCTTTGTTATTGGTTCAGAACTCAAAAGACAGAATGATTGCTTGATAAACAAGAAAAAAAGATTAATAAGATCCCTAATTTAATTTGTTTCAGGCCTAATCCCAACGATTATGACTAAAATCAACCAAAGCCGTGCTTAAATTAAGCACTGTCTTTCTTAATTATACTTTTGTTTTCTGTTTATACAAACGTCGAGCTAATTCGGAAGAATCTAACCTAAAGCGGTTCTTCATTTCCTGCCAAGCAAATTGATTGTAAGAAACAAATGATTCCTATGAAAAAATATGTAGTTATTTGAGAAGAATATTTCATAATTACTTTTTTTTTTGTTTTAGCATTAGTTTTCGTCCAATGATGTTAATCGATTTATAAGATGGCTGATTCTTTATAGGTTTACTACAATATTCACTTAATGACGTATATAGTTAAATTAATAATAGCTTAATTAGCGAGATCTGATAAATTACGAAAAATGGACGTACCTTGTGGGTAGGGCAGGTAACGCCAATAGATACGTTCACGTAATTCATGTAAGAAAATGGAAGTAAATAAACTTCTTGATTGGTCCTTATAACGTACATCCATACACACGATTATTTCTAATCGGCACTCTCTCCATTTTATATTATAAGGAGTGTCATTCTAAATTTTTTTATGTGTGAAAAATAATACAATAACATTTTTTATGAAACAGATAAGAGTATTCACTAAAACAACTAAAAAAAGTCACTAAATATATGATCTTTTTACAAGACAAAAATCGAATTAAAATTTCTCAAAACTATCTAACAAAAATTCTCCGAGACCAATGAAGAATAATCAGTTTTTTTTCTTTCTTTTCTCTTTGGTCTTTCACGAGATAAAGACAACACATGAAAATAAAATTGTAAAATATTAATTGTAGTTGTCTTTATCTTTCCTATAACGCCCAACCATGTATCGCTGCACGTTACGACTTCTTTTTGTTGCTGTATGTGCACATGATTTTAACCTAATTATACGAAATAAAACTTTAAAGAAATTTGACACATAACCATAAACTTTAAAGAAATTTGTTTTTTTTCTTACCACCATACTTCTCAATAATTTATATATTTTAAAATAGCAAATCTCTACCAAAACTCATAAAACAGAAAAATACAAAACGTTACAAATGATTTTGGACCGTATAAATATGTAAAATATTATTACGCGACAAACGATTTGCAATAACTAGGTGAATGTAATTTATATCAAATAGATGTCAATCTAAATTTCGTAATTCATATATCCACTTTGAAATTGAATTACAAATCTAAATTGTCAATATAGACGGTGATTTTATTTAAAAACTTTAATGTATTCAAATGTGGTAGCGATCTTCTAACATGTTACGTTCCTACCAACTCTCTACCCACACACACCATTTTCTTCTATACTTTAATTTTTTTTGTCTGTGAAATGTGACAAGAATAAGATTAACATAAGCAAGGATGCTAGTTTTAGAATTTTAGTCAATTTTTTTTTATTCTGTTTCTTTAACTAATATTTAAAACTAAGATTTCAATTCCAATTACTGACACTAATAACGACGCATAAAAAAATAAGAAGAAAAAAGAAAAAAAAAACATGGGAAAATGGAGAAGAAGAAGATTAGGCTGTTGACTGCTTTCACTCCTTTCTGTATAATCACAGCTCTGTAAAAGAGCTTTCTTTTTCTTGGGTTTCTTTCTCTTCTTCTTCTTCTTCTTCTTCTTCTCTGAATCGTCTCAATGCGAGTCTTCCCCAACTCGTCCATGGCGATTCTCTCTGTTTTCCTCTCAATCCTTCTCCTCTCTCTCCCTCTCCCTTCAATCCAAGATCTCAACGCCGACAGAGCCGCTCTTCTTTCGCTTCGTTCCGCCGTCGGAGGCCGCACATTTCGCTGGAACATCAGGCAAACCTCACCCTGCAGCTGGACCGGTGTCAACTGCGAGAATAACCGAGTCACCGCCCTGCGTCTTCCCGGCGTTGCTCTCTCCGGGAAAATTCCTGAGGGTATTTTCGGTAATTTAACTCGGCTCCGTACACTCAGCCTCCGTCTCAACGCTATATCTGGCTCCCTCCCTTCGGATATTAGTAGCTGCTCCCATCTCCGGCATCTCTACTTGCAGGGAAACAGATTCTCCGGCGAAATACCTGAGGTTTTATTCAGTCTCAGTAACCTCGTGAGGCTTAATCTTGCCGAGAACAGTTTCACCGGCGAAATCTCGTCACGTTTTACGAACCTCACGAGGCTGAAGACTCTATATCTGGAGGATAACCAGCTCTCTGGCTCAATCCCTGACCTAGATTTGCCATTGGTTCAGTTCAACGTCTCCAATAACCCGTTGAACGGATCAATACCCAGAAATCTCCAGAAATTTGAGTCCGATTCGTTTTTGCAAACTTCACTCTGCGGCAAACCGCTTAAAATCTGCCCTGATGAAGAGACTGTACCGAGTCAGCCTACTTCCGGCGGCAACAGGACACCACCAACTATTTGGGAAAGCAAGGAGAAGAAGAAAAACAAACTTTCCAGCGGAGCCATCGCCGGAATTACAATCGGATGCGTGGTGGGTTTCGCTTTGATCGTACTGATATTGATGGTACTTTGCCGAAAAAGGGGAAACGAGAGATCAAGAGCTGTGGACAGTTCCACAATCAAACAGCAAGAAGGCGATATTTCCGGTAATAAATCGGCTGGGGAAGTGGCGGAGAACGGCAACGGGTACTCGGTGACTGCTGTTGCAGCCGCGGCGATGACGGGAAACGCAAAAGCTGGAGAAGTAAATGGTCCGGCAGCAAAGAAGCTTGTATTTTTTGGTAACGCGACTAAAGTTTTCGATCTTGAAGACTTGCTGAGAGCTTCGGCAGAGGTTCTGGGGAAAGGAACGTTTGGTACGGCGTATAAGGCGGTGCTTAACGCGGTGACGGTTGTGGCGGTGAAGAGGCTTAAGGATGTGATGATGCCAGACAAAGATTTCAGGGAGAAGATCGAGTTAGTTGGTGCGATGGATCATGAAAATTTGGTGCCATTAAGGGCTTACTATTTCAGCAGAGACGAGAAGCTTCTTGTCTATGACTTCATGCCTATGGGAAGCTTATCTGCTCTCTTACATGGTCAGTTTTCCATCAAGACTTGTCAAATTTCTTTCCTTTACTCGGTAATTTGGTTTTTCTAAAGGTATATCAGTGCTTAGTGACTATATATAGCTTCATCTAGATTCTTGCAGTTTCAATACGCATATCAGGATAGCTAAATGGTTATATTTTAGTGCTTAATCTCTCTGTTCTTGACTCTCATTTGAATTAACATCCACAGGATTTACGTAGTACTTTGTTTAGATTCTGTGAATTGGTAAGATCAAATTTGAACATTGGATGCTTTGAATAGCGGAAGAAAACAATAGTGGAGAACAATATGATTTCTGTACTGAACAGTGACTAACTGTAAAGACTTTGCTCTGTTTTCTTTAGTTTCTATAATTTTTCTTGTCTAATTACAGGAAACAGAGGAGCGGGAAGGACTCCACTAAACTGGGATGTCCGATCACGGATTGCTCTTGGTGCAGCTCGTGGCTTAGACTACCTTCACTCACAAGGCACGTCAACATCTCATGGCAACGTAAAATCCTCAAACATCCTGTTAACCAAATCCCACGAAGCCAAAGTTTCAGACTTTGGCTTATCCCAGCTTGTGTCAGCCTCCTCAACTACTCCGAACCGCGCTACGGGTTACCGTGCCCCTGAAGTAACCGACCAGAAACGCGTGTCGCAGAAGGGTGACGTGTACAGCTTCGGCGTGGTGCTTCTTGAGCTGATCACCGGTAAAGCTCCATCGAACTCGGTGATGAACGAGGAAGGAGTTCATTTGCCGAGATGGGTTAAATCGGTGGTGAGAGACGAGTGGAGGAGAGAGGTTTTCGACTCAGAGCTGCTTAGTTTGGCGACGGAGGAAGAAGAAATGATGGCGGAGATGGTGCAGCTAGGGATTGAGTGTACGTCACAGCATCCGGACAAGAGGCCGGAGATGGCGGAAGTGGTTTGGAGGATTGAGAATTTGAGACGATCTGGTCCTGACCAAGTGGACGAAGCTGATTGATTGAGTTAAAAACTGTTAATTGTTGGTTAATTATTAATAATTTAAGTAAAATGGTTGGGGGTAAATCAAATCTAAGTTCTTTCGTTTTAGAAATCTTTAAATTTGTAATTTTTAATGTTTAATTTTAATTTTGACCCCACTTGTTAAAAGGAGAGTGGTAAGTCTGCTAGCATTTGCAGTTGTTTGTTTGTGTTGGGCGTGAGGATTTGGTTGTGATTGTAATTATTGTTACTTGTCTTTCTTAAAATCTTTTTATTTTTAATTTAATTATTTATTCTTCATCCTTTTTTTTACTTGTAACTTTTCAATTGCAAAATATATAGTGGCAAGCGTATTTGATCACTGTCTACAAAAAGAAATGTGCTTAGTTTGACGTAGCAATTTCATTTTTTTAAGACATTTTGTTCGTAATTTGGTTGGCCACTTGTGTAACACCTTTTTTCTGGTAAATTTGATGTATTTGATAGTTTGATACACTTTACTTTTCTCGAGTACTTTTAACTATATCTGAGAACAAATTCAATCATTGATACTAAATTATACTAAAAATAAACACTTCTCAAATGATTTATAAAATGAATGAATGAATATACTATTGAAATGTATACAACTCTTAAATTTTGTTGTTGATGAAAGTGAAGCCAACCCATTTTGAATAATCCATTCTTTTTATTTTTATTTTTATTTTTGGGTAACAAACATTGACAGCATTATGAGTAAAGCAATTAATGCATAAGGTTATAAAATAGGTGCAACTGCAACAGTACTAAGGCTGCTATAATTGTGTGACTCTTTTAGAGAGGTCCCAAAGGTATTCATACATACACATTACACATAAAGAGCGAGATGGTTTCAAATCTGATGCTTTTTTAAAGAGCCTAAAAATGGAATCTCTCATTCAGAATCTATGAACAGATTTGGATGAGACAAATTGCGAAACAGTAAAGAACATTGAGGTTGTCTTTCACTAAATTTACTTAGACACAGCATTTCACAACCTTTCTTTTGAAGGTGGAACGCCAAAGCCTGAAACCATGTCCATATCTGTTAAACCCCACAAAATCTAAACAAATATCAAACAGCTATAGACTGCAAATCACTAAGCTTATGCGTCCAAATAATGTTTCAATATCCATTTCCCCTTTTGATTTCAACTCCTTTTCTTCCTGTCTCTGCAGATACGTAGACATCGATGCATCAGAAAGAGTAAAAACTCAAAACAAAATTTATTAGTAACCAGTAAAGAATTGACTTACATGTACATAAATCGTATACTTGGATGACAAGGGATCTTAGGAGGAAAGTATACAGTACCTTGAACGAGAAAATTATCGAATGAGTTATTTTCAGACACACTAGTTTCCAACTCCGCAGGTCCGCCACGTTCATCAACCTGCATACCATCATTGATCCAGTTTAGGGATATTACACATCTAAAAATATAACGCCAATATTTCATCAGAGGAAAGAGAATGGATCAGCAGATATTACCCTCTCGTTGTGATCATTGCTCAAGGAACCACCTGCTTGAAAAGAAAAAAGATAAATGAATTCACCTTCTGCTCTGCTAGAGTCTGCCAGTTTATGTCTTGAAAGAAGATGTGCTGCTTGACCTGTGCCATGATATTTGTTTTATCACTACACAACACTTTACAAAAAAAAGGCTTTCAAGAAAAAGAAAATCAATGTCACCTCAGTCGCCCCTCTAGCTCCAAGTCTCCGATGAACATCTTCCGTCAATAAACTGGATAAATCACCTCCACCCAGATATTCCATCACAAGATACAGGTTTTAGCGAGAAGTAAAAGAATAGAAGAATAGAAGAATATTTCCTTCAGCAAGTATACTTTCAACAGCATTCTTGTGGATCATATCTGCCTTCTTCAGAACCTATGGAGTATGACAGCCCCCAAATACAAAATTTAGAAAAACAGTTCGACTGAATTTGCCAATCAAGTCAGCCTAACTGTAGACAGAATCTTTCCCAAGAGTAGTAGAAGCAACCCGAACTGAAATTTAGAATAACTTAATTGCAAATAGGTCTCCTGTTGTTCTCTTTTTAGCCAAAAGAACTCGCCCAAAAGCTCCCCTACTAATTTCTTTTAGCTCCTCAACATCATCTATGGATATGCGGTCCCGCATATGTACTGGGCTGGTCCTCAAGCTGCGAACAACATCATCTTCAAGAGGAGCATCTTCATCAATTACGGTGCTTGATAGTAAATATTATATTCTTTCAATATTTGCCTCAACTGACAAGAGTATAGTTCTGGAAACCAGAATTCATTTTCCAGAATTCATTACAAGCAAAGACAGCACGGGGAGAGACCCAAAAACATATATTTTGCGACAAAAGTTAGTACTTGGAACTCACTTTATCAACTTTTCTATGCGTGTCCCAAAAGTTTCTACAATAAGCGCATCAAACTTTCTGCGGTTTATGACAACCGTCAAGTCTTCAATACAAGAAAGTAAGAGCTGCATAGATTGATCATCGTCTGGAATGGCATTTGCTGCGCATCTTGCAATGTCAGCAAGTTCAGTCATCTGCATCATCAATTATCCAGGTTCTAATTCGTCAGCGCGCATGTTCAACAAACAAAAGACTAGGAAGATATGAACATAGAGCAGAATCATCACATACCTGTGGAATATCATCCCGGTCATGGAATGTAACCTTGCCTCCTAATAACAATTCAATTGGATCCGGTCTAGGGGTTGGAATAGGGGATCTAGGAGTCATGCTACCGGCAGATGAAGTAGTCATGCCTTGATCAGACTTGGGACCAAAACGAGTTCTAGATGACAGTGAAGTTAAACATATCATATCATCCATGAAAGCTGAATTATCAGCCTCTGGAAAACAGTCAAGAAATATTGTGCCGATGCTTGATCATACGTTCATGAGACAATTTTGCGGGAGGACAGTCTGGCGGCTTAGAAACAGCCATATCATCACTCATAGCTACTTGATTTTTAACCACCTTTGGAGGTTCAACTTTGCTATCATTCTGCTCTTTTGATACTGAATCTTCTTTTGCACCCTTCGACGCCGGAGATGGAAGTCTTTTCCAAGAAGACATTCTATCGATGTGTGCAGGCGATTCAGAATCCTTTGAAGTTTCATTGTACGGAGAAGAGAGAGGAGATGGACGATCAACTAAGTCCTCCTTCCAATTCAAACCACGCTGCTCCTGACTATAAGCTTTCTTGGTAGCAGTTGAGCCCCTCCTGTCTCTAACTTCTCCAGTGGGGACTCTTTTATCCGCAGAATGTAAGACTCTTGACTGACGTAGTTGTACGATCTCTTCCTCCTGGCCCCAACTTTCCTTATGAAACTGAAGTAATCTAGTACATCTGGTAAGGATAAAGAGCATCCGAGTGTGAAGCTTCTTGACCACGCCCGGGGAAAGCTCCTGACGTCTATCATCTAAGTCTTGAACTATGCCCTCATATGAGATTAAAAAAAAATACTTTCATAATTATTTAATTAATATTCAACTAGACATATTATAGATGATACAACTTACTTTTTTTTACTTGCATTTAGAATATAATTTATACGATTTTTTTTCTGCCTTCACTTGTGTTTTTTTTTTATATAAAAATTTACATCTTAAAATATAAAATGATATATTAATGATTAATTAGAATATTATAAAATCACATACATTGTAAATAGTTTTAAGAAATCATAAATTGCGGTTGTTTCTTTTATCAAATTATATATATATTAGAAATTTAAATTATTTATATCTATTATTAAAATTTCAATTTATTTATATCTATATATTAAATTATATATCTAAAATTTAAGTTAGATATATTATATTTAGAATTATATATATTATTTTAGTATATCCAATCCTGTATCAGATATGCATATATATATATATGATATTTTAGTCATTAACTTTTTGAAATGTCTAAATGTATACATTTTCATAGATTTTCTACAATCATTTTTAAAAGTGGTTTACATAATAGTTAATAAATTTTCAGAAAAACGGTTGGTCATGATGATTTGAAAAATAATAATGCTTTCCATGCTTTTTTAGAGCTCAAATTAGAAAAATCCTTGAAATTTTCATTTGTTGCATTAAATGCAGTTAATGTAATACTAATTAATGCATTTATATTAAATAATTGTTATGTCTGAGATTGGTAGTAAAACGGTTAGATAGACCCCTTTAATTTTTTTTTATTTTCAATGATGTTACCAAAAAAAAAAAGATTGGTAGTAAAACAGATTGTCCTTTTCGAGATGAATTTTTCGACATGTATACGTTCCTATTGAACCAAATAGGTGAGGGCTGTTCTCTCTTTCATGTGCAAGCCATATTAAAGTCTTTTTAATCTCGATATGATCTTGATGTGAATCTCTTGTTGGTTGTGTATTAATGGGTTGATTGTTTCTGTGTTTGGATGCAATACTATTGGAGAGACTTTTGGAGCGGTCTAACTATTGTGGGCCATCAAAGCAAATTTAAAGTGAAAATCAGAAAAAAATAATTGCCCCACAATGGTTGGTCCGCCATATATATATATATGCTCCCCAAATTATCTCCAATTAATAAAACATCTAGACTACAATGCAAACACTTGCAGATTTTGTGTGTTTCTTCATTTTGATTATAAGTGCATATAGAAATTCTTACAAACTCACATAACGACACAATAAGGGGTCTAACTTTGTTTCCTTCTCCCATATTCTAGTAAATTGCGGATAGGTTCCTTTGGATTGGGAAGAAAAGTCTTTTAGAATCTATAGAAGCTGATGTTGTTGTTGCTACTGGGAATGAGTGGAGAAGAGCTAATAAACTACTCTCCGATCTCGACAAAATCCCGTGTCAAAGTTCTGGTATAAGTTTAACAACTCGATGCTTCCTGAGGTTGGTCTTCATTTCGTAAATTTCTTAATGGAATTATCTTAGCAGGAGCAAGTCTCTAGGGCTATGCATGTGGAAGTGGTTGGTGTAGTTAGGAAAAGTGAAGTCCAGGCATGTATTCTCTAGTAAATTATCCAAGTTTGCTTGCGTGGTTCTTCCTTTAACATTTCATAAATTGGCTTAAGCAATGGGATTTGGTGAGGACACGATCTATGTAGAGAAGACCAACAAAGATATGGATGAAAGTACGTAGACCTTATCCAACCACCAGAGACGTTGAGGACTTGATCCGTAGTAAAAATGTACCACTGGACTTCCACTTGTACACCAGTTTTATGGTAATTTAACAACATAAGTACGACTTGTTTGCACTAACTAATGTTGTTGTTTGTTTGTTTTGTTTATGGTGGTGTGCGTGATTGTTTTGATGTGCAGGCACTGGGGCTCTCTGGCTTACTTTATGAAAATATTTTTCTACTGATAGTTTTAAGCCAATAGTGCTTCCTATTGGTTTAGCAAAATATATATGGACCATTTGGAGATGGAGAAGAGGTTATGGACCTTGCGTTCGTTCATATAAGAGAAAGGAGTAGAAGAAAGAATAGAGGTAGAATTTCATTCCGAACAATAACCACTTTACATTTGAATCACTTTTTTTTTTTTGTATTCACCTCTTAGAAACATCTTGATCTAGATCATCATGTGTATTCTTCACTATGATTTATTAGTAAAACAATATTATTATAAATAATAATACTTTTGTCAATTTAATATAATATTTTTAACATTATAAAATATTAGATTCGTATCTCAGAGAAGATTATTATTTATATCATAAATTTCAATCACCATTGTACCACTTAATCGAGTTTTAAAATCGAGTTTGATTAATTAGGCTTGGCTTCTGCCATTCCAAAACGGCAAAACGTTCTTGCAATATATAGTTAAATCAAATTGGTAAATCAATAGTTGCAAACGAAACTTTCAAATGTCGAAAGAAAAAAACATAGAACTTACATTTTGTAAGTATAAGCTTGAAAAAAATAGGGTTACATTTATATAATGTTTTGTGACAAAAAAAAATGTCACACGTTGCATGCATATAAGCCGTGTTTTTATATTCTTGCAGGCATGGCGGCCAGATGTTATATTGAAATATCGTGCATGTGAACAAAAAGACAAATAAAAAAAAACTCAATTTATTTTAATTTCGTATTGTATCCTTTCTTTTTAATATTTTTACATTATTTCTCCAATCATTCATATTCCCCCTTCTTCCTCCTCTCTCTCTCTCTCTCTCTCTCTCTCTCTCTCTCTCTCTCTCTCGGCATCAGCAATGGCGGTTTCTTTATCCCTCCAAAACTTCCTTTATAGAACTCCCTCTGTCTCTCTCGACTCGCCTCGACGCTTCTACACCGTCTTTTTATGTATTTCCGTTTCCGAGGAGCCAAACCTTTAAATATTTCCCGATTTCAATGGCAATTGTGACGGGAGATCGCTATGTCGAGAAGCTACAGAAGTTTTTATCAGATGAAGTCGAGTCTCTTCTCGAAGAAACCATGGTTCTCAAGCTTAACCCAGCTGGTCTTCACTATGTTCATCTCCGCCTTGAGTCTCTCCGTGAACTCGAGCGCATGCTCTCTGGTGCTCCTGTTGATTACCTTCGCGCTTACGTTTCCGACCTAGGAGACTACCGCGCACTAGAGCAGCTCCGTCGTATTCTCCGAATCCTCACTTCACTTAAAGTCGTTTCTACGCTTCCTTCGCCGGCTCGTGATCCGACGCCGTTGTCTCTTATTCCCTTTGGTAGGCTTAAGGTTTTAGAACTTCGTGGATGTGATTTGTCAACTTCTCCGGCTAAGGGTTTGCTCGAGCTCCGCCACACCTTGGAAAAGATCATTTGCCATAATTCCACTGTCAGTTTTCTTTCCTACCTTTGGCTACTTTTGCATTTCTGCTATGCTTTAGGTTTGTATAGAGAAATTTAACACTATTAGTATTGTTGGAATGGAAAATAAGCAATTGAAGGTTTCCATGTCATTTCTCGTTAGAAGTTTTTCAGGACACAAGGTTGAATCATTGCGTTTTTCATGCATATGTGGTTAACTTGTATGTGATTCAATTAAATGAGATATTGTTGTTACCATTTGATATAGGATGCTCTGCGGCATGTTTTCGCCAGTAGAATTTCTGAGATAACGAATTCGCAAGAGTGGAATAAGTTGGCGGTCATATCATGCGCGTGCAACCGTCTTGTGCTCATGGATGAATCCTTGCAGCTTCTGCCAGCTGCTGAGTCGCTTGATCTGAGTCGAAACAAGTTTGCAAAGGTGGATAATCTTAGGAGATGCACCAAATTGAAGCACCTTGATCTGGGTTTTAATCATCTTAGAACAGTCTCTCACTTGAGCCAGGTGGGAAATTTCAGGTTTCATTTGATCCAAAGTTACTTAACACCTACAGTTGTAAGATGAGAAGGAATGCTGATGTACCCGCTTTTGCCCTTGAAGTTCATGTTCTTCTTGTCATTTGAACTGTCTAGCTTGTATCCGTAGCTTTATCAATATGATAGTTTAGTCTTGGAAAACATGTATCTGGGCTGAAGCTTTTATTCTGGTTTCACCCTTAGGACCCATATACCAATGTTTTTGGAAAATGCAGGTAACTTGTCATCTCGTTAAAATTGTTTTGAGGAACAACGCTCTAACTACGTTGCGTGGGATTGAGAACTTAAAGTCACTCGAAGGCCTTGATGTTTCCTACAATATTATTTCTAACTTTTCGGAATTGGAGTTCCTTTGGAGTCTTTCACTACTGAAAGAATTGTGGCTGGAAGGAAATCCAGTGTGCTGTGCTCGATGGTACAGGGCACATGTCTTCAGCTACATTGCTCTTCCTGATGACGTAAGTCTTTTTTCTTTTTTCTTGTTTTGGAGATCCCTGAATCTTATCGTGAAGACAGAAAATGAACTATGTTTGCTTGTGTTTGATTTGTAATGCATCTTGTGTTGTACGGCTGTTCAGCTGAAGCTAGATGGCAAACAGATAGGAACTAGAGAATTTTGGAAGAGGCAAATCATTGTAGCCCATAGGCATAGTGAGCCTGCCAGCTACGGATTCTATTATCGAGCTAGAGAGGAAGGTAACGAAGAAGGAAGCTGTGATAGAAAAAAGGTAAGCAACCACAAGTCCATTTACAGTATACTTCCACACATATGTATTGTTTGATCTTACTTGTGGCGACCCTTTTTTCTGCGTAATAGTGAATTCAGAAAAAAATGTAAAATGGAAAGAAAAATAATTTTAAGCCACTTAATTGGGCATTGCGGTGTAACTTTCTGGAGAATGTTGTGAGTCATGCACATGTCGCATTCAGCTTCTCTGTTTCTGTTTTTCAGTATCTTGGTTTGTTTTGTTTGATAAATAATTATTGAAAGCTTGTTATTCTGTTTTGACCTTAAACAGAAAAAGATCTGTCGTCTCGCTTCTATTGATTGCGAGGAAGATAGCACCTACGTGAATTCTGACCAAGAGGCTGCTTCATGTGATCACGAGAACAAAGAGAACTTAAAGTGTGATCAAGAGGCTGATATATTTGGTCTTATTAAGAAAGTTGAAAACCTGAAGAGAGAACATTCTGTTCTGTGGTTACGAGAGTTCAAGGAATGGATGGATCATTCATCAGCGGATTTTGCAGATTTCAGCAAAGACAGCTTGGATATCAATATGGAAAATAAGTCCCGTACAAAGACTAGAGAAATCTCAAGGCAGCATAGTGGAACACGAAGATATTTGTCCAGGTCGTTACGAGCTTCAAGAGATAAGAGGCATAGGAAGAGTTTAGAATGTGATGGTTCACGTGTGGAACACAGAAGCGGTATCGATGATATGAAGTACGTTGAAAATAATGAGACACAAACTATGACTAATGAAATCTCTTCGTTAGGCCTTCAAACTACAGATCATACTCAGAAGTATCAGAAATTTGAGTCGGTTGAACCAAACAAACTCTTTTTTCCAGTACCTGCCACAGAAAAATTAGCTGAAAATGGAAATATGTCCGCATTGGATGTAAACCAGGATATCATGGGATCATTTTCAGCATCAACATATCCTAGGTCACCCCCTCATTATCAGAAAGATGTCTTATATCGACGTCAGAACTTGGTGGAAGAAATCTTGCAGCTGTCTGCAGATTCTTTTTCAGTAGCATCATCTGATAGCACAAGCAGCTGCAGTGAAGATGATAACTATGACTCTGAGTCTGAGTATTCGAATCATGAAAACAGTCGGTTGACAGATCTTCTTAACGTGAATAGACTACGTGAGAAGATTCCGGGGTGTGAACCAAAAGTAACAAGCTCTCTTATGTTTCAACCGGAGAATGGTAGCATAATAAAAATTTTGAGGACTGATGGATCGATGAAGGAGAATACCACTAACTTTCTTTCTGAATTGCATAATGGTGAACTTGGTTCTGGTCTTAATCAGATTGGCCATTTGGTTATATCAAGGAAAAGCATAAGGAAACCTATAAAAAGATTTGTTGCCTTTCAGAAAGAGGAAAGTTGCATTACTAATGCAGAGACATCACTCAGTAGTGACGCAGATATATGTTTTTTTGGTTCTGATCATTTGCAAGAAAGTTCTCTGTCGAGTATTTGTAGTAGTAGTAATAGCAATATTAGATATATGGGGACTGAGAGAACACATGAAGGAAAAGGCTTAGTAGAGGAATATTTTTCAGCAAAACTGTCAGATTCCAGCTCTCAAGAAACTTGTAGGACTTACATGAGCTGTGATTTTATACTACAGAAAGGTTCCACGTACAAGCAACGGTGAGCTTTTGTACAATTTTCATGGTTGTAATTTATAGGTAAATGGTAGTAATTCAAGTCCTTTGTTTATACATTGACTTGCTGAGGCAAAAGAGATATCATCCTTTTCTATTATAGCTAAGCTTTCTTAATATTCAACTGAATTGATAGCATTACATTTAGATGCTTTGCGCTTCCTTAAAGTGGGTGATGTGTGGAAAATATTACTTGAATATCGAATTTCTTATTGAACTGCATAGCTAGTTGAGAAGCAACATCATACCATGAAACTATCTATTCTCTTCCCTCTGACAATATTCTGAAATACAGGGAAGTAGTGTTGCTGCTGAGTAGCCTAGACAAGCTGTACGTGCTCCTCTTGGGCGTGTCTACTGATTATCAAGGTTAGACTAATCAGCTGTCTTCCTCTGCCTATCACGTCATATGTTTTGCTGATGCTGAGTTGTTAACGGCCATGGGTCTCTGCAGGGAACACCTTAAGTGTACTGTGTTCCCATGGAATCAACGACTTACAAAACGTTTCAGTTGGTCTAGGACTTCAGCTTGTGAGGTTGGTCTTTATTTTTTGGTTCGGCTTTGTAGATTTGACTTATGTCCATTTCCTGAATCTTTCTCGTTCTTTATGAGTAGACTACGCTTTTTGGAGGATGCAGAATACATTTTTGTTACGAGGTGCATTGAGAGGACAACAGAATTACTCAATATCATACAAGTTTTCGATTCTCAGGCTACAAAATTTAAATGCTCTCTGCAAAGGTAAGCTATTTACTTTCAACCCAGAGTCGGCTCTGTAAATTTTTGCTGTCATAATTTTTTCGTCCATGTTAATGGCAGTCTGGAGAATATTCAGGTGGACTTGTTTGAGAAAGAAATATGCGGAGGTTTGAAGCTGAGTATATTCCAGTACAATGTTCTCCAATTTCAGAGCAACACCCTTGGAGGTATATTCACTCCTGTCTGTCTATGATATCGTAGATTGATTAAAAATGGTTCACTCAAATTTCCATCTCCTTCCCTTAAACTGCACGTGAAAATAGACTTGAGAGTGTATTATCTATCGATAATGCTAGAAACCTGGGCTTAGGCCAAATCATTTACTCATGCTAGCGTCGGCTACCCTGAGAATTTGATTCATATTCACAGTAAGTCATGTCTCTTCATTTTGATCACTCTGGTTTTATCTTTTGGGTCCCTTGGTTCACTTGCATGTTCCGAGAATAAAGTGCACTCTGCATCATGAACCATGAAGCAGCACAGTTTCGTTACTACAGTTATTTATGTTCTGTGTCCACAACCTCCAATACATGCTATCACTGATTGGAAATTAAAAATTTTGGTTGATTTTCTGAACAGAAGTGTCGTGGCTTTGGCGGTCGCTTTTTGTGGCTGGTGGGCGTCTCTTTATATGCAACGAGGACTTCGCACAACTTACTTCTCAAATAGCATTATCTTCTTCTGCTCCGTATTTCTTGCTTGACTCGTGCTGCTCCATTTCTGATATATTTGAGACGGTAATAAGATTCTTCACTCTTTGTCAATTTCCATGTACAAACTTGAATATTGTCCTTGTCCAGATCGTTGAATCGCAAGGCAGGGTTGTGTCATTGAAGATCAAAGAGAACAGAAGAGTGGAATCAGTTACATGGAAGCTCAAGTGGTCCAGCACTGCGAATGCACTCAAGTTTGTGTCTTTGCTTAAAGCTCTTCACCACAATGGCCGTTGGCTGTAAGATACAGGAGATGAGTCTGATTTGCCCTATTTTTTTTTCTTTTACGGGTCACGGTCTCTATGTAATTATGTATATAATACACACGTACATTGTTCATATTCATTTGATTCCATTTGTTTACGTGTTGAAAATAATATCTCTAATCCCTTGTGTGTTTTGAGCCCTTTCCATTTTTAAAACATAGCAGATTTGATTTGGAGTCTTTGGTACATCGTAGGAACATCGAAACAAATGGCTTTCAAAACTTTGATATACTAACAATAACAAAAACATGAACATGTTATAGAATTGACTTATGGTACTAATGGTTATAGATTTTATAGTCTTCTTCCTGTTTTTTGAAGACCCTTAAAGTACATAAGATATGTTGTTGACCTAAATAGACACATTGACTCTTACTTGACTAGTTCATAACTAGACATTGTATCTATACTGCATAGGTTATGAGTTCACTTAAAAAGGTCTTGATGTTGGAGCAGAATTTGAGCATAGAACGAGATGATGTGTCTTCCCAAACCAACTCCAACACAAATTATTCGCATGCCTTAACGCCAATAGCCTCGACTAGTTCTTTTAAATCTGAACCCAAGTTTAAAAACACTAGATCCACTGGCGTAAGTTATTATTATTATTTTTTACATTTTAAAAAACAGCTTTTAACAAGTTTCTTAAAATTTATTCATAAAATATTAATAAAAACTTTTTAAAGAGTTTTACCATTAGTTCCAAATAGAAATGACAAATCTAATAAGTTTTTGATATTGCAATGATGTGGATGACACATAATACCAATAGAATGCGGTGGAAACTTACTTTTACATATGATTTTACAAGTTAGTAGAACATGCCATAGAGTCAGGTCTTGATCTGAGAGCAAAACTTGAGTATAGGAAGAGTAGTTGTATCTTCCCAAACCAACTCCAACACAATAGATTCAGATGCCCTTATGCCATTAGCCTTTAAGAACCTCATAGTCCCTGAACCCAAATGCATACGACGACTCCCATCCATCAGCAGATTCACCGGCCATTCTTCTCCATTCTTGTCCAGCAAAGTTATCTTCTTCCCTCCTGCCTTTTCCAGCTTGTTAACCCTAGTGAATCTCGAGGGAAGACGCTGCACAGTGAATAGATAATAAGCTTACTCTATGTGCACCTCACAGGCTTCAAAAACCAAAATTAAAACCAAGAGAGTTGCTTTAGCTTACAAGTCTACACTTGTTTAAATCGTTTGGTTTGACGGTTAGTGTCACAAATCGGTTTTCACTTAGTGAAGATGCTGATGATGATGACATTCTTTGACTACTCTTACCAATTTTTCTTTTCTTCCCTTTGCTGCTATGTTTTGTGGGAACACACTTTGATTCTGCAGAGGAGAACCGGAGAAGAGGCGTTCTGGTGTTGTTACTCTCTAATTTAAACGTGACGGAATCTCCAGGTTCAAATCCATTGTCATGGCAGAAACTTCTCCAACCAGTCCTCATGTAAAACGTTCTAGTTGATTCCCTAAACTTAAGAACTAGCGTCCATGTCCTTGCTCCTTTAAATAGACTAATCTTGTTTCTTCCTTTATTCAAACCATCGAACCAAATAAACTTTTTTGGAAAAAACTGCAAAACTAAAAGATGAATAAGAACTTTCATGGCTCTAAGAAAAAATCAACAGTGGATATGAAGTACCAACCAGTGTATCCTCTCGTAGGTTTGAATCTGTTACACGTGCAATGAAACAAGGCTGGTCTGATGAAAAAGACCCTGGTTCTGTTTTTACATTCTGCTTCGTTGACAAGTTTCCTGATTCACAATGAAAAAAACGTTCTGATCTTCAAAACCTAAAGGTAAATGTCATGGGAAGAGAACATAACACAACTTACCAGAATTTTCCTGTTCATATTGAAGCTCACAGAAACTGGGTCCAAAACTGGTGACGTGAAACACCAAATCTCGTTCATGTCTGAAAATTATAATATCTCCGATACGAAAATCATGTGCAATGGCGAACTGTTTCCAGCCGGCGGTGAGTCTCAGGCCTTCCATCTTAACTTTCCAAGTATTCTCACATGCATCTGAGTCTAGTTCCACCGTATGTTGCTTGTTTCTTCCTTCTATGTGTTCCATGAAGAACTTCATAGGAATGCTCTGTAACAAATAGAAACACCATAAAGAAGAAGAAGACAATGAGATATGTACAGAGAGAAATATTTCTGTAGAGAGGAACAAGTGAGATTACGTACGAGATGGGAGTGGAAACCGGGAAGAATAGGCTGGAAGAAATGTGGGTTTGTCGGAGAATGAAGAACTGAGGTTGCCATTGTTGAAGTTGGACAAAGAGCTTGGAAGAGCAAGACAAAAAAATTACATAAAGTCTAATTTATGAGGAAGTCTGCTTTTGTAGTTCTTGTCCTCTACCTACTTTCTTCATTACTCCTTTTATTTATGACAGTTCCATCTACCTTTTGTTATGACTCATTTAATTCTCTTTCATTCAAAAAAGTAATGACCACATCAAATATTTCTTTTGCATGGAGTACTTGATGCTGAGTCTATGCATTGATTACTTATCTTGAAATGAAAATACAATAACCATAAACTACAAAGCATGTTTGCCAAGTGGTGGATGCTCTAACAATAACACAAGTAGTAGTAATCTTGAAGATACAGATGGACAAAGCGAGTTAAATGCTTACAGGACAGGTGGCTTTAGATATTTACTAGTGATGGAAAATGATTCTATGAATGTTGACTAAGAAATGTCAACTTCCATGTACAAACTTAAATATTGTCTTTGTCCAGATCGTTGAATCGCAAGGCTTGGGTTGTGTCATTAAAGATAAAAGTGAACAGAAGAGTGGACTTCATTACATGGAAGCTCTAGTGGTGGTAGCACTGAGAATGCACTTAAGTTTGTGACTGTGCTTAAAGCTCTTCACCCTGATTCGCCACAATGGCCGTTGGTTGTAAGATACAGGGGATGAGTCTCCGTTTGCCTTTTTTTTTACCGGTCACTTTCTCTATCTAGTAATGTGAATATAACAAACACACGCACATTGTTCATATTCATTTGATTTTTTACCGGTCACTTTCTCTATTTTTTACCGTTGTTTTTTGAGCCCTTCTTTCTGTTCTTAAAACATAGTAGATTTGATTTGGAGTCTACATAGTAACAAACATTGGTTCGGGGGAATAAAATCGAAACAACTGGTATTTACACGCAGATATGGCAGCAACCTAAGGTACAGACGACTCCAGTTAAAAGTGAATCATGTGGATACACTTTTGGTTATGCGTATGACAAACAAAGAAACATGTCATGACTTGGTATGCTAGCTTGTTCATTAGCAGCTGAACTGATCTCGCTTAGTCTGAACAAGTTCCAGCGGTAATCTCTCCAGTGCCATCTGAAAAATCTCGCATGACTCGTTTACTTGCATGATCGGAATCATAAACCAAGAAAAAAAATCACGTTTGAAAGTTAGATTTTTTCTCACCCATAGTCTTGGAGCCGTTGGATCAGATTTCGGTTGTGATTTGGCTAGCTTCGACTTAAAACTTATGGTGATGCATACCTTGAACTCCACTGAGAAAGGACTGTTCCACAGATACATATTGGATCACAATGATCATCCATCCATCAGTTATATAGTATAAACTAATTAGTTAGTTTCCAATCAACCCCAACCCAACCGCTTAATGTTTGAGGTTTAGAAAGCAGCAATGAAACGTACCCTGCGAATACTGATGGACACATCAGAAGCCGAGGAAGTAAAACGTAGATTGGTAGAGTCAAATTACGACACACATCTCCATCTGCAATCTGAACATGAGACGAGAAGAAGAACTGTCTTAATTAATCTCTTAGCAAGCATTTTGATATTATAACTGTTGTATAAACAAACTAACGGTACTAAACGGTCATAGATTAACCTGTGTAGACTGAATTAAAGAGGTCTCGGTAACAATTCTCTCCCCCACAATTATTGATTCAACACGGAGAAGGTGAATCTCGATAGAAGTAATAGGAACTGAAGATGCTTCCACTGTCAGCTCGCCACTGAGTGGATCCTGCAAAGAGCATTGAGTGGCTATTTTTCCGGTAACTCGGAAACCACCTTGTGAGATCAATAGTCCCATTAGTTCTCTCATTAATAGACCAGGAAAACGGCGAAATCTTCATATAGGAGTCAAGATGTTGGAACAACAAAGTCAAAAACCTGTTTTAATCTCGGGAAGTAACGGATGTCTCTGTGTGTCTTGAGTAATGTAAAAAATGACCATTTCTGGAGGAAGTGGCCTCTCAGGAAGATCAGCTTTAACCAAAAGTAAAATCGAGATTAAAAACATAGCAAACAATTCAACTTTGTCCACACAAACATCGATGAAGTCAAGAAAAAGTACCTCTACCGCTCTCGATTATAAACTCCATTGTTGCAGATAATGGTTTGTGCAAGTATCCTCGCGGTATATCTGCAGTTAGTAGATACTGTCACAGATTTTTGCATCAAATTTTGTTTCTTCCAATTCTCAGATGAAAACCATAAAATCCTTTCCAACAATGATCAAAATACTGACTTGGATGTTAATATTTGTTCCATGAAATGTCTCAAAGAACTTTTCAACAATGCTTTCCCCAAAATCCCTCAGATTTACAGAGAATGGTATCTACAGCAACAAACACAACGATACAGCACAAGTTTTTCAATATCTGAAGCTTACTAATTGTTGATAAACAATCTCTCAATGGAACAGTCACAGTGTGTATTCACCTCTGTAGTTCCAGGAGCAATTTTTCCAGAAGATCTAACTTCGATCATCTTTTTTCTGTAGCCAAGTCCAAGAAACGAACCAGGGGAAATTCGAATGCTTAAGCTCGAGTAATTTCGCATCGAGGAATCTATTAAAAAAAATCCATAACTAAACAATGCTTACACGATTTGAATGGGTTTGATGACACCATAGAACGACTCTATAACTCCAGCTGATCCTCCACGAAACTGCGAACAGTCGGATGAGGAAGAGATTGAAGTCGAAATTGATTTTCAACGCATTGAATGAAGGCTCGGTCGAGAATAAGAAACCTGTAAATTGACCGATCCATTAACGGATAAACGAATTCCTTGGTGGGAAATCGAAGTAGGAGATTTGATCACAATTTTTCCTTCCACTGGTTCCTGAGAAATTAAAGAAAAACCGGAGATTCCAAATTCATCTTCATCGTTAAGAAACTGCAATCGTAAGAAAGAGACTCGAGACATACTGAAGACAGATAGATACGATTTGATCGAGAAAGTTTGACAGTTACCGTCGTCGTCATTGAATCACCGAACTGAGCTGCTGCTGCAGCAGGCAGGTTTTGTAATTATTCAACGGCGAACTTAATAAGATGGCAAGACGTTCTCGCTGGGAAATGATAAACACTACGTAAGCCTTTTTACAAAGACAAATTGTTGATAAAAACACAAGTAGTTAGTATCTGGTACTTGAAAACAGCATGAAGGTTTCAAGGCGATCTCTATAATATTATTTCAAAAAAAAAAATTCAGTTTCATACCTTCCAATAATTCTCATAAATATTATTTGTATTAATTCTTTTTAAAAATAAAAATTATTATGATAAATTATCATTATTATTTTTGTTTCTATTAATTTTTTATATAAATAACAAAAAACTATCTTCAAATTTTTACAATACTATTTAAAATTTTTATATTTATATATATTATGTTCAAGTTAATTTTCACTGTGATCAATTATATATAAAAAAAATTAATAAAGTAAAATTTTCTTTTGACAATAAATTAAAATTAATTGAAAAACTAATTTCTTTTTATAAATAATACAGTTTATATTCAATTATACATATATGTATATGATTTTTCTTTTTTAAAAAAATGTTACCTATTTTTCTTACAACTGTTGACTAATTTCTGATTTAAGTTTTTTAGTTAACAAATTCTTCTCAGTTACTTAGTGTGTAAAACTTTAATATCAGAGTTTTTCTTTTGTTTCATTTGGCCGAAACCATGGAAACTATAAATGATAATAATATAGTTTCGATCAGATTGTGGTGGAAGAAAGACTTGAGATTCGTAAAATAATGGGCAAAACGGTATACTGGTTAAGTCTTATAACAAGTTTCTTGAAGCATGCTGACCTGTTGTGTAAGTTTTTCTGTTAAGTTTTGATGCTGTTGTATAATTTGTAATTTAAATATTGATAACTAAATTATTTTTTTAATATTTTAGATATTTATTTAGAATTTCACCATTGTTAGTGTCTTTCTCAACCAATAAATTATTAATAAATTTAATATTAAACTATAATGATCACAACTTAAAAATAAAAATAATAATCAATTATTATAATTTAATTATTAATGCAGGTACTACCATTTATAATATTGATGTTCTTGGAAGTTATAGTCAACAGGAGTAAGTATTGGTTGGATTCTTAAGAATGAACATTGTAGAACTAGATTTTTCGGAACAAAAGTTTACCCGCAGCTTCTGTCACCTCTTCACGTGGAAGCTGCAACCATAGTTTGGGTAGCTAGATCCATTTCCAGGTCTTTCACAAGTTTGCTTTCAAACTATATTGTCTTAATCTTTGCTTAGCTATTAGGAACTTAAAAGAGTGGCCAGTCTTGATGGTTATCTTTCTGAGCTTAGCTCCATTTTAGTTGCAAACCCGCTCTATTTGTTTAGGCTTATCAAGAGAGAAGTAAATAGAGAGGCTGATGCACTAGGGAGTATCTAATCAGGTCTTGTACTATGCTTCAATTGATCAACTGGCACCTAAATGGTATTTTTTTATGTAGCTTTTTTAGCATCTTTTGGTATAAATAAAATATGGTTATGTTGTTAAAAAAAAAGAAAAAAAGAAACCCAAAAATCACAAGAGAGAAGACGTTAAACACATTATTGTACTATCATAGAGATGATTTTCAATGAGAAAGCTTAAACCCTAAGTTTAGGGGGAAACTAGATCCCCACAAGATTAGAGATATCTTATCAGATCTCTCCAACTTTCTAATCTCAATTTGTATCCTCATCATACTATAGTTGTAGATCTAATTACCTCCAAATCAATATTATTAGTCCTATTTTTCCATAATCATGGTTAAACATGGTTTTGTTGTGAAATCGACTGGTTTAATATCCAAACCAAATGTGGTATCATATAAATCCGGTTTTGAACAAAATTAAAAAACAGTTTATAAACCAACCAATCGGATACCAGATTTACAACCCGGAACCTGACATCGAGCTACGCCCGACCCGCCTCGAACACGCTTCTTCTTCGGCCGACCTACCAAATTTACTAGCCATCGCGGCAGCGGCAGATGCAGCAGCTGCAGCCGCCGTAGAAGCCATGGCTCCGTCAAAGAGCTGAGAGAAAGATATAAACTCATCGGAATCGGGGAACATGTTTGAGACCAGAATCATTGGACCAGGACTGAATCCAACGCCACCGTTGACGAACATCGCACTGAACGGCCGTGGAGGAAGAGATAAAGTCGGTCGTGACGAAGCACCGGTGGACTTCGATGTCGACGGACGTTCTTCCTTCTCCGACATCGATCCCCCAAATTAACAACAGAAAGAAGGCGAAGAAGAAGAAGAAGAAAAACCCAGCAACCCAATAATCAAACAGAACAAAAAAAACTTTTTTTGCCTTCTCTAATCTAAAATCCTTTTTGTATATATCTGTCTTTGCAAATTCGTGTGCATTTCGCTTTTTTGTCGTTTTATGTTTCGTTTTTATTTTATTAGAGGTCTTTTAATAGAGATTTCGAGTTTTTTCTTATAAACGGATCTGGAAACATAAAAAGATTTCAAGCTATTGTCTTCTCGCAGTATTAAAAGTCCACGATGCAGATATGTAATAGAAGCTCTCTCTCTCTCTCTCTCTCTCTATCTCTCTCTCTCTCTCTCTATCTCTCTCTCTCTCTCCATTTTCCTTTTCTGTTGTGTAAAGTACTCAAATTCATTTTTTCTCTTTTTTAAAAACTAATTAAATTTTTTCGCTGCCCCGACCTACCAAATTTACAACCCGGAACATACTGTATTAAAGGATATAAATTGTATAGTATTCATATATCTTCTATGTCGCCACCATTGGCGCTGGAGATGGATATCCAACCGTCGGTATTGCTGGACGATGATCCTTCGACTTATTCCTCCGCTATGTGAGATTGGGGAGATCTCATTGACTTCGCCGCAGACGAGCGACTACTCGTCTCTTTCAACTCCTATCAAACTCCTTTCTCTCCCGTTCCTCCACCGATTGTTGCGACGCAACCTCCAGCGCAATCTGAATCTGATCATTCTCCGGATGAATCGGGCTCAGGCTCCGATCGGGTTAGGAAGCGGGACCCGAGATTGCTTTGTTCCAATTTCCTGGAAGGTATGCTCCCGTGCTCGTGTTCGGAGCTCGATCAGAAACTGGAGGATGCTGAGTTGCCGAAGAAGAAGCGTGTTCGAGACGGGTCGAGCGTAGCTCGATGTCAGGTTCCGGGTTGTAAATTTGGTATCTGATTGGTTGGTTTATAAACTGTTTTTTAATTTTGTTCAAAACCGAATTTATATAATACCACATTTGGTTTGGATATTAAACCAGTTGATTTCACAATAAAACAATGTTTAACCAAGATTATGGAAAAATAGGACTAATAATATTGATTTGGAGGTAATTAGATCTACAACAATAGTATGATGGGGATACAAATTGAGATTAGAAAGTTGGAGAGATCTGAAAAGATGTCTCTAATCTTGTGGGGATCTAAATCATTTTCCCTAATTTAATTCCAGAGAACATGTGGAAGAAATGAGAGTTAGTGTGGGGGACCTTAAACCCTTCAGATTCATGGATTCCGGGTCAGATTCTGGATCCAGCCGAGCCGTTAGGAATTCTGGTTTCCTTCTTCGACCTAATGGAACCGCGACACGTCCAAAACCTTGTCTCCGAAGCTTCGAGCGCGATTTCGGAACTCTGGTTTCAGATTCATGGAGGTTTCGCCGGTTTGTGAACCGTGCTCTGCAAGCCCACTTTTGGAATATCTCGTTTGGGCTATGGTGTTCTTGCCAGCCGCCGATTGATTCGCCCTACTTGGACAGAGAAAACTGTCTCCTTTGGTTTTCTCTTTCTTCGGATGCGGCTCTGGGTTTTGTTCGAGATATGACAATTTCGCTACGGGTGCCTCTCCGGAGATTAGCTGAGGCCAACAGTTCGACCGCTCAAATCCTAAGTTTTCGGAGATACACTGTTGATTTTAAGCGCTCCGAATCTGTCTATGAAGAAATTAGAGAAAGTAAGTGTGAAATTCTGCTTTCTTTTCTGGGTTTTCTACTTTTCGTGTGCTTATTGCCGTGCTCAGTTTAATTAGGAAAGAAAACCCATTTGCTGTTCTTAATATGCTTTAGAAGTTAGAGCTGCTCAAGGCAGATTATTGATACTGTTTCGTTCGGTTTGTTTAAGAGGAACTTACAGAAGCCAAATTTGAGTGTTGATCGACATGCCCTGTTTACACGACCAAGGCCAAGTATTGATACATTGAGATGATTTGTGTTGTCTAATCATTCTGTCAATATCTGCACAGGTGCAAGGCTAAATGATCGCGCAGAAGAACCAGATTGGTGTCTCGATCCCTCCAACAAGATGGACTGCATCGACCTGGTTTCTATGTTTCCTGAGACAGCGGATGAAGACTTGAAAAACAGTAGAGGTTTGAGTCTAAGAGATCCATTGCCTGCAGATATCCCTTGTTGTTCTTTTCAGCAGCCTGTTGATAAATTAGTTCAGAATTGCACATGGAATACGAGGAACACTCTAATCAACTCTGATTCTAGCGTTATGAAAGCTTGTGGAACCATGGCTCGAACATTTGATCATGAGGATGCAGGTCACCCGTTAAAGAGCACCAAACGCTGTCAAGGTGATCAGAGTATATGCTTACTGAATTCAGAACCTCCTGTTGAAGATATGACAGAGGAAGATACCACTTCTGTTGCTGCCCCAAGAGTTGCTGTATCAGAATCACCTCCTGATGTTATGATCGAAACTCATGATGACATCATTGGCTCGGATGATGGAACTGTGACATCCGCAAAACAATTTTCACCCTTGCTTGATGCGAGTAAAGACGAGGCTTTTCTGGCAAAGCCTGTTTCTTTTGTTGTTCTGGAAACCGGCAAGAATCTAGTTTGTTCAGTGAAAGAATCATATGCTAACCCAAGAAACATGCGTGATAGCTCTCTGATCAGTGCCAAGACCTCAAATGAGGAGTCGTCAGATATGAATACTTCTACTGAAACACGAGAAAACTGCTCTGATGATGCATTGATGTCACATACAGTGGATATAGGACAGGTTTCGCGACATATTACCGGCTCTTTAAACAAAGAACTCAGTTCTGATGATGTAGGCATTGCACCTGCAGAACCATTACAAGATCTGAAAGCTGCAACAACTGTTGAAAACCAGACTGGAGCAGTTGATATTGTCAAATCCATTGGGGTCAAAAGGAAAGCGAGGCGAGACAAAGCATCTGCACGTAACTCAAAGAGAAAGAAGAAAGCAGGCCAGCAATCTATTTCTACTGTTAAACCACTGAAGCTACAGCTATTGAAAGATATGCGCCTTGCTGATCCAAAATGTTTGCGAATGAAGCTCTTGAGTAGACATGGGAATCTCCCATCCAAATCAGAACTGTTGAAGAGATTCAGCGTGTTTGGGAAAATAGATGCTTTAAGAACTGATGTAAACCCAGGGGAAAGCTCTGCGAAAGTAGTATTTCTGCAGATCATAGACGCAGTGACAGCTTATCAATTTGCAAGGAGCAAAAAGTTTAAGCTAGTTTGGTCTAAGGTAATATATCGGCTTGATGCCTTTGAGGAAGACAACGAAGTAGACAAAGTTCTGTGTTCAGAAACCTCAACAAACCGTTCCATCACCAAGATCATGTCACAAGAAACATGGTTCGGTAGATAGAGAAGAGGGAAGAAGTCATCTCAAGGTGAAATTTCAAATGGCGACTAACTAATGACAACCATCGTTTCAATAGCTGTGTGCATTGCTTATGTGTCTCATGGAAACCCCCTTGTAAAGTAGCGAAGGCCTATACCTAATGTAGAACTTGCAGTTTTTTTTTTTGCCCTGAAGGTTGTATGATCGAAACTAGTTTCGTATTAGAGATGACAATTTGCACATAAATATAGAAAATAGCTTTGACGATGAAAGTGACTATAGACTAGGTTTCCAAGATTCTGCTCTAAATTACATTTTTCTGTTTAGAAACTTCGCAACTCAACAAAGAAGAAAAAACAAGTTAAAAGGAAGTAGCAAGCTTTTAATCTGTTAAGTCCAAAAGATTACAGTAAGGCAAAAGCAAAGTTTACAGTAAAGCGGGTCGCTTCCATGAATGGTCATCTTGATGGTTGTTGGATTCACTAGGGCGTTTGCACTCGCATTTCTTGCAAACAGTGTTTCTCCTATAGTTCAAGAAGTCGCATCTGCGGAAAAGTACACATAAAGTCAAGCGAAGAAGAGATTTTGGTTTAGGATATGAAAATAATAAGTAACTAAATTAGAGATCAGGAAAGAGAGACGCACGAGGGACATTCCCATTCTCCAGGCTCCAGTTGCCTCTGGGGACGTTGTTCCCGACACTGTTTACACTTTTTGTTGGTAGAGAAGTTCATGAATCCACACCTGAAATTATACACACAGTGGTATGATCAATAAAAGAGCAATCAACCAAACACACAAACAGGAAAACCTTATAAGATTAAGATCTTTACAGCTTCCAGACTTTAGCAGACAGATCATAAACACAGAGATATAGACGGAAAGAAGGTACGTAAGGGAAACTAACCCAGAGCAGTTCCAGTCTCCTTTTTTCATTTCAATATTTTCCATTGAAGGTCTCTTTGGTCCCTTTGCTTTGCATTTCAGACAGCTCTGGTTTCTTGAGAAGTTTGAGAAATTGCACCTGTCGAATCAGGAAGGAATAACCAATGAGCGAATGGCATAAAAGTGTTCATACTTTTAGTTCTGAGAAAAACGGGTAATTGTCAGATTTAGACTTACTCAGGACATAGCCAGTCTCCTTCCTTGACAACAGCAGCAATAGGTCGTCTGTCAGCGACTTCATTGCACTCTCGGCATCTTTCATTTCTGGCGAAGTTTAAAAAGTCGCATCTGTAGAGGAACACAGAAGCATAAAACACAACAAACTAAGTCATAAATTTACAGAAAAAAAAAACTGATTTGTCAAAAGCAATTTTTTAAACCTCTTCATCCAAAGAAGCTGAGAACATTCTTGGATAGATCTTCAAGATTCAGTAAATCTTTGTAACCTTAGATACGATATGTTCTAGAAGTTATGAAAAAGCTTCAGAAACTAATATTTGATTTGAAATGTATGAAAGGGTTTGTCCAATTTCTCTAGAGGCATGCAAAAGCTTAACTCATTCGCAAATCACTTACTTGGGACAAGCCCAATCTGCATTGTACTGAGACCAAACACGTTGAGAAGGCTCATCTTTCCTCGACTTAAAAACCCTCTCCTTCGGAGGCAAAGAAACCTTGGCAGCAGGTTTAGGCAAGACGGGGTTTACAGGCTTCTCACTGAGCTCAAGCAACTCTAAAAGAAGTCTTCTTGCAGACTCATGAACAAGTTCTCTCCCTGGTGCAATTTGTCCTCGAGAGATAACAACCGAATCAAGCACATTGAACAATAGTAAACGCATAACATCAACGGTTCGAGCATCAGCTTCTGAATCCTTAAGTATCACATAAGCTCTATCACACGAGCCACGAAGCTCACAAGAACCACAAACCTATATCATAAGAAACATTTCTAATGGTTAAGATCTCTCTATTTCGAAGTCTTAACAATCCTAAGCTGAGATAACATGTTTACATACATCTCCTTCGTCTAATCGAACATGGGCTCGAATCCTTTTGGAGGAATTAACAGTTTTTCGAAAGAGGTTAGGACATCCACGCTCCACGAGAGCTTGTATATCTCCCGACGACAAGGATCTGCATCAGAAGAGCAATAACATCAGTAATATGAAAATCGAGAATGAGAAATTTGAAAACTTTAACCTAAGGACGTCGTATCGATCGCGAGCGAAGCTGAGACAAGCATCCTTAACCACGTTCATTTCTTGGTAAACAGTATCATCTTCGATGTCTTTGGTGAAGTAGCCCTTCGTCTTCAAGCGATCGACGAAATTTATCCACTCTGGCCATGGATGGGGAGACGGAGACAGAGACGTTAGACCCGAATCCACGGTGGCTGCTGCGGCGGCGGTGGCGTCATTTGAGAAGAATCGGAAGCAGAGAGAACCAGAGGGAAAACGATTGAAAGAGAATGGAAACGAAGGGTTTTGTGGTCGGAAAACGGAATTTCCGACTAAGAAGATTCTTGAAGACGACATTTTCTTCTCTCCGGTAAGAAGTCCACCAAAGAGTGAGGTTTTGGGAGGGTTTCGACCGGCGAATTAATGGATAAAGAGAGGCTTCCGAGTGTCAACTATTTGCAATTTGACCTCTTATTTATATGAGGATATCATTTGTTACCCCTTATAATTAAAAGTTGAAGTTTTACACCTGAAATTTCTCACATGCCTCTATTTTTCTCATGTACACTAACCAGTAACCATTGTCCTATGTAAAATAAACCCAACCATAAACTAGTATGTAGAACTTTATCTGCGGAAATCGTAAATATTATATGAAAATATAACATCCAAATTTCATTATATTTTGTTGTTTTGTACAAGGGATTGCAAAGTCAAAACTAAAACGTTTATTTAAAGTTCGTATAAATAGGTATTTTTTGTTATTTATTTTACTAGACCATAAAAACAAGATATTGCACATAACAAAGAAATCTCGAACTATCTCGAGGCACACACACACAACGCAGCACACAAAACTAAAACTCTTTCTCATTCCCCACATTTCTATTAGGATTTAGGGTCTCTCTCTCTTTCTTATCCAATGCAGCCGAAGCGTCGGCATTTGATGGCGTCTCGAGCTTCGAACCTGTGGGTGCTCCTTGGTTTAGGCATTGCTGGGATTCTTCTAGTTACAAAGAAGCTGAAAAAGAGAGTTCGTGATGATTTCGGTGCCTTCATCGAGAAACTTCTTTTGCTTCCTCCCCCTCAGCCTGCTCCTCCGAAAGCTCCTCATCCCCTCACCGGCCTTTCTTTCGCCGTCTCCGACGTGTAAGTCACCGGATAACTATTTTTTCATAGTGTTGGATTCAACTGTATCTATCTGTTTAGTTTTATTATAGTCTGAAGCAACCCCTTAAGTATGATGGGTACTTTTAAAATTTATTAGCGGAATGTAAAACTGTTCCAAGCATTTGAAAGACACACAAAGTTTGAATCTTTAACGTTGGTATCACAAAGTATGAATTAAAGGTTACAGTTTGGAATATCCAGCTTATTTATCCATGGAATCTACGACATCTCGTACATGTTACTGGACTTGTATCTACATATCTCAATTCTCTTCCATTGAAATTTTGGGTCCAGGTTTTCCTAAAGCTCTCTGTTTCTATTTTTCTGGCAGATTCGATGTTAAAAGCTATGTTTCTGGTTTTGGTCATCCAGACTGGGTTAGGACACATGAAGCTGCTACTTCAACATCTCCGGTTATCTCAATTCTTGTTGCAGGTGGAGCTACATGTGTTGGGAAGACTGTAGTTGATGAATTTGCCTTTAGGTTTGTCTTGGCTTTCCATACGCATGAAAGATATGTTTCCACATGTCTGATTTCTGATAAATGTTTGGTCTGAATTCGGATAAATGTTTGGTCTCATTCCGGTGTTTGTGCCTTTTTGATTCCTCAGTATCAGTGGAGAAACTAAGCATTATGATACACCCACGAATCCTGCTGGTCCTGCTTGTATCCCCGGTGGTGCTTGTAGTGGAGCTGCTGTTGCAGTTGCTGCTAACCTTGTAGATTTTGCTTTAGGTTAGTGTGAAAGACTCATATTTCAATTTTAGGACACACAAGACATGAGGTAACAAACTATTGGTTCAATTCGTTCCTGTGGAAAAAAAATCATTTATAAAATCCCCAATCATTTGCTTTCTAGTTTCAGGTTCCATGGTTTTAGGACTATGGATTTGAATCTTACTTGAATAATTGCAGGCATTGACACGGTTGGTGGGGTAAGAGTGCCTGCTGGATATTGTGGCGTTTTGGGATTCAGATCATCCCAAGGGATTGTATCAAACACTGGAATCATACCTGTGTCTTCTAGTCTTGATGCTGTTGGTATGGATATATAGAATCTTGATTTTCCTTTTTTGGTTGGTTGGGATGATTTGGATCTGACATGGACTTAGACTAGAGTCTTTATCATTGTCATAAAGATCCACTTCTATTCTTTGCTTCTATGATATTTGTCTCTCTTCAGGATGGTTTGCTCGCGATCCAGACACCTTACGTCGTGTTGGCCTTGTAATCTTGAAACTTCCATTTTCAACTCAACGGAATCCAAGGCAAATCATATTAGCTGATGACTATCTTCAGGTGTCGAAAATTCCTGTAACCCGGATCACACATGTGGTGATCAAATCAGCTGAGAAGCTTTTTGGGAGTACGCTCTGCTCTCTTTTTAACACGATCCTCTGTCTCTTAGATTTCTCCTGATTGTGACAACATTATCCTTTCTTAACGTTTCAAGGACAATTGCTTAAGCGTGAGAACCTGGAGAAATATTTTGAGGCTAAAGTTCCTAGCTTGAAAGAGTTCTGTTGCGGAAAAGCCAATGTTAATGCTAAGTTCACGACATCGAGGCAGCTTGCGAATGTAATGCCGCTTCTTCAGAGGTGGGACCATCGTTTATTCACCATCAGAGGATTTGAGATTTTTTTAAACTAGGACTCCAAATCCGGTTTTGGTTTGTATGTAGGCATGAGTTTCTTCAAAACCATGGGGATTGGATCAGCACAGTGAAGCCATCCATTAATCCTGCGATATCTTCACAACTATGTAAGACACCAGAGCTGACAGACGAAGAGATTGAGAACCTGAACGCAATTAGGAACCAGATGCGGGTGGCTATTGGCTCACTTCTCAAGGTGTGAGTTTTGCTGTTTCATGCTGAGCCCTCTTAGTTTATTCGTGTCTTAACTTAGCTTTCACCGTTTCTTAACTTTATATCATTGTGCATCAAGGATGATGGCATTCTGGTTATTCCAACGATGTCATCTGTTCCTCCAAAACTTGGTAGCAAAGAGATTATGTCCGAAGACTATCAAAACCGCGCCTCAAGTCTACTTTGCGTTGCTAGCATATCAGGCTGTTGTCAGGTTAAAATCTCACTCCTTTTCATACGCTAGAAACAAACTGACCACTGATAGATGTTGATCACCATATCTGAGACTTACATTTATTCATTTGATAATTCAGGTGACTGTGCCGCTTGGGCATTATGAGAAATGTCCTGTTTCAGTATCCTTCATCGCAAGACACGGTGGCGATCGCTTTTTGCTAGATACGGTGCAGACAATGTATGCCGCTTTGCAAGAGCAATCTAGCCTCATCGTCAATCCTAAATCATCGATAAATACTTTTAGCCAAGAAGAGACAGCTGAGATTGCAAAAGAGAAGGTTTTGATTCATTGCTCAATAGCTACTGTTTAGATATTGGATAGGAAGTGTTTCTCAGGTGCTTTTGTCCTATGATTATATAAAACCAGGGAAACCAAGCATTTAAAGAGAAACAATGGCAGAAAGCAATTGGGCTATACTCAGAAGCTATAAAATTAAACGACAACAATGGTACCTATTACAGTAACAGAGCTGCCGCATACCTTGAACTTGGAAGGTAATATCTTCCCCAGCTGTAACCTTCTTTATTGATATAATCTTTGTACATCGGCTTGACAAGATCCTTATATGTACAGCTTTCGGCAAGCTGAAGCTGATTGTACCAAGGCTCTTACCCTAGATAAGAAGGTAACTTTTCTTGTTCTTCATCAGTCACTAAGAATTCACTTGCCTTGAATCTTGATCATTGTATTTTGTAACCTTCTCAGAACATCAAGGCCTATTTACGTAGAGGAACTGCAAGAGAAATGTTAGGCAATTTTAAGGAAGCTATAGATGGTAAGCCTTGCATGCAGTCTTTCTGATTCTGCAGCGAAAGCTAAGATTGGAATCGCTAACGGTCAAATTAAGATGGGTTTTGTTTACTTTGCAGATTTCAGTTATGCGCTTGTGCTGGAGCCAAACAACAAGAGAGCGGCTCTGTCAGCAGATAGACTAAGGAAGGTGTTCCAGTGACCAGATTTGTAGTTAGTAAATCTTGATGTTGCAGATTTTGTCACCATTTTAATTAGAATCTGTCAAAGAGTATTGGCCCATTTTGTTAAATGATATTTACACCAGTAGGGCTGCCCTACGTGTGCTGGTAGATGATAGACATTACCATCATCAGTTGTGACATGCATGTAATGATGACTAGTAAAAAGGGGAACTCTGTTTCTGCTATCTCTTTGCTTAAATGACAAACAAACTAAGGATATATGAATGATCTCTAAACCAGCATGCTCTCTTTGCCTCTTCGGTTAATGGCATGTTAAATCTAGGGCATGTTCTTAAAGCAGGTGAAATGAAAAGAATTCACTGGACTAATCTTTTGCTGTTGTACTGGTGAAAGATAGACAAAAATGACTCCACTTTGTTAAGATACGTGAAGCTGTGAAAGCCGTAATATAGCTTGAGAATCATCTTTGAATTTCGTGGATAAACTTTCTCTTCTTCAAGGTGTGACTCTCTATACAGATGAAGCTGAATTGATGGTGTATCTGGAAGTAAAATTAGTGATACCTCGTGCTTCACATCGAGCTCAGACGCTGGGCTGATGTTATGAAAGCCGTATGGAGATTGTTGTTATTGGGAATCAACGTTTGGTCAAAGCTTGATGAAACAAAGTTGGGCAGTTGAGTTAAAACAGCGTTTTCATGGTTATACAAAAAGACTGTAAATTTTCTCTGATGATGTTGATGTTTCTACGAATCAGTTGCAAAGCCGCTTCCACCAGAGTTATAAACAGCACGGCTCAGGTCTTGCTCGTTACTTGTTGAAACACCACTATTCATGAGAAGATTCGTTAACGTTGATGATCTGATCGTCAATCACCGACGGACAAAAATTCATCAAAGGATCCTCCATTAGTGAATAATGGATTTCCTTTTTCCAAACTATTAAAATTTATAGATTTCGTTATCGTTAGAGCTCTTCAAAAGTGGGACTTGAATGCAGAATATAATTTGACTTGTGTGTTAAAAAAGATGAAAAACCAAATAGTCTTCTACCAGATTTGAGATTTTGCATCTGGACTCTCCAGTTCAAGCTCGTGTAGTAGACCACCTGCATTTTCGATTCCACGTTAGAATATACAGTATGTATATAGCCATGATCTATCTCAAGAGATCAGAGTCAAGAGCTAACTTACAAAAGATTTCTTTATCTAAGGTAAGCTACTCATTCTCATAATCTTCGATAAGGGAGAGAGAGCGACACACACACCATGCACAACACTCTTTTGAAAAACGAAGACGAAATCTATTTCCTTGTCCAATTTCTTTAACCTTCAAAAGCTCAGTTAGTAAAATCTTTGTTGGTCACTGGCCAGATTGAATCAAGATGAAATGGAATGATCATCATTTCACCAGTAGTCTCCACAAGAACATGAACCATCCTTAAAATGGTGAAACCTGTTATTATCCCTCAGAATAATCAATCTCCCTGTGATTTTCGCCATACACTTGATGGCATTATGACAATCCTCACACACACGCAGGTTCTTTATCACACGGATCGGTTTCCCTGAAGACACACGCATTATCCCATACGCTACAGCCAGTCTTTCGCTATGGTACCGAACCATACGCTCCTTCTCTTCTTCTTCCACATCATGAAGAACCACACTCGTCTTCGAAACATACCCTGCTTTCTTCATCCTCAAATCAAGATCCTCCATAAACGCATAGATCTCATCTTTCTCAGGATGAAACTCATCCCCAACCGAGAAAGTATGAGTCTTGCTCTGAATCTCAATCCAACTGTACCCTGGAACTTTCTTCACTCTTTTGTCCCGCATTCTCACACGCAGTTTACCTACGTCTTCCCATCGACCCAAAGAAGCGTATAAATTGGATAGAAGAACATACATACCGGAATTTTCAGGCTCCATTGCGAAAATCTTATCTGCAGCTATTTCAGCTAGCTCTGTGTTTCCATGTACTCTGCTTGCACCGAGTAACGTTCCCCATATAGCACCGTCTGGCTCAAAGGGCATTTTTTTAATTAGATTGTGAGCTTCTTCCAAAAGCCCAGCTCGACCAAGAAGATCTACCATACAAGCGTAGTGCTGTGAGTTGGGTGTTACGCCATAGTCTTGAGTCATCGTGTAGAAATGTCGTCTGCCTTTGTCTACAAGACCTGTGTGACTGCACGCAGATAATACCGCAACCTATGACAAGAACAACAATTGGCATGTGAACAGAAGATAATACCTAAGATATATGCAAAGAGATATATGTTGTTTCTTCTTTTACCAAGGTAGCATCATCTGGCCTCAGTCCTTCTCTCTTCATCGAGTCAAAGAACCTTAAAGCCTCTTCTCCGAACCCGTGCCTTGAATAACCTGAAATCATCGTGTTCCAGGAGACAATGTCCCTCCCAGTCATCTCCTCAAACAAGTCATTGGCTTCTTCTATGCTTCCACATTTGCAGTACATCAACAAAAGTGCATTCCCAACAAAGCACCCAGATTCATATCCACCTTTAACCAATCGTCCGTGCAATTGCTTCCCGAGCTCAAGAGCAACAACGTCTGCGCACGTGCTTAGAGCAGATGAGAACGAAGACCGATTCAATCTTCCTCCTTCTCTCTCCATTTGTACAAACAAACGCAGAGCTTCATAGCCATGTCCGCATTGCGAATACCCTGCAATCATAGCAGCCCAAGAGACTGGATCTTTCTTAGGCATTTTGTCGAAAAGGTTCTTAGCTTCAGAAACATCGCCGCACTGAGCATATCCAGTTATCATCGTGTTCCATGTACTAACATTTCGAAAAGGCATAACATCGAACAATTCCTTTGCCATCTCCATTCTCTCTCCCTGCACATATCCTGCAAGCATGGCATTCCATGATACTTCGTTTCTCTCTGGCATTTGATCGAATAATTCCCTCGCGTCGTCCACCATTCGGTTTTGTACATATCCTGAAACCATTGCTGTCCATGTAAACACGTCTTGAACAGGAGACTTGTCATATAGTTTTCGCGCCTCATGTATATCCCCGTTCTGTGCATAACCAGTGATGATCGTATTCCAGGAAACCACATCTCTCACATTCATAGCATCAAAAAACTCTCTTGCCTCGACAATCTTCTTCTTCTTAACAAACCCACCGAGCAAGCAATTCCATGAAACCAATGCCCAATTCTCCCTTGACCTAAACAATCTACACGCTTCCTCCATCCTACTGTTCTGAACATATGCAGAGAGCAATGCATTCCAAGATACTTCGTTCTTCTCAGGCATTCGATCAAAGATTCTCCTTGCCTCATCAACACACCCGTTCTGAGCGTATCCAGACAATATCGTATTCCACGTACACACATCTCTCTCCGACATTCTTTCAAACAATTCTCTTGCTTTTCCAAGGTTCCTGTTCCGCACATACCCTTTGATCATCACATTCCATGAAACTAAATCTCTCTCAGGCATTTCGTCGAACAGTATCCTGGCGGTTTCAAATTCGCCATTTCTCAAGTACCCAGATATCATGGCGTTGTAAGATACGGAGCTCCATCTAGGCATGCGCTTGAAGATACGAAGCGCTTCGTTGCACTGTCCATTGCGCATGTAGCTGCTTATTGCTACATTCCATTCTTTTATATCCGCGTCTCCAGATTTACTCTGCAATTTCTGGATTTGGGTTTGACTTCTCGTCGCAGAGTGAAAATTTGCTTCCTTTTCTTTGTTGAATCTTGATTCGAGTCCATTGAAGGATGTATGTTGCTTCTGAGATCGCCACGAGAGAGCACAAAGCTGTTCGAATTGTTTGTTCCCGCGCATCGCATTTGATTTTGAGAGAGAAGGGATTAATGTAATATATAATTTTGCAAAAGTGATCTCCGGGTTTTGTAAAAAAAAAACTCTTTGTTAGCCACCGGAGAGACTCTTCCGCCGTTGACGTTTCCCGGAAAAGCTGCTTACCTCGCCGTGTAAATGAATCATTTTGGGTGGATCAACAATAAGTTTGAAAAAAGACAAAGAAGCTGACGTCATCACTCGTCTTTAGTCACTGGTCAATTTGGTCAGAGATGGACCTTCTTACGAACAATAAACCGAAACAATCTAAAAACCATATTCATAGATGAATTTTTATGTTACGTCAATTAACAGTAACAGATTGTTCAGAGATTTCCTCAAAGCTAAGTAAAAAGGGGTGATTGATAATCTACGACTGGAGAAAACAGAGAGATCAATCAATGGCTAACAATAAAAGTCAACTCGTTCCATCTCTTTGTCGACGAGCCTGTGACTCCCAGAAGAGTCTAACGGTGGAATAGATCAGAGAAGGCTCGGCCATTGAGCTGTTACCGTAATCTCCACAGGCTAGTTTCTCTTTGATGGGAGGAATGAGAGTGATTCCAAGTTCATCGAGAAACACAATATGCCGTTCTGTGAATGAATTTTTCCACATCAAAGTGTTCATCGAAGGCGCAACAAACAACGGTTTGTTATAATCCCAGGCTCTTACTATACATGTCAATAGATTATCACATAACCCACCAGCAATCTGTAAAGAGAGAAAGGACGGTTTGTTAGATCATGAAGAAGCAAAACGAATATGGAGCCAAAGAGCTCAACTCTAGATCTTCCAGATACACGCTACTTTGCATATGGTTCTGTAACGTGATGGCAAGTATATGAGCCAAAGAGCTACTCTTAGAGTATACGCGCTACTTTATTAGAATCCTGAAGAAAAGCAAAGAAAATGGAGCCAAAGAGCTCAACTCTATATCTTCAGATACACGCTACTTGTTGCTCGATGCCAAGTAGATGACCCAAAGATCTACTCTAGACTATCTCGATATACAACGATAAACCTTTGAATGGCGATACTTATATGATCAAAAGAGAGTATGTTTAGAACATGAGAATGCAAACATCTCCAGAATTTTCAAATCCAGATCTTCAGCTACTTTGCCTATGATACTGCTGCTTAAATATGAGCCAAAAGAGCTACTCTAGAGTCCCGACTATAGTCAACAATCGATACAATATCTTTCAATGGAGAATGGAGATAGTACAAAGGGAAGATCTTTATGAGATTATGATTAATTAATAAAATGATATATACCTTGCCTAATGTGTTTGCAGACAAAGGAGCAATGATCATAACATCAGCCCAGCGTCTGAGCTCGATGTGAAGCACAGGATCACCGATCTTTTTCCAGCTAGACCACTCATCTTCATCTGTATAGAGAGTCACATGTTGAGGAAGAGAACGTTTATCCAAGAAACCCAGAGATGATTTTGAAGCTACGGCTTTCACTTCTGCCCATTCTGAGAAACAATAGCAGAGATTACTGAACTTAATTGCAGCCACACTTCCACTTGCAGCTAGTAATACACGAGGCTTCCTTGTTACTGTATACACTTCCATATAATCTTCTTTCTCTCTATGTATAAAGACCTAAATCAAGAACCATGATCAAATTAAAACGAAACTCAGAAATTTGGGATTGGATTGAGACAACATCAGGATCTTGCAAGAAATTCATCAAACTAGAAGACAAAACGATTATCTTTTATGAAATCAGAAACGAAACGAAAGAGATTCGATCGATTTTCCGCTTACCTTGATAAGCCGAGGAGGGAGGAGAATCCGCAAGAAACCCTAACAGAAAAGTGAAGGAGAAATCGAAATCAAATGCCGCGAGGCATATAAATTGGTTTAACGTTTAAAGTAAAAAGAGACTGAGAAGTCACGACTCACGGGTCAATCTGGTCATTGGCTCACCATAAATGGGCCTTACGAGCAAGAGGCCGAAAATATCCAAAAACCGGTTTTCAAAATTGGATTCGCAGAAATACGTATCGACTGCGACCAATTCACACAAATTTACTGTAAAGAAAATAATCTTGTTTATCTATAACGTCATAAAAACCCATTGATGCTAACGGATCCCAAATTTGAGTATTGCAGAACAAGATTTCAAAATATTAAGATCATTTTTTACGTCTCTAAGCTCCTTATAACTAGACGTGGACATAAATATTTGTTATCCGGCCGTACTCGCTATTCGGCTCATATCTTGTCCGTTTTTTCGGGTACATGTTAATTAACAAGCTAAATATCAAACCACACCTTTTAGGAATATCCGCAAATATGGATCAAGTATCAAACTTTTTTAAAAAAATTATTACTTAGCCCGTTACTCGCTTTATATCCTTTACCCGCAAATTATCTATGAATTACCCGCAAATATCTATAAATTACCCATTATTACAAGCAAGTACCCGCAAGTACCAAGACAGCTTAAAAAGCTAATACTTGTTTAGGCAAGTACAGTTCGGAACAAAACAATATGAAACCAAAAATAACATTACCCATTCAAAACAATACAAATATCAAATCTGCTCAAAAAAAGCTGATACCGCCCGTGCCCAGCCCTACTTATAACTCCAGATTCATAAAACCAATTTAAAAAAAAAAACTGACGACAAAGACGTTGCAATTAAATTCAGAACGAAGAGTTTAACGCAAAGTGTAACTTTCCCGATGTCTCAGTTACACAAGATTATATCATCAAAGCGTACGAACCATTTAACACTAAACTGTTTTCTCTTCTGGTACCTTCCTACGAAAACATACAAACAAACCTAAACTGAAAATCAAACATCAAACCAATCAGTTTTAAATTTCTCCAAACAAATGTCTTCCTAACACCATAAGATTTTTCTCCATCATCCATTTTGTAGATGAGTAAAATCACAGCTTCTACATTCCTGCCGCTAGCTCTTGGACCTCCTCGATTGCTGAAATTGCTATCTTCAACTTATCTGCAGCTTGCTTCACTTTCTTTTGCTGCAACAGTATTCATTCAAAAAAATTATTATGACATTGTCTATCTCCATCTTTCTCTTTACTTGTACGAATCCCCTTTTTAACTAATGTAAACCCAAACCCCCATCTTTGAAACTAATCTAATTATCATTCAATTCCCTCGAGCTCGTCTTCTGAGAGGAACTACATAATCTACAATCATGTTGTCTATATTTCCCACCAACATAATGTGTAAACCAAAACTTATGCAAATGAATACAGAAATGTAAACCAATATCACTGTACAAGCTAATTGGGATAGTTGACTTACTAAGAGTGCGGCTTTTTTCTTAAACTCTCTCGGGTCTGCAGCTCCCTGCCCAGTAGTAGCTTCTGTTGCCTTCATGCGTGGAAACCCGAATTTGACATAAGTATACACAGTTGAATAAGCATGGTTACGTGTTACAAGAACTAAATACTTGTTCTATTGACTCATATCAGATAATAACGACTTTTCAAATAGACCAACCACTTGCATTTTAACATTATACAACAAAAAAAAAGCTTTAGGAAATCAGCAAATTCAGATAAGATACACAAACCAAACATGCACATCTCTTCAAAGTCATTACACACTTATAAACATATTACATAAAAGACCCGAGACAAATAACATATTACTCTGTCAATTTTTCCATTCTATGCAGAAGAAATAAACAGTCAAGAATACCCAAAATTTTAGGTAATATAAGACTTTTCTCTAAGCAATTTCGACACTTTGTTAATAAAGAGAAGGATGAAAAAGAAAAGTACCTTCTTTGGCCTGCCCACAGTCTTCTTAGCAACTTCATCAGTTATAGGTTTCCGTCCACGTTTCTTAGCTGGAGCCGCCACAGTAGTAGTAGTAGTAGCTGGAACAGTTGCAGCCGCCACGTCATCTTTCTTTGACCTCCCACGCTTTCTATATCCATCTACAGTAGTAACGAGAGACTCCGTCGCAGGAAGAGTGTTCGACCTCCTTGGCCTTCCACGGCCGCTCTGCACAACCGCCGCCGCAGACGCAGTCGGAGCAGCTGCTGCTGCTGTAGCTCCGTTTCTTTTCGGGCGACCGCTTGGTTTCTTAGTCGGCTGAGCTGAAACGGCACCGTCTAGCTGGGAGTCAGATTTGGGCTTTGACGGTCGACCACGGCCGCGTTTCTCAGAACCAGTCGCGGCTGAGACGCCAGTGAGATCAGACGGAAGTTTGTTGTCAGGCGCATCTCCGGCCGTACCGGATCTTGGAGGTTCGAGAGCAGTTCCATGAGTCGCGGAAGAATTGTCAGATCTTTTCGCCATGAAAAATCTAAGATTCGAGTCAGTAAAAAGCGCCTGTGAAAACGGCGGTCAACGGAATCGAAACCCTAGAAAACGGACTTCAAATGAGACTAATAAAGAATACAAACTCGATTTCGCTAAAAACTTTGAAGAAATATCGATGTTGCAAACCAAGAATCTAGAAATGAAGAACAGTAAATATCTGATTCAGGCTCTCGCGTAGCAGTACTGAAGAATTTGATTTTCAGAAAAGCTAGGGTTCGCAATGCACGTACCTTGTTTGTTCAGCTTAGGATGAAGATCTAAGAATGAGATACTAAAGAACGCTTGAGAAACTAGATGACGAAGAAAGAAATAGCAACGAGAAACTTGGCGAAGAAGAAAGATTAAAGAAGGTGTCACGGTTACAGCATAGTCACCATGGCTCGAGCTTGGAGAGCAAAACGAACAACCCAGAGGTTCAGTATCAGTTGCGTCATCAGATACGGGTCCACCTGGAGTCGTTCTTTTATATTAGCGACTAATTTTTCTTTTTTTTGGGTCAAACAATCTGTCTTTTTGTTTTCTTAATCGAACTAATTTACAATCTGGTTAGATAAAACTTTTCAATTAGATCATCAAAAATTACAAAAAAAAGAAAATCACTAAAAATTAAGTTGCAATTTTAATTAATTTAATATTTGGTTCTATAGTAATTTAAGTTACCTATAATCGCTAGTTGAAAATGTATGTACATAGGGAATCCAAAATTGAAAGTTACCCTACATTTTTTTTTCAAATTCAAAAATTTTTGAAGGAAAAAATGGTTGTTAACGTTAAAAGATGCGAGTGCGTTCTACCTCCTACCTAATTTTTGCAATAATTACTTAAACCGGATTTCGAACTTTAAAGTTGAAACAAAGCAACTGACATAAGCAATGTTAAATTTAATGACTAAAGCTACTACTGACATGACGTAAAAGACTGAAGTAAAAGTGAACATAAAAATTACATAGCGTTTATGAGAAACATTAACTCCTACAAGCCTAAGAGACCCAATAAAATAAGAAATACAGAGTCTAAGAAACATGAGGGTACAAAGCAAAAGCCTACACAGATATGGACGCTGGAGCGAGAGAGGGAAAGAGAGATGGTACATGAACAATGGCAACATCCTAATCACTTTACAGACATTACCCTACCTCTCCTTGTTGTTTGGTTAGAGACACAATCATCATCATTTTGGGTTTTTTTGTGTTTTCTCTCCTGCAAACACCCTTATAAGATTAAAAAAAAAAAATCCATGGTACACACAACAAACAAACCCACCATCATCATCACCACTTGCTAGCTTTTATAAGTTGTGTCAAGGCGGCTCTTTCTAGAACAGAGCTTCTTGCATAGCCTCTGCTTCTGTCTGCGCCTGCCCTTGCCCTTGTCCGTGTCCCTCAGATTGGGGTTCATTTTCAGGGTGTTGTTCATCTGGCTGCACTTCTTCCATGTAGCGTGGCTCCTCTGCTGTCTCCGTTTTTGTTACAGTTAGCTCTTCCAGCTCCTGTATAGCTTGAACCACTGCTTGATTTTCACTTCCTCCGACCTCGGCTTTCAATACATTAACAATTTCTTTGGCTTTCTCTTGCTGCATAAACAAGAAGACCAGAATCAGCAAAAGCATGAAAAACTATGAAAATCAGAAGAATATGAAACCAAGAGTAGGATTACATAGTGTTTTTATGTTTTTAGTCGACTTACAAATAATTCAAACTTCTTCTTGAGTTCACCATAGCTAATATCTTGTTGTCCGGAAGCTCCCTTCGACGCAGCATTCTATGTTTGAAAAAGGCAAGAAAATAGATGTAATTAAGACAACTCATCGATAAAATAAATTAACAAATTAGGACAATCAACAATAATAGAAAGACTTGGAAACACAAAAAAAATTCTTGAACTTTGATTAAATAACAAGTTTTCTCCTTAAAAAACAAAAATTGCTGGACGGTTTGTGCATCAGAAGCTAATTTCCTATGTAATTCTAAACAATTATTACACGCTAAAGCGAGCCACCGACCATTTGCTACTGATCACCAAACAAAGAGAATCTTAAATTAATAATAGTACACCAAAAACCAAATGAGCATAGGCCAAAAGCAGAGACCCAAATATAATCATACTGTAGAAACTCATTAGATACTCTACCAGCAAACACGAAAGAGACAATATTCAGAGTGGAAAGTGACACTTATTCACAAGACAAAAGTTCCAACTTTATCTCTTATCCAATTGACTCGGAAAATTGAAACATCTAGCTCTATATATTAATGGCCTCGGGTTATGATAATCATAAATGTGACATCACAGACACTGAGAGAACAGACAAAGTTTTTACCTTTCTCGGTCTTCCTACGGGTCTTCCAGTACGAAAATAGCCTCTCTTCCGCTTCATTGGCTTGCTGATCACACCACCGATCTTAGGAGGCCGTCCTCGTCCTCTCTTCGCAACCACGACTGCAACCTGCTCTACTCCACCCTCTGCGTAAGGTAGTGGTGGTTGTGCAACAGAAGAAGCACCTGCGTCAATTCTCTTTGGTCTCCCTCTACGTCTAACACCACCGTTAGCAACGTAAGGGAATACCGAAGCCGGAGCTGAGACCACTGCTGGCTTCCTCTCCCTCCCTACAGCTCTTCCGCTCGGAGGCCGACCTCTTCGTTTCGCAATTTCCAACCCGCCGGAAACGGAAGCCTTCACTGTCGGCAAAGCTCCATCTTTCCTAGGACGACCCGGTGGTCTCTTAACCAGTGGCTGCGGCTGAGCCTGCGGTTGCGGTAGCGGCTGCATCTGCTCCTCCGGTCGAGAAACAGGTAATTCGTTCTGTTCCCAAGTGGGTTTTCCGTTAGTCTGAACATCGGCGGCTTGAAAATCGGGTTTTGCTTTTGGAGGTCGACCACGACCACGCTTCTGAGTTTGAGGAGCAGAAGTCGCAGCCGGATCAGGTAAACGTTGGTTCTCGTTGACTGTGTTGTTGAAATCAGATCTGGGAGGTTCAAGACCAGCAGCTGCCGCTGCAGCTGCAACAGATACGCTAGTCGGAGGAGTAGCTGCGAATTTGTAGGATTTCTTCACCATCACAAGAACACCACTGTTCTTCAGAGTCCTGAGATGGTGCGTCAGCAAAGCGCCATGAGCAGGAGGTATCCCAGTGTAAATTCTCTCGATGTACCTCGAAATTGCTTGCTTGCTTGAGCCGTCTGGTTCGTTCAAAGCAGCGATCGCAGTGCAAATCATCTACAAACACACACAGAAAGAATAATTCAGTCACTAAAATTTTTTTTAAAAAAAAAACCCTAGCTAAGTCAAAATGTTGAAAATCTCAGTAACGGAGCTCAGATGAGCTTACGTCGGAGTAAGGAGGGTGGTTCAATGATGGATGAGGAGGAACTGGCGGAGACGGTTGAAAGAACTGGTTGTTGTTAGGCGGCGCGACGGCGGAGGAGTTAACGGCGGCGCCGTAGAAGGGGTGTTGGGGAGGGGCGAAAGGGTTGGAGTTGGTGAAGGGAGCAAAAGCGGTGAACGGAGGAGGATGTTGAGGATCATTGGGTACAGAGAGAGAAGGATCCATGGATTTAGAGAGAGAAAACAGAGGAAGGTGATGAGATTTTGTTTTACGGGAAACGTTTTTTTTTCGTTTTCTTTCTTTTTTCTCTTTTTAATTTCAACGAAATTAAATTATTGTGGAAGGAAGGGATTAAAAAAAAAGTAGGTTGGAGAGAGAGTGTGTGTAGAGAGATGCAAATGACGAAAGGTGGGAAGAGCGTGTAATTGAAATCTAACCGTTCAAAGTGTCTTGTGGTGCCGTTTTACGACACGGATCGATGACGTGGCGCCCTTTTGATATAAAAATTTAGTTTTGTGTTTCTTTGAACTCTTTTTTTTTCTGCAATTATTAAACCGTCGTATATTAGATACAAACCAATTTCTAATTCTGATAAACAGACATTTTAACTGATAATTTTTACAAAAATATTCATTAAGATTCATAAAACTCCTAATTTTTTTTCTAGAATAAGATTTATTATTGGAAAATTAAATGATTTAATTTTGAATAGCATGTGACAATCCTAACAACAATTAAGCATTTGTATTCTTTCTTTAATCTTTCTATTCTTCAAAGTTTCATTAGTAAATCTTTGTTGGTCACTGGCGAGATTGAATCAAGTTGAAATTAAACCATATCACTTCACTAGTAATCTTGACAAGAACATGAACCATCCTTCAAATGGTGAAACTTGTTATCATCTCTTAAAATAACCAAACCTGTTTGGTGATTTTTCCCATACATTTGATGGCATTGTGACAATCCTTACACACAGATTCTTCATTACACGCTTGTCTTCCTTAAGATACAACCACGCTATGGTACTGAATCATACGCTCGTTCTCTTCTTATTCCACATCTTAGAGAATCAAACTCGTCTTTAAAACATACTCTGCTTTCTATTAGAGTTATTTACGATTAACTCTTTCTCATTAGTTGTAACTTTACACTGAGCTTATATACAAGCCAATAAAACAAAGATTAACCGACGTTTAATGACTAACTCTAACTAATTCATTTGATCATATATACATTAATATCCTTCTTCGAAATGGAGTGTAAAGAGGTTAAACACACATGTTGCCATTAAGAGTCCGGAACTGTCCTGGATCAAGAGGTAACTGGTACGAATGTTCGTAACGTGAAGCTCTGTCCTGACGTTTAAGAGCTTTAACCTTCTGTCAATGAACAAGAATTTTTATTTCAAGCTCAATATCGAGAAAGAAGATGAACACAACAAGTTGAAATGTAATCCAAACAACTATGAAGAAGATTTTCTTGTAACTCTCTGAGGAAACCTAAGATGTAAAATGAATTTTTACACTGAGCTTATATACAATCCATAAAAAGGGATTTAACGACTGTTAGCAACCAACTAACTCTCTAACTGATTTATTCAGACTACAAAAACAAGCATGATACGGAAAAGGACATGTAGTTCTAGTTTGTGGAGCCATCAGATCTTGTCATAACTATGCTTGGACTTAGAAATGTGAACATATACATAGCAATTGAAGCATTTCACTGCACAGATGAGCGCTTTATGAACCTGAAACATGGCATAGGGAATCTTGGTTTCTTCCTAGGAGCAGTAAATACGATTATGATTCTATTTTCGATTGTTGAGTCATGCCTGGTTGCCTCATTTGGTGATTTTGCGCATGAAAAAGTTTGATAAGCGTTTGAATGTACTCAGGATCGGCTATGGAGGCTTGAAACCAAATAAAAACTGGAGCAATATTTCATATCATGAAAATTAATAAAAAAAATTAGAAAAATAGATTTTAATATAAAAAGTGCTAATCTACTATTATTTACAAGATAATATAGAAATCTGAAAGCAGACCCTTTCTATTATTTACTTCTTTAGCAAAACTTGGTATCAAACTTGAGGTTAATTCCCAAACTGAATAGTTGTTGACCCAGAAACTTAGCTCCTTACGGCACAGAGACACTAATCACATCATCTGTTGACTGTCACAATCTGCAGTACGGTCATCTGATATTTGTACCATGAAAAGCCGTCCTCTATATCACATTAGCTACATTCTTGAACATTTTGCAGAAGTGCATCTGTGAGGAACCACTAAGAGTGAAAAGATGTTCGAAGCACCATGGACTATTAAGGCAATCACGATCCATCTTTCCAAATTGATTCCGCTAAAACGTTTTTTGTGAGCAACTAGTTGTCTTGTGAGCTGATGAACTAGTCTTGTGTTCCTGAACTTGACTTTATTTTCTGCCATGTGAATAAGTTGGTCCCATTTAATATTAGAGAACGCATCATCTCACTTGTTCTACCTATTGTACACCCTCTCATTCCCATCTCCAAAACCAAGCCCTAATACAACATTCACAAATCCAAGTACAAAATCAGGAATCAGCTTTAAGTTACAACAAGAGAAAAATTCCTGCTAAGTTACCAGGATATTGACTCAAGCATTAAATCTGATTCGTGGTGGCTTTGAGGATCACTTTAATGTGCAATTACAGTTCAAAACTTAAGGACTTTGATAGAGTCTGGAGGGAATACTACCAAAGGAGACTGAAGAAGGATAGACCGAGAGAGGAAGGTGTTACAAGGCTAAACCTATCAGAAGAATCCATTGACACAATTCAGGAAGAGGAGTTAATAACTGAAGTGTGTATCTTCCATCAAGACCCTTTCTATGTGGTGCAAACCAAAAAAGTGTGTAAAAACCAAACATGAAAAAGAGAATAAGTGGATCAATATCATGCTTATGAGTGGTTCTGGAAATAGAAAAAAAAAATCACTCTCAAAACACGAATACAGAAGAGAAGCCATTAGAGTCGATGAAAAAATTGGAGAGATTATTAAAGAAACTTTCTCAGGAATTGATTCCAGTCATATCTTCTTCTTCTCTCTAATAACGACCAATACCCCAAACCCTGATGACTCCATCTGTGTATCCACTGAACAATGTGTTTCCATCTGCACTCCAGTTCAAGCTCGTGCAGTAGATCACCTGCATTTTGCATTCCACATTAGAAATATGTACATAGCCATAATCAAATCTCATACCAAACCTTTGAAAACCAGATTCTCAGAGTAACCAAAAAAGTCAAAAACCATGTAGAAGAAATCACTTCAGACATTGCAATCTTAAGAAATCAGAGACACGAGCTAACTTTAACCAGGTAGGTTCCTGAATCTAAGGTACACTACTCTTCCTCACAAGAATGATAATCAGATATATCTCCATCAATAAAATCAAAATGTATCTTTGTTATCTACACATGAGCAATGAGTAATTCAGTAGAAATGAGTGTACAGAAGTAAGCTTGTTCACCAATGACAAACTTGGAATCTTTGTCTTAATATGACTGATATACCTTTGTCTTGTTTCCGGTTCCAACAGATGCATCAGACTTCTCAGCCTCAGCTTTGAGATCAACCTTCAAATCCTCAACAACACTCTTGCTCTCAAGATCCCAGATCCTAATGCTATTCTCTGTAGCTGCACACAACCAGTATCTGTTGGGGCTGAAGCAGAGCGAGTGAATAATTGAGCCAGCATCAAGAGAGTAAAGCTTCTTCCCTTCAGCCAAATCCCAAAGCAAGATCACACCATCTTTCCCACCACTGGCACATAAGGAACCATCAGGTGACACAGCTACAGTGTTCAGGTAACCAGAGTGGCCAGCGAGAGTGTTCCTAAGCTTACAATTCTGGAGATTCCAGACCTTAACGGTGTGATCCCAAGAAGCGGATACAATGGTAGGCACAAGCGTGTTAGGGCTAAACCTCACACAGCTAACCCATTGCTTGTGTCCATCACCTTGATCGGAGATCGTATACTTGCATTCCCCAAGTGTGTTCCACAGCTTGATCGTACCATCACGAGAAGCCGAAACGATCTGACGGTTATCAGTGGAGAAAGCCACAGAGAGAACGTCTTTCGTGTGTCCAACGAATCGTCGAGTGGATGCGCCGGTGGCGAGATCCCAGAGGCGAAGCTCACCGTCCCAACTTCCTGAGAGAGCAAATTGTCCGTCGGAGGAGAGAACAACGTCCTCGACGAAGTGAGAGTGACCGGTCAACCTGCGCTGAGCAACACCGTAGGACTTCTCTTCCTTGTTGAGTTTCCAAAGGATAATTGACTTGTCGCGCGAAGAAGTGACGATCATGTCAGAATTGTCGATCGGCGTGGCGATCGCAGTGACCATATCGGTGTGGGCGCACATGGTGCCTTTCAACACGAGTCCCTCCGCCATGGTTTAGGGTTTGAGTAGTGAATCTAGGGTTTATTCTTCGTCTTCCGAGAGAGGCGACACTGAGAGTAAAATGGACGTAACTGGAAACGAGGCTTATATAGTCTGAAAGTAGACGATATAATTAGGGTTTTGATTGGATTCGGCCCAATTTTAAGGTCGGATACTCCCCAGCTAGTGTATATGGGCTTTAAAAGAAAATATGTTTTTTTCTTCCTTTTCCTTTTTTGTCACATGTTTTTCTTTCATTCTATTGTCAACAAGGGAATGGTTGAGAAAAAAAATATATAAAATCCTAATTCACACTGATATACATTGCAAAAATTAAACATTTATAAATAGTCAATATGAGTATTATGCTCAACTATATTTAAGGAAAATTATTAATAACCAAAAATTCGAAGAACTGAAAAATTGAAACCTAATCAGAATAACAGACTAATAATTCTCCACTATTTTTTTTTAGAGCACATGTAATAGTGATATTTTTAGAGTATTATTTTATAAAAAATAAATAAAAAATAAAAAGATAAATAAAAAAGTAATGAACTTTTATGTGAAAATTTAGTTAGATTGAAATTTTTGAGACATCTTTTATTTATTTTTTCTTTCTCCTTTTTTTCTATTTTAAAATAAAATAATAATAAAATTAATACTATAATATTCCTTATAATCAAATTTTACTATTAATGCTCTTACACTCAAGTAATGACCGAAAAACTTAACTTTGTGCTTATAAGTAATTTTGATAAACCACCTCAGAACTCTACCGATGAAAATAGAATCGAGTCGGTTCAATTAAACAAACCGAGTTGGGCCATTTCTACTACCCGTAAGGAAAAGAACGACGAATGTACATTCAGTTGACAGATGGAGTTCCTCAGCCGCCGGAGAAAACTTCTTTTGATCATCGGATCAGTCATATCACTCTTTCATTCTCATCTCTTGATTTGTATATACGGAGTTTAGTCTCGAGCTCTTTTTTATTTCTTGATTATGCATACGTTAAAGAGCTTGAGAGACAGAAAGAGATCGACGATTGGCTTCGTCGAGAAACGCAAAATGGTGGTACTCTACCTTCCACGATGTGGCCGCCATGGTCGGGGCCGGTGTTCTTGGTCTCCCTTACTCCATAGCTCAGCTGTGATGGTACATGATTTCGATATAATATTTTAGTTTTTTTTCTCATAAAGTCTATATAACTTTAACAAAAAGTTACTGACTTTACAACACGAAATTTTCGAAGTTCGTACATGACCACCAATTAGTTTGAAACTTGAAAGAAGTCTGCAAATATACATTAATTATATACTATCCCCATATACAGAAGCAAATATTTGAAATTTTACATGATGTTTCATGATTTGAAATGTTACATGATTTTATTATCATTATCTTATACAATTCTTGATATTGGAATTGGTTTAACAAATTAAGGTTGGAGTATGTATAGTTAATATGGTGACCGGTGGACAATCGTTGAAGAAGTTTCATGAACTCGTCTGTCAAGATTGCTCACCAATTAGACTTTCTTTCTTCATATATAATGATATTTGCTTCTTCTCATTTCGTTTTGTCTCATCTCTCAAACTTCAGATCCATCTCTCTTGTCTCTCTTGTTGCCGCTGTCATGTCTCTTAGGTGTATATGCTTATCATCATCTTATATACGCATTACCGAGAAAAAAAAACCATGCATAAAGAATATTATTTTTAAAAAACTCGATTTATTGTGAATGATAAGAAATAAGTAAATCGCGCTTCTAAAACGTGAAAATGGTATATCATTCATTATTTATGTCTTTTTTTTAATAGTTATTCAACAATTGCTTGGACCGCTACAGCTGCAAAGGGCGTTCAGGAAGACGTTCAGTACGGCTACAAAAGCGGGCACGACGGCGGCCACGGTCTTAAACTTCTTTACGGGGCTGGGGGGCAATGCATTTTCTTATGCAGGTCACAATGTGTGCTTGAGATCAAAGCAACAATACCTTCTACTACAAGTAACCCTTCTAATTAAGGTCCTATGTGGAAAGGAGTCGTGGTGGCTTACGTGGTCGTGGCCTTGTGTTACTTCCCCGTTGCTTTGGTTGGCTATGGCGTTTTTGGAAATGATGTCTACACCGGTTTGGGCCATCGCACTAGCTAACTTGTTCGGGGTTATGCATGTCATTGGCAGTTCAATAACTTTTACATCGGTTCATGCATGGAATTTTCACTGATCAATCATATCAAACCGGAGAGTCTACCGGTTTTCTGATACTGAAACCAAGTCGGTTTTTGGTAAACCATAGCTTCCGTCCAAATTTGAATAGTCCATCGCACGAATTATGTATAGAATGCTAGATTATATATTTTTTTTATATGAAATGTGAGGACAGCATTAACGATGTTCGTTGCCATAATTCTTTGGCGGCCTTCTCACTTTCTTTGGAGGATTCGAATTTGCTCCAACAACTTATTTTGTGAGTGTATATATAATTAGTTTATTAAATCTCTTTCGATTTCTTATGCAGATGAACTTTTCATTTATAAAATTAGATGTAGTTTAATCTTCATACGCTATATGATTTGTTCTGCAGCTTCCTTGCTTAATGTGGCTAATAGTCTATAAGCCAAAGAGGTTTAGCTTGTCGTGGTGGACGAATTGGGTAATAATGTCTCTTTGTTCTATCCAAATTGTTTAGTTTGTTGAAAGTAAATTGTTTCAAATTAATCCTCAGCTTTTAAAGCTTACTAAACCGTTCACCTTACTAAATATTTTCCCTTTTTTTTGTCTTATGTTTCAAATAATTTCCTTTTAGTTCATAATATATCTTTTTTTAACACATGTTCATAATATATCTAAACATTGCAGTTGATAACATATATATATATATATATATATATGTTATATTCAGCCAAAACAATATAATTTATTTTTAATTTTGCTCCAAGCAAAAGTTGTAACAAACTAACGATTCTATTGAATACGCATATGTAACAGGTATGCATAGTACTTGGAGTTATTTTGATGATTCTATCATCAATAGGAGGATTAAGGCAAATCATTCTTCAATCCAAAGATTACGTTCTCTTCTCTTGATTAACTTTCCCTACTTCATATTCAACATAGAAATGGGGCATATTTGGCTCTCGTTTACATCTTCATTATACATGTTTAATCCAAATTTCTCTATCGAATAATGAATACAAACAAGCACACAATATGCAAAAATTTACAAGCTAGCTAATAGCCAATAGATATTGAAATCTCTGGTCAAGTATCTTATATACTTATATTGATATATAATATGTGTGTAATATACACTGATGAAGATAGAATCGTAAGCACTAAAGTAAGACGTTACTAAGACAAGAACAAAGACATGATCTCAGTACTCAGCAAGAGCCTAGAGAGAAATATGTTTGAGAGCTGTGAAGTGATCTTGTTTGGGTTCTTGTTTTGCCAACCAAATCAAGAACTTCAGTAAATCATCTGCAAATCTGGAAACTTTAACCAAAACCCACCAAGCCCTCCCCCTCAGTATTTTGTCTAAACACGACTATTTCCCACATTAAACCGGAGAGATCATGAGGTTGGTAAGAATCCATACAATTTCAACGATTAAAAAGTGTCAGTCTCACAATTAAACTTGGAAAAGTGACACTACACCTAATTGCTAGTTTCACCAATGAAATCAAATAGACGTTTTTCTGAAAACTTCATTTATTTATTTTGTATCGCTCTATATATAGAACCCTTTACTTGAGGTAAATCAAGAGATTAAAATCAAATATGAATTTAAGCTCCGAGCTCAAGGATCTAGAGGAGTTGACGTCAAGTGCGAAGCAAATACAAGACGATATGTACTGGAAGAGATACTCAGAGTTAGCGCAAACACAGAGTATCTTCGACGCTTTCTCCATGGAAGCTCTAATAAAGAGCATTTCAAGAAGAACATACCCGTGGTGACCTATGACGATGTTAAGCCTTATAGCGAACGTGTCGCAAATGGGGAACCCTCGGATGTAATTTCGGGCGAACCCATTACTCATTTCTTCCTAAGGTATGCGTTGTCAATTTACAAAAAGTAATTTTTATTATATATAGGATTAGTGGATCAACTTGTTCTTAAGTTTTAAAAACATGATGTTTGTGACCTTATTGGTGTCTGTAGCTCTGGAACTACAAGAGGGAAACAAAAGATCTTGCCTGTTAACAAACAAGTTCTTTGAGAAAATGATACACAGCGATGTTCTAAGCTTCTCCAGTATACGCAAGTAACTCCCTTGCGTCTATCTGTTGCTCCTGGAATTACTAGCTTCGTAATGAGCGATTATTTCAAGAACTGGTCATCCAAATGTGATACCAGCCGAGACGTTGTCATATTATGTGCCGAAAACAAACAGTATATGTACTGTCATCTTCTTTGTGCTTTTGTCCAGAGAGAGGGGGTTGTGAGTATGTCTGCCCCCTTTGCTTATGCGTTAGTCAAAGCAATCAAATTTCTTGAAACTCACTGGAAAGAATTGTGTAACAATATCCGTACTGCTTATATTAGCGAGTGGATCACCGACCTGTAGTGCAGAGAATCTGTCACCATCCCAATAGTGGAATTCTACTCAAACAACTTGCATCTCATCTCCCCGAGTTATTAATTTGTCTTCTGAAACAATTTTTGGGATAAATGTGAATCCTCTGTGCAAACCACAAGATGTGTCTTATACATATTTGCCCAACGTGTCCTACTTCGAGTTCCAAGATGAAGGAAACAATGGTGAAATGGTTGATCTTGTGAACGTCAAATTAGGGTGCTTCTATGAGTTCTTGGTCACAAATCAATCATTTCAGTGAGTTATATGTATATATATTTATTTATATCATATCTCAACTATGTAATCAAAACTAATACATTTCCATTAAATCTTGTTTCTAGGGTTATACAGATATAGAATGGGAGATATTTTACAGGTGACTGGATTCTACAATAGTGCACCTCAGTTTAGATTGGTTTATGTTTTGTCGAGACATTTGTGTGTAAGTGTGATTTGTCTAATATGTTAATTTGAAACCGTTGGTTGTTAAATACACGAAGCATATTGAAGGAGAAAAAGAAACATGATCTGTGTAGTCAATCTAATACAAATTTAGTGTTATATACTGCCAAGTAAAGAACCACTTGAAGTGAATTACAGATCAAAACCAAATCTGAGTTAGGGCTTCGTCTCTTGATTAGTTCTCCCTACTACACAGTCTAATATATTTTCATTATGTTTTATCATCAAATATATCAAGAAATTTCATTACTTTTTATCATCAAATATATCAAAAAATTATTCATGGATCCGAATGTCAATGTCACATCATTTTGTCAGTCTTAGAATCCGGTTACAATTTTTTTTTTTTACTCGAATTTCCCGTTCGGATGATGAATACAAACAAACACAAAAGACTTAACTAATGTGTTAAATGAATGGTACAATATCAGAATAGTCATATGATCCATTAGTTGAATAATTTTTTTTACATAATAATCATATAACAATAACACACTGGTTTTACACTTTTATTGAAATAATGACTTTTTGAAATGTCTATAAGAGTAGACTCACAAAAAGTGCTTATTTTCTTCTTTTTTTGTTGACATAATTGAATAGTAAATAATGACATAATCACGTGAAAAAGAATCCTATTCAACACCAAAACATTAAAAATATATGTTAGAAGATGCTCAATAAATATTGAAATATATAGTTGATCGTACATAGTTATTTATATGTATACAATGACAAAGACGAATCATAAGCTTAGACTTAACTAGGACAAGAACAGAGACAGAGCAAGACCAGTTCGACGAGCACTCCCACTTTGATTTCACCACTCAGCAAGAATCTTCAAAGAAATTTGTTAGAGAGCGATGAAGTGACGTCTTGGTGGGTTCTCGATTTTCCAACCAAACCAAGAACTGGAATAAATCACCTACAAATCTGAAATCTTCAACCAAAACCGACCAAGCCCTCTCACTCAGTATTTCGTCTAAAAGAATCTCTTGGTCATGACCCTTTCTGACATTAAACCTGAGTGATCATGAGGTTGGTAAGAATCCGTACCATCACGACTTCACGTCTCGCTTTGGTTCTCTCCTATGAACCCTTAACCCCATCTAGCTGGTGCCCTTGCAGATTTATTACTTTTGTCCTTCTTTAAGAGCGTTGACATGTGGTTAAGATCATTCAAACTCGACGTGGACTCCCCTTGTAACCACAACAAAGCTTCATGAGCTGCATCCTTCTCTGCATTTTTCTTACTACCACATGGCTTACCCATGAAATCCAATCCATTGAAGGTAACCATAGCGCGAAACTGGTTGTTCTTCAGCTGTCTTGTCTTGTACACAGGTGTTCCGTGTCCTGCTCGGGCAAGCAATGTCTGAAGTTGGTTCTTGTCGTTTTCCCCGCCACTGTTCTGCAGCTGAGTCCCTACTACTTTTAACTTCTTTGTCGGCGTAGGGCTTAGAGCTTTCCGGCCAAAGACGAATCTGCCCTCACATTGGTCCTCAGACACAAGTAATCTAATGGCAGCCATAAGTTTGTCGTATAGTTGAATATCAAGTTTTGGATTCACAAGCTGTAGAAAAGACAAGAACCAAACTTTGTCAAAGACAGTAAAGACTACAGAAGACGTATCCTCGGGACTAGACTTGGAACATTACCTTATTCTGAATAAGTTCGTCAAGCTCTCTTTTTAGCGAAAGGAATGTATATGCTAAAGTAGGTTTCATGAAAAACTCTAAATATCCCCCCAGCATTTTGAGATGACCATCCTATGGAAAATACAGAGACGACATGATGTAAAATCAGATGTGAAAATAAGACCAAGGAAGGAAATTGACAAAATAGGATAGGACTATAACTTACAAATCCACCGGATGATACTTTATCCCCAAACAAAAGAAGCACTGAGTCAGATACAGCTGTAGAGTCTCGAAGAAACACAGAATTAACTTTGATTTTTTCGTTGAAGACTAGCCAAGGGAAGGGAATCCTTGGTACATTGCCATTCACAGAACTCTGCAAAATTACCACAAAAAAACACAGAATTGGTAAGCCGCTCAGGATTTCTATTCCGAGGAGGACCTAAGCGGAGTTCGAAGACTAATAAGATAAAAGATAGACTCACCGAGTATAGAAGCACTTGCCCATCCTCCATCGTCTTGAGCGTAATTGACTTTTCCTTATTCTGTGGAGCGAAATAGTTTTATTATTGAGTAGAACTACAGCAAAGAGCGGAAAAGTAGATGCAAAGGCGGCAACAACTCACAACGACAGAACAAATTCCAGGGAACAGGCCAGCACAAATGATTGCGCGGACAAGATGATCATCATAACTCAGCTTACTGCAACCTTCAATGTTATCAATCAGAGAAGCCTCCTTGAGGAGAAAGAAGAATTGTTTCCGCATAGAGTCCATGGCCTTAAGAGTTTGGGCAGAGAGAAAGTTCTTCCAGCAATACTCGTAACCAGACTGTGTTCTTTCAGCTTCTTTCCAACCACTGTATGCTCGAATCAATGTCAAATGATCACTGCAATCACGGCCAGAGAACTTGGACTTTGCTGATTCAGCTAGCTGCAATAAAAGGAATCAAGTGAAAAATTAGAGGAACTTATTGGCTTTTCGCTTGGCTCTGGTCATTTGAGAACAGCTGTTTCACCATAAGCAATATCAATGAAATCACATGAAAAATCCACTATAAACTTACATCCTTTTTGTCAAATGGCATAAGGAATGGGTCTCTGACACTAAGACCAGCAACAACTGTCATTATTGGATCTAGACAATTGAAGATAGCCCCTAAAATTAGCATTTTTCCAAGTTTAGGCTCCACAGGAAGCATTGACAAATTTTTCCCTGCATAGAGCAAATAATGAGTTTCTAACAGAACTTGAGAGCTCAGATATTTAAGATATTTAAAAGGTGTTCCAGTAGAAACACACCTAAAGCTGTTAAATTTTCGTTGTCATCAAGAGCCCCAATGATCTTTAGATACTCAACAGCATTTTGAACCTGAAAATCAACATGACCATGAAGACTAAACCCCAAAGGATAACACAACGAAGTAGAACAAAATAAAACTATAGTAGAAAAATTACCGATAAAGCTTCAGGGGGTTGCAACGCCCTTGAAAGGAACTCTGAAATGCTTCCAAGTCTTAAGCTTTTGATTTGTAGACATAGAGACTGCAACGGAGTCCTTAGGAGTTCTGGCTGCTGGTAGTCAGCAAAAGCATCATAGACACATCTAGGATAAAGGTGATAACATTCTCCGGGCATAACACGACCAGCTCTTCCTCTTCTCTGCGAGAGAGGAAATGAAAATGCACAATAATTTATATACAGAGAATGTAAATCAAAATAAATTTTGAGCATCAATCATCGATGCCTATCTCTTACTTGGCGAGCAGCTGCCTTTGAAATCCAAGATGGAAGCAGACAAGGGGTATTGTTAAGCGCATCATAAGACGTCTCTTTTGCTTTACCACAATCAACCACAAATACAACATCATTGATGGTGATACTAGTCTCAGCCATATTGGTGGCCAGCACTATTTTCCTAACTCCTTCTGGAGGTCTATCAAAAATCAGCCTCTGTAGAAAGGAAAAGGAAAACCTCATTAAAAATGATAGCAAGAGCGGAAAATGATATATGTGAACATTATAACATGTGCTGTACTTGCATGCATAGACAGGCAAACAATGGTTAACATAACTACCTGCTCAGAGCTGGCCATGGATCCGTGACAGGCAAGTAACAACACTTTGTTGGGGTCTCCTAGAAGAGAATGAGCTTCGAGCTGATTCTTCAAGGAGTTAATATCATCCCAACCGGTCATGAATACCAAAACAGCACCAGGTCTCTCTCCTTTGACGATGTGACAAAGCACATTCTCAATGAGGTTAAAGCCTATTGAATCTGGACTCCAGCATGACATAGAATCTCTAGTACGAAAGTTGTATCCTTTGAAGTCTGCAGCTTCAAGAGCATCCTGCTCACAAATTCAGAAGACACTTTAAGCAAATAAAGTGGGAAAATACAAATTTTGTAATGTAATATATCAAACTTTTCCGTACCTCAACAGCAGAGGATATCTGGGATTTTCTTTTTTTGAATTGAGCTTGCTTTTGCATCTTCCATGTCTTTTCCTCACCATAATCGTCAATTTGATTATATGCTGTCAGCCTATACCCAGTAGTCTCAAGAAGATCCTCCAAAAAATGGGCTCGGACAGGGTATGTAAAACCCTGTACAGGAAGTTTCACTTTAGTTCAAACACTCTTCTACTACATGAGATACATTTCAACTACATGAGATAAATTTCACTGGATATGGAGAAATAAAATATGTTTACCAAAAGAAATATGTGCATAAACTTACTGGGATATGCATGGCTGGTGCACCACCAAAATAAGACGAAAAGAGATCAGCGTTCAAAGTAGCACTCATTAAAATCAACTTAAGGTCAGGTCGACGAGGTAGGAGATCTTTCAAGACAATAAGCAGGAAATCTGACAGAAAAAGAGAAGATTGTGTGTGAATATGAGACTGTCAGTACTGAATGGAAAGACTTTTACTAAATCACAAAATTTACCTTCATTCATCCCACGTTCATGAATTTCATCAACTACAACATGAGTCACACCTTTCAGGCTACGATCTATAAGTAATCTTCTAAGTAAAACACCAGTCGTACAAAAAAGAAGACGTGTGTCTCTCCCTCTCATTCCTTCAAGCCGAACTTTGTAGCCAACCTTCCAAGAGGAGAGAGCGCAAGTCAAACTCAATATAGTCTCAAGATATAGAATCATTTCGCGCAGGTCATAGTTATGAAATCAGTTGCTTGGCATTTACACTTTTAAGACTTTAAGGAAAAAAAAAAGATTTTAAAGTTCAAGGCACACACACTTTATATGTCCTAAAAACACTCAAAGCTCCTAAAATCACCCAAAGTCTAAATAACTACATTTTGCCTTACGAATTTGTTCTTTTTTTCATAAAGCCAACAATCGATGCTTTTTTTTTAAGTCACAGCCTCCTATTCTAAAGCAAAAGTCTATACAGTTTTTTATTAAAATAAAAGTCTACAGCCAAAAGCTTTTGAAGTCTCTACAATAAACATTCTCACAGCGGTCAAAATTTCTCACAAATTTAACCTGTCAAGACAAGAGAGTAAAGAGAACTTACGGATTCTCCTATTTGCTCTCCACGTTCTGCAGCAACTCGTTCAGAAACAGAAATAGCTGATATTCTTCTAGGCTGGGTACATATGATGCTGCATGAAGCTCCACGGGCAGCCTCGATCTCAGATTCTAATATGTACTGGGGAAGCTGCGTTGTTTTACCACAACCAGTTTCTCCAGAAACCACTATGACCTGTAAGATGCACATAATACGCATTAAAAAATGTTATCCTTGATTAGTTGATATGATTACATTAAAATAAATTGAAGAATTCTGGTTCACCTGGTTTGCTGAAATGGCTCTCAATAGTGCTTCTTTCTCTTTGTATGCAGGCAGTGTTTTGCGGAACTCTACCATTTTCTGGCCTTCTGGAGAATCCTGCGAAAACACTTATAGATATTAAACAACAGATGACATATGATTAAGGAATATAAAGCTACAACTTCAAAGAAACCTACCACCCATTGTTGTTGCTTGCTCCTCAGTTGCAAACTTCTCGGACGGTTTAATCTTTCCCTGGCAAGACTATTCTGCATCACCGTCTCTGGTTTCTCATAGTTTCCACAATCCGTTGCTGAACTTTCACTACTACTTGGCTTTGGCATCTCCGGAATCAATGTTTTTTTCTGATCAAGGAAAGCATGTAGATGGGCATCTACTTCGCTTTGTAGGCCAAAAGGCAAAACCACCTTTTATTTCCAAGACGCAATGAAAATGAAACAAAGCATAAAACATGTAAGAATTGACAACTTAACTATTTAAGAAACTCCAATACGAAACTCGTGCAACAAATACGCAACCAGCTTTGCACTACTTGATATCTATTAGCTCCCTATCTCAGTGAACAAAAGCATTTATGAAAAACAATATGTTTTCAAGATCAATATATTACCTCTCTCTGTGGGCGCTTATCATCAAGATCGGGTCTGTAATTCGGCAACGGAGATTTGCTAATGACAATGATCTTCGAATACTGCCGGCTGCAAACAAACATATCTCTAAAATATTGTCGAGGAAAATAAAGAAACATAAGTATAATACTTTCACTTTGTAACATAACAAATATTTACCTGTGTAATCCCATTCTGGTTGCCATTGCTGAGATATGATCAAAGTCACGACGATCTTTTCTCTCCCTTGACACAACTTCTTGGTCTTCTCTGTTCCGTAGAAGCATAGTAAGTTTAAGTCTCCATTGATCAACGTTATCAAGAGTCGAACCCGCCTACAATTAACAAATGTAACATACGTAAGCAAAGAAAAGAAAAAACTCAAATTCACCAAGCTTGATATGTAAATTTGGAAATTTCGAAATTACCATTTGCTGAAACTGAGAAGACACGATATCACGGTCGGACTCATCGCTTGATTCATAGTCGTTGTAAGCAATTCTTCCATAGCCAGAGCTTTGCTTTTGAAAGTAGGGTAAATTAGATGTTCTCCACTCTAACCCAAGAGTTGAAGAAGAAGAAGAAGAAGAAGAAGAAGAAGAAGAAGAAGAAGAAGCATCGCGACGACCTGCTCTCACGGACAAGACCCTCGACCTCTGAGAATGAAGAGACCTAACTACAGATGATGGTCTTAACAATAATTTTGGGCTCCGAGAGAGCTGGACGAAGTTATGTTGAATAAACATGTTGGCAGCACCGACGACAGCGTTAGGTCTGATATGTCCTCGGAAAATTGCTGAGTAATAAAGCATTTCTTTTCGCGATTCTTCGCCGCGTTACAACATCTAAATATGCTGAAGAGAGTGTATCTTCCCGAGAACAAGTACCCTTTCCCTCTTTTGCTTCTGTTCTTCTGTGAAGCAAAACAGAGACAAAGGAGGTCTGAGTTTGATGAAAAGGTGAGGTTTTTCTGAGGCTGCGCAGGTGCCACAACCCTTTCAAACGACGTGAATGACGGCCACGACGGAGAAAAAGACGCTAAGCTATTGATTGGGCCTTTTTAGGCCCGTGTAGTACTGGGCCGTTTAATAAAACCAGGACATGCTTATTCATAATAGGTATATACTAGTCCGTGTAACCAGAAGCGTTAATTACCTATATCTTGGGTATGGTAAAGAAGATCAAAGCAAGTGGTTGCAATGTTTTTGTTGATTCAGAAGAGTATTCTAAGGGATGATTTGTGACTGATACTTAGCAAAAGCCAAGGTTCTGGTGATCACTGATTTAAAGAGAGATTGAAACGATACAAAGTGCTTGTTCTTAGCAATGATCTCAGGAAAAAATACAAAAACAAAATTATCTTAAGATCCTCTGTAGGATCTGTGGAGCTTGTGGCTTGGCCAAGTTCTTATATGCTATTTCATTGTCATGTATGTATGTACAGAGAAGATTGTCTTGTGTTGTGTTTTCATGTATATGCTGTTTTACACCGGAGATTTAAAATCCTTGTTTATTTGAGCTTCTTTAGTTTCATCTCCAAGAAGGTTTTTGGTGAGTGACTCATGATCTTCTTCTTGATTTGAATCTTCATTCACCTGTCTCCTCTCCTCGGTTTTACCCCACAGAACTAAGTACAATCCCAGCATTATGAACACTGAGCCAACAATGCTGCACAGCACACAAGTAAAAGAATATGAGGATCTGCGAGACCAGTATCCATTCGAGTCAAAAAGTTTCCTCTTGTGATCTTACCTTCCAGAGTACAATTGGTCACCGAGGACAACAAAAGCCATTGCAGCTACTAAAAGTGTCTGGACTGGTTGAAATACAGCGACAAAGACAGGACCACCTTTGTATATACACCACGTCTGAAGATAAACCACCAGACCCGACGCCACTATTCCCTGTATAATTCCGTGTTTGTTAGCATTTTTGGACTCAGAGATCTTGAGTTTACACCGATAATTAAGAGCTTACCGCGTATAGGATGGTGAATAACTCTTCCCAGGAGACAATGATCCAGTTGTTGGGATCAGTTTCAACAAACAGAGCAATGACCATAAACTGGATCAGACCAAAGAAACATGTGAATGATGTCAAGGTGAGCTTTGCCGGGTACTTCTTTAGGACAGGAGCTTGAAGAACCATCCAACCAGCCCACGACAAGCAGTGTCCCATAAGATATAAACATCCGAGAGTCCAGTTCTGAGATTTGTTGATGGATTCGATCTCATCGGGAGAGTGGTGGGTTTCTTCCGCAGTAAGGCTTCTCTGAAAGAGTGGGAATCCTCTGTACAATGTGATGGTTGTGGCTCCGCCTACGCTCACGATGGTCCCTAACACCTTGGCCAGACCGTGTCTTCGAACAAGATTTATGTGCTCGATCCTTGAACATATATGAAGATCAACGTTAAGACAGGGATTTAAAGAATGACAATTCCCTTGAAAGGATTTTGCTTGACGTTTGGAGATTAAGGTACCTTAAGGCACAAGCCATAATGAAAGTGATTGCAGGAACAGAGTTCTGCATTGCTGAAGCAAACGTTGGAGATGCATAGGTCAGTCCCAAGAGGTAGAATCCTTGATTCGCTGTGATTCTGATGTTCATTGGATCAGAGGAAAAAAAAAACAAGAATTAATTTTTATACTCATTAAGATTCTATTTAAATTGAGGAAAATAAAAAGAATGTTTCTTACCCTATCAGTGCTAAGAGAAAGAACTGAATAAGCAATGAGATTGTGAGAGGAGGCCTTTCCTTCCTAAAAAAACACACAAGAAAATAAAAAAACAGATTCGCTTAAGACCTTATCCAAGAAAACGAAACACTTAATGAGATCAAAAATGATAAATTTTTCTGGTGTTACCAAATAAATCAATATGCGGTCAAAATAACAAAAAGTTCTGGTTCTACCCAAGAAACCCAAATAAGATTAAAGAAGAAGACTTTATGTAGATATCCAAAAAGACACCCACTATTGTAATAAAAAAGATAAAAGCTTTCTTGTTACCCAAGCAACGTCTATGAAATCAGAATGATAGACCAATCTGGTGTTACCAAAAAAAATCCACATCAGACCTAAAGGATAAACAGTGTCTTCCTATCCAGGAAACCGATATGAGATCCAAATGACAAAAGTTTCTGGTGTTATCAAGAAACACAGATGAGACAAACCAAACACTTACGTTTTTGTTGAAAAATTATTTGCACGACAAGAGAATCACTCTCTAGAACCAAAATACTCGTTGAACACAAAGTCTCAGCAACTAAAGGAAAATTGTGAACTTACTTCTCCAAGAAGTAAGCGAAAGGACCAATGAGGATAAGGGCAAGAATGTTTCTGTAAACAGGATACACAACTTTACTAACACCAATATTAAGTGCAACTCTTGAGACAATGTGGAAACCTGCAAAACAGAATTGCAAAGTTATCAAAGCTACAAGAAGCTTCATCTTCTCAGATACTACTGCTTTCCCCATCTAATTTCTCTTATTCTTCCTTTTTACTTTTTAAATTTTTTTATATATCTTTCTTCTTGAGTTTTCTTTTGGTTTCTCTTTATTTCCGTGATTTCACATCAAGAATGCTCTTATATGAGTGTGTGTGGTGGTACAGTTGAGATTGAGAATAATTATAGAATTAGTTATTGTTAAATTAATTAATTAGTGAATGATTGGCTCTATTAGAGAACTCTGATCGTATAATTCTTCTAGTGGGCCATTATTATTGTGTAGTAATGATTATGAATAATGCGGTAAGATGGTATATATATACAAAATTATAATTTAACTTTTTTTCTTGTGCACTAACATTCAGCCATTCACAAGCCAAATCCCAATAAGTAAAAAAAAAAATCAAATAAAATTTGATATTATATATATATAAAATGATACGATATATGAATTCCATTATTTAAGACTTAAGTGCAAAGTCTTCCCATGTTTAGCAAGCAGACAAACACAGATCAGTTTATAATGGTTATCTCGAACTCTGTCTCCTTAGTTTCATTTCTCAAAGACTCTATATAAATAAATAATTAACAGTCAACTATAATGGCTTAGTAAATGAAAACTAACGACAGCCTACAAAAGATACGAAAAATCATCTTTCTTTAGGTCTCGAGATTAGTTTTAGACTTTTAGTAAAGATTAATTTGATTGTAATAAAAAAAAAAATGGTGCATACATTAAAGTTTCGCATCTCATATCACTCTTTCACTACTATTCGAAGGAATCCATTACTTTTTACATGATCTTGAAGTGCTTTTCACACTTTTTGCGTGTTACAGATATATTTTTTGTGTTAGTACAAATTTGATCTTTAATTTTATTATTATTAAATTGTCAACAAAAATAAATAAAGTTCTTGAATGCATGGCTTATGTCAATTTGAACCAAGATGATAGATAACGCATCACTGATGGTGACACCAAACCAGTAAGCTACATTGTTAACTTATATGTATTTATCGTATTTTATTTGTTTAAAGTTTCCTCTTCTTCTTTTTTTTTTCTTATGTAATAATGATTTAAGGAATCGAATTGCATGTGATCTCGTTCCTGATAGTTAGACGTCTTGTCTTCAATACGATAAAAGTTAAAATCAGTTAATATTCAACAATAGCAATTTGTTTTATTAATGATCAAGAATGCAATTATGCCATAGGAATATTAACCACCGTTTGTTCTGTTAGCTTGTTCTTATTCCTATCATTAGGTTCTCTGAATGATTGTGTATAAGTTTAACTCTAATATATTACATCATCCCGCCATATGTTTGCTGTTATTTACGTTAATCCTTTTAATGTTATTATTTATTATCTATATAACAATCTAATTTTCTGAATACGTGGTTCCAGTCTTCTGCTAGTGGCCATGGAAGGGTCACATGCAAAATATGCTCTCTATATTATTGCATTTCATGTAGCAACTTCACAGTGTAGTTATTCAATTAACCGAAGATTATAATATTACTATCCAACATAAAATGACATTCACACACAGAAACATGTATATTTATATTCGATTTTATTTTTTACACGTACTTTAAATCAAAGTCTAATTAATATCAGTTGCTATTGGGTAGGCATTTTCACTATCAAATTTACCCTAAAAATTACAAGCTTTAAATTCAGCCAAATTTCAACCGAAAGATATATTACCGAAAATAATAGCGTGATTATGCAAATGTTTTGTTTCTTACAACTTCAAAAGATCCACAATAAACGCATCTAAAAAAAATAATGGTTGTATCATTGCTTATGATCGAAATTTATACAAATTAATGACGGTTAATTATAAAGATATCGTAAATATTAATCCCATATTCACTGTCATTTCCCGGCCCCCACAAAGGAACGATCGAGAACAAATAGACATGAGACAGAAAATCCCACAAAATCGATGTAATGAATGGTGGTAGTTGATGTTGATCAGCTCACACAACGCAGCAATATCCAATTTGGTATAAACATGCAGAAACAACAAAATCAGACAACATAATTTTAAAACTAAATAAATTCAACAAATCCGTTTCCAGATTTGTATACACTCTCAGTGCTACCATATCAATATGATTCTACATGAATATATGATCATCCAGATGTATTAGGTTTTTCAACACATAATTAAGCCTAAGACTCTGGTCTAATCCGTTGGAGATATAAGATAAACCCGATCGTCCAAAAATAAAGGAAAACTGGTATGTGGGAAAAGTATTCTTGTGGTTTTGAATTTTCACTATTCTGTTATCTTGAGAATTCAGAATGGAAATTCTGTTCAATTTGGATTTATCATGAGTTTTTACATTAAAACAAATTGATAATGAGTAAATTAATTCTTAATTTTTATATATTATTAAGAGAGAACTCGCGTCAACTAACGAATTTTGTTTTAATTTGTGAATAGTTAATATGCTTTTATTTTTATTTTTTTTTGTTTTTATGATCTTATTAATTTATAAGAAAATATGTGCTAAAGCGCGTATTTTATTTTAGTTTGTGTAACAAATTATATGGTTCTATATATTTATTTAGATTATTAATCTTTTTGCATTTTTATTTAATTTTTTATCATCATTTTTGTCTTTTATTTACATCATTTTATACATATATTTATTTGTGTATTATAGTATTTTTGTTAATCCAAATTTCAATATTATTATAATTTTTTAAATATTTTTGTTTACCATTTTTTAGTTTTTTAAATATATTTATTGGTTTCATTTTTTCTAATATTTTTAAATTTCATATATTTCTATTTTTTCCTATTTTTTATATCCTTCACTCTATTTTTTATACACAATTATCCCTTTTATTATTTATTTAATATAGTTTTGTGTCTTATTGTTTTATTTTATATTTCTTATTGTTTCTTCTTTTAATTGTTTAAAGTTTTTTTAATTTATTATTCTTATTTTTTGTCTCAGTCTATTTTACTAATATTAAGATTCAATTATCTTTGTTAGTTATATTAATTTATGCAAAAATATAAATAAATTTAAAAATTAAATTTTTATAATATTTATATTTTATGATCTTTTAAAATTAAATCTACAATTCATATATTTTATCTTTATGTTCAAATGATTTAATATAGTAAAATTCAAATTAAATAGCTTTAATTAAATAATTAATTATAGATATATATTTATTCTTATTAGTTTAAAAAAGTCAACGCTAAAAATTTATATTTATTCATTATATGCTAGATTTTTAACGTATAACTTTCTATTCATCATTTGCATTTAAATAAAAAAAATTTAAAAAAATTATATATCTAAAAATATTAATGATTTACATACATACAAATTAAAGATTCAATAATTGATAAATCATATATAAGTTATTAAGAAAAAACTATTTTGTAGAAATCATGTGGCATAATGATAGTCACTTGTATATTCATTACACAGGTCTGAGATTTGAACCCAATATCCCGTATGTTAATCGGGATATTAAAGCCATTAAACTATTGTTGACAAAAAAAAGAAAGAAAAAAATACGTTAATAAATAGACAATTAACTTATTCTTATCAAAAATTTCATACCTTCAGTCATGCGTATGCGCCATGCGGAGATAATAATTGAAAAAATAAAAAATGTGTATATATAAATAAAACTTATATTGTTGTAAAATTATTATCATTGTAAGTACTAAACTTACAACAACAACGACAAAAAGATTTTAAAAAAATGAAACACGTCTTCATTAAGAAAAGTCAACATTTTAAAACCACCAAGAAGCGATGAACGACCGCAAATCTCTACTCGAAAGAGGAATGGAAGAAGAAAATGGAGCCAGGAAACCGATCTCTGCTTCGCCTACAAGGTCTCAAATCGTAATCGCAAACGCAAACGCAGCTCTAACTGGTCCGTCCGAATTCGCGTTTAACGCTTGTTGCTTTTGCGTTTATTGTCCTCTTTGCGTTCTCTGGTGCTGCATCAAACTGCCTTGTGCAATCGGATGGCGAGCAATTCTGAAGGCTATACGTCAATTAAGCGGCTGTGGCGTCTGCGGCAGAAGCTTTAGCAAGAAGTTTCAGGCCGTCGATTATTCGTCGTTTTCGGATATTGATTTTGGTGACGTGAATTGAAGCCTCATAATTGCTTAAAACGAAACGGCTGATTTTAAAACTTTTAGTGACTTCATATATTTCCAAACTTTCGTCATGCCTTTTTCTCTGATCTGCGACTTGAATGTCGTAAACGCGGACGCAAAACGCTGGAGATGACTTCTTAATTATGAGTTGATGAAAAATTTCGCGACTAAATTCTAATTTATTTCGATAATTTTTAGAGTTTGAAGGTGTTGTTGAGATGGATTAATAATGTGTATATATTACTTACGCTGTTTTCTTTTAAAAAAAGTTTATATTACCTAGTGAAGAATAAAGTTCTTTTTTTTTAATTGCCATCACTAAGGAACAAAGCTGTGATGTTTCTTTTTTGGGTAAGAATGTAAATATTATTGAAGAAAATGTGTTAACAATTTGCTTGATCTAAGAAGATTGGTTTTTTGTAGAAATCATGTGGCATAATAGTAGTCACATCTGCATTCATTACACCAGGTCTAGAATTCGAACCCAACACCCCGCATGTTATTGGAATATTAAACCACTATGCTATGTTGACAAAAAAAAAGATTGGCTTTATGGCAAAAAAAGTTTTTTTAAAAAAATATAGAAGCAAAATCAATAGATACTTCATCCACATTCATCTTAGAGCATGTGCATTAGTGATACTTTATGAGTATCATCTAATTAAAAATAAATAAAAAATAAAAGTTAAGAAACTTTTGATTAAAAATGTATGATTAGAAAAAAAATGTATCATTAGACACACACATAAAAAAGTCTTTCAAAAGACTCTTTCATAGATGTCATAATATTATTGGTTAAATATTTAACTAACAATCAAATTAATAAAATTAGACAAAAATCATTAAAATATTATTATTTTTAGAGACTATAAGAGTATCATTGATTGATACTCTAACATTAGAATCAAGAAGCTCTATAAAATCCAAGAGCTATGCTAAAGTCCAAAAAGAGTAACAAAAAAAGATTGTAGAAATGTCAACTATGCTGATTAGAAGCTATTTCATCTGGCAGCCCGAAGAAAGAAACTTTACTCTAAAGAGTTAAGAGAAGTTCAAAGCCAGTCTTCAACATTTAAGAAATGATGCTCATCCAAACAAGTCTAGATTCAACACTAAAATGAGACTACACTAACTAGCAGAGTTTAATAGCGCATGCTCATTCTACCAAAATCATTCTCCCATATCGGCCTGGCCGTACTACATCTTCATAAAGCAATGTAAACGAGACACAAAACCTTTTTCGAAGAAACTTCAGTCTATCTACACAATAGCCACAAACTAGTACAAACCGAGTAAACAAGCAATACATAAGTCCTTACAGAAACCAGAGGAGGCGCGACCAAAGACGGGAAAAAGGGTTGAAGAAGACTGACGCGAGGGGGAGGCGGAGCTCACGCCTCCATCTGCAACAGAAAACACCGAACCCTGCAGACCGCTAACTAAATAAGACCACCATTTACCATCAAAGAAACATAACGGAACCAAACCTGAGTGAAGGATCTAGTCATAAGATCAAGCGAAGTGAGGCACAAGGTTGTTTGTCTCAGGAGAAGAACCTGGAATAGCTTAAGTATCTAAATTCCTTCAACTGACATAACAAATGCCTTTCTATCTCAGGTTTTCACTATATTATTTTATCAGAAAACAATAAGAGTTAACGGTATTTCATTTGATATTCTCATGTTATTCTCCGTTTGATTATCACTTTCTTTTTTATCTACAACTTTTGTTTCAACATCTAGGACTTTAATACAAGAATAAGTTGTCAACTTAACTGTAGACCCTTGTAAAAATATTGTCTTAAAAAATACTTATCTTGAGGTACTTCGTATTTGCAGCCTGCCAAAAAGAAAAAAAATGTATATTTGTGATTATAGGTTCATCAAGCATTCATGCAGAAGCTACAAGCCAAGATCAATCAGGTCCAAAAAAAATCATATTTTGAAAAACATAAATTGAAACCTTTTTCTGGTTTATGCGCGCCCTCCATCTCTCTTATCTCTTTTTCCACGAATGGATAGATCAGTGTTGCGTTTCTGTTCACTAATATTGTCTTTTCGGCGATCCAATGGTTCGGTCCTAGAACCCATGATGCTGATGATGGCTCTTGTGTTATCGATGCCTTTTTGGATTCCTGAGAGGTTTAGTTAATTAAAGATTATGGTATTATCATATCTTAGCTTTTGACGACACATGCCATTATAGAATTCACCTACCAGATTCAAAATTCTACAATTACTCTGGTTAGTGGCTTAGTGCGTTAAAAATATATTACAAGTGTTTTCTATTATTCTAACTAAAGACTGGGACCCTGCGATGTCGCGGAGAAAAACTATATTAACAGTTATATATATATAAATATTTAGAATAAAATAATAATAAATAAAAGTTAACATTTAATAATATTTCTATAATTAAAATAGGTAAAAATGAAACATATAGTTTTCAAATTAATTTTAAATTATTAAAAATTATTTAAAAATAAAAATATAATAATTATGATAAAAATATGCAATCTCTTAAATTTATTTTGGTTTAATATTTATCAATTGAATATGAATAGATTTTATATAGTAAACGAAAAGTTTATGAGAAAGTAATATAACTCTTCAAAATATTTTTTTTTTGTAACGTGGAATTATTGAAAACAGTATAATACAAAAAAAATATTTATAAGATGAAATTTTAAAAATATATATTTTTAAGATCATTAAACATGATTTTCTAGTTAATCATGTAAATATCTAAACACCAAAAAAATATCTGGTGAAAAAAATTTCTAATAACATTTGTGTTTGTGGAAATCATGTGGTATAATTGTTGATACTTCTGAAATTCATCACACATGTCTGGATTTCAAATCTAGCACCCTGCGATGTTAAAAAAGATATTAAAATCACTATAATAAGTTGACAAAAAAATAGTTGTGTATTTTTATTTTCTTTTATTTTCAGTTCTAAAATTTACATGTAGTTGCTAATGTTTAAACTCTGTAACTAAACTAATAAATCATGTATCTAATTCTTAAGAAATTACTTATAAATAAAACAATATTAACAAAAACAATTCTCCCTAAAATTTAGAATAAAATTAGTAAACTAGAAAAAAATTGAGAAATTATCTAATCGTTAAGTGAGAATAAATAGGTTATTTTGATACTATGTTTGAAAATCAATCATGAGTTTGTTATAAATTTGCAATCAAAATAAATAAAAATACTTATTTTTTCTAGAAGTCCATGTATGTAGTAAGATTTTTCAATATGAATTTCATAATTGCAATGGGTTTATAACTTTGCAGTGAACTAATAATATGGTTGATAAATTACCAATTTGATATGGTATATCCCAAAGTGATGCATTGTATCTTGCCACTCTTCATCTCATTCTAATAGATGGTTTGCAAAACATGCATTTATAAAAAAAGCTATAAGTTTTACCATCAGAATATCTTCATAACTTTTAAAATCGTTTCAATAATTTATTAGCATTTGAAAATTAAAGAACTTTTCTTAAAAAGTATTTTGACTCTTGTCAAGTCTTAGGTTAGATGAAATATTTTTGTAGGATAATACAACTAAATTTTCCTTTTTAGGTTCAACTACAAAAGATAAAATCATTTAAATAGTTGCAACCATTCACAGAATATTATATATATTAAAATAAAAAATACAATTCAAAAAAAACGAAAGCAACTATAAGCAAAAAATACAATAAATAATTATGAGCAAAAATGTATAATACATTTTTATGAGCAAAGTTATAATGAAAAATGCATTCTTAAACATTGAGTCCCTATTATAGGTTTAAAATATTATTTTCCATCTAATAAATAAAATAACTAATTATTAGATTAGATATCATTTCAATAATGCAACCAATATGATTTCTTTTTCAACAATAACAACTGATCTTTGATGATCAACTGCAGCAAATAAGAGGAAAAAAGAGTAACAATAATAATAATATATAGGAATCGTAAGAAAAAAGAATAATTAGATGCAAAACTTAATCCTATTTTTAATTTACCATTTCAGTTTCATGATCCTTTATTTGCAATGGGAGATGATGTCAGTCCACCTAAAATACCAGACCAATGAATATGATAAAAGAATAAGATTGTTTGGAAAATTTATAAAGTTCATTAACAGATACATATTAACTATGAGTATGTTGTAGATTTTCTCACTGTAATGAAATTCCAAAATTGTAATAGATTTACAAGTCCCATTTAGATATTTTTAGTTTTTGATTAAATTTGATTCGATTTTTTTTCAGGTTTGATTTGGATTTGCTCTGATATCTCCAAATTATTTTAACACCCAGAAAAACTATTCAAAAATATCTGAAAATACTTGAAAATATATATATTACTTTAAAAACTATGATAAAAATTATCCAAAAATATTCTAAAATATATGAATCAACAAAAAAATCGGTACAAAACTACCAAAACTCTTCAAAAATATTTGAAATATCCAAATTATCCTAAGTTAAGTAAAATAAGATTAATAGGTGTAGTTAATTTTCAGTTTTTTAGATACTAATTTGGGTTTCTATTCAGATCTGATATTATTAGATACCCAAAATACCTAGCCCTTAAACTCTATTCCAAAAAAAAATTCTAGAACCAAATCCCATCTAGATTGAATTTTTGGATCAAGTTCAGGCATATTGTTGGCTTATAGCTGAACTTGGCTAAATTAAACATTCACACAGAATTACTCATATTGTTATAAACTTCTTATCTTTGGTAAAGGGTGTTACAGAAGTTACCCATATTGTACACTGGTTTTCCCTTTTATCAGTAAAATGTTAATTTATGATATTTATAAGTTTCTTTTTAATTATGTTAAAATAACATTCCTATTCTTTTTTTCTGTTTAAAAGTGTTCAGGTTTCCTTGTGGTCACGGTTTTGTAGATTCTGTTTTGTTATATTGTATATAATTTTTATGTATTCGAGTGGCTATGAATGATTCAAAAAGGTAAATCAATTGGGATAGAATCGTATTAATTAAGAAAGTATGTAAAGCGACAGAAAGAAAGTATTAAACATTATAAAAAAAATGAAAATCGTACTATTAATTAAGAAATTCATTCATCAACATATTAAAACGATCAAGAATCTTTTGAGTTTTTTTCTCCAAGAACGCGATGAACGACCGCAAAACCCTACTCCAAAGAGAAATAGAAGAAGAGAATCGAGCAAGGAATCAGATCTCCACTTCGCCCACAAGGTCTAAAATCGTAATCGCAAACGCAAACGCAAACGCATCTATAACTGGTCCGTCCGAAGTCGCGTTTAGTATATGTTGCTTATGCGTCTATTGCCCTCTTTGCGTTCTCTGGTGCTGCATCAAGCAGCCTTGTACAATCGGATGGCGAGCTATCTTAAAGACTAAACGCCAACTAAGCAGCTGCAGCGGCTGCGGCAGAAGCTATAGTAGGAGGGTTGAAGCTGCAGATTATTCGTCGTTTTCGGATATTGATTCTGATGATGTGAACTGCAAAGCACATAATTGCTCAAAACGAAAAGGGTGATGATTACTATTGATTTTCATACATTTCCCAAAACTTTCCAAACGCCTTTTATTCTCCCATTTGCGACTTGGTTCTCCTAGACTCGGCCGCTAAACGCTGGAGTTGACTTCTTAATAATGAGTTGACGCGATTCAACTCAATATTATTCCGATAATTTAGATTTTTCGAGTTTAAAGATGATGTTATGATGGATTAAAGATGTATTATGTATATATTACTTGGTGGGGAATAAAGTAATATATACTTCTTTTTTTTACTTTACTTTTTAACAGCAAATTCTGTTTTATTGTCAACAGTGAGGAATAAAGTAGTGATGTTGTGTTTGGCAACCATTACACCATTACTTGGTGTTTGGCAACAAATTACCAAATTTAGAAAAATAAACTCTCTTTAATAAAACTAAACAAGTTAGGTTACTTGTGGTATGTAGTAACTTTAACAAGAAATGACAAAATGTCTATTTGCACGAAAGTTCTGATTCATTAAAAAGAATTATCGTAAACATATTATTTTACAAAAAAAAAAAAATTATGTAGATGATTGCCCCAATTCGATCACGGACGTTAGTTACTTCTCATGGCCTTGTGCGGTTGTGCCAATACGCCCAATACTCTCTCAATAATGCTCGTATGGATTTTTTTTTTTTCAACTAGTGGCTTTATGCTCATATGAATTAAAGGAGCCAATTTTTTTGTCAACTTTTTGTTTTTAATTTATTAATTTATTTTGAGATATTATCTATTATTAGTTCTAAATTATTTCAGCCACAAAATTGCTCATCTACATGTTTTATCCCTTTGATTTCTTTTTCTTTATTTATTTATTTTTTCTTATAACCAATGATTGAGTATCATCATATCATCATATTTATTTTTTTCTGTAATATAATGATGAACGCAAATTCATGGGGTCAGTTTTAAGATGGTAAATATTTATTTCGTGAATTGGTTATTTTTATTTAATACATTTATTATTTTTTCTTAAAATTTATTTCCTAAGTAATACAAGATAATCTATATGAAAATGGAATATGCTTTGCTTGGTATACCTAACGTTTCTGATAATTCAGAACTATTAGAACTCATTATAAAAAAAAATAGTACAATTTCAAACAAGTCAACATATTTTGGGAAAAGTGTTTTCATTTATGTAGAGAATAAAAACAAGTGAAATTAGTAGGTGTCATGGTGAGGTTTCAGAATCAGTAATGGGTGCATGTAATTAGGCTACATGTAATATTTGATTAAAGCCAAGCTCCGTCCAATTAGTAATTTGAAGACCAAAAAGTTAAAAAAATTAAAAAAAAAAAGAGGAGAAAACGAATACATAGAAATAGCAATAGAGCTTCGATCGAAAAAAAATATAATATCAAATGAAACGGCAAGCAATAATACACGACTGCTAATTGTTACACGACTCACCACTCACCAGGAGTGATGATGATCTTAGTGCTTATCACAGTGTTCTCTGGGCCCAATTTTTAGGTATATGAATATGATTACTTGAATAGAGTGCAAGAAATCATAAAAAAGTGGGTAATCTTATTAGTGCCATATATTACATTAATGTTACAAGATATAATAAAAATATTGTATTAATGTCGGTGTGAGGGGGGGAAGAGATGGCACTAATAGAAAACTTTAATAGGTAGTGGTACAACTTTCAACAATTAACCAGTGTTAATTATGACTTATCACAGAAACTATGATTTTAAAAAGAGTTAATGCTGATTCTATTCAATACTATGAATAATAATGGTAAAATGAATACAACCGGAAACTACCAACAACATTCATAAATTAAAAAAAAACAAACTTCTAAGAGTGATAATACATTTTTGGAACCTTACGCTTCTTATGCATTATAAAATTTTTATCTTACCGACATGAAAATATACATTTTTCCGTTGTCCATACGTTCTGGATAGTGAATTGCTTTTGGCAAGAAAAGTCACTAACAATTGTAGAACATTGTTTTTCTTTTTGGTGAAATTAATTTTCGTCGACTAGCCTAATAACAACTGTTAGTGGCTTGAACTTATTTTTAAATTGAGAAAGTTAAAAGTTTTAATAATCTGGCCTAATTTTAGATAGCCGTCAAATCAGTGATTTTCTGTCAATTATGCTCACCTCGTATTTTTTGGCCGATTTTTCCAATCATCAATAGTTTTATAATAATTAAAAAAACTTGTCAATGCAGTGGTATCAAAGGCCAATGCAGATTCATGGGAACGAAGAATAATTTAATAGCATAATCGAAAGCAATCTAATGGTCAAAATCATTATATATACATTTAATAATTAATATTCTTCTACGGTTTTCACTTTTTTTTTGGGGAGTTAAAAGAATTTTAAATAGAACCCAACATTTTTTAAAAATCATGTTTCAATCAATGCAGGGAATTTGATTAAACTACTCTATCCATTTTTAACTAAATGTAGTTTTACATCAATTTTCTGTTTTTTAATTATCTGTAATTTATTAAAAGAATAAAAGAATCATAACTAATGATATCCACATTAATTATATCCATGGGATTAAAGTAGTCAAATACAACAAAATTCCTTAATTTACAAGAATTTTTCTAAAACTACACTTAATAGAAAACAGAATGAGTAATAAAACTAACAATCACAGTAAAGTGAACCAAACTTTATAATTCATAAAATAATTAATTAATGCTTCACATTTAATTCTGCCTTCCTAACAAAACACATTGGTATAACAATAATTTTAAAAAAAGGATAAGTAAAAAGAGAAAGCTAAGCCTTTATCACACTTTCCTTCTCTATAAATAGAAGGGACTCTCAGTAGATATAGAACTTACTGATTACTGAGAACAGAACAACCACAAAGATAAAGAATCAAAGAAGAAGAAAAATGGTGAAGGTGATGCGGGTTTCCGTTTTAGCTCTCACGGCAGCGCTTCTCCTGGTGACGGTGGCAAAAATTCCGGTGGCGGAAGGAGTGACGTGCTCGCCGACGGAACTGGCTCCATGTGCGGCGGCATTTACGTCATCTTCGCCGCCGTCGGCGTCGTGCTGCGCCAAGCTGAGAGAGCAGAAGCCATGCCTTTGTGGGTACATGAGGAACCCTAGCCTCCGCCAATACGTTAGCTCCCCAAATGCTAAGAAAGTCTCCGACAGTTGCCAGATTGGTTCTCCAAACTGTTAATCATGATTAATTAGTGACAAGTTTCACTGATTATGAGTGTTTAGTTACTAGTTAAAGTGGGTCTGGTCCTCGTCGCTACTGTTTAGAATAATACTGGGTGATGATGATCATCATCATGGTTTAATGTTATGTTATGTTATGTATGTTTCTATCTTATAAAACATGAAATATACTTGGTAAAAAAAAAAACAAGACTGTCCTTTTTTAGATAAATGTTTCATCGGATCTCTATCACAAATTATAACAGAAACCAATACATCGCATCGCTATACACATATTTATTTCGTTTCTGTTCAAGAACAAGGCAAGAGAAATCTCGGATATCAACATGCTATGCTTGTATAGGATAACGATCTTTGTAGTTACAATTATAATTTTCTTATGTATATCTTGTATACATATTCTTAGCTCACATAACTTGTGTATAACAAATACATATGTAAACGTTGAGGTTAATTCATGAGATATACTCTTCTCTAACGTCACAAGTGACCTCTCCTACACTCGCCAGATCTCTGTCGCATCTACCGACAGCAACACGACCGTCTATTTCCCTCACATCTAGGGGCTTCGGCGTTTCTGTTTTCGGTTTTTTATAAAAAGTGAAACCTTATATAAACATTATAAGGTAAAAAAAACTACAAATCATGCCTGGTTTCATGTTGATTTCCACGAGTTTTAATTTCAAAGAAGACAAAGCATAGATATTTATGAATTCTGTTTTTCAAGAACCGCTAATTAAGGTTTCAGAAGAGTTGATGTCTTGTATTGAGCTATAGAAGCACTTAGTGAAATGATGAAATTCATGAGAGCGTTAAACATTCCTTGAATCTCTAGAGCTCCGATTAATTAATCTTAATTGAATCTTATTCACTCTATACAAAATGTTAAGTGATCCCTCCACTACACAACAACATTCCACCAATACCTTTGTTATCAAGTTCGGCTAAGACCATTAATACTTTTTGAGTGGAGATATCTGACCAACATGTGAAGCCCATCAACATTAAATTTGAAGATTCAAGAACGAGTGTTGCTTCAGTCGACGCACTGAGGTGCATGTACTGTTTCAGATCAAGTCACTTGTAGAACATCTCCCATTTTATATCTATGTCAACCTTGGAAAACCAAAACAAAATATCAACTTCGATTAGTTATATAATTTATAAAATAGTACATCCAAATAACCCACCTAAATAATTTATATACATATACATAGATATATACAAATTATCAAATAGTATATCTTAACACGTCACCTGACTAATTTGTGACCAAAGGCACCCTAACTTGACATTCACAAGATCAACATAATCGTTATTGTATCCTTCATCAACGGATAGGAACTCAAAGTAGGACAAGTTAGGCATAAATGTGTAAGAAACATCTTGTGGTTTGCATAGAGGTTTCATATTAACCCCAAATCTCGTTTCACAAGACCCGTAGCTGGGGGAGATCAGCGCCAGTTTATTGGAATATAACTCCAATATTGAGCCATCAATCCTGTAATAATATTTGAATGTATTTGGTTTTGGGCCTAAATCGTGTGATTATACCTTCCCATGACTTGTGGGCACACTCGTGTTCAATCAAATCTGCCAATTTAGGATTAGGTGCTCCAAAGATGATAGAGACAGTGTCTTCACAACTAAGATCAATCCACTTGCTAACGTAACATCATCGGATATTAGTACACAATTCTCTAAAGTTATTCTCAAGAAAAATGATTGCCCCAAACCAAGAACAAGCAAAGCAAGAAATCATACACACAACCTAGTCTCTCCGGGCAAGACCACATAAAAGATGACAATACAGATTCTGCTTGTTAACTGGGGACATTGTCACTTCTTCAGGGCTTGTTTTAAAATATGATGGCCGCTTTTTGAAAACATCGCTCATTAAAAAGCGAAATCTATGTCCTCGATGATGTACTTGTTGTTTGCAGGAAACTATTTCTCTAGTGAAGTTTTAGTACGACATACTAAGAAGGTCATAACCATCACAATTAAACATAGAACTAGTTGATCACGAGAAACCATTCCCGACCGATTCCCTCTTCCCACCATTCATGAGCTGATGGATGAGCTACACGGTGCAGTCGCTCGTTCTTAAGTCCGGGTATCATCAAATACGGGTCCGTGATGAAGATGTTGCCAAAACGACACATTACATTTGAATCCATCATGAATGAATGAGATATTTCATGATTACTTGTGGAAATTTGTGTTGGTTTTTTAGTCGACATATTGATCTATAGTCGAAGCGAGGAGAAACATTAGGAGAGCATCTACGAGTGGTACTTGAAACATTACGCAATAGTCGCTAACCGAAAGACGTGCGACGTGCTCATTTGGACTACGCAGCATTGAATATTTGGGTCATGTAGTCGTGACAAGCGAGGGAGTGAAGGTGCATCAAGCTAAGATCCGAGCCGCATCAGAATGGAAATGACCAAGAAATCTCAAGAAGGAAACATTTTAGAGGAATGATGAAGCGGTAAAAGCCTTTGCTCTACTTAAACAAGCTCTAACAACAACACCGGTATTAGCGCTACGTACCAGATTTCTCTTGGGAAACCGATGTGTGTGGCTATAGCGTGGGATCCATTTAATGCAAGACCGTAGACCGATAGCTTTCATGAGTCAAGAGATTCATTGTATGAACCAATCAAAGGAGTTTAAAATACATAGAAATTGTGACAGTGTGTGTTTATCTTGTTTTGTTTTTCTTCTTATCTTTGAGACTATATTTGCTTATTGCTTCATTGATAACATACTGGATTTGGATTGAAACTTATCCTTTAAGAATTCTCACAACCATTATCCTTTGTTCTTGCTTTTTCTTCTAGCAATTCAAAACAGAGGTTGAGAGATTCCTCATTTCACTGAGCTTTATCAATTTGTCTTGTAGTGATATTTACTTAAACCTTTTTATTTGAATTTCATTTTCTATAAATTTAAAAATCTTAAAAACAAAGTAAAAAGAGGAAGGGAATACAAAAGTGTTTACAGAAAACAGAAAATAATTCCATGTTACTATGAGAATAAATATAATTTATAACACAAACCAAGAAGAAACCAAAACATAAGATTGCTATACACAAAAGAATTACACAACAACTTTTGCTTGGTCATGTGTATGAACAGAGACAGATTACGAAAGAACACAAACACACAATTCAAATTATTTTTCTCATTCACAAGAGCAAATCTGGGATTTCAACTTGTTCCGAAGAAGCAGCTACTTCACTTCGTCGTCGTCGCGATCTATGCTTACTACTACTTCTCTCCCCATTATTCTTTTTCTTATTCTTCTTCTCTGAGTTCTGCCGATTTTCTATTCTCGAACTCTCTTCCTCCTGCACTACTAGATTTGAATTCGTCTTGCATTTGTCTTTCTCTTTACCCTTGTTCTTCGCCAGAAGAGCGCTCTGAATCGCCCGGGACAAAGATTCATCGTCATTTACACTCTCTGGCTTCGTTTTAGTGATGATTCTTGATTCATCTCCCTCGTCCAGTTTCACCACTACAGGCCTCGGTTTAGGATGTTTCGCCTTTCTCTTTGGGTCAAACGGATCCAGCGATATCTCGCTTGCTAAATCATTAGCCGGACGATAATTGCTTGGTGTACCGTTGCTATCCGGATCGTTCTTTTCAGAAGTAAGGTAATACATGCCATGGCGTTTGCGGTGTTCAGCTAGCAGAGATGAAGCAGCTTCAGGTGGAAGAGATGTTGATGACGAGGCTTCTAGTTGATCTCTGATTCTGAGCTTGGAGACAGAGAAGCTGATCTTGTCCGTGCATGAAACCGAATCCCATTCCACAGGTTTAAGAAATTCCCCACAGATCTCTTCCAGATTCCCGAGATTCTCTTCCAGCTTTAACCCATTCCGTACACAAACTTTCTCCTGTGCACTTGCAGAAATGGGGCCGAACTCTTCTGAGAACACATCTTCCATGAATGCTGTGACTCTACAAGCTTCTGCATCATTGTCTTGAAGGTTTTTCTCAGTTCTTTCTTGCTTTATCATACCAATGAATCCTAAAACGTTCTTAGCTCTCTCCTGCACTTCAGCATCATATGTTCCAGATAACGGCCCTACACCAAGCTCAATCACATTCACCAGATTCAGTATAGATTCATATGTGAAAGCAACCATTGATGAAGAGCCAGAACTAGAGTCCTGAGCCGAGAAGTAAGACCCGAGACAGAAGACAAGAACTTTGAAAGCTGAATTTATGTATATAGCTCTTATGTAAGGCGGCAAGAGATCAGCGCGTGGTTGTAGAAGCGCCTCCACGATTTCATATGGATTCTTAGTGAACTCAACGTATTCACCTGAAACCCAAGCAGCTGCGGATAATATCGGGTACAAAAACAAGTTACCGAGCAATGCAGGATCAGTTAGGAGTGCCCCCAAAACACGAACTAGCTGCGGTCTAGCATCTCTGACCCTCATACCAATATCAATCAACTGATGCTCAATCTCTTCCCCTCTTTGACAATGTGGGATTCTAGCCATTTCACCAAGAAGAGACAAATACCAATCAAAGTCAACTATGATCTCATATTCATTCCTCGAGCATACCAATAAGACAGAAAAAATAATCTCGTTGCAGAACAAAGGGTCTGATTTGAGTGCATAGTTCATAAGAATCCTGCAGATCTCTGACACGTTATCTTCATTCACCATTGCCATTAATAGATGCAACGCCTCGAGTTTAACATTTGGATCCTCATCGCTCAGAGCCTTGACGACAGCCTCTTTGTTCTCCAAAACCCCCCACAAGTGCTTTGGTGCAACAATAGACAAGGCATGTAGACCGAGATACTTGAGATTTGGATCATCCTCCACTAGAAACTCCCGGATCTTTGCAACAGCAAGTTTCACAGCTGCTTCGTGATCGCTCAAGCTACTCACCACGGTTCTAACACACTCAAATATCAGAGACTTTGCCACAGTCCTCCTCATATGTTCACAGATAGGCTCAGCAACTTTCTTACCCAACCTTGGCTCAATCGAGGCCAACTTAGCAAATATTTTAAGAACTTTAATCAGAACCCAATTGTTTTTAGAATCGACCAGAATCTTATAGAACTCAGGAGCTAATGGAAGACAAGAGCTAGGATCTTTAGTGGCGAGCTCACAGAACACTCCAACGACAGCAGAGAGAATCTGCGGATCAGAGCTTTCAAGATTCTCGACAAGACGCTTGAAACATACCTTAACAGCATCAGGATACTTCTCGAAAACTCTCAAAATCACACCAATTGCTTTCTTCCTGACGAAAGATTTACTACTACCCAAGAGCGTAAACACCTCAGGAGTCAAATCCCTAGCTAAGTCATGAGTTCCAATCCTAGACAAACATTCCAGAGCTAGACTTACCTCGTATTCGTTGACACTGTTCAAATCCTTTCGTACCTGGTTAGTAATCAGAAGCAGAACCGAGGTCTGGTCGTGAAACGATTGAGTGATTGCTTGATAACCTATCCTCTTGTGTTGGAATCGTGAAGAGGAAACTACCTCTGCGGCGTGAAAAGCCGCCCACGACATGTCAACGCCGTGGAGTGCGGCGAGGTAAGAGAGCTTGTGAAGGGCGGTGGATTTGGTGGAGAGGTCTGTCACTTTGATCTCGCGGCGGATTTCTTCTAAAGCTCTGAAAATGAAAGCTGATTCTCCGAGAAGCTGGAGACGAAAGCCTTTGATCAGATCCTCGAGGCTTCGCTGGAACAGGTTGTCCATAAGAGAATTGGAAGACGACATTGATCTGGTGACTTCGCAGAGATCCTCGTAAATGCCTTAGTGTTAAACCTGTTGATCAGAACTTGGAAGGAGCCATGAACTGGAGTTGAAGAGAACAGAATCGAAGGTTGACGACGTCGCAAAACTCCCGATCTCGGCGAGGAATGGAAGAGGGAAGGATGAAGGAGAAAATGCTTTATGGGCTTTTTTGTTTTAACAGAATTAGTGGGCCTTAATAATTACGTGTTAAACATTTTGGGAAAAAACAAACTAAAACAAAGCCGAAACTCAAAATTTGTGCTTAAGAGCCAATCATATGCCAAGAAAAAATAAATAATATTTTAAAAATAATTATTATTTTAATTAAAATACATTTTATAGAGAGTAGTTACACAAACTGCAACAGTAAAATTGAAAATATTTAAGAAAATAGCAAAATGGTATATAAGAGTGTGAGGGATTTAACTAACATCACGAGACTTATTTTATTGCTATACATCCACCATTCTCTCATATATACTAGATATATCCACACTACTTGACATGTTGCTAAATGCTAAGCATTAATTTAAAAAGTTAATAAATTTATCTAATTGTATATAATTAAGGTAGTTCTATTAGCAAAAAAAATAAAGAAAAGAATAATAATATTTAGGTAGTCCTTCGTTTAGTTACATCACAGACAAAAGCTCACCAAAATTCGCACAACGTTACAATAATTCAACAATAAAACAAAAAACAAAAACAAAAACAAATAATTCTGACAATAAATACGAAAAAACTTTGAACTGCTCGAAGCTTAACAAAAGACGAGACGGAAGAGAAGAAGAAGAAGAAGAAGAAGAAGAAGAAAAATCGAATCTTGGGCGAAAAGAAAGAAGAAGAAGAAGAAGACGCCAAGTTCCTTCAATGGAGCATCCTCCTGAAAGATCCAAACGCCTCCACAACTTCACCTTACCTTATCTCCGTTGGGGTCAACAGAGATTCCTCAGATGCGTCAATCCACCTTCGCATTCACATCACCGATCTCCTCATTTTCCTTCTTCTTCTTCGTCTCCATCTCCATCTCCATCTCCAGATCATGCAGCCCACAGATCCGTCTCCGTCGCTGGAGTCGTGGCGGCGGCGGCTCGGCCGTGGAATCTGAGGACGAGAAGATCTGCCTGTAGTGAACCCGGAGACGAATCGCCGGCGGCGAAGGCAAAGATCGTCGGAACTGAAATAGGAGTGAAGAGAGGTGTCGATGAAGAAATGGACAAGGATGAGAAACTGAAATTCTCCGTTTCGTTGTTGAAGACAGAAATCGAAGAGGATTTCTCAACCATGATTGGTAAAAGACCTCCGAGGAGACCTAAGAAGAGACCAAGGATTGTTCAGAACAACTTGAATGTAAGCTTCGTCGGAATTTTTCTTCTTTTTTGGTTTGGTCTGAGAAAATCAAATCGATGCTTACTAATTTGTTTTTTTTTTCCTCTGGAAATTTTTGTTGGGCAGACGATTTTTCCTGGATTGTGGTTGTCAGAAGAAGTAACAACAGATTCGTATAATGTTGAAGTTGTGAAAAGGTGTTAACTTATTTGGTTTTCTTTTCAAAAATGTATCAACTTTGCTTTTATGTTCTTGAGACATTCTCAAGTTTATCTGCAGTTTCCACTGTAAACGAAGGAAAATGTAGCAATGTATCGGGTCCGTGAAGAAACCCACCTTCTGGTTTCTATAACGGATAATCGAGATGTTGTCACTTTATTCATAATTTTTGATTTAGAAGATTGTAGTAATGGTATCATCACCAGTCTAATTGTAATTTCCAGCTGTTTGTTTTATAATAATGCAGTTGCTTCATTGTCGTCTCTCTGTTAACTTTTTCTTTCATTTTTTTCACCCAGAAGAAAAAGGGTTCTTGAATCTTGTCATACTGTAGTCTTATTGTTACCATTGCTGGTATATTAATGGCTAAATATTATGCATCATCTCTTAACATAGAATCTTCTTGTTCTCTAGTATGTTTCATGTCTTGGTCCCTCCATGTCAAGAACGTGCCGGGCTGGACAAGCTTCTTTATACAACATTGCACATCTCTCAGGTTAAGATGGTGTCTCTCTGGTCAGTCAATTTACAGATGTAAGTGTATTTGTTGATATCACTGTACTTTAGGTTCCTGCATTCTGAATGATAACAAGCTTTCTTGCTGTTTTTATATTTTATTTTTTCGATTAAGCAAACATATGATCATCTTGATAATGATCTTACAATCTTTAAAAGCTTCTTATTATTGGACTTGCATCTTTAAGGATTCCTGATTCTTTCATAGGTTTGAAACAAATATTTAAATCTGCTTACCAACAAGATTTGTGCTATCAAATGTTGTTTGATGCCTTCACAGGTTTCAGACAAGAACTCATGGGATATCCTCACAACAACTGATTTTCACACATTTGTCTTCATCTCTAATATGTCGAAGTACAAACAATCATATTCTATTTCCAGACAGTCCAGTTTCCATTGATGCATGAGCAAAAACACCAACAACAAACATTTACTTACGAGCATGGATGCTGGGTTACAAGCATGGTACAGGATAAAGCCTGACCTCACAATATTGTAGATTTTATCAACTTCTGTGAGGTAAGCTATTGCCTTTTCTTTTTCTCAACATTTAGTTATATTTCTTTCAATGTTCATCTCATACTTCTTGCATTACTATTGCTATCTAGATAACTCTATGCGATTAATCCTCTTTTCATTAGGACCATGATCCTTAAATTGATACAAATAACTGGCCAATCGATAACGGTAAAGTACTTTTTCAACCCCTGTGAAAGTACAATAACAATTATTATAAGCAATTGCTTTCTCTAGTAATGAGTGCATAACCACAATCTTTGGACAGATTACGCCTTCCATTATTTTATTAGAAACTTCAACTTCTTCCCACCAACTTATGAGTTTTATTCGAAGCTTACAACTTCCATTGTTCTAAAAGCAAAGTTTGACATTGAATGAGATCATTTTCACTCACTTGACTTTTTCAGTTTTCGTTTTTTTTCCAAATATGATCTGCACGGAGTCAAATCACCAGAGGATTTCGTTCTCCAGTGATCTTGGCCAATCTGAGAAAGCTCCACCACCTGTAATAGAACAACCCGGCCTTATCCGAAGAGATGAAACTCTTTTAGATTCATCAAACTCTTTCGAGTTCCATATCTCAAACAACTTTGATCCTGGAGACTCCTCACCAGCCGATGAGATCTTTGCTGACGGCATGATCCTCCCTTTCCATGTAACCGCAGCTTCGACTGCGCCAAAACGTCTCTACAAGTACGAACTCCCTCCCATTACCTCCTCACTTTCTCCATCTCCTCTCCCGCCACAACCTTTACAGGCAAAACACAGCGAGAAGGAAACCAGCGGGCGAGCGAGCGGTGCAAACTCTGACTCAGAAGCAGAGAAGTCATCAAAGTCGTTCTGGAGTTTCAAGAGAAGCTCCAGCCTCAACTGCGACATAAAGAAGAGTCTGATCTGTTCGTTTCCTCGGCTCACGAGAAGCAACTCAACAGGTTCGGTTACTAATTCAAAGAGAGCAATGCTGAGAGATGTTAACAACCATAGGCCCTCTTCTACTTCTTCTTCCTCTATCTGTTGCAATTACCAGTTCAGGCCACAAAAGCACGCAGGAAAGAAAGGTGAAGGAGGAGGAAACTTTTCGATCATTCCAGTTCTCAATGGTCCATCTACGTTCGGTTTAGGATCGGTTTTACGCCATTCGAAAGATAAGACCAAGAAGAAGAAGAAGAACAAGAAGTAGATATGGTCACATGACGAAAAGAGATTCCGAGTTTCGATAAATTATTTTTCCTCGTTTGATTGTTTTTTACAAATTGTTGGTTGTTATTTTGTACACACTTTTTTAGTGTTACTACCAAACTTTTTAGGTTGCTTCAATATTTCGAATTGGACACGACCTCAATGACATATCAGGCAATCAGACTAAAGTGGTCATATCTATCTTACAGAACATATCATTGACATATGAAATGCCCCAATGTATGGCAAAACACTCTTTACTTTCAAATGTCAATAAAGAGACAAGTAAGATGTGGGTAGCACTAATGTCATACAAAATATACACGCCAGAGATGATATATTTTCAAAAGGTTAAGCTGATTTAATATATAGAGTGTTATCAATGGAATAAGGTGCAGGTGACCAACATTAAACATCTACTAAAGAGTAGTTGAAAGGCCAAGTCTAACCTCTGACCCATATACTAAATTGAGAATTTTAAGTTATTTAACAATTAAGTTATTAACATAACATTTTTTGTGTTTGAGAAATTGGACATGACATGTTCCCATTTATATCGGAAGACGACAAATCACAAATATTTGTGATTCACAATACATTTTACCCCCATCAATATACATATATAAAGGCTTTTTAAATACATTTTGTGAGCTTGTTTAAAATATAATTATTTCAATTTTTCTCGTTGTTGAATTATTTTCCCCCAAAATTACATGTAAATTGTACACAAACTTGCGTAGATCATACTAAAATCGGATATATAAACAGATACGAAATAGTTACAATCGTAAATGAAGATACATTTTACTGAACACAGTTTCACAAGCGCAGATGCTATCGGAGATCGATGACATCAAACCTGAGATTAGGGTTCATGTAAACATCCGTACACGTATTGTAAATTGGTCCTCCGTCCGCCGGCGAACTGTGTGCGTGAAAGCCACGCTGGTCACAGTTTCTTATCACCGTCATTCCTCCCGGCGTTGTCAGCCGGAATATTCCGTGTTTCCTAGAAAACCGAATCACTTTATGGTTTCTCTAATCATATCATTTTGGAGCATAAGAAACAATTTGGTCTTTTGTTTGTTGTATTATACCTTGAAGAGTCTTGTGGCGCCATAACGATTGCCACAGCTTCCGGTAACATAATCTGAGAAACATTGTATAAGCAAAAAAGTATATTGCTGATATCGTTCTATGCAAATATTTAGGTAATTTTCCTTTTTGAAATTATTTTAAAACAATTCTTTCCATACCTGGTATGAATAGTGTGTATGAACATCAATGGATGACATGAAACAAGACTGTGTCGGATGCGTCTGAAGAAATAGTGACAGTGATTAACGAGTCGGTAAATAAATATATGACACCACTTAACAAATAGAGACGATATTAAGCAAGAAGACTGATCGTCGAGCATAAAGCAGATGAAGTTAAGAGATATAAAATCATAAAATATTTTACTCACATGAATCCATCCAAGTGGGAAAAGGGATTGCTTGTCCTGTACTTCAAATATCTCCTCTTCGTTTGTGGCCTGACACTGTAGAGAGAGAGACAGAGAGATAAGTGTTTAAGATTGGCAGACCTGATGGACGAATATACTAAGTAGAAATACCAAAAAGGACTGAGCTTACTGAGTCAGATGTTGATTCCTGTTTTGGTATGATGAGAGCTGTAATATAAAACTTTCTGTTTTTCTGCACACAAGTGATTCACAAATCATTATTGCTGATCCATTTTGCATTTTTCAGATTTGCGAATAGAATGCTATACGCATATAACGACTCACTAGTGAACCAGCAAGAATACCACACGTCTCTAAGTTCTTCTTGGTGTTTGACTTGGAAAGCCTCATAAAGGTATCCATCATTGTTGTTGCCTGCAAATAAATATTATGATCAAAAATATGAAGACAATTGGGTAATAGAGCACAGAACCACATGTTGTTAACGACTTATTCTCAGTCTATTTTATGTTTCTGTAGATAATGTAACACTAACAATCCTATGTATGTTTGGACCCATCAACATAAGTCTAGGTGTAAACATATGACAAACTATAGAATAATATAAAGCCTTCACAACAAATCATCAATCGATCCACCCCAAATTCATTTTTCCCCCGATGTTTGTATGAGCTTTGACATCAGAATAATAACAAAGAGGGGAGAACTAAAGCAAACTTACAATATGGAGTTCAAGAGGAGACTCCGACCGTAGAGACTCATCTGGCAAGGAGTTCTCTATGGTACACTCCGCTTCTCTAGCTTCATGACATGAACCAGGAGCCAAGTCTTGAACTTCTGCAAGTACTGGAGGTGGTGAAGGTTGCTTAATGATATTATTATCATTAACGCTTTCTGGTTCTTCGAAAGAAATCATGGACGAAAGCTCTTCAATGTAATCTTTATTTTGGATATTTTCACTTGAAGTAGAACTTGATTCCACAATTGGCGTCTCAGGTTCGTTGTTACTGCCGTTTGTTATCATTGGTTTGCTATCCACGAATTGTTTTTGGAAGCTGTTTCCCATAGAGAGCATCAGTAGAGAATGTGAACGCATAGGCATGCCATTATCAAGCAACGAAAGCGGGTGAAAGTGGGAGGAAAATGTAAGCAATTAAACAAAATCTCTCGATACGCAGAATTAGGAAAGGTACAACTTGCTTTTAAAACCAGTTAGATGATCTAACCTTGGGATTTCAACTGGCGAAAAATCTATATTGCTTGGATATTGTACCTGATAATACAACAAAACAGCATCAGCTTAGAGTGAAGAAGTGGATAAAAAAAAAGCATGCTATATATACCTTTATATCATTCTTCGGAGGCTGCCACTGTGCACGGAGTCCACCTGCACCCAAGATAGAATGCTTGGAAAGGGTTTCTTCTGTTGGTCGGATCAAGTTCACTGACCTATAAAATCGTGCAGTTAATGAAAACTATGAGACAGGACCACGAGACTAGGAAAAAAAGTGTAAGAAACAGCTTAGATCTTCCACGAGAACAGCTTCAAGAAATAAAGCTGAAGACATACATCTTTCGGAAACGCTCTTCAAGTGGTGCAACGTTCAAGAATTGCTGACCCCTGGAACCCATGTAGCCAAAATTATGTCCAGAACGACTTATTACCTATGCCGAACAAGAGAAACATAAAAAGGAGCAGGGAATGTTTATCTACTGCAGCTTAAAATTTAGTATCATAATGTCATCTTTCACTAACTGAACCCAAAATTTTGAGAAACAAACAAGAGTGGAAAACAGTGCGTAAAGAGTAGAAATATGTACGCATATGGTACAAACAAGAGTAAAGCATTACGCACACCTTTGCATGATTATAATAACCTGACGATGGTTTTACAGACGAAGACCAGCGTGGGGAACCATTTTCTGGATGAGCTTGCACATTAAATCGAGGTATTGGCTTTGGATTAAGTTCATCGATCCTTTGCTGTACAACTGGTTTCAGCTTCTCCATCTCAGTCAAGACATCCAATAGTCTCTAGAATAGACAAAATCTCACATCAAACTACCGATTGACAGACAAAACATTGACATCGACAGGGAAGGATCATAAGGATAGACATTTCCATTACCATTCTTAAATATTCTTTGTTGCTTTTAAGAGATGTTCTGTAATCTCGATGGGAGGGTATAGTCTCGAGAGCCAAGCTAGTGGTAAACAAAAAAAAATAGTTAATTTCAGAAGAAGAGAAAAGGTATTAGGATCTTGTTCTGTCTGCAAAGAGTGTCAAGATTCAGCTTTTTAACATTCTGATGTAAGAACCTCACCTCGAAAAACGCAGAAGCATGACATATAAATCAATTATATTCTTCTCAGCCCGAAATATGTTGGCCTACAAAACGCTTATGCATATGATTAGGAACTTAAGAGAGAAAGAAAATCTTAAACAAGTTGATTTACCCTAAAAGGAATCACTTTCATAGAAACAACAAGCTTATAACTCAACATCAAGATGCAATTAAGAAACCACAATACGGGAATGTCCTAATAACTAAGTCTCGAAACAAAGCATCTGATGTCCAAAATTGCACTAAGACTATACAAGCATCAATTTCAAGCGACCAAGACATAGACAAAAGAATCAAGAGCACCTCAACAACAACCAAACGTTAAGTGTGTGAAAAAGGTGCAAATGGATTGGTAATACTCATGCCAAATTTCAAAATTCAATCTTCGGTGAGCCAACAATAATCACATCAACGAGAGAAAGAACAAGTTTGCGAGAATCAATCAAAAATATCAGGTAAAAGAACAAAAAGTAGAAACAAATCAAAGACAGCTCGATAGAGTAATTATAAATCACAATCAAAGTCGAGTACGAAGAACAAACCTGTTTGAGGATATTATCTGCGATCCTGAAGTAAAATTTGAGAGAAATACGATTGTCTACGCCTATTCTCCGAGCACTAGTAGAGATATCGATGATCTCAGAAGACGACCCCATAGTTGCTCTGACAAGAGAGAAATAAAAACAATCTTCCTTCCCGCTTAACGTATAATTTTGGGACTATAGAAAGAGCACAACGTTGAGATGCAAATCTCGGAGCTCTGTGCCAATCGGTGACGGAATCGTTACAAGGTGAAAAACCGACGGCGAGAGGTCAAGAGGCCGCGATAAATGGCGAATGGCGAGAGCAACAAGAAACGACGCTCATTTGAGTAATTTGACTTTCTTTCGAGGGGCAAATATGTAAAGTGAACTTTTAGGTTTTGAGATTTGACAGAGGCAGTTTTAAGAAACTGATAATTTATCTAAACCGATTCGCATCGGTGCCCTGTCGGCTGGAATAAATATTCACAATCATTTATGATTCTTTTGATTTTTTATTTTAATTTTTTTTTTTGTCAACTTAAAAATACTGGGTTTAAATTCCAGATGTAATAAATTTCAGAGCACTTTAAAAAATTCAATTTGCTAAATAACCCTATTATAACTACGATAAATGGATATTAAACTGAATAATCAAATTAAATTTTATGAATCGTTCTTACCCTAAAAACACAAGGCAAGAGAGAAAAGTATTATAATAGTGCCTTTCGGATCCTACTCCAATTATGTTGTCTGAAGTTGATGATGGATGTCTGAATTGGCATTGTCTCAGAGCGTTTCTCTACAGCAAAGACTTGGAAAGTGTTGCATCCGCAAAGTATACAGATTGATTGGTTTCAGCTGGTTCTCAAGTCGCATACCAAACCATGTGTTTCTTGACTTTGGGTGATTGTTAGGGACAAACTGGTTTCAGCTGGTTCTTGTCACTAGGAGGGACCCATTCAGTTGAGAGGTATGGTCTTTCTTTTGTGCTTGGTCACATCTGTCTCCTCCTTCTAGCTTTGAAGATAGAGTCAGATGGTTGAAAGGCCCTACTCACGACGTACATTTGGCTCTCATCATTAAGCTTCTTTCTCAAGCCTCGATATATGTTATTTAGAAAGTAAGAAACTGCAGACTCCATAGAGATTGTGCGAGACAGCCTCAAGCACTGTTTGATTCTTGATCTTTACAGACACTGATTAAGATTTATTATATGCGGAAATTTGATTGAGAGAGACTTTTAGAAAATAAATCTCGTGGTTGATACTTATAGTATATATATATATACATATGTGCAAAACTTGCAAAATGGAATAGATCTTATTAACTGTTGCAAGAGGAGAGGCCACAATTTGCTTTTTAATTAAAAAATTTAGATGAAAAAATGAAGATTTGCATATCCACCAACTTAGTACCAACTAAAGCAAAAATAAGTTAAAATCTGCCTCTTTCTGATGTTATTGCCTGCATGGGACAAAAGCATTTGTCCCTGTAAATTTGGTGGTGTAACCTTGATTCCCATAATTAGTGATGAACATGGAAGTCAGAAGAGCTTTTGGACAAAAACTTGGATCTAAACTCTCTATTCGTTCTCAGGCCAATTTATTTCGGCCATGCAAACTCCCACTTTCAAGCGACGTCATTTCCCGGTAAGCATGCACATCTTGTTCCTTTGAAAGACACAACTAATACTCTGGCTTGTGAAGATGAAGAAAATAGTCGCAAACTCATGAAGTTGGGTCCTTCTGAATGGCGTCATCAATAAGAGCAATAGAGACACTAAAGCCAAAAGTGAGGGACATGTTCATGTCTTTCATAGGAGGTAATTCAAGCAAGAAGAAAATCCTTCTTCATCTAATTTGCTTGTGAGCCTCGGTGTCGCGTATCATTTCGAGGATGAGATCGAGGAGAGTCTAAAAGATGGTTTCCAAAAGATAGAAGAGATGATTGTACACAGTCTCTCTATTATCTTCTGGGTTTTCAGGAGATATGGTCACAACATTTCTTCTGGTAAGGGTTTATTAGCTAGGTTTATGGTTAGACGGTCTTTTAGCATATGCAACTGAACGAGTAAACAGTGGTCGGTTCAGAAAATATTTTTATTTCGTGTCCAAGAAAAAACCTCTTTTGTAAATCTTGCTTTCAACAGGATTAAAAAGAGTTTTGAGGACCTAATATATAAACATCTTTTTAAAGCCTAATATACGGATATAGACATAATCAAAACTTTACATAGCATGTTTGAGGAAGTGGGATCACTATAAAGCTGTATTGTTCGATTTTTTGAATCTAATTTGGTTGAGGTTTCTTCAAGTGTCCTTGTTGATGTTTTTTTCGACAAAAATTGGTACAAGTATTAGTTATCCTTTGGTTCGTATGTATAACAAAAGGTAATTCATTTTATGTTTTTAGGAGATGTAAAGGAGACAATGGAGCATTTTAAGGGATTTCTTGCGGGAGACGCTAAGGGTATCCTGACCATGTATGAAGCTGCTCACATGGGGACGACGACAGATTATTAAATGCTAGATAAAGCCTTGAGCTTCACATTGAGTTACTTGGAGTCGTTAGCTGCAAGTGGGACATGCAAACTTAATCTCTCAAGGAGTAAAGATAGATCTATCTTCTATTGTTGAGAGATCATACTTAGATTTGAAATTAAAGAAAAATACAACTCAAGAGGAAACTTTTGTTTTCCATAATTCCGAGTTATATATTGAAAATTCAAGACGGGATTGAATTACCTACGCATTATCGATACAAAAAAAAAAAAAAAAAAAAAACAACGCTCCTACAAACGAATATTGGTAGTGGTGCAGGAAAATTCACTGAGTTAAGCAAAACCAAAACAAGCCTGCATCCATTAAACAACATGAATGCCCCTCTGTTCTATTCGACATTACAGCAGGCAAGCAACATTGCAGTAAAAGAGCCCTACATAAGAGAGTGCAACAGCTGAATCTGGACATTATGATACTCTTTCTAATTTCTTTCGGATAACTGAGGTTTTGTTCAGATCAGTTTGGTTTCATTCGATTTGGCTCAGTTTAAATATATATATAATATATTAAAAAAACAAAATAATTAAATTTAAATAAATTTGGTTAAATTTTAATAATTATAACTAAATATATTTGGATATTTATTTAAAAATTTTAGTTTTTAAATAGTTATAATTTAGATTTTAATATTGGAATTTTGGACATTTAAATTATTTTAAATATAAATATAATAAATTTTTTAAAAAAAAATAGTTATGTAACAGATATTTTAGTTAGTTTTGAACTAAAAAATAGGTTCTTCATATATAAAAACTGAAAATCCACCCAAATACCATTTGGATATTTTATCGATTTCAAATTTGATTCTCTATTATTTTTTTCAGGTAGGATTGAAATATTTAGATCCCAAATTTCGCCCAGTCTTCACAACTAACATTACTCAAATGCAAAACAGATTCGACCAGCAAAGTCGAAATTAGTTATAAAGCAAAATATACGTGAGGACACATATGATTCAAGTCCTTTGCCCAGCCAGCAAAATCAAAACTACTGACAAAATTTGACGATTGTACATAATTTCATAAGTAAAATCATTGTCATGACACATCGAAAAGTAAAAAGTAAAAAAAAAAACAGGACTAAAATATCTGAGATCACAACAGATTCTCTAGCTTTTCATTTCATCTCTTTTCATTTCATCTCTTATGCATCAGTGATGGGATACTCAAAGACGACATCTTTGCCGGTCAGCTTCTTGTAAACCGCAGAGAAAGCCTCAAGCTTGTACTCTGTGTTGTTCCTTTCCTTATGCTCCAAAAAGACCTTCAAAACAAATTCCATTCCGGTTACTAGATTAACAGAAAATAAACAACATATTTGTCAAATAGGAAGATCAATATGATCTTTGGATATTACTTACCTTCATGATCTTGGTGCCGTCGACTCTGTACCTAGTTCGCTTCCCAACAATCTCAGCAGGTAAGACCACATCATCAAGTATGGCTTCATGGACTGATGTCAGAGTGCGGTTGCGTGGTCTCTTTGCAGCTGAGCCCTTCTTTGGTGGCCTCACAATCCTCCTTGTAGCAATGAGGATCACATCCTAAGGATAGACCAAAAGAAAGAAATAAGACCAAGTAAGATAACAAGCTAATCGGTTGCGCATAGAATTAAAACTAGATTGGTCAATCCACTGAAAACGGTAAGTGAAACATTGGACGATTCTTTTCTCGCTATAACCCAAGAGAATATAATATCAAACCTAAGGCAAACTAGAGTTGCATCAATCATTCAATCAAACCATAAAAAAAATCGAGAAACTCAACAAACGGGCACAAGAAAAAAGGTAAAGAATCACCTTTCCACTGAACTTCTTCTCAAGTTCACGGACAAGCCTAACATGGATTTTCCTGTAAGCTTTTCTCAATCTGTAAGGAACACTGATAACAAGTGCCTTGCGTCCTCCAGAGATATCAACTTCACTACAAAAAAAAGGATCAGTTTTTTTTTCCCAATTGTAACCAAACGAAGAGAGAGAGTTATAAAATCTTCACTCACAGGGCAGAGTTAACGTATAAATCCTTCAATTCACTTTTCAACTCTTGGTTGGTGTTCTCCAAATCAAAGAAAGCCTAAGAAAGTAAACAGAGATGCAAAATATCAGCAAAACTCTAAGACTTTCACCATTCATAAGGGATAACCAAAGCAGAACTACAAGTACAAAGATCAACAACCTGAGCAACTTGTTCATCCAACTCAGAATTTTCCACTCCCTTATCCTTGTGAATTTTATGCTGTGCAGAAAACATCTTTCCTCTCAAATGAAACCTCCCAGGTCCTTAATTACAGCTCTGAGAAACAAGAAAACAAAAAAAAAAAACATTTCAATATTCAACAAATAAACCTCAAGACTCAACATAGAGAAAACACTTTAATGTAGCATTGATCACGAACAAGTATCACTTCTAAGCAGAGTTTCGAATGCAGATCATCAGAGAAGAACGATATCGAGAAAGACAATTCAGCAACCTAAAGGTACACAAATACGTTGATTCTCATTGAAACAACAGTAATCCATGGCATACGTTCTATATGACTCATATAACAGATTCAATTCAACAATTAAGTATAAAACTTACGCCGAAATTCATCAAAAAAAATTGAGAACTAACAAACAAACAAACCCGTTGAGTATAAAAATTGGATTCTCCGAATGAAACCGAAACGATCCGATAGAAAACAATAGAAAAGGAGATTCGAGATGAAAGAGACGCACCTGAAGCAGAAGCCGGAAGGATACTGAAGCTAATCCGCTAAAAAAACCCTAGAGCTCGAGGAAAAAGGGTAAGAGAGCTTATAGAGGATGATCTAACGGTCAAAAATTATACGCGTGTACGGATAGGATTGTAGGTTATGGAAGGCCGTTTGATCAAATCAGAGCCGTACAATGTAGCTGACGTGGTTTTATAATAATAAAGCCACGTACTGCTGACGTGGTTTAATAATAAAGCCACGTACTGATGACGTGGTACTGGTCGACGTATCTTATCATTTCCTCGAATAGACCAACAAAGACAATAACCGATTCGGAGATACTTACCGTCTCACTTTCTTCGCTTCTCTTGTGTGTCACTTTTCGATAAACCCCAAATCAAGCCAGAATCTCAGGAACGAAGAGCTCATAAACCCTAAAGTTTGATTGATAAATGGAGAAACGAAGCGATTATGGATTGTAGGAGAACAATCTAAAGCTAATTTCTTTAGCTAATTTCTAGGTGGGCTCGTTGAGAAAACACCGACTGCTCAGTAATCTGATCAGAAAAAGTTCCGTTAGAAAAGAAGAACGTTCACGAAATAATCAAGCTGCATCTTCTTTTCTCTTAATTTCACCTCACTAATATCTGTGTTCAAACTTCAAATAAAGCTTAGACGTTGATTAAAAGAAGGATGAAAAATAACATTGTGGAAGACGATTGTCTCTGTAGTTTGACTTCCGAGCGTCAATTTTTGTTCGATTGTTCGTATAAAGTTAAGGATTTTGCCTAATTGTTTGAAGTGGTTTTACTGATTGTAGGTGTTTAGACACAACCAGGTGAGGAAATCTTTAAGTATGTCGAGCAAAACCCGGGATGTGCTAGAAGGTCTGGTCAAAGATACTTCTCTTAAATGGTTGCTTGGGAAGCAAAGTTCTTTCAATGAAGAAATCGAGGAGATAGAGAATTCTCCTTCTGCTGGATCGAATTGGATACCTGAGCTTTCTCCAGTGGCAAATGTGGTTATCCGCAGGTTTTCAAAGTAAGAATCACTCATTCATTAGTTACTTTTGTCAATCCATACAATGATTAAGGGTTTAATCCTGTATGGAAAAGTTGAAGTCTTTGATGTGCTGATGGAATCTTTTAGTTGCAGAATGGGTTTTGATGTTAATTTTAAAAAGAGCTCGCTTTTGATTTGGTTTCTATATAGTGATGGGAAACATTTGATGCAGAATACTTGGTGTTTCAGTAAACGAGCTACAAGATAGTTTCAACCAAGAGGCGTCTGGATCTGTGAAGCAGCCTTCAATGTTTCCACGGAACTTTCTAGAGTACTGCTGTTTCAGGGCGCTTGCTCTCTCTGTGGGAGTGACAGGTCATCTAAGTGATAAAACGTTTCGGCGTTTAACTTTCGACATGATGGTTGCTTGGGAGGTCCCTTCCGCTGCTAGCCAGTCATTTCTCAGTGTAAGCACTTTTGATTTCTGCGTTTGCGATCTGGTGAGTCAAGACCTGATCTGATCGTGTTATTTCAAACATGGAAGCAGGTTGATGGGGATCCAACTGTCGGTTTAGAAGCCTTTTCCCGGATTGCTCCAGCAGTTCCAATAATAGCTGATGTGATCATATGCGAAAATTTGTTTGGGGTGCTGACTTCTTCTTCATCAAATGGTGTTCGGCTTCATTTCTCTGTATATGACAAGTATTTGTATGGACTTGAAAGGTAAATAAAAGCTTCCATCCTTAGAAACATTCTTCAGGAAACTTAGTGAAATCTGAAGCTTTTTAAATCCGGGAACACTGTCTAGAGCAATAAAGAAGATGAAGAGCCAGTCCGAGTCATCTCTGCTTTCTGGTGTTCGATCAAAGGAGAAAAGATTCTTGAGATCGACGGGACTGTTACTACCAAACCAGTTCTTGAACATATTGGAATATCTACATGGCCAGGTATGTTTTTATGTGCGCAGCGTAAGAGTGGTAATTTGATAAAATCCCTCTCTATTTGGTTTATTGAATTGGATATTGTTAAATGCAGGCCGCTTGATTCTGACGGATCATTCTCTCTATTTTGAGGCTATAAAGGTTGTCTCTTTCGACACACCAAAGCGTTATAGCCTATCTGAAGATCTGAAACAAGTCATTAAACCCGAACTAACTGGTCCTTGGGGGACTCGGCTTTTCGATAAGGCAGTGTCTTACAAATCTATTTCCCTGTAAGGAAAAACCTATTACTTCAATTGAAAAGCTCTGTTCTGTATCAGTTTCTTACCTGACTGATTCGATTACATATTTTCAATGGCTCTTGTTTTTTAGACCAGAACCAGTAGTACTGGAGTTCCCCGAGCTCAAGGACCACACTCGACGAGATTACTGGCTCGCGATAATCCGAGAAGTATTGTACGTTCACATGTACGTAAACAAGTTCAAGATTGTCACCGGTGTGGCAAAAGATGAAGCTATCTCAAAAGCTGTGCTTGGCATTTTGCGCGTGCAAGCCATTAGAAGAACTCGGTTTAACAAACCCAGTGCGTTAGGAGAACCTTCTCCCCTTCAATCTCTGTGATCAGCTTCCTGGTGGAGATCATATTCTTGAGACACATGCAGAGATGTCGAGCTCGAGAGTGCTTGACCGGACAAACAAAGCCAAAGAAGATAACATTAATTACATATTACGCAAACTGTATCTTCCTGATCTTACAGAACTGTATGTTGATAAATCTTGTTTTAACAGGGACATTGTACTCGATCTCGGCCTCAGATATGGTTTTTCAATTGGGTTTGGTGTTTGGATCAAGTCCAAGAAGTAGTAGTGGTAGTCTTGTGGTAGGTGAAGTTGTGGTTGGAGATGTGAATCCGTTGGAGAAAGCAGTTAAGCAATCAAGAAAGAACTATGAGAAAGTAGTTCTCGCGCAAGAGACGGTTAATGGAGTTAAAGTTGATGGAATTGACACCAATTTAGCGGTGATGAAGGTAAACAAGAAACACACACACACAGATTCTAACATTTTGCATTTCCTCAACAGACTTTTGAGACTGTTTTTTTGGCAGGAGTTGCTACTTCCGGTAATGGAAATCGGGAACTGGCTTTTGTCGTTAGCTAATTGGGATGATCCAATGAAGTCTTTTGTTTTCTGTCTCTTCTCAACGTTCATAATTTACAGGTAACATACTTAGAATTTATATGGTTTGGTTTTGTTTATTAGTTTAGTTACAATCATCTGAAACATTTTCTTGTTTCGGGTTTAATTGGTTTTGTTCAGGGGATGGATTGGCTATGTTTCCGCGTGTGTCTCTCTTTATAGCGGGTTTCATAGTTCTCACAAGATGTTTCAGCAATAGAGAGAAAGTAATGATCGAGCTGAAAGTTATCGCGCCTCCTCCGATGAACACCATGGAACAGCTTTTAGCAGTTCAAAACTCTATTTCGCAGCTCGAGCAGTTAGTCCAGGATGCAAACATTGTTCTCCTCAAGTTCCGAGCTTTATTACTCTCGCTTTTCCCACAGGTCTCTTCCCTAAACTTTGTTTCTCTCTTTTTAGCGTTTTGCAACTGCTTAATGCCAATGGTATGGAATTTAAAACAGGCGAGTGAGAAGTTCGCGGTTGCGATTGTTATCGCTACGACTATGATGGTGTTGTTGTCTTGGAACAACTTGATCCTGGTGGTGTTTATTGAGCTGTTCACAAGATATTCGCCTCCGCGTAGAGCAAGTACAGAGCGACTGATGCGGCGGCTTAAAGAGTAATGGTTCAGCATTCCGGCTGCTCCTGTGATTCTCGAACAACAGAACAAAGACGATAGCAAGAAAACCAAGTAAACGAATAAACTGTGTTATTTGTACTCACCTACGTTTACATATATATATATATTTATACATACATGTGTATTAGAAAAGTGTTTCGTTTACTAGTGTAAATATTATAGAAAAAAATACTAAATAGTTAGCGTTCCGTGGTAAAATCATATAACTGAATTAAATGCCGGATACAGAAGTAAATCATCTTACAAAAATTAATGTTTTTTTTTTCCGAGGCACAAAATTAACCATTTTATTCATAGTAATAATCACACAACAAAAGCGAAGCCTCTCTGTCTCACTCTATCTTCTCGAGTTTTGCTTACAAAGCAGCAGCATTTTGTGGCTGCTCGAGCTCGACAGGAGAAGCTGTCCGAAGAGATTCCTGCAGCTCTGGATTTATTGGAAACAAATGGCACTGAGCGTATTGCGCCATCAATTGATCCACAAGAACTAAAGCCACCATTGCTTCCACCATTGGCACAGCTGCAAAGAAACCCAAGAAACCAAAATCAAAATACTGATTGGTATAAGTAAAATCAACTCAATGTTTCAGGTTTATATAATAACCTCGTGGAACAACACAAGGATCATGACGTCCACGCGCAATCATCTCCGTTTCTTTCTTATCTCTGGTTACAGTATTCTGCTTCCTCTGCACAATAGAAAGAGAACGCCGATATGTTAATTGATGATTAAAACGCAAACATTTTATTATGTTCATATGGAACATGCAGGGTTTTCATCACAAACTTACTCCAATTGTAGACGTTGGCTTGAAGGCTACTCTCATGTTTATTATCTCACCATTTGATATCCCTCCCTACGCAAATTGACTAATATCAGCAACCTCTCAAGAGATAAGTAGTTTATTGACATATAAAACACAACACAACCAACCTGAATTCCACCGGATCGATTTGTTTTTGTTCGAATTCTTCCATTTTCATCGGTATAGAACTCATCATTGTGTTCAAGACCAGTCAGAAAGGTACCTACGGGTTCATCGCGTATGATTCTTTACTGCTCGAGAGGGGTATTCACTAGCTAAATAAGAGCTAATTTTAACTTCATATACCTGAGAAGCCACTTCCAAACTCAAAGCCCTTTGTTGCAGGTAACGACATACAAGCTTTTGCCAGTTCTGCTTCAAGTTTATCGAACACCGGCGTACCAAGCCCCTGTGCATAATAGTTTCAACAATCATTCGCTCAAGTTCATGCAATCAAACTTCAAGAAAACGCACAGATTTGACTATATTAAAGGAACAGTGGATTCTTACGCGTGGAGCATTTCGAACGATGCAGGTCACAACACCACCAACAGAGTTCCCTTTAGTCCTGACAGCATCAATCGCAGCTATCATCTTTTCCGCATACTCGGGATTGGGGCACCTGACAATGTTATTTTCTATCTGCAAGACGAACAAAATGAGGTAAGAAAGTTACTAGAAGAACCTTCATAACGGCAACATAAACGTAATTAGGAAAAATGATTGTGTATGAAAGCCGAAGAAAACTCACAGCAAGAATCAGTCACCAAAATGGGTTTTACCTTGGTTAAAGTATGAAATTTACTCACAACAAAATTTTGGTTTTAGATTTACTTCCAAAAATGATTCGCACCTGTTCGAGTGTCAAATTCTCGTGGTCTACCAAATCCTCTGGAAGTACAACTTGGTGGACTTGCGAAACATAGGCAAGAATCTGGAGAAACAAAAGAAAGACAGAGACAATCGTAATCGTAGTCATGAAGCAAACTTGAATTGGGTTAATGAGTCAAATTACTAAATGACATTTTCTTTGCAAGGATATGCTAAGATAGAAAAACCCTAGAGATGAAAGGACAAACTAAATGTCATTAGGCTTTAAAGAGTTTGATATAAAATAATTTCTTGACGGCAATGCTATTTGCAAGAATGGAAAGTAAACACACCTCAGTTCCTGCAAATTGCTTCAAAATTTTCTTGGCCAAAGCTCCAGGAGCAACTCGTCCTATCGTCTCTCTTGCTGAAGATCTCCCACCACCCTTAAAAATGACACTTAAAGTCAGTTGAGCCTAGTGATGCCTTCAAACTACATTTAAAACCTTACCAAAAAAGCAACATATAAATAATTTAAATCAAAAGTAAATAAGTTGTTACCTGTACTGATCTGACACCATACTTCATGTCATAAGTTGCATCAGCATGAGATGGCCTATAGGCAACCGACATTTCACTGTAGTCCTGAAAATCCAGTGAGTCTCTCAAAGGTTATAATCTATAAAAAGACTCCAAGCTTTCTATTCGATTCTGCCTTAGGCACTAACATAAGTAAAAAACAATGTCTTTCCTAATGCCAATAGCAGATATTTAATCTAACATTATATGTATAGAGATGTCAAACGCTTACAAGTCCTCTCTGATCTGTGTTTGGCACAAACACATGGATAGGTGTTCCTGTCGTCATTCCTACATTTTATGGATGTCAGCAGTTAGAACAAGGATATGAAACCAACCAAGCTCAATCTGTGAAAAGAATTATAAGTAGACCTTCGGAGACTCCAGAGGATATCCGGCAAGTATCAGTCTCTTTTCTAGGAGTAGTGATCCGGCTCTGACCGGGTCTCCTGATAAAGCAAATCAACATCAAAGGATCATTTTAAGAAACATAAATGGGGATAAAAAAGGTTATAAGAGCTTTCTTCCTCAACAATTACCTCCTATCAAGATCGAATTGCAAATCAGATTCAGAGAGTGGAATCCGAGGAGGACATCCATCAATTATACAACCAACTCCTCCTCCATGTGATTCTCCAAAGGTGGAAACTCGAAAATGAGTCCCATATGAGCTTCCAGTAGCTTTTATCTCTGACAATTTAGACACCCAAATATCCAAAACTCTTAAAGCTTTATACTTTTCATTCTCACCTTTTCTAATGGAATGTAAATCAATTCATTCACTAAAAGCAGCGTGGGTTTCCCTAAAGATTCAAATTTCAACCATTGTCTCTTTTGTTAGATACAGGAAAGGCTTGAATTTTCGAAAGATAATCGGCCGAATTTGCCGACGATGGAGCTCGAAAAGAGTCCGTAGATAAAACAAACAGAAAACTCACGGAGGTTTTTCTTGGTTTGGGTTCGGATTGAGATCTGAACGGCGGGAGACGAGAGACGACGGAGCTCCGGAGACAGAGAAGAAGAACCGGGTTTGGTGGATCCGAGAATGGATTTGGAAGTGAGAGAAGACGCCATGATCAGGATCGCAGCAAAAGAAAGATGATTGGAAAAGGTTTAAAAGGAGGAGAAATGGAGTTGGTGGATATTTTTGGGGGTTGGTGGCTTCAATTTATATGCCTCGAAAGTATTGTAATGGCTTTGTGGTCTTCTTCCCTCTGCAACTGGAGGCGCAAATGCAATCCTCCACCTACCAACCCAGACGACAAGAACCAAACCCATAAAAAAACATTGTTTTGTTAGAAACTTAAAATTGAATCAAACCCGAAAACTAACCGGAACTGAATCAAACCATGATAAGTTTCGGTTATTTCGGTTTGGTTTATTTTCTAGCTCGGAGAAAATTGCAACCTAAACAAAACCTAGCAAATAGAGTTTCATGAATAAAAAATATATTACATATATGTCAACTAATAAAATAAAATAAAACCAATACAGAAACAATTAAAAATTATTATAAGACAACGAGGTTAAATTGCAGATAAATAACACAACAATCGTTTTATAATTCAGTTTAATGATTTATTATTGCGTTTTTAGTTTAGAAATACTCAAAAAATTGAAAAAAAAAATAGCATAAACGCACTTGGCATCAATCGTCTTCAATGTTCATTAAACTGAATTATAAAACAGATTTTAAGCAAAGAAAAGGAAGCTTCAATCAGACAATCAACTTCACCAAACTATGTTATTAACATCATCATCTTAGTTACCATTTCGTCATTGAAGACATTGCATTTGCAATGAATTTAGTGAATCTAGATACAGAGTTTTCCAAAATAAATATGTCAAAACAATGAATAGTGATTTTTCGTTCAAATATGTCAGATTTATAGAATCTTATTAGTAAAATTTTGTCATTATTAAATTTCTATAGTTTATATTGGATATCCAGATAGATATTCGAATTAAAAAAAGATATTTCGATGTTAGATTTAAATTATAGACTTAATGAGGTAATTATACATAAAATACATTGAAATTGGTATATTTTTCCAATTTTTCTTTTTCTTTTTAAATTCAATTCAAGATGACTTTTTTAATTTTCAGGAAGCATAATTAATAGTTCATGAAGTTCCTTCAAAAAAATATTAAAAATATCAAATTCTTACATTTTTTTTTACCTAAAAGTTAGATGTTCATACAAATAGCTAATAATGTTAATATATTAAGAAGAACTATTAAAACATTAAAAGATTTATCCCAAAACTTAATTCATCAGAAAAGTTTCCATATTTTTAGGAAGCATTTTCACTAACTAACCAAAATCTTCCAAAAAACTTTAAAAAGATCAAATTCTTACATTTTTATTTGTCTAAAAATTAGATGTTCATGTTATTTGCTAGTATTATTGGTATACTAAGAAGATCTTACTAAAATATTAAGAAACTTATCCAAAAATTCAATTCAAAAATATTTTGAAAATTTTCATGAAGCATTTTTAGTAGTTTTAGGAAGACATTCTAGAAACCTTATAAAAAATATTTTAAAAACATTTTGAAACAAAAAAATTGGTAAAAAAAAAATAAAAGAAACCTGAATTTTTTTAAAATTATTAAACTTATTTTAAAATATCGTTTTTATTTGATTTAATATTATTATTTACTATAATAAAATATATTATTATCCAATAATAAAATAAGAAAATAAGGATAGAAAAGAATTTATCCTTTTAATGAATATTATTTTTGTCCATGTTTTCCCCCTTGGTCTATTTTTGGAACAAAAACTTCATTGTGACATATTTGAAGATATTTCTCTAAAAAGTATCAAAAATTTTAATTGATTTTATAAATATTTTAAAACATATATATATAATGAAAAAAAATACTCAAAAATAAATTTACTTTTTATGATATTTTAAGTACATTTATAAAAATGTCCAGAAAAGTCTTAGTTATTACATGATGTATGGGAGAAGCGATTCAAATTCAAACTTATACTTTGGACATATTTGGAAGATTCAATATTTGTTGGAAGTGCATAAGACCAACATTGATAAGATAATTTGAAATATGATTTTCAAGATGAGGATGAAATTCGATAAATATTGGAAGGAATATAGTATTGTTCCAACAATGAAGGCTATTTTAGATCTTTGGATGAAATTTAAGCTTCTGAAGAGGTGTTATGATGAGCTTGATCCATCAACATCATAAGAAAATCTATATTTTCTGAGCATATGTTTATTAAGTTATTTGAGAAATAAAAAAAAGTCTTTTCTTTGACTCGTTTTGTGAATTCTGCAAAAATAGATTTTCGTGTTTCAGAACGAGGAGAAGGCGTTCTAGATATAAGTTTTCAGGTTAATTTTCACATGATACATGATTTGTTTATCTTGGACTATATTTTAGATATAGAAGAAGAAAAAAAGTCAGCGTTAAATCTATATTTGAAAATATCCAAAACTAGAGATGAAAAATAATTCAAACTTGAATGTTTTTTAATATTGGAAAGAGAAAAGACATCGGTTTGGGGCGCTGGCATATATGGCAATGGATGTGCTGCTAAACTTCGTTTAGTATTGGCTTTCACATCATATATAAATATCGAAATTGTTTTTTTTAGGAAGCACCGGTCCAATGATTTTTAATATTCTAGGCAAAAAAATTTTTTATATCTTTATATTTTTTATAATATTATAAATAAAATATCAATTAATTTTTAACAAAATCTAATTTCATAAATTATCTATTACAAATATATATATATATATATATATATATTACTGGAATATAATCTTTCTTGCACTTTTGCCCTAAAATCATTCTTTAAATTCTCATAGTTTATATCTTTATCATACTTATCTTAATTGATAGCAAAGCTAACTCATTGAATCTTTCTTGTGATATGGTAGATCGAAAATAATTTTTATAAGTTTTTGTTTTAAAAAACTTGATAGCAATTGAAATCGAAATTATCCGTTTAGAAATACATTGATGCATAATTTAATGTTTCTAAAAATATGATTTTTTGTGATGTTCTAAGTTCAAACCTTGATTGCTTGGACCTAGGCCGGGATTGCTCCCAAGCAATTTCCAGGCTTTATTATGTACCCGTTCATGGTTATATGGTTATCCAATTGACGATGAAGGTAGGATAGTATTTGTTTATTATAATCAATTTCATTCTTCATATGGTTTGTATATTTATTGATGTTTTTCTTATGAACTGTAGATGACAAGGGCAAGACGGTGGTTGTTCGATCAGAGATACCATAGATCCAAAATTACAGGTTCTTTATCTCTCTCTATCTCTGAATTTATTTAATGACTTTACCGTTTTGTTATTCGTGTTTCCAGCAATATATTCACTGCCTAATAAGCTCAGCTAGTAAAGTATTTCTTGATTGATCCATAAGTTCTCATCCAAGATTCCTTCTTTAAACGTGAAAGCAACTCTAGTATATCACAACTTTTTTCGAAATCCTTGTGTTCGTTATGTAGTTCCTACATGACTTATCTGAGTTACTAGTATCATGGATTTTACGTTGTTCAATTTATTATTCATTATGCTCAAAGTTTTTAGTCTGGTGTTATTGTTCCGCCTCATGCTTTTTATCACACCCTTTTGGCTATTAGAATCTTATATAAAGAATTGTATGCAGGGACATGAAAACGAAGTCAAGAGTGTGTCATGGAATGCATCTGGTTCATACCTTGCAACATGTAGTAGAGACAAGTCTGTGTGGATTTGGGAATCCCACCATGGATGTTTTCTTTTCTTGCACTTGTGATAACACCATCAAGTTAATGAGAACACTCTGATTGGGTTTAGTGACGCAGAACATGAAACCTGTTACAACTAATAAAATTTGTGTGTAATTTCGTTTGAGCACAGTTTGATTCTCTTTTATTCATGGGTCAATCCATTAACAATCCAACCCATTAAAGTTAAATAAGTTCATGGGTTGACTTAACCATTTGTTTACATAGGTTGAGTTAACCCATTAACTCATTCATTAGCTTTAAACTCATTTAGTGTCAACCATTTTGACACATCATATGCCACTAAAAATAAATTAAATAAATTTTTTTTTTTTTTGACAACATTTGAAGAAAATTTAGAAAGTTCTATCTAACCATGGTGGGGGATATGTGTTGACATACACCATCTCTGTTGGGAGCTCTCGAACGCTTCGTGCTAGCTTGTCCGCTCTTGTATTTGTCGATCTGGGTCTGTAGATAATCTGCGAATGTGCGAAGTTTGTCTTACAATTGCTGATCTCGTCCAAATGAATTGCAAAGGCTGGCCATTCCTCTGGTGAAGACACCATCTTCACGACATCATAGCTGTCTGTTATGAAAACAACTTCTTCTCTTTGGTATGCTTGCATACACTCCATTGCCCAGATGAGTGCTTCTAATTCTGCATGTAGTGGCGATAGGCTAGGACGTATGTTTCTTGCTCCAATTAAAATTTTTTCTCTACCATTCCGCATACAAATCCATCCTTGACCTGAAAATTTGTCCAATTTTTTCCACGATCCGTCCACTTGACATGTCCATATATTATGTGGGTGAGTGTCTAATGGTTGGATAATGGTCTCAGTTTGATACCGCTCTGTTTCTTGAGCTTCCACCCAAACTTTGCCTTCTACTTCCGCCAGCATGAGAATATCTGGTGGTTTCCTTTCAGTATTCTTATATATCTTTTCATTCCTATTCTTCCATATATACCAGATTATCCAAGGGAAGTATCCGTCTGGCCAATCCTTTGGAAGATGATGTAATAAGTAGTCAATGTTGGAGAATAGCGATCTGTGTGGGAATAAGTCCGGGTGTGATGGAATCTTAGAAAGAGCCCATGTTTGAATGGCCGGTGGGCATTCAAATAGGACATGATTGATTGTCTCATCTATCTCTCCACATACTCCACATTTAGTATCACATTTTATTCCTCGTGCCCGCAGATTCTTTGCTACAGCCAAACATCCTGTCAACACTTGCCATAGAAAATGTTGTATTTTCGGAGGACAGTGGAGTTTCCATACTGATGTCTGGAGTGCCGTAATTGTCGGCCCGTATGTGCATTCCTCAAGACCCTTATCTGGAAACATTGTTTCTATCATATACCCTGATTTTACCGTATACTTCTCATTTTTCGTGTAATGCCAACCATATGAATCCGGTTTCCCAAATCGACTAATTGCAATCGATTGTATAATGTTAACATCCTCGGGGATGATAGTGGCCGTTAGAAGAGGCATGTTCCAAGTATGTGTTTGATTGTCAATAAGATCCTTAACCTTGAAGTGATCTGGGTAAATGGGGAATTTGCATGTTGCTGGTCTCGGGCGAGGGGCTGGAATCCAAGCATCTTTCCAAACAGAGATACTTGCGCCTGTTCCAACCCTTTTGATTAGTCCTTTTCTAACCAGAGACCGAGCTGAGATAATACTCTTCCATCCATAGGATGGTGAATATGATTTGGTGTCCTCCAATGGGTCTGAATTCCGGTAATATCTACCTTTAAATATTTTTGAAAATAATGTGTTCGGTGCGTCCATTAATCTCCATAACTGTTTTGCCAACATTGCTGTATTGAAAACTTCAATATTTCTAAATCCAATGCCCCCCTCTGTTTTATGCTGACACATCTTCTTCCAGGCCAACCAATGTATACTCCGGTGGTTTCCACTCGAACTCCACCAGAATTTAGCTATCGCTCCAGTGAGTTTCTTCGTTACTACCCTAGGTAGCCTATAACAAGACATCACATATGTGGGTAGAGCCGTTAAAACAGATTTAATCAGCACTTCTTTCCCCCCTCTCGACAAGAATTTAAGGGTCCAACCATTAACTCGTTCTTGGAGCCGCTCATTAATAAATCCGAACACCTGTGTTTTGGGCCCTCCAAGGCTTTCTGGTATCCCTAAATATGTTCCCATTCCCCCTAGATTAGTGATTCCTAGGATTTGTTGCATCTCTCTTTTTGTTTCCTCAGTAACCCTGTATCCGAACTGCAAGGAAGATTTGTCAAAATTAATTTGTTGCCCCGAGACCTTTTCATATTTTTTCAGTATTTGGAGTATAGCCTGACATTCTGATTGTTTCGTTTGGCAGAAAAATAAACTGTCGTCTGCAAATAGTAAATGGCTAACCGACGGACATGCTCTTGCTATCCTTAATCCTGAGATTTGCTTTTCCCGTTCTGCCTTCCTAATATATGCAATTAATGCTTCCGTACATAGAATAAATAGGAAAGGGGATAGGGGATCGCCCTGACGGAGACCTCTTGTCGGGATGATACATCCACGAGGTTGCCCATTAATCAAAACCTTATACTTTACTGATGTTATACATTTCATTATCCATGAGATCCAAATTGTCGAGAAGCCCATCTTATGGAGGAGCTTTTCAATAAAAGCCCACTCTATCCTATCATATGCCTTACTCATGTCCGTCTTTATTGCCATATACTTCTTAGAACATCCTCGGTTGGTTCTTAGTGCATGAAACATCTCTTGAGCAATTAAAATATTATCTGATATTAGTCTACCTGAGACAAAAGCTGATTGAGTTTCCGAAATTAAGCATGGTAGGTGTATCCGTAGCCGTTGACATAATACTTTAGAGATAATCTTGTACCCTACATTGCATAAGCTAATAGGTCTTAATTCCGACATTCTATTGGCCCGCGACTTCTTGGGTATTAGGCAGATGTTTGTCCAATTTAGCCTTTGATCAAAACAGCTTGTGGTGAGAAACTCATTGACGAGTTTCAGAAGATCCTCCTTTATTAATGGCCAAGCTCGTTGATAAAACAAAGCAGTCATGCCATCCGGGCCTGGTGCTTTCTCGGGGTGCATCATAAAGAGTGCTTTCCTAATCTCCTCCTCTGTCGCTCTTACTGTTAACTTTTCATTCATTCTCTCCGTAATCAAAACGGGTACCTCCCCAAGGAACTCCTCCATCTTTACTGGAGAAGTCGTGGTAAATAAGTCTGTGAAATAATTCACTGCCACCGATTCCACCTCTGTCGCCTTGGTAACCCACTCTTCCTTATTGTTATATAATCCCACTATCCTATTTTGTACTCTCCTTTGTTGTGTTATTGCATGATAATATTTTGTATTCCTGTCCCCAAGATTATGCCATATATTTCGGCTTTTTTGTTGCCAGAATGCTTCCTCTTCCCTATACGCTTCCTTCAGTTTTTTTGCCACTTCCCTAACTTCAGATTCCAATTTATTATCATTATTCTGAATTTCCTCCAATGCTTTTTGTAAATCATTTATCCGTCCTCGACCAACCGGAATATTTTGTTTCCTCCATATCGATATTTCATGTCTACAATTCCGGATTTTGTCCACCAGACTCAGCGGATTCATAGGATTCTCACTTTGTCTTGTCCACCCCCTCTCAATCGATTCCATCAGTCCCTCCTTTCCTATCCATCTCTTGTCAAACCTAAATTGGCTCTTTCGTCTTTCTACTGTATCCGCAATTGTCGCCACAATCGGTCTATGGTCCGATCCCACCATGCCCAAGTACTCAACAAATGAGAAAGGGTATGAATTATGCCATTCATTATCCGCCAGGGCTCTGTCGAGACGACACCATACTGTTTGTTTGTTTCTTATCCCTCTCCATGAGAATGTATTTCCGACCAAGGGAAATTCCATTAGTCCACAATTAGCTATCATATTATTAAAAGGAATAAACGACGATGCATGCCGTAGCGGACCACCTCGCTTTTCATGGTTGCCAGTGATCTCATTTAAATCTCCAATTATACACCATGGCCCCTTTCTTGTAAAGCTGAAACGCGTTAATCTTTCCCATACTTGTTCTCTTAAGTGTTGTACGGGCTCTCCATAAATAAATGATAAACAAACTTTTCTTCCTTTTATCATGGCTTCAATGTCAATGATTCTGTTGTCTGAATATACAATATCCACATTTGAAATACCATTATAAAATAGAGCTAGACCTCCTCTTGCACCTATGGGTTGCACCGTATGAAGATATTCATAACCAAAGTGAGTTCGAAATTGGTCTACAAAATGATCTCCTTGTTTTGTTTCAGATAAGAATAGGAATTCCGGTTTATATTTATACCAAATTTCTCTCAAAAAACTTATAGTCCACTTGCTACCTAGTCCTTGGCAGTTCCAACTTAAGATATTCATATAAATGTGGATCGTCTTAGGAACTGACTACAACAAAATAATGCCTTGATGTTTAAATCCCTTATTGTGTACCACATACCATGTAAGAAATATGTGTACACACCCGCTAGGGTACCAATGTTTTCCTTAAAATACCTAGATGCCAAAATTTAGGTCATAAATTAAATAAATTTAAAACATGTATATTTGCAGATTTTTTATTTTTGGTGATACTCATAAATTTTTCATAAGTGAGTTAACTTAATTGCATTAAACATTTCAAAAATAAAAAATAAATAGAAAATTTTATACAATTTTCTGTTTTATTTTTCAAATGATTTTTAATGGAAGAACCATTAAAAATATTCCACCATCATGTTCTCTAATATCATTACTCGGTTTACATAAACTTGTAGACAAAAAGACCTTAAACAGTCTTACAATTTTATTTTCAACAAAAATTTATGGCATTACGTCAAATTTGGGACATTTAAATTTACTGTACACTCAACGTTTTGTACGTTTCATAAAATTACGCTGACAAAACAGCTTTACTAATTTCTAACATTTTTTTTGTTCTAAAAATTACAATCGAATCACTATATATCTATAATCTACGTGGCAGTCCATAATTATGGAATGTCCTAATCATCCCATCCAAACTTGCCGTAACGATCACCAGTCTCCACGCGCTGGCAAAATCGCACTCGCCGCCGACGGAGAGAGTATCATCGTAACTGCCACTAACGGAGGAGGTAAGCTTCTCCTCTGGCCACGTAGCGGTTACACGAGAGGAACGAGATAATCTCACGGAGCTCTGTAGCTGTCTCAACGCTCGCCATGATTCGTCGTCTTCTCCGGCAACTATCGATACTTCCTTTCCCGTCGGAGACCAAGCCGCCGCGACCGAAACACCCGACGAGTGAAAATACTCGAATGAACTCGACGATTTCGCGTGTTTCTTCGTTGGGAAGCCATCGTTGTTCCAGAGGTAGACACCGAGACCTCGTCGGACTGATAAAATATGTTTCCCGGCGGAAGAAATAAACGACGCCGACGATTGTCTCCCAAATTTCGGTGAAGCTGAAGAAAATTTTCAAAGATCAAAACACCATTCGACAGAAACTCAAACGGTAAAATGTAGAAGTTCAAAGATTCAATTTCAATCTTTACCTTTGAATTTGTGAAGGATTTGGGATCTATCAAAGATCCTGAGCTTCGAATCGTCGGAAGATACCATAAGTTTCTCGGAGCTTCCAGGGCAAAACTCCACGGCGGTGATTCTGTTCCGTCCCCGAATATGAATCTGCTCCTCCATTATCACATCGTTACCTACAAAATTCCCAGAATTTAAAACCTGCGAATGATTGAGAAATCGAAAACAGATCCATTGAGTTTGTAAAGTACCTGAGATTTTATAGAACCTGCAGTTTCCGGTGATGCAACCAACGACGAACCCCTGAAAAGAAAAACAGAGCAAAGTTGCGATTTTTAGAATCTCAGAAACTTTGATGATATCTCGTGTGAAGAGATACTGAATGAAAATTACATTTCCGTTTGGTTGGTAACAGATTGCAGAAATGGAATCACGAGCGTCGGTCCAAGCAACGACTCTCTCTTCTGATAAACCCCAGATTCGAGCTTTTCCATCTATGGATCCAGTTACGAACTTGTTCTTATTCACAGGATTGAATTGAACACAAGTCACTGTATTACAAAAACGCAAAAAAAAGCAAGAACAGTGAGCAACTTTTTACCAAGATGTTTCATACCAAATCAGTTAAAAATGAAAACAAGTTACCGTAGTTGTTATGATGGAAGACATGTAGACAATGATCACAACCAATTCTCCATAACCGAACTGTCTTGTCTTCAGAAGCTGAAAGAAGCAACTGCAAACCAAAACCAAAAGAAAGATTCATAAGAAATCTCAAAAACAAAAAAAAAACAAAAAAAACAAAAAAAAACTCACATTTGAGTCTGACCATGCCAAGTCCAAGACATCTCCGGTGTGACCATAAAGTTCTTGAAACGGTGTTTCTTCGAGAGAAAAAGCTTTCTGAGGGAACAAAACCAATGCTCTTTGTTGGCTCATTGGCTCTTGTCCGATAAAAGAGGCCGATAACGTGATTCGCCATATCTTTACAACTCCATCTTCGCCTCCAGTTGCTAAGAATTTACCATCAGGACTAAACTTTAATACCCAAATTTTCCCTTTGTGTCCATTAATCTCTTGTACCTTGTAGGCTGCAGATAACTCCACATGGCTCTTCTTGTTAGTCTTCACTTTCACTTTGCTCATCATCGTTTCCTTCGTTGACTTGTATTCGAAATCTTTAACATTTTCTCCTGCGAAGCACTGGAACAACCATTTCTTCGCACTCATCTTCTTGCTGAAACTCAACGATGGACTTGAAGAAGGAATACTTGAGTTTTGTTCTGAATCAATCTTTCCTTCAAGTTCCTCATCAGACAATGAATTGGTCGATCCATAGTTCTCCTCTCTAAGGCAACATTGCAACTCAGTTTCACCAAATGATGACTCTGAAGAACTAGTAACCTCATCGCTGTAATCATTTATCCTCTCGAAACACATCGAGGAGTTCGATTTCTCCTCGAAAAGACCCATTTTCTTGAGGAACCGTTCACGGCGTTCCTCAACACTAACTGGCTCACCTGACCAAACTTGGAACTCTGCATCCTCTACTTGTTCATCAATGGACAAAATATCAGATGAGTCGAAGAACACATCATCAAGCTCCCTTCTTTCAACACTCTTCATTTCAGTCACAACTTAAAACAAAACTAAAAAGGTAGTTCCTTTCTTTATATAACCTCTTCGTGTAGCCTCCACGCGGTTCACGGACCGTAAATCTCTCAATGTTCAAACCTAACCAAAGTGTGAAATCAAATCTTCCATTAGGAACAACAACAGCAAAAAACTAACCCAACTCTATTCTCTGAACTTACAGAAGTACGAGGTTTCACACAAAAATGAAAAACCCCCAAAATTTCTTAAAGTAATCGATTAAACAGAAAGACGGTTCCTGAAACCCAGGAAGTGAATAGAATAATCAAAATCAGGGTGAAAGTGTGTACCTTTGACTCCGTAAGAAGCAATGACGCAACAAGAAGTCAAATTATGTTGGCCGACGAGGTATAGGATTGGGTTTGATTTTGATTTCTTCAAGATCCAGCAAAAAACGTTGTTATTTTTAAGTTTCTCCGTGTGACAAAGAAGATAATAAAAAGGGAGAATGAAATAGACAGAACATTCACGTTATGTCTGTGACTGGGTTTGGTTCATCAATGGCGGCCCAATCAAAATCTCTGAGATTTTTTTGGCGGCGAAGTGGCCGCGATTTAGGAGACAGGAGACAATTAAAACCTCTTTCCCTCCCACCCGACCAGTTTCTCAGACTCTTACTGTATCTTCTTTTTTTTGTTTTCTTGCTTTTTTCGACTTATGTCTCTGCAACAACGGCGATTATAAATAAAAGAAATAAAGTGTTAATCTTTTGGATCAGAATCGTGTTTAGTGTGCAGAGGAGACGAGAATAGCCGATTGTCGACAATACCCAGATTAAGTAATTCGAAATTATGAAAAAGGCGTGTAATTTCTTTTTTTTCATTTTCACCTATAATTTTTTTGGGATAAGAGTTTAGACGATATTTCTTGATACCCTTTATTTTAGTATCTTCGACAGAAAAAAATAGGTTAGCGAATGATGAATACTGAAAATCAGTCTATAGAAAACTTTCATATATATATATGTATAAAGTTTCATATGTGTTATATTTTGTTAATCTAGATTTTTAACATTTATGATCTTATACGAAAGCTAAAAGACAATGCATTGGGTCTGATTGCGTATTATTACTACACTATCTTCAAGACATTTTCTTTTCACGGAAGATTCCTACCATTATGCGTCCTGACATGGCTTATTATTGCCTTTGTCCGCTTACAAATAAAGAAATAAATATGTTTTCTTTTAAAGAATTTCTCATGTAATCAATAAAAAATATGTATATAATATTTTCCCTTATAAATTATAAATTACATATATATATAATAAACTGATTATAATATATTTTTTAAACTTTGACTGATAAATAATATGTTCATAATTTATATAAGTAAATTTTATCCACTTTTCTTTTTTTTGGAAAATAATTTTTTTTTGGAAATTTAATTTTAGTAATTTTAATATTTTAAAATTTTTGTGGGAGTATTAGGTTCAAATTTTAAATATATATGATAATTTTTAGAGTTAATTATTATTATGCAATATGATTCCTACTTTAATGTAATAAAAAGAACTATCAAAAAAGGTTACAAATAGTGGTAATAAGAAAATGCACACGTGTGTGTAAATCGTTTTCCTTTTTCCCGTAACATGACGAGGATAAAATTTATTAGAGAGATATTTGGACCGAACCATCGTATATTACGAAACCACTAAAACTGCTACATTTGGGGCATAATTTGATTCAGTGATTTAACAAGAACTGGAAAATTTTGAATTTGAAATTCTGAGAGAATCAGATTCAGTGGTTTGTTTACTGCGTGCCAAACTGATTGAGTAACTAGAACAAATATATTTGCTTTTCTAAAGTTCTAAAATGACGTTAATGATCATAATGAAAAAAAAATAGTAAGAAATGATACTATATAGTAGTATTTGATATTGAATCTGGAAGCTGGGTCGCATTGGGACTTGAGAGTCAATAGATAACAAATCAGAGGTGCATTATAGTTTTTTCAACATGCAATTAATTTTAACATTACATACATCAATTATTTCGTTTTATCTACTTGATTAATATAATGTAAATTTATATAATTAATACATCTTTTCTTACGTTTTCTATATATGAACGTAGTTGCCATTCAATGAGAATAGGATAAGAATATAATAGTACATCTTTTCTTACTAAATTAATTTAAGATGATATTAGCAACCTAGAATAGGATCATATAAGTTCTAACAATGAAAAAAATATATATATGGTAATCATTACCATATATGACGTGATAAAACATCTTAATTTGCAGATCAAAATTTACCAAAACAAAAAAATGTGACTTGAGAAAACATGTGATACTTTTGTTAACCTATAGTAAAAACAAGTGTTCGAGTAGGATTTATAGAGCTCTTCTCTTTCTTTATTTCCAACCATATATGTATATATCGACATGAAATACAAGAATAAGAGTATCTACGTAAATATAAAGGAATATACTGAAATCATAATGAGATATATAGAAAAGAACACGAACCAGTAATCTTGACTGCAGTTTGGATTTAAACTGAACTTGTTCAGCAACAATGGCGGAATCTTAAAATTTTAAGAGAGAGAGAGAGGAGGTTCATGTTATAAAACATTACTCGTTGTGCTTATATAGTTATATGTATATCTCTGATCAATATAGCACATGATATCGTTGATGTATAATTACGAATTTGATTAGATCATAAATCATTGAAAACTTTTTGGTTAAGAGGAAAAGAAATATAAAAAACAATTAAAACTTTATTATGACAACTATTTATTTTATTCCCCAGCTAGTAGGAACGCATATTCTTCTCTACTCTGTGTACATGCAGGCATACACAATTTTTTATATGTACAATACAAACCTACATTTGACAAAATGATTCATTGGAATTTGGATGCAAACTATATATTAATGAAAAATGAAAAATCTACGAGTAACATAATGCGGCCACTAGCTACCTTTATTTTGTGATTTGGGAACCATTGGATGATGATATCGTTCAAATCAAATCTCAAGAGATTTGATTGGTCAAACTACGCACGTAATTTGGTGAGTAATTAATTGATTACCGAAAAATCTGCAGTTTGCTTTGTTCTAAGGTACCAAACCTAACTCGTATCTTCTTCATGATAATGATTTTATGCAAATAATTGAACCATGAAACAAATAAGAATATCCAATTGTTAAAACAAAGGTTATTATTAATTAGTTTATTACATACTAATGGTGAATACATCTTGAACGTGGAAACTATCTTTTTAGTTTTTATTATTTTAAATTGCGTTAAGGGGAGAGTGTTGGGAAAGTTTTTACATTTCATTCGGTAAGTGGAGTACTCTACACGCATGATCTCCAGTTTTAAACATATTTGGTTTTAATTAAATTTCTCAAAATATTTAATATTTTTTTTTATAATAGCGTAATTACTCTGTACATGAAAAAACCTCATTGTTGTTCAGAAAAGATTTAAATTATATTTATATGAGCTTTAATTTACTTCCAAAAGGAACTCTTATAAAAATCTAAATGTTTATGTTCTGTAATTATGCTTCATGTCTTTATGTGGTTGAGTTTGAATTATATGTCAGGAAACCAATACTTTTCTATTTAATGATAGGTATTTGAGTTCGAATTTGTGAAGGAAATTAGTATTTTATATTCATTGATAACCAATATGTATAGTTGGAATAAATTGTTTTATCGATAAAGTAATGTGAGTTCTTCTTCCCACGAAGCCTATAATATGCTAACTAATACTATCTTGACGCCAAAAAAAGGTGCTACGACTAATTGTACCATATAAGCTAAGATAAACTATTAAATACTAAGTTAATTAATGAAAAAAGTTTTGAAAAAACTATTAGCTACTGTCTCGAGTCCCATGCAATTGTTGGGTTCTGTTGACTTATTCCTTGGACCGGTCAAATTGAGTAGATATATACCATAGCATATTAACACTATAAGATAAAAGCGAATTTAAACAGAGCTGTCCACTAAATTTATATTCTACTTGATTTTTGTAGTAATGTTTTGTTGACAAAAGTTTATTTCTTATAATTAATGTTTAGATAAAATACCCAAAATCCATGTGTAGAGAGTTACAAAAACGTTGGACGATATTATATTGATCCATGTATTTACTAAGTACTCGTCTAATAAGTAATTCCGTGATTAAATAACCTTGAGTAGATCACACGTTAAAAAACAAAAAAAACTCAATTCATATAACCTAATGAATGCTTATCATCGAATTTACGGTTAGGGTTCAAGCTTAATCAATATAATTTGATAAAAGGAAAAAAACTAACAAATATACAAAATTTTGGATATATACGATACTCATACTGGCCAAATTATTTTTTTTCCCAAGACATCCTTACTGGCCAAATTGTTTACTCGTGGATTTAGTTGTGCTCAATGATTAATATGTGATTAGAGATGGAGATATATGAGTATCGATATCTTGTTAGTTGAATGATTATTTGATATAATATTGAGATTTGGGTAATTAAGTAGAGTTTATGATAAGATTTTGCATGTGATCAATCACATATAATATTTTGCGATCAGGGTTGTATCTTTGTCATAGTATTTCCTAACTCATTACTTTCCTTTTTGTTTGACATGGTTTGGTAGATATAATTTATTTTGCAGATAAAAGTGGGGTTCATGTAAAAAAAATATAAATGTACATACACATGTCTTATAATTCTTCGTATTGATTTGAATTAAATGATATGTGTGTTAGTGTGTACATTTTGAGTATCCAGTCAACTATTCTGTGTTCGACCTAGATTTTCTTATGGAGTTAAAATATGTCACGATGGGTTAAATGATCCCAAAAAAAAAAAAATCCAAATCGACACAAAATAGTCGAATCAGACCTACTTAAGATGGTATATTCATTCAAAATAAAAATACACAAGATAATTACCTGTGGCTTTTGGCTATAATCATTTATCCCATTGTGGGTTTGTGCAAATGTTTTTCCCACATGATTTTGTAACGGTTTTTCTTATAGTGATTTTCTAATATTTTTTAATCTAACTTTACTATCACAACTCTACGTACTATCAGAGTAAAAATGTTGAAAATATTATTTATAAAGTAAGAGTAAAATTAGGATAATCATTGTATTGTTCTACAGTACTTATAAATAGAGACACGATGAAAATATATCGAATGAAAAGTAAAAGAATTAATTAATCAAAATTGATAAACTCTTAATCATATGAACACTACACTGATATACGATTCGATGTATGTATTTACCAACGAAACATAAAGTCAAGATTTTGATGATAAAGCCTTATTTACAATAACATTATACTTCTTTACCAAATAAAAAATTTCAGTTTTTTCTAACATTGATAAAATTGAAAGATAACAAACTAATATGAAGGATAAAACTATTCATATTAAAAATTAAGATTAAAGATTAAGACAAACACTAAAAAAATAAGAAGATATCATTAACCAAAGAAGCAAATTCTTAATGCTTTGCGTTCACGACGATTGAGATATTCGAAACGACTCACCGGATCAACATGGAAGAGAAACGAATTTGGGGAGACGAGAGTGCAATTGCGAGCAATGTTAAAAAAATCACTCTCTAAGGTGAGATCTAAATAACTTATCAGTCTTAACCGAAACAATTTACACTAATTCAACATAAAAATTGGTTGTGTCAGTTAATTTCTAGTTTAATATTTAATTTAAAGTTTTTAATTATTTATGATTAAGAGGTATTATACAATTTTGTTTAATTAAATTAATATATATATATATATAAATAGAAAATTTGTATGACTTAGAGTTTCATTAGTTTATTCTTTAACTTTATAATTTTAAGTTGATTTTTAGTTTTTATTTGATTTTGTTTGTTTGAATTTTGTTATATTAAATTTGCTTTAAGTTAAATTGAAATTTAAATTAAAATGTTAGAAAAATGAATACATTGTTAGTTTTCTTTCTTTATATTTTTAAATAAATGAAAATATATAAATAATCACATAAAATTTAAATATCAACAAAATAATGTAAATAATTATAAAGCTTAAACTTGAATAGGTTCCAAGTAGTTGTCCTAGACGCTAAGCTCCTAGCAACCATCTAACAATTGTTTAAACATTAATTGTGAGTAATGGGAAGCTGTAACGGAGCGGTCGTATGACAATCTAACCCCATATTGTTTGACAACTTGCTGATGATTAAAAGGTGTAGTATGACCTATTGTTGTTATTTTTTTTTCACAAGATTGTGATTCACACCATCAGAGCAAGGAATATAAGAGCAGATAACCTAATAAGAAATGCACAAGAACTTTCTATAGAGATACAATATATGGGTCTGATTCTTCCAGAATGGCAGAAAGACAAATTTTAATTAATTTTATGAGTATGTAATTTGTTGGAAAAAAAGATATTGTAAAATTAACTATTATTGAAATTCTTATAAATAATAGATTATAAGATATTTGTTGTGATTTTAAAGTGTTTTGGTAGAGTGTTTTAGTTAAAATATACAAATTTAAATCTCATAGTTTTAGTTAATGGTTCATGTGGCTCCTCTCTCACAGGTTTGGTAAACCAAATCTTTTTAGGGATTTAGTTTTTTTTTTAAAAGTTTTATTGGATTAGTTCTTTTTAAATTTCTTTGTTGTAAAAAATGATAGAATTCTAGCATGTTTTAATTAAAATCATAGTAATTTCTTTAATTCATCCAAATTCATCTAAAAAATTATTATAAATCAAATCACTTCAAATCTTCTCAAATATTATAATTCATTCCTGCATCTAGATGTCCACGAGCTACATTTTGATTTGATACTTTCCAAAGGGGCATGTAACCGCTTGTGGTCATGTACTTTGTTAACAATGGTAAGCCTATATACCTCACTGGTAGATGGCTTTTCTTTGTTATGATCTAACAACCCTACTAAGTATTCTCCAAGCTAATCCTCAAACCCAACATGACGACAAACTCATCACAAATCTTGATATCTCCTTTTCCCATCTACAAAAACCATCAAGTCATATGCAAATCATAGATGAGTTAATTGTATTTGCTAACATTGAGGATGAAACCCAATTCTCTTCTCCCTTGCGACTTTATCAATCAGTTTAGAGAAAAATGTAGATGCATATAACAAATAAGTATGGTGAGATAGAGCATCCTTGTCTCAAGCCTCTTGCGTTTCCTAAGAATCCAGCCACTTCCCCATTGACTTGGACCGAAAACGAAATTCTAAATATATACTAATTATCTAATAAATGACTTGTGTAAGAAGGTGAAAAGCTGACAGAGTATTCATCAAAAACTTCCATTATGTCGATAATAGCACATTCTTCATCAACAACATCTCCTTTACAACAGTTTATTGATTCTGAGCAATGTACTTCTGAAGCTGGTTTTGAGGCGATAGCAAAAATCTTCTAGATAACTTTATACAGTATATTGCAACACGAGATGAGATGGTAGTCTTTCATCTCCTTGGCCTCCTTTTCCTTAGGTATAAAAGCTAATACAATCGAGTTGAAATCTTTTGGTGATAACCTTTTTATAAAATAAATTTGGACTGCTGCAGTGAAATCTTGTTCAATTATTGCCTAAGACATCTTAAAAAAACTAATATCAAATATACTATATACATACAAATTAATATCTGAATAAATATGATTTGTAGTAAATAAATTTTACTAAAAATATATTAAAAAAAAAACTCATGTGTAGTCTGGATGCTGACAAATATTATAGAATATAATATTATTAATTTGTTGCTTGACATGAGATCCTAACATACATATATATAGTGATAACATTAGCATGTTGCGACATAACGTAAACTTTCCTACTCCAATTTTAATAAATAAATGAAATATGCTAAAAATATATTAAGATCTAGAAAATTCTTTTTTCGCGCTTTATCCATTTACGGATTTATAGTCCAATAATATTTGATCCACAAGTACACATTTTGCTTTCCAAGTTATTTCTAATAGATGCAAAATCGAATATGTATAAAAGTTCTAGTAAAATTCTATACGTGCATTAAAATTTATATGTAACAATATATATAATAATGTACTAAAAGAAAACGAGCCTCATGATTAAAAATTTGAGATTCAACAGTGAGTAAGAGACTAATGTACATGATTTGGTATTTGGTAGAAAAAATTGCAAGTCCAATGCATGAAATTTCTTTAGTAATATAACCCCAAACAAAATATAGAAACTCTGATGAAAGTAAACTCCTGCTTGTATCAGTTACATTGAACTTTATTATATGATAGTTTGATTATAATTTGTCTACGAGTATTTTTTTTTGTCTACCCATCAATAAAAATAACAAAAAGAGAAAAGAAAAAGAGAAATAAATAACTAGTAGGATCCTAAAGTAAACCACTAGAAAGGTTCTACTGGTTCGGACCGGGCCACTCTGCGGAACATAAGTGATGGTGTTCGGTTTGTCAAGTGCTAAACTAAATCAACGGCTGCGATTTCCCACTTTTGCATCGCAGGCAAAAAAAACCTATGAGTGGGTCCCACCACGCGCAGAGCAAAAACTCAACCTAAGAACTTTGGGCTGAAACTCGAAGAAGAAGAAGAAGCGGAAAGCTCAAACTAATTAGAAAGCAGAAAGTTAAAGTCTTCGTCGGTCTTCTGCTTCCTCATTCGACTAGTCGTACTCTTCTCTGGAAACCGTAGAAGCGATGAAGCCTCGTTAGATAGATACACGCGTCGTGGATGGATACTCTAATTGCAGAAAAAGCACGCTGCTAAGGTGTCTCTCTCTCTCTCTCTATCTTGATTTCTCTCTGGGTAATGCCGTTCATTCTCTGAATTCACGTAGGTCTCCTTCTACTCTCTCTCTTGATCTGTCTTAATATAATTGCCCCTCTTGAATTTAGGGTTTCGAGAAATTTGAAGAAGCTCCAATTTAGGAAGGGTATGAGAGTAGAGATTCGAATTTAGTTCGAGGTTACTTTAGTTTTATTCTAGCTCAACTTAGTCTTGATTAATGGTCGAGGAAACCCTTCTTAGCTGCAAAGTAGTTGTTTCATCATTGATTCAGACAAGATCTTCGGCATCACTCTTGTTCTTTTGAAAAATTAGATTTTTTCTCTCGGATTCTGAGTTCAGTCCTTTGATCTCTTATCTCTCGGACAAAATTTCGGCTATTACGTAGTCCAATTTGTTGTAGAATCTTACGCCTTATCCTATTGAGAATAGAGATGTGCTTCTGCTTGAGTGTTTCAAAATTGAAACTTTTTGAATGTTTACACACATTAAAGACATGTCCTTTGAAAGCGTGTTTAATCTTCTTTTTGCTACAAATCTCTCTGCAGATTATCTTCCTAGATATTTAGTTCTAGTTTGTGGCCTAACTACGGGTGAGTGAGAATGAGTGGTTCTGGGAGAAAACGTGTTTCGAAATGGGATGCCAAGGAAGAAGACACTGAGCATCTTAGTGGAAACCATTACGTTGGTAAACCAGGTTCTTATTTCCGTGACAAAGATCCCGAGCATGCACGGTTCTATCCAGAGGGTCATGGTAGAAATGGAAACAGGAGATCTGCTACTGATGATCATGACGACGATGAGCATCTGAAATCTAGAATACATCCAGGAGAAGCTTGGCCTCCCAGAAGCAGAGTTTCACATGATGACAGTGATGCTGCCATGATGAGTTACTATGATACTAGAAAGTCTTCTGAACAAGACGAAAGTAGGCAACCGTACTTCCGCCAGTCACCTTCGAGGGACAGGCCTAGAATCCGTAGGTTAGTGTCGGTTACAGATGTCTTTTTCCTTCTGTTTATTAAATTTGGTGACATAGTGTTTGATTGATCTGTGTCGTACTGTCACAGGAGTGGAAGTAGAAGTAACAGCAGGAGCATGAGCCGTAGCCGTAGCCGAAGCCCATTGCAGAGAGTAAGGCGAGATGCAGGAGGAGGATCCTATGACAGACACAAGTCGAGAGCACGAGTTTCGCCGCCGAGGTCAGTGAGAGAAGTCGATGGTAGATACAACAGAGCTGGTGACTATGATTGGGAAGCTAAGAATAGAAAGACAAGAGATACCAAATACTATACCGAAGATTCAAGAGAACAATATCCCTTGAGGGTTGGTGGGAGGTCTGACTATAGCTCTGATTATCCAGAGGATAATAATAATTCAAGAAGAGAAACGCAGAGAAGGGATGTTCCTGAGAGAGAATACAATAGGATCTCCAATGTTCCGTGCAGGTACTTTGCGTCAGGGAACTGTCGTAATGGCACAAGTTGCAGATTTTCTCACCATGGTGCTCCTCTTGCGAGGAGAAGTCCTGAGAGAAAGCCGCAAGACGAGATGTTTAGTAGACAAGACAATAATAATCATAGTGGCACAACAGAGAGGATGCGGAACGGTCATAGATGGAAGGATATCGAAAGATCAGATACAGGAAAGTCCAGTGAGGGGGCTAAGGGTAGTAATAATGGCCGCTTGATTGATGATATGGAGATGTCTCCAGATTGGAATTATGGAGTTAAAACTTTAAAGAAACCCCTGAACGAAGAGCACGGTGTCCTTAAAGACAATTTGGCACCAGCTTATGAGCATGGTTCTGCAGCTATATCTCAGCGCATTGTTATGTTTCCAACCGTGGGAGAAACTGTAGCTTCTTCGCATCATGGTTTCAGTAATAACTCGGCTCCTCCAGCACAAGCTATCAATCAGAAAATTGAGAATCATAATGCAGTGCCTTACCAAAGCACGCCACTAGCTGTTGGAGGAAGTCAAGTGCTGCTACCTGCTGCTGCTACACATCTTCCCGGTGGCTTAAACTCGAGCAATTCTGAGAATGGAAATGCTCAAAACATTGTGATTAGGGAAGAGCTCAATCATATTATTAACGTCTCAGCATCTCTAGCACAGTTTTTTGGAAACGGGCAGCCTATTCCGCACCTTCATACTACTTTGAATGCCATGCAGGTGCCTGAAGTATATGGAAAAAAGGAGCAATCTTCACATACTCAAAGTGACCTCCTAAGTAATAACTCTATTCATACCGGAGTAGTTCCAGTGGTTACTTCATTGCAAATAAACAACAGCGACGCACAACAAGTGCGGATTACCGACAATTTTGTCTCGTTAGCTGGAAATCCAAAGGCTTCTTCTGAGGAAAACCAGGTCAAAAAGATAGACGAAGAAGTTAGCAAAGAGTCAGATGGGAGAAATAATGGACAAGAAGAAGAAGAAGAGACTGCTGAAGATGCTGAGAACGTCGTAGAGGAAGAAGATGATGGGGCGGGCGATGAAAACAACAAGAAAGAAAAAGATCCCAAGGGAATGAGAGCGTTTAAATTCGCTCTTGTTGAGATTGTTAAGGAGCTTTTAAAACCTGCTTGGAAAGAAGGTGGGATGAACAAAGATGCTTACAAAAACATAGTCAAGAGGGTAGTTGACAAAGTAACCGGTGCAATTCAAGGCGGAAACATTCCTCAAACACAAGAGAAGATCGACCATTATCTATCAGCTTCAAAACCAAAGCTTACCAAGCTTGTTCAGGTCTGTTTGTTTATACTCATGCATACTTTTCTAGCTTAAGACCAAATTTGCAGTCACTTGAGATTTCATTAACGAATGGCTTGTTTTCAACTTGCAGGCATATATCAGCAAAGTCAAGAAGAGCTAATTTAAATGGAACTCCAATGTTTCTAAAAACAAAACCGCCTTAGTAGCTGGAGCTGCTGAGAAATGTTAGAACTTCCGTCTCCTCATCTTTGAGATAAGGTTAAGGATCAGGCAAGTATATGTTTGCTTCCTGTCTTCAGTTGTGTGTAGATATACCACAGAGATTTTGTCAGGAAAAAAGAGAAATTTGTTTTTTTGGTTGATTTTATAATTTTCTGGAAATTAGCAGACCAGACCAAAAGTTGCGTTTATCGTACTGTTCTTGTCAGATTATAGAAAGGTAGATCAAGTTTCATGATTTTATCAAATCTCTGTTCTTGACATGTTTTTTTTTTTTTTGTCTTGTAACGCTTTTGTTCTTTACCAGATTTCATGTTTTTAATTCCGTACTATTTGCTCCAGCTAATGCAATCGTCTTATATCATCTGTAATTAAATAACTGAGAGTTTTATTTCCAAAATTGTCAAAATTTATGAATCTGCCTCCCATCATTAAGTACGTTTGATGAGCAAATTAAGTAACTGCATTTAAACTATATCACCTAAGTTTTTGTCTAACCGAAAAATAGTACATTATCCGATTAAATGATTTGTTGCATATTTATTTCATTTGGATTTAATTTTATAGCGCTTAACCATAAACAATGCTTTAAAAAAAAAAAAGGATGCAACAACAGAGAAAATGATCAAAACCAGAACATTTTTTTTTTTTTGTCCACATAGAAACCAGAACATTCTTAAAAGATAATTTTTTTTATTTTTTCTTTTATCATTTAAATTTACCAAATTGGCCTTTACGCTATTTCCAAATCTTGACGTGATATATAAATTTAATTACTGAGCAGACATCGGAATCGGACAGTGTCCTCTTTCCTCGCCGATCTCTCTTCCTCATCTCCTCGATCTCAATCAAAACGCGTCTTTGATTTCTACACATTCGAAGAACATCCAAGTCTCTGCGCTTATCGTGCTCAAATTTGTAATCTTCCGCCTACTTTTTTCATGGTATTGCTTATTGCTTCTTCTTCTCTTCCGATTCGGCTGGTTTTTCCGCGGATTTGAACGATACCCATTTGGTGATTCAATCTGTTTATCTCTGGGTCTGCGGAAAATTGTTGACTTTTTAGGTTACAGCTAGAGATTCGGTCATCTCTGTGTTCGACATTGATCTTGTAATTTTTGAGAATCCCAATTTGAGTAGCATTGTGCTGTTATTAAAAGCTTCGCCTTTTGCATGATGGGTTTTAATAGAAAGTGGAAGCGAAGGAGCTAAGAGAAAGACAGATCTTTGTATGGTAACTAACTAGATTGCCCTGAATCATTCTTGTGATTTCAAACGCCGGAAAAATGCGGTTGGATCATTAAGAAACAATGAGTAGTTTCACCAAGAGCTCATCATTTAATAGAAGGGCATTAAGTTCTTTAGCTATAGAAAGCCCTAGGAGCTCCTCTTCAAGCGCATTCAATAGTCCCATTGGCTCAGCTTTCACAAGCCCGAGAACACAGAACTTTGGAGCAAGCCCACGGCCGTCTACAAACCGGTTAAAAGAGATCTCATACTTGTTTCCGGTGCTTATTATCGCCGGAACAATTGTGTCGTTTCTTGTTATCGTCGCTGGTGGTTATCTGTATGTTGTTCCTAGCCTCGGTCAAGCGTTCTTGGGTTATAATGGAGCATTGTTGTTTAACAGCTCTGTTACGGATGATAAGGAATGCGACATATTCGATGGGAATTGGGTCGTTGATGATAACTACCCGTTGTATAACGCTTCGGAATGTCCATTTGTAGAGAAAGGATTCAATTGCTTAGGGAATGGTCGAGGACACGAGGAGTATTTGAAATGGAGGTGGAAGCCTAAGCATTGTAATGTTCCGAGGTTCCAAGTGCGTGATGTGTTGGAGAGGTTGAGAGGTAAAAGGATAGTTTTTGTTGGAGATTCCATGAGTAGAACGCAATGGGAGTCTTTGATATGTATATTGATGACGGGGTTGGATGATAAGAAGAGTGTTTATGAAGTCAATGGGAACAATATAACGAAAAGGATACGTTTTTTGGGTGTGAGGTTTAGTTCCTTCAATTTTACAGTCGAGTTCTACAGATCTGTTTTCTTGGTTCAGCCTGGGAGGTTGCGTTGGCATGCACCGAAACGTGTTAAGTCGACGTTAAAGTTAGACGTTTTAGATGTTATTAACCACGAGTGGAGCTCAGCTGATTATCTTATTTTCAATACTGGTCAATGGTGGGTGCCTGGGAAGCTTTTCGAAACGTAAGCTTCTCTTGAAAACTTTATACATTTTAGAATGTTTTCTATTATCTTTCTACTGTTTCTAATTGTGTGTTTTGGAACGTCAGTGGTTGTTACTTTCAGGTTGGAAACTCACTGAGGCTCGGAATGTCGATTCCTGCAGGGTATAGATTAGCATTAGAGACATGGGCATCATGGATAGAGAATACACTTGATCCAAACAAAACCCGTGTCTTGTTTCGTACATTTGAGCCATCGCATTGGAAGTACAAGCCGAAATTCATTAGCTTTACCCGTTCTTATTCTTTAGATCGTCGTTAATTCATGTTTCTTGTTGTTGTTGTGTTGTTTCTTAGTGATCATAGATCATGCAACGTGACGAAGTATCCAGCCCCAGACACAAAAGGAAGAGACAGAAGCATATTCTCTGAAATGATCAAAGAAGTAGTTAAGAACATGACAGTTCCGGTATCGATTTTGGATGTAACTTCGATGTCAGCGTTTAGAAGCGATGGTCATGTGGGTCTGTGGAGCGATAATCCATTGGTACCTGATTGTAGTCATTGGTGTCTACCTGGAGTTCCTGATATCTGGAATGAAATCTTGCTCTTCTTCCTCTTTAGACAACAAGTAAACTCACTTCATTTCTCTGTCTTTTCTTTTGACACAATAGCATGCTCTTACGTCTGAATTGTATTTACTTCATTTGCAGGTCCAGTAATATGGATAATTGCAGGATTTTTCTACATAATTATAGAAAAAGATTAACGACCCTTGAAGATTAAGTCTCTCCGAGCTAATTGCTCATGTTTCTTCTGGGACCTAAAGGCATAGAAAGGGGTCACATATTTTGGTAAAATTTAAAAACTGATTCTTAAATTCATTCTTTTATTGTTTCTTCTACGTTTTTCTTTATTGTATTATCTATTCAAAGAGAGTGAGAAGAGAGGATCTGTTAAAAGCTGAAAATTTTTTTGTTCCCCCCCCCCAAACTCTTTTGGTATAAAAATGATTTGATTACTGAACAATTTTCTTGCCGATCTGCGACAGGATCCAAAATAATATTATTGCCGATCTATGGCCCTGATTGGTTAGAAGAGAGGACTGTCGTTTTAATTTTAGGTTTTGACTTTGAAATTTTGGCTTAAAAAAAGATGGCTGTTATTTGAAAGTCTGAAAAATGGCTTTAGAAAATAATGAGCTTTTTTTAATTGGCGTTAAGTTTTCTAAAATTAAAAAATCTGATTGGAGAAGTTTTAGATGTTATGGCAGATGTTATGGCTGTATAAAACTAAAAAGCCTTCAAAACATCTACACTCTGCGAAACTGATTAGGATGAAAATTGCAAGCAAAAAAAAAAATGAGAAAAAGAACCACGACATGTATATTTTACGAATTGAGATTTTATCATACGTAATATTTTCAATTTGTAAGAAAAAGTTAAACTGGAAGCACGAATGAAGACTATTAAATATTAGAGTTTATGGGTAAAAAAGGGAAATTAAAAGTAGATATTTTACAAATAGGAAAAAAAAGAGAAACAACTAATAATGACAAACGAGCAATGTGAAGTTTTGGGTGTGCAAAAAGGAAAGAAACTACTTGTCTTTGCCGCCGAACATTCCCATCATGTCCTTGCCCGAACCCATCTGCTTCATGAGACTCTGCAGACCGCCCATGCCACCAATCTGCTTGAGCATCTGCGGCGGGAGGACCTTGCTCATGTGCTGAGCGTTCATGTTTCTCGAGAGTGCGCTCATGTCTCCATTCTTTGGGATCTTGAGCCCTTTCATTTTGCTCCATATCTTTGCTAGCCTCTTGTACTCTTCCAACATCTCCATCACTTCTCTTACAAGCCTCCCTGACCCTCTCGCTATCCGCATCATCCTTGACTCGTTAAAAACCTTTGGGTTCGAGCTATCCAGTTCTGCACCAGTTGTTACTTATTATTACTTCTACTCGGAAACTTTCTCCAAATTTTAAAATATAATATTGTTCTCACCTTCGTTTGTCATAGAATCCATCATTGTCATGTATCGCTTTATCTTCGCCTGGCTTTCTTTCTCATGTCCTTTCGGCATCATTTCAGCAGCAGCTCCAGGAAGCATTGAGAAAACCTACACACACACCAACATCTCAGGATTGTTATACATCATTAAGTACCTCGTGCTCTTGACCCTAATAACAATTTGACAAGAGATTCTGACCTCCTTAAGTGGGCCCATGTTCAGTATGTTCTGAAACTGGTCGTACATTATTCTCAATGTGAAGTTACCCTGAGAGAGCTTTTCCAGAAGTTCAGGCTGTTGATCTTTAGGTACCACCTCTTGTAGTTTATCAACGAATCCTGACCAATCACCCATTCCTGTTGTGAATAAAAAAGATTCCGAGTTAACAAACAACCCATTGGGAGACTTCGATTACTCCCCACAATGTTACTAATCTTCAATCAATGCCATGAAAAGTTACCTAAGAGACGGCTAACAAATGGTTTGACGTCAAACACTTCAAACTCATCCATATGCTCTCCTGTTCCGATGAATATCACAGGACTCTTTGTAGCTGCAACACTAACAAGATGAAAACGGATCACATTTAATTGTCCAACTGAAAAAGCCCGCAAGATTTTCATACTGACTATCTCGACTACATAGAACGAGACTCAGTAGGTGAAAGATACTTACGCACTAAGAGCACCACCACCCTTGGCATGGCCGTCCATCTTAGTGATGATTACAGCTCCCACAGCAACACTTTGCTTGAATGCTTGAGCTTGATCAAATGCAGCTTGACCAATACTGCTGTCCATGACAAATATAACGAGATCTGGTTTCTGCAAAATGAATAGTGCATGATCAGAGCCTGCAACATCAACCAAAGAACAAACATAAACTCCAAAACAAAAGAACATACCGTTGCTTCAGCAACTTGACGCATTTCTTCAAAGAGAGTAGCTTCTTGTTTATGGCGACCACTGGTGTCAACAATAATAAGATCACAGTTTTCTTTCTTAAACGTATCAACTCCCTCAACCGCAATTTTCACAGGATCGGATTCCGTGTAGCTGCAAAGAATCAAAACCTCAGAGTAGCACATTCTGTTATCACAGTATGCCCTATATAATAGTTATAATCCAGAATATCATCTTCTTCTTTTTTATCTCCCTCTGTTACTGTCATTGAAGTAAATCCAAAACTACAAATAGTAGTAACTGCAAATAGAAGCAGGAGACCTCAAAAGATCCATTTCTCAATACTTTTGAGCTTTTTGACAAAGATGTGAGATCGTTTGATAGAAGTGGCACCATGAATATAAAGTGCGCAGGAAAAAACAGGCGGCTCAAAGAAACTTCTAAACATAAGTGGCACGCAGAGAAGTATGACGAAACCTACTGGATGATGGAAAGAGAAAGCTATTAAATAACAGTAGTCCTTTTCAGTGCAGATTTTTGCAGCCACAGTCTTAAATCAAACCTGGAGCCTAAATCAAACAATTTCATAAACTTTGTACCTTGACTCTACCGTCACAATAAAAATTCCATCAAGTTTACAGACACTCCTGATGTTAGCTACTATTTCTATTGGAAACACAAGCACGAAAGGTCTTACGAGCATGCAAGAAGAAAGCTGATCCTAAGATATAAATCATCATACAAAGAGGTTTGATGTGAGTACCTTCCATAAAAGGGGATCCTAGCCTTGGTGGCATTCTGTTTCAGCTGATCGAAAGCACCAGCCCTGAAAGTATCCGCACACACTAGAGCTGGTTTGTACCCTTTCTTCTGGTGATAATAAGCATACTTGGTACACGTTGTGGTTTTACCAGCACCTAAACATAGTCAACAAAATGTTGGGAGTGAATTTACGCATACAATCTTCTATCCACAGATTAAGAAACAAACTCAATCAACCACGAATAGCATCTTACAACGAGCTCACCTTGTAATCCGACGAACATAACTACACTAGGTTTAGCCTTTTTGGGGGTAAAGGCAGGCTTTCCTGGATCTAACATCTTACATAGCTCACTAAAGATAGCCTGAAAGAAACAATAGAAGAATCATGAGTAATTCAATAAAAAATTCATCAAATTCTAAAAATCGACGGAGAATTAAGAACCTGCTCAATGATCCGTCGCTTGTTGTGGCCAGCTGCTAGCTCCTCGAGGTTGACGATCTTCTTAATATTGTTCTGCATCTCCCTGACAAGAGGGAAAGAAACATCGGAATGGAGAAGAGCACGAGTAATCTCTTTCAAGCATTCGTTCAGGGCCTTCTCATCGATAATTGTCACATTGCTCATCTTCTGTAAGGCGCTGGCAATCTGCCCGCCGAGCTCCGCTAACACCATCTTCGCTGCTGTGCGATTTAACTAAGATCAAGGATTCGAAAATCTAGAGAAGAATCAGATTTGAGGAATTAGGGCTACGGTTTTGATTCAGAGATCTTTCGTCCGAGATTAGACGATTGTGACGGTGGGAGAAGAAGTTGATGTTTTTGATCTGAGGATCTTAAATGATCCGTAAACCGGTTAGGACTGAAGACGATGCATATCAAAATTGATGGGCCTTTATAAACTCAACAGACCCAATGGGCCACCTTAAACAGTATTTAATTTTAGGGCTAGAGGCTTTGCATTTGGATCCATCGATAGCTTTTTTGTTTTGTTTTATATATCCTCTATAATACTTGACACTCTTTGTTGGAAAATTAACTCACTTCTTGATTTTCATAATCTCCATACAATTCGTGAAGGGAGTTTTAACATTCTCTTGCAAGTTCATGATGCTTGAATCAATTCCAAATGTCTTTCATTTGAATTTAACATCTTACTTGAGCATGTGGATGGTCCTAAGAACATAATATGTTACTTATCGTAAACATTACTTAGTCAAATGATTTGTATACATCCTAATATTTTCCTTAGTCCACATGTGTTTTGGGTCAGTCTTTATATGTAGGAAATGTCGGATTTGGAGTTGTAAGAGTTTCCAAATATCATCTTCATTTTCCATTTCAATTAGATTCTGACTTGTTCTTTCACAGTTTTAGGATGACACCAATAAAATAAGCTTAACAGGGTTTTCTCACCATCCAGTAATGCAAGATTATGATATTTTTTTTATCAATTGTTGGACAGTAGACTTATTGAGCCAGGTTTACATCTTCCTCATAAATAAATGATTCTAATTTGTTCATATCTCTTATTTCCTTTGAGTATCTGCAAAACAGACTAACCATCAACGTAAATTTTTATTTTCTTTGATGAACGTAGGTATAAGATTAACTTGTCTCGGATGATTGATAGAGGCTCATCCATTACTTCAAATGATTTATATACATCCTTCTCTATCAGCCTTATCCAACCAAAAAGTTTAATTTGTTTAATATATATATACCATTTTATGGTGATAAAAGACCGCCTTGTCGTAGCCTTCGTGTTGTAAAAAAATGAACTTGGAGACTGGCATTAATCGTAATGGATAATAATGTTGATCTCACACATATTATGTCCACATTAGTTAGCATTGATCAAAACCCTAGCATACATAACCTATTTTAAAGAAAATCTATTTATTCCATCTACTTTTTTCATGTCTATTTTAATAGGTAAGTAAGAAACTATATTTTTTTCTTGTCCGTAATATCTCATGGTTTATGAGGACACAATATGTAATGATTTACCTGCGACCAAAGTGAAAGTGAAAGTTGCAAAATATATTTTTTATAACTTAATTTAGTGGTTTTAATATTTTTTTAACATTGAAAGTATTAGATTTGAATCCTATGCATAGTGATGAATTTCAGAGGTAATCACTATTGTCTCACATGATTCTATATAGTTTTATGATCTTTAAAACTCACAGAAGACATTCTCACAGTAAATATGTTATTTATCATAGATTAAAACTCAATTATATAGGTTTATGATCTTTAAAATTTAAAACTTTGATATTACTTTTAAGAGTTGGTGTGTAGATTCTAAAATCTCGGTAGTATAGTTTGGATTTTTTTAATATTTTACTTATGAACCTTCAATTGAATCTATTTCAATTCACTCTATATAAATTTTTTAATTTATTTAATTTTGAATAACACTGGCTATAATATTTGAGATCTTCATTACATAACACTAAATCTAAAATCAAAGCTTATGCAAAAGTGGACAAGAAAAGGTTTCATTAGACTTTGGACTAAAAAATCATTGATAATCTCGCTATTAAACAGAAACGACAAATCAAATATTCATATATATATTTTCTGTAATAATTAAAATTTCAATTTTTTGAATGATTAAAAATTTTAATTTTGTTTTCCAATTTATAACCGCATATGATAATAGCAAAAATATAAATGAATCGAAAATGAAAACAGTACATAAAGTAAAATCCTTAATATGGTGCTTTGAATACCTTAGTAATAATACAGGATAGAAATTTTGTTACAAAAATTCAGAATAACTCATTGTCTAAAAAAAATAGCCAATGACCACAATTGATGATAGAATAGCATTATTATAATTTGGAAATTTCTAGTTTTTTTGTTATTCAAAATAAATAGAAATAGCGAAAGACAAAAATAATGAATAAGAAAACCTTTTTCAACAAAATTAGAAGGTCAACTTCAATATGGGACTTTAAGTCGCTGTTATTCAAAATATAATCTTTAGTAAAAGCCAACTCAAAGTTTTGTCACCGAATTTAAGACAAAAAGTAATTGCTTGATAGTTTGACTGTCAATAAGAATCCATAAACCAAATCAAAAAGTTTTCAGTTATAACTTGTTTATTTATTAGAAGCCTATTTTTTAGCTTTTTAGTTATTAAAAATATATTATAATATCATAAAAATGAATGAATGTAAAAAAAATTCTCACAAAAATTAGGAAAAAAACTCTTAATTTAAGACTTTAAATCGTCGTTATTTAATATATAATTTTTTGCAATAGCCAACATAGTTTTTCACCCTAAGATTTCAAGTCAAAAATCATTATTTCATTATGATAAAAGTTCTTGTTTAATCATTTAGCCATTAATAACAGACGATAAACCAACCTGCAACTTTTAGTCACCATGATCCAAAACCTAACTTTTCATTATAGTCATCATGAATTTTTATCATCTGATTTTAGACCAAAAATCCTTATTTTATAATTTGACAATTAATCATAAACGCTAAATCATATCAATTTTTATTCGTTCTGATTTAAAAAGTTTGAGTTTTGATTTTTCAGATTTTTTTTTTATTTTTATCATTTTATTTCACTATATATATTGAATATCGAGGCTTTCACTATGCAAAGATTAGGAATAAATTTTATAAAACAAACAAATATCCATAGATAATATATCGTTATTTACATTATTAAATGAATTTTAAGTACTATTAAGTTTTAGCATTGCTTTGTATTTTTGTAAAGGCCACATATTTCTTTAGGGCGCCACTGATGACTAAGGATCAACCATTCAGTCCTGCTCAAACAGTTACATATATCATCGGATGGTGTAAAATTTTGGCACTACAAAGTGTAAATATCTAACCATACTTCGATTCCGTTTCCACTTGTGGTGCGACCGCACTCTCTCACGTGTTTATTTCTCTAATATAACATTAATGGATCTAACTTCTTACATGGTTCCAATTTCCAAACGAATAAATTGTAGAAGAAGAATCTGTTTCGTGTATCCAAGAATAGAACGTTAAAGACATTGTTTCATTAATGCTAAGGCTAAATAACATGTTTCACTCTATTACTGATCATTGTCCATTTAACTTATATAACGATAAGATAGAAGAAACATCTATAAAAGTTTAAATATATATAATTGTTGTAAAATTGCCAGATACAAAGAGTATCAGTTTAATTTCTATTTAATTTTTTTTTCAACGCCCACAACGAAAAATTAAAAATGCAGTATGTTGTCACTTTTTTAAAGATAGTTGCCGTAACTTTATAACAAATTTGACACTATATTTTCTTTACTGCATAGTTAGATGGACACAGTAAAATGTAATATTTTAAATAGATATGCCCTATATTATTCAGTAGTTCATTGGAAATTAAAAACATGGGTCCTAATAGTCTCAGTTCTATATGTACTTGAAAAAGAAGAAAAAAAAACTTATTTTGAGATTCTATAGTTGACAAATACGTCGTCATCTTATCAATTATACAAACAAGTACTAATATCTAAGCAAGTATGGTAGTTAATAGCAGAGTCAAATATTCAAAAGAGTATAAGATATTTAGACTCAAACCAGAAATATATGATCATACATCCTCTCTGCCAATTCACCATCCAAATTAGAATGTTACTTTTTTAAAATATTTTGTGTTCTTAAGATTATGCTCATTTCTATTTTAACCGAACTCTCTTTTATGAACATCACTTACTTAAATAGTTCCAAAATACCATTTGGCATTGGCTTACAAATGGCAAAAATGTATAAAGATTCTATCAAATCATAGGTTTTTCGGTAAGACATCCCCAATTTGATCCTCTATATATATATAACAACGACAGCACAACGAAGAACTCGCAGTAATCATAATTAAACATACAAGAGAGAATCTATCAAATTAAACACGACACAAATATTTGTTGGTTACCGTATGACATTTTATTCAATTCATTCTCTAAATCTGCGTAGAGACATGTATTGACCAAAGAAGAGGTATACTTGGGGATGTAAGTATTTTCCGGTGACAGTGGTTGACCCAGTGGTGATGGTGATGACTATGGCAAGATTATTTATTTTGTAATTTTTTTTCTTTCTGATTGGCGAAATCTACTTTTCCATATTAATCAAAATGAAATATCATAAGATTTTTTGTGTCTATAGTTTCTATTCATTTTCCACTGGCCAAACCTTCATGAGAGCTTTTTTTTTAAAAAAAAATAAGAAGTGGTAATATAATTAACTGGAAAACATTATCAACCTACTAATATTGCACTCTTAATTAGGTTATCAATGGTGGCATAAGAAGTATCCAAGGCAAGACTTTGACGTTTGAAAATGGACTGAAACAAGATTTCGATGCGATTGTGTTTGCGACTGGTTACAAAAGCTCCGTCTGCAATTGGTTAAAGGTACGTATTATAACATAAATACCCCATATATTCTCTACTCAAAAAAAAAAAAAAATTGAAGCCGATTTTACTTAATCGATTGAATAAATATGATAATGATCATGCGTTTTGTGAAATTATAAACACAGAATTATGAGTACGTGATGAAGGAAGATGCAAAAAACCAATGCCGAAGCATTGGAAAGGAGAGAAGAATCTTTACTGTGCTGGTTTTTCAAGGAAGGGAATCGCCGGAGCCGCCCAAGATGTTATGTCCGTGGCCGAAGACATCAGAGCTATTTTGGCAACTACCAAATTTTGAAGACATAGTGAGAAAATGTAGGAAGCTTTGTGTCGGTTTTGGTCTAGCTAGAGTCTAGTGTTTCACTTCTCAATATCTATCTCGTCTTTATTCAGCAAAAATAATATGAATAATTAAATAAATCCATGTTTTCAGGTGTTTTGCGTATGGATCAATTAACATCACTGGTGGCATATATATATATATATTCCTATATTATAAGATGATTAATATATTGTTAATAAAAAAATGTTTGATCCATTTTGTGGATTATATGGTTCGAGCTTTATGTGGATAAGTGTTTTGTATCATCGTCGCAAAAAAAAAATTATATGTTAATGTTTGCCCACATTGCCAATATGCAAGACTGCAAGGTATAACTGAAACTAGAGTCCATGCCTAGATTATTGAAAAATAAAACAAAGCAGAAAATTAGTTATTTATCTAACATATTTATATAGTTAAGATCCTATTCTTTTTTTTTGTCACTTGTTATATTTTTCTAAAATGTTTAAAATAGTGAAAATGGCTCACGATTGTCACAAGGCCGAGCAGAATATGACACAAAATTCCACATACGCCCAGCCCACTAAATGCCCACTAAAACTTAGCCCATCTGAGAGAGGGATGCGGTACTCCGCCGCTTTGACCTACCTATTTCCAACCGTTGCCACTTCCATAAAAAAATCGAAACCAGACTTTTCCCACGTGGACGGCCAAGATCAAATAACACGCGCGAGGGGACAGCCATTAGATGGAAAAATTAAAGGACAATTTTACCCTAAACCAGAATCAAAATGATTATAAATACATCTCGTAAAACCCTAAACTGAAAAATATCTTACGCAGCTGTTTAGGGTTTTTGCCTCTCTTAACTCTAAACCTAGCAGTCGCTTCTTCTCAAATTCGCCATGGGCAAGAAATCCGCCACCAAAGTAACTTTCTTCTCCTTCTGGGTCTTCCAATTTGTTCTTCTTCGTACTCTGTATCAAACTTATGTTACTGTTTGTTCTTTAAATTTAATGAAACTTTGTTTGTGTTTCGTATCTTCAGGTTGCAGCAGCACCTGCTGCGATTAAGGCCACGAAACCTTTGAAGAAAGGTAAGAACTTTAGGTTTACTATGGGTCATTTTTTTTTCCTTTAAAAGTTCGGTTTTTTCATTCCTATGTTGCTCGTACTGGTATATCTGATCGATGAAGTTCATTAATTTGGTTTACCCATAGCCTTATAAGATATCTTGTTCATCAGTTTTGGAATATATCGGTCATAGAATACACTACGCTTGCTATCTGTACCATTTGAAGTATATTGATTGCTGATTCTTGATATTTAAAGCCCCTTTGTTGATATAGATTCCTTATGTTGAAGGGTTTGCTTGATTTTAACTTTTATGCTCTTATTCTTCAGGTAAGAGAGAGCCTGAGGATGATTTGGATACCCAAGTGAACCTAAAGAAGCAGAAGAAAGATGTGATTGCTGCTGTCCAGAAGGAGAAAGCCGAGAAGAAGGTGCCTAAAAAGATTGAGAGCTCTGACTCATCAGATTCATCTGATTCCGAGGAAGAGGTGAAGGTATAATTCTCATTGGTTCATTCGTTGGTTTGAAAACTTAAATTACGTTAAGCGTGTTTGCTGTATTATCTCATAGTTATTTATTGAAATACCCTGTTCTTATTTGCTATCTTCAAATTATTTTAGGCTAAGAAAGTTCCTGCCAAGAAAGCTCCTGCTAAGGCTGCTTCAAGCAGTGATGACTCATCTGACGACTCTTCTTCTGATGATGTAAGAGCTTTGTGGCTGTTTTATTAATGTGTTTTCAGTTTTGTACCTCGTGAGGCATGTTGCTAAAAGATTCAGTTCTGTATTTGAAGGAACCCACACCTAAGAAGGCCGTTGCTTCTACTAACGGAACTGTTGCGAAGAAAGCAAAGGATGACTCTTCTTCTGAGGAGGAATCTTCAGACGAGGTTAATTTTCAATCATTATGCAAGTTTAGCCTGCTATCCTTAATTTTTACTAACACACTTACTGTTACCATCTATTACAGGAAGAAGTTGCTGCTACCAAGAAACCTGCTGCAGCTGCTAAAAATGGCTCTGTGAAGGCGAAGGCAGAGAGCTCGTCGTCTGAGGAAGAATCTTCTGATGAAGTAAGCATCACCTCATAATTTGTTTTTTATTTTTTCCTCTATATTTTTGAATAATTTGACTTATTTGCGTGTTTGATGATGGGAAAATAGGAACCTGCTGCAGCTAAGCCAGCTGCTAAAGATTCTTCATCCTCTGAGGATGATTCAGAAGAAGAATCTGAGGATGAGAAGGTGAAAAATGTGTTCTCATCTCTTCAGTTTTCTATTTGTTTATAATGCATATAAATTTCTAACGTGTCACTAATTGCTAAATTATGAATATAGAAACCTACTGCTAAAAAGGCAGCTCCTGCTACGACGAAGGCTGCAAGCAGTTCCGATTCATCTGAGGAAGATTCTGATGAGGTTAGTTTCTATTCTTAAACGAGATCATCAAGTAGCTTCTGATGTCCTATATGTGATTCATTGACAATGTGTTGGGTTGCTTGATTTTGCAGGAAAGTGAAGATGAAAAACCTGCACCAAAAAATGCTAAAGCAGATACCAAGACAGCTAAAAAGGATAGCAGTAGTGATGATTCTGATTCTGATGAATCAGAGAGTGAAGATGAGAAAGAAACCCCAAAGAAAAAGGTGCGAGCAATGCGCTATTTCTATTATTTTGAGTAATTTCTATATTAACTACAACGAGTTTCATTATGATTCCAAAATATTAAGGTTCAATTTTTATTGCATATTTTTTTACTTGCTGTTTGCTTATGGAAAATGACTCCATTCTGCTGTATTGAAAACAGAGCTCTGATGTAGAAATGGTGGATGCTGAGAAGAAACCGGTAAGATCCTTCTCGTAGAATTGTAGTTGCTCTTGTCGCTTTCTGCATCACGTTTTGAAGTTAATTTGTCTATTATGCTTCATCGTCTTTCAGCCTAAGACACCATCAACTCCAGCTACAGGAGGATCAAAGACACTCTTTGTTGCCAATCTCTCATTCCAAGTTGAAAAATCAGATGTGTAAGTAACACCGTTCTCTATCTCTTTCTACGGACTAGTTATTCTTTGTTCGTGACCTTATTATTCCTCCTCATACAGTGAGAATTTCTTCAAAGAAGTTGGCGAAGTTGTTGATGTTAGATTTGCTATGTCAAAAGACGATGGCAGTTTCAGAGGTTTTGGCCATGTTGAGTTTGCAACTGCTGAGGAAGCAAAGAAGGTGAGAGTAGTTTTGGCTTATGCTGAAAGATATGTAGTCATTTGAAAGTTTGAATGTTGATTAAATCATTTGTACTTAGGCATTGGAACTGCATGGTAAACCTATGCTCGGTCGTGACATTCGTCTTGACATTGCTCAAGAAAGAGGAGAGAGACCCGCATACACACCACAAAGCGGGTATATTGATTTTTTTTCCATGTCTTGGAGACTTGTTTGTGTATGATGTTCTTGTGTTGACAGTATTCTCTTTTGCAAATTATTGCAGTGCCGGTGGTAACTTCAGAAGCGGTGGTGGTGGAGGTCAATCAATTTTCGTTAAGGGATTTGATTCTTCTCTTCCTGAGGATGATATCAAGAGCGCATTGAGTGAACACTTTGCTTCATGTGGAGAGATCACAAGGGTTTCCGTTCCCATAGACCGTGAAACCGGAGCTTCCAGAGGGTGTGTGAATAACTCCACTGTCTGACCAGTTTGTGATTTTTCTCAGATGCTAACTGAACAGATTATTTTTTTTTTACAGAATTGCTTACCTTGATTTTAAAGAAGGCGCAGAGAAGGCGTTTGACCTTAATGGTAGTGACTTGGGGGGATGGAATATTGTTGTTGATGAAGCTAAACCCAGGGATAACAGTGGTGGTGGATTCGGTGGTGGAAGGAGCGGAGGATTCAGTGGTGGAAGGAGCGGTGGTCGTTTTAGTGGTGGAAGAAGCGGTGGTAGAGGAAGAGATGGTGGCCGTGGTCGTTTTGGTGGTGGAAGGAGCGGTGGCAGAGGAAGAGACGGTGGTCGTGGATTCAGACCTAGTTTCACTCCCTCAGGCACGTTAATTTGTTATTGATCTTGTTTCTTGAATCTTGATAGGAAAGTAACGAACTTCTCACTAATTCTTGGTTTATTTTGGCAGGTAAGAAGACTACCTTTAACGACGAGTAGAAGCTTTCTGTAGAAGAAAATGCTCTTCTTATTTCCTTAACTTGTGATACTTTCGCATCCTTTTTATTGTTTCAGTTTTTTTTTTTTTGCTCTAGTTACGTTTTTGTCTGAACCCTTAAAATTTTGTCTGAATGTCAAGTTAAGCTCAATCTTTGAGTGCTTTTGGTGTTATATCATTTTCTTTCTTCTATTTACCTACGAGCCTTATACGAATTGATTGATTAGGTAAGACCAAAATCAACATCTCTCAAGGGACACAAATTTACATTTCTCAGATTTTAGTCTCAACTTGGTTGGCTACTTTCAAATCTTGTCACTCAAATGCTTAAAAAAATAAGTTAAAATGGAATATTAATAACGAGGATTAGTTGTAACTTAAGACCGAGACTTTAGCTTGAGGACCACCTTGTACATAGACAAAGTCATAAGATTGTCCTGCTCTCAAAATCGTTTGCCCCTGAGGAAGCTGGTAAGTATTCTTTTGTCCTGTTGGGTTAAGTCCCCATATAGGTCCTGACAGATCTTCAATCTTAAGCTTGAGGTCCGATATCGGTTTCTGAGAATTGTTCTTGATGATCACTTTGTGTCTGTAGTACCTCGTGTTCGCGGCCATCCAATTTGCAGTTATTGAATGAAGAAACTCGATTGGTGCACCTGATTGCTTTGGAGTGTATGTTGTCGGTGTTGCTTTGTAAGACGAAGCTGTGAGAATTTCAGAAAAAGTGAGAATCAGACAGCGCAGAAAATTTACAGAAGAAGCTGTAAGTAAAAGAGATCAACCTGATGGTTTTGATGTTTGGTAAGGTTTAGAAGATCCTCCTCCATAGGACCCTACAAAGTTCCATTACATTACTTGATGATTCATGGAACAAGAGTAATTTGAGCACAAGGTTTATATCGTCCAGTTACCTAACTTTCCAGAGAGTTTAGCGAATAGACCAACGAGTGGAGCTGTTCCAGACAAAGTTGGTTCTGATTCCTCGTAGTTTGTCCGGTCATCGGAATAGTAATCATTCTGGTCTGGTCCACCAACAAGAGCTCCATGGATAACATTGGGATCAGCTTGAGCCCTTTTATACCAATAATCAAATCCTTGTACACAATTCACAGAAGAACGTTGAACAAAGATTGAAGGGATTGAAGCGCCTCTATGGTGAACTCGGATTGGATATTTTGGTCCATATCCGACTAAGTAACTCATTCCTTGACGGTTCTTTCCAAGAATATAGTCAGCCTGCCAGAGAAAAACTCGGTTTAATTCATTTAAAGTTAACAAGAAAATGATTTTTGTGTTCCTGAAAGATTTTGTTACCTGAGATCTTGCAAAGTCTAGAAGTGCTTGAGGTGGAACTGAACCATCAGGACAATTGAGTTTAGCGTTTGCTGCAGATAGATAATCAGAATAAACCGCAAGAAGAAACGCAGCCGCAGATGTATATTGCAGATTGTTCCACTCTCGAACATACATCAAACCACCTGAATTAAACGAAACAAAAACTTTCATTACTTGTCAAATTTTCTAGTAGTTAACTTTGTTCAAGACTTGAAGTTAGATTTGTTTAAGACATAAGTTATACTAACTAACTTACCAGGAGTTGTCTGAATGTTGTAGCCACCATTCTTCTTAAGACAAGCACAAGCGAAGTAATCAGCTTTCATCTGATACTGCTTCAGTGTCGAAGTATACGCACCGCCTTTACCTTCTAACAAGATCTATGCACAAATACACACAAATCAAACAGGAATCAAGATAAGTATCCTTGAAACTTTAAAAAGGAACATTCTTGATTTACCTTGGTGAGAAGGACTTGAACACCGGCGTATTTGCTATCCCAAGAGAATTCTTTCATTCCCCAGCCAGTTCCACCCATGTAACCACCATTGTTTACAGCATATTTCAAGTAATACTCATCCCCGGTGGCACGGTGTAGCCAAGCCGCAGCCCAAAGAAGCTCATCCTTCAAAAAATTTACACAATAGAGACATTATTTATTGTATTGAAACATTATTTTATGGAAAGAGAGAATCTGAAGTAAAAATGTTGAGAGATCAGATCAAAGGGGCTATACCGAGTAACCAGATGACATGTAGAAAGCTTTTGCATTTGGGATTGAATCAGTGTATAATCCTCTGTACTTGTCAGCAAATGAGAAGAGCTGAAACACACAACAACAGAGTTTCAAAATGTTCAGAATCTAAACCGAACCGGATTCATAGCACAAAAAGAATATGGGTGGATATATAAACTGAACCGGTATCATAATAAAAACCGAACCAAAATTTGGACCAATCAAATTTAGTTTGACCGAATCATATAAACCTAAAATCATTGTCTTACCGTATCAACTGAACTATAAAACCAAAATAAACAAACCAAACAGAACCAAATAACTATATACCCAACCTACCCAAAACCATGACCCTACAAATAACCAAACCAAAATAAACCAAACCGAAATCAAACCAGATAACCAAACCGAAGGGAAGAAAAACGAACCTCTTCGGCATGAGTTAAGAGGATAGCAGAGTAAGAGGAGTTATACGGCTTGAAAGCTAAAGAGGCAGCGGCTAAAGCAGCAGCGGTTTCACCGGCTAAGTCTGAGCCAGGATGGTACTGGTCAAGCTTATAAGCTGTTCTAGAAGTGGTCATATCCTCAGCTCTCTCCCAACAGTAATGGTCAGATTCTCCATCTCCAACTTGACCCCACAGAACATTAGGCTGAGGATGAGCCTTGATGAAATAATCAGTACCCCATCTGATTGACCACAATGTCTGTTGCATTTGGTTCGAACCGGATAGCTCTTTCCGGTTATCAACCGCTGCCCACGATAGCATTGTCACTGCGAAAGCCATTGGTAAACCGAATTTCACATGGTCTCCTGCATCATAATATCCTCCCTCCAAATTCACCTGTTCAATCATAAATACACCAACGTCAATATCATTGTATAAAAATACAAATCATTGTGGAACTAATATCTAATAGATTAACACATCAACGATACAAATACAAATCACTATTCTCACATTTCAACAAATGCTAATTTTGATAATTAGTTTTGCAACTAATCATCTCACGGAAGTTATCATTTTTTTTTATAAAAGCATTGTGTTTATGTTATATATGGACTTACGCCTTGAGCAAGACCATCCTTGAGACCAGAATGGCCACGCCATTTGACACGTTGGGCAGCCGGCAACTTCCCTGACCGTTGAGCCTCAAAGAACAAGAATGTCTTGTCAAGGGCATCTCCGTAATTGTAATACTCCGCTGCCGCGGTGGCTGCCCCGAGAAGAACGGTCAGTAATAGGCTTACGCCGAACAAAGACCCACCAAACTTACTCATTTCTCTTGATCAATATTACTTTTAGGTTATTGTGATGTGCGTTAGTATATATATATATATATCGAGAGAGATATATTGTGTCTGTGAGTTTGGTGTGAGAGAGGAATGTACAGAATCAAATAGGTACAAAATTTGTCTGAACAATCATCGTCTTTGTCTTTATTTGTGTTGGTGTGTGTTTTGTGTGTGTTTGATACTAGTTGTGGCCTTCACGTTTTGTTAGAGCTTCTCACGTTGTAGCTTGAGACTTTTGTGCAGAAGCTGCACCAACATTGACTTACCACGTGTATCTCTTGTTAGCCATTTGATGAACGTGATATTGACCATCTATTTGAATAGAAATAGATGAATGTATCTTGTATTAAAAAAAAAAAGTCAAACTATAATATATTGGTTGATTTTTGTTAAGGTGTCAATGGACAAGTTCCATTCGTGGGATTCACATCTTGCATTCCTTTTCTCTCAATATATTCTTATGTTCGTGATTTTTAGTTTTCTTTTCTCCTTTTTATTTAACATGTGTTAACTCGGTTCGGCGCGTGATTAGACCAAACTCCAACAATATTGATCTGTCACTTGATGATGATATTGTATTTTCTATACATAGTAGTTGAAAAACAACAATGCTACGTGGGCATCGAAATGGAGAGATCAAAATAGTTTTATTATAGGGTTTTATAACTTTTTTTTTTCATCTTCTTTCAAAAATAGCTTTGCACCCAAACTCGAATGTTGTAAAACTTAAATAGTTCCTAATTCAATCACGCATGGATGAAATAATCTTCTCCAACACTGTTGAAAACAGTAGAAATTTCCGGACCAATAAGATTCAACTGTTGAAAAAAATAACGAGGACAAGGATACATGAAAACTTATATGATTCAACAAAAAAAAAAATTCAATGACAATATTAACGTATCAAGTTCTTTGTGAAGAAAAAAACATACTAGCTCTTAGTACTTTCTCATCGTTATTAATAGTCATATCGAATGTCCATTGTAATCTCAAGTTGTTAAGTTAGAATAATATTTTGAACTTAATAAAAAAAGTTAGTTATAAATTATTTGAAAAAATGGAAATTTTTTTATAGTTTAAATTTTATATTGGCAAAAAAGTATTACAACAAATTCCGAAAATAACTCAAATTGGCTACAATTTTCTTTGCATTACAATGCCATTAATAAACAATTCAACTACCCTATATATGTTGTTCAACTCATTACTCATAGCAATCGATATAGCCTTACAATATATGACACAGAACAATAACTTGTCCATTTCGATTGAAAGTCACACTTTGTTTTGCTCAAGTATTCTGCAATCTAAATAGGCTTATATGTATTAGCACTTAGCTCTTTCTTTGCCTCTATCAAATCTCCATGCAAAATTCTCATTGTAGGCTTTATATCTCTATCAACAAGTCGAAACACTTTGACAAGTGGTCCAAAAACTTTCAAACACATTATCACTCCATTCCAAAAGTGGTAAAAAGCCATTAGTCTCTTTGAATGTTTCGACCATTTGCATTTTCTCCACTTATTGCTAGAAAACATGGCTGTTAGCTTGTCTCTTTTCTCTAAGAGACTTTGGAAAGTAAGAATGCAAATCTAGTAACTCCTGGTTTAACGATGTCTCTCTTTTTTGTAAATGATCTCATCAATGCCAATGTCTTATAATGAGCATATATGAAGATCATGAACTTTTTCGCCATCTTAATTGTGCTTTTGAACTTTGGAAGTCTTGAAAGGCTTCCAAGCATCAAAAATAGATGCACCTGTATGAGCTTTTTTCATTTGAGGACTCCTTAGAAGACCAAAACATTGTTCCCCCCCCCCTTTAGAATTGATGCATAAGTTTCATGATACTTGTTCTCTTCTGATCTGTCCAAGAATCCGTCATAACGGTGCATCCGTTCTTCTTCCATTCTTCTTCTTGCGATTTCAGCAGACCATTAATTCTATCAATTTGACCAAATGTCCCTATATCTTCAACCATCAAGGTAAACTCATCGTTTGCTATAGCATTGAAAGGAATACCAGAAGCATACACCCATCTAGTAATATATTGTTGAACCTTCTCTTTCCTAATAGCAACACTGATATTTTGTTGTCTAATTGGAAGAGGTCTAGATTCTGGATTGATGTCCGTTGTAAATCTATCCATTAAACCAAGTGTACTAGAAACCTTTCTTGATCTTATTTCTTCAAGTGCAATCTCATCTTCCGAATCTCCACTGTCATGAACTTTAACTTATTGTCGTAACTCATCATTTAAGGCTACCTTCTTCCTTCCTTTTCTTTTTTTCTTTGCTTCTTCAATTGCATTTTTGTTTATCATCTTTCGATGACTTTGGATAAGCATAAACATTTCCATGAATATTGGCAATGTGTTCTTTGATCCTGTAAGCATCTCCTGAAAATTCTTTCCCACACAATTTGCCTTTGACTTTGTCTATTTTTTTCGAATTAATCAAATATTCCATATTCCCAAGCATCTTCGTGAGGCTTTTTCGTATTAATTCTGAACTTATTTTTATAAAATTTTAGATAAAATCGATGATCTTTTATATTTTTGCATATTCGAAATAAATTTGAAATGTTTTGGACTAAGTAGGAATGAAAGGGACCTGTTCGTAAAATAGATAAAATATGAAGAGGACTAAAACGACATGGGGTCCTGTCGTTTTCGTGTTGTTCCGTCACCGCCATTCTAAGCCCTCGTTCACCTGAGCCGCGACGAAGAAGATGAAGGCGAATATGTAAGGATTAGGGTTTATAGGATCGCAGCAGGAAGAAATTAGGCGAAGAGAAACAGGAAGCTACCTTTTTTTTTTCTTTCTGGAAGCTAAAATATGACACAAGACTCAGAGAAGAGATTCCACCAGATCATGGACAAGCTCTTTACCCCATCGAAATCTCAGTTCCCTTCTTCCTCCTCTAGGTCAGTCTTTGACTTTCATGTACCTTCGTTTATATAGTGAAAACCATAACACAACAAGAGAAACTCCAAATGAATTTTGTGGATTGATTCAGACTCTTTACAATCGTTAAATCTGATTTCTATTTAGCTGATTTAGGTATGTGTATTGCTTAATAGAAGCTGTAATCTTTTCTTTTCCAGTCACATTGCACATTCGTTTGATTTGTTGCATCAGAGCCTGTGACTGTGAATTGTCTTTAGGTTTATGACATTGCATTAACACCAGGAACAATGGTTTACTTGATATCTTTTTGTTTCTGTAGCTCATCTGTGGAGCAACAATCAAGAGGCAAGAAGCGATTAAATCCTTCATCTGCGTTAGCACTTGTTGAGCCAAATACTGGATTTGCTACCATTGATAGGTCTTCAGCTTTGAAAGTTCCCACCGGGACATCACCGTCTGGTCTTTGCAGGCCATGGGATAGAGGAGACCTTATGAGGAGGCTTGCTACTTTCAAGTCCATGACATGGTTTGCCAAACCCCAGGTCTGCTCCTTGTGACCTTTAATCCATAGTTTCTTCCATTTTATCTTGATGGTTGCTATGAAATTCTATGCCGATTCTTTTTTTTGGTTGTGTGTGTGTGTGTGTGGTGGTAGGTTATTAGTGCTTCAAATTGCGCGAGGAGAGGGTGGGTGAATGATGACACAGATACTATATCTTGTGAATCTTGTGGAGCTCATCTTTACTTTTCAGCCCCATCTTCTTGGTCAAAACAACAAGGTATTGTTAACTTGTTCTTTTGTAGAATCATTTCCATGTAACGATTTTGTATCGTGTCCTCACTGAAATTGGAATATCTTCTCTGTTGATTTCCTAAAGTGGAGAAAGCGGCATCGGTCTTCAGCTTAAAGTTGGATAATGGACATAAGTTACTTTGTCCGTGGATAGGGAATTCATGCGAAGAAACGCTTTCCGAGTTTCCTTCAGTGACACCGCAGGATTTAGTAGAAAGACATAAAGAACGGTCAGAAGGTTTACTTCAGCTTTCAGCCCTGCCTGTTATTTCACCGTCAGCCATTGACTACATGAGGAGCTCCGATCTTGAGGAATTTCTCAAACGACCTATTGCACTTGCATGTGGCGACACGACAGCCAAATGTTCTCAAACAGAATCCCTTATCAATCATGTTGGAGCAACTCCGGCTCAACTTTTCTACCAGGTTTGATCTGCACTCAGGGAATTTTCAGTTATTCCTAGCTAATGTAGAACATTTTGCAATCTTGTTTCATTGTTTCGGCCTTTCGCATAACATTTCCACGTTCGTGTCTTGATTTCAAGGTACTTAAGCTAACATGATTTTGGTAGAATAGGATGATCCTTACTTTATTGTGCCTCTGTCAATAGTTCTCTTTGGTCTGTCCAGAGAAAAAATAATATGGTGAACGATCACTTATTTATTGCATCCTTTCCTTTCTGAGAGGCATTTGGTATATTTTTGACTCGTTGCTGCTCATAATACTGATGTTGCAGGCGCAGAAACTTATCAGTTTGTGTGGCTGGGAACCGCGAGCACTTTCATATATTGTGGACTGCAAAGATAAATCGGGTGAGGCGGCTAAGGGTACAGATACTATTGATTTACTTCCAGAAACTGCTACCCGCGAGCTTCTAAGTTCCTCCAATTCAACCCGGGATCCAAATGGAATATCAGGGAATAGTGAGAACCCAATGCTTCCTGACACATTAAACTCTGATCCCAGTTCTGTTGTACTGGACTGTAAACTCTGTGGAGCCTGTGTTGGACTCTGGGTTTTCTCAACTGTTCCGAGACCACTGGAATTGTGTAGAGTCACTGGTGATACCGAAGTTAATACGGAGAAAAACTCCAGGGATGGTACTCTTCAAAAACACACTTCAAGCTTAAAGTTTACCATAGCAGGAGGACCCCCAGCAACAAGGCAAAACTTCAAAGCAACTATATCGCTGCCTATTATCTGCAGGAACTTGAGGTCGAGGTTTGCTTCTTACTCTAGAGATCGTGATCATGGGACTGGCAGTTCTGTTCAGGATCAACAGTGTAAAACACCAGAGAACAATGGTGGTAAAACTAGCGATCAAGACATGAATGATGTAGGAGAGAAGGCTGATGGAGGAGGAGACGCATCTGAATTAGATAGTAATACTACACCACAAACCAAAGACAAACAACTGATGGTATCAAATCTTCCTGAAAACAACAAACCAAAGGATTCAACTGGAGGTAAATTGCTTAAGAGTAACATTGCGGATACAAATTTCTCAGATTTTTGCAAGCACTAATTGTTATCCAAACTAATGAACTATGCTCATAGCTAATTGTTTGAAAGCTATCATAAGTAGAATGCTGTAGCACTGCTTAAACACATCTTTATTTGTGAAGATACAGGTAAATTAAACAAACAGAAGGAGTTTGATCCAATAAAGCAGCATAGGCATTTCTGTCCTTGGATCTGGTCAACGGGTAGAAGAGGCCCTGGTTGGAGTCAGACTCTATCTGCAGTACAACGCCATATGGGATCTTGTCAGACTCAGACTCCATCCCCCTCTTCCGTTTTCAAGGTAACACATTCTTTTTCATTTATTCTTAGGCAAATTAATTCGTTTTTTGTGTTGGGATGGAAGGAAGCTAATTACAGACTGATAGATATAACTTACCTCCGACCATTCCCATGTTTTCGTGGAGATGAGATCATATAAACCCCTTTTGTTATGAGCATGAGATAAATGATCAAATTGTAAAGAACAAGAACCATATGCATTTTTATACCTGTAAGATTAATTGTTATTTCATCAATTCTGACGTCTCTGATGGTTTTCGTTGTCAGGTAGATGATCCGTTAACATCTGTTCGGAACCTATTTAAGTCGTCATCCCCGAAAAAAACAAAACTGAGCAGAGGATCTTCAAGCTGCGACAGACGATTTTGTTCCTGAAAAAAACTTAAGCCCTCTTTGAATCCGGAAATTTAATACTTAAAAAACTGAACATTCATGTGTTCTGAGTTATTTGTTGATTCACTAAAAAAGTATATCTAACCCGTTTGAAATGCTAGAGCTGAAATCATATGTATACACATGAGTTTGTATCGAAATTGTTCTCAAACTAGACTTTGGAGCTCAAACAACTATAGCAACAAGTTCAAGTCAGTAGTAGATACTCATAGCGAAACTTCATTCAGATCATTGTCCTTTTGGTCTAGTCTCGATTTTGGGTTGAAATAGCTCCCTGATAAAGCTCAGGTACATTACATAACATAAAAAGGAAGTTATTTCGATTCACCTTTTAGTTCGGTTTGATAGATATGATTTTGGTTCGGTAAGCTAATCACCCTGGTCTAGGGTTCTTCAGTTTAAACTTGAGTGATTTTGACCCAACAAGCTGCACATTGTTTTACACAGCATCCACTGTTATTTTGTTTTTCCAAAATATAATATATATATATATATATATATAGTTTTTATTTATACAACTAGTTTACAAAAGTATGAAACTCAAGTGCGCGGATTTTTCTTGAATTAGGATTGGAAAAAGACAAACACAAGGAGATCCCTGAGGTACAACCATTTCCTTGCGTCATGTCCCACTATCTTCAATTCTTTTTTCTTTAATTTATATAAAAAGCACTTCTAACAAAATTCATGAATACTTTTCAATTTAAAGAAATTAATGATGTGGACCGTCTCCGGATTCATGGCTCAAGTGTAACGCATTAAAGTTTTTAATGTTTTTAGAGAATACTCTTTTATACTCGTTTACAGTTTCTCCAGTTAGAAACGCACTTATCGAGAGCGTGTACCTCACATACGATTATCTTAGAGGCTTAGACGAAAAAACTGTGAGAAGGGCGCGTGAGATTTGTATTTATTACATGAGGTCATATGCCTTTTGTCAGCTGCTGACGCGGACTTTATGGGCCCTTTCATAGTTGCTTTTTCAAGTTTATAGAGTCTTTTACTTGACACGTGGTTGGATCATCACGCGTTGTCATATAAGACTTCAAATCTTGGTCTGTAGGTTTATAACTTTCGATCATTTAGGTAGGTATCAAAATAATAGAAAAAGAACTAGAAAATTAGTTTTTGTGTGTTTTTGCAGAATAAAAGTGAGAACAAAAAAAAAGCCAACTTGGAAATTTATAGTTTTCAACTCTATCCCACAATATTAAAAAGTATATTAAAAGTTATTAGATTATATTAAAAAAATGGTTGAAAACTTTTTTTAAAAGTTTGGACAAAAAGGTAATTTAATTAAACAAAATCTACGAGTAATTGTTATACGTAATGAATATTTTATTTATACATTATAAAAATAAATAGTATGCTTCATAATGTTTAACAATCTTATAATATTTTGATTTATATTATTTTATGTTTTCATCGACATATTATTCTAATAAACTATAATAATAAATAAAAATAACTTGTTATATAAACATCTATTTTAAAATGATTAATAAAAGTAACATATTTCAGGTAATTATTAATTACTGTTATTGATGAAAACAAATTTTCAGATTATGTGAAAACATTTTTCCGGATGAAAAATATGTTGACATTAAAAATGTATGGTTGGTTTTACATAATAAAAAAATAAAAAATTATAGTTTCATTGTATAGCCGCTATGAAACTAAACAGCATGCTTCATATTATTTACATAAACTTTTTAACATTTTTATTTATACTATATTTTATGTTTATCGATCTGTTATTTAGAAAAAATACTACAAAAAATAAAAATAACTTATTATATGAATAAATATTTTTGTAAATAATATATATATATATAACTGTTCCGACTAGAATCACGTTATATGAACAAATCATATGATTGGTAGCCCATGTTCAATACATATATGGTAAAAGACTATAATCAAGTTATTGTCCCAAAAAAAAGAGTAAAAATGCAGCACATTCACTGTATCCCAATAAACAAAACACGGTCCTTGAATCATATACTCAATAACACATTTGACCCACTTTAATTTTTTCCACCCAATACTATTATTTTACTATATACATATTGAGACGCAGAGGAGAGAGAAGAGAGAGTGACTCACAAGAATTACGACACAAAACCGAACCCAATTCAATTCTCCTTTTTTCAGACCAAACACTGAGAGAGAGAATAACAATGGGAGATGTACGGAGGATCGTGGTTGTTGTTGAAGATAAAGAGGCGGCAAGGACGGCGTTGCAATGGGCACTTCATAACCTCCTCCGCCAAGGTGACGTCATAGTTCTCCTCCACGTATTCTCTCCTCCGCCCCGTAAGAAGAAATCTACGGCGGCGCGTCTCCTCCGTCGCCACGGCTATCATCTTGCCCTCTCTTTCCGTGAAATCTGCGACGCTTTCTTCAACGTGAGTGAGTGGATGAAATCAGTTTGATCTCAAACTTTCTTGATTCTTTATGAAATTTGATTCTTCGTGATCACAGACGAATACAGAGATAATTGTGAGAGAAGGAGAAGATGATGGAAGAACGATCGCCGAAGTCGTGAAAGAGACTGGTGCTTCAACGCTTCTCGTGGGTCTCCATCAGAACAGCTTTCTTTACAGGTACTATTATGATCGATTCGAAAGCTACGGGTCATAATTACAGATACGAATTGCTAAAATTAGTCGCTATTGGTTTATGAATGCGTAGATGGGCATTGAGTGGGATTGATGTAGCGAGAAATTTCGATTGCAAAGTAATGGCTATAAAGCAGCCTTCACCGGAAGAGTCGCCACCGGGAAAAGTGAAGGGACGCAAGACCTCACAGACGACGGCGACGTCAGTTAGTTTAACTAATTTTGACTTTTCCCTAATCGAAATTTCTGGATTACAGTAAGATTCCTAACCTCTTTGTTTACAATTCACTTATTCTTTTTAATATTAACTATAAATAAAACTAATGTGATTTGGTAAATAATTTCAAGACAGAGACTTGTTTTAGAAAATTTTGATATCTAGAGAATACTGAAATGATAACATGGAACTTTGTTTGAAACAGGGTTCCTGAGATTCCGATACCTAAAGTGCCGTACAGATTATGTCCGAGTCCTCGTGCGATACTATGGAGAACAAGACCACGGAGATCCAAAGCCCGATACGGTGTAGTTTCATAGTCTACGCTTTTTATTCTAAACAAAAGTAAAAAATACAAAACTTCTTTACCCTCAATTCTATGTCAAAAGAACAAACAAATTTTACTACATACACACAAAAAAAAAAAAAATCATTTGAATCACATTATTCGCAATTATGAGCAGTTTCTATAAAATTAGTTCGAGTGATAAGAAGAAAATACAAGAAATTAACACTCAGAATTAGAGGTATAAAGAATGTTTATTTATGTTAAAAACTCGCTTCCTCTCCCCCATAAATTGTATTTGTATCTGTATGATAAATTTCTAAACAACATTACCTTTATAGCAACAAGTGTTCTCTCCCGTATTCACGAACAATCACAGGTATGCTCGTAGGAGGAATCTATATATTACCAACACAGAAATTCATAAGAACATGAATTGACATCGATTTTGCATATTCTAAACTAAGAACACAACAATGTGTGTAAAACGTACCATTCCATAATCCGTCACGATCATAGATATATATTCTGAAGGAGTTGAATCATACCTGGAATTAACAACAAAAAAAACATAAAAGAGACATTAAGATAAAGAAAGATTTGTGATGAATTTTCAAAACCACTTAGAAAGGCTTTACATTAGATTCAGAAACTGGAGGTTTTTATTGTTATCCATCGTCTTTATATGCTTTGTATTAGTTCTTAATGGTACATTGGCTATCGCGTCAGGATCCCCTGCAAATTTCCAAATACGAAGCTCTGTAAAAATCTGATTGATAAAAAGAATAATCACTAAGAACGAAGGTAAAGAAGGGCAAGTTGAACATTACCAAGTTCATTCGAGCAGATTGAATCAAGTAAGACTCTTTCATGGAACTTGTAGGCTTCACAACACACAATAACAGGAACACTAAATGCGTTTGCAACCATTGCAACACAAGCGGTACCAACTCTTGAGTACAGAGTTCCATTGGAGAAGATTGATGATGCCCCGAGGAAAACCCTTGTAGCATCACGCATGATGTAGGAAATGGCATTTATATGTGTGTAGGTACAGTCGAGGCCACGGGTCACAAGTCTACGGAGTAGCTTTTGCCCTTCAAGATTAGGGCGTGAGTCTACAATCACTACACGGAACTTTTTCCCGATCTCATGGGCGTATAAGAGAATCATCTCAACAACACAAGAGAATCCATACGTGAGAAGAACTTCTCCATCTCTAATTTTTGTTACAGCGTGTTGCACAATCACCTTGTCTGCATAAATGATCTTCTCGTCTATGAAACGGCCAATGTCAAAACAGAGAGAAGCTTTTGCCTCTGACTCTGACAGGTCTACAGGTAGTTTTCTGATTTGGTTCTTCAAGAACCTGATTGCGTTTCCCATACTCATGGAGAGCGGACGACATTCTATCAAGAATGAAACACAACCATTTATTTTGGCTGTTAAGTCCATGGTCAGGTCTTTCATATGAGGTGTACAGTAATCTTTTATAGCTTCTTGAAACGCTTGGAGCATGGCAATGCATCGCGCATTATCCCCAGATATATCTCCAGCCAAATGTTGTAAACCCACCTAAGATTAATAAAATACACCTATATATGTCATTCGAGAAAATTGTAATTGCCTATCCAGATATATGGCGTAAAATCATAAACCACTGAGTTTTAGTTATAAACGTAATAAATCACAGTTCAAAAGCTTAACATAAAACATATAAACAAGTAGGTGTACCTTATAGACCGCATGGTGTATGGCATCAAGTGTGAATATATTGGAGCGTAAACTGGGAAGCTGATTGCCGCGCTCGTATTGAGGAAGATGGAGAAATAATTCAACTTTGTTCTTGCTCTCTGTCTGTTCAACCACTGAACGCCTCTTAGCTTTCTCGACTCGGCTTCTATCGTCATACTGCATTTGTATCTGAGGGACATCCATCTTCCTCTCTTTTTCTACTGCTACAGATTTTTTTTCAGAAACAGAGGATGTGGCGGGAAGTCCCTCTTTCTTCGGTTGAGGCTGTTTGGCAGCCTTGCAAGGTTTGGCTCTACCAGAATCACCTGCACGTCTGCTTCCTTCGCCTAAAATTAGTAAGAGGAAAGCATTAAGTTGGTTTACACTTCATTTAAATGAAAAAGGAAAACAAAGCATGTATTGAACAAACAAGAACCTTTCGCAGCAGCTTTCGCTGCCCGTTGTGCTTCTTGGATGGCACGCCTTTCTGCTTTACTGGTTTTCTCTTTCAGCGATTTTGGTTCCTTTTCCTTCTGGGATTTTGTGGTCACAGCATCCTTCTTTCCTGCACAATAGTCTTTCTGTAAGTAAAGAAATGCAAAACATCTGTGCATGGCAATATATAGAATGGCTCAAACCCATAGAAATTCCACAACAGCAAAGCCCTAGGTTCAGAGTTGACGCTAAGTGCAACATAGGTCTTATAGCGTATGATTCTAAACGCAAGTCCAGTTCGGAAGTGGACATTGATGATCCTTCCCTAGACAAGCCCATGGCTTCTCGTTCTTAAGGTGATTCCAATTCAGAGACCGAGTCTATTGATCATTCTCGGAGAATTTTGTAAACAGTCCGGTTCGGAAGCAGAACTTTATGAGGCATTTTCCGTCAATGTTTTGCAAAGAACAGAGTCACAATTTGAAAATAATGACATTGCCTGTCTCGTGACGGTCTTCCAAACGTTTGGGTTAACATACAGAGTACAAAGATTGTTGTCTATGGAACTAATAAACAGAACCCGTTTCGGAGAAATTTAGTGTCAAAGATGACGTTGTTCACTAGGAAGCCCTAGTCCATTTCATCCTTGACACTAGAGAACCTCTGAAACATCAACTGCTTTCTACCCATAATAGAGAAGAGGCTTCCTTGACGCGCTTGATTACGGAGTATGTTGAACCCTTCTGCAAACGGATGCTTTTCACACAGACCGCAACAGGTACTTCATCTTTAAAGCACGACTCTCTAAATTCAAAGCCAGAGTCCAACTATCAACATTAGCAGAATAGGCACACCAGACTTAGCTTCCCAAACCAGACTCAACACTAAATATTCTCCACAAACCGTTGTTTGTGATCATCATCACACCCAGAGAATAGCCATCTCGGGCGTCTCAAGGCAAAACCGCAGCTATCAATTAGGCTGGAACTGTCATTGACAGGACTTCTGAACCGGACTCACACAACTAATCCAAAGAAAGGTCACCAAGCCCCACCTCCAAACTGGACTCCCCAAACTTCTCCATGAGAACAAGCCATAAGTTCGCTAGATGAACAATATTTCCACCGCAGATTGGACTTATCCTATGTTACTTGGGGATCACATATCATCACAAAGGTCTCTTTGTGATGATACAAACTCTACGCGATACATAATTATATTAAGGGCAATACGCAATTTATTCAATAGATACGTATACATACCAGAAACTTCGCCGTTCTTCTTCCTGCCTTCAGAAGTCGAAGCGGTCGCAATTTTGGGTTGGAATTCCTGGGGAGCTCTAACTTCCATAGTCAAATCGAATCCTCCATTAGGAAAGCTTGACGACAATTTCGTCGAATCGCTCCGCTGGAACCCAAACAGAGAAACCGAATCCTCAGAGAATTCTCCGTTGCTCGATGGCGGTGAAGTCCCGAGTAACGAATCCACAGGGTTGTAACTTCCAACGTGGAGACTCCGGTCATGGGCTAGGTGTCGACGGAAGGCGGCAGGTCCAGGGACAGGCACAGGAGCAGCGCGCGAGGCCAAGTTATCAGAATGGTGACGCGACGGTGGTATCTGGACCGGAGAAATGAAATTCCCGGAGGGTGAATCAGAGAGAGGAGATGAGGACGTTATTGCCTCTGCCGGACCGGATAGGCTTCGATTTGGTCGCTGCGTCTCCGGTGATGGCTCGATTGATGTAAAGAAGCCTACTCGGCGGACTATAGGAACCGCGAGAGGCCCGCGACGCGCATCCATGGAGGTCGTTAATCGAGCTTTTTCCGGTGGAAGATGTAAGGATCGTTGGAAGAAGACAATCTAGGGTTTTATTAGCAGATACAAAGGATTGACCCGAACGGTGGGACGATTGCTATAAACCTTCGTTTCAATTGGGAATTAAATAGATTCTTACAAGGTGCCAAGAAAATAATTGTTGATAATTAATTTAAATTAAGAATCAATTGTTTTTTATTGGGTCAGATTCCCTGAAGGGACAAGAATCAATTGGTTCAGTGAGGTATTAAATAACAAAAAAAAACGAGGACGTAATCTGTAAATTGTGATCACTCGAATAGAAAGTTTCTCTTTTTTATTTTTTGAACAAGGTGGTGACTTTTAGTTTTCACAACGATGAGGTTCGAAATTCTATGTCTTAGGAAATGGGAAACTGATCATTATAGCCCGTGATTCCCAACTTTTCTTTATTTAATTTAGCGATTGTAATAGATTTTTTAGAAAAAATAAATCTTTATTGATATCTTTTATGTAGTAGTATTAGTTTTTTTTTTTTAGTGTGTGTCAGTTTAGCTTAATAACTTCAATATCCTCTAATATTTTGGAGTGTTAGGTTCTAACTTTACATATGAGTTATTTGTGTTACATGATTCCTATGTATTATTATTAGTGAATAATAAATTAAAACTTTTTTTTCTGAAATTACTATTAATTTAAAATTAGTGAAAATAATTAATCATTAATAATAATATGTTTTTAATCAAATTTAAATTTGTGTTATTTATATGTAAAAAATTTGAAAGATCTACATACAGTATATATTTGAAATGGAGGGATAAGAATTTGGCATAATGGTAGTTAACTCTAAAATTTATCATATAAGTCTTAGATTTGAATCCAACATTCTGCGATATTAAATAAAATATTAAAATTATTATAATAAATTGATAAAAATATTTGAAAATGGAAAGAGTATATATTCTTCAATTTTTTCTCAATTTACATTTAATTTGATAGTCTCTAGATTTATAGTAGCCCTGCATTAAAAATTGAACTGGTTTTTGAACATAACTGAATTGAAAATTAGACATTCGATTATTAATCAATTATCATAGATAAGTCGATCACAAGAGATTTTAATTAATATTCGATAATCACTTTGATTCTGATTGATTCATAATAACCGATATGAAAACCAACATTTAACATAAATATATAATGTTTGTTATTATGCTCATATCTCCACAAAACTCTTATTTGTTATTTCAACTGACAGTCAAAATCTTCTTTTTCTCTTTTTATTAGTTACTTCTTCGATTTTCTTTATCTTTTTTGTTTTTTGTTTTTCTTCTTCGTCATTTTCAATTGCTTTTCCTTATTTTTTGAGAAACAGTATCATCTTTTTTAATCTTTGTTATAATGAGACAACCAATGAAGATGAATTAGGAAAAGTTTGGTCGAGCTGTCATAGGAGAAAGAGGTGGACGACGACATGCCTAAGCCCGATGTATAAAACACCAGAGTGAATGATGGAAACCGCCGGAGCTAAAGACTTCCAGTGGCCGCCGCCACATCAACTTTGTATTAGATTTGATAACGTAGAATCAATAAGAGTTTTTATATATGAGCTTTTTCAGTTTAAATCAAATGGCCCAAAAAATATAAAACGGCTCAATTATTAGACAATGCCTAATTATTAGTCAAAATCGGTTAACAAAACATCGTTTAATTAAAATCATCCCAATTAAATAATTATAATTTCGAACTAAACAAATCTGAAATTGACCCATCTAACCAAATTTATCTGGATTTAATCAAATTTTAAAAAATAAAAATAAAAAAAATTTCAATTTGTTTTGGAAGCAAAATTGAAAATCAAACTAACAACTGAATCAAACAGCAATTTGTTTGGTTTAACTTTGATAAAATTTCCAGTAACTAAATTAACCAAATACCTGACTGGTTCGGTTAGGTTAACCCGAAATCACAAATCTAGATTTAGGCTCTGATTAATAACTTGCAGAATAACGAAATCGCATGATTCCACCACTGTTTTGTCAATAAAAAAAACTTGAAGAATAAATAAAAACGCAAACTTGGATTTTTGCGTTTTCGCTGAAAAATACAAATAAACTTTCATTAAGAAGAAAAGTGAGTATGGATTAGATTTTTTTGCGGAATCAAAATTTTATAATTATTTAATTATATAATAATAAATACTTTTAAATAAAAATACTAATAAATTTTTAATTATAAATATAGTTGTTTACATTACAATTACTTTAAAAAAGTTAATTAAAAATATTCAAACCAATAACAAAAAATACTGAAAATATTAATCATCATACTATATTTAATATATACAAATTTGCATAAAATTTGAAAAAACTAAGTAAAGTAGAACAAAAAAATTAAAATATCTTATATAATAGAATAAAAAGAGTAACATTCAATGTCATAAGATATAAATTTATTTATTATAAATATATTAAAAATAAATGAACTAATTACAATAAGAAAATTAATTTTTTAATAATACTTCATAGATTTATTTTTATAATAATTAGCTTAATTATAATTATTAATAATATTTAACAAATTATCCATTCTGCAAAATCTATTCAATTACACAAAAATTTAATCTATATTTTTCATTCCATATCTTTTAAATTATTTTATAGTTTTTTAAAATTTTCCGCAACCTTTAGTCTTCTAATTTTGGAGAGTACACGCGAATCGTTCTTCTGTTTCGTTTTTTTTTTACATATTTTATTTATTGAAACGTTCTTTAATTTGTGACGTGGAGTGGACGACTTTGAACGCATACAAATGGCAACGGCAATTAAAATTTAAGAATGACGAACTTAATTGTCATTTTTTGATTAGAAATTTAATTTAAACTTTTTCTGCAAAACCGGGTTTGGATGATTGACTTGGTCAGAGATCTCAGAAAGTCAGAAGACTCAGAACCCGTTCGTTCAGTGAAATGCGATAGCTTATTCGCATACAATGATCTGACTTCGACGACCTAGCCAAAAGTCAAGATTCCAATCGGTTGACCATAAACGCCTTTTTTGACAAAACTCAAAATTTATGTCCGTAAACGATATTTTGATTGTCCGATTGAAATCAATGGACACCTACTCTTCTCTCCGGCGGTCGGAACTCGAGAACTCTTCACAAATCTACGTTCACTCCGATCGAATCCGCTCTCCAGACCAAGATAAAGGTATTTAACCGTAACATAATAGCAGTATCACTAAGTTGATATATAGAGTATAAAATTGATTAATTCCAATTCAACGGTGGAAATTGGAAATATTGAATCAGAAGAAACCAATAACAATATGATTTGATGATTATGATTTATGATGGAAACGGCACAGTCTATGATGTTCATTTGCTAGGTAATTAGATTGATACTGATATTATATTTGGATCCTTAACAGAAGTTTCATTAGATGCTGTCGATATGACATTGGAGGATGAGCTCAGTGAGGAGGAGGATCAGGAAGATACGCATAGAGAGGCTTTTGGTGCGAGTCGTGAGCAGCATAAGTTCTCTAAGGAGCAGAGAGAGCTTATCCGAGCGATGAATGTGAAGAAAAAGAGCGACTTTCTTTGCTTGGAAGAAGTTAACGGGAAAATAGTGAACATACTCGAGGGACTCGAATTGCATACTCAAGTTTTTAACGAAGCGGAACAGCAAAAGATAGTTGACCAAGTGTGTGAACTACAAGAGAAGGGACGAAGAGGAGAACTAAGTAGGTATATAGCTATAGGCTGAAGCTTCCCTTGTTTTGTTTTTTTCGATATGCAAAAGAACCTTAAAGTCTCTGTCTTTGTATCTCTCGTTTCTTAGAGCGTGCATTTACTGCTAAAGGCAAAGGACGTTCAGCTATTCAGTTCGGATGTTGTTTCAACTACCGTACAGTAAGTAGTAAAACTCGTTCTTGATCTGTCTTTTTCTTCATTTACTAGCTCTACCAAGAGCCGAAGAGTAAAGAGTTTTGCTTTCTTCTTATTTTGGCAGAGCAAAGCTGGCAAACCGGCGGGTATTCTTAGACATGAAACTGTGGATCCATTACCTTCTCTGTTCAAGGTGATCATTACAAGGTTGGTTAAATGGCATGTTCTGCCTCCAACTTGTGTGCCGGATTGTTGCGTAGTCAATATCTATGATGAAGGAGATTGCATACCTCCTCATGTCGATAATCACGACTTTCTTCGTCCATTCTGCACCGTTTCTTTCCTTAGTGAATGCAGTTTACTCTTCGGATCAAACCTGAAAGCTGAGGAAAACGGTGATTATTCAGGTGGTTCATACTCCTTACCGCTTCCAGTTGGGTAAGAATATGTATTTGCTTGCAAAACTTTTTACGTCACTTACTTGGAACAGTATAAAACAAGTCATTTTAACTTGTTTCAGATCAGTGCTTGTGTTAAACGGGAATGGAGCTAATGTAGCTAAGCATTGTGTACCTGATGTTCCCACAAAAAGGTAATTTTGATTGGTTTCTTTTTGTTGATAATAACGTTGTTTTCTTATTTATGTATTTTACTCGGTTTTTCAACAGAATATCAATCACATTTAGAAAAATGGACGAGTCAAAACGTCCAATCTGGTTCACACCAGAACTTGATTTGCAGGGGATACAGCCATTTACATTCGAAAATGTGTGACTTTATGTATATTATAGTTTGATTTTGTGGTTATATAGTGTTAATAATTGTTTTTTCGCTTTTTCCTTCTGTTTTAATTTTCTCAATGATGTCAGTATGTGACCAAAGAATATGGTTCTACCAAGTCAGATAAATCGGAATTTTTCATGATTTCTTTATATGGATTTGAACTTTTAATGGGAACTTTAGTTTATCTATGTTTTGTAAATATTATTTTCCTTCCCGCGGGCGTGAGTTTTGTTTTGAATGTCGTTTGATAGCTATAGTTCTGTCCTTGCGTCATTTGTAAACTTAGGTGAGGTTTAAAGCTCGGCCAAATCTAGATTACTAAAAATCTTATTCAGATTGAAGAATGAATTCACGGTTGATGGATATTATATAATTTCACAACATATGAATGTTTACGGAACCTAATTTAATTTTCGTAGACACATATATATATATACCTAAGCTTGCAAAAAGAGAATAATCAGCCATGTTTGTACTTTACACAGAATAAAATATTAACAGAGCATTGATAACCCAAGTATGTGATCCGGTTAGAAGGATACTGGACGGTTAATCCCGGATCTATAAGGACTATAAACAAACCAAAGTTTTGAACTTTTGGTTGAAAAAAACAAAATAGCATTACTCGTCTTTGTTTTATAACCATGAACTAGTGTCACGGTGTGCACCGCAATTCATGGATGTCGAATAGTTGTATATATACTTATATTAACTTTTATAAAACCAAAAAAAGTTATTTTCAGCACCACAAATCAGATTTACTTTAACCAATAATAGTGATCAGGAATGAGAAAGAAAAAGAAAAATTAAATATACGGAAAATAGTAGAGACGCAGAACCAATCAGTAAAAACAAGACCGAAACTACACGTGTTTGCATGCATGCGCCGTTACATCCCGAACTTGTCTCCATTTGGTTCACCCTTTGCTCTCTCTCTCTCTCTCTCTCTCTCTCTCTCTCTCTCTCTCTTTCTATATCGCACCTCACACATCTCTCTCCTCTCTACTACGATATGGCTGACCGAACAACCCCTAGCCACATCCAACACAGACCCATATACGGCGCAACCACCGTCCCTCGCAGCAACAACATTATCCATCCAATCGCATCTTTCCTCCGTCAGCTACAATCACAAGCTCCTAATAACTCTGGCCAGCTCTTCGGCATCCTCGCGTTCTTCATTTCTGGTGGAATCCTCCTCTTACTCACCGGAATCACCGTCACAGCTTTCGTCCTCGGATTCATCTTTTTCCTTCCATTCATCATCATCTCAAGCCCTATATGGATCCCTCTGTTCCTCCTCGTTACCGGATTCTTGTCCATCGCCGGATTCCTATTGGGTACGGCGGCTGTAGTGTCGTGGACGTACCGGTATTTAAAAGGCATGCAACCGGTGGGGTCGGATCAAGTGGATTATGCTCGGAGTCGGATCTATGACACGGCGGCTCATGTGAAAGATTATGCTGGTGGGTATTTCCATGGTAAGCTGAAAGATGCAGCACCTGGTGCATGAAAAACGTCAACCGTATATGGTTTGAATTCATGTAGCAATTACTCTTTTCTGTTTCTGTCTCTTTTGGTATGATTATCAATGAAGTACAATGAGATCGATTCAAGGTTTGTTAGTTTGTATGAAATGTAACTTTTAAAAAACAACTTGGGAGGATTTATTTTGGTGTAATTATTTTGATATATTCAAAGTAATCATGAGCATATTATCTAATTTTATTTGGCTTAATTAATCCCTACAATAATCTTGCCAATTTTTGTATTAGTAATTTTGATAAGTTGTCTACTTAAATTTAAGAAGAATATAAAACGTTTTTCTCGTGAAAAGAAAAAAAAATATATGCATATATATATATATATATATATATATGTGAGATAAAACGCAACTTTTTCTTTCAGTTTTGTTTTCCGTTTTGGATATGGCATGCAGCATGAATGCATGACGTAGTGACATAGTTATACTATAACATTTGTAAACATGTCAACGAGGCGATGATATCGGAATTTAAACACTTAATTACCTGACTCGATATTTTTGATTTTTCAACAACTAATCGAATCAAACTGAACTAAGTCAAATGAAATTAAATTAATAACTCGGACCGAGTCAATATTAAAATGAAAACCCAAATTAAATCGAGTCAATAGAACTTTTTAGCTACAATTTAAAATAAACAAATTTAAAACGAAAAGCTGTTATTCCGTTACTGGCTCTATGCTATCATCGAAAGTTTGCTAACACATAAGTTTACGGATAATTTCGAAATATTTTTCAGCATGTATAATCATCACTTCAGTATTACCCTCTAAATATCTTACAAGAAGATATCACCATATATAATATTCAAATTTCTTATATCGTATGAATTTTAAAACATGAAAGAGATTTAAAAACATAAAAGCTAACATCTATATGAAATCAATTCGACTTTATACCTAAAGGGAATGATGAGATTACAGTCGCTACTTAAATATAAAGAGTATTAATGCATGATGGTTTAGACTTTCGACCCTGAGATTTTTAATGGCCTATCCAAATTTATATGTTGTGACAAAACAACTTAGAATAAAAAGGCATCACAATAACATTTTTTTATATACATACATAGTTTGTTTGCTGCTTCAAAATCCTTCGTTCCAATCAGGTTTCACGGCGACCCGACTTAAGAACGGGTCGGGTAAGTCGGTAACGGAGTGCCACGCGGAGACCTCGGGGGCATCTCTCTTAATTGCCGTCCGTTACAATCGTAATAAATAGCTCCCGAGAAATCTAACGGCTCACATTTGCCGCCCATCAAAATCTCTCTCTGCCAAAGGCCATGCTTCTCCTCCATCGCCGCTGTTTTCTTCTTCTCCGGCTTAAACCCTCCGCTGTAACCTGTGTTTTTACGGCCAACCATCTTCATCGCCTTGTTTTTTAAAGCCATAAGCGACTCTTTCGGCCGTGGAGATCTCGGCGAGCTCGTCAGATTCCATCGGCCGCCGGAGTTTTCGTGGTGAGTACGCTTCTTCGACTTCAGCTTTAGCTTCTTGGAGAGTTGATTCGCGTGTCTGGCACAGAGAACCATTAGAGAGACAAGATAACTCACGCTAAGACGCTTGTGAGAAGAGGAAGAGTTATGTTCCGGCGTAGATCGGTCCATATATTCACCGGGAAAAAAAATTCTTCGTTATTGTTATTATTTTTGTTGTTTTAACGGGTCAAAGTCAAAAACACGACTATGAGGCGTGTTAATCTCTAGTGTTTGAAATGAATGTGGAATATATAAATACAGAGGCGTCGATGAGATTTAAGAAGAGGGTGTTAAGTTACCGGAGGAACCGGTCGCCTTTGCGTTGATTTTGTTTGTTATATATACTATATTGCCATTTGTGGACAATGAGTTTTTGAAAATTTGAAACATTCGTTTTCTTATAGAATTATGTTAAATGTTTGAAAGTTCAAAAGAGCATGCGACGGACATGCATAAACGATCTTGGCATTAAAATATTAGAATAGTCATTATAAAAACTTAACTAAGAAGTCAGGCGTAGATACTAAAAAGTTTGTGACTTTGAGCCTTTTATTCTTAAAGTTTGTTGTTCCTGATTAATATATATGCCTAGAAAACCTAAATTTCTAGCCAAATTGGTAAAAGACATGGTGGTATAATTATATATAAATGGTGTATTTTTGTGTATTAAATGAACAATTAGTATAATATCTATAAAAAAAAAAGATTTTATCAAAAAAATATGAGTGACCTTTTTGTAACGCATGACTCAGTGACCAATAACCATTAACCATATGGATCGTGAATTCTATAGTGTCATTTGGAATGAAGAAACTTACACATATGAGTCAAATTATATGTTCAAAAAACTAATATATGCAATAAATAAACTTCTCAATTTATTTACAAATCTTACAATATATCTTTTTTAAATAAATGGAAATATTTAGATTATTATCTTATATATTAAAAATGATGATTGGTGATTACCTACAATATAATAAAAATAATAACAGGACAAGAGGAACGTATACGTCACTTGGACGGCCATGAATGATTTATATTAGCAAAGATGGGTATCCAATCTTCCATTCGATCGAGTTGCAAGAAAAGTGCACATTATTTGACAGAAACACATGTTCTTGATGATATATTTATATGTAATATTATTGCTGATCTGTTTGTTAACATCCAAATTCAAATCCGATTTTTTAAAAATGAATTTACATTATTGTCGTCAATGCATCAATTTTACAGTATACTTTTATTTTCTAGGTCGCATCGCGTTGATGGGCCCTTCCTAGAAGGCTATATACAACAAATAACTTGATCTTTTGAATACATGTGGGGGCAGGGCCCGTTAACTTGTCTTTCACTATTCAAAATCAGAACTCTGACTCAGTCTCTATCGGTTCGTCATTCATTTGACATTTTGTTGCTTTTAATTTTTGCACTTGAACAATAACCATTTAAATCAATATTCAACGTTTTTAACAAAAAATTAACCATCATTTTAGACCACAGTCCAAATGAACTATGAACATATAAAAACCGTGTAATAATTACTTTAGTTAATTCGGTTCTCTAATCTTGTAATTACATAAGTAGTTATAGCTTTTTTCTTTTGTTAATTACGAATAGATATGATTTTTTTGCCAATCAAATTTTATCTATACAATTTATTAATTAAATTGCATAGATAGACTTTGATTGGGAAATAGCTACTAAAAATGAATAAAAGACTGTAATCTATCAATATTTAGGTAGTCTAATGATGCTTAGTGATCTTTCCAAAGAAAGTTGAACTTTGAAGTCTTAGTTCGAACTTTGTAAGGGAGAAACATTGATTTTCAGTTGACAAAGGTTAACCTCTCGACAGAGAGAGATTATGGCTTTCAGCCCTAACTTCCTTTAAATATACAAAAAAAAAAAAACTTTAAAGGAAGCATCATATATTGATATATGGCATTGCATATGATTATTTTTCATTTCAAATAATCTTACATAAATCGTAAATTTCGAATCTGTCATCCTTTCTTAAAAGATATTGATGGTGAGGGCTCAATTTGAAGAATATTGAAAAAGTCGTAGAGGACTAGTCTTGTAACTCGATTGAGCTCATGCTCCTCACCTAAGAAAAGCCTACTCTTTAAGTTACATTGAAAAATGTGTTGTTTTCGTTTTTCCACCGTCTTGAAACACTCATTAGAGACTTCACATCTATTTTTTTTCTTTAAATGAATGAATGTAAAATTTATTCAACCAAAATACCTATGTTTTCTGAGTTTTAAGTTAGTTTTAAAGAGAAGAGTTGTGATTGGTAACATATGGAATGACGTTTAAAAACGCGATTCTACAAATATTTTGTCACTATTAGTAAGATTACAAGTCTCCAATCAAATTAAAACATTTTAATAGTTAACTAGTTTGATAACTAGTCATAAGGTTAGTCATGTTTGGTCCATCGCTACACTGAATTTTATAATAATATTCATTAATGTCAATAGATACAAGGATCCAGTTTCGAGTCTTTTGATGAATCCGTGATTTTACTCTTATAATATATATTCTGATCCTTGAAGCGAATCCAATCGAACCCCACATTATATGACGGACTCCATATATTCACACAAACACGCACTCGACTTTATTCGTGGCGCTTTATTTTAATAAACTAGCTAGTGAACAAACACCACCTTTTTGTTGACATTTCGAAATATCGATTAGGTCCAATTTTACAAATGTGGCATTGTTTTGCTGCAGATAAAATGTCAATACCAACTATGTTTGCCATTTTTTAATGAAAGTTTGTAAAGTCTTTAGGATAAAAATCATACTAAAACACACTAGAACTTATATTGAACTATTTTACAGAAAATATGTATGGGTTAATCGACCAATATGTAGACTGTTTCTTTAGTCGATCAATATATAGACTTACATTGTAAGATACCACTGGTAATATAATAGTTCATTTTATATAGTATGTATGATATACATTTTCTTACTTAATATCATCAACTTTACAATCAGAAAAGAAGTAAAACCTTTCCTTAATAGACTAATTTTAAATTTCACAATTAAATAAATAAAGATAATAAAAATATAGAAAAAAATTATTTTATCAACAAAAATACAATATTTCAACAAAAAGCAAATAAAAAAAATATTCACATAATTGCTTATCTCAATCGATTCACATAATTGCTTATGTTCAATGAATATCTTAAGAAGTAGTGTAAGATAACAGAGATCGAGATCCTTAACTATACAAAAACTGAAGCTATTGATAGATAATGACGAACCCAGACCAAGAAACAATACACAAATATAATGGTTACATCAATTTAATAAACTTCACAATATATAATAATGATCCAGGCACGGTCATGTATGTAGTACTCATAACAATATAATAATCAAAAGAAACAACAAAAATCTATTAAATCAAATCAAAATTAAAAACCTTTTAGCTAGTGATGCAAAGGGTTTGGACCGCTAGGTACGATCCGTTCCTCATCATTATACCAAGAATCTGTTTCTTTTCCGGTCGAGCTTCGACGTTGACGTTGAGTGCGATCTTTGTTCTTGAGAAACGGTGTAAAATCAAAAGTACTTGCTAGAATTCTCTTATGGCCGAGACCAATGCTGGATTTATGCTTGTAAGAGGTCGTATATGCAAAAGAAACAAGAAGAAAGACGAACAACACAGAGAGTAGAGAGATATGGAAGAGGAAACTACACGGTTTAGGGTGTTTCTTCATGGCCTTGTAGAGAAAATGTTGATGAAGAAGAAGAAGAAGAAGAAGAAGAAGAAGAAGAAGAAGCAAGAGAGCTCATGGAGACAGAGATAGAAAGACTGAAAGAGAGAGATAATTAAGAGAAATGGTTAGATAAAAAAGATATGAGATTTATGATTAATCTTGAAGGGTGTTTTATTTTTGTTAATCTCCAGATATTACAGCTTGTATCGAGTTTTATATAAGTTAGGAGAATAAAGTACATGATAACTTAATTAATTTTTAAGTTATGATATGGAGTAATATTTGGCATGTACGTGTGGGGTTTGTGAAATAAAATTTGTATGAAAATGAGGGAAATAAAAGAGTAAAAAAATGTTTAATTTACGTTCAAGGAAGAATAGGAGGTGGAGTGGTGCCATTAAAAGAGGCCAAATAGTCAAAGTTTTGAATTTATTACATTGTATTTGGTATGACCTAATTTTATTGGAGGGTTACCCCTTTTTATTAACTTTATATCTTCAATGTTTGAATTTTCTTTATTCGTCATAGTTCGGATATTCGGGTTCGAAATAAGCCTAGAGATACTCAAATTAACTTTTGTGCTACTTAAAAATAAATTAGATTCGAATTAATTGAGGTGTTATAAATAAGTTTGAGAATATTGCACAGTCGTCCATAATGCACGGTGGTAGTTGACTTGACGATGGCTTTCATGATATTACTTTTGCTTTTCTTTTCGATGGTTTCATGACTTTATCAAAAATATATAGATATTAGTATGTATGTTCGAAGAAATATATGTTCACATAATCGCAGGTATTTAAATATAATAGCGAGCAATTCTAAAGGTAATTAGATACGGATAATTAGTTAAAACAATTGAGAACTATATGTACGGTTTGATTAATTATACGTACCTACGAATTTTGTTTTGTTTTGGGGTATAACCTTAGCTACGAAGTTTCTATAATTTGTTTTAACTATATTCATTTCTTTGTTCGGCATGAGTTATAGTAGTTCTATAAGATTATTCGTTTTCTAAATAAGCATGACACTACGATACTGATCAGCTACATAAATATCAACAAATTTTAAATTAAGATGTAAAATTAAGAGGTACTTATTTATTTATTTTTCATTATATAATATGTGTAACTAATATTCATATACATTATACACAAAGCAAATAAATCAAAGATAGTTTGGTCAAAAAAAAAAAAAAATCATAGATAGCTGAAACCTCTTCTGAATAGTTGAAAATTTTTCAATGTTTAAATAGTATACAAACAATACACTCAAAATGTTAAAATACGATTTTGATGGCATAAATATAGTACACATGCATGAATGTGAAAACACGCAAATGTTTGCATTGCAGCGAACATTTTCTTAAATTTTACTCTAATATTCTCATATCCCAAACTTTATGCCTCTTTTCATAGTATTAGATTATGTATCTGTTTACCTTAATTATTTTTCATAATTGACATATTGAAATTTGAAACCCACCAAAACAAAGCGTCTATAGTTCTTCTTCCGTACATTACGTTAAACGTGATTCATTTCCCAGCTGTAAGTCAATGATACACATTTGGCTATATATAATTTATCTTCCCTACAATATTGGTTAAAATTTAATACATATAATAATGGGCCTCAACTAAAATATTTCAGTAACGAGACAAATAAAGGCCCAATATCTATAATGAAATTAAAAACTAGCCCATAAGTTTTATTTCTCGTTTTTCACCGACAAGTTGTTAACTAGAAAATTTGAATAATTGTCAAAAATTTTGAATAATTCCGTGAAATATTAAGTAACTTTTGAGTTATTATAAATTTTGAGAACTTAAATAGTTTTAGAAATTTTATTGAAATTATAATTATTCAACGGCAATTTGAATACCCCAATTAATCGCACGACCTTACTCTTTTTTTTTTTTGTCAACATAGCCTAATGGCTTTAATATCCCTCATAATACTGAGGGGTGCTGGGTTCGAACCCCAGACCTGTGTCATGAATTTCAGAGGTGGCCACCGTTGTGTCACGTGATTCCGACCGACCTTACTCTTCTTAACCATTAGAAAATATATTTTTGATCCAAACGGAAATTTTTTTATTATATTTATTCGAAATTACTTATAATGAGAATGGTGGAGATAGGATCCCAAACCATAATGTGCATATCTAATTGAAATCTTAATTAAACATTTTGATTGTTTTTTTTTTTTTTTTTTTTTTTTTTATCAACATAGCCTAGTGGTTTTAATATCCCTGAGGGGTGCTGGGTTCGAACCCCAGACCTGTGTCATGAATTTCAGAGGTGGCCACCATTGTACCACATGATTCTGACACATTTTGATTGTTTACAACAGAAAATGAAAACACTTTGCGAAATACACCAATCTTTCGCATTAGTTTCGAGTTAAGATTATAAAACCGAAATGAACAAATCAATAAAGAGTGAGGATCAATTTAAAAGAAAAGTGAGAGTGATCGTCAACTACAAGAATCTTATCTTTTGCCTACTCTTTCCTTATGAATGAGACAATAGAAAACGAACCCAACTGATTGATGCTTGGTAATAAGATAAAGTCACCATCATCCCACTCTTATCCTGCGCATTCCACTCGTATCCTACGCATATGACAGTGTCCACTCTTATCGTGCGCACCTCTAAAACAAATAAGTTTCAGAAAACTCCAAAAAACCAAAGAATCTGACCCATTCACAAACACTATCATGCCCACCACACGATCAACCCAGAGAAGAGAGAAAGAGAGGAGAGACAAAAACAGAGAGCGAGATTGAAGCAAAATCGAATGGAGAGTGTGGTGGTGACATGGAGCAGAGAAGAAGAGAAATCTTTCGAGAACGGAATCGCGATGCATTGTGTAGAAGAAGAGATAACAGAGGATCAATGGACAAAAATGGCGTCAATGGTTCCAACCAAATCATTACAAGAAGTAAAGAAACATTACAAAATCCTTTTAGAAGATGTGAAGGCAATCGAGAATGGACAAGTCCCATTGCCTCGCTATCAAAGAAAAGTCATCGCAGGCGACGAAGCAGCAGCAACTTCTCCGGCGAACTGTCATTCCTCCGGCGGAAGCGGATCATCGGAAAAGAAACCAAATCATGGAATCTCCGGGATAAGTAGCTCCAATGGCGGAGGAAGAAGTGGTTCCAGACCTGAGCAAGAGAGAAGAAAAGGGATTCCATGGACAGAAGAAGAGCATCGGTTTCTTCTTCTTCTTCTTCTTCTTCTTCTTCTTCTTCTTCTTAAAAAAAAGATCTTAACCTTTATTGAAATTCTCTGTTTTTTTGTTTCTTCTTGAAGGTTGTTTCTTTTGGGTTTGGAAAAATTTGGGAAAGGAGATTGGAGAAGCATCTCAAGGAACTTTGTGGTGACAAGAACACCAACTCAAGTAGCAAGTCATGCTCAAAAATACTTCATCCGGCTTAACTCCATGAATCGAGATCGAAGACGGTCTAGCATTCACGACATCACTACTGTGAACAATCAAGCTCCTGCGGTTACAGGACAACACCAACAAGTGGTTAAACATAGACCATCTCAGCCACAACCACAGCCACAACCGCATCATCCGACAATGGCTGGACTAGGGATGTATGGTGGTGCCCCCGTGGGACAACCGATCATCGGACCTCCTGATCACATGTGTTCAGCTGTTGGAACACCTGTGATGCTTCCACCTCTAATGGGAGCACATCATCATCACCATCACCATCAGCTTGGAGTTGCTCCTTATGCTGTACCGGCTTATCCGGTTCCACCAATACCGCAGCAACATCCAGCTCCATCGACTATGCATTGACAACGATAGTTGGTGAAAACTGACACCACATTCTACTGAAAACTTGTGTACATTCTCAAATTGAATTGCGATTGAGAAGAGCAATAACGTACAGCAGAGGAATCAGTTTTTCCATTGAAAGAAATTTACGATTTTTTTGTGTGAAAATTGTCTGTAAATTTATGGTTATCTATTAATAATAGGAATTCCAATAAATACTTTTTACAGATGCTTCTCTTCATTATAACTTATTTCATAACCATTATTAGGGTTAGTGTCTCGTTAGGTACTTTTTTTTGTTTATATCCATTTAATTCATGAAAATTTGTATCTTTTAACATTTATATCTTGAGCGGCCGATCAGGCGCAACAACTCAAAAGATAAAAAAGTATTGCGACTGTATGGAACAAAACCAATATATTTGGACAAAAGAAATTGATAATTCAATTGGTGAAAATATATAATGTTCAAAAATTACATATAAATGTAATATATACTAAAATAGCAAACTCAACTAATATCTTTTATGGTTATAATTTATTTACCATAACTTTTCCGGTAATCGTGATTGGGATTTTTTTTTTTTTATTGTTTATTTGACACATTTTTCCCTTATAATCGATTGATTCGTGATAAGTTGTTTCTTTTAATATTTTTGTCTATTTAACTCTATTTATTTTGTTTCGTTAGATATATTTGATTTATATATATTAATTTCAGAATGCTCTCAAATTGGAATCTCGGATAAATAATTTCATTCTATTATTTTTGAATCTATCAATAGTAGGAATCCCAATATATTATACTCAGAATTGTTTATGAAATGTAATATATATTAATGATAGCAAACTTAATAAATGTCTTTTACGGTTAAATTTGTTCACCATAATTTCTCCGGTAATCGTCGTCATTAGGGTTATGAAATACCTTTTTGTATAACTTTTTAATTCATAAAAAAATATATTTCTTTTAACACTTCTGTCCTTTCAACTCTATTTTTTTTTCCAAATAACAAATTTTTCATTTAGATTTAGTTTCAAAATGCTTTCAAATTAAAATTTCGATAAAAAATTTTATTCTATAGTTTTTGAATCGATTGGTATAAAATTCAGTTAATGTTTATTTTACAGGTGTGTCTCTTTTAAGGATGTGTCTCTTTTATCAATGCTGACTTCAGGAGATGAACATATTACAAATGGTAGGATACAGAAGATAATATAAACCAAAAATGTCCCTAGATATTTGGAGAGTTTCATTGTAATCTCAATATCACCGGGCTAACCACGCCAATAAAGAATCTCAAATGCACAAAATCCCCTCTCTAAATAGCCTCTCTCGTGTCTCTTTATATTATAATTTAAAGAAAGACCCGTGAATATATACAAATGTATGAAACATATACATGTCATATTACAAAGGAAGAGAGGCAAATAAAGAGCATGCATGTGATTGCAAAAGAAACTTTTAATGGAATGATCTGAATGTTTAGTTAAAGAAATGATATTCAATTTGTTCATGGAGGATGAGCCAAAATCAAATGATCATCATAATATTAATTTTCCTTGATCCCATAAATTCAATAACCAAATGCAAGATACCATCCAACATAATGGGCTTAGTTTGGGCTTCTATGGAGCAATTCTTAGTTAGCAAGCACATGTTTTCTCTTTATTATTTTTCATGAGACTGATATCGCATTTTATATTAAGTTTTAGAAATATTCTCATGTTTTCTTCATTTGCTGCTTAGTTGGTGGAGCCGGAGGGAAGAATAATTAAAAAAAAAATTATTCATAATATAAAAGGTGTACTTTTTGCAATCGAATCGTCTTACGTTGTTGTCGTTTAACTTCCTATGTGACAGACTTCTTGTGTCCTCTGCTACTTCTAATCTTCACTTGCGCGCGTGTCTAATGTTGTTTTGTCGTTTCTTCTGATGGAAATAAATAAAAGTGCATCTTTTTTTTTTTTGTTACAGCATCATCTTCTTGCTCTGTTGTTCTTTTTTTTTCTGGTATAAATTCTTTATTTTTAAAGGGTACAATATAAACATAGCCCTATGCAATAAGGCCAACCAAACTGTATTAAAATTACAAGCCGAAGAAAATTAATAGGCACCGACGTTTATTCACAAAAAAAAAAAAAAGAAAGAAAAATTAAGAACAAATTAACCCGAGACTTTAAACACACAACGAACAATCCGACAAAACCTCCATATTTCAGGAAGAATGAAACACAGATGACCACGGCCAACCAACGATAACAAGTTCCTCCTAACAACGGTATTCTCTCCCGTTCACATGAAAGACCTCTTGAATGTAAAAAGATTCAGACTTTATTCTCATGATACATGAGTACATTACACTTTGACTTCAAAACTTGTGTGTAAGATCGTCAGGAATTCTAAAACTTGAGTCAGTTTCGTTTTGGCCTTAGCTATCTTCGCTTCACCATAACACCCCGACATTCGTAAACCCGACAAAATGATGCAGCGCATCGTATAGACTTGGACTTTTACGACAGACACAACTAACGGGCTTTACGTGTTTGTCAAGCAAATAATTACGTAGATTTAATTGTTAGATTTTCTTTTATTCAAGGATGATGACTAATACATACTAAGATGTAACTGATGAGTAGAATATATCACCAAGCAGAATAAGATCAGATGTTAAAGTAACTTATATGTCTGATTGATATAAAGTATAAAGTTTAAAACTAAATAATTCGATCTACGAACAGACACCGATGATCGGAACTCAGAAGACTCAGAACCCAATTCTGAAAGCTAGAAGAAGAAAAGGGTGTGAGAGTAAATTTCAACGTTTAAAACTTGAACAAAGCTTGTGGGCCAATTACTTGCCCAAAAAGATGATTTTTTTATTTGCTGTTTCAGAAAATTTACAAAAACGGATACGCCGTTGCCGGGGATCGAACCCGGGTCACCCGCGTGACAGGCGGGAATACTCACCACTATACTACAACGACTTATTGGTATTTAAGTCCATTTTCTTTTTTTTATTTTCCTGAATCATATACTCATTAGCACAAGTCAAAGTCGTTTAAGAATGTGCGTGCACAATCATGTTTACCATTATCAAATAACAATAATTTTCCCAAGTCAATTAGCAATATTTTTTTTTTCTTTTTTATAGTTTACAAATTTTAAAAGCTCCCACCAAAAGAAGTCAACAAATTTACAAAGTCAATAGCTTTGGTAAAATTGAAGTTTAGTTTTGTTTTTTGATACAAGAAGATAAAGTTAAATACTTATTTATTGTTGTGGATATAGATAATCCGCTTCAATCTTTGTCATGAACGTGATTAAAGCCGATATCCATATATAATACCTTATTAATGAGGGGGATTCTTTTCATCACTAATATTCCATTCTTATTTAGACCAAGTTTAAGTTACTCGTATATTCGTGAAGGTCGAAATCAGATATGATTTTTATTTATTGAATGGTCATTTGACTAATATGTAAAAACAAATTCCAAAATATGCAACAACAATAATAGATGATATGTCAGAATAAATTCACAAGAAATGTACGAGCTATTTTCTGCAGCAAACTGCGATTTGAGTTTTGCTTTTTTAATGCGACAAATTTACTCTTAAAAGGTTTTGGCTATGGTTTCGATTGGTATAGCTGATAATACAGCAATATCAGTAAGTAGTACAAACAATATGCTGTAAAAACTATATGCTAGAACAATGAGTACTTTATATATAAACTTGTAAAAAGATATTTAATATATTTAATTATACATACTATATCTATCTATATTTAAAATGTATATATCTTTTAATAATTTTCATGTTTGTCGTTGAAAATATTTTTTCATATTTACTTATACAGATTAAATTAATATTAAAAATTTAAAATAATATTAAAATAAATTTTAATGATAAATCTTAGTTCTAATAATATAAATTTATATTTTAATATAAATCTAATTTTTGATATTATTAAATAAAATAGTTTAATTATATATAATTATTTTAAATTTTTTAGATATTATAAAAATTAGTGCTTTACCCAAAATTTCATGTGAAAGCATGGAACACAATTTTTTGCAGTGTTTTTTTAAAACTCAACCAATAAAAACTTATAAATGCCGCATTCTCTTCGTTAATTGTGGTGAATCTCAACTCTTGCAAATAGTTTTAGGAATAACAATTGTACACTCACAGGTACATGTTGAAATAATCGTGACAGTGGAGCTAGTTTTAGTAATAATGATACAAAATTAAAATATTAATTATAACGAATTACTTTATATGCAACTTTTACATGTTGTATATTATAAATAAAAAGTGCAAGGTGTGACGAAATTTTCAAACTAGTCCAAGTTGCATAGAATGGACCTTTATAAAAACCAAGCCACCATTTTAAAGTTTTTATCCCAACAGAAGAAAAGAAGAAAAAGAAAGAAAAAAAAAAAATTAACCTTTATTTTAAACCCTAATCAATTGTCTTCGATTTAACTACAAATGGGTCGACCAGACGAAAGTCCAATGTTTCATGCACAAGCTGCAACTGAAAAACCAAATGGTGTACCAATGGGCAGACCGACTCAACCCACAAACATCAATAGTGGTGGAATAGGTAACCAACAAAATGGACTACAAATGACCGGAACGGTCAACAGCCAATCATCCAACTGGTCTTCAGGACTTTTTGAATGCATGAACGACGGTGAAAATGGTAAACTACAAACTTTTCAATTCTTTTACCTATCTAGGGTTAGTCATTCGTTTTTTTTAAAAAAAATATTCGGTTGGTTTTGGGTTTTGGGAAATCGAGGGTATAACTAGAATCGATTATCTTTTGATTCGATTTAAATATTTAATTTAATAGATAATTTTTTTTGTTAATATTATATGTTTTAGGTGTTTATATATATAACAATTTTTCTTTTTGATGAATACTCTGTTCGATTGTACAAAATTAGTCTTTTGGTTTGGATTTGGTTCGGTTTATCGGTATAGTTATTTTATAAAACATGAATAATATGAAAATCCGGTTCAACTCAAATTTTATTTGCCCACCCCTAATTTTATATTATTGGTCACTCCATTGTTACAAATATTTTTAGACGTCTTTGTTGTCTTTTCGAAACAGCTATCATCACATGTTGCTTCCCGTTCATTACATTTGGGCAGATCGCAGAGGTTATCGATGAAGGAGCGACGAGTAAGTATATGTGCATATATATATATATATATATACATAAATAGCAACGTACATGTATATCGATGTAGCATGCACGCATTAGTATATAGGTTATGATTGGTAATGAGATTATGGAACCAGAGAATCAAATTCTTACTAATAAAAAATTCGTGCGAAATCGTGATTCATGTTTAACTCATAATGTCACACAACTGAAATTAATGAAAATAGATGATTTATCATGCCGTGATTAAGCTTGTATACTAGTTGATCATTTTGTCATTTCATTGTACATCATTTCACGATTTTGTGATTAAGTAGCATTACAAATCAATACTATATATACGTGCAGGTTGTGGGACGAGTGGAGTGTTGTATGGATTGATATGTTGTCTATTAGGGATACCATGTGTTTACTCATGCATATTCCGCGCCAAGCTCCGAAACAAATACGGGCTACCGGATGCTCCGGCTCCAGATTGTATCCTTCATTGCTTCTGTGAATATTGTGCACTTTGCCAAGAATATCGTGAGCTCAAGAACCGTGGTCTTGATCCTGCCATTGGTATTCAACTAGCTAGCTATTCTCTCTTAAATAGTCTACTTTCTTAAACATTTTCATTATAATTCTAATTAATTTATAGTATTTTCGTTTAGTTGTTAATGTTTAAACTGACTTAGTTTATATGTTGGTGTAATTAGGATGGACTGGGAATGTGCAAAAGCAGCGCATGGGTCAGCAACAAGAGATGATGGCTCATCCCATGGGTCAGCGAATGATGGGTTGACTTGGATGTTGCTTTTTTCTTAAACCTTATTCTATCTAATAATACTATTTATTTGTGTACTCATTTATTAATTTTACGACCAAAAAATAAATGTCAACCGGGCTTCATGTTAGTTCGTGGATATGACTAAAAATTTATATATTCCGTCCGTCTTGGCTTACAGTTTTTTAATATAAGGATCATACACTTGAAACACAATATATCATCACTTCGGATCTCGCCTAGAGAAATGCAGATTACGCTTCATAATCAAAATATAGTAATGTTACGTAAATCTTCACATGCATGTAATAACATAAATGTTCCAAACTTGAGAATGAAAGTGGAGTGATGAGACAGTGAGGACCAGAGAGTTAGGACTATTTCTCAAGCCAAACCCTTGCATGTGACATAAATATTTATCTTGTCATCAAACTAGTGATAGATTAAAGAATCCTAACCAAAATATCTTTATATGAAATGTCACCTAAATTGAGACCTCAAAAGGCATATTCAAAAAGAGATCTCAGCAGGAGACAATAATGTCAGATACAAGATGAAGAGACTTTATTTAAGCATAGAAACGAGAGGTAGAGAAGCTAGAGACTTGGCTTACCGGTTTGATCTCGCTGGAAAGTGTCATTCACGGTGGTTTCTGGCAGAATTCTGACGAAGGAGAGGTAGAGAAGCTAGAGAAAGAGAAGTGATGGAGGTTCCCGTGACTACGGGGGAGGAGAAGAAGACGGAGGTGGTGGCTATGGAGGAGTAGAGGCTTGTCCCTAGCGGACGTAGAAGAAGAAGGCAGAGAAATGGAGAAAAGTGAGAGGGACACTAGTGTAGAATGAAGATTCTTAAATGCAATTTCATTTTTAATTGTATGCCTACCATCTTAATTTTGATACCTACTCTTCCACACGTCTCGAACTCTCCCTTGAGTTATCATATAGACACCTCTATGAACTGTCTAGTCACTTTGTCCGAGCAAAACAATTCAAGACGAATTCAAGCGTTTCATCTTCCGTTCCACAGTCCAATCAAAAACCACTATTTTGTTTGGTTTTATGGAATTTGCGTTCTCATATAGCTTTGGAAAATCGAGAAACCTTTAACACAATTTTTTTGTCTTCCATGAGATATTGAGATCTTAGGAAGTTAAGAAAAGAGTTCAATTTTTTTGGGAGGGTATAATTAGTCTAGGAATCCACTTAAAACTAGGTTTTTGGGGGTCAACATGACTTGTACACCTATGTTAAATCATTTTCTAGTATGATGATTTGAGTTTTCAGAATATCATGATTTCGGACTTCTTACAAAATTAGAGTATTTAAACCGGTTACCTTCCGGTTTACTGATTATCGGTCTAATTCTTGGAAAAACCATCATTATAAATTAAGAAACCTTTAAATTTAATTTTATAAACTTGCGACAAATTTACTCGAAAAGGCTTTGGCTTTTACAACCCGTGGTCTCACGAACATTTTTAAATTTAAACAAAAAAATGTACACTCATGACTCATAGGTCCATGATGAAAGAATCGTGACAGTAGAGCTAGTTTCATTAATAAGAATAAACGAAACAAAATAATAATGAGAACGAATTTATTTATATACACAGCACCGATCATGTTGTATTATAAAAAAGTGCAAGATGTGACGAAAAGTTCAAACTATAATTCAAGTTACAAACTAAACATTCATTCTAAGTTTCTTTCACAATGCAAAAATAAAAGAAAACAAAACCTTTATTCTCAAACCATAATCTGTTCTCTTTGGTCTTTACAAATGGGTCGACCAGATCAAAGTCCGAGAATGAACAATAACTATAATCCGATGTTTGATGCACAACCTGCACCTGAGCCACCGGTTTACGAAAAGCAAATGGTCGAAACCGAGCAGAGATATCCCAACAATGGTGGAATGGTTAACCAACCAAGCGGAGTACCGAATATGGGCAGACCGGCTCAACCTACGTACATCAATCCCGGTGGAACGGTTAACCAACCTTATGTATCACAAATGGCCCGACCGGTTATTATTAACCAACCATCAAACTGGACCTCAGGGCTTTTTGATTGCATGAACGATGGCGAAAATGGTTAGATACAGAAAAACTTTTCAATTATTTCTATTGTTCCGTCCATTGCTACATAATGATTTCGACGTCTTTGTTGTGTTTTTGTCGGGTTAGCAATCATCACGTGTTGCTTCCCTTTCGTCACGTTCGGACAGATCGCAGAAGTTACAGATGAAGGCGCAACAAGTAAGTTTATATATGCACATGTCTATCGATGTAGCATGCATATATATATATATATGAAGATTATGATTGGTAAAATTGGAGATTAAGCAATCAAATACACATATATATATATATATGTGTGCGCAGGTTGTGGAACGGGTGGAATGTTGTACGGATTAATATGTTGTCTGTTTGGGATACCGTGTGTTTACTCATGCACATTCAGGGCCAAGATCCGAAATAAATTCGGGTTACCGGATGCTCCAGCTCCAGATTGGATCACTCATTGTTTCTGTGAGTATTGTGCACTTTGCCAAGAATATCGTGAGCTCAACAATCGTGGCGTTGATCCTTCCATTGGTAAACTGACAATCTCTGAGTTTCTCTGTCAAATAATCTACCTTTCAACATTTTTGAATATATTTTTCTTTGTTTGTTAATGTTAAATTGACTTAGTAGTTAATCATGTTGGTGTATTTAGGATGGATTGGGAATGTGCAAAGGCAGCAAATGGGTCAGCAACAAGAGATGATGGCTCCTCCCATGGGTCAACGAATGATGGGTTGATGACTTTGAGATGATTTTTACAGAACATGATTTTTCTTTACTAGTGTTATTTAGTTGTGTTTATTTTTGTATTTCTTTATTTCATGACCAAGAAATAAATGTCAACTAGGCTTCGTTTTCGACTTTTCGTGGGTAGGCATGAACTTATCTATGCTGTGATGTGCATATTTTTGCTACAATTTTCTTAAAACTATTCATATCACTGTGATGTAAACCCACGTGGTATTCTTTTGAAATTCCAAAAATACTCAAATGACTGTAAATAAACACATCAAAAGACAAAACTTTTCTTTTTATACTATAGTTTTGACAGTAAATAAACACATCAAAAGACAAATTCCTCAGCTTTGGCTGAATTCATTATATCTTTTCCACAATAAATATGTAATTTAAATTTACACTTTACAATAAGTTAACAATTACTATTTTGAATAAAGAGCAGTAAACCATTCGCAATTGCAAAAGTTTAAAGTAAATAATGTAAAATGTCTACGGAAGATTTACATATTTTTTTTTAGTTAATGATCAGTTCAGTAATCTGGATATCGAAATTTCACATGACTGTACTTATAATCGAATCACATTTCGAAAACGCTAGTGTATTAATAGATCGATGATATAAAAAATAATTAAAAAAAACTTTAGAAAGAATAAAAAAAATCAAAATGTTCTTCAACCGCAAACCTCAAAGGGCATAAAAAAAGCAAACAGATTAGAAAACAACAAATACAAAAGTTGAAAAGATACACAGAAATAGACAAAGATGTTGAAGACAAATCAGATGTTGATGGTCGCATCCCACAGCCGGAGAACTCCATTCCGGCCACCGCAACATATCCGTTTCCTCTCGAGATCTGACGCAACACATCTCACCTGAATAACAAATCCGATTCAGTCTTAGTAAAACACAAAGGTACAGCAAAAAAAATGTGAACTTTTTCAACTAATGTGAAAAGAGGATCGTCATCGTACCACGGCGGCTGTTCTTTGTGGTACTCTATAAAGTTGCCAGCCTGAGACTTTGGTTCCGGCGTTAGAAGGACGATGGAAAAGAGACATTGAGTTATCTGCTGCTCCAATGCCTAACCAATTTTCTCCAGCGTTGATTGATAGTATAGAAGAATTGTGGAGTGTTATGTTCTTCACGCATTTAATGCCGTCTGCAAACCAAGAAAAACCAAAGTATTACGAGATTATCACGAGTTTGGTGAAGCTGCTAGTTGCTGGTTGGGTTTAGAACCGTTGTTTTGTAAGCCAAGGGTTGGTGTTTAGAGTTGCAAATCGTGATACTACGCTATAGATTTCGTATGATAGCTACATAAATTAAAGGGAAGTGGGTCAGGTCAAGAGTTAATAATGAGATTCTCACCGCCATCATTTTCCCAAAAACGGAGTAATCCATCAGCCGAACCTGCAAAAAAAGACAAGCAGCAATGCACTACCTTCAGGCTTGATGTTTATTTGCGAAATCACTGCTTCTCAATAATTATATTGTTGAAACCATCATGGACCTGTGATTATTCCTTTGTCCAATGTGGAGTATTCAACAGATTGTACTGGCCCAGCATGGCATGCCAAAACAGCGTCGCATGATCCTCTGGAGATAGACCACACTCTTGCTGTCCAGTCATCGCTCCCAGTTATCAAGGTATCTTCGACCATTCGAATTGATCTGCAGAAATGACACGATTGGATCAAACAAGTCAGATCTGAAATATTATAATATTCTACAGCAGTTTACAAAGTACCAACAAAGGGTTACTATCATTTAAAAAACTTGTAAGAAAAGAAAAAGCCATATGTTTTATTAATTGTGTTTATATAAGACCACAACAAATGAAACATGTTGAAGAGATCATTGTGAGGCTCACCGTATCCATTTTGTATGCCCTTTCAGTTTATGCATCTGCCTTCCTGAACGAAGATCCCATATATTCGCGATCCTGATTATCATCCAATCATTATAGCTAAATTCGTAAGTGACATTCGATACAGCCAATCCATAAGTCCCTTATGTGTAATATAGCATACATACGTATCTCTGCCAGCAGCAGCCAAGATTCCTGTGGAGTCATCATATTCAATCGAAAGAATGGCGCTAGAGCATCGACCAACAGTTGAGACACACATATCGGTTCGAACATCCCACATCTTCACTGTTCCATCATGTGCAGCAGTCAGGACACGTTCACCTGAAATCATCTTGACACAACTTACCTGCACAATATTTTTGAATGAACATGATGGAACAGTTAATAAAAGTATTACTAAAAGCTTCCTCTTTGGTGCCTTATGACTGATTGATAGGGGTATTAGCTGGTCAATGATATTAACTCCACAAATTTAAATGGTCGTCGATCAATTGTCATTACTGTGCAGACGCTAGTGGTGGCAGCTCCAACATTTTCCAAATTGGAATTACAATGACTGATAGTTACATCTGTTTATTTATTCATATCCATGTCTATGTTTATTTTGTGTTGAGCATTAATACTTTACCCTGATGAATTGTTTCCTAATATCTGAAAAACACTAAGAGTGTAGTGGAAACCTGAGCATCGTGGCCTTTCAGTTCTTCTAGAAGCTGAAGTGTCTGTTTGTCCCATACGATAACAGATTGATCATCTGATCCTGAAACTATCTTCCCTCTGTCAGAGCTTATAGCACGAACGGTTCTACATCAAAAGATGAAAATAAAAAGAAAGGAAGCACTGTTAAAGAAATCGCATCATATGACAAATCAACTAAACACCATAACTCCTGAGAGGCATCAAGGCGAATAGAAATATTTACCCAGTATGTCCTTTCAGAGTCGCTCGAAGTTCAGAACCACGCAGACTTGGATCCCAGATTTTAACCTGCTCGAATTCAGGAAGCAATCAAAAGAGGATACTAAGTTGTAGTTACCCATAATAAAGTAGAAAAAAACAAACGGTTAACTTATATCTGAAATTCATAGAAATGAAACGATGAAAGACTATCCTATTTTAGAGAGCGATCATCATCTCGTGAGTGAAAACTTTTCAATACATGACTAGCCTGTATAACATGTTGACACATTGCACTGGAGAAGAAGCATCATACGGATTATTGTTCTAATTCTAGTTTGGCATAGTTATTCTTCCAAATGTTCCAATGTACTATATCCATGACTATGGTAATGCACTAACCCAGATAAATATTAACAGCAAAAGAATGAATTACCCTTTGACCCTCTAAGCAAAGATCTTAAGGCCTAACAGAAAGAGGATGCAACATTCCTTTAGATCTAATATAACGCAACATTCTTTTAAGTCATCAAGGTGTGTGTTCTCAACGAAGATATCAAGAAGACAAGAACATTTACAGGTGCAAAGAAAATTCAACTAAATAATTAAAAAACTGACGAATGAAAACCATATAAACATTCGTCTAACCATGCATTTTATACCTACCAGACAGTCTGTACTGCCACTGATAAAGAACCCAGCATCCTCGCGATCACCCACAAGATCATAGACTTCCCTTCTTGTCACAGAGTGCAAGGCAGTGACAGCACCGCTATGACCCTTCAGAACACGTACATTGGTCTGAATTTTCTTCTGTGCAGCAGCAGTTATGTCTGTGTTGCCAAGTTTAGCATACTGACTTCAGAAACAACAAGCCAAAATAGCAACTACAAAGAGAGGACCTAATCAATGATATACCTGAAGAAGCATTATCAGAAACCCACTTACGAACACGACTGAACGAGTTCGCTCTTGATGCTGTATCTCTGCTAAACATACTCTGAACCCAACTCCTTCCAGAAGCTTCTGAAGGTTGCTGGGTTTCATCAGAGGCATCTGCTTTTGGACGTGGGGATGGCAACCCAGAAGATATGAACTGCTGCTGCTTAAATGAAGAAGCGCCCCAATAGCCTACACGAAGTTGCTGAACATGCGACAAGAATCCTCTGAGTTTAATCTGAAACAAAGTTCAAGATACAACAAAAAATATAAGGCCTCAGTTGGTTAGGGTTTCCAAAAGCCCAATTAAAAATCTTGAAAATTGTCAGCGCATGGAGTATAAAGTACGAGAATATGACATACATTTCAGTAACTGCAGAATGAATTGAACAGCAAACCTAATTTACCAGTAATTTGTATCCAAGTTTTTGCTTCTCTGCTATAGTCTCTATCATGTTCCAAGCCTCTGTGTCAGGAAGTCCCAAGCCAGCCTACACGAGAGCATTAAATAATGTGAAGACAGAGTAAACAAGAGAAATGCAACTATCACATTTCACGAAAAGAAGGTGAAAAACAAGTCAACTCTGAAAATAAGAATTCACCATATGTGATGCCACTATGATTAGTCTGGCTGTAACCAAAGTAGCGTAGTTCACTGATCTGAGAGAGTAGATAAGGGGTTACACGAATTAGTAATGCCAATGATGATCCAATCAATTGGCAGTATAATGCAAGACACAATGAGAAAATATATGGTTAACAGGGATTCGATTTCAAGTATGTGGACTACAATTGATAAGTTGATGAAGCATCCTTAAGGGGAAAACTGGGGAATACACATGAGTCATGACATGGAAATTACTTACGATCTATGAGCATTGCAGACATCTACAACAAATACAAAGCAAAATCCTAAAATCATACTTCCTTTTTTCCCCCAAAATTTCTTTTAAAACTCTAGTTTCTTAAAAAAACATTAGAAATCATTACGAAGAGCTCCTTGCTAGAACCAAAATATCAATAGAAAGAATGAGATGTTAGTGAGACAAACCACATGATCTTGTATGCTACAGAACGACTTCTACTTCCATAACAAAAACCCAACCATAAGTTTTTAACTTTACAGTTGGCTTCACTGGCTCATTTGTTAATATAGTTCTCAGTGTGCTAATACTCAGGAGCACGTATACAAACAAACAATTGATATTATCAAATGAATACAAGATCTTAAGAAGACTCACTCATTTGCAGGCTGCTCCATGAGATACTCAAAGTAACCTTCCCAGAATCTTTTAGAAGAACTCACAATATGTCAATAACCAAATTTCTGAGCAGCATAAAAATGAACAAAAAACACATAGAACCCGCAGCTTGTTGGATTACAAACCTCAATTCCTCCCAGATGGGCATAGAGATGAGATGACGCTGAACATAGTCTGAAACATTATTGGCATCCTTCTTGAACATTTCTGCAGAAACTTCAAGTGCGTACTGAACTGTCGATAAATCATTTCTTGAAGCAGCCCGGCTGACAGCCATTTTGAGCTGATTTTAACAATGAACAATAAGTGTTTAAGAATATAATTCTGAGAGTGTATATAATGTTAAAAGCAAAATAAAAATAAAAATCATACATGGTGTTACCCGAAGATAAAAAAACTTTCAGTAACAGCTAAGACATAAAACCTGAGCAAAGCTATATATGCACAGCTCAAGTGGAAGCAATTTAGAAGTCTACTAAGCTGGTATACAGCTAAATTTACCTACCAATTCTTTGACCGCAATGAACTGCTCCTCAGTCAATCCACCATTCCAGTCCTGTAGGAAACAAATCCACTATACAGTAAGGTTTCGCTCAGCCTAACAGGCTCAGTATATATATGCCGTACAGTTGATACGCTTACCGAATTTTTCAGATGCTCTCTTATACACTCGATAAAGCCACTCCCACCAATCCCCTCAGCATCAGATTCAATGAGAGCTACATGAGCAAAGTGTGTGTTCAATATTCGATAGAGACAACAACAGCTCTTTGGGTTTTACAGCAGAGACAGAAATAACATAATCACAACGACTACTATTTGGGTAGTATCTGACTGATTAAGCACAACAATTTGATTCATTCCTTGGTTTAACCATGTCGTGCAACGGAGATTTTATGTACGTTCATTCACGTTCCCATTGAAATGGAACATACCCAATATTGTGCCGTATTCGAATGAAGAAAGAGGATCTTCATTTGAACCCAGTTTCAGAAGACGGAGCCATAATCCCTGGAAACCAAAACAAACCAATGTAATCAGAGAGTGGCATCAGACTTGACCTTCGCTGTAACCTTTTAAAAATAAATTCATTTACTAGGAGGACTGGAATCATGACTAATCCGGGTTTATTTAAAAGAGGCAACCAACTTTTCAAATATGCTTTAGATCTTTATAAATAGAGGAAAAAAATATATTCTCGGTCCTTCAGAGGCAATTTTGATAACATGCAGAGTTTTGTAGCTTACATCTCCAATTATTTGGATTCGTTAATAGTCTTAAAAATTTGTGTTTTATTTGTCAAGTTTGATAGAAAATTGAATTTATCAGGGGCTAAGTAAATATCACCACAAGATAGACTTTCTCTCAAGCTGGGTACTTTAGGGTTCTTACCCTCACAACGTTCTATATAGACAAACCCATTCTGAAGGAGGTGGCAACTGATTTCGTTCAATTCAGAAACTTGCAAAATGGAATCTTTTAAAATACAGGAAAGAAGAAACTATACCTGCAACTTGACTTTTATATCCAAGACCATTCGATCTCTCTCTGCCTGTCAACAGTAGTTACAAATATCATTGAACGAAAAGAAGAAACAGCATGACATCTACAAGTGAAGTCTTGTGGACATTTGTTTTTCATTTTCGACCTAAGTTACCAATCTTATTATACAGAAAAAAAAATGAAGGCCAAAACGATTATGCAGAACTTGATATAGCATCCTATAAATCTCCTACAACAATTAGAGAAATCAATTTTTATTGAAATCCTAATTGAATTCTGTGTAATGATTGATGAGTTTGGTTTGATTTACTATCTATGCATGTCAGAGCCATGGCACCACTTCATGTCCCATTAGTTTGTTTCAACCCATACATGAACAACAAGATTACGTGCAACACTTACAGCCCTCTCCCTTGAACTTAAACTGTCTTCTTCGGTATTCTTCCCTGCCGGTGAGCTGCAATTGGAACCTATATAAAATAAGTAAGGGAATCAGACCGCTGTTCCAAGCAAATCAGGATATACCTTGGAGGATGCCTTCCACTGGATTCAAGAGCTCCGCTTGCTGCTGCGAGGATCTGCTTTCGCTTTTCTTCTTGTTCCTCTGACCTAACACTCGCAGGAAACCTATCATAGGTATACCTGGTAGCTGACAAAAATAATAGAGATGGATCAGAACAAATTTCCAAACTCGGTTGGGGGACAACAATTCCCCAGAAGAAATAGAACAGACTGAAAGATTCATCACAGTTTTTCTACTGTTATGCATACTACACCAACTTGCGAATTTTTGTCTGTCCAACTATGGCAAGCCCAAAAACCCATGAGATTATGAAAAATGGTAAACCATTAATCAGATTTCGAGAATGGTAAACATTACACAGATTTCTTTTCATTCTCCGTTCTTATCAGCTTATGCGATCTAACAAATTCTAACAAACTAAAGATCAAAATGTACCTGGTTCTTCAACCTCTGGCTCAGCTATTGTAATAATCTCAGGCTCCATAGAAGATTTAGGCAGAATTGACATCGCATCTTGACCCCTTCCAACAGCATCTTGTAACTTCTCGAGGAGATTAGTACTGTTCTCATCAGAGCCTAGACGCCTTTCAAGGTAATCGAGGAATGCAAAAGATTCCAAGAATTGAACCAACTAAAAACATTGGAAGACAACCAATAAACAACAACTATTCAACAGATAAGACGAGACTTAGATTATATAACACTTTTGGATGAACACAGTAAATAGTACAAACTCAAAAGTAAAATATGAAAAGACAGATTACCATACAGATTGGAACAACAGAGAGAAAACAGGTTGAGTTATGAAGCACAGTAACTGTAAATATATGCCTTGACCATACATGAAATAGTTGGCTTACCATAGGCTCCGGGGGCTGATTGGTGGATCGAGACCGTCTCTTCAGAAATGCATCAGCGCTAAAAACTTTGTTTTCCTGACAAAGTATTCGTATAAGTACGAAAGGTGTGCAGAAGGGGTATATAGATATATAAGTAAAGAGGGATGTCACATACAATGAAATTGCGGTAGCCACCCAAAATAGATGCAAAAAACTTCAAGAATATAACCCTGCGAGAAGAAATACATTTTGTATAACAAACAGATCACATGAGTACCAGAATATTTCCATGGAAAGGACAATAAAATTTAGGAAAACATATGATAAGTTTCCTAAACTCACCTGAGTTGAAGGTCATGGTCCTCTCCCCAAGGTTTGCTAAGGCTTTTAGGGCACTGATCAACAGAATTACCAAAGCCCCTCAGGTGATCGATCCCCACAATATTAGGGTGCAGTAGTTTCAAGATATCGTTTCGCAGAGCGCTGAACTCAGGCTCTGGTATCGGAGGTATCTCCTCAGAAGTAGTGATTTGGTTAAATTCAAGATCCACCACTACAACCTAAAAATGCAATGTTTTGAGACCAACTGCAGATAGTCTAGATTTTGAAGAGGATAAGTATGACGTAGAATTAGACTCACGCCATCCATAGCAAGATTAGGTGTATCGACATCAGAGTGAAGACCCATCATATAAGGTGTTGGTGCATCAATGTAGTCTACTCCACTAAAAAATAGTAATGGGATGTAGACTTGCTTCAGAAACATACAGCACAACAAAGATTAGAAGAAATGTTTTAGTCAATAGAAATGCAAATAGCTTTGCTTGTTCCCATCTTATATCTATAATCAAGATATCCAATTATCATTCACAATGTAATTCTTGGGTTAGGAAGCTTACAAATCAGTTCAAATTTGTTTTAAGGGGCTAATTGAGATCTCATCAGTGTTAGAAGACATACCTGCCATCGGAAAGGATAAATCAAATGACATATGGCTTCTGACACCAGAGTCAAAAGCGAATACCTAGTGAGAATCACAACGAGGCAAAATAAGTGTATTGCTTACACAGAGATAAAATGCAAATAGTAACTGTTTCAAAGCAATGATAAAAAATGTTTAAATCCAAAACATTAAGGGTAAAACACGTTTAAAAATATGTCACTTAAATTCATTATTTTTCTAAATACAGAAACTTACTTGTTAGATCGAAGCAAAATCCTCCTTTCAACTAGTACAGATGTAAATAGCTTAATCAAGTTGTCGACATCCAAACATTGAACAAGAGGTTGGAGAGATATCTGCATTCAGTATACCATGCCAGACATTACATAACTTAATTGGAAAATCATGAAAGAAATCAAAGAATGGTCGCCCTCGTAGTTGTCAGGAAATCTAAAATTTTCATAGCTGATACTACAAAGTGGCTAAGCAAAAGTATTCAAAACAGATTAAGGAGACAAAAGCATAAGTCATACATCTGCCTGGGGAAGACTGTCCTCTGGAGGTGCTTCCACCGAGAGCAGGCAATTCTCGACAGCAAACAAGACTCTGTCTTTTCCGGGAGTCGGTAATGGCACATTAGATACCATATAGGCGATAATATCCCACAATGGTTTACTGAAAAAATTCAAGGGCACTAACATCAAGTTCAAACAGTAGAATGGAGTTTGTTGTACAGCAATGTTTTTCAAGCGGAGAAAATCAACACAAAAGTGAATAGGAAGCAAATGCAAGCAACACCCACATTTGGTTACCGAGCATATCAAACAAAATTAACATAAATAAGTAGTAACGCATGGCAAAATTCAAGATAGATATTGATAGGATAAAGATTTTAAGCATAGTTTTTACCAGCTTCCTTCAGAGGAGAAGCAAAGAACAAAAATCTCTTCGAGAGAATCCCGAAGAGCACGAAAATTGGGGGCGTGAGACACGATACAGATACACTTGTCTGCGTATGTATTCGGTGGTAAGCGATAAGCTTCAGTAATATCCTCGCAGACTCGATCCCGAAACGCAATGCAACTGACAAATATTTTTGCTCCATCACCCTCTGTGAAATAAATGATTTAGATAACCAGCAAGCAAGAGATCATCACAAACAATTGAAGCAAGCGAATAAAAAGCAAACCAACTTAAATCAAACATGGGAGGGAAGAAAAAAGACTGGACAAATGAGTGAAAGACGACTTTTAGCTAAAATTATGCCACTGCAACGGAAACAATACTGCACACACGGAGCAGCCACATTGCAAAAAAACAAATAAAAGATTCCAAGTATGCAATCTAAAGATAATCACTTACCCGTCAATACAATGGGATAGCTCCGTGGGAAACTCACAGGGTCACTGGAAACAAACCCAGAAGAATGGAACGCCACCCCAGCAGGAAGAACACACTATCCCAATGAAAAAAAAGAAAAGAAAATAAACTCTCGTAGGCTTCAACTAATCAAGCACGTTAAATTCTTAAATAGATAACCAAAATAAAACGTTTACACATATAAAAAAAACTTGTTTAGTACAAAGTAATGCTTGTCTTTTGTATTGGTATGATTAACTATCTCCTGATAGATCTAATTGGATATGTAAGTAGAAAACATCATCCAATTCAAGCCAAATTCAAATACTCGAGCACATTTGTCACCGTATAAAAACCAACGCATCTCCAGTTACTAACTTGGAAATGCATCAGTTAGCAATACGGAAGAACAATTGCTCGACGATTTAGTGCATCTAGCAAAATCAGAACAAAATAAACAAGAAACCTATCAACTAGAAAAAGCTGATTCAGTCCGAGGTTGTACAGTTGGTAAATCATCACAAGCACAAACCTAAACCCAATATAAAAAAAAAAAAAAAATCCAAAAAACGGAAATATCGACAAAAGGTTTTCTCTTAACATACAGTGGGAAGCTGAGGAGGAGGGGGAGGGTAGAGAGAATGATCAGAAGGAGGGAACTGATCTAGAAGCGAAGGCAAGTAGTTCGTCTGCAGTCCATGGAATCCAAGATCTCCATCAAGGGTTCGCATCTCCGGACCAAGTCCGCACACGACGAAGTACTCGAAAATCCGACCCATTATCTTCCTCGAGATCTAAGCTGGATTCTAGTAGTGCATCTTCCCAATTTTCAATTTTGACGGATTTCAACGACAACAGAAAATTTGGCTACGATTCGTGAAATGAATTGATGATGGAAACGTAGTTGCTCCGATTCGTCTCTCCCTTAATTTTTTTTATTATTATTTTTTTTTAGTGAATCGTTCGTAAGTTTTATGGGAAAAAAACAAAAAGGCCGTTCTCAATTTTTGTTTTCCCCCAAAAAGAAAAACAAAATTACACCTAATTTATTTTGTAGATAATTTATTTGAAAGTTTGCAAAATAACAGAAACTGGTAGGAAAATATTGATTTATTATGATTAAAAAATGTTTTTTCTTACTTATAGAGAGAAAGATAACATGTTTCGATTTATTTTGATAAAAGATATTCATGTTTTTTTCTTATTAGATAGAGAAAGAGAATCATTGTAATTTACTGCAAAAATCTTTTTTTTTTTCTGTTTTCCACACACCCAATTTTGTAGAATTTTAAAATTCATTTTCATTTTTACCTCCAAATCTATAAGGTTTAAAGTAAGTTAGATTTGTTTTTCTTACTTAATTAGTATATTTTTCTTTTTTGAGAAAAAAAATAGTATCTATTTTATTTTATATGATCAAATAAGGTTTAAGTTATTGTTTTTAAACTTTCAAATATACCTCTATCGTTCCTCGCAACTTCGCATTGTCTTGCCTACAAAAGCCTCTTGACTCTTGATCACTCCTTCTACTATGCTATTTCCATTCTCGATCGAAATCTGCAAAAATCAATTCGCGTGATTTCGATCGGAGAATCCCAGAATGAAGCCAGATCGTCATGTCCAGCAGCAACAGCGAGTCCAGGCCGTAGTCATAATCATTCTCCCACCGTCTGATGATCCTTCCAAACGCAAAACAATCGCTGCGTTCACCCTCACTGACCACGATTACCCACCTGAAATCCACCCCGAGGACGAGCGAAACCCGGGTTTTCAACTCGACCCGCTTCACCAAAACCCGGATTCTAGACTCTCGTTCTCGGATCGCTCCATGGGTTCGCCGAGCGTAGTGCTGGGTCTTCTTGGTATTTCGCTTCTCGCGATTGTTTGCTACGCCTCTGTTTTCCCCAACAGTGTTCAAATGTTCAGGGTTTCTGAAGAGAGGGATCGTAATTAAGGTAATCGCTGTGAAACGTCGTCGTTTGTTTTCCCTATGTACCACAAATTGGGTGCGCGGGCGATCCCTGAGCGGAACTTAGCGGAAGTTCTGGCTGTAGTAGACAATGGAATCCTTGTGGAATCGATTGATCAAGAGCTGGTCAACCCTGTGAAAGTCAACGATCTTTTTTCTGCAAGCGCTGGTTCCTTTGACTCCTCCGCTACGATTTTTCCAGTCGGTGGAAATGTGTAACCAAATGGGCATGTCATCGCATTTTTACACTCTTGAATAAATCTGAATGTGTATCAAATGGGTATGTCATCGCATTTTTACACTCTTGAATAAATCTGAATGTATGTGTTTTTGGTTCCTTGAAGCACAAGAAAACAACATTTTGTCTTTTGTACCTCTGCCGTTACAGGCTCTACTACACACGGATTCTTGTTGGAAACCCTGAAGATGCACACTACTTTCATCTTGATATCGATACTGGAAATGACTTGACTTGGATCCAATGTGATGCCCCTTGCACTAGTTGCGCTAAGGTAAAGATCCAGTTTTTGAGAATTATCTATGTGAAAGTTCTAATGAACATTCTGGATTTTGGTGGTGTTTAGGGAGCAAATCAACTATACAAGCCACGAGAAGATAAGTTAGTGGGATCTGCCGAACGCTTGTGTGTAGAAGTCCAAAAGAATCAAATGACAGAACATTGTGAGAGTTGTGGACAATGTGACTACGAGATTGAATATGCTGATCAAAGCTCTTCCATTGGAGTTCTCACAAAAGATGAGTTTCATATCAAACTCCACAACGGATCATTTTCCGAGTTGGATATAGTTTTCGGGTAACCATTACTCCCGTTAACAGTTTGTGACTTTCTGACGGATAATCAGAGTGTTTCATCTTGTGACTTTGGCTTTTGTGATTGGGACTTTAAGGTGCGGATATGATCAGCAAGCTCTACTATTGCACACTCTGCTAAAGGCAAATGGGATCCTCGGTCTAAGCAGAGCAAAAATTAGCTTGCCTTCACAACTTGCAAGCCGAGGTATCATCAGCAATGTGGTTGGCCACTGCCTTGCATCTAATCTAAACGGTGAAGGGTATATCTTCATGGGAAGTGATTTGGTTCCATTACACGAGATGACATGGGTTCCTATGCTTCACCATTCTCAGTTGTAAGTACAGACGGTAATCGGAAACATGAAATCTCTGTAAAATCTTGATGTATGCAAGTTTGAATTGTTAGTATATTCCCAAAAGTTTCAATCTTTGTCATTCACATAGTCAAACAATATTTACATTTTTGGGATCTTTCAGGGAAGTTTATCAGATGCAAGTTACAAAAATGAGCTATGGGAATGGTATGCTTAGCTTAGATGATGAAAATGGAAGAGTAGGGAAAGTCTTATTTGACACAGGAAGCTCTTATACATACTTCCCTAACAAGGCTTACTCCCAATTGGTCACATCAGTAAGCAATCACATTATGAAACCAGTAAATAAGCCCTTTTTTAGATGGAAATCTTCTTCTGGTCAATGATCGTGGTATGATCTTTGTTGGTGAAAAGCTTCAAGAAAGTTCTGGTTTAGGATTAACACTCGACAAAACACTGCCTATCTGTTGGCACGCTGACTTCCTGATCAGGTACTTTCAGAACTTTATGGACTTTTTCAGAACTAATTTGAATAAAAAGATCAAATTTCATATCTTTAAAAGTGAATTGTTGGTTTTTGATATGCAGTTCCTTGTCGGATGTTAAACGGTTCTTTAGACCAATAACTCTGCAAATAGGGAGCAAATGGTGGATCATATCAAGAAAACTTTTGATTCGACCCGAAGATTACTAGATCATAAGCGTAAGCGCTTTAGTTAGTGATCTCACGATTATGATTGGTTGGATTATGATTTGGCTTTATTTATTCGAGTTTCCTACACACCTTTGATGCAGAGCAAAGAAATGTATGTCTTGGGATATTAGATGGAAGCAGTGTTCATGATGGATCCACCAATATACTTGGAGGTAAAAACAAAAGACATTTTATCTGTAAACCCAAATTTCTTGTCTGAATCTCGCAATAATCGAACATGAAACATATTTTGTTTTGTTTTAGACGTATCGATGCGTGGACACCTGATCGTGTACGACAATGTAAAGCGGAGAATCGGATGGATGAGATCAGATTGCGTTTGGCCTTGTGAGTCTGACCGCAATGTACCTTTCTTTTAAGGCTGAAGAAGATCCATAATTGTTACATGTGTTGTATAAACCCGAAGCTTACACGTGAGTCTTAAATATATAGTAATGTTTGTAGTAGGTGTAAGTTACTTAATGTAACATAAAAAGAAAAGATTACTCATGTTTTGATCTGTATCTAATTCATGTCATGTACTTGGCTAAATTGATTAGAGTATTAATAATTAACCCCACTAATCATGAGTCGAACTTCCCCACACGCATCAAATTGCAATATTCCCTTGTTGAGAGAAATAAAATAAAAAAACAATGAATTGGAGGGCCATAAAATGAAAGTTGCAATATTCCCTTGTTGACTTCAGAGTCTATCTTCCTCCACTAAGTTATCACAACATGTCTAGAGAAATCATAGATGAACTCAACAAAGAAGGTGAAGCTGTTGGTGAAGCTGATGATGAAGCTGATACCTCTAGGTTCGGTCTCTCGTCTCAGGTTTAGTTTTGCTTACATGTCCGCCCCAGTTATTTGTGAGATTTTGAAAAGATTAAGGAGATTGAAATGAAGAAGAGATTAGAAACATTATTTTGTCATTAGAAGAGTTTTTTTTGTGGTTGTACATTACAATTAGGGCGTACACCCTTATTCATACAACTCATAAAATATATTTATGGAATATTTTGGAGAAAAATGCTCGTAGGTGCAATCAGGATTGATCCTCTCCTCATTCCAACATTATTGTCATGTTGTCGGACATACCTAAACTCTGAAACAGGGAGTTGCTGGTTGGTTGTTGTTGGGATTGTTATGTCTCAAAACTCTTTTTGAACCCCGAGGTGGAATTACCCGGGGCTAGACGTTCTATGAACAAGCGTGACAGACTTGAGACTATCAGATATAGTGTAGGTGCCTATGTAAAGGTAACTCTTGATACTGTGAGGAGTATTTTTGGTGAAAAATTGGATGACAGTTGTCGCTTAAAGGAAAAGTCTGCTGCTAATACCTTCTGGTTTGAACATTACGTTGATGAAGACGACGGTTAGATTCACGATGACCAATTTCTGTGTTAACAATCTAACAAAAGGGTCAATTTCTTAATTGCCAACTAGTATTAAATTATTTTATTTTTTCTAATTATTTCAGTTTAACCCATTGAAACATGGATACTATAAGAAATAACGATGAAGGAAATCATTGGCGAATCGTTGGTAAAGCCAAAGTCCAATGAATTAATGATGAAATCAATTTTGTTGTTATTCCATCGATGTAATAGACGATTTGATTGTAATTCATCGTAATAGATGATTTGATGGTAATTCATCGTACTAGCCTGAAGAACAATATTTTATTGTAGAATCAATGATAATATTTGATCAATTGGTAAAACAATGGTAATCGATTGGAGAAATAAACAACCAAATTGAAACAATAATTGGGGATATTTTCGTTGTTAAATTGGTGATATCTCAGTTTTAAATTAATTGTTAAATTTTTGCTATCCAGTTCATCCAAGTCATTAAATCGTAGCAAATGTTAATATTGATTTAAAAGACAAATATTTATCAAATTTTGTAATAAAAAAATATTACATTGTTTCAAAATATATAGTTAAAAAAATATTTTGAAAAAAAGAAAATATTTTATAGAACTAATGTTTTTACAAAATCAAATTATACAAAATACAAAACGGAAAATTTACATTTCATCATCACTAAAATAAAAACAACCAAACAATTCCACATTTGAAACTTTCGTAATTCTAAGATTTCTTCTCTGAAATTGTTTTTGAAATTTTTTGTTGGATAGTTAGTTTTGTATACTGACATAAAGCTACTGTTAATGAAGTAACAAGAATGTCTACCAAGCTTATGTAATCAACCAAAATTTAGGAACTGTTACAACTCCACTAGATAGAATATGTAACTCGTTTCATGAATAAATATTAGACAAGTCCACTATAGACTTTTGGTTATCTTTCATTATTCTCCACATGTTTAGTATTGTATTCATGAACTTATAAAAAAGCTTGTTTCAATGGACATTATATCAAAGGTGTGTCTCAACAGATTATCTTTCTAGTATGCCAATTATGAAGTTTACCATATCCATTATTCCATTATACATATTAGATGATGTGTCACTTACCTCCGCGTTTAATAGTTGATTGTGGACCATAATGATCAATTTTATCTTTTAGATATTCTCCATATAGATACAGTACATTGGCGGAACACACACATAAAACTTTGTTTTTTGAGCATGCTTCAGTTGAAATGCTATCGATTCATGTAATATAGAAAAACAATCTCTCATGCATAGTCAAACATAATAGCATTTCATATCATGAAGTCGTTTATTATCCACATGAGCGCCTCCCCTTCGTAAATGTTATTTTCATTGAACAATCACACATACACACCTCTATTTATCACAACTGCTGTAACTCATGAATAAGAGGCTGCAAAAATATGTAAAGAGACCGCTCTGGATGCTTCAGACATCGGACTTAAATACCTAGAAATACAAATTTTCTTTGTATAAGGGGGAAAGTTATAAAACGTTAAAATCATTGACCACAACGAATATTACTTCACAAACATATCAAATGGACTAAATCCATATGTGTAAAGACGACATTTCGAATCTGTTTTGGAAAGTTTGGGTGTAGTCTTAAAGTGTTTCCATGCTTTTGTATATAAAGGATGAGTGACCTCCATATATGTATGTGAATGTTAAACATACCATTTCATAGACTCAACTATCCGTTTAGATTGCTACATTCGTTTTAATAAATCAGTTATAGGAAAGTACCACATCCATTGGTGCAATATTTTACTCCTTCCACTTTTTTTTGGCTTATATCCAGATTTTCCACAATATCAACACATATGCAGCTTATAATCATCTTTTCAAAATATCATACAATTATCAATACAAACATTAATCATCTCAGAAGATAATCCAAGGCTATAAACCAACTTATACATCGCGTAGTAAGATTTTGCAGCCAATTATCCTCTAATAAATACTCTTTAATAAGGTCAGTCCAATCATTCATGCTAACGTCAACTAAGTTACAATCAATTTTTAATGTTCTGATAGCACTTCTCCACATCCACTGTAGATGAATTGATTTGTTGCGTCTAACCTATTCATAAAATCTTTGCTTCTAAGTGGGGTTCCTAAACATTATTACCCAAAACATGATTATGCTCCTTATGATAACCAAACTGATCATGATGCTCATGAATAACATTCATATCATTTTGTTGCTCATAATAAATTTTATGATCTTTACTACTACTACTGCTTCTCACATTCCCACTACCATAACCTTTTCCATGTTGATATGATATATAATAATGCCTCCATACAGTTCCAATAACAATAAACTTCCTATTCATGCATTTCTAACAAGGAACATAACATCTTAATATTTTTCTTACTTATTGATATTTTGATCGCTTGCTTAATATTTTTCTTGCTTATGTTGATATTTAATAGTATCTGATAAATAGTTTTGTTTGTTATTAGGTCAACTTTGAGGAATAGAGTTGGCAAATTACTCCTTAAGATTGAAGAGTGGAAACGTCAAAGACCTCAAGAAGCTCAATAAGTCAGAAACATCAGAAATTAGCTCTTCGATTTGCATTTTCTTTTTTATCCCTTAGTAATAATCTATCAATTAACGAATGATGAATGTCAAAATAATCATCCTGGCCTTGTTTTTCTAGAGAAACTAAAAACGCTGAAAATTCTTTCATCATCAAGTACAGCCAAGGGATATGCCATGTTATCTTGACCCCTCAACCATCAATGTAAGGTTGCCTTTTAATTTGCATATATAATAATGTTCTTACTGACATATAAACTTAAATTCTGTTTTTGAAACGCCATTGTTTCTTATATTTTGTTATACGGTTAAAATACTACATTACTACTAGCTATCTGATTTTTTTTTTTAAAAGAATACTTCCGAGAATTTTTACGAGCTGGAGTTATTTAATGAAAAATTCATAGTTACAAGAAGAAAAGAATTTGAATTTCACGGTCTTTTCATTTGCCTCATGGGAAAATGAAGCAGCGTGCTTAATAATGTTTTCTTTTCCATTACACTCTTAGTTTCTTTATATAACTGTTTTTACGTTTCATGGCTTCATGCTACAAAAGTGACGACATGGCTTCTGCAAATCGTCAACAGAACAAGTTTGATGTCCAATTTAAAGATGTGTTCGAAACTGAAGCAGAGAAGTTTCAGAAGCTTCTAGAGTGCTTAGAGCCGCTACGCAAGAACCAGGTACAAGTTGATAGCTTTACTCTTTCCGATTTGCTCAGCTTCTGTTTGACACCAACCCTAATGGTTAAACACGTGCAAGTCCTAACAAAGATCCCTTACAAAGACCCCTTACAAAGACGTACGCGATAGCGTGTTGTCCAAGGCAAATTCATTAGGGATTTGTCCATTAAGCCACGAGATGGATCTACGTCACATCTACGAAGTTTGCGAATGGATGAAAACCAAAACAGGTATTGAAGCTGTTGTGGAAGTACAACGTACCGAGAAGCTAAAAAGGCGAGCCATTTCGAAAGGGAGGATGGTGGCAGAATTGGCTATGATCAGAGCGTTTAACGCTCAGTTAGCCGAATATAGCTCTGAGCTAAAGAAATCTCCGGTCACTGAGTATACTAGTGTTCGTCTTTAGGATATATACTGGCCAGTTTCTGTATTCTATGTAGCCAATATTTCACAAGAAGAGGCTGTACTTGCTTATTGTAAGAATGATGGAGTGAAACGTGGTTTATACAAGTATGTGGAAGGATTGATTGACCGTAAGATGGAGAGTTTTGCTTTACGCGAAGCGAGTAATCTTCGGGTTGTTCTTAAGGAGATGGAATGTTTCGAAGTTCCGGTTGAAGATGTAGCAGTTGCGGTTTCACCGGTTTCGTCTAAGGATGCAAATTGTCGTTCTGGTGAGAAGAGGAAAGATATTGGGTCGGTACTTGGTCATGGCGGAGAAACATCTTCCGAGATGAAGAGACGTCTTACACAGAAGTAGATTTGACTTCTTAAAATGATTCATGAATGGTTTTGTTTTTGTCTCGAGTCTAACGCACGTCTCTTCATTTGTTGTACTGGTCTCCTTATATTTCAATCGGAATCTTTTCTTTAAAAGTAAATTCAATGTTTTTTAAACACGCCAACCTGAACTAGATTGGTACTAAATTCAATTTAAACTCTATAAAATAGTTACATATTTATGATGAAATAATATATATATAATGATGTGAAAAAGTAGAAATTTCTAATATATTTGCTTTTGTTGCAAATGAATTAAGATGAGAAAGTAACTATATTATCTACTAAGACAAAAAAAAATAAAACTGGATTCATCATGAGACTTCCATAGGTTTCTAATTCATAGGCTTTTAGTAATTAGTACTTTTTTCCTTAACACCAGAGATTATAAAATGTTATATGTAGTTTATTATTTATCTGCACACAACGCAAAACAACAAATAACTACAAAAGTGACGAGTAATGACATCGAGAGCAACGTACGTAAGTTCTTGTGATGATAGAGCAACGTACCACAATGGCGATTGGAACAATTAAAGGAAAACTAAGTAATCAAGAACCGTACGTTGAAGTCTTACGGTCCTTTCGTCTCCCTGCGTTGGTAAACGAATCAGCTTGATTAAAGACTTCACAAATATCATGCCTCATTGGCACTACAATCTCCTAAGAAAGCTGAATCAGACATGATTGTGATCAAATTTTCTATTTCTTTTAATTATTAATTAATCAGGATTCTCAATCGATTTTCTTTTCTTTTTTGAGTAATATTTTTTGTATTTTCTTACAACCTTCTTCAAGTTGTAAAGACATTATTGTGTGCTACGTATCTCCACACACGGCAAATGATCCACTCTCGTCGATTCAATTCTTTTTTAGTCTAACTAGCTACATGGATTAACATAAGTCGACAGTTTCACTGTATACGACATGCAAAACCTCGGTTACATATTGCAAGAATGGTTTGTATGTTTTGGATGTTATGGTTTCGTCCGAGAATGGAAATTGTTGTGTGAGTGAGAAACGGAAAGATATTGAGCCGATCCTTGTTCAAGGTGGAGAAGTTAATGAAGAGTGGTGTTACTAGGAAGAAGTATTAGATTTGACTTCGAGAAAGGTTTAGTTTAGGGTATTGAAAAATCATGCTAGACAACTAATTAGTTAGTGAACAAAATTTAGCGAGAACTTTACAGAAATAACCAAGTTGAATGAGTAACAAAAAAGCAAACAAGTTAACAATGAACTAAGCGAAAAATGAAAAAGCAAAGCAGGAAGCAAGGAAGTACAAAAGAAAACGATTAGGGCAAACACAAAGCAAGAATTCAAGGACTCAAATATGCATGAATAAATAGGAGAGATTTAAGACATCAATCTAGATCACGCTATCGAAGGAACTCAAAACAACATTCACTTCAGTTCCGCCGATAGCTTAATTTTGGTCATAAGTACGTACCTCTGTAGAATATTTTGGTCGATGAGATAGGTTTCATAGTCGCATTGGCTATGAATTCTGCTACTGCATAAAAATAAAATAAAAAGACCATAAATCCAAACTATGAAGTGTAAAAGTGAAGGCTAATGATGAGTATAATAGATTGAAGACATACCTGGGAGAAGGACTATATATTATGTCTGATTTAGTTTGATTAGCCTAATTCAAGACAAAATAACCAAGGTATCTCCAGTTCAGTGTTTCATTCAACTGTTTTCACTTTAAAATGTTGAATCAAACGATACATGATTCGTTTTTGAGACATATTTACGCGTTAAGCAAAGAATGAACTTGTTAACTGCTTCATTTAAATAACTAAACTACCTTAACAAGCGCACTAAATATAGCCTCCCTCTGAATTCTCTAGATATCTTCAACATCTACCTGTACGAACTCATGTATAACTTTTTGGTGTATGTCTTTATGAGATAGGTTCACATAGTCAACTGTCGAAGATGAGAAGAGAATGTAACTTCAAGAAATAAAGAAAAACTGAAAGTCCACGCAGAAGAAAAGGATTGAAGAGACAAACATGAATGAAGGATTAAATGTTTTTTCAGCCACTTTAGTTTTCCATTTCCGAAGGACCATGAAACAAGCTGAGGGACATTATGTGCAAAAACACAGCAAAAGCCCATGTATATTAGTCAATTACTCTGGAAAATATTTGATGTTCTTCCACGATTATGTTTCTTGCTCCTATTCTTGGCTTTTCTGAGCTACAGACTGTGGTGCATTTTAAAAGAGTGTGCTAAGATACATTTTAAAAGGCTTATTTGAACATCATTGATTCAAATGCCTGAGAGTTACAAATCATAAAGAGTGTGCTAAGATACATACCTGAGAGTTTTTAAAAATATCGAATTAATGTTTATTTTTATTGAATTTCTAAAAAAGTGGAAAATAGTGAACTTTTGTTGACTATGCTTTTTTTATTTGGTAACCATAAATTAACTTTGTAATCGAGTCCGTCATATGACTAGTCAATGTGTCTAAAAAAGCATAATCAACAAAAAAATTGGTATTTTTCAGATGGTCAACAAAAAATAAATATTTCTTCGCACTTTTAAAGTTAAAGAATAATCTACCTAAATTTAAAGTACATCATTTATTTAGCATTTTTCCCTGAATTTTATTTTGATAACAAGAATCGTTAACAGCAAATTAAACATGGTAATCAAATTCGTCACTTAACTAGTCAATGTGTCCAAAAAAACATAGTCAACACAAATTCGATTTTTTTGGAAAATTAACCAAAAATTTTATTATTATTTGCTATTTTTTAAATTGGGGTTTAAAACTATCCAAATGTGAAAATAGAGAATTTATTTAGCAGTATTAGTATGCATATATTCATTTATAATATTATATATATATATATGTATGGAACATTTGTATGTATATATGTATAAGTATATATATATGGATGTATTATGCATGTATAAATATATATATATATATATGTTATATGTACATGCATGTATGTAGATACATGTTTCATATGTGCTTTTGATATAGGTTGATGCAGAAAATCATAACACAACATCAATCGTGAAAAGCCAAATGAGAAAACCAAGTATAAGAAAAAATTGAAGAAAATATATATTTTCTTCAAAAAACCGTTCAAAACAGATAGAGACAATAAAACCACACCCTCTCATATTTGAGAAGAGTAAGCACAAGACATCAGATAAATTCACTCAAATAGCTTTATTAGATCAAATAAATATGAGTAAGCCAACACCAATAACAGGTTTGGAAGATTAGATCACTTTTCTGATTTACGAAGTGCCTCATAATCGTACTTATGGAACAAAACACTAAAGTGTGTGTACAGATGAGACTTGAAGGGCTTCTTCAATCTGAGGCTGAGTGTCATCATCATCGAACGAGACTTGAAGGGCTTCTTCAATCTGAAGCCAAGTGTCATCATCATCGAGATAATCGGAACTGAATGAGACAGCATGCGTTCTTATTAATATCAGAAACCTTGCCAAACTCTTCACTCCTTTATCGTTCTTTCAGATTCCTTGCACTGCAAATTGTGTAGTATAACAAAAACAGAATTATCGTTTATAAATCGAATGGACATCACTCTTTAAATTTTGAATTTTAATGAAAATTCGCATTAACAAAAATATTATTAATATTTATTTTTCCTTAAGAGTTACACTCTTTAGAGAAACTAAACAAAATTTATTAGTCTCCTTTTCTATCTTTTTTTTAGAAAAATAAGAAATATGAAAAATAAATACATTATCATAAATCTTTATTTTTTTTTGTCGGAATTATGTGGTGTCACTTCTGAAATTCATGACACATTCGAATCCAGCACTCCCACAAAATTAAAAAGGCTAAGTTGACAAAAAATAAATAAATTATCCTTTTAATATATATACAGAATTTATTACTCTTCAAATAATTTCTTCATAAATCTTTCGCTTACTTTCTTTTCTTCACAAAAGGAATATTTCCAGATAAATTTTATGTCAAGACAATAAACGATTTTCCCGATTTCTCTGCTAGATACTGAAGATTTTACTTTCCCGAATACATCTTAAAAAGAAAAATTACAAAAAATAAATAAAAATAAAAAAGGAAATAAAGCGAATTCATATACTAATATTTATGACGTCTTGCTCTGTTTCTTCTTCAACCTTACTATATTAGCTTTTGCATATAATAACCTGATTTATACATTCCCCAGATCAAGGATTAATAGAGATTTGATCATTAACTCCATTAATTTTACGAAATTAATAGAGATTAACTCAAAGGTACGATAATGAACCTTAGCTATGTTTCTGTTCAAAGTTTTCTATCACGAAATCAAAACACGATCACTTTAGGGTTTTTAAATTTTCTTTGTAAGGTTTTTCTGCCGGATTCTGCTTTCCGGAGTTTAATCGGGTGAGAGCAATGATCAGTAACACAGAAGACGAGAACCACACAAAGAAAATCAAGCTCAGCTCGATTAAATCAGTCCGTGTAGTCTGTAATGATCCATACGCCACCGAATCCTCTAGCGAAGATGAAGCCGTCACGAGCAATAATCCTCGCCTTCCGACCGAACCAAAACTCTCGAAGCGTTATGTCTCAAAGATATGTGTCCCGACGCTGATCGAACGGTCGAATTCGAATTTAGAAAAAGTAATCGGAAATCGACAATCATCGTCAGGATACAAAGGTGTACGGCGGAGACCATGGGGCAGATTCGCGGCAGAGATAAGAGATCCGTTTCAGAAAAAGAGAAAGTGGCTTGGAACGTTCGATACTGTTGAAGCAGCAGCAGAGGCTTACCAGAAAAGCAAAATTGACTTTGAAGAACAATTGGGTCAAGTTAACCAAACCAGTTTGGTTAAACAAGAGGCGATCGAGGTAGATTTAACCAAACCGTGTGGGTCAAGTAAGCCGAAAGAGAAGGAAGTACAAGATTTGACCAAGCCATCAAACGATTTGCTTCTCTCGCCGTCGTCTGTTCTAACTCTGTCGATGGAGTCTCAGGACGAGGACACTGAGGCAAACGGCAAAACGGTAAAAACGGGAACTGTTGTGGAGAAAACATTCCGTTTTGGTTGTGATGATGACGAAGAAGAGGGTATAATTGATAGAATGTTGGAAGATCCGTTGATGACATCGTCCATCTCCGATATTTTTGCAGATACGTTTCTTAAAGCAGATGATTTACGGGATACAGCGGATTTTAATACGATTTTAGATGATTTTAAGTCTGAACTTGAGAATGGCAAAACTGAGAGTAATAGTAAGTTTGATTTTGATCCTATGGTGGATGATTTTCAATTGGGAGATGTTTTGTTGGATGATTTTGAATGTTTAGGAGAGGCTGATGTTGATAGTTGGTTTAACAGTACCATGGATTGGACCGATATGGGTTGTTTATGAGTATTCCTTTTAAGGGTTTTTTTTTTTTTTTTGCCCTAAAATGGAGATGATAATGTAACCTCTGAAAATGTGTTTACTTTTTCTACACGAAAACCTTTTACTTTTGAATCCTTGTCAAAGAATTCTAGAAGATTATTATCTAATTACTTGTTTATTTTCTTTTGTTTGATATTATGTGACTAGAATTCGCTAATTCTTGTAAAACATTTTTTTAAAAAATATCAGTATCTGAATTCTTGTTTATTGGACTTTGTTTTATGTCGATATGAATGTGCACAAAGCAGAATCTGAGAATCTGTTCCTAGGAGTCATTGGTTAAAGATCTCTGGACAAATCGACCTTTCATTCTCGGCCTTTTATCTGCGTTAACTTTTCTAACTTCTTACTTTATCTTCTTCTCAAACAAACAATTATTCTGTTTATCTCTGTATCTCCATACTCTTGCTTCTCTCTCACTTCTGTTCCTTAATTTTTTCTACTCTATCCCCTGCGATCGAAATTCATATAGTTATCAATTTCTTTTATAGTTTGGAGTGGATTTGCTAATTTGAAACTATGATAACATTTTTGTAATAACTCATAACAAAACCAAATGAGATTATGATAACATTTTTGTAATAACTCATAACAAAACCAAATGAGATTATGATAACATTTTTTGTAATAACTCATAATAAAACCAAATGAGATTATAAAAACTTACTGGAGAAACTAGCTGGAAGTTACTTGTGTTGTTAAGCTCAATTTGGTTTCGTGTTGCTGCTCTTGGAGATTCTTGTTTATCCCATGCTGCTATAACATTTTCGTAATAAAGTCTAAGTAACATGTTCCTCTGCTTTGCATTTTCTTCTGTCTTTCTTGTAATCGAGGTGGGATTATCGTAATCTTTCTTGCAGCTCATCAAAGATTGTTCAGGACATGCTTCATCTCCATCGGTTTTACCTTCTTCTTCATTGTAACATAGATCTTCCATTGCATCAGTTTCATGTTCAAAGTTGAATTGTCTCATTGTCTCTTCAGAACCATCATGGTTGCTTAAGAAGAATTCCATCTCTATGAATCCCTGAAACTTTGGCACAAGAGAAGTTAGATCCTCGTCATCTTCATTGGTTTCAGGTATGGAAAACATTGCTTCGCTTCCAATCTCGGGAACACGCGGGTCTTCCCTTCTTCTCTCATCATCTATCTTTCGTGGTGGCTTTTTCTCGCAACGGACTCTAGGTGTTCTTGCTTTTCTTCTGAATCCGCTGTGCCAAACTGGCTTTGATGTTGTCCCTTGAAGCACATCATTCGATATCTCATTTTTTTGTAGACAAACTCTCTCGTGTTTTGTCGCCACTTGGTTTGCACAATGCACTGATTCATCACAAACATGGCACAAGAAAGCATCGTCGGACGCACAATACCAAACCGCGTGTTTGTTAAGACACAGTTCGCAATCTCGTCGCCGCTTGACATCTTCTTGGTGCTCTGGAATTATAATTTCTGCGCAAAACGTGAAAAATAGTTAAGAGGAGAAATCAAATCAGAAGTAGAGACTTGACAAACAAATGCACTGCACTATATCAAGTAAACAAAACAGTAACGGTTTTATACTTCTCTGATGACTTATCATGACCGAAGAACAAAAAAGATCTTAAAAGCGAGAAAAAGGGGACAATGAAGAAGACAAGGGCTACGAAGGATGGAGAATAATGGGCACTGACAAAGGAGTGTTCTTAGGTTATATTATAATCTTTTCCGCTGGGATTAGACAAATACATTTGCTCTAGGATCTTGAAGATTTTCTTTTACTAACAGTTCTTTCTTATGTCAGTATGGACTAAGGAGATATGACTTTTAGCTGAAGTACTTCTTTGTTCTTTCTTATGTCAGTAAAGAGATATAACTTTCTGAGGTCTTGTTTAATACATCTTAATATTTTTGAATCCTAATGTACATATACTGATTAGGTTAATCTTGGAAGTGATTAATAGATAGAGGGTTATGTTAGTGTAAACAAAGTGAAGCAGAGAGAAAAACTTGTAAAAGAAGAAGATGAATTCTGTTTTTTTTATTCGATCTGTTTAAAATCTGTTACAACCAACTGTTTATATAGTTGGTAGAACCGATTATATGATAACCGATTATACCAGTTACATTTTGGTTTTACGAAACCAAGTATAACTCTATTACCCCCTCAAGATGACAAGTATATCGATTTCAAAACCATCTTGCCCAAAAAGGAATAAAATTGAGGCGAGAAAAGCGGTTTAGTGAATATATCAGCAAGTTGGTGATTAGTACGAACATGAAGAAGCTTGATGTATCCAAGTTCCACTCGTTCGCGTACTTGATGACAGTCGAGTTCAATGTGTTTAGTCCGTTCGTGAAAAACCGGATTGTGGGCAATGTGGATAGTAGAAGTGGAGTCACAGAAAAAGGGAACTGCAGAAGCTTGGTTTAGTAAAATCAAGCTTAAAGCTAGAGTTATACTTGGTTTAGTAAAATCAAAATATAACTCTATTAGGTTAAGGTTAAAGCTAGTGAAATTGAGGAGGTAAAAGACGTGGGTGTATTGTTGAAGTGTGTGGCCATACCCATTTTTGTTGATTTGTACAAAGGGAAAAGACACTGCTGATGATTTGGCTTCATGTTGATCCAAATCTTTACGATCTTGGTTTTGATTGGTAACATTTGCAAAATTAAAAAAAACTGCGAAATAATTTAAAACCTGCGGAATGAGAATTGCGGAATAAAATTTTTATGTGATTGGATAGATTGCAGAATGGCGGAATCTATTAAATATTATTATAAATTATAATTAAACTATTTATTATAAAAATAAATCTGTTAAATATTATTAGAAAAAACTTAATTTTATTATTGTAATTAGTCAACTTATTTTTAGTATATTTATAATAAATATATTTATATCTTATGACGTTGAAAAATCAAATATCATAGTTGTATTTATTACTCTTTTATTATATTATATAAGATGTTTAAAAGTTCTTTTGTTCTACTTTATTTGAATTTTTAAAATTTTATGCTTATTTAAGAAAATAAATATTATAATTGAGCTAATTAAATATTATTAAAAATTATAATGGGGCTAATTATTACAAAAATAAATCTATTAATTATTATTAGATTTTCTTATAAGACTTTTAAAAGATTTTTTGTTCTACTTTATTTGATTTTCTTAAATTTTATGCAAATTGTATCTATTTAATATAGTGTGACTATTAATATTTTTAGTAATTAAATTTTTATTAGTATATATATAGAAGTAAAAAATATTATTATTATGTAATTAAATAATTATATTTATAAAATGTTATTATTATGTATTATAAATAATTATATTTATAATTAATTTTTTTATTAGTATTTATTTATAAGTATAAAATGTTATTATTATGTAATTAATAATTATAAAACTTTGATTCCGCGAAAAATTTACTCCATATTCACTTTTCTGCTTAATGAAATTTTTTTTTGTATTTTTTTCAGCCAAATCGCAAACTTGCGTTTTTGCTCTATTCTACAAGTTTTTTTTATTGACAAAATTGTTGCGGAATCGCGTTTAACGCCATTCAGTAGGTTACAGCCCTCAGCCCTTATTGGTCAGACTTGGATTATGTTTTTGGGTCTTTTGTGGGTTCTTTTTCTTACCCATACTTTTAAGTTTTATCTTTTTGTTTGTCTTTTGTTTTCTGACTAATTTTGTCTGTAGTCCTTTACAAGTCTTTATCACCAATTAACATATCATAACATATATCATTAAAGTTTTACAACTACTAAGATATTAAGAAATATTATATAAATTGTTTTAAACCTTAAAAAAAAAACTTAACTAAGAGATTAAGAAGAAAAATTTAGTGACTTGTTTTGAAGCTTTTCCGTTGAAGGCAATACAAAAGATGTTTTGTGGAAATCTAATACTAAAATTTTGAAATGAAGGGAAATTATGGAGGACTTCTTACAATTACTCTTTGTGAAAGACATAAACACTTGTAACCATCATGTTATAATAAGAACAAAAAAGCTACACATTCGCTTACTAAAAGATACAGTATTTTGATAATTTCATTATTTTGGAGAAACAGGGACTCCGATATACAACATAAATCCAAAAAACCCGGCAATTATTTGATAATGAGGTAGAGCTTAACTAATTTGAAGCAATTAGTCCGATTAGTAAAGATGTTTTATGAGAACAAAACAAAAAGGAACAATTTAAGTAATGACCTTGGCCACAGACTCCATTTATGCCTGGTAATCAAAGGTGTTAATCACCTGTTCCATTGGAGCAAGAAGAATCCTTTTAAACCAAATAAAAATCATCAATCCAAAATTGAACTGAGAGAATCTCACAGTGGTACTTTTTCTTTCTCTCACTAATCAAAACCTAAATGATTGAACCCAATTCGCAGCCGTGTCCATCTATAAATCAACCGTATGTCCCCAAAATGTTCCACAACTGAGTCACACCAAGATCTATCACTTACATATATTACAGTCCAAAACATGTCCAATCTCTTAAATCACCTATGAAAATTCATGACTAAAGTTTAAGCTCTGTGATCGCAAGCGGATTGACATCAATAATCACCCAGAATTGCCGCAAAACTGAGTCACTCTAAGATCTAATCATCTATAAAACACTCAAAAGTTCAGTTTTGAAAGATATTCGTTTCTCTTGATATCCACCAAAGAAATGCTAAAATGTTTAATTTTCTTTAATTAACAAGTAAGCTATTTAATTAACTGCTTCTTAGCGATACAAACCATAAACTTGACATCAGATACTTACCTAAGATCGATCAAGCACACAAGATTATTCAGCTTCAGCAGCCTCTGGCTTGGGACCTGGTTTTGAAAAAAAAAAAAAATCAATATTACAGAAAAATTCAGCATTAGTACTAATTGAGAATCTGCGTCATATTCAAAATCAGATATGATGTTAAATTCCACATTGCATTCATCACACTAGTAATAAGTTGAGTTGAGATTTTCAAGATAACAGGATCACTTGTCCACGAAACTACCCGATTCAAGCGAACTAAAACCCTAAGAATTTTCAGTTTAAGCATTCACCTACTGACAGAGAACGTTGGAGAAAAAGCTCACCGTGGAGAGAGATAGGACGGTGATCTTTGCCCCATCCGACGCCGCGAGTAGAGTCGAGATACTGGTGAACAAGATGGCGACATTTCTGGTAGTGGTTAACGCCTTCGACGCGGTAACACCATTTGACCTTCTCCCGCAAGATCTTAGCCTTCTCGATATGAATCCACTTCTCACGAACAATATGTTCTCTCATCTCCACCATCGCGACCGGATCCTTGTACGGATTCTCCGGATCGAAGCCATCCGGCGCCGTCTCTTCGAACTCCGGCAATCCCTTCTTCCTCCCCATTGGTTTTAACTGTTTTGTTGTTCCTATCCTATCTGCGATTAGTTTTTTTCTGTCTTTGTTTTGTGGTTAAATTGGGCTTTTAATTATCTACAACATACTCGGCCCATATTGATTTTGACTTCACAACAACTTAGACAAACAATTTGAAGTCTTTTTTTGGGCTAAAAGAAACATTTTTTTTTGTCAACTTACTTTTAATATTTTTTTAACTCTGTCAATATAATAATTTGTGAAGTAGCACAATAATTTTTTACTGTTGAATTTTTTTTCCAACAAAATACGTACTTATTGAATGGTTCTGTTGAAATGTTAAATGTATGTTGATCAAACAGAAATGTTCTAAAATAATAACTTATGTTTTGTTCTAAAGCTAGCATAACAAGTTTAAAGTTATACAAATAGCATAAACTTATTTTGAAAAAAGTTGTTCCTAAATAATTATAATCAAAATTAAACTATTATATTGAGTTCTCTCATTCCAATTTATAGTTTAAATATATCCTATTAGGAAGGAAATTTTAGTCATTTTGACATTAAATTTATGTTGTAGTCGAATATTTGATAATGGTTGTTACAGTTAAATATCGATAAATGAATATTCGATAAATGAATAACCTCGACAAATAAATAATTTTTTCCGGTCTCCACTTGGGCTAATGGACTAAATAAATAATCTCGATTAATGCATTAATAAATAATTTTTTTGAAATCTTTAAAGATCCTATGTAAATATAAATGAATAATCATCACATTATATATATACATATATATGTATATTAAAATATCTTTTTTTCAATCAACAATATTCATACAATAAGTCATTATTTTACAAAAAAGATTTTATAGTTTTTTATTTTTTTTACCAAAATTCATCTTATTTTTGATTTTTCATATCGCAAAAAAAGAATTTATGAGTATCTTGCTCGTAAAGTAAAAAGTAGTTCTGTAAAGTGATTATTGCTTAGTATGCTTTTTGATAACACATTTGGTGTGAAGTTACTATCATCTGGTTCTGGATCATTCTCATAATTTAGTACAAACTCATTTATTTTATTATCGGTAGGCAATTCCATAACAACATCATTTTCGTTATCTCTTTCTTAGGTAATACATTTCATCACCAAAACTTTGTTTATATAGCTTACATTGAATTTTAAAAACTAAAATACTTTTTTTTCCTAATTAGACATCAAATCTAGAAAAGTTAGTTTTTATAGTTTTAGAAGACTTCATTTTTCTAGTTATAAAAAATTTCATTTTTCTAATTTGCATTATTCTTCAAGCTTCTAGACGTCCAAAAATATTGTCTAAATGAATAAAAATTCATATATCGATAAATGAATAATTTTGCTAAACGATTTTTTTTTCTGATCCCAATAATATTCATTTATAGAAGTTTAACTGTATTTTTCTGAGAAATATTTATTTTTGTGATATTTTTTTAGAATTACCCCCCATGCTATTTACAGAGAATCAGAAAGCCAAAAGTTGAACCTGTTTCAATAAAAAAACTGAACTAATCGAATAAGAAAAAAAAACAGAGGGGAAACTGAATATGCACTTGTTTGACACCTAGTAAATACTATAATCAACAATAAAATATGAAAATTCGATTTTGGTTTAGGGAATTGGTGTCTTAGATAAATAGTGTGAAACCAGTGAAAAATACTAAAATAGTGTCTTTATAAAAATCTTAATAATTGTGTTTAACATTAAAATAAAGTATAAAATAGTTATCCCGAAATATCTAACAAATTATGAATGTTGTGAAAAATGAATGATGGAATATAAATATACAATAATTAAATAGTGTGAATGGTAAATATATAATGGCATACATAATCTAAAACGTCAAAAATGATGTCATTTTTCTCAAAAAAAAATCTTATAATTTATTTTAAAAGTGATTAGGTGGAAGACTATTCTCCCGCGTTTATACAGACAAAGAAGATGACCTTACACATACGCAATTTCAAGTTTTACTATTTTAGAGAATTCATCGTTAACTCCATTTGCATAATTTTGAATTAAACTATAAAGTGGAAATTTCGTCTTTATACCTTTGGCTTGATTAGATTTGTTAAAGATAGATCTCACCTTCTAATATAGCGTAAATTATATCTGAATTGCAAGGTATGGCCAATTTGAAAGAGAAAAAAAAAATATTGCACTGTTTTTTTTTTGGCTCTAAAAGTTATTGCACTGTTCAATTACAATATTATAACTGTACAATTGTATATGTGTGTGTTTTTTTTTTAATTTATTAACTTTTTGTGTAAAAAAAGTTTTTTTGTCAATTTATCATAATGACTTTAATATCTCTTCAAATATTGTGGAGTATTGGATTCGAATCCCATATATGTATGATGAATTTCAAAGATGACCACTGCAAAAAAAATTTATTCAGTAAAACAACTTAACATCAAAACAAAAAAATTGTAATATAGTATGTGCAACCACTAACTAGAAAGCTGAAAAGCTGAAAGAAGGAAGAGAAACAAAAAGTATGAAGAGCAAGTGAATCTCTAGGAAGTTATTCTCATGGTAGGATTGACATTAATTCTAACTACAATACCAAACTCTGGTCTAGTAAATGCTCCAAACCAAATTATACTTTAATCTATTAGTATGGCTAATTAATCTCATGTATGTATACACATATATATTCTCTATGGATTGGTAAGATTTTATTAACCACTCATCACATAGTAATTATCTTATCTCAGTCTTAATTATAACCTAATTAATTAACTAATCAAGCCAAATAAGACTTGTAGCCAAGAAGGTTCCACGAAACCTAAGTAGTATATTTTAATTTGTATGAGTAATTATTATATATGTTATATTCGGATACGGTATTATAGTGATTGATCGTCGTAAGTTGACGATCGAGGCACATATGTAGTTGTGAGAATATTTCATGTTGCAAACTTGTGCCTATACATCGTTAACAAGTACTGTGTTTTTAATTAGTTTAATCGAAATAGCCAGCTTGGTGGTAGTCGTCGCGGCATCGGTGACAACCTTGTATGAGTATACGTTTTACATCTTCCCTAATATATCTATATTTTTTGAAAAAGATTGATACATTTATCGGTTAAAATTGACAGGATTAGTATTAAGTATAAGCGTATTTGTTTTTTTACATTAAAATTAGTTTTGACTAATTTTTATCCAATAGTATCATGGAAATAAATATGAAAAATATATAGATAGTAATACGAAGATTTTTTTTGTCAAAGGTAATAATAGGAATATTATTAAAATTATACAAAAAAAATTATACTACTTAGTTAAAATCTCATCTTAATTTGTTTATATTTTAGTTAGCCATGACCGACATCAACTGATGTTCCGAGGTTAGATTTCTTTTGGGTCGAAATATTACATCAACTAATATCAGCGTACCACAATTGCTTTGAACAATGCTTCGGTTAGATACAATGTCCAAAAATAAGAAATTTATATTGAATCTTTGGTTCTAATCAATTGTCTCTAATGACAACTTAATTGAACAATAACCTAAGCTTTCTTTTGTCGGCACTAATAATCCAAGTTTACAACCAATTTGAGGGTAGATTGATGCATATATATATATATATATATAGATGCATATATGATAAAATATTATAAATGGTAATGAAATATAGGGAAAAACAAGTGTATAAGCCTTGTTCGTTTATGCATCCAGATACAAAATATTTTCATTTGGACCCTTTAAAATTTACAAATATATGCTATTTGCATTAAAATTGTAAAATCATATTTTTTATCAAAATTTTAAAATTGCATTTTCTGCTAATACCACCAAACCATGTTATCTTGCCAAAAGCCAATAAATGTGTATTGTCTGTCAAAACCATTATATAATCTATTTTTTATATATATCAAAACCGCATAAAAATATCTGTCAAAATTAAAAACCTTGTTTTTTGTCTATATCATAAATCTGTATTTTTCTTTCAAAACTACAAAACTCTATTTTTTCGTAATAATTGCAAAACCACTTTTTTGATTGAATTCATATTTTTCACAATAATCATAAATTGATTTTTTACTGTGTTTTTTCGTCAAGACGTTGTTTTATTTTTGTCAAACCGTGTTTTAAATAAAATTAAATTTCTTTACTTAAACTGTGAAATTATATATTTTTTTTAAACTGCAAAACCACAATTTTCTATCAAAGACCGTAAAAACTTAATTTGTAATTATATATTTTAAAATGATTTTTAATTTTATTGTTTTACTATTTTAATAATATAAAAATTTATTTCAAAACATAACATTTTTAGAGATTTGAAATATCGTATATATAGATTTTCTTATAATTTCACGAACTAACAATATTGCATTCAAATGCCGCATGTAAATGCAAAAGTTAGTTTTTAAAAATGAACAAAGCAAGATGTTATATTTTGAAGTTATATCCTGATGCTAAACTTAGATGCAACATCTGACTGGAAAAACGACCAACCTCATTGAATTTAAAGGACTAAGGGTCAAAGGAGTGAAAAACAATCCCTGTTGTCATTAGGGTTTTTTGGTGGGTAGAAATGGGTAAAGGTGGTTGGACTGGTATCTGTCTTATACACTTTATAATATCTATATTATGATTATTGTTATATATATATATAGGTAAGTTTAATTTAAAAGGGATAATATATTGTGGATATTTACCAGGACATAACAAGGAGTTATAGAGTATTGCATAAAAATATACATATTTTACATGCTTTTCTTCGTCGTTTACACATTTCCCGAATTTGAACTTGTAGTATTATACCAATATATCAAGACTTAAGTGTACAAATTAACCATAACGTTAAAAGTATTTAGATTTCTATAATCAAGATTCAATGTATGATATATAAAATATAGGTAGATAAATATGCACATATAGTGTGTCACGTTAGTAATTAATTGAAAATACGACTCTACCACTTTCAACTTAAAAGAATTTAGTTATGTTCGAGCAAAGATTCAACATTCATATAACCTATACTTTATTTTCTTATCCATTTTTTTTGTCAATGCATGCAATATTATACAGATACACCTATTCAGATCCGCACGCGTGTACGCGTGTATGGGATTATATGTATGGAATGTATTAACAAAATAATGGTACCATCTTCTCCTTCACGATGATTTGTAATAATACAATCATATTTGCTGACATATTAGCATATGTGTATATATATAAGATACCCCATTTATGTTACGTATAACCATTTTTGTGAATCTCATTATTTTCTATTTCTTCATCCTCAAGAAAGAGAGAGGGGAAAACAAATATTTTCGTAAGTTGTCAAAAATAATATTTGAATTCATATTTTGGAGGATAAAAAAAATCAATGGAGGAAAGTCTACCAGCAGGATTCAGATTTCATCCGACAGACGAAGAGCTAATCACGCATTATCTATCTCGGAAAGTCTTGGATGTGATCGGATTCACAGCTAAAGCTATCGTCGACATTGATCTCAACAAGTCTGAACCTTGGGATTTACCAGGTTTAGTACTAATTACTATATATATACTTGTTTGTGTATTGCTTTTCTACTATATAATATATTGATGTTCTCATATTTTTGCGGTTTTCTCATCCTGAATTTTGTTTGTACAACAAATATGCAAGGCTATCAACTATATCTTATCTTCTCATATGTTACTAATATATTACTATATAATTTTGAGTTTATGACCCTCCATAACTAGTGCAAATTATAGGCTTTAAGTAGTTTTGTCATATATTTAGTCTTATAAATGCCATCTCTAAACACATTTGATACCCAAAATTCAGGTGTTTAAGGCAGCACGATTAGTTCACGATATATTTGTCTAGAGCTAGAGATCATCTTTTTCTTTAGGTGGTGTATCCTACCAAACACGTGAAAGACTCAAAAGTTATATGTAATCAGGGCCGTGTTTACAATGTTACAAAAAGGGCATATGCTCCAGGCTCCACTTCACATATATAATTTGGGGGTCTCATTTTCATATTTTTTTTATTTACCTAATTGATTAAAATCTGTTTTTATTAGTTTATATATCTGTTTTGGATACTATTTTCATACCAAATTTATTTGATTTTTTTGGTAATATATATGTCCTATCTATATTTTGTTTTATTAGTTTTCTATATTACATAATTTTCTAAGTGGTTCATTTGTTGTTATATTTTTTTATATTAACTTGGCAATCACTATTTATATATAGTAGTTAGTATAAATATATGTACAAAGTTTAATAAATAATTTTTAATATAAAAAATGAATGATTTTTATTATTATCTAGTAAATTATTTTGTTTCTCCACCAAAATAATATGATTTACAGAAAATATTAAATATACGTTTTTGTTACTAATTATATAAAAAATCACATTTCACATTTAGTCCTAGGCTTCTGGAAAGCTAGGCACGTCCCTGCATATAATGTGTCAATGAGTGTATCTATATATTTCTAGACAGTACAATCATTAACATATTTTATTATAGCTATTATATTGTACGGTATATTGTATAAACGTAGATTATTATGAAAGGGTTGATAGAACCAAACACATGAACAGAACAGGTAACAAATCTGTGATTATTTCGTTCGTGCAGCAAAGGCTTCAATGGGAGAAAAAGAGTGGTACTTCTTTAACTTAAGGGACCGGAAATATCCAACCGGTTTAAGGACAAACCGGGCAACTGAAGCCGGATATTGGAAGACCACCGGTAAAGATAAAGAGATATATCGAACAGGAGTTTTAGTAGGGATGAAGAAAACCCTAGTTTTCTACAAAGGAAGAGCTCCAAAGGGAGAGAAGAGTAATTGGGTAATGCATGAATATAGGCTTGAGAACAAGCAACCCTTCAAACCCACAAAGGTAATACACACATCTATACCAAACTTTACTCTTTACTTTTGTTCTTTCTTTCTTTCTTCAAACATTGATTACATCTAGTTTTTAAACATTGATTAACTCCCTTGTTTTGTTCTTTAATAACGCATTGCTTTTAAATTTCAGGAGGAATGGGTGGTATGTTGAATTTTCAAGAAAAAAGTAGCAGCAAAGAAGCCACAAGAGCAAACACAATCTTCTCAACCATTTCTTGAATCGCCATGCGAGGCAAACTCATCAATAGCCAATAATGAGTTTGGAGATATCGAGCTTCCAAATCTCTCATCCGTAGATTTCATTGATACTAATCATTTCAGCCACATCAAATCGCAGAACGGTATTTACTTAGCAGACAACATTAACAGTAATGAGTGTACCGGTCTTATCGATATGAACTTGAACATGGCAACTACTAGTACTCTTCCTTCGATCTCCTCATGGTCAACGAGTCTGCTGGGTCAAAATTTATCTCCAGTAGATTCTTTGCTGCTCAAGGCTTTTCAATTAAGGAATTCATACAGTTTCCTCTAAATAGATGCTTTCAAGTGCTGATCATTCGAGCTACGACCGTTATATCTGGACTCCTCACGGAGTAACTTTGATTAAAATAGTGAAAAATGATATAAGTTGGCTAACTTCTTATATGTAATCTTCGTAAATTTAAATTTGTATTATTAACTTTATATATATGTTTAATCTGTCTTTGGTTGTAGTAAATTTTTTTTTTGTCAACATACTTTAATATCCCTTAACATCCAGGGGTGCTGGATTCGAACTCCAAATTTATATCATAAAATTCAAAAGGTGACTATCATTATGCCACATAGTTGTAGTGTTTAGATAGAATTCGAATTTCGAGACAGATTTTCGCTACTATTTTTTTTGGACCTTATAAACTGTCTCTTTGAATCTAATATTGTACATGAATTGAAGTGTTTTTCCACATCTAATGAATAATTTAAATACATTTATATATACAGTAAGTGAGAATTACAAGCAGCCCACAAACGAGCAATAAGGAAGACATTGAGTGCCCTTTTTCGATCCTTACTTGATTCCACGCAAATTCGATCCCATCTATTTAGTCGAATCCCTTATAACTCATAGTTAGTTAAATCAAGGAGTGAGGAACTTAAGATTCTCTCACAGCATCCAAAAAAGAAAACTTACACTGTTACCAAGTACAAAGCATGAAATTGGAAAACCAGAGATTTTGTAAAACGCAGAAACTTTGATACACTGTCTTGAATGCGACTTTTCCTATTTTACTTCTTTGTAACAACAAAGAACTAATACAATTATACAAGAGGATAAGATGATTCAATTACCCGAATATCTCGACAAGTTGGAGCGATTTCAAGAACTTCTCTGCAATTGCAGAAACATCCTCCGAACTTTCCATGTCATATTAGTTTTCTTCAACTAAAAAGGTTGTATAACATGTAGATTCTGAACCACATGTTTGATTATCCGACTCGTTTCACAAAATAGTTTTGCACGACCACAAGGTATAACATGTAAGGCTTGCAGCAGTTGGATATTATCACTACATTCAGATATTATTATCACTAAATCGAAGTTTTTAAGCAGTCATTTGAATAAAGTTCATTAAAAGAATCTCATAAAAAGCTTTACAAAACTTCCGAGAAACTTCCAAGTTTTTAAGCAGTCATTTTGAATAAAACTCTTTATACATTTCTTTTTTTTTTTTTTTTGCAACAGACGGAACGTTAACTTTCCAGCTACATTCCTCTCAGTTTTTTTTTTAACACTGAAATTAACACAAATAACAAATTCAAATTGATCATTAGTTTTGGCAAAATTCGTTAAAAAGAACACAAGAAATAGCTAATATAGCCACGGCAAAAAGAAGCTAATAGCTTTCTTTTTGTTCAACAAAATAGCTGATAGAAAGTAGTGTACGCAACTTTCACTTTGATGAAGCAACGATAAATAAGGATCAATAAAGACATAAAGAAGCCATCCTAAATCCAAAGTTAAAAGTTCACTCAAATCAATTAGAACTACACTAAACACAACTTGGTTATAACAAGAAATAGTCCTAAGATTTACTTTGCGCATACAATCATAGTATATCTGACCAACGACCTCTCTATTACAGGTCTGAAAAATCTTAATCCCATTCGTACCTTAAGTGAAGATCAACCACTTAGCATCCGGTGATTCGGTTCCTCCATAAAGTTACAGTCTTGGGGAGTTTTTAGGTAGATTTTGATGCTTCAGACAACGCTTGGAAAACGCTTTGTTGGGTCATATCCTCAACAATCACAACTTTATCTCGAGACTTCGATCCTGAACCCAATGAAACTTGTCTTCTTTTCACCCCCAATACCTGTTTCAGATAACATGTAAGAGTAAGGACGTGATTGAGATAAATTCATCTCTTAACTCTCAAAAATCAGTAGTCATGACAAACAATTTTCATTGCCGAACGTAGCGCATAGCTAATGCAATATAGATCGGGACAACAATTAAAGTACATGTATCTTAACAAAGATCTTCCAAGTAAAGGTTAATATTCTTTTGTCGATGAAAACTCACAAGCGCAGTTTGATGACTAATGTCTCAATGAGAAGGTGAGATATACATTGCTCATATAATCAATTAACAATTCAAGCGATATTTACCACAGGAGAAACCCTAATCATTACATCAAACATTACATAGACAATCCTAAATCACATTATCAAACTATATGAGAGCCAAAATCGAAAGATGAGAGCAACCAGAGCATTAAACAGCTTCAAAGAACTTGAAAATTCCAAGCAATATATGTGATAAAAGTAGTGACTAATCCAAGATTCCAGCTATATAACAACTTTCTGCTAAGAAGAAATGAGAGAGAGAGAGAGAGAGAAATTTACAGAGCTAATGTACTCGAGAAGTGCAGCGTTAGCCTCACCATCCCTGGCCGGAGCATCGATCTGAACGCCCACCGCTTCGTCGCTCACATCTCCAGATCAAACAGAGATACCAAATTAGTAAATGTCTCAGACGGTGTAAAAAACTCAAACCGCTTTACACAAAAGAGAAACAAATAAAGCAAAAGTACCGGTGATGGAGGCAGATTTGGAACCAGGCTTCGCGTGGATGGTGATGGCGACGGAGGAAGGTGTAAGGGGGCGCAAACATGACGGAAAGCTCGAAGTATTATCGGCGGTTGGTTTAGCCGTCGTTGATGCGGCCGAATTGCTCTTCTTTCCTTTCTTCGTCGGAGCCATTTTTCCCGGCAAAGAAGGCCTCTTTTCTTAACCGGTAGAAATCTTGGGTTTTTATTTTATAAGCTTTTTAAAAAAGGCCCATTGGGTATTATTGGGTTTTGGATTTGACTGAAAGGAATAATCCCTTTTCTATAATTAAAATATATTTATTGATCCAAGGCATCGGCATAGTTACCAGAAAAGAAATAGCAACTATCCTTATTGCATCATATATGAGAGATCAGAACTCTCAAGGGATTCATCTTAAAAGCTGTCTACAGAATAATCTTAAAAGCTATTTACAGGAGAGAAATCACAACTCACAAGGAACTTTAATTCTATCTATATACAAATATTCAAAAAAAGTTGACACTCTTTACAAAGACTTGATCTTTTTAAGTCATGGACATAGCCTACTTGTAGAATTCATCAAAGGAGAGACGCGTAACTGCAAGATAAGGTAATCAAGAACTGAATAAGTGAATATAGATTTGGCGAAACCGGAAATGAATGAGATTTTTATGTACATGGGTTAATAGAAAGCAACCTTGAACAAACGTCGATGTAATATAGAGATGCAACTGTTGAACAATCAACCAAGAGAAGGGAAGAGATGAACTTGATTTGATGTTCCTTAGAACCTATGGTTAGTGGTAAAGGTATACGTGTATGGCATTGGAGCCTTTAAGATCAAATAATCTTAAACTAATTCAAGATCTAACTTGAACATTGTTCCTACCACGGAAAGGTGGATAACCGTGAAGAAGCTCCAAAAAGGATTGCTCCTACACTCCACATATCAACCTACAATGTTTCTTGTGAATCTCCATTATAAAACCTTGCCATTTGAACAGACAAAAATTCAATGGAGCATAATCTCATATCATTTTTTCGTTGCATCTCTGAAACTGAAGAACTTCAGGAGCCATGTAAAACGGTGAACCACACACTGTCTCAAGATACTTTTCCGGTAGTATTTTTCTGCTTTCAATATGAACATATAAAGATCTTTATACCTCAAAAGCTATAACATTCCATATATAAGTATTGTTCTTCTAACTTTTCAAAATTTACCGTGAAAGACTAAAATCAGCTATCTTCAACACCGACTCATCACCTGATCCAGCTAAGAAAATTTCATGTTGCAATCAAATACTTATATCACGTCTATTTATATCGAAGCTGACTCTTACTTCTAATCTCAGTCCACAGTACACATGAATCTAGCAGTACCTCCTGTTTCAGATCCCTATAAAGGATAATGTGATTATCATGATTGATTTCCAAACCAGCTCCTACATCAAAGGTTAATACTCTGTTAGTCCATAAGAAGCAAATCATCAGCATAAAAATTTACAAACAATAGATACCAATTTGCTTCATAAATATCGTGGCGATGTGTTCTTCAACTCTCCCATGACGCCTGATATTTGATGATAAAGTCCATCACAATATTCCAAAACCATAATCAGTAAATCCCCATCATGAGAACATAAATCTTGAACCTGAAGAAAACGATTTCACATTATTTGAAAAAGACGCAGATTTTAAAAACGTACTTGGAAAACTTGGAGGGGGACGAATGATGTTTGGATGATGGACAGAACATAGAAGATTGAGCTCACTTTCTAACCAGCTTCGGAGATTTCAGTTGAGTTTTGAAAGATCCAAACACTTCATCACCGCTTCTTCTCCGGTTAACCTGTGCTTCGCTACCCAAAACGTAGAGGTTAAACTCTCACTCAGATTCGATTCCGCTTTCTATTCTTCCATCATCACGATACGCTCCCATAGATTATTATCTTCTTCCAACGATTCAAAACAAAAATGGAAACAAAAGTTGGCCAAATGAAGTTGCCAGATCCTCTGGCATTAACTTTCTCGTAAATGGACATTACTAGTGTTACGACGTCTTTTCTAGTTAGTCAAAGAGAGAACTACAAAAATAGAAGAAGACAAATGATCATGAGAAATTGCAACATAACAATGGAGCATTTTGCTCCCACCCCAAATAAAATCAAAGAAAATACCACAAAATGGTATGTTCTTATGAAGTATTCAAGGATTTAACATGGAGAAAATGATGATGCATTTTAATGAGGGCAGTTATCAATTAATTTTTGTGTTTGAACACTTTCTGGTGATGTAACACTTAATTGTTAAAAAACAAAGAACTGTTTGTCTGCTCATCAGATATTTTCATCTATATGGTTCATTTAAATGCTTCATCCAAATGCATTATATCATTATCCATCTAAATTGCTAGATAAAACGATTTAATGCGATAATATTTTGGAAATCTTAAATTGTAATTTCAAAATTCTAGAAAATCTTAGATTTTTCTGTCGCCAAACTGTTTTAATTTTATTGAGTAGGGTTTTACTAGCAGTAGTTAAATAGGGTATCAAATCGTAGATAATAGACATATTATTGCAATATTAGGTTTCAAATTGTAAAGATCTACAATTTATTTCTCAACATGGTTATAGGATCACCAAAACAAATAGTATAGGAATAATTTAGACGCATGGTATGATTAAGTTTGCAACTAGATCATTATGATAAACATAGCCAAGTATTATGTATGTGTGTGTCAACCATATAGCATATTAATCTGTTTTGCTTGCGATGTTGCCATGTTATAGAATGAAGAAAATATTCCATGAATCGTGTTTCAACTTTAACTATCTTGAACGATATATTTTTTTACAAATTTTGTATAGTTGTTAAATAAGTTATGCTTTGATCGACTTGTTTGTAAAATCTCTAGATATATAAAACAAAAACATGAACTAACAAGAAATTAGTTCGACATGCTCAACAAAATCAGAAAAATCTGAATGTAGAAGTACATTACTGTAGTATCAATGAAAAACAAAAGCTCCATATATAGATCTAGTCTACTTAGTTACGGTTCTTTAAGCTAATAGTATTGACTCTTGAAATGGATTTAGGTTACGTCACTCCCTCTAACTCATTAACCAAAAAAAAAGAAAAAAAAAAAGAAAAGAAAAAAAGAATAGAAAAAAAAAAGAAAAAAAAAAGAGTCATACGGAAAGAAAAGGTAATCATTTCTTTTCTTGTTAAGTATTCAAAATAAAATAAAATTCATTCATATTCTAAAATTTTATTACTTTTCTATAAAATATGACCTTATATAAGAAAAGAAATACAGTCAAAAAATCAAACGTGTAAAAAAGGGGAAAAATTAAATAGTAGTTTTTTCTTTCTCATAAAATTCAATAAAATGGAAATGTTGGGTCGACAACTATCTGTATTCTTTCTTTGTTATAAATAAATTTCCTTTCATTGTATATTTCCATAAATTTATATTCCATTTTTATTAAAATAAGATGTACCTATTAGATAGAAACCCAATTTTTAAATAATTTATTTTGACACATGTCAAAACTTTATGATGATAAAAACACTTTTTGTAATATAAATAGCATCCAACTTCTTGTAATAAGATATAGACATCTTCTGGCATTACATAAAATCTCTCCCTTTCAATCCAAATCTCTACAAAAGTAAAATTTATAATGTCGCTAGGAGATAGAACCGAAGATGGAGATAAAACTCTCTCTTTGCAGCAAGAAACCTCTGAAATCAGCTCTCCTCTCAACGAATTTCCGGTGACAACTAATGCTCTTGTTGTCGACCCCAATTTGGTCACTTTACTTAAGATGAAAAAAATCATGAACAAATTCGCCTATCAAGGTAACTCTTTTTTCTAAGATCTCTCTCTCTCTCTCTGTAAATTTTTAGGCATTTAAAGTGTTGTTAGGGTTAGGGTTAGTGTTTGCACTTATGTGGTTTTTCTGTGTGTTATCCAGTGACTGTTTATACGGATGCGGAAGAAGCTCTCGCGTTTCTGACAAACTGTAATCATGAGATTAATATCGTGATTTGGGATTTACATATGCCTGGAATTAATGGATTCAAAGCTCTCCAGATCATTGGTACAAAGATGGATCTGCCTGTAGTAAGTATGTAAATCGAAGATTAGTTTGTACTTCTCAATCTATATTAAACTAAGTTTCATTTAATTACATAAAAAAATAATTATCTATTTCATCTCTGTGTAGTTATGTCTGATGATAATAAAACAGAATCGGTAATGCAAGCAACGATTTATGGTGCATGCGACTATATTATGAAACCGGTTAGAAAAGAGATCATAGCCAACATATGGCAACACATTGTACGCAAGAGGATGATGTCTGAATCCGGTTTAATTCCACCGGTTCAATTAGATGTGGTTCATAATGACGACGGTTTAAAGCAAAACAACGACGATCCCATGCCCGTAGACCAAGGTAATAGTGAACAAAACATCAATATGATAGGAGAGAAAACAGCAATCGGAGAAATGCTACCAATCCAATCTGATTCGGTTCAGAGTAACGGTTCAGACCAAGACAACCACGATTCCATGACCGTAAGCCCATTCGGTGAAGAAAACATCGAGAGAGAAAAAGAGAAAGCTTCGAAGAAACGGATGGCGTGGACTAGAGATCTTCAAGAGAAATTTCTCAAAGCCGTCGATATACTTGGTGGTGCCAAAAGTAATATAACTAATCTTAATCTCTATTCTTTCACAAAAAAATTTATATACTTATCTTCTTTTTATTTGTTCCTAATCGTATTTTATATGCAAACGCAGAAGCTAATCCAAAGTCACTTCTCAAACTGTTGCAAGATATGAATATCGACGGGCTCACTAGAAGCAATGTGTCTAGTCATCTTCAGGTTAAAAAACAAAACAATTATCGTTTCTTGTGTGACAATTAAATCTAGGATTTTTGACATATCAGTAACACAAATTCTACATCATGTTGTGTCGTTGTGCAGAAATATCGTCTCAGTCTTGAGGAACAACAAATTTCTCAACATATGCAAGAGATGGGTTGGTCCAATGCATTTAGACATGCACCTCTCCTAGGTCTGAACAATGTTCACACTGCAACATCGTCCCTTATGAATGGTCAAGCCACTTACCCGTTCCAGGAGAATCAATATCAAAATGGTTACTTGGAATTGAACAACAACCAATCCATGACCAATACTATGCCTCATTTTCCCTATTATCTTGCCCATGATAACCATTTCCAGCAGCAGCAGCAGCAGCAGCAGCAGCTTGAACAACAACAATATCAGCTTTCTAATCAAATGAATTACGTGATGAAAGAGAATGGGCCTGAACAAGCTTCCAGCATCAATGTAGCGGATCTCGAACTGACGAATACTATGCTTCCTTTGCCCTATGATCTTGACCATGATCACCATACCCAGCAGCATCTTGAGCAGCAACAGTATCAGCTTTCTCATCAATGGAATAACGTGATGAGAAATAATGAACCTGAACAAGCTGCCGGAATCGATGTTACGGATCTCGAGGCGACTTATCCAAGTTTACCGTATGATCCAAACGATTTTTTAATCAACGGCTACAATTTCAATCAGTGATTTGGCCTTCTCTTTACTTGAGAGGGCCTGTGTAAGGAGATTATTTGGTTTCTTTGAAGTTTCAGGATTGTAAGGGAATCATCAGTGACATGGAGAAAAGGAAGTGAAGAACAAGCATGCATGTGACTTGTTTTGTGAGTCACAAGAAGATTATTTAGTTTTTATTCTATGAAACTCACTACAAATATTGGTCACTGATAATATGCATATCAGTAATCAATATCGTAGGTATCAATGTTTTTCTTTTTCTTATATAAATGTGTTGTTTAATGGATAATTATGTATTTTTGAAAAAATCTGATTCCTGTTTAGAATCCATTAAATGCGCGTGAGTTCTTTTCATTCATAAAACTAGAACACTTTATATAAGATATCGTTATTCTAGGTAATGCAAAATCTGATAATGTACTGCAGTGGAGTTTTTCACAAGTGAGCAAATAGAATGCCATAGATCAGAGGCACATTATTAGATTTTTTGTTATATCTGTATCGGATTTTGAAGCTTATATATAGATCATCCAAATGATTAAATGATAATGAAATCCTAGGCAAAGAGTATATATATTTGACTTAGTTACTTCACAACAAATACATACACAACATAACATATACCTCAAAGAATTTGGGACAAAAAAATTAGATATGTACCATATGTAACAATTTACTATTAAAAGTGTGAATTCTAGTGTAATTAAATATGAACATGTACATAAAGAACATGTACCGATCTCAAGAAAAGCCTAATGGAATTCTTGTATCTCGGGTCCCGACAAGATTAGTTATAAAGTTCTTTCATTTCTGGGACTGTCTCTGTAATAGTGCTTGAACCAAGGCCTTAGACCCCTATGTTATCAATCCCACTTATACAAATATAAATAGGTTCATGGAATGTTATAAGTGTTTGTATTCATCTTTGCGAATGGAGTTTGATTTGTTCATATACATATTTTTCTACTTTTTGGTTTACAATTTTGATTGTTTGTAAAAACATAGAGATAACCCTCACAAATTATAAGTGCGTGGTCATCTTCTTTTGAAAATATATCTCAACTAGTTGATCGCTAGTTAGCTACATGTAAGTGTGTCAAATATAGTTCTTAAAAAAACATGTGGTTATGTGAGATGCAAAATCTCTCTGACGATTCTCTACTACTACGGAATTGATAAATCCCACGATTTAGCTTGTCACGGCGCATCAATTTGAATTAGAAGTTAAATATTTCTTATGGCTTTACTACACTATCACTAATTTAAACAATTGAAAGTGCAAATAAAATAAGTTCAAAAGAGGGTGATAAAAAGAAGGATCCCACATTTGTTCGCTTTTGGTGGGCTAATTCTTGTCCACAAAATTCACTATCTCCAAGCCTCTAAATCAAGAATCATTATGTAAATTTTTTATAAAATCTTGTTTTTATTGATAAAGAGTATGCATAGTTGCATATAGTAATCAAAATTTGGTGTGATACAAATACAAATATTGGTTAAAAGTGAAAAGGCATAAATCCGACCTCCACTAAGTGACGTAAAATCCTATGCAGGTATAGATTATTTGTATGGTTAAATTTTAAACGGTACGACTTGGAAAATCACATCTGATTTATTTAGTGTTTCACTACAATCCTAAGAAAACATGTCATTAATCATTATTATGTTTTATAGTTCCACAATTTGCAAACACTTCATTTTAACTTGATAAGTCCATATATGGAAATTTAGTCAAAGCTTTAGTATTTTTATGCAAAGAGAGGCTCATTACCAATTTGTTTTCGCAAAAATTAGCCATATCTCAACAAAAATGTTCATATTAAATAAAACGATCATGAAATAAATAAATAAAAACACATTAAAAAATAAAAGCTAAGAAAAAAAATTTTTACTTGCAAAACTCTCGTAGCAGAAAAAAAATTTACTATCTACATCCGCCCCCTAAAATTACAGATTACTTACGGATTATCCGTAAAATCCGTAAATATTATAATAATAGTAAAAAATTTATTTATATTTATATTTTTTATTTTTAATTTTAAAATTAAAGATTTTTACAAATAAATGCATATGTTTTTGAAATAAAAATTTTTTATAATAATTAATTAATATATAATATAAAATATTTATACTAAAAAATATATAAATATTTATAATTTAACATATTTAAAAAATGATTTACGTAGATACATGCCAAGCAACCTAAATTACTAAATTTTGTCAACTCGCATCAGTGCTGCTTTGAATCCGCAAATTTGGATCCATTATCGACCGCATTTATCCCATAATGGATCCAAATTTGCGGATTCCGCAGATAATAAATCCAATTCCCAGCTCTACTTGGTATTAAGGTTGGGGAAATTTAGGAGAAGAAAGCGACAAAATTAAAAACCAAATGAATAACGTTCGATCTCTTTTTGGAAGGTAAGCAAATAAACAAAAGATAGAACCATTTATATGTATACATTTAGATGCTTAAGAATATCAAAAAAGATTTTGCAAATATTACCCATAAAGAGGAAATACTTTACACAAAAAAAAAAAAACAAAAACAAAAAGGTCTTATGATCATATATTTCTACATCTCTGATATATGAGCTTTTAAAATGAAACAATAAATTTTCTGTATATTATATTTAGAAGTTAGAAAGAGAAGGAAAAAATCTAAACAAATTGCAGAACCAGTAAGATGCAGACATTTAGAGACTTGGAAATATCAAAATAGCTGTTGCAATTACCTGTAAAGTGAAAACAGTTTATTAAACATAGAAAAAGACAAAAAAATCGTATGATCTGTCCTTAAATCTTGTAAATCCCAATGGACTTAGCAAAAAAAAGAACTTTTCAAAGCAAAATTTTCACTAAACTTTGGTCAATACGAAAGAAAAAGGTAATTACACAGAGGAAGATATTCAAATCTATTTAGTTAAGTAAGAAATGAAAAATAATACTGTAAGGGTTGGCATTTTTTTATATAAAGTATCGAAAAAATAAACTTTAAAATCGAAGTTTCCACTTAAATATCTCAATAAAACAAGAATCAAAATTAATGGTTATGTTTTAAAGTAAAGTGAATTACTATTAAGCAAACACAACAACACATACACATGGAAAGAACAAAGAAAATAAGTGCTAAAGCACAAATTAAAGACTGCTTTACAACACTACATATTGTCGGCAAAGCATTAAAATTGTGAAGAAGATACCACAAAATCGTCCTCCTTTGATAAAATTAAAATAAAATCCAGCTTATCAATAATCAACACCAGTACCAACAAAGTTTTCTAATTAAAAGTGAGACAAAAAGAAATGATTTTAGAATTCAATGTTGGAAAAGTGATAGTCCCTACACAAGCATCTTGTGGTTGGAGGAGCTATGGCCCAATGGCACAATCAGCACTCAACGATTCCTGAAACCGGATAAGCTCTTCTGGGTCCCAAATCCTATCAAATCTCAAATGAAAAGAAGAAGAAAATGCCACTTTCTTAAAACAAATCTTATTAGTCTCCAATTATATAGAATTATCAGTCCCCACTCAATAATCACTGATCAGTCATCATGTCAAGCTATATATAAGACCACTTTGTATTCCCCAAAAAAATTAAGAACCAATAACCAAACAAAGCCAAGCAAAGCAGAGACAATAGACTTTGATCCATAGCTTTTTTTAAAGAGTAAAAAAAATGTCTGCAAATGAGTTACCTACTTCAGCTCAAGCCTTCCAAGAACAAATCCTTGGCGGTTTTGTCTCTAGGAAGCTGCTTCTGCACAACCCATTTGATCACAACAGTCAAGGAGCCCTTGCGGTCGCACCATCTCCTCTAATAACCCATGAGAACAACCTCAATGGGAATGTCTTGATGCTTCTCTCAGTCCTCATCTGTGGAATCATCTGCTGCCTCGGGTTACATTACATCATTCGTTGCGCATTCAGACGTTCTCCAAGTTTCATGATCTCTGAGCCAATCTCTAGTCTTTCAACACCATGCGGTCCATCAAACAAAGGAATAAACAAGAAAGCTCTTAGGATGTTCCCGGTCGTGAGTTACTCAAATGAGATGAACCTACCGGGGCTCGGTGAAGAATGCGTCATCTGTTTGTCAGATTTTGTTTCCGGTGAAAAGCTCAGGCTGCTCCCTAAGTGCAACCACGGGTTCCATGTTCGTTGCATTGACAAGTGGCTTCAACAACATTTGACTTGTCCTAATTGCAGACACTGTCTGGTTGAGACATGCCAAAAGATCTTAGGTGACTCCAGTCAAGTGACGGCAACACCAGCAGCAGCACCAACAGAGAGCGTAATTGTCAGGATAGCTCCTCTAGAACCTGAAGGAAGAGTAAACACTTTTAGAGTAAACAGCTAAATGCCGAGAAACCATCATAAATTCAGAAACTGTGCTCAGTTAGATAGGAGAGTTTTAGATCTGAGCACAATTCATGTCTATAGCCATAGAAGAGTTCCAAAAGAAAAAGAAAAAACAGGATACTTCAATTTTTTTGTCTTTCTTTTTTTGCCTGTAGCACAAAGTGTATACAGAGAGAATATGTCTCCCTTTTCAGTAGCATCTCACTGAGTTCATCAAACTTCTCATTGTGAGAGTATTTTTTTCCTGGTGAAATGATAATTACGCATGCTTATCTAAAAACATTAAGAATAAATGGTCCAGAGTTGATCGCGTATATGCTTGATAGTGATAAACGCACGAATATCGTGAACAGAATTGCATCTATCCACTTGACTAGATCAACTTAAAACACTACATATATGCCTCATAAGTCACAACCAATCCACACACATAAATCATCAGGATAGAAAATACGACTTCGTCCCAATGATCAACTCTGCCATAGAAAATTAAAAGGACCCAACCCATAATTGGGAAAACCAACCTATCTAAGCTTATGCGTAAAATTCAGACCTAAAAGCTACTTTGGGGGATGCATAGTCTTGTAAGATATCCAAACTTAGTCCTGTAAGATTCACAACCGCCGGTCAAGTGATAAACCCACCCTATGGGATATAGGATATAGCCTTGACACCAGACATACCTATGCCATAACACACTATGATAATGTAGAGTTGATAATTCCATCACGCTCGAGAGAATCCATCCTCATAGGTCACACAACAAAATCTAAAAGTGAGGTAAAAAAAGCAAGACAAGTAACAACTCACTCAAATCCAGTAAACCAACACAGTTAAAATTTCAATTACTCTCATCACAAGCATCTCCAACTTTACTCTGACGGTTGATACCAGTTACCATGTTTTATGCGTCAGAATTTACTAATCACCTTAACAAAATGTGTATTGGATTGTGGTGAATGTTCTGTCTAGATTCAATATACTTAACCTATTACCTTTCTCCACGACAGGCGCACATGCACACTAGCTACTACAAGGTATTATCATATGATAACTGAACCGAATACAAACTTGGCCGTCTTTGTTCAGTTACTCAGCTCTATCTCGTAATACGAAAACAGAATACACATGCATGGACTGATCAACATGATGTTTTGGCCCTACTTTGTGTCTATCTTTATGACAAAAGAAAAAAGAACAAAATATTAAACAATACATGGATTGATCAACATGATGTGTTAGACGTTTTCATAGATTCTCCAGATATCAAAGTCAGAATCTGAACTGAGTGATTCAAAAACAAGTAAACAGGCTGGAATCCACAACCCATTGTAAAAGAGACACTACTAATAACAAGTTTACTTAAAGACCACATGTTCTAACTACGAGATTTTGGAAATCCTGCAGTTTAAAAGGGAGCAACATGTCATAAACAAGGTTATCAAAAGAAAAGAAAGGTCATAAAGAAATAATGGTTCAAATAAGGCTTGAGATCCTACGCCTTTCTGATTGGATTGGATGTGAATAAGGAATTAAAAAGTTCAATAAATAACCAATGTCGGACCAAAGAGTGGGAGTTTAATAGTTATTGAGGCTGGGCACATAAAAGAAGGGTTATTGGTTAACAATCAAAGACTGTGATTCACAGGTAGCATATGTCCATTAAGCATTTGAGGGATATCAGATAGTATCAGATCATATCTGGTAATATGCCATTGAGTGTATGAAGAGTGAAACAAAAATAGTTTACAAATCCTGAAAAAGAAAAAGAAAAAAAAACTATTAGTTTACAACTGTTCAACTACACTCTCAAAAAAATTTACTACTGGAACAACCCATGGACTTCAATACAATTACTTCACCATAATAACGAAACGTTAAAGATGTTCAAATATCTGCAATCATTCAATTGAAAATATAAGCGAATGCTAATTTCCTATTGCAGTATTATATTGTTCTTTTCTTGGGGAAAAGTGATATATTATTAACAAAGCGTATGAGAAGACAAAAGCACTAAAGGAAAATGGTAGCTTTAGAATGATAATGTTTTTAAATCATGTGAGACAAAAAGAAACTATTTCAATATACAATTTTGAACGAGTGATAGTCCCTCCACAAGCATCTTGTGGAAAAGCTCAGGCTGCTCCTTAAGTGCAACCACGGGTTCCATGTTCGTTGCATTGACAAGTGGCTTCAACAACATTTGGCTTGTCCGAAATGCAGACACTGTCTGGTTGAGACATTCCACAAGATCTTTGGAGACTCCAGTCAATCTGACCAAGTGGTAGCACCAGCATCAACATAAAGCGTAATTGTCACGATTTCTCCTCTAGAACCTGAAGGAAGAGTAAACACTTTTAGAAAAAGCAGCTAAATGCTCAGAAACGATCATAAATTCAGAATATGTGCTCAAGTTATATAGGAAATTTTAGATCTCCGCACGATTCATGTCTATAAGATTCTAAAAGAAAAAGAAAAGCTAGGATACTTCAATGTTTTTTGTAAGTCTTTCTTGTTTGCCTCTAGCACAAAGTGTATACAGAGAGATATATCTCATTCACAGTAGCTTCTCACTGAGTTCATCAAACATCTCTTTGTGAGCGTATTTTTTCGGTGAAATGTGAATTATGCATGTTTATCCAAAAACATTAAGAATCATCTATAACCAAGGACTGAGAAGTGCTAGTCATCTATTCTTATGTGTCACAATCACTAGACAGAACAAATGGTCCAGGCTTGATCGCATATAAACGCACGAACTTCGTGAACAAAAATGCATATATCCACTTGACTCAACCACTTAAAACACCTATATGGCTCACAACCAATTCACACACATAAATCATCAGGATAGCAAATACCACAGGATTCTACGTCCCAATGATAAAGAAATCGACTTTGCCATAGGAAAGTGATATGGTCCTAACCCATAATAGGGAAAACTTATGGGTAAAAGTTAGACCTGAAAGCTAGTTTGGGGGATGCATAGTCTTGTAAGATTCTCAACTGCCAGTCAAGTTATAAACCCATCCTATGAGATGTAGCCTTGACACCAGACATACCTATACGATAAACTCTATAGAAAATGTAGATAAATGAAGCAAGACAAGTAAGAGATCTTTCAACTTCATCTACTCTGACAGTTGATACCAATAACCATTTGTTATGCCACAGGATTTACTCACCCTACAATCAACATCCTAACAAAGTTTGTATAGATTGTGGTGAATGTTCTGTCTAGCTCTAATATCTAGTACTTTTTTCCACGACAGGCGCGCACATATTGGGTATATACACTAGCTATTGCAAGATATTATCATGATAACTGAACAGAGAAAAGGCTACGCCTAACGATTTAGCACTATATCGTAGTATGGAGTGATCAACATGATATCTTAGACGTTTTCATAGATTCTCCAGATATCAAAGTAGGATCTTGATAAATTAGTGATTCAAAACCAGAAAAACAGGCTGGAATATAAAACCCATTGTAAAAAAGAACTACTAATAACAAGTTCAGTTAAGGACCACTTGTTCGAACTACGAGATTTTGGAGATGCTGCAGTTTAAAAGGGAGCACCATGTCATAAACAAGGTTATAAAAAAAAAACAATTCATAAAGAATGATGGTTCAAATAAGGCTTAAAATCCTAGGCATTTCTGATTGGATTGGATGTAAGTAAAGTATTGGCAAGTTTCAATAAATAAGCAATACCCTCATTAAAAAGTGAGAGATTAGTAGTAATTGAGGATGTGCACAAAAAAGAAGATAATTGAGGCTGTGCACAAATCCTGTTGCAATTATATTAATGTTCTTTTCTTGGGGGGAAACTATCTATTATTCACAAACAGCATGTAAAGACAAACGGAGGGAAATGGTAGCTTTAGAAGAATATTTTAAATCAAATTTTAAAGTGAGACAAAAATAATTTATTTCAATATTCAACTTTGGACAAGTGATAGTCCCACACAAGCATCTTGTGTTTCTAGATGATCTGGGCCAACGGCACAATCAGCACTGAAGGATTCAAGAAATTGGGTAAGCTCTTTCTGGGTCCCAAATCCTCTCAAATCTCACTTGAAAATAAGAAGAAAATGCCACTTTCCTAAAAAAATCTTATTAGTCTACTATTATAAAGAATTCTCAGTCCCCACTCAGTAATACTAAAAAGTAATCATCTCAAGCTATATATTAGACCACTTTGAATTCCCCAAAACGTAAAAAAAGCAATAAGCAAACAAAGCCAAGCAAAGCAGAGAGAAGAGACTTTAATTCAAAACTTTTTCAAAGAGTAAGAAAATGTCTACAAATGAATTACCTTCTTCAGCTCAAGCCTTCCAAGAACAACTCAGTGGCGATTTTGTCTCTAGAAAGCTGCTTTTGCACGACCCATTTGACCACAACACTCCACGAGCAACTCCTCATATCACCCATGAGAACAAGCTTAGTGGAAATGTGCTGATGCTTCTCTCAGTCCTCATCTGTGGAATCATCTGCTGCCTCGGGTTACATTACATCATTCGTTGCACATTCAGACGCTATTCAAGTTTCATGATCTCCGAGCCTATATCTGTTCTTTCAACACCACACAGTTCATCAAACAAAGGAATCAAGAAGAAAGCTCTTAGGATGTTCCCGGTCGTGAGTTACTCACATGAGATGAATCTGTCTGGGATTGGCGAAGAGTGTGTCATCTGTTTGTCGGACTTTGTTTCCGGTGAAAAGCTCAGGCTGCTCCCTAAGTGCAACCACGGGTTCCATGTTCGTTGCATTGACAAGTGGCTTCAACAACATTTAACTTGTCCGAAATGCAGACACTGTCTGGTTGACACATGCCAAAAGATCTTAGGTGACTCCAGTCAAGCTGATCAAGTGACAGCACCAGCATCAACAGAAAGCGTAATTGTCAGGATTTCTCCTCTAGAACCTGAAGGAAGAGTAAACACTTTTAGAGAAAGCAACTAGATGCTCAGAAAACATAATAAAATTCACTCTGCTCAAGTTAGATAGGAAAATTTTAGATCTGAGCACTATTCATGTGTATATGTAGGATTCCAAAAGAAAAAGAAAAAAAAAAACAGGATACACTTCAATTTTTTATGTCTTTCTTTTTTGGCTGTTGCACAAAGTATATACAGAGAGAATATTTTTCACTTTTCAGTAGCATCTCACTGAGTTCATCAAACTTCTCTCTTTGCAAATTTATTTTAAAATTTTTTCATTCTTATCCAAAGACATTAAATTTCATCTATAATTAAAGATTGATAAGTGCTCGTCGTGTATACTATGCGTCATAATCACTAAACAAAACAAATGGTTTTCTGGTAATGAATGCCAAGGTATTGCGTGAAGAAGCAGTGTTTAGTCTACGCGATGCAAGTCCATCAAATCGAACACGGTTAAAGTTCCAATTATTCTCATCATAAGCATATCTCCTACTCTACTCTGACTGTTGATACCAATTAGCATGTTGAAGCCTCAAAAATTACACACCCTACATCTTATCAAATTGATACTCAAGTTTGTACCAGATTGTGGTACATGTTCTGTCCAGATTTAGGATAAATACTCTATTATGGTTCTTTTCTCCACAACAATATCACCACTTGGGTATGTACACTAGTTAGTTCAAGATATTATCATGATAACTGAACCGAGAAAAGGTTAAGCCTAACGATTCAGATCTACTTAATGATAAAATAAAATAAAAGATCGTTCAAATATAAGAGATCACATGGAGTGCTTAGCTTGATATACCACTTGATATCTTAGTCATTTTCATAGATTCTCCAAATATCAAACTCGAAATCCTGATGACTGAGTGATTAAAAAACAAGCTGGAATCCACAACCCATTGTAAGAAAATACTAATAACTGATTTAATTAAGGACCACATGTTCTAACTACGAGATTTAGCAGATCCTGCAGTTTAAAAGGGAGCAACATGTCATAAACAAGATTATCAAAACAAGAATCATGTCATAAACAAATAAGGGTTAAGATCCTAGGCACTTCTGATTGGATAAGATGTAAAGAAAATATTGAAAAGTTCAACGAATAAGTAATACCCGGCTAAAAAGTGAGAGACTAATAGTAATTGAGGCTGTGCATAAAGAAGAAGGGTTATTGGTTAATAACAAAAGACTGTGGTTTACAGGTAACATATGTCCATTACTGTCACAAAATATTTTTAAGTACAACTTTTCAGTGATAATTTGCTGAATTAGCTTAAGTTAATTTACTGCATCAGCTAATAGACTAAATTTCTCCAACTCTCTGAGCAATTGATGCTGTCTAAAAATTTTCCTTGAATATATACAAGTGGAACAACCGTAAGACATCAATACAATTGCTAAATAACTATAATGAAACATTAAAGATGTTCAATCTTTTTTTTGGGTGGGGGAGAATTATCTATGATTATCAGCGTTGAAAGTTTAGCAGAATGTAAATACAGAAGCACTAGAAGACAATGGTAGCTTTGGAAGACAATGTTTTGAACACTATATAATAGTGCTTTAAGAAAATTCCGACCACTTGTTGGACTAAAGACCTCGATCAACAAGATAGATTCATGTCTAAACTTTTTGTAATATAATAAATATAGAAGCTTTTAAATACTAATGCTAATAATATAATGGAAAAAGATTGTCGACATACCGTTATAAAGCAAAAGACCTGTACGCAATAGGCTTGTGCCTATTCATCCTAGCACAAAATGAAGTTTTCTACTTTATCAAGAGAAAAAAGATCTTTATTAGTAGGATAAAGAACAAATAGATATTTACTTAGAAAAGATATTTAGTAGGACAGATGAACAAACAGATATTTACTTAGAAAAGATATTTAGTATGAAAGATGAACAAATAGATATTTACTTAGAAAAGATATTTCACTTAAAAGTTCACCAAAGACGAACACTGAGAATTGGCATTGAAGATTTAATGATTGATAATAGGTTCCACCAATGAAAGTCACAGATTGAACATCAATAATGGTATATAGATTATTAAGAGACGGGACAAAAGCTCTGTGTTATAGTATTTCCGATTTCTAGCAACAGAGAACTTTACTTATAATGTTCCTGAAACTTTTCTCATGGCCCTTAAAACCCATTGGATCCAAACCATTTCATCATCATGAGTGCATCCAGCAAAACTCTTGATTCAATACTACCAGATATATTTCAAATTGCACCAAGTCGAGTTCTTTGACCTCGATATGTTGATAACATTTCCCTAGTCAAAGAAATACAGTGATGGCCAATTTTTACTTTAGATGATGTTTCCCTCTGTAACATTGCAGTTTGTCACACCTTAATTCATGAAAAATCAAGAATTATAACTAAAAAAATGAATGAGTATCAAATTAAGATATTCCAAACAAAAGAATCATTATAGCATAAACAATAAAAGTAAAGTTTATTTGCTTTAAAGATGGAACCATAAAACTGACCACTACCTGTTTGTAGCAAGTCATATATAACCTAATGGCACAGACAAATTTTAAAAGGAATCCATTTCCGAGTGAGACTGATAAGAAAAGATAGAAAAGAGGCCTATCCTGCTGTGTAACATCAACTTTTTATCCGGAAGATAACACAATCTTTCCAATCTAATGTTTCATTAAACCAACTATTAGCAAGTAGTAAGAAAAAAGATGTTCTATAAGCACCTTTCGAAGAATCTTGCTTTGATTTTGGAGTTGCAAGGAAAACATTTGATACTAGATTCATGTAGATTTCCCTCGCGATTTGCAACCAATGAAAATGATATCTCATAAAGCAAACAAAAAAGAATCATTTTTTATTTGTTCATTCATGGGACCAATTGCTTTAGCTCTGATTTTTTTTTTTAAGAAAAGGCATGTAAAGATAAAGAAAGAAAAACTGTATAGAAAAAGAAGCAGGAGCTGGATACTAATGCTATGAGAGTGATATTTATCGATAAGAGTAGCCTTTAACGGGATTGATTGGGAGAGGTTTTGTCCTTTTACTCTACGGACAGCTAAAGTTACTACGGATGAGGTGGATTCCTGTTCCCCCAGACATAGGTAAAATTCACTAAATGGAAGTATTTCATCCGTACACCTTCAAGAACCACACAAAATCAACAAAACTTTTTTAAGATCCACCACTGTTAAAAATAGCTAAAAGGGAAAGAAAAGAAAAGCTAAAATCAAGCCTTGCTTAGTTTTCTATATGAGATACAGATACACAAAAAGCCTCACAGAAGTTGATTTTCTTCAACACCATAATTGGAAACTTAACATATGCATCTAATGCATGTAGCATGGCTTGATGATTTCTTTAAAGGGAAGAATAACATATCTATTAAAAGCCTCAATCCCTGCACAGTGAGATATTAACTGAATGTTGTGCTGCTATATCGAAGACATGGAAAGTTCATGGCTGCTCCAGTTAAAAGCTCATGGGTCCCTGGAAGCAATTCAGGGAGATCTGATTTGCTAAAGCCACAGCCACATGGCACTAACATTCGCAGCAACTGGTATGATGGACCCTATTCTCTATAACAAAGCATATTAAGCTGCAAATTATTTAATAAATATAAGACGCTAAAAGTCAAGGACCTTATTGTGGGCTTGATCTTTATAGTTTATTCACCAAACCATAATTAAGAAAGTTAAAAAATTTATAAAAAAAAAAAAATATTCCTCATTATAATATCTAAAATATAAACTAAAACCTTACCTTTCCTCTATATAAACAAGCTCCAACGGAAACCTTGAAAACCACAAATCTATCTTAAAAAACCAAGCTATCATGTCAACTGTCATTTCTGTTCCCACCATGAAAGAAACTCAGATCTTCCAAGATATTTTTGTAAGTTCTTATTCAAGAAGATTACTACTTGATCAATCACCAAGTCCGGCACCGTCCCCATATGCAAATGATAACAACTTTGATGCAAATGTTGTTATGGTGCTATCAGTCCTCTTGTGTGCACTCGTTTGCTCACTTGGACTCAACTCTATAATAAGATGTGCCTTGAGGTGCTCCAATTTAGCACCATACGAAGCTGGTGACAACCAAGCAGCAGCTCGCTTGAGCAACACAGGAGTCAAACGAAAAGCCTTGAAGAGTTTCCAGACAGTAAGTTACTCTACGGATTTGAATCTGCCTGGCCTAGATACAGAGTGTGCCATATGTCTCTCAGAGTTTGTATCCGAAGAGCGTGTGAAGCTGCTTCCGACATGCCACCACGGATTCCATGTCCGGTGTATAGACAAGTGGCTCAGTTCACACTCTTCCTGTCCCACCTGCAGGCACTGCCTCATCGAGACCTGCGAGAAGATCGCCGACTGCAGCCAAACAAGCTCGTTAAACCCTACTCAACCACCGCAAGACAGCATCATCGTGCAAATAGCACCACTACAACCAGAAAGATGGATACGCTGTTTTAGGTGAAATTAATTAGTCACCTAGATATAGTAGCAGTTATGTTTAAAACCCGATTAAACTACTATGTATTTAGAATTAGTCGAGATCACAAGCGGTCTACACTTCGAAACATGTTTAGCGTTTCCACTGTTAAAAGTTGTAAATATTACGGAAAATGTTACTTTCTTCGTATCTCGACCTCCTAAACGTTTAAAATTTCACAATTACAGGCCATATGAAAAGTTTTACATTACAGCCAACTTTACTATACTTGCAAAACCTCACACTGGAAAAGGAATATATATAAAAAGAATCAGAAGTCCAAACATGCAGGTTGGTGAGAGGGTAAATTAATTAAAATATATATAGTTTAGTGGAGGTGGCCAATACGCTAGGTCAACTATAAAGAAATGTCTCAATCTTAGCATTAAGAAGTTTCAAGGTTATAAAAGCAGGCTCTACCACTAGCTTATTTTTTACTGATTATCATATGGGTTAATGCCCTTTTAGGTAAAGGCAGATAAATATAATAATGTACCTCTTCTTATATTGTTATTGAACAGATGAAGCTGTGAAGGCTGTGATGTAAAAATATGACAACACGAAGCCCCAGGGAAAATTGCCAAGGACCACAAATGAGAGAAACATGCAGTAAAGTATAGAGGGTCCGAGCACGAATCCATCACATGGTCAAATCAAATGATACTAAAAAGTGGGGGTGGTTCGATATTTTACAGCACATGAAGAGAGTGACAAAAGTAGATGTGAGTAACCACATATAATTCAACAACCGGCATTTATGAAATGTCAAATATCAAGAAGAGTTACACCAAACCATATGCACGGAAGAGCTGGAATCAACCACTAGACACTGAAACAGCAGTGAATGTAACAGAGGTCTAGACATCGATCATAAACTATATCACCTCTATGTAAAACCTTAAGCTCTTAATCATCAGAAAAGATGCTACAATGGAAAGAAAATAATTTGGAAACAAATCAAAAATCGATAAACAAGTATGCGATGCTACGGACAGAACTGGAAACCCTAGATACCAAATGAGGAATTTTTTGCATCAATCAAAGTATATTATCGTGTTAAACACATTACTTCTTGGGATCAATCAAAGAACAAAAATTACCCATAGCAAATGAAATGACGGGATCAAGTTTCGCTCCAATCTCAATTAAGAAGACGATTATTGAATGTATCATAATAAAATTCAAATCAAACTACAGGAGATACCCAGAATATTATGGGGAAAAATAGGATAATTTCTTACCTCCCGGTCCGCCCCCATTGACGAAGAGCTTCCGAAGATGCAATTTTCAGAGATGTCCTCTTTGTTGGCGCCAACGATTTCAGTATTCCTCTTTACCCATTTATCGGATCATCAATAAGTTTCTAGTGAAGTCGGGTCGGGTCTGCTGAGGCCCATTTTATAAAAGTCCAATCAATGCCCATAAAGTTTCAATTTTCTTACATGTAAATATGAAATGTGAATAACTATCAATTAAAAGATGATTTTTTTTTCTTGTTAATGAAAAATATATGAGTTTTCTTTGTTAGGGTTTGTTATTGAAGGATGGATTTAGATAGAATTTCAATCCAATCACAATGTGATGTTATTCACTTAATGATTCTAAATTATGTTTTCAAAATTCAGTGTTATTGTAAATTATATTTCTAAATTATGTTTATAAGATTTTAAAGTTTCATTTTATTCAATTAAGATTTTAAATAGTTAATTAAAATTTAATGTTATTGAAAACTAAATAATGCTTTTAAAATATTTATACTGATTTAATTCAAATGAGTTTGAATGGAGTTTTATGAGTGAAATTTAGAATAATATCAAATTTAAAATCATATATATTTCAAATTTTCGTACAAATTAACTTTAAATCTATAATTGAATAACACACCTATTAAATCATATAGTTTATGATGAATCCACAATAATAATTTAAATCTATGATTGAATAATTATTAGTAGGACTGTTATTGAGAAATGATGCAAAACTAGACAATTCTTCTAAATAATAACAACAAAAATATTTACTAATTCTTGTAAATGTACATGTAATATAAATTCATATTGCGTAATATAAATTCCTATTAGGTTAACTAACTAGAATTTCATTCCAAATCATCTTTAAAATAAAATAAAAACTCAAGAAGACATCAATAAAAAATGCAATGGATACAAGCATACAATTACCCAAAATCCAGAACTCGATCAGACGAAAAAAACAAAACATCGATAAATATTTATTTTGTTTTACAAAAAGCATTATTTACAACTTTTTACCATATAATTTGGATTATATGTTCATATTGGATTGGTTTTTATCGGTATTATATATTTCGGTTCAAGTTCGGATAATCCAAATTCTATGTGTTGGTTTATAAACATTTGAATCACCATATAATTAATTAGCTACTTCCATATGAAAAAAAAAAGAACGTATGCGGTGACCCACTACCATCAAATATTTTCGACCACATATATGAGAAAAATAAATTATAAAACCAGAAAGAATAGTTGATTGACTATTTCAGAATAAATTATCAACAAATATATATTATAAATGTGAACGTGGCCGGTCATATAACTTATATATATACATGTAATGTAATCATGACATGAGCAATGTAAATTAGAAGAAGTACTTTCATAATGATGGGGCACAACGTTCTTAACTAATGGGGCACAACGTTCTTATAAGGTACCAACTAGCATCTCAACTCTCTATCGGCATGTGCGATTCACGTGAATCATAAAGTTGACTCTCGAGTTTCCATCTCACAAAAGCTACTTCTTTCTCCGGTTTGGTCCGGTTAGAGGACCAACATGGACTGCATTTCGCAACCAGAGAACAAAGTATGGGATTTGAGGATTTGTTTTGGAAAATTTCTTGTAACAAACAACAAAAATTGGTGAGATATGATACTTGTGTTTGATCCAATGTGCATATCAAACAAAAATATAAAAATGATTAATATATGAAACACTGAAAAAACAAATACAGAAAATATCATTATATATCACTTCTTCTTCTTCTTTTTTAGTCTACGACCGAAACGCACCTAAAAAAAAAAGTTGAAAAATTAACCTTATTCGAGTTAGTAGTCTGATTCAAATTTATCGTTATTGACGTCATTGCAAGCTTATGAATTTAAGTAGCTAAAGTTATGTTAAATATATATCCAAATGCATAATAGTTTTGCAACAAATATATACTACATAGATACTCCGCGTCCTCTGCTTTTCATGGCAAACCCCGAGATAAAACTTGCCATGGGACATTAATCCTTTGTAACACCACAAATAAAATTGTATAACATATCTAAATACCTTATATCATAATCATGTAATAGATAAACAGTCGATATATAGGATAGGAGTATTTTGTTACACAATCATTGTTAATGTCTTTAGTATGAACTATTTTCATGAGCTGTTGTACAATACACACATATAGTATAATAGTGGCTGTCTAAAAGCCAAGACAAAATACGCCATATAGGTACAAAACACCGCCTCGTATACCTGGTGTGTACAATTTTTGTCTTCTTTTAGCTACTCAACTTTATATTCAAGATGTATGTACGACAATTATAAATTTTATATAATTAATAATCTAATGCATGCATGTTTATAATTAAATTAAAGAACCATATATGGCACTAGGCTTTGGGTTGTTATGAAATGGACGGACACTAACATATATAGGGCAATACAAATAATGACATTCGTTCATACGATCAGTTGAGAATTACATAACTTGATTAATTTTACAAACTAAAATGTTCAAAGGATTACATAACTTGATTAATTTTACAAACTAAAATGTTCAAAGGTCTTGTTTTGGTTATAAACTGTTGTTTTGTGTGTCAAGTTCAAATGTCTATACGACTATACTTCCATATCACTCTTAATCTCGTATTCTTATTTTTTATTTTATTTTTTTGTTCTTTTCTTGCTAAAGTTTCATATAATTTGTTTCCCTTGTGGTTTTATATCTAATATTTGATCCCGCAATCTATATATATATATATATATATATATATATTTAGTTGACGTCAATCAGAATTGCTGTGTGTAACTCTCGTATAGTCAAAATTTGTTTGTTTGTTTGTAGTATGAACCATGTTTTAAAGGCTAGTGCATGGGTATCAACCCAAACTCAAACAAAGGAGAATGATGTACATGGATGGGTCTCGACACAAAACGTATAACATTCACATGTCACAACCTCTCATATTATTATTTTTTTGTAATGTAAGTTATTATTAGTGAACTCTTTATCAATCAACATGATTGGAAAGATTGGATAAAAGTTAAAAGAAAAAAGATCAATTTTTGGAGGAGGGTCAATGAATCATGCTATTGTCCCAAATACGATTGAGAATAGATGAGTCACCTCGTGTTATTTAATTTGTTATGTCTAAACAAATCATTGTTTTCGCGTTTGTATATTTTTAATTTCTAAAGAAACAAAAAAAAATATAACCTTTTTCTTTAATCTAGTAATTAAATTTGTTGAAGTCATGGATTTTTCCTCAATAAACAAATCCAAAACAGACCATCGTTTTCTACACTCGGTAACACCAAAGGAATGATTAACGAAGCTGTCATATAAGCGATCATAAGTAATCGCCGACTGATAATCCAACGGCTTATAATTTTTCACCAACTTTTAAAAAAGTCTATATAGAAAAGGTTGTCTGACAGGCAGGTCACCTTATCTTTTCCTATGGCCGAAATGATTCGTCCTTCTCGAATTTCTTTTGTAGTATTTTTACCAAATGAGAAAAATAAATAAATTGTTTTTTTTTTGAGATAAACCCGCCTATATAAATTACACATTATATGTCTCCCCCTTTGAATTGTCTCGTCGTCTTCTGCTTCATCGGCCGTTATAAATTCCGGTGATAAGAGAAAGAGAGAGAGACAGATCCTGTTCTTCGTAGATCTTCGTGGTTCCTGTTTCTTCCTCGATCTGTCGATCTTCTACTTTTCGATCCTTTTTTCTCCTCCGATCAGGTAAATAGAAATCTCCGATCTACTTCTTTGTGTTGGAACTCGATTAAATTATGATCCGAAGTTACTCAAAAGGTGTTTCAGATTTGATTGAATTTAGATCGTTCAAACTATCAGAAATGTATTGATCTTCTTCTGAAATTTATACACGAGTTATAGATTTCGGCTCCGATTTGTTAATTTTGAGCTCTGGTAAAAACGATTGATGTTTGACTTGATCTTCGTCGTTTGTCTTTGTGCAAAGGATCCGAATTATTATGCTTCCTTTGTTTAAAGAAATCTGAACTTTGAAATGTAAGTCGAGGTTTGACTTTGGTATCTGTCGATGTACTGATAGATGATGAAACTAACTGATCATCTGATAGATGATGAAACATGAATCCTTACATTTTTGTCATACGAAGGGTAAGGAATCGTTTTATTTTCATGAATTCTGTTTTCAATATGAGTGTATAGTATTAATAGTGATGGAGGATATTTACATTGAATCGAATCAATATAGAATGCAAAGCCAGCTTCTGATGAATCAAGAGTTTACCTCTTTCTCAATTAAGATTCATATCTTTATGTTTTGATTTTAGCTTGTAAACCATGGCCGAGGCTGATGACATTCAACCAATCGTCTGTGACAATGGTACTGGAATGGTTAAGGTTAGTCTCTTGTTCCTCGTATTTTTATCAGGTTCTGTAGACGTTTATCTGTCTTTTGTTAAGATATGACTCGTATTATTTTGTGTAGGCTGGTTTTGCCGGCGATGATGCTCCCAGGGCGGTTTTCCCCAGTGTTGTTGGTCGGCCTAGACATCACGGTGTCATGGTTGGGATGAATCAGAAAGATGCATATGTTGGCGATGAAGCACAATCCAAAAGAGGTATCCTCACATTGAAGTATCCAATTGAGCATGGTGTTGTGAGCAACTGGGATGACATGGAGAAGATTTGGCATCACACTTTCTACAATGAGCTCCGTATTGCTCCTGAAGAGCACCCGGTTCTACTTACCGAGGCTCCTCTTAACCCAAAGGCCAACAGAGAGAAGATGACTCAGATCATGTTTGAGACATTCAATTCTCCAGCTATGTATGTCGCCATTCAAGCTGTTCTATCACTTTACGCCAGTGGTCGTACAACCGGTTAGTACATTACCGGAAAAACCAAGTTTTGTTTCTCTGTTTTTAATCATTATATCTTATTGATCGGAGTGAAATGATTTGTTTATTTCTAGGTATTGTGTTGGACTCTGGTGATGGTGTGTCTCACACTGTGCCAATTTACGAGGGTTTCTCTCTTCCACATGCTATCCTTCGTCTTGACCTTGCTGGTCGTGACCTCACTGATTATCTAATGAAGATTCTTACAGAGAGAGGTTACATGTTCACAACTACAGCAGAACGGGAAATTGTCAGGGACATAAAAGAAAAGCTTTCTTTTGTTGCTGTTGACTACGAGCAAGAAATGGAGACTTCAAAGTCAAGCTCTACAATAGAGAAGAACTATGAATTACCTGATGGGCAAGTAATCACAATCGGAGCTGAAAGATTCCGTTGCCCAGAAGTCCTTTTCCAGCCATCGTTTGTGGGAATGGAAGCTGCAGGGATCCACGAGACAACTTACAACTCGATCATGAAGTGTGATGTCGATATCAGGAAGGACCTTTACGGTAACATTGTTCTCAGTGGTGGTACAACTATGTTCTCTGGTATCGCAGACCGTATGAGCAAAGAGATCACAGCTCTTGCCCCGAGTAGCATGAAGATTAAAGTTGTGGCACCACCCGAGAGGAAGTACAGTGTCTGGATCGGTGGATCTATTCTTGCTTCTCTCAGTACTTTCCAGCAGGTAAAATTTGGACCGCCGTTACTCATTTTTAGCTTCTTGCTGTTGATTGAATGTAGAAAATTTGTCTAATTGTTTGCTTTTTTTGTATGTATATCAGATGTGGATCTCTAAGGCTGAGTATGATGAGGCTGGTCCAGGCATTGTCCACAGAAAATGCTTCTAAGCTCCCAAAAAAAAAAAAAAAGCGTTTCCACGACGAGATCACAGTTTGCTTCGATTTATCCAATTTGTTTGTTTCATTTGATTTCATTTTTTTTTTCAAAGTGGTGCATCGTGTGAGAAACTTATACCGGTTAAAGCGTTTTGAGATGTGTCTGAGGTAAGAGCGGGTTTTATAACCCGCTGTTACCTCGCGCACTAAACCGCGTTTCAGACTCCGCTTCGTTCCCTATTCTGTAGTCCATTTCTTTGTTTGTTTGTAGCCTCTTACAACTCGGTTGAAAAAAAACAAAATCTTTGGACTGTTGATATATGTACTGTATGTTGTGTTTAATATATCAAGAAAAGTTCTAAAAACAATAGAATGTTTCGAATATCAGGAGAATACCAATTATTCTGAAATTGAAAACTCCCTCAGATTAGACGAGCACTTTAGTTAGATGTGGGTTTAAAAATCAATCAATCGAATGCAGATTACCATCGGTTTGAATTGGACAGTTGAATCTTTTAATAATTGGTCAGATAATTGTCCAATCATGTTCTTACTCTCGACAATTACTTCTTCTCCTAATCACTTGTATAGATGAAGAACAAGTTTTAAAACACAATCATGTGGATCTTCGAAACCGTGATCTTACTGAATGGAGCCAGAATGCTAAAGCAGACACCAATGGCAATAAAATCTCACCTCACTTCACCGTTGAAAGCGCCTCCTTTCTTAAAACAACAAACTTTCTTAACACAACAACTTTGTGCCGCAACGAGAAACTCCGATCTCAGTGTGCTCTTAACCAGAGGAAGAAAGACATATGGAGAGCTAACCACAACCTCTGCAATGGTGAAGTTTTGCAGCAAGTTATTAAGTCAGTACATAAGCAATTCAGAAACACTTGTGATTAGTCATTTGCTTGTTTAGTTGTTTTGTTCAAACAATTTCCAGATCACCAAAAAAAAGGAAATCAATCCTTAATGATCAAGAAAAAAGTTAACAGTTAAATAAAAATATAACCTTTTTTTTTTAAAAAAAAGGAAAACTTTTTAGACCGTTAAAATTGATAATGCATATATGTACCTGGAAAAACGAACCACAACCACATGTTCCCACACAGACACACACTTCCTCTCTGTCTCTCTCTCTCTCTAGTCCTCCAATGGCAGACTACGACGAGGAAGAGATCCACCACCATCAAAGACCACCGTATATTCCCAAAGAAACAGCCCTTCAAGCTCTAAACACCATAATCCAGCTCCACTTCGAGAAAACCTTAGAGAAAAAACGAGCCATAGACGGTCAAAAGAAGAAGCTCCACAAGCTATTCAACCTCTTCTTCATCTTCCTCGCCGTCGTCTTCGCTTCCCTCTCTCAACACTCTAGCCGTCTACAATGCCGCCATTGTTGGGGAACAATCTGTCTCCTCTCTTTCTCTCACCTCATCTTCTACATCTCCGTCGCGCAAACTCTCCGTTGCATTAACGGGTTCAAGTACCAGCGTCGTTGCCATAAGCTCACTCTCGGTCTCGCCACGGAGAAGCTTCGATTTGTCAAAACCATTGTAGCTTCCGCCGTTGATGACAACGAGATCTCCGCCGCCGCTGCTGCCGGAGATCTGGAAGTGCCGTACCAAGAGCCGTCTGAGAGTTACTTGGGGAAGTTTAAGAGGAACTGGGCTCTTCATTTTGGGTTCTTGACCCTTCTCTATGCTTTCATGGTCACTTTCTCCGTCGTCGTCCTCTGTTTCTGATTTCAAATCGAAGGGCAGTTTCGGAAATGTTGATTTTAGAAAAACCCTTTGGTTTATTATCACTAATTAGAAGATAATTAGCATAAATAAATAAATCGATTCCACTTTGGGTTCTATTGCTTGTACTTTTTCGTATTTACAAAGGCTACTCAACTTTCAGCATAGGATCGGGGCAATTCTGAAATACAATACTCTTCTGAGGGCTAAAACGGTAGTTAGCAGGTATCTATTTTGAGACGAACAATACTTTGAAACATATTACAAATCTTGAAAGACGTTTTCTTTTAGCATATGATACATAAATAAATAAATAAAAGTAAAAATGGTAATTTATCGTTTTTACTTTCATGTTTCCCACTCGATGCATATTCAGGAGCTAAGTATCCGAATGTACCCATGACTCGAGTCGACACGTGTTTAGTCGTCTTGAGAGAGCTTTGCCAACCCAAAATCTGCAACCTCGAGATTGAAAGGAATGTTATGGAGAAACGTAGAAACAAAATTTAACTAATTAAAACATACCTTGGCTTAAAAGTTAAGATCAAGCAGAATGTTTGAAGCTTTTATGTCTCTGTGGATGATTTTAGGATGACCTTAACACAATTATCAGAAAAACATATAAATGTCATAACTCTAGAGCTTTGATTTAGAGACAAATTAGTGAAAGGCAAAAAGACAGATTCACTCACAATCTTCATGTAAATATGCAAGTCCATTAGCTGAGCCTAAGGCAATCTTGAGTCTAGTAGGCCAATCCATCACAGTCCCACTTTTCCCTATAATTACATTGATTTTGACAATGTGAGCTAGTTTTTATATAAAATTCATAATCCTTCTCAAGAACACATGGAAACTCATCACTAATTACCATGAAGGTGGAACTCAAGTGTTTCATTAGGAAGAAATTCATAGACCAACATCCTCTGTCCTCCTGAATTACTGTAATGTCCGACAAGAGACACGAGATGTCGATGATGAACACGGCTGATGATCTCAACCTCTGCCTGAAAAACTGTTTCGCCTTGTCCGCTTCCCGCTTTAAGGCTCTTCACCGCGATCTCTTTACCGTTAGGCAAGATTCCTTTGTGAACATATCCAAATCCGCCTTGTCCTAACAAACGGTCTTTTAAGAAATCTTGAGTTGCGGCTGCGAGCTCCTCGTAAAGTGAATGTGCTTTTGTTGAATCCCAAAGCCACTGAAGGGTGAGGCGGTGGTAGAGAAGGAGCGTATGGACTTGATGAGTAACTTGAGCTCATCTTACCGCTATGGATCGTATTTAAGCCTCCTGAAACTGGTGTTGGTGGTGAAGGCAGTTTCCTGGAGGTGGTGGTGGCAGCGGTAAATGTACCCAGTTTGTTCCCATTGATCCAGGAGGTGGAGGCAGATTCACAGTGTGATCATTTTTGTTGTAATGTTGTTGTTGTTGTTGTGGAGCAGCACCATTAAAATAATGATCACCTCCAGCTAAAATCCCAACCAAAAAGAAACTAAGTCAGTTATTTAACTACTAAGTTTGATTATTCATCCGAGGAAAAAAAAATAATTTGTTGCCTATTATAAATAAATTATATAATCTAATTTAATAAAATCATATTCAAAACGAAAAAAAATACAAGTAAATACATAATCTGTGTCTCAAATTTAAAATATATTGTAATGTGGTAATAAGACCAAACGCCATTTTTGTTTAAAACAAATACAATTTAAGAGACAGTCAAACATGTGAGGAGGAGGGGGAAGCAGAGGCACTAGGATTCTTGCGAACGTATTTACGAGCCCAAACATGTTTGCCATCAATAGTGAACTTGTTTCTGTTCCTTGCACTGACAATCTCTTCCATCTTCGACGCACATTGCATTTGCAACACCATCCTCGCATACAACGGTTGCTCATTCTCTTCCACTTCTTGCATCAGTATGGCTTCTATCACGTCCCCAAATTTCCTCGTGAAGTAAGCCCTAACTTCCGATTCGGAAATCGGATAACCTTTCGAAAACGTCAGAAAAACTGTCCTATCATCCGCCGCCACTCCCGCTTCCTCGTTCTCCTCGTTGTCTGCCCCGTCTGTCTCTGTGGCGGTCTTGATTGCTTCTTGTTCAACAGGGGGAGAAGGAGCGCTTTCTTGTTGAACGCTCAACCTAATAGGGTTTCCTTGTTGCACACTTGACCTACTCGAGTTTCCTTGTTGAACTTTCAACCAACTAGGGGTTTGTTGTTGAACACTCAAACTAGGGGTTCGTTGTTGAACACTCAACCTATTCTTCTTCATCTTCTCAAAGACTTTCTCCCTCTCTAACGCCAACAGTTTCTCCTTGAGGTACCTCTCTGCTTTCACGCATATATCATCGAAAGCTCGGTTGCAGATATCGTTCACATTCTTTGTCAATCCAAGGAAAAAAGTTTCACGGGTCTGGTGGATGTATCTGAGAGTAAGACTACCCCCAGTCAAACGTCTGAGCAAAGGTATAACCGACTCATCATCGTTGTCGTTGTTGGTAATGAATAACCTTGAATAGTCTTGGTTGTATAACATACTTAGACACAAAGCGATTTCGGTAGCCACCGCGTCCACGAATACGTCTGGCAAGGAGACAAGATACGCGACTAAGTTACGGGCGTAACCCATTTGCTCGAGCAGGAAGAGAAAAGCAATCACTTGAGACGATTGGTTCGTGTCTCGGTTTAGAACAAAAACGAGACGAGTGAACAAGGTTCTGTCGATTTTGTGGAAAGCATAGAACTCGTCTCGAGTTACCGCCACTGTAAATGAAGGATCGTTTGAGAAAGACGCAGAAGGAAAAGAAGAAGCCATGAGGATTTCTTCGATTTTTTTAATGGCGGGGTGGTGCAGTGATTTTAGTTTCTAAAGGCTTTAAATAGATGATTCATTCAAATTGGTGAAGAGGTGCGATCTTTTTTTTCCTATAATATGCACTCTTTTTCTCCTCGTTCATGTCTCTAATCAATGAGATTGAAAGTCATAACCTTCCGCTTAGAAAGAGGCTCCGCATCATTTAGTGATAAATCATGACCCTTCGATCATAGTGATGATTCATCCCCCAACCCTAATTTTCCATCTTTTTTTGTATTTATTTTCTTTTTTGTATTTTTCTCCGTTATGGAAATTTTCTAAATCTTTTCTGACCTATATAACATTATTAAAACGGAAGTAAATAAAAAACACCTCCTTCCAAGTCTATTATTATATTTTACAATTTTACTAAATTAAATTCAATTTATGCGGGTTGACATTTCACAAAATATATATATATCTTTCTGTAAAAAATATTTATAATGTGTCATAGCATGGCTTTAATTCCTACGGCCGAAAGTTTCCCCCAAAATATGTGGAAATCAAGTGGATGAATCTTGAAAGCATTTAAACACCTTTTTAGGATAAAGATGGGTCTGTATGCGGACTGGGAGGAAATGAGAACTGATTGGAGCTAGGAACATTCGCCTAAGCAAATCTCCAATCCACGCTGAATTAGAACCACTCATCTAGGCAATGGAATGTATGTTAGCTTACCAACACAGGAAAGTTGTCTTCATAACAAATAGTTGTGATGTGGTGAAGATGATGTCTTCACCAGAATATTGGCCAGCTTTCGCAATTCATCTGGACGAGCTCAGTAGACGCAAGACTAGATTCGAAGAGGTGCATGTTACATACAGGCCCATGTCAACAATCACGAGAGCAGATATCTTAGCAAGACGCGCACGAGAGCTTCCGATGGAGATGGTGTATATCGACTTTTATCCCCCAATCGTTAAATAGATCTCTTTAATGAAACTCTTTACTATTGTTGTCAACAACAAAAAATGTGCCATAGCATTTTGGCTTGACAAATATAGATAAATATCATTTTATAATATAGAATAATTACGTAGTAGATGATTTGTACTCATGTAAGATTACATATATTGCTAAAGAGGGTTTAAAACATGGATGAAACTGGAATTTATTATTCGATTTGTCCTGATGGATAACTTGTCAGTACACAACGATGATCTTGTGAACAGTCAAGTTCCTTTAATAATATAATGTTAAGAAAATATAAAGACAAGATTATTAATAATATTCTTAAAAATATATATTTAATTAATAGTATATCTTATAAAGTATGTGCATTCGAATTACGATTTCTAAAAGAGAAGTTAACAGAAAAAAACATGTTATTCCAACTCCTAATAGGGCAAAGCTAAGCTTTAATACTCATAATGTTTCCATTGATAATCCGATTGATACTGAAGTTGTTCACTTGTTCTCTTCAAATTTCAATATAAAATTTTTAAAATTGTTCACTTGATACTGAAGTTATTCACTTGATATTGAAGTTGTTACGGAGGTTAGCTTTTAAACCGGGATTTTTACGGATTTAGGAAAAAGATTATGAACCCAACACCCGAAACTTATACAACATTCAAAAAAATAATAACAATTCAATATTCGATATTGGAGAGACTAAGCTTTTGCATTGCCCATAACAAAGCGATACACATATCTTTTAAAAGCCCATTAAAATCTAAAGATAATTAAATACGACAAATCTTTTTTAATAACATTAGGCTCAAAATGAGAAGAGAAGAAGAAAACAAAACACCGACTTTGATAAAAACCAGAGAAATCGCAGAGAGAGAGAGAGAGAGAGAGAGAGATCCATTCATCGTTGAGAATCTCTTTCAATTTCGATGCCTTCTCGCAGAAGAACTCTCCTCAAAGTCATCATCCTCGGCGATAGCGGGTACTCTCTCTCTCTCTGTGTATATGTATCTGCTTCTCCAGGGTGCTTTAGTGTTTTCGATCAGTAAGATTGTACTTTTTCTGGGTCCAAATTTTGGCCATTAAAGTCCAATTTTTTGGAATACTTTTTGATTGGATTCGATCTGAATTGGGCATCTGTTACGTGGTTGATTTCTGTCGCTTCTTCTGGATTTAAAATTGTTCTTATAGCTTCTTGGAACAGAATTTGAAGATCTTACTTAGTTCTCCTGGGGAGTTGTGAATCAGGTATCAGCAAATGGGGAGAAGTTTTTGTTATCTCGTTGTAGGCTCTTAGAAGTTGTAATTAATCACATTGAGAACTATTGTCTCACTAGTTAAGGTCATGTTTGATTTTCACTTGGTGATTTCTCTCAGTATAAGTAATTGTATAACTTAGATTCAGTTTTCTTTTGCTCTTGCAAATGAATATCGAATACTGAATCTTTGTATCATATTCAACAGATATTGTATGTCGAGCATTAGCAATCAGGGAGGATTTGTTGTGAACTCGTTTTTGGCTTAATTTTCTTCTTGGCGAGATTGAATACGTTCTGAAACAGATATTGTCTGTCGGGATTCCAAAAAAATATATTCTTTATATCTATTTAAGTTAAGAAGACTCATTGGACATTTCGGACTTGTAACTTTGCAGGGTGGGGAAGACCTCGTTGATGAATCAGTATCCTAAATTTTGTGTGAATGGAGTTGAAAGGATGCTACAATGGTTTTCTAGATATGGAATGATCACATTTTTTTGGTCTCTATTTTATGGTATATAATCTACGTTTTTCGAGTTAGATTAGTCTGTGCTCTTGTTTCGCTTTAACATCACGCCTTCAGATATGTTAACAAAAAGTTCAGCAACCAGTACAAGGCGACCATTGGGGCCGATTTCTTGACTAAGGAAGTACAATATGAAGACCGGCTTTTCACTTTACAGGTTTGTTGTAGCAAGTAAACTACTTTCATTTTTTCTTGGACTAGATTGCACTTTCTTAACACCTTGGTATGAGTGTGACTCCTAAGTGGCAGAGGTAAAATTGGAAAGAAAGCTGATCAGTTTATGAGCCATCTCTGCTTAACTTTTGAAGGAAATTAAGTCCAATGCTGTCTCATCTTGTTCTAATGGAAATTTTACTTCTCTTGGATTGTTGTGCATTATTCCAAATTTAAAATGGTTTATAATGTTTTCTTATGTAATTGTAAGGGATTTCAACGTACTTTATAATTCTTATTAGCAGTCTGTCCTAGATTAAGAGTTGATCCCAAGTACTCTATGCACTGTGCTCTTTGTTTGACCATAAGAGCTAAGGTCTTGCTTTTCAACAGATATGGGACACGGCTGGTCAGGAAAGGTTCCAGAGCCTTGGTGTAGCTTTTTATCGCGGTGCTGATTGCTGTGTTCTTGTCTATGATGTCAATTCTGCGAAATCATTTGAGGATCTCAATAACTGGAGGGAAGAGTTTCTGATCCAGGTATGTGTTGCTAGAGATTCATACTATATTCCCATATGCTTCAATGTCTTTGTTCAATAAAATTACTTTGCTTTACTGCCGGTTATTGTGATTTGCAGGCGAGTCCGTCGGATCCAGAGAACTTTCCCTTTGTTGTCATCGGTAATAAAATCGATGTGGATGGTGGAAACAGTCGGGTGGTTTCAGAGAAAAAGGCTCGAGCTTGGTGTGCTTCAAAAGGAAACATTCCATACTATGAAACCTCTGCCAAAGAAGGCACCAATGTAGAAGACGCATTCCTGTGTATTACCAAGAATGCAATGAAGAGTGGAGAAGAAGAAGAAATGTAAGTTTAAAAAACACGCCACCGCAGTCACGGGCTTTGCTTATGCTTTTTTCGCGGTTACAGAGATTCTGTCTTAAAACTTGTGGTTATTGTTTTGATGCTTGATCTTAGGTACTTGCCGGACACAATCGATGTCGGAACCAGCAATCCACAGAGGTCAACAGGATGTGAATGCTAAAAGGATTCTTTTACCGCTGCTCTCTCACCACCAGTTTATCTGAGGTTTTTACCATATTGTAAATCTGTTCTGTGGTAAATTATTTTTTTAAAAAAAAAGTAAAACCCTAATAAAGTAAAAAAAGTGAAAACAGAATTGGACTGGTCAGTTTTTGTGGCCGTATATTATGGATCTCTTCTTCTACCTTCAACGTTTTTTTGTTTTGAACATTATTTTACCGTTGGTGGTGTTCATTAACATTTATGAAAGAAACAATTGTGTTTTTTTTTCTTACTTTGTTTAACTTTAAGGACGAATTATTTTTTATTGATTTTGGCCCGGACTACTTGTCACTAATGGTGAGAAAATTTCAGCAAGAAAAAAAAATATACAGATTTGATTTACCGAAAAAAATTTGCACCAAGTATTAACTTTACGCTATAATTTTATCAGTCATACCTTTAATGTTGGTTTGAAAACGACGAGGACGCATGGATACAACACATATCATATGAATATATAATATATAATATATAATTTTAAATTACACTTGGAAGATATAAAAAAAGATATAACATTTTACCGGGTATTATTAGTTAAGAGTTAGTAACTTGTATATTCGTCAAAATTGTTTTTTTAAATCACCAGAGTTTATTATATGTTAAAGAGTTATTAAAAAAACAAATGTGAGAAGATAACATAATGAACGAAATGTTTGATTATATGATGTGTATTATCTTCGATAACTGTTCATTTAGACTTTAGAGACCTAAAAAAAGTGTCATTTAGAGGAAAGTTACGATAGGTATCCCGAAAATAGAATTGAATAAATTTCAGTGTTACAAAAATAAGTAAAATAAATTTCACAAGATATAGGAAAAAGAGTACAATAAACACAGTACATTAATTTTATATATCAAACAAACAACGTGAAGTCTAGGGTTAACATTTCTTCACTATGAAAAATATACCTAGTATAAGTCTACAACAACTCAAGCAGATGTTCTTTGCTTAATTAATACACACATATACGTGCATGCATGTATAAACCAATACATACATAAACGCAGAGCCATATATATATGTGAAATTGAATTAATTATACATTGGGATTGTGGTAGATGATGACGATAGATTTGGTGTTGAAATTCTTGACGAACCTCTCTTGGCCCGTCCTAAATGGATTGTTGAGAAGTTCTTTGATTGGATCAGGTAATGGCTCATTCTTCATCATCTTCTTCCAATATTCCTCTGCAACTCCTCCTGATCTTCCTTCACTCAGATTCACAAACTATATACCAACAAAATATAACATCTATTATATATATACACATGTTTAAATGAGATCTTGATTATTTAGGGCTTTAATATATCAGAAGAAGTTTTACCAGGAGAAAGCTGAAAAGGACAAAGAAGAAGACGACCAAGTAACGTTGTTGCTTCATGTTTTTTTAACTTTTGTTTTGTTGTTTGAGGATTTTCTGGATCTATGTTAAATCTTTGGGTGTTAAGTTTATATATATAGACCCTTTTAGAGGAAGTTGTTTTGTGTAAATAGTGATAATTCCCCTCTCGATCCTTGCATTTTTTTAAGTTGTTATTTGAAAACCATTTAATATTACTACATTGGAAGGTCAACTTTGTGCTGTGTATATTTTATTTATAAATATTAACCTAATATTTTAGGTTTTATCTAAATTTCAGAGTGGTGGGCCGCTTGAGTAAGGATTTTTGTCTACTCTTCTCTGGAGCGATCAACTATTACAGCTCAGAGAGCAACACCAACATTTTTTATATGTATTAAGAATATACATGACTTATATAATTGAATAGAACATAGAAGAATTCTATGCTTTAGTATGCTAATTTTGCAGTACCTAATTAACTCTATAACAAAGATTCCGTGATTAAATAAAACAACGAATAATAGGGATAAATATACTAAATATCAACTAGAATTCCATTATAATTAATTTCAAAACAACCTAATAATTTTTTTTTGTGAAACACTTTTGGTATACAAAAATTTAAAACTAATAAGCACTAAGAACCTAGGTTGTATCTAATTAAAGATGTCTTGTAATATTTACAATTAATATCAAAAAATGCTAGTTTCGTTATTATTAATTAGTGCTTGCAATAATAGCATAAAATGATGATATATATCCCGAACAAGGTTTTTAGATTTTTAAGGTTGTTATATATCTGTTTGTTAAATGTTTTCTGATTCTCTATTGTTAAGGATCTTGAGATCGTTGTTTTCTTAATTGATGATTTCAAATTTGGTGACAAATAGATAAAGATGTTTGTTATTTTCCTCTAAATTTGGGGCCCCTATGAGTTTTTTTTAATTAAAAAATAAAATAAAATGTTGGCTTTTCTCCGTGAGAGTTATTTTAATTGATGAAATAGACAGGCCAAAAGTTGGACTTAACCATAAAAAAAAGTATTATAAAAGTGACAAGTGAAGCGGGTCAACTTTGAATGTGTGTGCACATTTGCTATACGACACATAAGCCTGCTTTTATACTTTAATTATCCAATAGTAATAATTTAATAATCTATTATGAATTTCATAATTGGTAGTGGGCTACTTATTACTTATTAGTTGAAGAGCCCATTGATTAGATCAAGATCTAGCTCCCAAGTGTTTATTCTTCTTCGTACACAAAAACTTATATATTAATAATATTAAGATTTTTAAAATTTAATAATTTATAAAATATTAGTTAATCAACAAATTTGTAATTAGTCAATATTGAAAAGAAAAAAATTAATCCATAAATTTTTTAAAAATATTTTAAATAACATTTATATTAAAAATGTAAATAAATCTACTTGTAAAAATGACATACAATAATTTCAAAATATGATTAGTGAGCTCACATGACACAATAGGATACATGATAATATGACATCAAAATATACATGTGAAAAACTATACATGTTCATCAATTCATAATTTAAAATAAATGATGATTATAATATTTTATGTTGATGATAAAGTTAAAAATAATACTATAATATATTTGAAAACTATTACATGTTAAAATTAGTTATCACATCTAAAATCATTCATAAATTTTTTATTTAAAAGACAAAAAAATTGTATACAACATATAAAAAAATAGAAGTGATCACTAATTAGATTTCTAAACTTTAAATAAAACAAATAATAGTAAAGTTTTATTTTACTATGATATTATTAAAACTATCTATTTATATAAGATTTTATTTTTATACAATTATTATCTTATTAATTTATCAAATTTTGTCAATTTTTATATTTTCCAACTTAAAACCAATAATATTTATTATTCTATAATATTTATTAATTTATTAAATATTAAGTTACAGAAGTTTTACTGTACTTGAATTTATTCTTTTACACTCGAATAATTTAGCCGAACATTATTATTAGCTGATCGGTATTCCAGGTGATTCTACTCCTACTTGTTGTAGATAATTTACCATAGAACAAACTACTTCTTTCGTTTTAGATTAATTTGTTGTTTTAGAAAAAAAATTACACAAACTAAAAAAAAAAATTGTTGCAGCCAATTATAGTAGTGCGAAGGATCATTGGAATTTTTTTTCGTAAAAAAGTATTCTATTAAACTGTAAGATAAAGAAATGGTATGGTTATTACTTTGTGGGTACACATTTTGAAAAAAAAAATAGTTTGAGATAAATATGATTAAGCAAACACTTAAACTAGTTTTTAGAGACAATAAACGTTAATGACTGGAGAAGAAATAGTGCACTAATGTTCCTAGTTGAATAATCCATAACCACACAGTCTCCACGACAAAATGTAATATCTGTTGACAGAACTATCACAATTAGTAGGGCTATTTGTAATCGTTTGTTAGCTCAACGTGCTTAGTACGGTGTTAGTTGTTTTTAGTTAAGTGACTAATGACTCTCATATACCAATGTATTACTGAATATTCGGTCCTAATCAATGAGAGGAATTACTCTTTACACCCATTTTGTTATCTTTCTGTATTGCATTGAGTTTTAAATTATATCAGAGTCTTGATATGATTCTTCTCTATTTGTTCTGTGAGACGATTCTTGCATTTTCTTTGGTTCTTGTAGTTCCGATTGCTCTGATTATAGTGGATTCTCGTTTTTTTTTGTTAGCTTCAGAACTATCTTTTTTTACTAATTACAAATGAATGTATAGTGCTTGTATATAAATAAGTGAACGATCCAAACCTAAAGCTTTTAATTACATAATGAAAATGATGATTAAAATCCACAGAATAGGATGATAAAAATGAAATGGTAAGATGAGTTAAAGTCTCTTACTATTGTTTAATAATTATGCTTTTATGATTTTCAATATGTATATATATACTAGAAAACATTACTGTTAAAATTAAAACACGTGTTATCTAGTCATTAAATTATATATACAAGTATGACAACATCATGAATTAAGAAAATTGATTTGGCAGCCAGTATTATGCACAAATAACCTAACTGCTTTAATTGGTTGGAGAACAATGGGTTAATAAGACCCCACCATTAATTTGAAGTTGATCCTCTCAATTCTATGAATAGTGAGGCGATGATGTGTTGTGATTATGATCATCTGAACTTACATAAAATATCATTTCTCTTGTTATGATCTCAACAATATGGTGTTTGCCTGTTTGGCCAAGTACACTAGCTCATACTTTACCCAACTTTTTTGAAACTTTGCTAGCTTTTGGAATTTTGTCTAAAGATTTGAAACCGCTTCTACGGTTTTCCAATTAGAAAATGGATAATCATGGCTACCAGCTTAGCTTTAGAAAGAAAGTCATAAAGAAAAAGCTAATATTAGTGCTTCTCATAAGTGGACATTGAATTTTTGTTATATATTTTTTATGTTATGGGGTCTAATTAATAAAGAGTACAGATAAGGTTTATGGTTTGAATGATTTCACTTTTTCCTGATTAATTGCGGTGCAGATGAAAAGTTTATATTAGATGAATTTATGTTTGCTCAAAAGTATACAATTTTTTTTACTCCCTCTGTTCTATACAACATGTTTTAGAAAATTTTGCTTGTTTTATTTTATTTGATTTTTCATATTTCTATGTATAATTAATCTTTCTTTAATATTGTATAACCATTTGTATTACGTAGTATTATTTTCATTGGTTGAATTGATTTTATTAAATATTAAATAATAAATTTTATGTAGAATAAATAATATTTATAGTTTTATGTTTTTTGTCGAACTTTTTTTGTTTTTTTTAGTTTCTGCAATATTAACTAAATAATCATATAAAAGAGAACTGATGAAAAATATGACTGATAGATCGGATTACAATTCAAAATATTTTTTATTTTATTTTAATTGTGTTGTAAAAATTATAGTGCCCAAAAGAAGAACATTTCACATAGAAATCAATTTCTCTGTCCGAGAGGCTAAACCCAATTAATAATAAAATGGAAGGTTTTTTTATTTATAAGTTAAAAGTACAGTATTACCAAAAATACTTGAGAGATGGTTGTTGAAGCGATGGTTTCATATATGGTGCCGTTTCCTTAATTGATATTGATATGTATATGGATTTAGACACATTTACCAATAGAATTGATAATAAAACTATAGGAGGATCACAGAAAACACTAGGGACATAAACATTTCTGGGAGAATAATATTCTATTATGAAAGGAAAAACAGCATCGACAGAAATTTTATGTAGCCATTATATATCACTACACAAAGACACCGGATTGTGTCTTATTCAGAACATTATGAGACTCAAGGGGTTAAATTGTGTGTTTAAAAGCCGGTTTTGGTGAACATTAGCGCAACGAGATAACCGATGAGAGGCCACATGTTTCAGACCCGATCGGTTAGAGTACTCATTTATTATTATTTAATATATATTTATTAAATAATTTAAATTTAATTTTTGTAAAACTGTAAACCAATCTTAAATGGACAGATGTACAAAATGATGTACAAAAAACTTGAAACAACCAATTCTTAATCAAGAACTTTAATAATCGTTTCTTAAATTGTCTCACTTACTTTTTATTCATTTTTAATATTTTAATATTACAAAATCAAGTTTAGAGACTCTAATGGAGCTACTATGGAGAACAAATATAAACATGCGATAATCACCAAATCCATCACCCACAAAAACATCATTATAGGTTTTTCGCGAGAGTACCATCTCGCGGCCATACAATTCTATTTTATTCAGTCAAGTTTTCTAAATGTAGAATAATATAAATTAGAGTATTGGACGATAAAAAAAATTATAGTCCATTCCAATCCATAATAAATTAGAGTATCTAACAATTTAAAGTTTCGAATACAAGATATGTATATAACAATACGCTTGTAAAAATCTAATTGTGATTTATCTTAAAATTTACATATTTGGTTATTTTTTGTGCAAGATATTTAATATTACTATCGTATGGTTGCTTATTAATTAAAATTGTTACGGATCGCCTGCTGAGAAGTAAATAAACTTGCACCACATAAGATACAATCAAATGCACTAAAAACATTGTTATTTTGTGTTTTAAATTACTATTTTAACGTTCATATCAGGAAATGTTTATCTGAGATTGACGAAAATGGTTTATTAAGTCGCAAGTTTCACATAATATAAAGAGTTTTCTATGTAATTATATAGAGCTTGGGATCGGAAATCCCTTCTACAATGAATTTATAGTCTATTTTTTGAGTTTGAACATATGATCTCTGAATTTTGTAACAGATGATTGCTAAGTAGTCGATCTTCCGCATAATCCACACAGTTTATAGGTTCGGTGCATACTTCGATAGACACATCTCTTGCGTTCCATTATATTGATATGCTAGTGTGATGATGGTATTCGTGCTACTTCGATAGACTTGTCTTATGTTGGAGAAGTCTTAAACCTTGAACAGGAAGTTGTGACCGTCCAACATGAGATCTTTCGAGTGATATTGATGCGGGAGGTCGATCATCGAAGGGTTCCATTTAACGTTTGATTATGTAATGTTAAAAAAAAAGGTTTGATACCGATGTATGATCAATGATCTAAATTGTTGATACATAATAACCAAATTTACCTTCAATAGTTGTAATTTATACCCCCTCCCCAAAAAAAGTATCTTATTATTTATTTTGTTTTAAGTACTAATTTTTGTAAATTAAATGTCTTCATAAATTTACATATTTAGAAGTAACACCTTGTTGAACGACACGAAGCAAATGAGTGGGGATCAATCAAGTCATGCATGCATATCTTAATTGCTGGGTCTAATTTTTTTTTTTCTTGAAATGATCGATTTGGAGTAAATATATAACTATAGTCAACTTAGACATGTACTTGATGGAATAGCCTTTTAATTGCAAAGTCAACTTAGATTTCTAAATCATGCACAAATAACAACTTTTTTGTACTGCAATATTACAACTATTATTGTTCATTAGTATAATGGCTATTCACTGTTATAAGAGATAAATATTCCTTTAATTTTAATAGGAGTGGATTTGATATTTTTACTCCAAATAATTAATAAACAAATTATTTTTAATAAAATAAAAATTCTGAAGATTCTATTACAATACTGTTTAAAAAATGAACTAGAGTAACTTAGTTATTTCATTTTTAAATTGAAAATGAAAAATTAAATAACTTTTTAAACCACAATAAAATTTGAAACAACACTATTGTAAAATAGAGAAATTTATACACATTATTTAAAGGATATTTTGTTATGAAGAGACATCTCATGGAGAAAGAAAAGTGTGTTTGGGTCATACAACTGGGATCCAAGAAAGGTGAATCCACATTTGAGTTTTTAGCTAGTATGTTTTATGATAGAAAGAGAGAAAACATAAGAATTTAAAGGTAAAAGTCGGTTCAAAGTTACTGACAAAGTGATTTTAAAATAGTCTGAAATGAAACAAGAATAAGTAAAGTAATAAGTGAAACATTGTCATTATTATTTTAATAAATAAATTCATAAAACTTAGAGAAGTATCTTATTGTTATTAGATGAGAACTAAAATATTTTTTATTGGTTATAATATTGTTAAAATAATTTAAATTATAGCATAAAAACTATTAACTATATAATTATTTAGGATAAATTAGTATGATATTTTGTTTTAAAGGGTTTTTGGATGTATCAGCTGGAGGTGTACGCTATAGGTGGTATAATCTTAAAACATAGGATATGAGTTCATCTTTTAGAGAGAGGATGAATTACCTTGTACACAGAACTTCATGTGTATCTTTGCCGGCTGAGCATGGTGTGAGTCTAACATGCGCATGAAAAATGATTTTGATGATAATGTAAGAGAAAAAAAGAGTTTTTTTCTAAAATTATTTACGGTAATTCAGAAAGTGTATGGTTTTGAGTAGGTTGTTTTGTCCGTGGATCAAAAATTTCATTCAGTTGTTCTAGGTATATTTTTTTTTAGATTAAAACCTACTTACTTTTTTAGAGACTTTTTTCTTCTTTTATATTAGAGAAAATTTGATAAAGTGTATTTTCTCTTTACCTTCGCGTCTGCTTGTCATTCTTGTATTTAGTATCAACTACACTCGAGTAATTTGTGGACTCCTTCCATTGAGATTAGGTGAAATTTTCAAACATTAGTGAGCTATATTCTCCTATACTTGTTTCATATAAATTAGACATGATAAAACAATAATATTATATAACATATGTCAATTATAGCTCCAAATTACAAATTGCATCATTATGTGTTTCTTTCACTAAAAAAAAATTATTCATTAGATATTACATGTTTGCCTATTTTATTAGATTATGTATTAGAACTATAAAAAATGTTAATTATTTATAGTCAAGAGTATAAATAATTTGAAGGAAGGTAAATAATAAAAAAATAACTTTGTAAAAAGAAAACTATAATCACAAAATAAATTTTTTTAAAAAGATAAATAAACAAAAGAAATCACAACAGAAGTTTAAGCAGAAAATGTTAATATTTATTAAGGGTAGTATTTAATGTGAATTATAATAAATGCGTGATAAAGATAAAAATATATAAATATAAATAAGTTAAACTGAAAAAAAAACTGGATATATGCACCCCTGATTAATAGGGGAAACAATCAAAAAAAATTATGAACTAACCAAAATAAGCCAAAAAAAACTTAAACTTTCAATTGATCTATTTAAATTTTTAATTTTTTTAAAAAATGGCCAATTTAAACATACATTAAGTTGATCACACCATTTTAACTCTCAGAAAAGTCAACCGTTAAAAATGGTTAACAACCGTTAAAACCGAAAAAAATTATGATTCAAAAAACCACGGTCTGAGATCGTTTTGGGGTCCCGTTAGGATTCGGGTTCCCGTTCGGAGTCCCGTTCAGAGTCGATTTCGGGTTTTTCGTATTTTTGGTTCGAGTCTCAGACCAAAAAACAACAATCTAAGGTCGATTCCGAACCAAACTTAAATGTATGTTTAAATTACCAAATTTAAGTACTTTAGTTCGAAATCAAATTCAAACCAAACTCAAATAGTATTTCGATCCAAAATCAGACTTAAATTGTGTTACCAAAATCATGCCCGAAAATCCAAAAAATCCGAATCAAATCCGAACGGGACTCGAACGCCCATCCATACCAAAAGACCTCATACTAAATAAACAAAATTGGTATTTATCATGAATTTTTAGGCAAAAAAACTAGGAACACTTATGTCGTGGTTTTTTTTTTTGTCTGAGACCTCATACACATGAATTTGTTTTTTAGATCTATTCTGAACCAGTCAACGATATTATAAATTTGCATTTATTTGGTGTCGTTAAGTTAATTACTAGGGTCATTTAAATTGTTTTAAACAAATGAACCAGGTTCAATATATTGGTTTTTACCAAATAAATGCAAATTTATAATATCATCGTCGATTGATTCAGAATAGATCTCAAAAACAAATTCATGTGTATAAGGTCTCAGACAGTTGTTTTATAAACATACACTTAAGTTTGGTTTAATTTTTTGTATGAGACTTGAATCGAAAGTACGAAAAACCCGAACGGGACTTCGAACGGGACTTTGAATCCAAACTGGACCCCAAATGACCTCAGGCCATGATGTTTTGAATCATAATTTTTTGGCCAAAAAAACCATGAATTTTCAAAAGGAAGTCAAACAAATCACCAAGTTTCAGATTGCGCCATTTAAATAATAATTTTGTTATAAATTTCCAATTTAAACATAAATTTATCTTGATTACGCCAAAGAACTAGATTAATAAAACAATGTCATTTCGGTTTTAACGGTCGTTACCCTTTTTTAGCGGTTGACTTTTTTTAGAGTTAAAATAGTGTGGTCAACTTAAATGTATGTTTAAATTGGTCATTTTCAAAAAAATAAAAGTTTAAATGGTTCAATTGAAAATTGAAAATTGAAAATTTTTTTATTCATAATTTTTTTGACCGTTTTTCTCTGATTAATAGCACAATTTTCATATATAGATTTTTTTTCACTTTCATTATTCTTTTTATTATATATATATATATAAACTTGGTAGATAAATGTAAACCTACGAGATTCATGTTTTAATAAAAATTCATGTAACTAATTTACTTATCTTTTTTGTCATATGGATGTCAAACGTAAAAATCAGAAAAACAAAATTCTTGAAAACGGATTTTAAACCATTAGTTTCTCATTTTTGTGATGTAGGTGCATTCAGATTATTTAAAAAAAAAATTATTCTAATTTTTAGAACCATTAAAAGTTTAAAACAAACACATCGAGATTCCAGGAACGTGAATATTCGTTCTAAAATTTTCTTCTTTGTTTCGCACAAATTCTAATGATAAAATTAAATGGATGATGCATTAAAGTCAAAGATTGTAAATGGTGGGTTGATAATAATGAAAAATGTACAGGTCAATTATGCTGCGACTAAGTTCAATGAAAGATCAATGACCTTCCTGTATATTCTAGAATATTATTTACAGTCTCTTAAAAAAAAAAGTATATTGCGCTAATCCTTTTGAATTCGCCAAAGGTCTATCATTCACATCCTAAGAAAAATATTTATTGAGGATGACCCCCTTTTTCTATTTTTAAAAATTAAATAGAAGCACTCAATTTAAAATATTATTAAAAATATATAGGTATATGAATATTCTTTTTCTGTTAAAAATTGCACTATTTGTATATTACTCTAGAATTCTCTGTCTAATTTAGAAAAATGATTGCGACTATAATTAATATACAAAACAAGATGTAGTTCTTCTATTATTATTTTTTCCCCATTACGACGTAAAGGATGATTCATGAAGTATATTGTTTCTATTATTGAATCAATCGAACCAATCTCTTTGAGATAATATCGAATTATTTTATCTTTTACAGTTTCAAATTAGATGACGATGTAGGAAGCTAAAGGCTTTTTAACCAAGAAAGAGAGAGAGAGAAAGCTGCAGGCTTCACAACAGTTAATAAATACAAATCAAATGAAATTAAAAATGGTAACAGTCTACTTAATGTGTAAACTAATAGAAGAAAATACCACTGAAATTAAAAATTAAAAATAATAACAAGTCAGCATTTGCATAAGTAGATTGATTATTATAAATATATAGAGAGATGGGTGTGCATACTTCATTGAGATCTACGATCAGTTCAATACTTTTTAAAAAAAGAATTTGCTGATCTTGAACAAAAAAGAGAGTCAAAATTAGAAGAAGAGGAAGAAGAAGAAACTCATTTCTCTCCACAGAGATAATAGAGTCCATGGCTTCTATGCTATTCTATGTTACCTTCCCCACCCTCCTCCTCTTCTCTCTGGTATGTACATATGTTTATGTACCTCTCTCTATATGTGTATGTGTGTTTATATAAGGCTTGGGTTGAAAACATTATTCCTGGGCTGTTTCTTGAACCGATTAAAAAGTATGTAAATGCTACTTTAAGAATTATGGCTCTTATTTTGTTTTAAGAAGAAAGTTTCCTTTCTTCAATCAAATAAACAGTAACTAATAATACTATAAAATCTAACATCGTATTCATGAAATAGTTAGAAAGAAAGAAAGAAGAAAAAATCTTCTTTTTATTTCGGAAACATTTTATTAGAATTTTTGTAAGTTGAAAGTAAATTTTTTTGAGTATTATTTTGAAGTTTTCTTCTCTAAATATCTTATATCGGTTTTGTTTCAGTTGGTCGTGGAGGCACACACTTCAAGAAAGCTGATATCAATCAAGGAACAAGAAGGTCAAAATATTAGCCATTTGCTCAAAGATGGTGAATTCGAGGATCCTTCAATGTACATGTTTTTCAACTTCAATGATCTTAAATTAGGATCCAAATTGCTCGTTTACTTCAACAACAACGATCTTCGAAAACTTCCTCCACTTCTCACAAGACAAGAAGCTGATCTCATTCCTTTCACTACGTCTAAGCTTGACTTCCTTCTCAATTACTTCTCTATCTCCAAAGACTCTCCTCAAGGGAAAGCCATGAAGGAGACTTTGCAACGTTGTAATTTCAAAGAAATTGGAGGAGAGTATAAGTTTTGTGGGACTTCTTTGGAATCAATGCTTGATCTTGCGAAGAAAACAATGGCGTCTAATGCCGATCTCAAGGTCATGACGACTAAAGTAATGGTACCGGCCCAAAACACAATAAGCTACGCTTTACATAACTATACATTCGTCGAGGCTCCAAAGGAGCTTGTTGGGATTAAGATGTTGGGATGTCATAGAATGCCATACCCTTATGTAGTTTACTATTGTCATGGTCATAAAAGTGGAACCAGAGTCTTTGAGGTTAGTCTGGTGACAGATGATGGGAGACAATGGATAGTGGGACCCGCTGTTTGTCATATGGACACATCTATGTGGAACGCTGATCATGTAGCTTTTAAGGTGTTAAAGATAGAGCCGAGATCCGCACCCGTTTGCCACTTCTTTCCTCTTGATAACATCGTGTGGGTAACAAACTAGGAATCAAAACTTAGATCTATATATATATATATATATATGATAATGTGAGTATGTGTATTCTAATAACTATGGTTTGAATTTTGAAAGAAAAAAAAACAAACAAAAAGACAGTCTTGTTGGCTTTGGTAATTGCCATCTTTCGTGTGACTTGCAGTTTCTAACGTGAAAATGTACAACTAATGTAACATATATATATATATATATATATATATATATATCATGCATCCTGATATAGTTATGTAATATTTTATAACGTGTGTAGTTTTTGTTCCACGAAATTTATATCCAATATAGAAGTTCTCAAATGAGAAGATACGACTATAAATAGTATATAAATGAGATTTATCAGACGATCAAAATTTCAATATTACGACTTCTCATTTCTATCGATGATAATTGATAAGATTTAAGATTCTCTCACATAATACAAACGTACCCCCTATCACTGTTTTAATAAAAAAAAAATGCTACAATCACAGTTGATAATAAAAAGTTACATCAAAACTTCAAAATCCTTAGCCAAATAATCTACAATAACAACAAACAATCACTTCTATATTTTTGACATCATCCAATTGGTATGAAACTAACACCTAGCCCACTCACATGTTGGGCTCTCAACTGTTGGGCTATATCAGTCGATATGTTCACTTTTTCCATCTTGGTTGACTAAGTTTTGCAAATTCTCATGATCTAATTTTATATGAATTATGTATGCAAAGATTTTCAAAAATATTTTTATATAAATAATTAGTAATATATTTTTTAATCTCTTTTTGCAAGTACTTTTTTCAATTATATTTTTTGTGATAAGTTATAAAATAAAAAATTATAAATTTTCTCATAATTTAACAACATATTAGTACTTTGAACTCAACCTAAACCAAATATTTCTATAAGAAATATATAATAAATGTGATTACAACAACTGTCATAAACGAATGTTTAAATGTACCGATGCTCCCAGATTTGTGGTTCTCTTTCATTTGTCTGTGCCTTGCTACCCACTGGTTTTCTGATCGATCCCTTTTCTCTGGCAATTGTAAGAGTTCGGTGATCTTTATTCGGTGACATCTATGACTTCAAAGTATCTCTAATGGTTGTGTTTTTGTGGATTAAGGTCTGATGATGATAAGATATGGTGATGATTCAAACGCAACCGAATAATTTTTTTGTGGTTATTTTTATTGGCTAGCTGTCTGCTAGTTTGTAATTTTTGATTTCTCGTGAATTTTAATCATCGCCTTTTGGAGAGTCATGTTTTATTTTGTTAAAGTATTGTATGCAAATGGGTCATCCAGATAAGGTTTAAAATATTCTTTGGAGAAGTTTAGACGAATAATTTCCGGATAAATTAATTGTTTGGAGCAATATTACATTGAACTCTAATAGTTGTGACTATGGTGTTATATAGCCTATATTAGGCTAAGATATCAATGAAAAATAGTATTTATATTTTTTATAAAAAAATGAATGTTTAAAATGAAGTAAAATATAATTGAACATAAAATCTAAAAAATAACAATCTCAATAGTTTTTAAAATTTCGAAATAAGATTAGCTTTCCTACCACAATATCTAATTTATTAAGATTGTAGAAAATCCATTTTTTACCGGAAACAAAATATTATAACACTTTTAATTATCATTTATCACTATATGACCTGACATTTAATTATTTAAAAGAAAAAATATATTTTGGACTCAATTCAAAATAAAAGAAAATTGAAAAAGTTAATAGAGAAAAATTCAATATCTCTGTTACTAGTTTCTAACAGCTATATTATGGAGAAAAAAATCAAGTTGATGCTCTTCTTTCTCTCTTTTCTCACATTTTCTTTGCTTCACAGTGACCAGCACGCACTGACGCTATTTTAACCTTTTCCCTTTGGTTTCGTACCGAAACCCTAATTTCTTTCACCATTTCCGTCGTTTCTCTTTCACCCGAAAACATGGACGACGACAACAGAAGAGGTAACCAGAGGAGAAGAGCTCGTGATCAGATCGACGGGGAAGACTATCAGAAAAGGAATCGACGCCGTCGAACAAACCCACTGGTGGTGACGAACGAACCTCTAAACGACGGCGCACGTGCTGATGATGACGATAACGGGATCGGAGGTAATCAGAGGAAAAGAGCTCGTCAGATCGACGGGGAAGACGATTGGACAACGAATGGACGCCGTCAAACAAACCAATTGATGGTGATGAACGAGCCTCAAAACGACGGCGCACATGCTCATGATGATTACGACGCAGGCCTTGATCCTCTTTCCCTAAGGTTGGGACCAACATCGTATTCCTCTCTGATCCCGCCGATGACTTCGTCTCCGCTTCGTCTAGCACTACCATCGCCTGTTGCTCCGCCAAATTATTTTCTGCCGTTGTTGGCTTCGTCTCAGTCTTATTTCACGACGCCGCCGTCGTATCTGGCGTCTACGACGCTCAGCAACTCTCTCTTTCAGACAGGATCTCAAGGATCGTCAACACCGATGCAGCCACCGTTTGAGCCGTCGTTTAATGTCTTTTCGTCGTCAAATTTGGCCCCTCCGTCGAATGAAACTCCGGCGAGACCAGTCACGAGACCAATAGCCTCCGCGGTTGAGAGACGTCGGAGTTACAGATCGCAATCCAGCGGAAATCAGAAAGACGATACGATTCCGCCGCCGTTTCCGTGGGCGACGAATAAACGAGGGAGGATACAAAGCCTGGAGAATTTAGAATCGAAACAGATCACCACTATTACCGGAGATGTACAATGCAAGCACTGTGGGAAAGTGTATCAGCTGAGTTACAATCTGAGAGAGAAATTCTTGGAAGTTAAGAATATTTTCGTGATGCGCAAAAGGATCATGAGAGAACGAGCTCCTCGGAATTGGACAAATCCAGAACTGATGAGATGCCAGCACTGTGGCCGTGACAAGGCGGTGAAGCCGGCGGTGGTTAAACGGAAGAGTCAGATTAATTGGTTGTTTTTGCTTTTGGGACAAATGTTGGGTCATTGTACATTGGACCAACTCAAAAATTTCTGCAAACACTCAAAGAATCACCGGACCGGAGCTAAAGATCGTGTGCTTTATTTGACGTATCTGGGTCTTTGCAAGATGCTCGAGCCTAACCGTGAGCTGTTTAGCTGTGAAACCTCGAAGGTTGTTTCAAACACTTGACGTATAAGTTTCATTCTATCTTCTTCTTCTTCTTCTTCTTGAGGTTTTAATTCAGATTATTACTTTTGGTGGAAGATCGTTTCGAGGTGACTTTGGCTTTTACATTATTTGGACTGTTGGGCAGCAAAATGATTAATAAAAATGGTTCTAAAAATATTTTGAACCAAAATTTATTTCACATTCGCATATGTATAAAGAGGGATTAGTGGGTGTTGGATTTAGTAGGGCTGGGCAAATAAACCGAATTCGAAATCCGAATCCGAACCCAAACAGAAGTAACCAGTTCGATTCGGTTCCGGTTTTTCTCAAAAACCCGATCGGTTTTTGAATTTTGTTAGTTCGGGTTTCGGGTTCGGGTTTGGTTCTGTTGTGATGTATCTGAAAGCCCGATCGGTTCCTAAATCTAAGTAGTTCGAGTTTTGGGTTTGGGTCGGGTAATCCGAACTAAACCGAAGTAAATAAAATTTTATATTTTATTAGGGTTTTTCTTATTTTTTTCTTGCGGTTTTCTTCAATCAGAATTTTTTAGTTTGGATAATTCAATTAGAAACCGAACCCGAACCGGACCCGATAAGTATATGGATACAAAATGGGATTTAAAATATAGTACTAGAACCGAACCGAATCCGATATGTATAGAACCGAACCCAAACCGAAATAGAGAATTACTCGAATGGGTCCTAAACTTCTAAACCGAAATACCCAAAATCCGAAATACCCGAACCAAAACCCGAATGCCCAGCCCTAGAATTTAGATAGAGTTGGTTGAATAAAAATTTGTGGGATTTGTTAAATTTATTTATAGTTTTGTTTATTTTTTTGTCAAACAATAGAATATGTAAATTTAAAATGCACTAATTAACCAGTTTTGGGAGACTGAATTGATATATACAATATTCTTCGGTAAACTTTGTATGCTTTTTGTTATATTGTTTGCTCTGTTATTAGTCCATTTTGGGTTGAAGATAATCTTCGTCTTGGTGAAGTTGTTTGTTCAACTATTGAATTTTTTTAGATAAATTGTAAAAAATTGGTCACTCTTCTGATGAAATCATCATCTTCACAATATTATAAAAATCGGTAATAAATACAACTTTCAGCCTTTTAAAATGATCCATTTGGAGTAAATATATATAGATATAGTCAACTTACACATGTTCTTGATGTAATAGTCTTTTAATTCCAAAGTTAACTTAGATTTTTAAATCATGCACAAATACTTCAACTTTTTTTTTTGTACTGCGATATTACAACTATTATTGTTCATTACTATAATGGCTATTCACTGTTACAAGAGATAAATATTTCTTTTATTTTAATAGAAATGTCGATTTGATATTTTTACTCCAATTAATAAATAAATAAATAATTTCCTAATAAAATAACAAATTTTAAGATTCTATTACAATACTTAAAAAAAAAAGATGAACTAGAGTAACGTAATTATTTCATTTTTAAATTGAAAATGAAAAATTAAATAACTTTTTATAAAACCACAAAAAAAATTAAACAACACTATTGTAAAAAATTTAGAGTTGGGAAAATTACTCGAAGATCCGAACCGAATCTAAACCAAAAAAAGTAATACAAAACCGAATTTAAAACTGACAAAATACCAGAACGGATCCTAAATTTTGGATACCTATTTGGTATCCGAACTACAATTATATTTCCAAATATAATTATTATATTTAGGTTTATAATAATTTAAATACCCAAATTTATAATTATAAATCTGATTTATCAATTATTTTAAAAATAAAATAATTAAAACACTAAAAACTGAAATATTTAAAGATTTTAAATTATAAATTAGGGCTGGACAAAAAATCCAAAAAAAAAATCAATTAACCGAAGTTAGAATCGAACTCGAACCGAGTATGAATGGTGTTTGAATACTAAATGGGACTTAAAGTATGTTACCAGAACTGAACCAAATTTGATATGAACCAAAACAAACACAAACCAAACTAGAGAAATACCCGAATATGACCTAGAATTTTCACTCCAAAACTTGAGTATCTGAAAAGTCCAAACTGTATCTGAATGGGATCCCGAACGCCCACCCTTAAGAAATTTATGCACATTATTTAAAAGATTTTTAGTTTTAAAGAGGCAAATCTCTTGAAAAATGAGTAGATATGTTAAAGAAGAAAAAATACTTTGGTGAATGTTTTCTAATGACTCCAATGTCTAAATTAAAAAAAAAAAAAAATAGAGAAAAAATCATACAAATGCATCGGTATAACAACAGAACGAAAAACGGAAAAAGAAAAGTGTGTTTGGGTCGTACAATTGGGATTAAAGAAAGGTGAATTCACATTTGAGATTTTAGGTATATGATAGAAAGAGAGAAAATGTACGAATTTAAGGGTAAAAATCGGTTCAAAAATTACTGGCAAAGCGATCTTAAAATAGTCTGAAATGAAACAAGAATAGGTAAAGCAATAACTGAAACATTATAATTACTATTTTAATAAATAAAATTCATTAAATTTAGATAAATATCTTATTATTATTAGATGAGAACTAAAATACTTGTATTGGTTATAATATTATTAAAATAATTTTTTATAGCATAAAAACTATTAACTATATAATTATTTAGGATGAATAAGTATGATATTTCGTTTTAATGGGTTCTGCATGTATCAGCTAGAGGTGTATGCTGTTGGTGGAATAATCGTAAAACATAGGATATTAGTTCATTTTCTAGAGAGATGATGAATTACCTTGTACACGAAACTTCATGTGGATCTTTGCGGGCTGAGCATGGTGTGAGTCTTACATGCCCATGAAAAATGATTTTGATGATAATGCAAGAGCAAAAAAAGAGTTTTTTCCAAAACTTCTCAAACATTGGTTGACTGAGAACGGTAATTCTGAAAGTGAGTGTGGTTTTGAGTAGGTTTTTTTGTCCGTGGATCAAAATTTTCATCTATTTATAAGTATTTCGTGCTGTTGTGAATACGAAAAAAATAGGATTAAAACTCTTTTTTCAGTTGTTCTAGGTATATTTTTTGAGATCAAAATCTACTTACTTTTTTAGAGACTTTTTATTTACTTTTATACTTATTAGAGAAAATTTGATAAAGTGTATTTCCTCCTTATCTTTTCTTCTCTGCTTGTCATTCTTGTATTTAGTATCGACTATACTCTAGTAATTTGTGGACTCTTTCCATTAAGATTTGGTAAAATCCTCAAAAATAATAATGATTTATCTGTTTATTTTAAATTAGTCAGCTAGCAGAATTATCTTACTACTTGTTTCATATGGATTAGACATGATAAAACAATAATACTATATAACATATGCAAATTAAAACTCCAAAATTACAAATTGCATTATTATTTGTTTCTTTACAAAAAAATAATTAATTAGATTTCCATGTTTGCCTATTTTATTAGATTATATATTAGAACTATTAACATGTTAATTATTTATAGTCAAGAGTATAAATAATTTGAAGGACGGTAAATAATAAAAAAATAACTTTATAAAAAGAAAACTAAGATCACAAAATAAATATTAAAAAACGAGATAAATAAATGAAAGAAATCACAACATAAATTTAAGCGGATAATGTTAACATTTATTAAGGATAGTATTTAATGTGAATTTTAATTTTTGGTGGTTATTGTTATTGGCTAGCAGTTTTTTGGTTTGTAATGTTGGATTTCTCGTGAATTTTGACCATCGCTTTTTGGAAGGTTATGTTTTATTTTGTTCAAGTATTGTACGCAAATGAGTCATTTGGGTTAGATTATACTATTACTTAGTGAGGTTTAGATGAATAATTCTCGGGTAAGTTGATTGTTTGAAGCAATATTAATTTGAGTTTTAGTGGCCGTGACTATGGCGTTATATTGCCTATATTAGGCTAGGATATCATTATTGAAAATAGTATTTGTGTTATTAAAAAAATTAATGTTTAAAATAAATTAAAAAATAATTGAACATAAAATCTAAAAAATAGCAATATCAACAGTTTTTCAAAATTCGAAACAAGATTAGCCTTCCAACTACATAATTAAAATTGTTGAAAATCCATTTTTTATGTTAATCTGGTGACATATGATGGGAGATAAAGAGTAGTGGGACCCGCTGTTTGCCATATAGACTCTGATCATATACATTTTAAGGTGTTGAAGATGAAGCCAAGGTCCGCACCTGTTTCACTTCTTTTCTCTTGATAACATCGTGTGGGTAGCAAGTTAGAGATGGAAACTTAGCTCTCTATATATATATTATAATGTGAGTATGTGTATCTAATATATGTGATTTGAATTTTGAAAGAAAAAAGAAAAAAAAAAGATAGTCTTGTAAGCTTTGGTAAATTGTCATCTTTCGTGTGACTTGCAGCCTCTAAGGTGAAAATGTATAATTAATGTAACATATATATATATATATCTCATGTAATTATGTAATATTTTATAACGTGTATAGTTTTTGATCCACAAGATTTATGTCCGATTTAGAAGTTCTTAAATTTTTGGCTGGGAGGATACAACTATAAATAATTTATAATAAGACTTATCGACGATTAAAGTTTCAATATTACAATTTCTTATTTCTATCGACGATAAATGATAAGATTTAGGTTTCTCTAGCATAATACAAACTTACCCTAAATCACTGTTTTAATAATTATTTTTTAAATGCTACAGTCACAATTGATAATAAAAAGTTACATAAAAACTTCAAAATCCTTAGCAAAACAATCTACAGTAAAAACAAACAATCACTTCTATATTTTTTCACATCGTCCAATTGGTATGAAATTAAGACAACACTTAGCCCACTAACAGGTTAGGCTCTTAACTGTTGGGCTATATCAGGCGATATATTCATTTTTTCCACCTTGGTTGACTAAGTTTTACAATTTCTAATGATCTAATTTTATACGAATTATGTATGCAAAGATTTTCAAAAAATATTTTTATATAAATAACTAGTAATAGATTTTTTTTTATCTCTTTTGCAAGTATTTTTTTCACAATTATAATTTTTTGTGATAATTTATAAAACAAAAAAATTATAAAGTTTCTTATAATGGAAGAACATATATTACAATTCATAGATTTGGAGGACTCGAAGTCAACCTAAACCAAATATTTCTTTAAGAAATATACAATGTGTGATTACAACAACTGGGTTATAAACAAATGTTTATAAGTACCGACGCTCTCAAATTTCTGGTTCGCCTTCATCCGTTTGTGCCCCGTTGTCCAGCTATCCACTGGTTTTTTCGTCGGTCCCATTTTTTCAGCTATTGTAAGAAAACGGTGATTCTTATTCGGTGATATCCATGATTTTAAAATATCTTTGGTGATTGTTTTTGCGAATTCAGATCTGATGAGGACAAGATCTAGTGATGATTCAAACGCAACTAAAGTGATTTTTCGTGATTATTGTTATTGGCTAGTTGTTTGCTAATTTGAAATATTGGATTTCTCTTGAATTTTGATCATCATCTTGTGGAGAGTCATGTTTTATTTTGTTCAAGTATAATACACAAATAAGTCATCTGAGTTAGGTTTAAATCATTTCTTATTGAGTTTTAGACGGATAATTCTCGGATAAGTTGGTTTGGAAGAAGATTATTTTGAGCTCTAGTGGCAATAACTATGGCATTATATAGTCTATATTAGGTTACAATAAATTTTGGATACAATTCAAAATAAAAAAAAATGGAAGGATTTATAGAGAAAAATTAGATATCTTTGTTATCCCCAACAGTTCTACTATGGAGAGAAAATCTAGTGATGCATAACATAAAAGATTATCTTCTTTCTCTCTTTATTTTTTTCTTTTCTTAAATTTTCTCACATTTTCTCTCGTATTTTCTAGTCATTTTCTTTGTTACACAGTGATTAACACGCACGGACACAGTGACCAGCATGCACATACGTTATTATTCATTTAGCATATTAGCTCAAACTGGAACCAAAAAAAAATTATTTATTTATCGAACATTTATTTATTAAAGTTTAACTGTAAAAAAGAGAAAAATATTTTGGACGCAATTCAAAATAAAAGAAAATTGGAAGGATTTACGGGAAAAACCCAAAAAAATTCTTAGAAAAAAATATAATAATATTTTAATATAATTTAATTTAATAATTATTATTTTTAAAATTTAATATATATTTAAGTGACACTTGTCAAATAAGTTTTTTTAGATAATTCTTGAAAACTTTGAAAACCTTAAATAAGAACTGATTATTAATTTTTACAATTTTTGTTATTTTTTTTTTAAAAAAAATTAAAGATAAGAAACTTTTTAGTCCGGAACGGCTATATTATCGGAGAGAAAATAAGTTGATGCATAACAGAAAAGATTCTCTTCTTTCTCTCTTTTTCTCTCTTTATCTCTCTCTTTTCTCACATTTTCTCTCGTACTTTCTCGTCATTTTCTTTGCTTCACAGACCAGCACGCACTGACGCTATTTTTCTTTTTGTCTGATTAACCTTTTCCTTTTGGTTTCGTACCGAAACCCTAATTTCTTTCACCATTTCCGTCGTTTCTCTTTCACCCGAAAACATGGACGACGACAACAGAAGAGGTAACCAGAGGAGAAGAGCTCGTGATCAGATCGACGGGGAAGACTATCAGAAAAGGAATCGACGCCGTCGAACAAACCCACTGGTGGTGACGAACGAACCTCTAAACGACGGCGCACGTGCTGATGATGACGATAACGGGATCGGAGGTAATCAGAGGAAAAGAGCTCGTCAGATCGACGGGGAAGACGATTGGACAACGAATGGACGCCGTCAAACAAACCAATTGATGGTGATGAACGAGCCTCAAAACGACGGCGCACATGCTCATGATGATTACGACGCAGGCCTTGATCCTCTTTCCCTAAGGTTGGGACCAACATCGTATTCCTCTCTGATCCCGCCGATGACTTCGTCTCCGCTTCGTCTAGCACTACCATCGCCTGTTGCTCCGCCAAATTATTTTCTGCCGTTGTTGGCTTCGTCTCAGTCTTATTTCACGACGCCGCCGTCGTATCTGGCGTCTACGACGCTCAGCAACTCTCTCTTTCAGACAGGATCTCAAGGATCGTCAACACCGATGCAGCCACCGTTTGAGCCGTCGTTTAATGTCTTTTCGTCGTCAAATTTGGCCCCTCCGTCGAATGAAACTCCGGCGAGACCAGTCACGAGACCAATAGCCTCCGCGGTTGAGAGACGTCGGAGTTACAGATCGCAATCCAGCGGAAATCAGAAAGACGATACGATTCCGCCGCCGTTTCCGTGGGCGACGAATAAACGAGGGAGGATACAAAGCCTGGAGAATTTAGAATCGAAACAGATCACCACTATTACCGGAGATGTACAATGCAAGCACTGTGGGAAAGTGTATCAGCTGAGTTACAATCTGAGAGAGAAATTCTTGGAAGTTAAGAATATTTTCGTGATGCGCAAAAGGATCATGAGAGAACGAGCTCCTCGGAATTGGACAAATCCAGAACTGATGAGATGCCAGCACTGTGGCCGTGACAAGGCGGTGAAGCCGGCAGTGGTTAAACGGAAGAGTCAGATTAATTGGTTGTTTTTGCTTTTGGGACAAATGTTGGGTCATTGTACATTGGACCAACTCAAAAATTTCTGCAAACACTCAAAGAATCACCGGACCGGAGCTAAAGATCGTGTGCTTTATTTGACGTATCTGGGTCTTTGCAAGATGCTCGAGCCTAACCGTGAGCTGTTTAGCTGTGAAACCTCGAAGGTTGTTTCAAACACTTGACGTATAAGTTTCATTCTATCTTCTTCTTCTTCTTCTTCTTCTTGAGGTTTTAATTCAGATTATTACTTTTGGTGGAAGATCGTTTCGAGGTGACTTTGGCTTTTACATTATTTGGACTGTTGTTGTTATTGAATAATTGGGTGAAAAATGCTATTGTATTGCATGGATTTCTCCCTTTCTCGTTTCTTCCTTAGTGTGTTATTTGGACTTTAACTTAATATCTCATTAATATAATATATATTATATATATAATTATGGTTCTGTGATTGTATGTATTATGATTCATTTTTCGAAGGATTTTTTTTTATATAAAAAAGCGTTTAAAGGAATTTTCATTTATATGTGTGATTTGAATTAGAACAAAATATTCAGTATCTTGTCAATTTATCTAAATCTAACGATTTTTTTATTAAAAAAAAAAAATAGATCGCAAATTCAATTAATTTCTTGATAAATTTAATACTTAAAAATTTCTAAAATTTATCATATCACTAGATAATATATTTTACTAATTAAATTTATGGTTAAATCTCCAATTTCCAAGTAATTATCATAACTATGATCGCTCAATAAGAAAATTAAATTTTAACCAAAAATGGTTAAACTGTAGGATATGTATCAGGGATTAATTATATATACAATTTTCAGTTGACAAAGGTAATGAAGTGAGCTCACTCACTGACTCTTTCTTACCCCAAATTATGAACATGGGTGCATATGTTTTTTAACCAACAAATGTATTAAATTCTCAGAGATCTTTTAGGGACATATCGGAAAATCCATTCATCTATAATAAGGCCGGCCATGAATCTATAGCTGCAATAAACCGAATAATCTTAATTTTAGTAATCGTCGATTCATATTTGGTTAGACTTCTTTTTTGTGCTGTTCGGTATGGTTTAGACCGGTTATTAATCGTAGCATTCACAACGGACAAATTATTAACCCAAGTTCGAAGAAAAGAGAAAGAAAAAATAAGGGAACAGACAAAACGAAAGGCGTCATCACAATGAACCTTCAAACCCCTTCCATGGCTTCTTCTTCTTCTTCTTCTTCCTACACAGAGGCACGAATTGAGATAAATTTTGATTCTGAAACCACACATCACTTTTATGAATTCTCCGTCGTTCGTGGATCGTACGAGATTTTGAGACGGTAATTCTGATGACCAGAAGTTACTTGAGCAAACTATCGAATGTAGGATCTGTAGAAAGCAAAATATCAGCATCAGAAGCCACAACTGAGCGTGTAGAGGTAATTTACTGTGTTTGTTTTTGGTTTTAACTAGTACACTGATCCTTACAGATCCAATTGTGCTGTAGACTCTTCCTGCAGGTTTTCTTACAATTGTCAGTGGTCTTACTGATACAAAATTGCGTTCGGACTATCGCCATCGTTTGCTTTCCTTATCTTCAGATGTATGCCTGGCTGCTGAGTCCAAAAGTGGCGGGTAATTATATCATTTTAGCTTGTATAAACATAGAGTTTTTTCACTGTTTATGGTTTAGTCTATCTTAGTCATATAAGATTATTAAAAGCTTGAACAACTGTTCTCTGTTGAATAAAGTATTTGCACATAAGAAACTCTGTACAAACTACGATAAATCTACTGGGAACAGCTTTTGCTGGTTCACTTATGGCCTGCACTTATACCACTCACATACCTCTGGTTAAGGTTTTGCAAGGAGGTCTGTTTTTCTCTTCCTTTGTCCAATTTTGTAACTCATTGCTTCTGCTTAAGAGCTCTTTACTCATGAAAACATGACTTACACAAATTGCAGATGGAGTTTTATGAACTCATATGAGGCAATTAAAAATCAGGATTTTGCAGATACTTTTCCAAGAGCATCTATTCAAGATTTGGGAGTGATTTTGATGGGTGATGGATATGAGGTCGGGATCAGTTCTCTCCTTTTCAAGTTCAGGTTTTTGTCTGATTGTCTTGTTCTTGTTGTAGTAATTTCTCAGTTTGTTTATTTCTGCAGGTATTTATGAAGGGTCCTTCAATGTATGCTTTTAAGCGTTTGGCTGGTCGATTTGCACCTATTGGAGTACATATAGCGATGCTTCTGATTATGGTGGGTGGAACCCTTTGTGCGACCGGGAGCTTTAGAGGCTCAGTCACAGTCCCTCAAGGACTTAATTTTGTCATGGGAAATGTCTTAGGTCCAGTTGGGTTTCTCTCAATTCCAACAGATGCTTTTAATACCGAAGTTCATGTTAACCGATTTACCATGGACTATTATGATAGTGGAGAGATGAGTTTTGTTCTGTTCTGCTTTCTCTACTCTCTGATTATGTCGTGTGACCATTCGCAGTTAAATTACAACTCTTTGTTTGATTTATTTGAAGGTCTCACAGTTTCACTGTGACCTTTCACTACGCGACCTTAATGGAAAAGAGGTCCTTAGAAAGACCATTAGCGTTAATGATCCCTTGAGATACGGTGGAGTCACTATATACCAGACAGATTGGAGTTTCTCGGCTTTGCAGGTGACAAAGGATGGTGAAGGACCCTTCAACTTGGCTATGGCACCCATTAAGATCAATGGAGACAAGAAGTTAGTTATATGGGACCTTCTTACCAGTTGGTGATACTAATGCTCCCAATGTCAAAGGAATGTAAGAACCCTCCTTCAAACAACCACCCTTTACAACTAAGCCAACGAAAGTACAAGAGATGGAGTTACATTGTGGTTTCTTGTATAGGCCTTGACTTTGCTCCACGTGAGTTTTTTGCAGATCGATGCTTGCTCGGGATCTACAGTCGATTGTTGTGTACGATTTGGAAGGAAAATTCAGGAATAAGGAGACCAAATTCCAAGCTTCCCATTGAAATCGATGGTTTGAAGATCGTGATTGAAGATGCAATCGGAAGCACTGGTCTTGAGTTAAAGGTACAAAACTTGGTGAAAGTTTGTTGACAAAAAAAAGAAAAGAAATATAACATGTTTGTTCTTGGTCTTGTTTATCAGACTGACCCAGGAGTACCGGTGGTGTATGCTGGTATTGGTGCTCTAATGCTCACAACCTGTATCAGTTACTTATCTCATTCACAGGTAAAAGTTATTCTCAAAAATCGATATCGATCAACGTCTTCTTTTGTACCATTGTGTTCCATTGACATTTTAGTCTACAGTCTAGTAGATTTTGGTTTTCCACCTCCAGCAACCTATTCATCATCTAACTCTGTTTTTTTTAATTCAATCTCTTATATATGTCTGAAACATCATATGAAGATATGGGCACTACAAAACGAAACAACATTGGTCGTCGGGGGAAGAACCAACAGAGCAAAGAACGAATTCCATGATGATATGAATCGTTTGCTTAATCAAGTTCCGGAGCTAATCAAGAAGACTCTAAAGCTCTTCGAGTCTGATACATTTCAAGACAGACCAACAAAGACTTTACTTGAGACTCCAGAGCGCATTCCAAACATATTTGCTGATCATATGGGAAGAGAGAGGAGCTATGGAAAACTGAAACTTCAGAATTGACTTGCCTGTAGATTTTGTCTGAAGGTTCTGATTTCTACACAGAAAAGTTGGAATATAGAGGGTGGGTGAATACTATTTTTACTTTCTTTTTTTGTGGGTAAGGTTTATTGTTCGTCAAGATAAATGATCTGTATGTACCACTCTAACTACTACAAAGATTTTTCTCGATAGAGGAATTAAATAAAATAAATGAAAAATGATCAATCTGTTTTGTGGGTGCATATATATGACTTCCACATCAGAAGAACAAAACTTATTCTGTAGTATATATATAAGTCTAGTTCACAAGTACTGTACGTGATAGGACATTGAGTCGATCTCTTTGTATCCGAGATCGGGTTGGATAGAACTGCGGCAGGAGACATCGTCAAAAAGATTGAACATCTGCCGGTTTTGGAAGAGAATCGTAGAGCCCAGGAACATACATTTGATCAAATCCTGGAATGAGCTTCAGATTTGAACGACGATGAAGAATCTGGAATGAACAATATAGATGAATAAAAAATCAAACCAAGTAACGATTCAGAATATATAACTCAAGGATGAAACGTAACGTTTGAAGGAAGCTCAAAATGAAGAAATCAACGGTCTCGATTCAGACTAGGAGTAAGATGTTTGATGTCATACAGAAAAAAAAAAAAAGGAAACAAGTTTTAGTTACTAAAGTCCCACACCGGAAGACAGAACATTTTTAATGTTGTATATATAATTGTAGTTGTCATCTACTGTTCGTCGAGCTAAGTAACGTAGGCTTGTGATCCGAGTGGAGACAATAAGTTGATGGGACATGGGGTCGATCTCTTTGGGCCGGGTTTGGATTCGGCTATCTACTGGCCTGCCCATTCCAAGTCGGGAGTTTGAGGGTTTGGGCTCGAGCGAAGGCTTGTGGTTCGAACTCTCTTAGAGCGGAGGAGACTGCGTGAGGCTGGTTTCACAGAGCAGCGTCTACCTTCCGCTCTCGACGGTGGAAGGATTACGGGCCGGTGCCTTCTGAGCCCACTATGACCCAATAAGCCGGTTCCAATTGGACCATCAATTTTTTGATTTTTATTTCCACCTAAAATGATGATATATCTATGAAACAAGTTTTTCTTTGTTAAATCCGAAAATTTGGAAAATTTGCGGAGGAAATTTGAAAGTAATTAAAATTATGTGTTTGATTCTCAGAAATAAAATAATAATATTATAGACATTTTTATGATATTGTAATGAGTTTTAGGGATTATGGTCGACTATTATTTTCTTATACATAAAATAATTATGTAAAAAACAAAAAGTTTAAACTAGAAGGTGAAAAAAAAACTTGTATTAAAACTATTGTAGAATTTAAATTTTAATGCAACAGCAAAAAAAATAATAGAGAATATAGATTTGCGTAATTGAAAAAAAAATTGTGATCTATATAAAAATATAAAAAATGGAAGATTGGTGTAAAATGACGATGTATATATTTATAGATTTTTTAAATTAAGGTTTTTGGATTGTATAAATTAGTACTTTTAATAGTGTAGAAATGATATTTTGTGTTTCTTCATCAAATCCAAAGCTTGATATCATCACAGATTCACAATATAACTAACTAATACTCCATATGTTCAAAGACAGAATCAGAATGCATGGGTAAGTGTGACCCAAAACTTACAAAAGACTACGAAGATTTTACAAGCGAAGGTATTTAAGTAATTTAATTAGTAAAGTTGGGCCTTGAGTAAATGACCATAGATTAAATAAGCCCATCATTACAAAATCGATAGAGCCCGGAGAAACCCTAGACAACGAACGAATCATTTCACTGTTCTTCTCTTCCATCTCTGATTCCCACCAAGACGAAGATTTCCTTTGTTCAATCTTCCGGTGATTTTCTCGTGTGCTTGTCACTTTCTCCTTTCTTGGAACATTGTTTCCCGAAAAAGAAAAAAAAAAGAATGAAGCCAGTAATTGGCACTGTGGTGTCGAACAAGATGCAGAAATCGGTAGTCGTCGCCGTCGACAGACTCTTCCACAACAAGCTCTTCAATCGCTACGTCAAGCGCACTTCCAAGTTCATGGCTCACGACGAGAAAGATTCCTGCAACATCGGCGATCGAGTAATTCTCTCTCAATTTCATTTTTTCTTTCTTTGCTATAATCCACCCTTAAAAATGTGTTTGATTGTCAAAATCGAAACTTTTGTGATTATTTAGGTGAAAAATTGTGTCTTTCGAATCTTGTTTCGTCTACGTTTCGGTTATGGCTTGTGAAAGTTTGATCTCAACTAGTGGAAGTAGACTTTGATTCTCTAAATTAGGCTAAGAAAATTTTTAAAAATCGGAAGCTTTGGTTCGGTTGTTTTGCAGGTGAAATTAGATCCTTCGAGGCCACTGAGCAAGCATAAGCATTGGGTTGTTGCAGAGATCATCAAGAAAGCTCGAATCTATTCTCCTCAAGCAGCCGCTGCTGCTGTTGCTGCTGCTGCATCCACTTCCTCAGCCTCCATTGCTGACTCTTCTGTCCAGTCTCAGGTCCCTGCATCTTCTACTTCTTAAGGTGATTGATTAGTCATTTGCTCTTGCTTTTAACTGTTCCATAACCCCTGCGACTGAATTTTGCTTCCAAAGATTACATCATCCTGAGCTGGTTGGTGGAAACTATAATGAGAATTTGACTTGGATGCACGTTTTGTTTATGTTTCTCTTATAAGACATATTGTATCTTCGTGGATCCTAAGATTATAAGCATTGTTGTATGACAATGCATCTTGTTACTTAAACCATCTTAACACTTGTACAAAATGGAATTGGATTGATATGTTAGTACGTTTAACTTATTTGTCTTCCCCCAATTGGATACATCCCATTTTTCCTGGCCCTCTCTCCTAAACTTTACTGATGTGAATAATCCTAAACCCTTTTTCCTCTTGCTGCAGCTTGTTAGGAGCAGCATGCATAGAGAAGGGAAATGTGCCTCTTGGATACTGGGTTTCATGAGCTCCAAAGGAAGACAGCATTGTACCGATCAACACATTCCATCATAGTTGATGTTTTAGGAATGTCTGTGATATTTGGTTTCCTTGGATGATTATGAGTTATTTGATGGTAATAGATAATGTGGGGAAAGTTTGATGAATGTCGCTGTTAGTAAACTCTCACTTCGTGAGCTTTTTATGTCTTCTTAATGAAATGTGCATTGTCATTTCGAGCATGGAACAATGAGTGCTTAATTCTACAAATGCCGAGACCAATATGATACCGAGCTCTTCAAATGTGTGTGGCCATTTTAATTTTGACCAAGTCAAGTTGCAGAATCAGCTTTTCCACTATCATTTTTTAGTATATCTATATAAAGTGTTTAATAACTAGTTTGATATCTATCAAGTTACAAAGATTTGAGTTTCCATAGACAGTTTTGTGTCTTGCTAGTTGCTACCTATCTATTTTGTTCATTTGTCTTTGTCATCTAATCTTTTTAGATCAGAGAGAAGGAAGTAACCAGAAGTTGAAGAGAGAAGAAGAAAGAGACAATAACCAAGTCAAGAAAGCTAATGTGGCTGCAAATTGGTATATGTTGCAGATTGTTGGAGGGCAAACGGATTCGTCTGATCGCAGAAGATCTACAACACTAGCTGTTGATGTAGCTGAAGCCAATGCTAGAACAGACACCACCTGCAAAAAAAAAAAAAAAAATTAGTCAAAATCAGATCGAAACTTGGGAGTTTTTTTTCTCAGTAAGCATTAGAAATTTAATTGCTTTACCCAGTCACCAATTGATATCGGGTGAAGGATTCGTTGCTTTTGAAATGGTTGCCTGAGAAGAACACAATAGATATCTACCATGGCTAATGTCAAATTCCATGGTATAGCTAAAGCCATGATCGTTACCAAGTAGCTGCAGATTTCATTGAAACATTATTAGGGTTCATAGAAGAGAATATAGAATCTGGAATTAGGAGTTATTACCAGAAAGCTGTGAATTGGTAGAATCGAGCACCGATAGTCATGAAGAGAAGAGCCCCGAATGCTAACAATGTTTGACCTAATCTCAAGGAAAGGATTGCACTTGTGCCTACAGAACCAGGAACCTCCACCATCACCACCTTTGCTTGTCTAGCACTTAATTTAAAGCTCGAAAAAGATTGAAACTTTTGACATGGGTCTGGAAAAATCTTATGGATCTTTCAATTAAATCACCTGGGTTTTCGTTTCTAATGTTTTCTGGTGGGATCAAAGATATGATAATCATGATCATGACAAAGAAGAAGAAGAAGAAGAAGAAGAAGAAGAAGAGAAAAAAGGGAGAATTATAAGAAATACAAGTTGATAGAGTTTCTCGTTCGCACGTTGTTCGTGAGAGTTACGAATGGTGGAAAAGAGAACAATGTTCATATTGAAAGAGTTGTGGTCTGTATTCATCAGACAAAGCAGAGCAAATGTCGGGGCAAACAGTTATGCAACACTATTATTCCTTACTTGTTCATTTCCCAACCCCTCCCCTTATTTTATTTATTCTTTCATATTTTTATAGTTTTCCATTTAATACAAAAAGTCGATTGCTTTTATTTACAAGACATCCAAGAAATATCCGGACTTTTGTAGTTTCTTAAAAATTTGTGACAGTTAAAACGCTTAAAAAATTAATTCTTGGATCAGAAAAGAATGAAGAACAAAGAAGCCGATTTTGCAGCTCAACACAATTTTTGACATAATTTAATAAGCAAATCGTTTGTAGAGGCCTAAGAAGAAAGGCTATAAGAGAACGAAAAGAAAACCCAAAACAAAGTACATCATTATAATACAACTTCATGTCTCACAACTTGGTTATTTCAGATCCTAAGAAAATTGATAAAAAACGAAAAAAATGTATTCCATTGCCTCATAGTGCATCTATTATATCACCGCTTCAGCACTGCACAAAGATGAAAGAAGATATCGGCTTTTTAGCAAGCTTAATACATTTGAATCGTTAAGATGGCCGAGAAATGCTGAATCGATAACATAGAGAGCACACACATAATTATTATTCTTAGTATTAATTTTTTTAATCAAACAAGATTTTATCGATTCATAACTCTCCATCAAAGGAGAAATTGTGAACAATAAATGATAGTAAAGCCACAACCTGGCCAAACAAATAGCTACTACAATAACTAAGCAAAGAACACAACAAGGATAGATAGAGGCACACACATTATTATGATTTATATGAGAGAATCCTTTCGATACACATTCTCTAACTTGACTACCTCTCAAATTCGAAACGTCAAGATTTCTTGAAGACGACTATCATGCCAGCACAAAAGGGGCAAACTAGCTTGGCTTAAGTATATATATTCAATACTCAACAGTCCCTCAATCTCCCTTGGTATATATATATACCCAAATATTGATTCTCATCTAAGGCATAAGCTGAAGCATATCATGCTTTTATGACTGAACACATTCTCGTGAACAAGAACTTCGAAACGTAGCCAAGAACAGAGAATGAGATGATGACCCAAAAAGATGCAACATCAAAAAAAGACCTGAAAATTCCAGTTTAAAATTGTTTTCATGCTCAAGCAAGTACCAGAACTCGATCCTAGAGCATTTAGCTCAAACAGAATTCATTCAATTAAATTACAATCGTAATCGAGTATCAGTGAAGATCCCAGTAATCCCTACAGCAATTCGAGAATGTCAAACAGATTCGATAGCAAAGTGGAAACGGATATACAAAACTCAAAATTTCGGAATCTAGAAAGCAGAACCATATCAAACGGAATAAAAAAAAAAAAGTTGATAGAAATTGGAGAATCAGGTTTCCCCTGACCTGAAAATCGAAAAGTGGATCGAGTCTTATAGCTCGATCTTGAGTTCATCCTTGGAATCGGAGAAATACGAGAGGACGTATGGAACAGCACGGACAACGACAACCCAGCTGCCGAACAGAGCGACATGGGTCCGTAGCTGCTTCAGAGCCACGGTTTTGTCTGGCTTTTCCATGAACATTCCAGAAAACATGGCTGCTTTTCTTCTTCTTCTTCTTCTTCTTCTTCTTCCTCCTCCTCCTCCTCTCTTCTCCTTAAGATTCTAAAACCCTAAAACTCTATTGATTTGTCGTCTCCCTCTTCTCGATAGAGAGGTAGGAAGAGTTTTGGATCTGGGCCGTGAAGTGAGCCTTTTAGTCCAATGTAAGGTCCGTAATTTAGGGATGCTTAATTTGGTTTTTTGTCTGGTTTTAGGTTCGGTTTTTTTCGGTTTTCATATTTGTTGCATTTGATATCATAAACATTACATCTAGTTAAAGTACAAATTTGAATACCAAATTATTTATTTTTTCATTTCTTTTGCAGGTCGGTTACGTTTTTTTTCAGATACCGAATGAATCAGTAAAAAAAAAATTCTTCGGTTGGGTATAAAAACCAGTTATTTCCGTGCAGTTTTGGTTTGGTTTTCATTCTGATTGTCTAAACCGTCAACTTATAGCAGTTGAATTTATAATTGCTATACTCAACTTTTATTAGATGTGATATAATTACAGAAGCATCGTTAGTAAATTTATTACAATTTTACATATGGTGTGGGTTGAGCAGCTAATTTACATTTGAAATAGTGAATTATGAAACAAAAGAATTTATAAAGCCAAATAATTATCCATTTAGTACTTCTTAGTTCTTACCAATAACGAGCATAAAGTATTACAATTACAACTGCAAATTGCGCCTTAAATGAAAATCGTTAAAGGCTAAAAAAATCAAAACTATATTGTTGATATAAAAAAAAAAATCTTCGAAGGATAAAAAAGGTAAATAAATTAGGGAGAGAGATACAATGTAATATCACGACTTCACAAAATAGAGCAGGAGCCATCTCCACCTGCATAGCTATCGTGAATGGTCCTTTGAGGATACCCATAATGTTGGGTATAACCGTCATAAGACCCATAATACATCGGATGAGCCACCGGCGGCACCGGATAGTACGCATGTTGTTGGTTATATCCGTCGTGATACATCGGCTGACCCACCATCATCCCCGGATTGTACATCATCGCTTGAGAACTCGAAGCGCCTGGTGCTGGTTTCGGCTTCTCTGCTTCTTTGGGCATTTCATCTTCGTTGGGCTTTTCTTCTTTGGGCTTTTCAGCTTCTTTGGGCTTTTCTGCTCCTTCCCACGTTTGTGTCAGAGGGTTAGTCTGGTCGATACCATCGTTGATCGACAATATAGCTCCACCTCCTTTTTTGCAGAGTTTTTCCATAACTTTTTCAGGACTACAGCAAACCACTTTGATCGTTACTGTTTCTTTGGACTTGTTGTCGAACACTTGGTCTCTTATTTCTATTTTTGTTATTGCAAAGCAATCAAAAGAAAACATACGCACACAAATTAATCATTGACTCGATTTCAATCTCAATAATTTAACCAAGAGCAAAAGAAAAGAGCTAGCGATAGCTTACGAGGCAAGCTACAAAGAGCCTTCTTGACTTTATTCAAATTCTTCTCGTTATCAAGAGGTTTCGTCTTCAGTCTCATCCAAGTTACCTGTTTTTATGCAAATATAAGTTAATTTAGAAATTAAAATCCAAAAAAAAAAAACAGAAGAAATTAGAAGAAAAGAGAAGAGAGCCATTACCTTCTCCTTGCCCACCACAACCATGGTTTCGCCAAGAGGGAAAGAGAGCGAAACAGAGCTAACACGGGGAACAAAAAAATTATATGTGATTCTTCTATGAATTTCTATGCTTTATATGTGGAGTTTCAAGAAATATTTAATAGGAAAAAAAAAGTTGAATAATGTACAATTTACTTCTTTGTTAGATTATATACTTACGTTCAAAATAAATTAATAAATTTGGTATACTTCCATTGCTATTATTGATACAAAAGTCCCAAAAATGTAAAACTTTCTTTTTATTTAACGTTAATTGTCAAAAGATTACCTTTTCCCTAAGTATTGTGAAAACAAATGAACCTAGAAGGTATAAAGTACATACAGCCCTTAAACTTAACTAATTACGATATACGATATTGCCTCTATTACAATATATTTGATATATACAACGTGGAATATTAACATAGTATCTAATATATCGTAACAACAAAAATAAAAAGTCAAATAAACTTGACCTTAGACCATTTACATTGGACATGTTAGAATAAAAATTTCAACTGTAAAATACTTATAATTGGGTAGTTGAAAACTAAAAAAAAAATGTGGTTACAGTTGAATTGAATAAAAAATATTGGATCCATAAACATCACATAGTAGCGTATAATAAGTGGAGTGTGTCTTTCCACGGGAATGTTTTATAATTTATTCAACAGAAAAATGTTGAATTTAGCTGTTTAAATGATCTAGATTAATTTAATAAAAATGTTTAAATTTAATAAACATGTTGAAAAATAAAAATGGAAAAGCCACAACGCCAAATGTTTTTTTTCCAATTCGCTAATTCATTTTTCAAAAATATATATATTTCTAATTATTTAAAGGTAATTAGTTCATAGTAATATATTTTAATATAAAATTTATTATTTTTATATTCTATAAACAGAGATTAATCTTATTTAATTTGAAAACATAAAAACTTTATTTTTATTATAACTTATTCTTTTGAGATGTTTACTATTTTATTTAATAAAATTAAACATCTCAAAAGAAAAAGTTATAATACAAATAAAAGATGACGAAAATTATGATGTTGAAACACAAAACATTGTATATAGTTTTAATTATAACACAGATCAGGTCAGAGATTCAGATGCTGACCTTGACTCGCTCCTCCATCTTATCATTTCATTAATGAGCAAATCTGCAGAATTGACACTATTTTTAAAGGCTATTAAATTAGGGATGTACGTAACGTCCATAATAGTAGCTGGACATTACAGATTGGATATCGATTTGAGTTACCCGATCTTTCCCAATAAGAATAATAGAAATTACGCGTTTGAATTAAGATACTTTTTTATTAGTTATCCAAAATATCTAAATTATCAGAGTGGATAACTATTATTTTAAAAAATCTATAAAATTATTTATAAATTCTTAAAATTACTTAAAGTTGTTGAATATTTGATACATTATTCAAAAATTATAACTATCTAAAACATTCAAAAGTTTTTATATGTTTACAAAACTATACGTAATTATTTATTGGATAATATATTTAGTCATGTAAATTATCTGTTTGGGTATTGAATTTAAGTATTTAATTATCTTATATGCTATTTTTGTCAATTTAGCATAATAATTAATGAATGTTAGATTCAAATTTCAGATATGTGTAATGAATTACAAATTTGACCATCATTTTGTCACATTATTTCCAATTTTGAATTACATGTTTGGATAGTATTTTCTGATATCCTGAATATCTATATCCTAATTTTACCCGCATGATCCTTATCTGCAGTGTCCAAATTGAATACTTAATCTGGTCTCAGAATAAAATGTACCAACAATTTATAAGTAAACTGATATGCAATAATAATTAAAGATAAAAGATGATACATTATTTTATTTCAGTGGAAATCTGTAAATGACGTAGTAGATTCTAATTACTGGTTAGATTTTTTTTCTTTCTTCTGAGTGCTTAAATTTATTGGTTAAAATAATATATGTAAATAACTTGGGCTGCAAAATGATAAATAAAAAATGGTTCTTTACATATTTTGAAACAAAATTTATTTCACATTCGCATATGTATAAAGAGGGGTTAATAGGAGTTGGATTTTGATAATGTTGGTTGATTAAAAAGTTGTGGGATTGTTAAATTTATATATAGTTTTGTTGATTTAATAGAAATTTTTGTTAAATATGGAAAGAGTTTTGTGGATTTAAAGAGTTATGTTATAACAAACTTTAAATTTTCAAGGGATATACATAGTATTTTCAAAGTTGTGTTTAATGAGTTCAATTAAATATTATCCCAATAACAACAGATTTAAATAGAATTATAGAATCAATAAAATCGATCAATAACAGTAAACCTTTTAAAAATATAAAATCCTATAAACCAATAACAGTAGATTTTATTAAAAATGTTAAAACCCATAAACCAATAATAATACAATTTAGAAATTTTAACAATCATGAAAAATCTGACTTCCACTAACTCGGTATGTTTTTACTAACTAACGTGTTACAGCTTATATGTACTAAAATGGGGAAGATCCTGATTATAACAGCAATTGTGAGCTAGTAAGACCACTAAAAAATAAAAAATCAATATACTATACAATTCAACATAAACCAAATTACATGAAAAATCGGTTAATTAGATAGTCTACGTTCGGTGTAATTACTCTTTAGATTCTTACTTTATTTTCCAAAATTCAAACCCACCTAAGCAAAAACACATAAGAAAGAAAAGAAAAAGAAAAACAAGATTCAAACCCACAAAATCTACTTCCACATAACATAGATACACAAATATAGTATTAAAATAATAAATTATAGAGATAACAAACAAACAAAAAAAGATAGACTCCCCAATAAAGGCGCAATTAAAAACCGGTCAGAAAGACACCAATTGTGAGACTGAAGAAGTTATTGCTCAACCACTTCCTCTAACTCATAACTACAATCTGCAAACTTCACCACCGATACACTGAGACTTTTATTAACCTCAATACATTTATTTCATTTTATTTCATTCTTCAAATAGAGACACTCACACTCGTCGCCTTCCTCACCCATCATCCCAGTTTCTTCTTTATTAAAAGGGTACATTCGTCACTTTATATACACATATGGCTGCAGCGGCGGATCATGTGGTGATAGTGGAAGAAGGACGGCCAGCCACGGCTGAGCATCCATCGGCCGGACCAGTTTATCGATGTAAATATGCTAAAGATGGCCTCCTCGATCTTCCTACTGATCTCGATTCTCCTTGGCAGTTATTTAGGTATGGATCTTGACACCCTTTACAATTAGAAAGTGATTCATTGTTGGCCCAGTCCTGACTAACTGTGCTAATCCATAACAATTCGTGTATAATATATGTTTTTTTTTGGGCATACAGAGTAACAGAACATGTCTCACTTGTCGTGTGTATTATTATTTCAGTGAGGCTGTGAAGCAATATCCGAATGAGCAAATGTTAGGCCGGCGCGTAACGATTGATTCTAAGGTAAAAAACTATATAATATAGTCTCTAGTTTTAGTCTATTTTTAATTTTTTCTGTTGACCACTAAATAATTTCATTTTTCAGTTTTTTCTGTCAACAATTTTATATCATATCATTTTTCTTTTTGATGTCTTTCATATCATTTCAATTAATGTGTATATAGGTCGGTCCATACACATGGATCACATATAAGGAAGCTCACGATGCTGCAATTCGGATTGGATCAGCAATCAGAAGCCGAGGCATTGATCCGGTACATTCTTATTTCCTATAATGTTTCGTTCCAATCAATCATGTATATAAATTAATTGGAAGTTATTGGCGAAAAAATTGTTTTTTTTTTCTAAATTACTATTTTTTGTGGATTAGGGAAACTGTTGTGGAATATACGGATCTAATTGTCCAGAATGGATTATCGCGATGGAGGTAAAACAGAAACGTTTGGCTTAATTCAGAATTATAATATTTTGGGTTTTAAATATTCATTTCTATTATAGAGTTTCTCTAAGCGGGTTATATTGCAGGCCTGCATGAGCCAAGGGATAACTTACGTACCTCTATACGATAGTTTAGGTAATTTACGTGGATATATATTATATATAATACTATTACAAGAATTTATCTTAAAATCAAGCTTAACCTAATCCAAGTTTCAATATGGATGAAACAGGTGTAAACGCTGTAGAGTTCATCATCAACCATGCCGAGGTTTCGCTAGTATTCGTTCAAGAGAAGGCAGTTTCATCCGTAAGTCCATTTTTCCGACAGAACCAGTCATACTATAACTTCCATTTTACGTTTTTTCTTCTACAAGAAAAAGCTTTTTTTTTACTTCTGATTTATGCTTGAAAGCTTTAATTTGTGCAGATCTTAGCATGCCACAAGGGATGTTCTTCTAATTTGAAGAGTAAGTTAGATGGTTTTATTGATAAAAAAACAGTGATTCGATGAAAAATTTCAATCTAATATGTTATTTGAACCGACGATTTTATTTTCTTCTGCTTTTGTTTGAAGCTATTGTGAGCTTCGGGGAAGTCTCGAGTACACAAAAGGAAGAAGCTAAGAACCAATGTGTTTCATTATTTTCATGGCATGAGTTTTTACTAATGGTTAGTGTGTTTATTTCCAAAAAGAAAAGACAACTTCTATAATTTGGAAATATTTGAAATCAATTACTCTGTTTTTTATTTTGTTTATATGAAGATTCAACTTTTTGTGGGTCTTAATTAGTAATATTCAGATTATTATGTTTCCAGGGAAACTCGGATGAGACAAAACTTCCCCGTAAGCAAAAAACAGACATCTGCACAATAATGTACACAAGCGGGACGACGGGAGAGCCCAAAGGTGTAATCTTAAACAATGCAGCGATTATGGTCGAAGTTTTATCCATTGATAAAATGCTTCAAGTCACTGATCGATCGGTAATTTCTCTTTTTTTATATCATATATTTGTCATGTTCGTTTCGTTGTCGTTTTATAATCAGTAAAGATCAACGATTACAACAGTGGCCAAATCATGTTTGTTTTTTATAATCGTCGGTTCAACAATACCCTTCGTCGACAAATTACCAATTGACTAGCAACTAAAATTTTAGACGCTGAAAATATTTCAGCGTTCTAAATTTCTGAGTAATGATTTGTCACTGAAGTGTGTTGTTGATTACAAAATGTGTTGCTGAACAAATATGACTTAGTTGTCGTTGCTGTCACTGGTCGTTATGGTTTTAAAACGAACAGAGCCATTACGGACCAAAAGCTTTGGTTTTTCAAATTGAGCCGATCCATATATAAGTAATTGATTGACAATTATTTTTTGGTTTTTGTTTTTTTTTTCTTTGGAATTTTGTAGTGTAATACAAGCGATGTGTTTTTCTCGTACTTGCCATTAGCACATTGTTATGATCAAGTCATGGAGATCTACTTTTTCTCCAGAGGCTCCTCTGTTGGATACTGGCGTGGCGTAAGCAAATTTATTCTTTTTAAGTTTAAACCCCTTTCTTTTATCATTTCTCACTAAATGCTCTCTTATATTTGTTTTTAGGACATTCGGTACTTGATGGATGATGTTCATGCACTGAAACCAACTGTGTTTTGCGGTGTTCCGCGAGTTTACGACAAACTCTATGCTGGTAATACCTTTGATCAAATCTAAAAGTCGATTTTTCTCGAATTTTTTTCTTATAAAAAAATTATTTTCTTTTGTGAGTTTAGGTGTAATGCAAAAAATCTCAGCTGGGGGCTTGATACGCAAGAAACTCTTCGATTTCGCATATAACTAGTGAGTTCTCTGTGTTTCTTCAAATTAAAACAACCGGAGTTTGGAATATCTGAATCTGTATCATCATCTTATGACTTGTGAGTACAGTAAATTGGGGAATATGAGAAAAGGCTTGTCTCAAGAAGAAGCTTCTCCTCGTCTAGACAGACTTATGTTCGATAAGGTCAGTGTGCCATGCAAGGAAACAGAAGATTATTTTTTTAAAAAAAAACATAGAAGTTTAATATAACAGTTTCTATATATTTATCAAAGCGATTAATATGATTTCATAGCTTCTAAAATACTATACAGAGGGTATGTTGGATAAGAAAATATATATAATAGACTTACAAATTCCGGAATTGAAATGTGACAGATAAAAGACGCATTAGGAGGAAGAGCTCATATGTTGTTATCAGGTGCAGCGCCTTTACCTCGTCATGTAGAGGAGTTCTTGAGAATCATCCCTGCCTCTAATCTCTCTCAAGGTTATGGTAAGTGTACATATATAAGCCGATCATTTAGTACACTTAATGTCCTTATTGGTTTGGGCTAAACCGACTCTAATCACTGAAATGTGACAGGATTGACTGAGAGCTGTGGAGGGAGCTTCACGACCTTAGCCGGGGTATTTTCAATGGTGGGGACAGTGGGTGTACCAATGCCTACGGTGGAGGCAAGGCTTGTCTCAGTACCGGAGATGGGCTACGACGCTTTTTCCGGCGATGTGGCTAGAGGAGAGATTTGTATTAGAGGAAATTCAATGTTTTCTGGTTACCACAAAAGACAAGATCTAACTGATCAAGTCGTGATCGATGGATGGTTCCACACAGGTATTGTTGATCTTGGTCTTGTTAGTTACATATTTTGGCTTTTTAATATATACTTTTATAAACAAATTTAATTATCTTCTAACTAATACGGGACGGATTAAATATCCATATTTTTATGGGTTGATAGTGGATACGAATTGGAATAGTATCGATCAGCTTGAGATTGCCAAATGCCAATTACAAAGTAACTGTTAAGGAATAACGTTAGCAATTAACTTTCTTTATGTATGTAGGAGATATTGGGGAATGGCAAGAAGATGGATCGATGAAGATCATAGATAGAAAGAAGAACATCTTCAAGCTGTCTCAAGGTGAATATGTTGCTGTCGAAAACCTCGAGAACACTTACTCAAGATGCCCTCTCATTGCTCAGGTATGTATTTATTGAGATAATTAGTTTAAAACAAGATTTCTTCAGTACTATAATTATAGTAATTGTTAGTATCTACCAATTATTTGATAGATATGGATCTACGGAAACAGCTTCGAGTCTTTTTTGGTAGCAGTGGTTGTACCCGAGAGAAAGGCTATTGAAGATTGGGCTAAACTCAATAACCAATCATCTCCCAGTGATTTTGAATCTCTATGTCAAAATCTCAAAGCTCAAAAGTACTTCTTGGATGAGCTTAACTCTACCGCAAAGCAATACCAAGTATGTATACTTTTTACCCAAATTAAAATGATTGATTACTGATGTTAAGAATGTTTTTCTTTTAATGTGTTTGTAGCTTAAAGGATTTGAAATGTTAAAAGCGGTTCATTTGGAACCAAACCTTTTCGATATTGAAAGAGATCTTATAACGCCAACTTTCAAGTTGAAAAGGCCACAGCTCCTCAAACATTACAAGGTGATCCTTTCTATACTCATTTTCTTCTTTTGTTTTAGGTCCGATTGTTTTCTTTTTGCGTTTGCTTTACGTTTGCATTTCTATGATATAACATGGAAACGTGGAAAGGCTTACGTAAACGCAAAACAAACAAATCGGGACTTTGTGTGCACAATATGGATCACCAGAGTCAGATTTGTGATATATGCGAATGTACTTATGATCCTGGACATGTCGTGCATGCATATTACTTTTTTTACTAACACAACTAAATTTTGTTAATTTCAGAGCATAATTGATCAACTTTACACAGAAGCAAAGGTGTCCAGAGCATAGAACCGAACAGCTATTCATTTTCTTATGTTTTTTTTTTGTTGTATTATATGTCAAGATTGTATTCGGATCCTCTCACCATATGTTATTCATATGATACTTATTACATTTAAATACATATGGTTTGGAAACTATAGTGTTATGAGAAAATTTTACTAATTCAAAAATTTGGTTTACTCTTTTATTTCAATTTTCATTCTCCAATAAATTTGAATCATTTGATTGATTTATAGTACGTAACATGACCAACAAACAAATTCATAATTAATAATAATCAAAGGAAGCCGTTTAATATCAAAATTTGAATTTTCAATCGAAGATAAATATTCTTCAATATACGTGTACGTCTCTATCTGATATTTATCCAATATATTCATATTTTCTTATATATACTAAAATTAAAATTTTATTAAATAAAAACATACCAAAATCTATCCATTAAATAGATTATATTGTTTTATAAGTAGTTATATCATTTTTAAGCAATAATTTTCACTTATTAGTTAAAAATATTTTGGTATATTGTTAAATATTAGCTTAGAATAATCGATCACAAATATAGTTTAATGGCTTGTGTTAATATTATTAATTTGCCACCATTCAATAAATTTGAACCCATATTTGTTTTAGAAAAATAAAGATAAACATCAAATATTGGTTTAGCGAGATCATAAATTCATATCAATGGATATATATATATATATAATACAAGGGCGAAGCTACTAAGGAAAAAGAAGATGCACATGCATCCATAATATTTTTTCACTAATTTTTTGTATACATACATTATAATTTATAACTCTTACATTTATTATAATGTTTGTGCTCTTTAAATCGAAGAAAATATTTAATAATTAGGATGTGATTTCAAAGGTTTGCAAAATAATTATATAGAACAAGATATTTCAATCAGTTTGCAGGAGTTGTACTCTTATAACATCATAAAAATATTTCTAAAATTTTTCTTTGCTTCAGTTTTTTTTTCGAAATGAAAATTAATAATGTATGTAGGCAATTTGCTATCTAGCCTCTTTTAAAAAGTAATATAATTCAAAACCTATTTTTAAATTGATTAAATAAATATCACTTTGATATTTTTGACAAAGTACGTTAAAGTTGACAGAAATTCATTATACATGATTAGAACAAAAAATTATAGATTGTACTAATCATCACGTGAAGTTATCAAAAACTTGTAAAACTTTTCAGAGACTCCAAAAAAAAATCAGAAATGTTTAAAAGTTTAGGAAAAATTAAACCTACACTTTTAGGATACTATATAGTTAATCCAAATCAAAGACTAATAAAACAAAAATTGTCTTCATATCCCTACTTGAATTGATTAAAATTAGTAGTATCCTCAAGTGATGCCAGCACAAAAGGTAGTAAAAGAGAGGTGAATTTCTATTTCTCTTTGTGAGTGGTTTCATTTTCTGCAAAAGTATGATTTTCGGATCTGAAATTCAGTGGAGATCGATTTTCATGGGCAGGTGAGAGGGGCAGACATGATGTTACTTGCTGTTTGGATAGAACTATGGGGAATAGTGAATGGCATCAACTTTTCCCTGCTTCAGAAACATAATTTCTTGAATTTGGAGAATCTGATCATAGGCCTCTTGTATCATATAATTCTCATGTTGTTGAGGTAAAGAAATTTGGATTCCGATATGATCAGATTCATACGGTTATTTTATTAATGGCAATTTGAATTTTTTAACTTTGAGAATGAATGGCAAAACCTTATTCCTCAAAATCATTTTATAAATAATACTCCATCTATTTTTTAAAAAAATGTTGTTTTAGGTTTTAACACACAAATTAAAAAATATTAAATTTTTTATTTTTTAATAAAAATATTATTAATTACATAATTAAACACAATCTAATCAATAATAAAATAGAATGCATAATACAAATAATAATAAAACATTAAAAATAATAAATTTTATATTGAAAATTAAAAATAATACTTATAAAAAACAAATAAGATAAAAAAAAAAAAATGATAGAGACAAAGAAAAAGAAAGGTTAATCAGAAGATCTCTCCACGTGGTATGTAGTAATTATTATTTAATATGGCAACGCAAGTTGGTGCGTCTAATCATGATTACTTGAGCAAAACATAAAAATTGATAAAATCAGATTCTTGCCATGTTTCAGTCCGTCAAACAAACCCAGATGTGTTGGGTGATCTCAACACAATGCTAAGACGCAAACTTTAGATTATACTATTTTAAGTTAATAATTTTAGCTAAAACGAGTAATACAAGTGCAACACTCTACGAGTATTAATTTATAATGTTTACAGATACGCTTACGTAATTAGGTTTTTCTTGTTTGATTAAAAGTTCTAGTAGAATCTGTCTGCATGTGTCTCCGCGCTTTTAACCATGATATTCATTAAACGTTTATTTTCTAACTACTTTTAGTGAAAACAATTGTTTTTCTTTAAAAAACTTATACTAAAAAGACAGTAAAATATAGGTTTGAGGCTTTGAGCTCACAAGTCACAACAATTAATAGTTAAAAGGAAATATTCATTTTTCCTCATTGTAAAAAGGCTAGCTAATCTTGTGTTATCTTCGTTTTCAAAAAGAGAAAAAGTGAAAACGATAGAAATTCCATTGATATGAAATTAAAGTCCACAAACAATAACATATTTTATATTTATATGTATATATATATATATATCAATCCTTTGTAAGTTCAGAAATTTTTCAAATTGTAAATTTCAATCAAAATCAAGATTTTTATTGTACAGTAAGAAATACATATTCGTTGAATGTGAATGAATAAATTAGAAACCATTTTGACTTATATTGGTTTTATTAATGTTTGTTGGTTTGTCCAGTTGGCTTAATTAATCTAATCCCCAAATAATTTGTATATTTATATACAGAAAGTGGGAACGTGTCTATGTTACATGATCTGAAATATCTTCATAGATATGTTTAAGGCATAACCATTGGCCTGTGAAACTGCAAATAATGGGTCACCATGCCACCACATACATCAAAGTCAACGAAATATTTGCTGCGTTTCAATACCTACCATATCAAGACAATTATAAGTTAATTACGTATATCCTACAGATGCACTGAACATTATACGCCCACTTTTTTTTATTTTTTTTTGTTAATTTAATCTAGTTCTTTTAATATTTCATTAATATTGTGAAGTGTTGGTTTAAATTTTAAATATATATCATGAATTTCAGATGTGTCAGATAAATTTAACTATTATTCTAATATTTAAAATTATATTTTTCTAATGAACAAAACAAAAAACATTAATTGTATTTAGAGAAGACATCCATATTCACATGACTGACTGTAAATTGCAACAATTTATTTGCGTTATAATGTACACTTATCATAACGTTTATTTAACATGCACACTATTAAGTAGATATAGCATACATATATCATACGGCAGTCTTTTTTTTCTTCTCGTGAACACTAAATCTAAAGAGTAAATAGTGTGATTCTAGTCCATACAATCTAAAACTGTCATGTAAGCATCACAGTGACCCAAATTAAGATAGTTTATACATTAATCAATCTTTTGAGCTTTTAAGAAAAAAAGATAATTGTTAGAATCACGTGGCATAATGGTAATTATCTCTGAAATTCATTACACATGTCTGAGATTTGAACTCAGCACCCAATAATATTAAAAGAGATATTAAAATCATTAGATTTTCTTCTTTTTTTGACAACAAAATAACTATTACTTTAAAATGGTTGTAATAGCCATAATGGAGGACATAGTTAATTTATATCATTTTCGCATGATGTTCCCTTGCACTTCTTGTTAAATTGTAAGTTCTTGTATTTTATGTCTTCTGTCTATATGAGATTTGTATGTTAGTAAAACTGCTCTTGCATTTTTTAAAACAATTAGATTAAATTAATTAAAAAGAAAAAGAAAAAGAGAACATGTCATTATTGCTTCTTAATAATGTTTGTATTTCCATATATAATTGTGCTGTCATTGCCTTTAAAATATTTAAAATATCTTCTTCCACATGTACCAAAGATAATTCGAAATCCTCCCCTTATAAATAAATTTTGCTTAGTGAGTAATGATAAAACTAAAAACTGTTTGTATCTCAAAAGTTATCGTTTTTTGTTTTAGGGACTGAAGTGCTATTATCGTGTTCGATATGTGGAACAGCCAAAAATGTTACTGTGAAAAAAACTCACTAAGTTCTACTTATATAAAAAAGAATTATAGTATGCTCAATATTCTTTATTTTGTGTAATTCGAATAAGTAGGGGATGTGCTTAGGAGTTACAATGGTAACCAAAAGTAGATTGCATACATCGTTTAGTAAATTAGTCACGATCTGTCTTTGTAATAATAACTAGATGGTATGATGTGTAAGTCTTTATACAAGGAATCGTTGTCCAACGCGTGTATGGTAATTAAGCATACCGTCGCAGGTTGTGACTCAGTTATGGCCATTGGCTGACACATAGCTTATATTTGCTTTGATTTGTTATCTTGCTCTCGATTCGATGAATTTAGATAATTGTGTGGATGATTAGTTGGACAGTAAAAATTTCCCACCTTGAAGCATTTTAACATCATTTATCAATTAAACTTAATGTTTAGTCGTTTAGTTAGATCATAATTAAAATCTGTAGTTTTTTTTTTTTGAATTATCTTGATTTCTTTTCTTTCTTTTGCCATTCTTTGCTTTTTGGTTAAATCCGGACTTTAGCTTTTCAACGCCTTTTTAATATGTTTTGTCTTGTTAGATCCGATATATATTATTTTTTTTTTGTTGAATATTTGCGCCTTTTGTTATGGTTTATCGACTGATTTTAGTTTTCGGTTAGTTTTAGTGGAGAGGTGTTAGTGATAGATCATTGATCTCTACAAGTTTATATCTCTAATTCTTTTGTAGATAAGTGGTTGGTTGGTGTTGCAGGTGTTGGTCTCATCAGATCGAGATCTGTTTGAAGTGTTGCGGTTTCAACAAGGGCTGGGCTGGTTTCCATCGATGATGGTCGGGTCAGAAAGTTTTATGGCGATTCAGTGGCGGAGTGTTGAGATCTGGTGTCATCGTCCTCTTCTGCTTTGTCTTTTGCGCTCTCTTTTTTTTTTCTCAAGCTTTTCTGGTGAATTGTTATTCTAGATGTAAGAACGAGGTTTGGTTCTTGAGTTTCTTGTTGTCTTAGTTTTGTAGAGTAGTGTGGTTACATGTCCTTTAGTTGGTTGGTTCGGATAAGTTGGTTGGTTTGGAGTTGATTTTTATTGATTCCGCATAATACATATTTGTTTCTTCAGTTTTGGAGTTTTGTCTCTGGAGGTTAAGAATTTACCGGTTAATTGTATTGACACACGAATTCTACCATGTTTTATATCTCGATAGTATGTTATAAACGAAATACAGTAACAAAACAAAAATTATTACAAGTATTTTTTTATTTTTGTTTACTAAAACATTTTTTAAAAGTTTAGAGGCTAAAGATTCACATTAAAAGTTAAAGTACAGCAAAGACATCAACAAACTAGATTATACTTCAGTAATTTATAATTACAACCTAACAATCATCCACCATAATTTTACACAGCAAATAAAATATCAAAAAATTAATATATATTTATATTTCAGACTGAATAAATCATATACTGATTTTCTTTCTTTTTAACATTGTAATCTGTATGACAATGGCTTTATCATTTTTATGTAAATGTAGACGCAAAACGAATATTTTATTTTTTTTGGAGTATTATCATTTTTCTGTTCCATCTACTTAGCATTTTACTAATTTGTATCCATTTCTCTTACAACAGAATATATGTTGTATATCCGTTAAAAATCCATATATCTGATATATATTCTATAAAATTAAAATAAAAGTTCAAAATATAGACAAACCCAACTATTAACTAAAAAAAATTGCAATATTCATAGATAATTTATGTTCTTAATTTGGAAATTTTTTATAATTTCATAATTATTTTATGAATATAAGCTCATAAATTATATATATATATATTAGAACAGAGTGAACACTAGTCTCTTTTTTACCAACTAAACTCATTTAACATATTTAGTTTAAATTGTTCAAAAGAATTGAGAATATTTTGTTTCCCTAAACCAAATTGGTTTCGGTCAATATTAATGGTATTGCTAGTCAAATATTTATGATTTGAGTGTACAGTAGTTTGGTAAAACAGAATGATGGTAGCTATTTTGATTTTAGGTAGTTTCTTTAATCAATGATTGGCAAAATTTGAGTTATCCAAGTATATTACATCCTAGTACAAAATTGACCATCGACTTCAGCTGTTAGTATAAAACCAAATGAACACAGATTTATCCAACACTGATACCTTTTTATTTTTCAAAGTACATTTCATTCTTCTGAAGGATAAAAGTCAAAAAGGGGGAACTTTTTTATAATTTAGTCGTGTTTGTATCTAAACTGTAATTCAACTTGTTTTACAAGAGACTCAGAAAGTCAAACGTCTTCTCACTAATTTCAGTTAATCATTCTAAATAAATTCTCCCTACCGCTTCGAGAGATACCTTTCTAGGTTTTGTTCTTAATTACGTAATGTTATATGTAGCTGTAACGTGTGCAGATGAGGAGCCGACAACACAGCGACACAAATACCTTATCTTATTTTATTGGTCAACCAACTGAAAAATATATTAAATAAAGTTTTTAAACGGATTTATATCGTTAACACACAAAAAAACGGATTTATATATCTTTTTGTCAACTGTTTACATGATTAATTCAAGTGTCTGATTAGTATTTTGTTATGGTCGATAAAATGTCAAATTAAAGGTCCTTTAAAAATGTTGCTCTTTCAAATTATATATTGTTAGATTTTTATTTAAAATTTTAAACAAAGTTCCAATTTTAACCCTATCACTGTAATGCATTAACAAAAATTTAACATTACATAGTGTATTAATAAAAGATATAGTAGAGAGTTTTAATATAGTTTTAAATACATATATGAAATTTTTAAGTAATATTTAAAATGATATTGATAGAGTATTTCATTTACCACTATATTTTTACCATTACATCACACTTTTTAACTATTTTACTGTTATTTATTATTTTCTGCTAAAATTTTTGTATCTCTTTATATCATATAAGTTCCAAATATTTGTTATGTGAGGAACAAAGAATTGTCATGAGAAAAATTATGAGTAGAGTTTAAAACTTAGAGGAAATTTTGTTTTCCATTTGTTTCTCTCTAATTTAGTAGAGAAATATATTAGTATTTTTTTTAAAAAAAATATTTTCTATTTTCCTCCAGTAAAATGAGTAGTATTTTTTTTTATTTTTGCAAATAGTAAAATAACACATAATTTCTTCAGAATTTGTTCCTCTAACCATTTGCACCATAAGCTTTCAATAGTAGTAGCATACAAAATGGAACGTACCCAAAAATAAAGTGTTCACAAATTAGAAATGCATAAAAACACAAATTTTCACTAACTTTGTCGTTTGTACGTTGTAACCATTTTTTTAAAAAACCATTCAAAACCACAATTATATATAAAACATAGACTAAAAAGTCATTCCAGGCATTCACATCTTCTCCTTGTGAAAAATATTTGAAGTATCTCGTGAAAAAACATTTGATCAAACAAACATACTTCGTAATATTATTATTATTACTTCAGACATTTCAAGTGTTTCGTGAAAAAAGATACGATGTAACGAAATATATACATCACTTTAGATATTTATGAGCTATATTTAATAAACAAAAAGAAAAAAAAATAGTTTATACTTTATACAGAAAACACTGTTCGAATTATTTTTGTCTCAAATTTTCAATATTTAACTCTCCAAGGAAACTGGCACAACCGGTGTCCCGGTATTCGGCATACACATCTTCTTGCCACCTTTCCACATTCGCGTCAGTATATATACCCATGGCCCTAGCCATCTTCTTCTACATGCTCTTCTTTCACAATTCTTCAGATATTCACAAGCGAAAAAAATAAAAAAGATCGAACTTTCTTCTTTTAAACAGAAAAAAATCAATCATTTTGTTTTTGTAATCTCGAAAAATATGGCTATTCATGAAGATAACCGAAGTCACAACGATCATTACCGGAGGCTCACGTTCGCCGCTTTTTTAAAATCGGATTCTCTCACCGCCGGTGACGACGCTTACTACACAGACGGCGATCATAAACACAGCGATAACAAAGACGCGATTAGCACCAACAGCGATTCTCAGCGTCCAAGCAACGCGTCAACCGGTAGCAGTGATTCATCATTCCCAATATACCCACTATCTCCGTGGAACCAAACATACTATCCGCACAACGAGAATACGACGGCGTTGTCGTCTACTTCTCAATCGCCGTGGAACCAATCTTTCTCTCCGTACCACAAATCGCCGTGGATTTACCAAACCAGAAACAGCGATTTCGAGGATGATCCAGGTAACGGTTTGATCGGTACGATCGTGAGACAAGAAGGACACGTTTACTCGCTTGCTGCTTCGGGGGACCTTCTCTTCACAGGATCAGATTCCAAGAACATTCGGGTCTGGAAAGATCTGAAAGATTTCTCCGGGTTTAAAGCCACAAGCGGATTTGTTAAAGCCATCGTGATAACAGGAGATAACCGGGTTTTCACCGGTCATCAAGACGGTAAAATCCGGGTTTGGAGAGGATCAAAGAGAAACCCTGAGAGATACTCAAGAGTCGGAAGCTTACCAACTCTCAAAGAATTTCTCACCAAATCGTTAAATCCCAGAAACTACGTCGAAATTCGTCGCCGGAAAAATAAACTGAAGATCCGACATTTTGACGCCGTGTCGTGTCTGAGCGTAAACGAAGATCTCGGTTTGCTATACTCCGGTTCGTGGGACAAGACTCTTAAAGTCTGGAGATTATCAGATTCGAAATGTCTAGAATCGATCGAGGCTCACGACGACGCGCTCAACACGATAGTCGCCGGATTCGACGATTTGCTATTCACCGGATCAGCAGACGGAACGTTGAAAGTCTGGAAACGTGAGCTTCAAGGGAAAGAGACAAAGCATGTTTTGGTACAAGTGTTGATGAAACAAGAGAACGCTGTAACGGCGTTAGCCGTTAATTTAGCGGACGCCGTGGTTTACTGTGGATCGTCTGACGGTTCTGTTAATTTCTGGGAACGAAAAAAATATTTGACTCACGGCGGGACGATTCACGGCCACCGTATGGCCGTTCTGTGTCTCACCACCGCCGGGAGTATGTTGTTGAGCGGCGGAGCGGATAAGAACATCTGCGTTTGGAGGAGGAACGGCGACGGATCACACACGTGTCTCTCCGTTTTGATGGATCACGACGGACCTATTAAGTGTTTAGCGGCGGTTGAAGAAGCGGTGTACGATATCAACAGCGACGGGGAAGGAGACGGCGGAGAGAAAGGAGATCGACGGTGGATAGTGTACAGTGGGAGTTTGGACAAATCGGTGAAAGTGTGGCGCGTGACAGATTACGCGTCTTAATTTATTGACACGTTTTAAGTCAACGGCGCGTGACGGTGTGAGCGCGTGGTAGAGTGTTACGCAGCCCGGCTCATGTGGTTTGATTGGGATGTAGGTAGATGTTGGTACAAGTAATAACCAATAACGAATTGCCACGTCATGTGATTTTGTCTTGTTCATGTGAAGTTTGAGAAAGTCGTGTTGTTTAGATCTTTCCTCTGGAATTTGCACATATTTAAATCATGTGTAACCAGAAGAAGAAAGAAGGTGGAGAAAGAAAGTAAAAGAAAGATTCTGCTACAATAAGAAAATAGATAATTGAAATATCTATTAAATGTTTTAAATGTAACTTGTTTGTATATATTTATTGGGTCCTATGTTTTTTTATGATTCGACCTTTTTTTTATTACGGGGTTTTTTTTTTTGCTTGAGAACCGGTTTACTATAAAAATGAAGAAAGGAAAAGATTACCAGCCCAATCCAGGCAGACGTTTGATGGATCTTATCCCTGAGTATTATTAGCCCATAATAAACCTCAACTAACAAACCAAATTGAATCAATAATTTGAGAAAACAAAGAGAGGGTTTGAATCACGAAAGCTGGCAATACAGTTTCTGATTATTGCATCAATGACCGTAATTATCGGATTGTTGCCGATGGAGTCGATGGTTTCTCTCAGTCTAAAGAGTATAGATCGTGCACTGCCATGCCATTAGGGTGTGTTTTTTATATAACCCCAGTTCAGTTAGGCTTTGTATGTGTTGAATTGTAGCATTCTAAATACGGGAACAATAAATAATCCAGATTAAAAAACGAACATGGCTACATAAACAAGAAATTTTAAAAAATACCCTTTTGATTATTTAAAAGATGATTAGGTGTGCCTGATCATCTTTTCAATACTTAATATTTTTATTGAAGCAATGTACACAACCGACCTTAGCTCAGTTGGTAGAGCGGAAGACTGTAGTTTGTTGCAGATAATCTTTAGGTCGCTGGTTCGATTCCGGCAGGTCGGATTTTTTTTTAAAAAAAAATTTCTTTAACCTTTTTTAGGGCCCGGGGGAAAAAAGAAGCCCAAGACTTTTTTTAACTGTGTTTCCTTGGAGAGCTCATAAACAAAAAGAATAAGCCCATATTTCTACTAACCACTAATACTATCATTGTTGCTCCACAATTTGTTTGTGTGTTAATTTAGCCAAAAAAAGGGCTTATGAGCCCAATATTCAAAATCCAGCGCAGAATTAAGCTTATACCTGTCTAAATTGGGAAATGTATGAACTAACCATCTCGGATGTGATCTAACCGCATTGTCTTCCATCTCGCGTGTGGCTGTTAGCCAAGTGGAATAGGTGACGACACCATGCATGTATCCAGCCTGCTTCAATCCTTCGGAAAGTACCATCATATGAGACGAAAGTTGTGGTTTGGAGTCGTCCTAAGGAGCCATTACATCAAGTTCTAACTGATAAGAATGTGGACCCGACACTTTTCTAGCAAGACAGACCACTTGTATTCAACGACTTAATTAAACAACAAAGGTATGTAGATCTTTGATATATTATAGTGTTATATTATAGTGTTTATGGGTTTTTTATTATGATATATGTTTTATTTATAGTTTTTTAAATGTTTTTGGAGTCTTTTATAGTATTTACAGGTTTAGATGTCTTAGAGCACATTTGGAGATTTTTTCAGAGTATTTTGGAACTAATTAAAAGAAGATGCAGAAAAACTGATCATAATTCTGTTTTGTGTTTTCAAATTTTTTGAAGAAAATGAAATTTACGTAGAGTTTTTCGTATTTGCAATTAAGTCTTTTTATGAGTTTTTAGGATTTTTAGAAACATGTTTTGGAGAATACTCTATTTTAATGAAAAATATTATTAGAAGCTTTTGAAAAAAAATATCAGAACTTACTGTATACAGAAAAGATTTTGAACTCTATTATTTCTCTATTGATTTTTTTAAACAATTTATTCAATCAAAATGATTTCTATTTCATTAAACAAAAAAAAATATAAAACAATCTTAGTGGATCATATTATATTTCTGGAACTCGAATAGCAATTTTTCAATGGGATGAATAGACTGAGAAAACGAACAAACAGTATTTCTATATCTGGCATATGTATGGTTAGTGATGTTAAATGGAACTTACTTTATGGTATAAGCTTTGAGTTCCATACAGTATGGTATAGATCAAACCATAACTTACTTTCTCGTTTTTCAACGCCACACATAAGTCCATCTGTTACATGTGGGATTACATCGAAAAGAATTGTATGAGTCTACATATAAACTGTTTTCTCTGTTTTAACAAAAAAAATAAAAAAAAAACATTATATCTTCTTTCATCATGCGCGTGTTTCAGAAATCGGTATAAATGTATATAATACACATTATACAAAGAATATCATAACCAATTTTAAGTTCTGGTTATTCACTTGACTTTACAATATTTTTAGGTTATCCAGCGAAATTTTCCAAAAAACAATCTATCACTTTAGTTTTATTTGTTTTCTTTTCCACTTCAGTAGAAATTAGAAAAGCACATTTGGTTATATATAGGAATTTGGTATTAATTGCCTAAATGGATTCATCGTAATATCCATTTTCTAAATAAGTGGGAACACTCTTTAGTTTCCACTTAAGATTGGATGGAGTCTGACCCAAATCTATCCTCAATAGTTTATCGACTCTTACTTTTTTGGGTCTTAATCAATAGTTAGGTCAATTTTTTCATTATTATTATTTTTTTTTGTATTACATCTATCAAATAGGAATATTCGAATTTCAGAGACAAATTATAACATAAAATTTTCGACTCTCTGAAAAAGTGAGTAAATCCTGCTTTACATACTAATTTATTTTGTGTTTAACATTTTGATCTTCGTAACACAAATCGAATATTTGATCATTTTATGATATTTATAGAAGACATGTGACATTTTCAAACGTAGAGCCATACTTAAATTAAACATAGTTGAAAGTTGAGACAATCCTTCTAACCAATTGAACTAACCATATTTGAGCATGGATGAATCTAATAGTTTTGTAATTCTATATTCGAAGAAGTCACACTCGACTTTGCATCTCTAAACTTCGTGTCATTTATTAAGTGCATGCACGAACCTTTTCCATCACTTTCCTATAAATATTAAAGTTTATACTTTATACCTTTCGAAAAATCAAAAGTTTAAACAAGAAAAAGGAAGTGAACCTTTAAATGAATAATTTACACTACGTTGTTGAATTTTGTTTATGCTTTGCTCTGTTCTTTAACCAAGTTTTTGATAACGAAGTTTTATTGGAATATAAGTAACCAAAACAAAGTTTATTGGAATATATTCTGTATATCCAAATATACTGTTTATATGTTTATTTTTGGCTTAGGTTTAACATTTGGTTAACCTCTTTTACGTGTATATATCTTGGGTTATGGCCTAAGAAATACAAGTTAAGATTCTCTATATAATTCTCTGCTTGTGGCCTAAGAGATACAAGTTAAGATTCTCGATTCATAGGTATCAGAGTACGTTACTTTCTCACAATTTTAAAGTAATTACGTATTGGTCAAGCCACTTTTTCTTCTTCTTTTTCCTCAGCTTTTTATTTTAGTGGTATATTCCGTCACGCAACCACATAAGATTTCTCATATGTATATAAAGACTTCTTCACAAAAACATCATTCAACACCAAAATTAACGGGGGGACAATTAATAAAAACAAGATAAACTAAAAAAACATTAGAATGGGAACGTTTTTAGGACACTTTGTGCCTGGTCTCTCACTTGCACTTCTTGGTCTTTGGCATCTCTTCAACACCATAAGATCTTACTGTCTTAAAGGCCCTGAAACTTTCTCAGCAAGATTCTGGTTCCCTTTCCCCAAACTCAAACATCTCGAGCTTGTCTTGATCCTTTTCTTTTCCTTCTTCGCCATAATCCTCCTACTTATAGATTTCCCTAATTTCAATTTCTCCTTATTCAAGCCAGACAATCTAGAACACGCTTCCATGTTCCTCCACCTCATTATCTTTGCTTTTTTCGCTCTCTTATGCGAGCTGACTCTTTGCTCAGATCTCTTCTCCGGTATAATCGGCATCCTCTCCGCTTCTGTCTTTGCACAAGAACTTTTCCTTCTTCATTTTCACTCCACTGATCACTTAGGTCTTGAAGGTCACTACCATTTCCTTCTCCAGCTCATCGCTTTTGTCTCCTTCTCTTCGGCTCTAGCTTCTGCTTCTTTTCCAAAATCATTTTCTTCAGCGTTAGTCCTCTCGGTTTCGGTTATGTTTCAAGGGTGCTGGTTTTTGAACATGGGTTTCATGCTTTGGATCCCGGGGTATGTCCCTAGAGGTTGCGTGAGCAACACGACCACTACTGACAAATATAGAAGAAGTATTGTGCATAGTAGTGCGGTGGCTTGTGAGTCTCCTGGAGCTGAGGTTAGAGCAAAGGCATTGGCGAATCTTCAGTTTAGTTGGATTTTGTTTGCTATATTGATCATTACATGTGCCTTGTGCTTCAAGTTTTCCGGCAAAGTTGTGTTGCCTAAGAATAGGACTTCCTCGGAGTACGAGCGTCTTTGCCGGCAAGGAAGTGACCGTTCAGCAGCCGTGACGGTGGAAGTACCGGCTAGTTCCGATAAAAAATAGATGTTCCGTTACTTTGTTATCTTAATAATTTTATGATGTATTATGCATGTAAATATATCCCTAAAAATTACATATAAATTTTACATATTTATAAGAAGGCGAAGAATGTAACGCACTAAAAATAGTGAACCCTTTCGTGCTTTGTGAACTAAAAACATTTGCATATAGCAACAATTTAGTAACGGATTTGAATATTAAATTTTGAATATCTTACTGAGTATCACTAATTTCGTAGTAAATAGAAACTATCTTACTGAGTCATATTGGGGTCAAGTTATATTTTGTAATTTTTTAGGATGAGAGAAAAGCTAACATAGTAAGATATTGGGGGTCAAATTATAAATATGGAACAAGCTTAGTCTTTGCTTCGTTACCGGTTTCTCAGGCCTGACACTACTTTTTCAGAGAAACCCTTTCTCTCCTTGTCTCAACTTTAATAATCACTTGATTTTCATTATTTTGAGCTTAAAATATTTTGAATTTTTGATTATTTTAAATTAAAAATACTGAATTTCCAATTTTATAATTATAATTATGGATATTGAATGACTTTAAGTTTATATATAATTAATATATCTTTAGAAATAAAATTGTATTTCATATATTTTAGTGGTGGACAAATTAGTACAAAAGAGATGATAAAGAAAATCTTAGGAATCTGAAAGAGTTGAAATAAGTTATTTTTCAATTCTGCTATTATCTATTGTGACTTGTCTATAGTTAATTTTCATTACGAAGGAAGTTCAAGTTTTCATGTTTTGATCTTTGATGTGTATGCTTCTGAGATTGAATATCCAATGGACAAAGTTCATGTAATTGAGAGAGATGGTGTTGAGGAGGTGCTTGAAGTTATGGATGATGATGAGGAAGAAGGGTTTACTAGAGTTGAAAGAAATGATGAAGATTCGAGTGAAGGAGTGATTCATTTGGAATAGTTGTTGAAGAAGAAACCAAGAGTCAACGTCAAGTCTGAGAAGATTTTAGGAGCTATAAAACCGGATAAGAAATTACGATTTGATATTTATGATAAAATAAGAAATCAATTTGTATATATCACGATTTATAAAACTTTTTTTAAGAAATCAGGAAAGGAGGCGAGATGATCTCTTTCCTTAACTCAATAAAGCGCCCGTAGTGCGACGGTTTTAATACGCCTTTTGAATCCCAGGATACAACCTTTTATAGACCGATTCGCAACACTCGAGTCCGGAATTTGCGAACACAGTATCTACGATATACTCAAGAACTAGAATCGTTTCTGAAAGATAGAAACGAATATGAGAGAGAGTAGGACATTTTTTCTGTGAATTTAGAGAGTAGGCGATTTTTAGGGTTTTCGAGAATATTGAATTGCTCAGGATACAAAAATTGCTCGCCCAAGGTCTCTATTTATAGAGATTAGTGGAGAGGGGATTTACCAAGAAATCCGCAAAGTAGTTACAACAACTTTAGCTAGATTTTCGGGGCAGATCCCGAGAAATCCGCTTCGTTGTTACAACAACTTTTAGCTAAATTTTTGGTGCAGTTTCCGAGAAATCCACCAAGTTGTTACAACAACTTTTAGCTAGATTTTTGGTACAGTTACCTAGATTTTCGGTGCAGTTACCTAGATTTTCGTCAAATTGTTACAACAACTTTTAGCTAGATTTTCGGTGCAATTACCGAGAAATCCGCAAAGTAGTTTCAACAACAGTTTAAAAATGATTTTGTGGGTTTTGTGTGCGTATGATTTGGTTACTCTTCTTTGTTGTAGATTTATGTTGAAGAGATTGATTCAATGAATGAGATTGAATAAGAGTTAGAGAAGCTTTGAGGAGTAAGAGAAGTTCTTAAACTTTTTTTTCTGACAAATATCTCTGCGGTTTCTAACCTCTGGATAGATATCGGCTATTGGTTTCTAGCTCCTTAAACAGGGCTTTCGGGCTTAATTGTAGTAACATCACGTATCCTTGTCATGTCTGAATCTGACGAGAACTCTAGGCTTAATTGTAGTAAAAACTTGGCTTACTTGACGTAATGTCCAATGGTGAAATGAGTATGTATCCATTCTGAATTTGTTTATTTTTCATATTTTGTAATTTCATAATCCTACATCCCAACAAGTCAAGCAATCATCTCATTAGCTTAACGAACTAAATCAATGGTGATAAAGCGGTTCGGATCCAAAACCCTTAAACCCATCATAATCATAACATTCAAATAAACATCATTCTCCTGATTTACTCACCAGTCCGATACCAAATTGATGACGATAAATGTAATTACAACGCTACTTTTGACCCTAACTACCACCCAAACAAAGAGTTTTTTCCACTCAATCATCAAATACTTATCCACAACGAAACATAGGAACCTGAAATTTCACTCAGAAAACATCTAAAACCCAGAGAACCAGACTGATTCTTCAAGAAATGCAAGAGAGATAAAATATTTAAAAGACCCTACATGAAAATGAACTTCTGAAACCAGATGCTGATGAAAGCGATATCGTTTGTAGTGTCACACGTACTGATTGACGCGAAAGGCGGTGACTTTCAGAACGAAATCCTGAGTTCTGAGTAGCTCAAACACACAAACATCTCCTTCGCCTATATTGTTCTCGAGTGTGAACTCATACCATCCTTGGCTAAACTTAGCTCTCCCTGCTTTGTAAAGGCACCTCACTGGCCATTGTTTCTCCCCGAGCTGGAGCTTGATGAAACCAGATATCCCGCTTAGGTACTTCTCAGCAAACCCAGAAGGCAAGTACTGTAAAGAAATTTTTTTTTTTAAGTCTTTAAGAAACAGGTCACATACGGTTGATGTTTAGGCCTTTTCACCCAAATCCTCAACCTGAATCAAAAAAATTTACAAGTTTTTTACCATGATGCAGCCTCTGTACAGATATGATGGTCGCAAAACAACTCTAAAGAAAGGATTCAGTGGCTCGAACGTTTTGGCTGCACTGATGGCTCTCTCTCTTTCCTCTGCAGTTACAGTTCTCTTTCTAGCAGAAGCACTCTCGTAGAACTTTGAGCGGTTCTCCGAGTCATCTCCACGCGGAGTCGACGAGTTTATTTCATCTGCACATACCACATATATATGAATCTTTTGACTCTCCTTTAAACAAAAGGTCAAGAACTAAGAGTTTATCTGATACTTACCAGGATTAGGATTCTTCTTCTTCCTTCCTCTCTTCTTAAGTACTTTCTGCGTCTCTACAGCTTTAGATTCAGTGAACAAGCTTTGGGTGGTGGTTGAACCGTCATACCCTTTATTCAGGGGTGCATTAGATTCAGGGATCAATGGATGAATGACCCTGGTGTCTTTGCTTTCACGGTCTTCAAACAATCGAGCGCGTTTGTTGAACTCATTGTGTGCGAAATCCATGTTCATAAGAGCACTTGAATGGTGGTTGATCTCAGAGTGCGGAGATATATTGAAATTGTATACGGTCAACGCGGAATCACCTTTGTGCTGTATCTAAGAACCAAAAGGAAGTCGATCTAACTAGAGTAATGGTCAACAAACTCCTGCCAACCTTCTTAAAACCAGATTTTGTTGTCAGCTTTTCTTAGTCCTGCATACCAAACATGATCATCGGGTAGAGTGAGTGCAACAGCAAACCAATAGCATCATAACTAGACCAGAGTATATAATGACACTATAACTTTTGGAAGAACCGAGTCTGAGGGATAAAGATACAGACAGTTCCTTTCAGTTTTTTTGCTCGTAAACTATAACCCAGCATATCAAACTTATTTTAGTTTATAATCATTTCATAGAGCTTTTCCTGGTAAGTCAAGTTATTAGTCACATTATCAAGCTAATCTCTTTTTATAGCCAAAACGACCCATGTTCCCAGATCTATGAAGTCCACTCATTGTCTTTCTATCTCTCTCTTCTCCATTAAGCCGACGGATACACAATACATGTTTTTGTGTTTCAATTATGCGTTACATACTAAGACTAAAGTCAACTTAAAAGTCCTAAAATTTCAGCTTTTTCTCCAAATATTCTCAATAAATCTGACACACAAAACACAACCTGAGCAGCATCAGATGTCAAATTGCTTCAAAAAACTTAAAGTCCTCTCGTTTCGCTGTTGGAGAAACATAAATCACAAAACCAAGACTAGACGCAGATTTTATCCAAACCCAATTTCCTACCCAACCTAACAACGAACATAAAAACAGTCTCTTGCAGACTATAGATCCCAAATTCATTCGAATATAACATCATCCAAAAAAGAAGAGACTTTCTCACTCAATTTTCAGTACCCAAATCACAAAAGATAACATTGTTCTGCTTAACTTTTACTTTATTTTAGCACAGAAGTTAAACGAAAACTCAAAACCAAAGAATTTTCACACATACACATACACAACGAAAATCGAGCAACGAAACACCAGATTCTTCAATTTTTTCAGAAATCAAATGCAGAAAGAAGAAAACCCTTGAAGGAGGAGAGCAATTACCTGACGGCTAAGTTGAATAGTTGATGAGAGAATAAGGTTGTGGAAGAAAGGGCATGCCATTCAGAAAATCAACAACAGTAACGAAGTAAAAAAAGAGATAACGAAGAAGGGGCCAGAATTAACGAAGAAAGGGTCAGATCATGAAACGACGCCGGAGAACCCGATGGCCCGAAGAGAAAACCCTTTTCAGATCTGAAGCCAATTTTAAGTTTTCCTTTTGGTCAAAGGGTCTTACAACTCTCTCGCTCTCTCTCACTCACTCTCTCTCTCTCTAGTTCAAACCTGACCTGAGTGACCTAACCAAATCAAAGAAAAAACCCCAACTTGACCTTAATAAAGCTCGAGCGAGTCAATCTGTGTGTTTTCTCCTTGACTCTGTAAGTCGAATCGGTGAGTTGACTCGTTTTTATAGTTTTTTTGTTAATTAAAAGCCTATCGCCCCCACCAACTACCCTTTTTCACCTAATTTTTCTCTCCTTTTTTCGTAATATAATAAATATTTTTTGTCCATTTTACTATTTCTTTTTTTTTTGTCAACCCATTTTACTATTTCTTTTCACATACTATTTCATTTCTTTTTTTCTTTGTGAAAAGATACTATTTTATTTTTATCGTCTCATATCGTATTTTTTTTATTGAATTAGCTTAAAAATATATTATTTTATTTAAGAGCAAAAATACATTATTTACTGTAGAGTTGGGTAACATTCCAAATCGAACCAGGACAGAATTTCTTAAACTCAAATCTAAATTAAATTATAAAATACTATGAACAGTATAAAAAATTTTATACCGAGTAATCTGAACCAAAAATTTAATTTATAAAACTGAACAGAACTAAAGGAATTAACTAAACTAACAAAAAAATTAATAAGATTTTAATATTTTAAGTAAATATATAGAAAATATATTAAAATATACTAACAATATATAATGTTATATCAAATTATTTTATTATTTCATTTCGGTTATAACTTTTATCCAAAATCAAACTGAATCTAAACTCGAACCGAACCGATATAAAATTTGATTTGGAATGATCTAAATTCACATTATATCTACACACGTATCTTAAACTTGCTTGTTATAAAGTTGGTGTGTTTAAAAGATGCTCTTTGGCCAAACATACAATGAATGATTATCCCAAAACTTACACATGTATCTTAAACTTGTTTGATCTAATTCACTTTCTATCATGCACTCTTCAAAAGTCAAATCTATCTGAATGTGGTGGATCTTCATGAACCATTTTCATATAATTGTCTTGCAATTGATATAGATACAAACAGGTGATCGTATGCTCACATGGAACTCGGGGGGCAAATGGTGCGTGTGTGTGTGCTCTGATTTAATTATATCAATCCACCTTGATAACACATACATAACAAGACTAGGAAAGCCATACCAAGCCAGACAAACAAAAGCTTGCATGTATACCATATGCTAAAAAAAAAGATGATGACATAACACAACACAAGTAAATGGGTTTTATATTTTTTTCTTGGAGAACTTGTGTCCCAGAGTCGTCCAAAACAAGATACCTAAAAAGTATTAAGACCACTAAAACCATAGTTTAACAACATAATAAGCTAAGACATTACAACAAGAGCTCGCCATCCATGGATAGCTCTGGCAAAATGGCTGAAAATTTTGACATGCCTTTTCAGATGAACTACCACTTCTATTAAAGGTCCACGGACATAGAGCAGACCGAAGATAAAATGTTGATGCAAAATTATGTTCCTTGTGGTGAATTGTACAAAGACGACAAACAAAAAGGAATTGGAGCTAATTTCTTCAGTTTTCACTTTTGATTTTGTCCTTGAATAGTATTCTTTCTCTTACATAAGTGATAAGAAGTTTGAATCTTTTTACCGGATTGTGGGGTTTAGGTTTTCCATTAATGATGTTTTAACCTTTCGTTTATGACTTTAGATGTCTCCGTCAGTCATGTCTCTTTCCTTTCGATCTTTGAATTTCTCGGACATCTATTACTCGTACGAGTCCATTCAGTTTTAGTTATTTCAGCTCGCAGAACTATGGCAATTGCCCCACTTGATGTGCAACAAGAGTATATGAGAGTTGAATTATCATATGAGATATTTCATAGTCTATAGAATCATCTGAGATTTGTCCCCAATAAGTTAAATGAATAGGCTAACAGTCGGCACCTTTTTCTGATTAACATAATATAGTTCATAAGGTGATAATCTTATTGTAAACTTTTAAGTTAGTCTATACAAGTCGGTCATTCTACGGTGACAAACCCTTTGTTCTACTAACTCTTGAATTTGTGACCAAATGTTGGACATACATTTCATTTGATATCCTTTTTTCAAGCATTTGAAATTACAGGTGTCACTGGGATACATTCATTCCAGTTCGAATCTTTCATCAGTTGGCTGGTACTACCAGCCTGGTAGGTGTAATATCATGGTATATATATAAATAACTCATTTTGTAAAAAAATAATTTTGATTTAAAAATATTTGATGGAAATAGTATTTATAAAATAAGAACAGTTCCAACAGAGTTTTTTACATGAATTTTTAAAAATAAAAATATTTAAAAATAAAAAATTAAAAGTGAGAAATTAAAAAACGGTTCTAAAATTTCTCATTTAAAAATCGGTTCTTTATAGTTTTTATAGAGCTGTCCATTTATAAATAGTTTAGAAATTAAAATTTTAATTATCTAATAATATATTAAAATAATATATTTTTAATAAATAAGATACTCCAAAAAAGTTTCCTACTGATACAACTGCTCTAAGGTTTTTTCAAACTATTTGACTGAATCAGGAAATAGGTATGTGAACAGAAAAAAACTTAAACAATCACCTATATATAGAGGTGGTTAAACAAGTCATTTATATAATATATAAATTAAATATATATAAAAGAAAATAATATTAAAATTCATGTATTTTTAAAAAGGATGGTTAAATAAGACAGTAGAAGATATTAAAATCTACTTATTCAAAATTGTAAAGTGTTTATAAATTACAAGAATAGAGAGAATATGGTAGAAAAAAAAGATGTATGATAAAAAAATAAAATGCAAAAATGAGAATTTATTTATAAATGAATTAAGATTTTTTGTATGAAAATATTTATTTATATAAAAGTTTAGATAGAGTACAATATAGAGTTTAAAATAAAATTAAATTAGTGTGGCATGTTTTTGGATAATACCATTCAATAAATATGTTTCTAATAAACTCTAATAATGAAAGTTTATAGTTTGTTTTCACTAAGTGGACTTTGGTTTTTAAATAACATTTGTGTGATTTTGTCATATATTGCAGCAATAGATTGTAAGCAAAGATTCGTAATAATATAAATCGCATTCAATTATAATGATATTTTTTCAATATTTGTATTTTTATGAAGAAAAATCATAATTTATTCTTGCCAAGAATGTCCTCATCTGTTTCTGGGATATTATATTTTTATTCATAACAAAATTTGACTCACCTATAAATACGATTGTTAATTACAATTCAACAAGCGACATCACTCACATATTTAAAAGACTATCTGATGCTCAAATGAGGACCATGAGATTTGGTAGGAAATATGAATGAAAAAAAAAACTATGCAAGGATAATCGGTTTGGTAACTTGGGATCCAAAAAAAAAATGGATCCGCAAATTAATTTGTCACTAATGTAAAAAGTAAATTTTAAATTCTAAAATAAAAGAACAAATATGCTAGGAAAATGACCATAATATATATATATATATATAGATATGAAATGCTAAAAGAGGGATGAAAACTTTACAAAAGAAAAACAGATGATATTTTGTTATATTTTGCAAATTGTTTTTTCTACGTACAACATAATCTAATAAACAAAATATGCAATGCTCAATTGTAACTGGCATTAAAACTTCCTTTTTCAAGGTTTTGTTTTTGTTTTTTTGTTTTTGTTACAATTAAACAAACATGGAAAAAATGGATAGAAATATTAAAAAAAAAATTGTAACACTGTCAGTCACTACTACAATAGTATTTTTAGTAGCCTGGGAACATCGGTGGTGGAGGCGATGCATATTGGAATCCAATATGAGGTGGTAGGACGAAATCACCATCATTGTCTTCCGGCGGTGGTGCAACTTTGTCGAAGGACGGAGAAGGCGGCAATGATGATGGAGTGGCGAGTGATGGTTCTGGTGCTTCAATTTCTTCTGATTGTTTTGGTGATGAGACCGGTTCATTTGATGGTGTTGGGGCATGAACCGGTTCGAGAATTTGTGTTGGGGCATGAACCGGTTCGAGAATTGGTGTTGGAACTTGAATTGGTGATTGATATGATTTTGATGATGGACTTGGTACTTTGGTTGGGGTTTGATCCGGTTTTGGAGCTTCAACTGGTGGTTCATCTGATCCTGATGATGGGGTTGGTGCTTGGGTTGGGGATTGAATTGGTGACAAAATCGTTGATTGATCCGATTCTGATGATGGAGTTGGGGCTTGAACCGGTGTTGGAGTTTGAATTGGTGGTTGAATTATTGTATGTGTTGGTGGTGGTGAGAAAATTGGTGGAGGCGGAGAATAAACTGGAGGTGGCGGTGGAGAATGAACTGGAGGCGGCGGTGAATATACTGGTGAAGGTGGTGGTGGAGATAAAACCGGTGGTGGTGGAGGAGAGTGAACTGGTGGTGGTGGAGATAAAACCGGTGGTGGTGGAGGAGAGTGAACTGGTGGTGGTGGAGATAAAAACGGTGGTGGTGGAGGAGAGTGAACTGGTGGAGGTGGTGGTGGAGGAGAATAAACTGGAGGTGGCGGTGGTGAGTAAACCGGAGGTGGCGGCGAGTAAACTGGAGGCGGTGGCGAATAAACCGGTGGTGGTGGCGGGGAAGGCATTGGTGGTTGTGGTGGTACAATTGTTTCTTCTACCTTGGGTGGTGGTGGGGGACGACGGTTTTTAACCGGAGATGCATCGTATGGATCTTCCTTTGGTGGTGAAACCGGTTTAGGAGTCTCTGATTTTTGTGGTGGTTCAGGTTTAGGTGATTCTTCTTGTTTTGGTGGATTTATTTTTGGTTGTTCCGGTTTAGGAGATTCATCAGGTTTTGGTGGCTCAGGCTCAGGTGTAGGTTGTACATGAGGTTTTGGTGTTTCAGGTTTTGATGGTTTTTGTGGTTCTGGTTTAGGTGATTCATCAGGCTTTGGCATAACCGGTTCTTTCGGTTTTGATGGATTAGTTTCTGGCGTCTTTGGTGCCTTTGGTGATGGTTGAGATCTATCGCTGCTACCGCCAGAACATTTGTCCTTGCTACAATCCACAGGACGACTAATAACCGGTAAACATTGCTGAACCGATTTCTGATCCGGTCTATTCTTCAAACAATTACTCGTATCATCGAATTGTTTCCCATTGTTCTTCCCAGGAACACAACTCTCAGCTTCTCCATTGAAATAATTGTAAGAAAACTTGAAGTTTTCCAAATTAGACAATTTGCAAAACGTGTCGGTAACAAATCCGGTAAGCTTATTATTGGACAAATCCAACTGCTCAACGCTAGATAAACCGGACAAGGTCGATGGTAAACTACCAACAAAACCATTATTGCTCGCATCAAAAACGGTGACATTGTTAAGCGAACCGATCTCGTTAGGGAAACAACCAGTTAAATTGTTTCCAGTGAAAACAACCTCATTGAGGTTTCTCATCTGGCCGATTGATCTCGGTATACAACCACTGAATTTATTGTTAGCGAATGTCACAACCGAAGCAGTGGATTTGCCAATCGTACCGGGAATAACCGAATCAAACCGGTTATTGTTCAAAAAGATGGCATCGAGATCTTTATCAAATATCTCAGATGGCAAACTTCCTTCGAATTCGTTGAACCTCAGATCGAGAAACTTCAAAGACGGCCACGAGAGTGAAACCTCTGGAAATCGGCCGACGAATCGATTGTTGCTAACATCAAATTCATACATCAACACAAGTTTCGATAAGCTTTTGGGAATCATCCCACAGAAGCGATTTGAATTGATATGAAACATAGCTAGATCGGTCAGAAGACCTAGCTCCGGTGGTAAATGTCCGGCGATATCCGCGTGGTTAAGATCAACACCAGCAACGACAGTGAGGCTGGGATCATCTAAGGCTTCCGCACAGTAAACACCATTGTAAGAACACACATCGGATCCGACCCAATTTTTCGTGGTTTTGAACGGGTCGGAGTAAATAGCTTTTTTCCAGGCTTGAAGAGCAATGTAAGCTTTTCTTAGACGGTCGTTTTCAAATTTGAGGTTTGGATCGACTTTATCGATTTTAAAACATTTTTGTTCTAAATCGTCTGTGAGATGAGCGTTTTCTGGGAACGAAGCTTCGTCGTTGAAGGTGGCAACAACGATAGAAAAGTTAAGGAGGAGGAAGACGAAGAGGAAGCCAAATGGCCTCTCCATTTTTGTTTTTTTGTTCATTTTTTTTTTTTTCCAGAAACCTTGGGAAAGGCCCAAGGCTGCTTAATAGAAGGATCTCAGAGAGAAAAGTCTAAGAATGAAAGAAAGGTATTATAAGACAGACTTCATCATTTGCTATATTTAGATGCTGAAAATTTGGTTTTTTTTTTTTGTATTGTTTTACAAAATCATCAAAATAGCAAATTAGTGTTGCTAATTTGGATTTTAAACGATTACTATTTCAGGCCATTGACGTTGTCCATACCTGAACTGTCGATGACTCATTTCTACCGTCTATATATATATAATAATTCTGAAAACATTCTTAAGAGTTTCAAAGCTCAGAATCTTCAATTTTGTATCATTTAATTCATATCAATTCAAGTTGTTTAGTAGCATTATTGTTTAGCAACATTCAAAACCAAAGCATCACAAATCTCTGTTTCTAGTAAGCAACATATCAGTTGCGGTTTTCTTTTGCATCGACGATTGATCAAAGATGGAGATGGACCACGATATGTCAAGAACCAAAAAAAAAAAAAAAGACATATCATTCCAACAAGATATATAACAAGTTATTCGTCACGTTACTTGGTGGAGACCACAAAAAAAAAAAGAAACTAATCCTAGAACTCAAACATGGACAAGACACTAGTTTTTATGTTTTTGTATAATTAAATATCACCACGATCATTTGTCGACTATGACCCCATCACCCTAATATAGGTCCTTCTTCGAAATCTGAACACATGTTCTATACAAATGAATAAAATAACAGCAATTTTCTTTATAGATTCTTATGGATAAACAAATTATATACATAAAAAACCTAATAATAATAATAATACACAATATGATCGGGAATGTCTAAGCTTTTATATATTCACGGAGTATGTAAACTCGTCGTGATCTTTTCGTTCTTGATCTTCCATACGAATCACAACTTCCGTCGGAAGCACCACGTGGCAGATTGAGGCAAGACAGTAATGATGATAGAACAAGAGTTATTTGAACCATAAAGAGAAGAATACATTAATTACAGAAACCCCACGAGAGGAATGGGAACGGCGGAGTAATTACTCCGGCGACCGTTTATCACCGCTGAATATTGAATCGGCGGCGGAGGACGGTGACGGAAAGCTACTTCGATTGATTCTGCCACGGCGGCGACGAGATCTACGGTTAGTTTCACCAACTCGATGCAAATCTCAAGTTTTAGAGTCACCATTGTAGACTAAAAGCAATAACTTTTTTTTTCTTTTAATATACTTTTTGATTTCTTCTCTCTGTTTTCCGCGTCTCCAAGTATCTTGCTCGTCTTTGCCAAGTCTTACATGCAGAAACCAGAGTTGTATATATACAAATATCCATATTATTATTTTATTTGAATGGCTTATTTCAATTGCTCGATTAAAATACTACGTGGCATTAAACTTGCAAGCCATTATTAGCAACTTTTTTTTTTCTTTGGAAGATGCTTCGTTGGCCTTTGGTTTATACGAAGAGCCAATAATTCGAAGGGGGCGTTTGTGTGTATAATTTTATTATACTAAATGATTTAATGATTTAAATAAATCCACCCAACGGACAATTAAATCACGTTGGTACTTGTAAACAACTAAACAATTCATGTCGGACCTGAATTTATATACAATTAAAACCGTTTTCTTAATCATGTTATTATGAAACATATAAACCAGATCTAGGTTTAGAATTCAGCACTTAAATCACATGTATGCAATTCAAATTGATAAACTGCATATATTGAACTATATCTCTTTTTCATTTTTGGTAAAACCGGAATTTTTTTCAACCACGGCACATATTAATTGTTGTAAGTCATTGACATTTAAAATTAACGAACAATTGTTAATATCCGTGATATACTAAAAGTATAGTATAGTCCTGATAGATTGGAAATGTCTGACTTTAGGTGAATAGAAATTTTTTTATAAAGTTCACTGGAAGATCGGAACATCGAAACCAAATGTCTTGTAAAATATGAATATTACCTAAATTGGCGATTTATTATTTTAACCTATAAATCAGCTAAGAGCGGATCTTGTCATACAGCTATTTTCATGAGTAACCCTCGTGAATATTGATGTTACTGATCATATTATGCAAACGGAAAAGATGTGATACGCATTGCCGTCATTATGCTGCTTGATGGATCAGAACGAAAAATTACACCGGTGGGTCACGAGGACAGTGGGACAAAGATTTGATCTTTGATATATTTCCATTTTTAATTTAATATTTTGATTTCTGCAGATATCTTCCATGTGTGACATTAGTTATTAAATTTTGATATGTTCTCCATCGCTGACACATGCTTATCTACTTCTAATCAAAAATAGATAGGTGTTCGAAGCACCAGTCCAATAAATTTTAATGTCTTATGCTAAATTTATTTTTATACTTTTAATATTTTATAAAATTTTTTGAATTTTTTTTTGATGCCCCCTTGATCTTTATTTAAAAAAGAAAAATTTGTGATTTATTAAACCCAAACTTTGATTGTTTGGGCCCTGGATGCTCATTTTCTCAACATAAAAAAATGAAAAAAAAACAAAGTGTTTATAATAAAATGTTGTGATGAAGTTTATGTTCCTTTTATATAGAGATCATTTATTTTTTGATAGAGATATAATACTTAATTATGTGATTACATTAATTCATGGACATTATTTAACATAAGAAAGTAATTGATTCTTTTAAGTGATTTCACGCAATTAATATTTCATTTTAATTAATCAAAGGAGAATCTTAAATGTCCTCGCTTCATTGTCAATTAAAGACTCCTCGATCAATCCTTAATCAAAGCACCGAACTTAGGAAACGATATTGGTCCAGTGGTCCATTATTTAATACACTTAATTATATAATCTTTGTTTTTTAATTCAGAAGAGTTCGTAAATTTTTTTTATATCATAAATGATCATTAACTAGAGCCTACTATAGACCATAATAATCTATTATTTTTAATTAAATATTGTTTTCACTTTACAATAATATAAAAAATTCTAAAATAATCTCAATTAAATTAACATAATTTATAAAAAATAAAGAAATCACAATTAATAATATTTATATTAATTATATTGACAGAATTAAAACAGTAAAATAACAAAGTTTATTAATTTACAAAAAAAAATTTCTAAAATGACAGTTAATAAAAAACGGAAGGAATAATAAAAAAAGTCAACTATAGATCGAATCAAATTAAAAGATTCCGGCATCTGTTTCGACTTTGAAGGGAGATATATCTTTTGTCGGAATCTTCGTTTGGTGGTCAGTCTCAGTTCGTTGTACTTTGTATCATGGTTTTCAAAATATTAATTGATTTGGTTACACGATTAAAGCCTCGAGCGAAGCAACATAATTAGCGTACCAATACTAGTCTATTTAATATAAGATAGCCACTGTATTATATAGATCGAGCCACAACGAAGATTCCATAATTATTATGATTCGAATCTGACGGGGGAACTAATACTTTTGTCGGAGATTTTATTTGGTAGTGATTTAGCGGTATTACGGTTTCGAACTATTAATTTAATTAGTTACATATTTAAAGACCCACTTAAATGGATGTTTATTATACTATTAAAGTGACTATTGACTAAAATAATACTATTACTAACGAAAATTGATACGATTACGTAACGATATCATATTATTGTATGCCGACACTTGACAGCACATCTTGTTCTACATTATTTGTGAACCTTATCCAGTTATTCTAATAAATCCCCAATAACTAACCATAAATGTGTTTTTTTTCTTTATTGCTTCCTTTTCGTCTACTTCTTTTAGAAGTAGAACAGACCAACATATACAATTAAGTCTGCCTATCACATTAAAATCTGAAATACAATCAAACTTTACACGCAAAGTAAAGTCCAATACGATAATCTAAATCGGTCAGACCATAAAATGGTGAAACAATGATTTATAACTTATATTTTGTGAAATTAAATGAAATAGTAAAATTTTCAAAAAGAAAATTTGAACTCAAGAACACGATACCAACAAGACATGCCCCATTCTGAGCTCAAGCTGGACAAACTCGTGCTTGCGGTCCTCATTTTTATAAATTAAACTCGGTTCTTAAATTTTTGAAAATTTGTTTTAATTTGATGGAATAATTATAAAATTATATTTCAAGAGATCATCAGTTCAAAGCTTAGTATTGTAAATTATCCCAATATTTTTTGATAATTTGAGGCTTCCTAAAATTCAGAGCCAGTTTTGCCAATAAGTATGTGGTCTCGCAAATATTGACACTAAGTTGTTTCGTTTTAGGTTAGAGTCAGTCCTAATTGTATTGTATCTTACTAAGCAGCGGATCCAGTACTTATTCGCAAGAACAAAAGATGATCTTATAAAAATAACATTCCAAAAATTTGTACCTCATTTGTTATACTAGGAAAAAACCCGCATATTTACTAGCAAAAAATCCGCGCCAACATGTATTAATATTTTTTATATTTATTTTATCTTATGTTTTCTTTTGTAAATTTTTACTTTTTATTTTTGATGATTCTAACTATCAATATTATCTATTCTTTAGCCTTTTGTAATTGCCGATAAATTATACTATCACTTTATAATAGGTTATCCAAATAGCGGTTGTTTGTCATTTTTTCTTTTTCAATAATTTATCTTTTTAATAGACGACAATGTCATGTAATTATTTTTCCATTTTTGACTTGAAGACAGTCTCATTAATCAAGATGTCTAATATATTATACTTTTGTAGTATGAAAGATTTTACCATATAACATTAAAAATATCATGTTGATTATCAATTTTTTCTTACATTTTCATTTGATTATTTTATTATCAGTTTCTTCATATATTTACTTGTTTATATATAATAATATTTTTATTTATTCAAATCTCAACATTATAATAAGTTTTTAAAATATTTTAAGTTACCATTTTGTGTTTGATTTTTCTATATATATTTATGGATTCCAATTTTTTCTATCTTTTTAAATTTGTATTTTTTGTTTCTATTTTTTTATGTTTTTCATATCTTTCTCTCCATTTTTTATAATTGATTATCTTTTCTATTATTTTTAAATATATCTTTTATATCTTATAATTTTATAGTTTTTATTGTTTATTTTAAATTTTTAATTTTTTTTTAATAAATTATATTCTAATTTTTTTTGTCTTAAATATATTTTACTTATATTAAAATTCAACTATTTTGTTAGTTATATTAGATCACATAAAAATATGAAAATGAATTTATTGTTATGAAAATTTTTGATTTTATTTATTTTATTTTAGAATAATGATTACGTATCATTTTTTCATTTCACCACATGTCATTCAGCTGGAAATAGTTATTCATTTCTTATATATTAGATATGGATAAATGCATAAAAGATATAGAAACAAGTATGAATTCCTCTTTGGTCCAATTAACATAAAAATTATAATATTTATTAGATACAAATATATATGCAAAACTAGATAATGATGTACGTACAACTTTGTGTTGTCTAACTAGGTTTTGTATTTTTTGTGTGGATATTATATTGTCTATGACTATGAGTATGAGTATAATACACCAGTTTAATTCGGTATAACTGGGTTTTGTTATATTATCTTATAATATTATATTCTAAAATACTTTAGTATATGATCTGTTTCATGAAATTACAGGACTTATACGGATAAGATACTGAAAACGAGATTAGAAATTGTAGAGCATACATATAAAGCTTACAAAGTTGGATGAATCAACCAAAATATAACACCACAATTGTAATTTTTAAAGAAAAACAACACAGGCTAACCAATAAAAATTGCAAGTTTACAGATGCAGAACTAATGACGTTCAACCAATATGTCTGTCAAAGTGTCAATTCTGATATTGATTAAAAAAATTAAGTTCAATTTCTCATTTATCCCAACTGGATAACAAATAGAGATTAATTGGAGCCGGTCAATCCGAACACGACACGTAGCCGTAAAAGTCTGTTAACATTGGCAAACATATTTTTCGGTACTGTGTTTCCGGTCTGAACAATGATGGAAAAAATCCACAATAACCCCAAAAAAAAGTGCAAATATCAAAATTTAAAATGGTTCACCAAGTAACATCCTTTGTAAATAAAAGAGAAAATAATTTTGGGAAAAAGAGAACAAGCGAAAAAAAATATTAATTGAGAAAGATTTTTGATATACATATTACAAATAAAACAAAGAGTGAGTTTAAACTAACTTTTTTTTTCGTGTTCGTAATATATGTTAAACACTTTATAACAGATAGGAACTTCGATGTCTAGACGAAGTACAGCACCAAGAAATCTACAATACTTTATAAATAACATTGTGAGTTGAACTAATCTACCTTTGATATTGAAATATCTTTGAAAAGAAAACCTTTTTATTGTCGGTTTCAGAGCTTTTTTCGTATTGTGCAGGTTGACATCAACATTTGACCCTTTGCTCACCAGTTATTCCAACCGAAACACACTTTCTAATAACACAAGCCTTATAAATAATATACCTCTATTATTTATTTTCTAACTATGTACAATTGATGGTGATCAGTTGTTGGCTCTTTGCTAAAATCACCTTATTGTATGGTTAAAGTTTTTACTTCTTTTTTTTTTTAAAAAAAAAACGTTGATGATAGTGTTTTGGTTATATTTGCATCTGTCACGAGTATAATCTCTAATTCAAATTAACAAATTAAAATATAATATTTTTTAAAAAGGAATGAAGGTGTAAACAACGTGGTATATCTTAGTTAATGTTAATCACCAATCACATGAACTCATCCTAGCTTTTTCTTAAACTAAACTAATAATCCTGAACCAAACACCTCTTCATTTTAATGCTATTCAGATTCATATGAAAATAATAAAAAAAACAATCCAGATCAAAATAATTTTTCATGTATTAATACCATTGTCAACGTAACTCGCATGTGGATCTCACGTGATCTTACGCTGGTCATTGGCGCAGCTGATCCCAGCTTCCTGCACTATCTTTTTTTTTTTTTTTTTTTTTTTTCTCAAATCGGCGATTCTCTTCCTCTCTCACCGCTAGGTTTGAATTCTCGTTTCTGTCAAAAAAAACTTCCTTATCCTCTCTATTCAGAAAACCTCTCCTTCCTTCAATGGACCCTCTGTGAAAAAGACGCATATCAAAGTAACAGGTTTAAGATAAGATGGCGATGTCTCATCTCTTTCTTTCTTCCCCTCGACCTTCAGTGGCTCTGCGACTTTACTCTCCTCTTCTATCGACCCAGGTAACGAAAACCTGTCTTCTCTTCTATTGAATCCATTGAAAAGGTTGTTACTTTTCATTATATCTTCTCTGGGTCTTTTGACTATACGAAATTTCAATTGATTTAAAGACCCTTTGGAAGTGATATTTGCACTTAGACATATCGTTTCTGAGATGAAATTATATCAATTTCATCACAAGAAACAGTGATTTTAGAGGTTAGCATCTCTTTTTGGATTCATTAGACATGTAAATCATGAATCTTTCGTGAGGTATAGAGTTTGATGTTGAACATTACGAATTGTATACTGTTCTTATCTGTTCATGAGTTGTTGCCTCCCGTATTTTGTTTGCAGTTCACGTCGTTCGACTCTAACAATAGTAAAGGTTTCAAGGGTGCAAATGAAGCAAAAGTATCAAAGAGATTCCTCTGCCGCTCGATTCATATGGAATCTGATCATTCAGGGGAATCAAAGAGGCTTAATTTCGATAGCCTATTGAGAAAAACAAAAGATGTTTGGGATAATTCTCCACAGCTGATCAAGGAGTTCCCTTGGAATAGAGCGTTCGAAAACTTCATACAGCTGGTTCTTGATCTCGCCATATCAGTCGTTAAGTTCTTGTTCGTTCCCATATTGGCGGTTTCTTCCATTAGCGAGATGTCTTATTGTGCGCATGAGAGGAAACTTGCTTTAGTCCCATTCCCATTAGTTATCGGTATGGTTGTTGGAGGCTTTCTACAAGGAACCGCTTTGAACATCTCTCCTCGTCTTAAGGTAATAGAAAAGAAAAAGTCTGAATCAGCTCGTTTAATTGATTCCTGTCTTTGCATTTAAGTTGCGTTCAGAGTATTGTGACAATTTCAACATCCTTCTGGCCTTAGATAAGAGTTTTTTTTGCAGGAAGCGGAAGTACCGTGGCATTTAATAGCTATGATGATGTTCTTCACTCTGATTAAACTTCCTGGACCGTACTATCCGTATTGGGGGCGTTTGTTTGTTCCGCATTTTGCGAATGGAGTATTGGTTAGAGCACTTTGGTCCATGTTCTTTTGGTATAAGAAGATTAGAAACACATCAGGAGCTCCTCTGCAGAATCACAGTTTGGAAACAAAATGAACATCTTCATTCTAAGGTACATACATAAACAAAAATGAGCATATGTATATACATAAAAAAACATGGAGATAAACGTATGACTGTAATTCTAAGTTTATGTATCTCTTCGGTCGTGTCTTTTTGTAGGCCTGTGTTATTTTAGGTGGCAAGTGGTCACTTTGATTAGTTCTGGGGATTATCTGGAACCTCGCGGGTTAGAGTCTTGAGCATAGAAAGGAGCTCTTCTCTTCTTTTCCTCTTCAATCTCAGAGAATTTGAGGTAAATGAGTTCATATATTCTAGGCCCTAGAATTGATTAGTCTGTTTTCTCTTGAGTTTTATTGACAATTTGCAATGAAACCATTGTTCTTTGGGATTGTAATTGTATCTTTGAGGTCGAAACAACGAGGAGAAATGATTCATATTCTGTTTATACAGAATGTTTTTGGGTTACCAAATAAAAACTAATATTAAGTAACAAGAAATCAAGAGAGGCTTTGGCTTTTGTAAAAATATATTGTAGAAAACTGAAAGGTTTAATATTTTGAAAATGTGTACATTTCTCATGGTATCGGTTTCTGCTCAAAGTTATCAAATATAATATAGAAAAAATGAGATTTACAATTTGATACAAAAAAAAGTTTTAAACTTTTGAGTGCGCATGTCATGTGAGATTCTTTTCCTGCAGAATAATATCTTCGGTTTCTCAAACCAATTTAGCAAAATATATTTTTCCTTGTACGGTAACTTTGTCAAAGCGTGAACCAGTTTCTTCTAGAAGAGGAAAGAACTAACTTTTATGGTCTCTTTAAATGCTTCTTCTAACATACTATATTTTATATGTTGCAAGTCCTATAAAGTACAACCAACACGCCATTGCAGGTCAGGTCCGTATATTGATATGCAATGAGTACAAGTTAGTAATAAAATGCCAACGTAAACACTCAACTACCAGTTGCACTCTTTTTGGGTCAGGTAAAAGAAAATTAAAAAAAAACCAAAAGGGTCAAAACGACATCGTTTGGTTTATATGCGCGATTACAAATTTCCATAAATCTCCATCGTTTTCTCCTTACGATAACCATTTTTTAAGAAACCGGAAACATGTTTTCCGACTCGGACCTCGTGACTCGGCTCCGGGAAATTCTCCGTAGCTCCGACTTAGAAACAGCGAATCCGGCGAGGCGTATTTCGGCGTCGAATCGACAAATAAAAAAGCTTTCGTCAGAGAACAAATCGATGCTTTTCTCGAGAGCGATGCTGTGGTAGAAAGCAAACCCGAAGATTAACAAGACTGTAATGGTGATGAAAACGACGAAGAGGGAAGTGAAAACGATGCAGACAAGACAGAACGGTAATAATTTTCTCTCTCTCTCCCACACTTTATTTTTTAAATACTGACTTTTCTTGTGTATTTTGAAAAAGGGATTTTCTTGGTCTTTCCTCTATGAATATCGATCATAAATGTGCAGTTATTTGAATTAACTTTTGTAACCATTGGATTGTGTGTAATGTTTATCATTTTTTCAGTTAGATTTGTACTTGAAAATGCACATAGCTGTAAAATCCATATATTTAAAGGTGATTGAATCAACCAAAGGTTGGGGACTATTAGTTTCTTATGAAATTTTTTCTGGTTGATAACTGTTTAGAAGATAGTTGTAAGATTAGTGTTGATGATTTGGTTTAGATGAAATGTTATGATTTAGTTGTGTGTGTGTGTGTTTTTTTTTTGATGTATTAGACCGGTGGAGACTAAGAAACGTCGAGGCGGGTTTAACAAAATATCTCAGCTTTCTCCACAACTAGAGAAGTTTTTAGGAACCTCTCAATTAGCTCGAACAGAGGTATCTTTGTTTTATTTCATTCCTTGAATTTTGTTTTCTTCAAGATGTTTTGAGGAGTAAAGTTTAGTTGCACATTTAATTGTATTTTGCATTATATCAGGTTGTGAAGAAAATGTGGGAATATATCCACAAACACGATTTGCAAGATCCAAAGAACAGGCAGAATATAAAATGTGACGAGTCGCTCCATTCGTTATTCGGGGTAAAGACTATTAATATGTTTCAAATGAGCAAGGCCTTGTCGAAGCATATATGGCCTCTAAATGGAGATGGTATTTTCCTTGTTAGGTGGCATCTCGAGAACTTTACGTTATTTATAGTTCTTGTGAATGGTTTATCTTTATAGTGTGTGTTAACAATAATGTGAAAGAGGAGAATGAAGATGAGATGTCAGGGGAAAGAGATGAGAAAGAGGAGCAAAACGAAGAAGCGGGAGAGAATAATGAGGAAGACCGGAGTGTACCAAAACGCAAGAGAAGAAATTTAGTTAGTTTCTTTCTCTTTGTGTATTGTATGGTTTTGCCACTTTCGAGTAAACTAAGTCTGCTCTATCGAATTAGACCTGCCAAGTCCGAGGAGAAACGCAAAAAAAAAGGAGGCGGCTTTACCAAAATTTGTAGTCTTTCGCCAGAACTTCAGGCTTTTACTGGAACGCCTCAGTTAGCTAGAACAGAGGTACACAGTTGACCTGAGTGACTTAGTTCATCGACTTTCTTGGTGGGTGAAACTTACAAAACTCCTGGATGTGATATTTTATCTGCTGAGATAATGGTTTTCAGGTCGTGAAAATGCTTTGGAGATATATAAAGGAGAACAATTTGCAAGATCCAGCAGATAAACGAACAATAATATGCAACGAATCGTTGAGATCGCTGTTCCCTTTCGAATCCATCAATATGTTTCAAATGAGTAAACTTCTAAGCAAGCACATATGGCCTCTAGTACCGGAGAAGAAGGTATATTTGATGATTGACAAAATCTTAGATCAGTTTTCCTGAAGTAGTCATATCTCTATCCAAGTATCTGCTTTGATTCACTCTCATTACATGGTGCTTCTGAGACTTGTGTTTATATGCGTACAATTTCCTTGTTAAAGTTCTTGAAAGTATGTTTGTGGTAATGGTGAAATCTTGTGCCCATAAACATTCAACCCTTGTCCTGACGTCAATTATTCAACTAAGTCTGATTGTGCTCATGCTATTTCAGGAGTAAATTAATTCTGCCTTTTTTATATTTCATTTTTGTGCGTCTATTTCTCCAGTAGGAACAGCTGACGATCCAAAGAAGGGAAAACAGAAAATGGAGATAAACGAAGGTGTGAAGAACGAAATATAAAGAAACAGCAGCTTTACTGAATCTATTCATGGTCTTTAGCCAAGGTGAAAATCAAATTATCTCCCTTTTAAAACGATACAGATAATGACGAAGCAAATGACAAAGAGGCCACTTTCATCAAGAATGAACAATCATTGAGTCACTCGAAGGGGTCAATTTTGGTAAGTTTTACATATAGACGACCCCAGATTCAACTGATGTTGCGTAAGCATTTGTTCACTCATGGCATATATAATGACCACCGCTGTTTTGACTTCTGACTAATTGTTTCTCCATCAGACTTTGAACTTAAAGCAATGAAGAAAAAGTGATGTGCTAAAATATTTCAACTTAGCTATTTGCATATACAGTACAATGATGCTATAGAGAAAGAAACTTTTGGTCATTATCTTAAAACACCACGAAGTAAAAAACTCTTGACACAATTATCATCTCCACGAGAAGTTAACCTTAACAACCTCTGGTTAGTCTCATGACTTCTCGGTTGGTCTCCATGTTGACCGTTTCACTGCCGAGAGCAGAGCAATAGCTTCTGTTGCTGTCGTACCTTCCTCTGTTTCTCTAATCTTTATGTTCCATAGCTCTCTCTGTCCAGCTTTTTCCATCCCAATTGCCACGACCCTCTCTTCTCCTTGGGGTCTAGTCCAGTCCAAGCCACGGTGATGACGATTCTCCCAAACCGAGGCAAGGCAATAATCTGTTTAATTTGAGCCATATTCTCAGTGGACCAGATCTTCAGAGTTGTGTCCATTGATGAAGTTGCAAATTGGTGGCTAAATAGGGTTCCATGAACATGCCGCAGAGCATTCTCTTGAGTGCCTCAACCGTTTCCATGAGTTTGTGACTAACTTTAATATTGCCTGACCAGAAGCAAAAATAGACCAGACTTAGTGAGCTCGAATTGTAGAGACTTTTGGACGTTTTTAGAAAATCTGCTTTTTGAACAGTTAAAGTCGAAAACCGCTTGAGTTACCTGTTCTTTGGATTGAAAAAACTGAAAAGTGACGATCTCTTAAGACAGACAAGAGCAGAGTGTCGTCATAAGAGAACTTGTGTCACTCTCAAGCTGTGAGATTGCAGTTGCTTCCATTTCCCAACCTCACATGGATGGTTTATAGATAATTTGGATATTTAAATTTTGAGGTGCATTTTTGTATTTCGCATATATCCGAGAGCACGATTCGCTCGCGATTTTTTTTTTTCTTTCTTTAAATCATCTAACGATTCATGTATTAGGTGAAAAAAAGATCTTACTTTCGGCCAAGAAAATATGAAACCTTAAACGGTTAACAAATATTTTTCCATTTATGAGTGAAGAGGCTAATTAGGAACCTTATTTGGGTGCTACTATTAACTTATTGTTAATGTTCTCTCACTATATTTATACAACTCCATAAAGTTAATTAGATTCATCATCATGCGGCTGTTTTCGTCTGCATTGCGATTGGCACGCCGCCAATTTGAACCATCCATCCCCCGTCTACCGTCTGCCGCAAGCCATGACTCTGACTTCATGTCGTCGTATATGATCAATAAGGCCAAGTCCATCAACAAAGCACTTTACGAATTTGTTCTTCTACACGATTTCGAGCCAGTACGCAAGGTCTGCGAAGCTATGACATGTTTTAACTTAGCTACCAAAATTTGTGTCATGATCTTAAAGACTACAAGGTGTTTTGTGTTCTCACTCAAAACTTGATGTCAAAAACTCTAACACAATTATCATCCCCGCAGGAAGTTAACCTCAGCAAGCTCAGGTTACTCTCGGATTTCTCGGTTGGTCTCCATGCTAACCGGTTCACGGCGGAGACATGACACATGAATGGTTCGAGCCTCAGAGCAAGAGATGCTGTTGCTGTTGTACCTTCCTCTGTTTCTTTAATCCTTATGTTCCACAGCTCTATAAGTCCACTCTCCATCCCAACCGCTATGCACCCGCTCTTTTCCTTGTGGTCTAGTCCCGTCCAAGCTACGGCTGTGACACTGCTCGCAAACTGAGGCAAGGCAAGAACCTGTTTGACGCGAGCGTCTTTCTCAATGGACCAGATCTTCATAGTCTTATCTCTTGATGAGGTTGCAAATTGGTGGCCAAATGGGTTCCATGAACATGCCCAAATGATCCTCTTGTGTGCTTCAACCTTTGCCATGAGTTCGTGACTAACCTCGCCATTGTCTGATCAGAGATGATCAAGGAAGACAAAAAAGACATAGACTTAGACGACTATATCAAGACTAAACCACGGTAAACAAGGATCACAAAATCTTGAGACTTCTGGATGTTATGAGAGATCAAATTTGAATTAGGTCCAATATCGCTTACAAGTTCAAGGTTTTTACCTGTTCTTTGGATCGAGAAAACAGAAAAGTGACGATCTCTGGAGACAGACAAGAGCAGAGTGTCGTCATAGGAGAACTCCAAGTGTGTCACTGTCAAGCTGTGAGATTGCAAACGACCAACAGCTTTCCATGTCCCAACCTCCCATAGCCATATTTCTGCCATGGATGCAGATTGAGCCTGAAGAAGTTCGTGGTTCATTTAAAAGAAACAATTAGTATTCGAGTCCTGCTAGGTCAAATGTGAATCGAGGATATCGAACAAAAGTGGAGACAAATCCAAAATCCGCATTAGCTTACCTTACACGATGAAGCAACAAGGCTTCCGTTGTGGTCACAGCAGAGAGAAAAGAGTTCATTACCATGACCATAGAGTTTATGAGATTCCGGCCATAAAGTATGAAACGCAAGCTGATCTTCAATTGGCGGCTCCTTCATCTCTGCTGGAGCAGCCTCTGGAACCGTTTCAAATGTATCCAAACCTTCTCCTCCGCCATTTCTCTCCAGCGGTTCACTAGAAGCTGCAAAACAAAATATACTATGAATCTCAAGACTGCAGTTGGTAAAAGCTAGACATGGTGTTGAATCATTTACTCACAGTGTAAGTAGATAGGTTTCTGTGATAAACCAAGGGCAGACATATTCGCGCCAAGGACCTGCACATCTGCTTGTAAATCCTCAGGGAAGCTGCCTTCTCCTCCGGCCCAAGTGTGGTTCAGAGTCTTCAAGAAAGATAAAGGAGCCTCAAAAACTCTCACAACTTTCTCCTCCGCTCCACTTACAAAACGGTGGTTTCCTTTACCTTGAACCATAGCCACACAATTAATGTCATGACCATGAACCTGAGGACGGGCCAGTTCATGCCAATGCTCCTTCTCTGCTTCATTCCCCTCATCACTCTTCCATGATGAGAACACGCGGGTTGTCTGAAAATCCGAAACTTTACAGAATGAAAAAAATAAAAAAGGTAACTTTTTCTCATGTTCTCATCCTAAAGAATACTACAGTAAAGATTTTGACATAATGAATCGTTTGAACATCTTCCTAACCCCTGACCTGATCGTGGCTCACGGATAGCAAGTACTCGCCTGTTCTAGCCCACGTGATATCAGTGACAGCAGCAAAATGACCTGACGGGACTTTCTGCATCTGCCAGTTCTCAGACTCTTTGCTGCTGCTGACATTTCTCCAGAGGTGAAAAGATCCACCGTATCCATGAGCCAGAATCGAAGCACCATCTGGGCTCCAATGGCCACCGTAGAAACCAAGAGCACAGTGACTAAGCTCTCCTACACAAACAACGTTCACCCACACACCCATTTTCTTCTCAGGTCGCCAAATCATCATCGTTTTGTCCATTGAAGCCGATAAAATGCTCAGTGGTTGGTGGTTAATTGACTGCCCGTCCATTGAATCGATGAATGGAGGTTGCCATTCCACGGAATATACCCAATCTTCATGTCCAATCAGAACAGATTCGACTGAAATCTGATATGTGAACGTCCCTACGACAAAAACCGGACCTTCAATGTAAGAAGCCAGAGTGATTTCTCTTCGCCAAGAGCCAACATCACCGAGTAACACGAGTTTCCAAATACGAATGACTTTGTCCTGGGAAGAACTCACAAGCATAATACTACTGGTGGTTTCTTCTGTTGATTGTAACGGTAATGAGAAGTCCAAACTCCGAATCCAGTCCGTGTGGCCTTTAAGCTCACAAACAGAAGTAAACTGTCCTATTCTTTCTCCACAGTAAAGTTTGATTTTGTTGTCCAATCCACCCATCGCGAGGATGAATCGTCCAGGGTTTTGAGGCAATTCCGCTAACGAAAGCGTTATAATAGCTTTAGAGTCAACAGAGATAGAGTCCAAGCACGAAACTTTACATTCCTCTGCAACAGATAACACAGAGGATGAAACACCGTGATCTAGATACTGCTTAAAAAAGACATACTTCATTTATGCTTAACTGTAATGCGTACCACTAGGCTGCGATGGAAAAGAAACATCCCAGACAATCACAACTCCATCTGAAGAAGCAGAAGCAAATACTGCATCGGTTTCAGAAACCATATACGCGGTGATGCAAGTTACACCTTTCTTGTGAGACCGTGGTAGTAGCTGTACAAGTCTCCACTGTTGTTCAAACCAAACAGGACACGTAATAAGGATCAGAATTGATACAGAAACTGTAGAGAAAGTAAGATCAAATTGAGATTGAAGGGATTTTACATTGTTACTGTTCGCTAGTTCCCAAAGGATGATGACACCATCGGTATCACCTGAGAGCAGATAATGCCGGTCCAAATGCTTGACTGCGAACAATCATATATTTCTAGGGATTAACCATTGAATGTTTTTCTCCGACAATCTATAGTTAAAATCTTGAGAAAAGTTTAACCTTTTACAGCAACTAAACCACCAAACCGGCAATAGAGACTATAAATAGAAGTTTGAAATGCCTATACTATGACTTCACATCTTACTGAAGAATTTTCTAATAATGATAGCTATAACTCACAAATTCTTCAGTCTAAGTTCTCTATATGACAAAGGAGCACAATTTTGGTTATATAAACAACTCATTTAAGAAAAATTAATGCTCGGAACATCAAAAGTCTCTTCCTTTGCAATGCTTATACATATCAACATACTAAAAACTTTAAATCGAAAACAAAAAAAGATCCCAAAACCTAATAATTCAAAATTATAGCAGAAGAAGGATGTACCTTTGAAAGCAAACTTGGAACTGGGTAACCAATAAGTGCAATTCACAGAAGCTTTGTGACCTGGAAGCGTAGTAAGAATCTGGGCAGTCTGAAAAAAAAAACAAAAAAAAATCAACCAAAGACGCAAAACAAGAAAAAAAGATCATATCTTGCTCTCGAAAAACAAAAGGTTTTTTGAAGGGTTAATCGTATAAAGATGAGTGAAACAGAAACCTTAGGGCAGAAAATAGCAACGGCGTTCTGGGCACCGAACGAAACAAGACCAGAAGCTCCCCATGAGACGTTATTAACGACTCTGTTGCATCCTGCTCCTATGAACACTCTCTTCGCTTCGACTTCGGTACTTTCAGACATCTTTATAAGAAGGTGACTTTTGATTGAAGATTACGAATTTGTTTTCCGTTTCCGCTACTTATACAAGTAATATCTCGCCGGCGGCGGTAAATCTCGCCGGCAATTGTAAAGCTGAAAATTTTCAGGAGAAAGCCGGAGACGAACAAGGGTTATTATTCTTACTTTTGAGTTCTGAGAGGGAACATTTTAGTGGGCTTTAATGTAGGGCCCAAATTTTATGCGTTGTATCATTTGTTATTTTGTTTTTCCGTCTAAAATCTATTCTTCATTTTTCCTATTTTTAATTCGATAAAATTATATTATTCGATAAATTCATAATTTTGTTTTAAAGCAAATCTATACCTAACTATATACCAAATCTAAGTGAAACTTACTTGATTCACTTAGGAATATACGATGTGTTTTTCCCTTTCTAAAAATGGTATCAACCTAGAAGTAATACTACAATCTAGAATTATTGCATAATACAAAAAGAAAGAAGAAACCTATTTCAGCTAAAAGAGTCAGCACATAGGTTTGCTCGTCTCCCTTGAAAGTTGAATTTAGGTCTTAATTAAAGACCTCCTTCTTTCTCCAATGAAGATCAGGGAATCACTTTCACAAAAAATAAACTTCTTCAAAACCAAGATTATCCGAACAAAACATTGCTCAAAAAGAGCAGTAGCTTCTGCATCAAGGCAAGACTGAAATCTAGGGCTAGCTTTTGCATCATACCATGGAACCATGCCTTTATCATCTTGGACTCCCATTCTAATTCCACATCAGTCTCCAGGAAGCATAATCTACATTACATTTTAAAGTACCTCTAGGAGGAGGGGCAGCCTCTGACTTCAGGCTGAGAGGCTGTCTACGAGGTACTAGGAGGTGATTATTGCAATTTTCTCACGTATTTTGAGTTATTCTCGAACCACTCGATATCATCATCCAATTCTGCTGTCTATACACAAACTGTTGAGCCGCATCATGAGAATTTAGGAAACAAAGATCAATCTTTAATGTCCGAATCGTCCATAAAATCCATGGCAGTGCTCTCAATCTCAGTTTTGTTCTTTATTCTTGACTTCCGTCAACTGGAATAAGAAGGATAAGGGTAAAACTGGAAGACAAAGCTTATCCCAATGGAGCAAGTGGGAACTGAAAGAGTACATGGTTTAAAGTAATCGACTTGGATATATGTATATATTATATCTTCATCCTTGTGCAACGTTTTCTTTATCAAAGTTTTTTAATTAATAAAGCCAAAAAAATATAATAGTTGAAGATTTTTTTTTGACTTTCTACAAATTTATTTTATTGATTTTAAATCACGAATACAAAATCATTATATAAAATTTTGGAATGTAGCTTACTATATAAGCATGTGTCATATAAAAAAAAAGATTACAATGATTTTAATCTAATACAGTTTTACTTAATAAAAGATTATTAAATTTTTCATACTTTTTTATAATCGTTCTCACTCTGATGTAAATTGTATTCATAACTAAATTTTCAAAAAAAAAAATTGCATATCGAACGCCAGAACCCAATATTTCCAACAAAAGATTTGAATTTCCGTCACTCTATACCCAACATTTTATATCAAAATCATTTTAAAAGAATCCAACTTTGTTTTTCTCGGATTTTTATTGTAATTATTTTTGGTTATATAGCGTCTATTTAAACATCCATAATCGGCTCCTTCTATGGCACAACCTTTCTCTAACAAACATAAACCTTAGGCAACACATGAGAATATCGGTCTACATGCTTGGCTCGGAACAATCATATAACTTCTAAAGAATAAACGTTGGATGTTTTTCTTCTAAAATCTATAGTTAAATGTTCTAGAAAATGTTAACCTTTCACAGTAACGAAACTATTAAACCGGTGATAATGACTATAAATAGAAATTTGAATGCCTATACTTTGACTTCACATTTTACTAAACAATTATCTAATAATGATAGCTAGGACTCACAAATTCTTTAGTCTTAGTTATCTGTTTGATAAAAAAGAGCCGAACTAGTTGTAATAGATAATATGCAAGAAAAATGAAAACTCATAACATCAAAAGTCTTCATTTGCATATGCGAATCCAAGTTCAAATTTTCAAAAACTCTAAATATCCAACAAAAAGAAATTCCCATAAATTAAATGGTTCAAATTACAGCAAGTAAACTATAAACAAAAGAAGAAAGTACATCTGAAAACAAAATTTATGTATCTTGGGAATTATGTTAAGCTTGTGTAAATAGATATAAACCTCTTGGCTGATGAATAAAGAGATATACTTTCGTATATTTTTTTACATGTTATCAGAGTCATAAGGTTACACAAGTTTCTCGATTTTTTCACATACGTTGATAAGATTCTCTGATTTCTATTCTTTTTTTTATCTTGTGTGTATTTTTTGTGGTTAATAAACTAACTAGATTGTGCTTGGTGTTTTGTCTATTGAGCCGGCAACATTCTACTTTGTGTGTGATTAGCAAACCGACGAGGTTCAACTAAGTATGATATTGTACGTGGTGTCAAAAGATTCAGAAATTTTGTAATGCTAATTTTTTTAAAGATGCTTAACAAAAAAAGAAAAAAAAGCAAAAGAAAGGTAATATAACTTTCAAATCAAAGATTTCAGAATTTTGACCTAAACATTAAGGTGTCATGTGGTATGTAATTTAGATTTTTTTTATTAGAAATAGAGCCGTTGTTTATACACATTTCACGTAAGAATAAAATTGATTACAAAGAAGATAAATAATTAAGAATTTATTAATAAGTAAATTACTAGGAAAATATCGTATAATTCTATTTTTTTGTTTTATAATTTTCTATATATGATATTTTGTAGTAGTTTACTTTTCGAAGATTTTGTATGATAACTTTGTATTTCTGATTTGAAATCAATGAAATAAGATTGTCAGAAACATAAAAATAGTTATAAAAATAACAATTAAAGCGCTGAAACTCTTTCTAGGCTCAATTTCTCCCACTGAGCCTAAACTGTAAAGACAAAAAAAAATTTCTCTGAACAAATTTGCTTTTCTCTTATTTGTTTTTTTTTTTTTTTTTTAACACCAATACCATTTTTCATTAATGATACCGAAACCTATAAATAGGCTATGGTAACCCAAAATTAGGGTAATACAACCAGAAAAGGCTAATACAACCTAAAAATAGGCTAAACAAACCCAAAATAGGCTCAATACAACGCCAGAGCCACTGCCGAAGCATAAAAACGTTAACTGAAAATGTAAATCAGTTAACTTTCCTAGGAATTAGACCATCTAGACTTCTTAAAGAAAATTTAGACTTAACCTAGATGACTCTATCACGTTACAAGATTATTCAAAATAAAGAGAAGCGACCCTCCAAAGGCAATGGTCGGATTCACCCAAGATTACAAAAAGCCAATCTACTGCAAATTGTAAAATCCACCAGAAGACTAAAAAGGTTGCGCCTACAACATCTCCAGATCCTGTCCTCGTCGGATCTGATTTTGCGAAATTGCATCCGACAAAGAGTTCTGATGATTGGATGACACTTGAATCCTCAAGCCCAGCCAAGCCAATAAACCGTCCAATAAACCAGCCATGGAAGGCGACCCAAGAGACCCGAGCCAATTAGCTAGACCAAAAACCAGCTCAAAGGAACTGGCCCAATATTTGGCCCATAAAGCCCATTTGAAACAGATCAAAAGATGTCGGCCCATAACCAGGTTTAACTGAAGCCGGCCCATTAACTGGCCCATGAGTTAGCCCATAAGACAATTCCAGAAGCTGGCCCAATGCACCATCAGCCCATAAGGAGACAGCCCATAAGCTGGCCCAAGGGAATCAGTCCAAAACTGGCCCAACTAAATCGGCCCATAAGCTAGCCCAAAAGGGTTTGGAGAACCCGAAGCCGACAAACGATACCGCCGGACTCCACCACCGACCCAGCGCCTTCCGAACCGCCACCGCGAAGAAAAACCACCATAAGACCTCCACCACTGACCTTACGCTAGACCATATGCGTCCTCATACACATGGGTTAGCGCATATACACCAATGGTTGGGAACCCACCACGTTTTATCACATCACGGTTCCTCTGATGCCAAACCTGTCCAAAATCGAGACGAGACTGGATCGGAAAGAGGCTCAAGGGAAGAACGCCAGCGCGAGCGGCCCACCGGAAACCGACGACGACAGAAGACGACGCGGATTGACGGTGACTCGTTTCCAGTCCGACGAGCGCGAAAACTCAGGGGTCGGAAAGGAAAAACCGGCGAGGAGGCATGAAAGGTCGAAGAAGAGAAGGGAGGAAAGAGATTAGCCCTCTCGCGGTACCGGCAAGCCGGACCGGAGAGGCAAGATGGAAGAAGACTCTAAGTTCTTTTTTTTGGAGAGGTAGTGCAGGGGCGGCTAGGGTTTTTAATCTTTCTTTTATTTGTTAAATGTATACTAATATATTTGATCAATAAATAGTAAAAACTTATGTAAAATGGATAGTGAAGGTAAAAGACAAAAAGGGGTGAAACACAAATATCAGATAGAAAATTTCTAATTAGTGTGGATTAAGAATTGTATAATAAAACACAAGTTCAATGGTGGCTAAGTAAGCGGTGGTGTATGCGTATCGAAACGAATTCGATCAATTTGAAATTTGAATGGATAAAAATAATTTGGTTTTAATAGAATTATACTTCAAGTGAATCAATTTGTATTGTCTATTTTCTATATAAAAATAACAAGTTCACTAAAAAAATTGTAAACAGTGCAATGTAGACTAAATAATACCGAAAAGGTGTACAGTCATTTTTACAAAAAATTAATAAAAAAGTAAATCTCCACAAAACTACACAATATCTTATGAGTATTATCTTCTTTATTAATCTAACACCAACTGTTCGCAATATATATATAACTTTTTTATATTGAAAAGTGTTAACTATATTTTTTTTATTTATGTCTCCTAAATTCAAACAAAACATGTTAAAAAATTATTTCAATGAAACAAATGACCTCATTGAAATAAATAAATATACATTTTAACAAATAAAAAAAATTGTATAAATTTGTATAAATAATAATGATGATGTAAAAATGTAGTTGAATAATTTCTATCTGAAAAAGAAATAAATTTTGAATGATGTGTGTAGTGAAGAAACTAAAAGGAAAATGACGGAGAATATACAAAAATCGTGCCTTACAAATATTGTGCATTGTTGTCACGAGAAAGATTCTTATAGAAAATAGGAATAACAATACTAATATTTTTTTTGCATTATTCTACTTTCTCACTTATCTTTCCCACAAAAATTCAAATATAATCACATATGTAGACACTGAAAATATCACTGTTAATTTTCTTCTTTGAAAACTGATGTCAATAATTATAAAAGTTGGAAATTCATTATTGTTTCTTTTGGTTACTAACTCGATTTTATACAATTAAATAAGTTAATGATATTTTTTTGTCAAAATGTAATTTAATGATAGTCTAATTGATTATATTAGAGTTTGTCATATACCTTCTTGTGGTTTTACCTCTAACTCTGTCCCACAGCCACCACCATATCTTCAGCAGCAAGCCTTGCGGAAGCAAAGAAAGTGTTGGACACATCGCCATTTTGTTGATTCATTGCAACAGCTCGATGGTCCTGGAGGCAAAACAGACAATTGATCTTCTTGTTCTTGAGTTTGGTTATTTAATACAGAATGTGTTGTATGTAACATTTTGTCTGTTTGAGATAACAGTGGCAACTCCTAAACAAATCAGAGAGCATATGCAAGAAGAATGCTTAACCAATGATGAAGTGAAGAGTCATTTACAGGTACGTACTAAAAGAAAAGTTAAGATCTTTGATTCTTCTTTTAATGACTCTTACTAACAACCCATCTTTCCATTTTTCTCTGTTATATTTAGAAATACCGGTTACACATCAAGAAGCCTAATTGGAAGCCGGAGAAACAATCAGTAGTTGTTTTAGGGTTTAACTTGTGGAATTCACAATCTCAAGAGGAAGAAGAAAGGAGTGAAAGAGGAGAATCATCAAAGATAAGCAATTTGCAATCAGTTTCTCCTCAAGATCCTTTGTAGTTACCTTCTACAACAACTACAACAGGTGGTGATAGTAGCATGGAAGATGCTAACTGAGATCTCCTGAGAGCTTTCAGATGGAGAGATTGAGATCTCCATAAGTCTCAAAATCATTTTCAAGAAACAAACTCTTGATTCCGTTTTTGTTATTTTGGATTCACTTATAGTGAATGAGAACAATAATTATAGAAAAGATATAGATTTATATATAGAAAGAGAGAGACAGAGCAATATAGTGAACAAAACACTGAAGATATGGTTGATCATATTATTTGCAGAGTGTTAGTCTGTTTTTGAGTACGACTTTTTTGGTTGGGTTTAATTGAGGCATTACCCACCTGATAATATTTTCTTATGTTTGTTACATAATTTATCACTTTTTTATTAAAAACAAAAAATATGAATTAGTTGTTTATCACTTTTTTGAATAACATAATAATAGGAGGGACATAATCATGTGTTGTTTGGTCATTTATTCTGATTCATATATGCCAAAAAATAATATGCTTTGAAATTATGTTCTTCAACGTTCACCTAATCATTCGGTCGTTAGTTCAATCGACTGTTAGGTCTTTGCTTTGACCGACAGATACGTACTATATATATATATATCTTAAATCATTATTTATTTATATTACTTTGACTTTCTTTTCAACAGCTTAGTAGAAATTTTTGTTTTTTTTATAAATTAATTTGATTTGATGATTCCAGTTTATATTGCTGCACAAAGCAGGAGATTCTGGGCATTTGGGTAAAATATACCTCAAGTTAACCACCACTAATCTCATTTTGAATTACTTAGTACAACTGATTTAATACTAATTAGAGTATACAAATTTTATTGTATGATGATATTCGTACAATTGGTTTATAAAGTTACAATTATATAAGTCATCAATTTGAATCTGATCAGATCATATATACATAAGAATGCATATCGCACACTTCAAGGAATTAAAGAATTTAAAGTTTGTTAATCATGGTTAATAAGATTCATGGGTTTCTTCAAGCTCAAGAAACTAGTTATTGTCTCAGCATTTGATAAATCATCATCATGTCTTTGTCTTTAGCAGTTTCAGAAATGGAGATACAGTCGAAAAGTAACTGATGGTGTGATTCATCCACAGAATTACAAAGCAGACAAGATGATGCGACCTGCAACCCCCATCTTCATAACCTATCTCTTGTCGTTAGCCTGTTCCGAACTGATGCTTCGGAATGGCAGGAGATGGTTCCAGCCTTCCAGGTTGCTGCTGTAGAGAAAAAAGCTGACCGGTTCTGTTGATCCTGTCTTCCACTTAAACGAATCATTAGCTTCTGAGGCCACAATACCTGCTGGGTTAGGTAGGCACTCCTTCATTTCTACTTCTGCTATTCTCAGACGGATTCATTTTGAATGAACACTATGAATCTATAATATGATTATACTTTCTCTGTCTTATTATATAATTGGCTAAAAGCATAGAGTTTAAGCATATATAAATTATACAATTTTCTATTTATTAATTAATGTCACTATTTGATATTTAATGAATGATATTTTAACCAATCATTAAAAAAAGTTGTAGAATATAGTTGGTCATCAAAATAAAATAAAAAATTAATTTTTGTATAAAAAATTGTATAACATCGTTTATAAAATTGGAATAATACTTGTCTATTTCAGAAATTCCGAGAGTTCGTTTAGATTTAGACTTCCTCAACATCCTCTCCAGTTGTATACTCCAATGAATAAGCCAATACTACTATTTACCAAATTTTCTTCACAATATTACGAAACCCACGTTAAAAGTGTATTAATTTGTGAAGATATATGATGATTTTGTCAAACAACTCCACATGTGTATGTGGAAACCACTGCCGACGACTGTCATCACTACCAGTCCACCACCACAGAGTCACGCGTTAATAATTAATTAATATTCATATCTTACTTACATCGTATTTGTTCGCTAAGAATTCATGAAATTCAATACTTTTGTTATTTAAGCAGCGATAAATTTCGAAATTATATCTGTATCTATTTTCTAATGAATTAGTGTTATTAGTTTGTGAAAAATAGTCATTTTATTGCGTACAATTCACATATACACATTTCAAAATCTATTAGAAACTAGTACTAAATTACAGATCATAGCCATTATTCAATTGTTTGTTATATTATGGGTTATTGTAATTTTTTAAAGTTTTTAGTTTGTTGTTTTATTATACAAATGATGATATTTTATCATTCACAATTGTAATAATTTTATAGCCAATTTATAACAAAATATACTATTCATTTCACACATTTATATACACGATTTTTCATGCATCATGCATAATGGACAGCTTTACATTTAAATGATGAAATCACAATAAATACAGTGAAAATTCTATAAATTTATAGTGTCTGAATTTTGATATTTTATTAATTTAACAAGATATTAGTTTATCAAAAAAATAATTATATCAATAATTTGATTTAAGAAAAAATATATTAATTTATCGAATATTAATTTATAAAAGTTATGCTGTAGTTATATTTAGCATGTTGGAGATCTCTGGTAATTTTATCTCTATTAATTTGTATAATTCGCACTCTTTAAAAATAAAATTCCAAATCTGATGTAGAAATATTAATAAATCATTGGTTAATTATTAGCTTCTTCAATAACAAATACTACTCTATAAATTAGTCTTTTTAAAATATGAATAGGGAGATGATTCTAGGTTATAATAGAATGGGGTGCACTGATGGATATGCAGGCGTAATTAGTTCATAAACTGTCACAACTCCACTTAGGTTTGCTTGTGGAGACTGGAAAGCTATGGAATCTCCAGCCAACCAATGGAAGCAAAGACTTTCGGTTCTTAAGTCTTCGAATATACTTTAGAGTAACCTTCCAGGATGGGTAGTGGAATATGTTGTGCAATCCTCTTGAATGTCATTTCATGGATAATTTTTTTATTAAAAATTTACAAATACATGCATGTTTTGAAAAGTGTAAGAATAAGTGTAATGAATACGTAGCAAACAAGCTTTAATTAGAACGTAATTTGACCTGCTTTTATTGTCGGAAGGTCTGTAAAGTTTGTGTTCGAAACATTTAGATTACCGAAAATATATATACTGTTGGTCGGTCAAATATCTGTAGCCAAAAAAAAGTTATGTTATCAATCGGTCCAATGTTACTTGTCGCTTCAAATCATGCCATGCGACAGGAGCACCGTTTTGGTCGGTGCCTTCGGGACGAAAGGACTAGTTGACGGCTAGCGAGCAATAACAAATACAATTCTGCTGGTACTATATATTCTCTCAGGTATAGTGCACTCGTACGTCTTTACGGACTTGCTCAGAGCGGCGAGTCAGACCCAACCCTAGCTGGCTCATCGGCTCTTCTCTAATCTAAATGCCACGTGTCCTGACATGAACACTTCCGACACAAAGCTCGCTCCCCTTGACGTGGCTAGTGACAATATATATTATGTGAACCTAATGAAGAACAAAGGACGGTTGGAATCCGACAAGGCCCTAATTAAAATGACGGATCCTACCACTGCGAGTTTAGTGAAACGTTTCAAGATGAAGCCTTGTGTTCTTTAGACCTTTCACCAGAAACAACGAACCATTGTTTTTTTTTCGTTTTTTGTATTTTGTTTTCCTGAGAATCATGTTCTTACAAATTGTAGCCAAAAAACGCAACCAAGAACGGATGTATTGATCACACCAAAGGTTAAACAAGCTGAAAGTTTCTCCCTGTTTGCTTAGTATTTAGCGGTTTTAATGTTTAAGAAGGGACAGATTGGAGTTTTGACCGGAAGAGTGGTTAGAGAAGAATTTGGATTTCTGGGTTACGTTATATATGTGGACTCTTTGAACGTAGACTTCGATCCAAATTATCAACCTTTATAACATATCTAATATTTCAGCTGTTATAACTCATGGATCCTGTAGACCAAAGTCCATGAATATATATGGTCGTCTGTAAATATATCTATAAAGTGATGGGTTTGATGTACGGCGGCTATTTGTTTTCTTTTTCTTGGATAATCTAAATTTAATGATTATTTGTCAAAAAATTTAACATATAATCTAAATTATTTATATATGTACTTTAATTTTTTTTGAAATTTGAATCATAGACTAATTCCACTTTATATAACTTTAAAAAATGCTAAATCTAAATTTCGACTTTCTTCTACTAGACTTTGTATAAAACATTGTATGCGTTGAACACACTAAATGCGCCCAACTTTATCAATAAGAAAAAAAGAAAGTGGGGGCATTAGATGATTAGTTTAGATTATTTCATGCACTAAATTTTCCCACTATTCAAAATTAAGAATATACATGTAGGTAATTATGGTTTTTAATTGATATGTATATGACGTTGTATGACTTAGTGACATATAATGATATATGACATCTTAATTCGAAATAAAATCACATGTGAAAATGGCTAAAAACTAGTAATTTATTTAGCCAAGTACTGAGTACTGACTGAACTAACTGACAAAAACCAAATATTACAAAAACCACAAAATTTATACCACTATAGTATCTTATTTATAGTGCCACTCCCACTTTCCTAATTATGCATCTCTGAGGCCACCCTTAAGGCTTTTATATGAAATATAAAAAAATACCCCTTGTTTTGGTGTATAAATACAAGCTAAAATCAGCATAGCAATACACAATCAATCTACGATCATCCATCTTTTATTTCATCATGGATCAAAAAATCTTTTCATATTGGTCTATTACTCACCTAGCAATCGTAACCCTTCTCTTCAACGACCTCGTCTCGTCGATTCCTTCGGGATATAACAATGGTTATAACAATGGTCACGGTCCTCACGGATACGGAGTAACTAGCAATCTCGACTATCGATTCTATGACCGGTCTTGTCCTCGTCTACAGATGATTGTTAAGTCCGGAGTTTGGAGAGCTTTTAAAGATGACTCTAGAATCGCTGCGTCTCTTCTCCGTCTCCATTTCCACGACTGTTTTGTCAATGTAAGTTACGCAACATTTTCTTTTCCTGTTCAAGCATATGTAATTGTGGATTATATCTCACTTATACGTTATTGAATATTAACGTTTAAGACATACGAACTTATATATATATATATATATATATATATATATATATTATAAAAACAGAGCTTTAGTGAAAACTACTAAAAGGCCGGTCACTCAAATTCTTTACATGTACACGTATGCAGTGGACACCATTAGACTAAAGGGCTAGTTACATTAGACTAACTCAAGATATATTTATTGTTTGTTTGTTTGTTTTTCACTGATTTTCTCAATAATTATGAAAAATGAAACAATGTAAAACATTGTTTTGTACGTAGGGTTGTGATGGTTCAATTCTTCTAGAGGATTCAGAGGATTTCAAAGGAGAGAAGAACGCTTTGCCAAACCGAAACTCAGTTCGTGGTTTCGAAGTCATCGAAGACATCAAATCTGATATTGAAAGTTCTTGTCCCTTAACAGTTTCATGCGCCGACATAGTTGCTCTTGCAGCTAGAGAAGCCGTCGTCCTCGTACGTTTGATCTTGAAACATTCAATCTAATAATTTTAAAATGTATCAAATTATACATACTATATTTTGGATATATCGGTTATTTTAATCTGTATATGTATGGCTTCTTATGCCATATATATGCAGACAGGAGGGCCGTTTTGGCCGGTGCCATTGGGGAGAAGGGACTCGTTGACGGCGAGCGAACAAGCGGCGAATACAAATCTGCCGTCACCGTTTGAGCCGTTGGAGAATATAACGGCCAAGTTCGTGTCCCTTGGACTCGACCTCAAAGATGTTGTTGTTCTCTCAGGTTTGATTAATTATCAACTGCCGATTTATATCAATACGAGAGTCAAATCGAGCAAGTCCATCTGGTTTAGATTAAAATATATAACTAACTTTGAATTGTTTTTTCCTTATAATGATTATGTCTTGTATTGTATAATTGAATTGAATGCACAGTATGATTTCTAAATCAAAATCAACCAATACTCATATTTTTAATTAATACAACAATAATAAAGTGTAGGGATAAATAAGTAAAATCGACTGACTTTTGTATATTTTTAGAAAAAAACATTACTTTTTTAAAACAAAAATTAAAAAGGTCAAAACCGTAGTTTTATTATGAACCAATGGAGGTTCATCATTAGACATATACATTATTGTTTTCGACTTACAGAACTATTTTATGACTTGATTTGATGAAACATGTATGTAGGAGCACATACTATAGGATTTGCTCAATGTTTCGTGTTCAAGCACAGGCTCTTCAACTTCAAGGGCTCCGGCCAGCCTGACCCCAACCTAGCCGCCTCCTCGGCTCTTCTCTCTAAGCTAAAGGACACGTGTCCCAACGTGGACTCATCTAACTCTAAGCTTGCTGCTCTTGACGCAGCTAGTGCCGTCAAGTTCGACAACGCTTACTACGTGAACCTAATGAACAACGTTGGACTGCTCGATTCCGACCAAACCCTAATGACGGATTCTAGGGCTGCTGCCTTGGTGAAGTCGTACAGTGAGAATCCGTACTTGTTCTCGAGGGATTTCGCGGTTTCAATGGTCAAAATGGGGAATATTGGAGTTATGACGGGAAGTGATGGAGTGATTAGAGCAAAATGTGGATTTCCTGGTTAAGTTATATGGACTACTTTGAACGTAAACACTCAATCCAAATCATTCTATAGCATATCTAGAACTAATCTAGCTTTTCAGTTGAATAATACAGACCAAAGTCCATGAATAAAATATGTTCATATATGGTGTAAAATCAGCCTTATTATGGATCACAAAGACAAAAATTACTTGAAGTTGTATGTGTGTTTGTGTGTAATGGAATATATACTTGTCTTTGTATTTTTCTAGTATTTGTTGTATACCAAAAATCGAACTCTCTCACTTGTTGTATATTTAAACTTATAAAATAGTCAAACTTCATAGTCATAGATTCATAGTTATACATATAAGTTTTCGAAAACATTTTTTCGAACTGTTACATAGAATTATCTAAAGTTAGCATTGAATGGTTACATATACCCACCAACTGTTAGCTATATTTTCTTTATTTAAAAGTTCTGCTACTTCATTAAATTGAATTTAAACAAAGCATTTACCCAAAAATGATCTCACTACCGTTGAAAAACATGACCTCACTAAATTAAAAAAACATATTTTGGCAATGACAAACACAAAAGATCAAAAATTTAACAAATTGTAATAAATTAAGACAATTAATACGTGGCAGAAAGCAACTAATTTAATACCCCCATTTTCAGATTCAAAATTCAATTTCTAACAGTTTCACTTCCTCTCATTCTCTCATGATCTCTCTCTCTCTCTCTCTCTCTCTCTCTCTCTCTCTCTCTCTCTCTCTCTCTCTCTCTCTCTCTCTCTCTTGTCTGCACTTCCTTCTCCCTCTCTATAAACCTGAACTTTTATGGCATTACTGTGATTTTCCCCTAAATTATCTTCCTTTTCTTGTTTTTCCCTTTCGCCGGAGATTATGGGAGGTTGTACCTCCAAACCCTCCACCTCCGGCAGACCTAATAACCCTTTCTTCCCCGGAAACGACTATCCCCAAATCGACGATTCTGCCCCTACCCATCATGGTAAATCACCAGTTCGTACCCCTGCCGCCGCAAAGGCCTCTCCTTTCTTCCCCTTCTCTACGCCGAGCCCTGCTCGCCACAGCCGCAACAAGAGCCGTGACGTCGTCGGCGGCGGCGGAGGAGGAGAGGGCAAGAGCGTGACCAGCACGCCGCTTCGTCAATTACGGCGTGCGTTTCACCCTCCGTCTCCGGCGAAACACATACGGGCGGCGTTACGGCGGAGGAAGGGAAAAAAGGAGGCTGCTTTATCGGCGGCGACGCAGCAAGCGACGGAGATTTCGCCGCAGGAGGATGAAGAGGAATTAGGGCTTGACAAAAGATTTGGTTTTTCTAAGGAGTTTCACAGTAGAGTAGAATTAGGGGAAGAGATTGGGCGAGGGCATTTCGGGTACACTTGCTCTGCTAAATGCAAGAAAGGAGAGCTCAAAGGTCAAGTGGTTGCTGTTAAGATCATCCCAAAATCTAAGGTTAAAAAAACTTAAGAAAACTCTATTAGCGTAGTCAGTTTATTGCTCTTGGTGATTGCATACTCCATTACAGTGTAATTGATAGAACAGAATGTATTGATTAATTTTTGGCAGATGACAACTGCAATTGCTATAGAAGATGTGAGAAGGCAAGTGAAAATTCTGCAGGCTTTATCTGGACATAAAAATCTGGTACAATTCTATGATGCCTTTGAGGACAATGCTAACGTCTACATTGCCATGGAGTAAGAAAATTTTGTTGCCTGATGTTGATGACTCTGTTAGATTTTTTGTTTTTGGTAAAAATAACCTATTGTCAATTTTCTTAGGAACTAAAGTAGTTTGAATTTGCAGGCTATGTGAAGGCGGTGAACTACTTGACAGAATACTAGCAAGGTACGTGCTACGAAAGTTAATTTTTGGAAACAAAGGGTTAGAGATTGGTTCAAAAGTTTCATAATTTTTCTTTAGGGGAGGGAAATACTCACAGAATGACGCAAAACCAGTGATTATACAAATCCTAAATGTTGTAGCTTTCTGTCATCTCCAAGGAGTGGTTCATCGAGATCTTAAACTAGAGGTGAGGCACAATATTGTTTGAACCAGAAGAAGATTATCTCTTTACGTTTACCTGTGGAATGTTTTCTCTGATCATCAGAACTTCTTGTACACTTCCAAGGAGGAGAATTCTCAGCTTAAAGCCATAGACTTTGGCTTATCAGATTTTTTCAGACCAGGTTCATCATTCTATTTACGATGCATTGTTTATTTAATTCTTATTCTTATGGTTAGTAACTAAAAGATGGTGTTTTGTGCCCTTTCATTTAATAGATGAAAGACTCAACGATATAGTGGGAAGTGCTTACTATGTAGCTCCTGAAGTTCTACACAGATCATATACAACAGAAGCGGATGTTTGGAGCATTGGTGTCATAGCATACATTCTACTATGTGGTAGCCGTCCGTTATGGGCAAGCACAGAATCTGGAATTTTCAGAGCGGTTCTTAAAGCTGACCCGAGTTTCCATGAAGCTCCTTGGCCCTCCTTGTCCTCTGAAGCTAAAGACTTTGTTAAGCGGTTATTGTATAAGGATCCCCGGAGAAGAATGTCAGCTTCCCAAGCCTTGAGTCAGTTATTTTTAATCTCACAGCTCTTTATAGATATATGTCTTTTCTCTTTTGGTAGTCACTAATCACCAAATCCAGTTCCTTTTTACATTTTCAGTGCATCCTTGGATCCGGGGTTATGATACGGATATGAATATCCCGTGCGATATCCTGATCTTTAGGCAGAGAAAAGCGTACTTGCGATCTTCTTCATTGCGGAAAGCTGCTTTGAAGGTATGTTATAGACACGTTTTTATATGTTGATACGAACATCGAAGACTGTTTTCTCACTATGTTCTTTCTTTCTACAGGCACTGTCCAAGACGCTAATCACGGATGAAATTCTTTACTTAAAAACTCAATTTTCTCTCCTCGCACCAAACAAAGATGTCATCACTTTGGAAAGTATTAGATCGGTTCGTAAATATTTAAACTTCTCTTTTATTCCTCTAAAGGCGATATAAACACAGCGTAGTAATGTACTCTCCGTTGCATTTTTTTCTGTTTGGGCAGGCACTTTCAAGCAATGCAACAGAAGCAATGAAGGAATCTCGAATCCCAGAGTTTCTTGCTTTGGTAAGAAACGTTTTTGTGTTTTCTCAGATTTTAATAGATACTTTAACAGTTTGGTTTAATTGCTCCTATCAATGACTTGTCATTATACAGCTAAATGGACTTCAATACCGAGGAATGGATTTCGAAGAGTTTTGTGCAGCTGCCATAGACGTTCATCAGCACGAGTCGCTTGATTGTTGGGAGCAGAGCATTCGTGATGCGTATGAGCTATTTGACAAGAATGGAAACCGAGCTATTGTCATTGAAGAACTCGCCTCTGTAAGTTAATTGTTTCTCTTTGGCCTAATACAACAATATCAAAAAAGACAAGACATATATCTTCTTGAAGTCGACATGTTTTTGAGTTGCAGGAACTTGGTGTTGGACCATCTATAACCGTACATTCGGTTCTACATGATTGGATAAGACACACAGATGGGAAACTGAGCTTCTTCGGGTTTGCTAAACTGTTACATGGAATCTCTGTTCGACCCTCGGTGAAAACTACACGGTGAAGACAATGAAACCAACATGCAAAGCGAAATTTGATAAAAGAGGATGTCAAGAACTTTACTCTGATTGTTGGATCCGTAGTGAGGACTGTAAAAGGAATATAAAGTTTCCTACAAGAGAAAAATTATTGTAATAAAATAGTAACCACAGTGACTCATCTCTATGTGAAGTCAAGAGAAAGAAAAAGAGGGAATTTAGACATGAAACATTCTCTTTTTCTATATATAAAAAAATATTGAAAACAGAGATTGCCAAATGCAAACAACTTTATATAAATACCAATGCAAACCGGTGCGAGAGAATTACAATTTAGAAAACATACCAAACTGAAATTTGATATAAATATATATAAAAAATCTTTTGCTACGAGTTTGATATATATATTCCCTCCTCGTTCTTCTCTCTTGTTAAATGAATTAGGCTTCCCTCAGTTAGTTGCGGTTTCTGATAAAAGACCAAGAATTTGGATTTGTAAATTAATTTCATTGACCAAAAGCATGAACAAGCCAAGCAGCATGTGCTAGCCTTTTATATGATTCTTCCATATTCGTCTTAGATGGTTTGCTAAAGACTTTTTTGAGTTAAAATTTTTAATTCTACAGAGAATCATCACTAGAGAGCGAGGTGGTTGCCTCTTTTGAGTCACTCTCAGGTTCTTTCACCATTTTCATTGGAATTTTACTTTCTTTTTATTCATAAATATGTTTTTTTCGTTTCATGAAGTAGTCGTAGTACTGATATTGATATTCTTTGTTATCGACTTGTTAGGCTTACTATTGTTCGAGTATTATGTCTATGTTCAAGCTAAGCCCGTAGCAAAAACATTTTGAAACATACCGGGCTTGCACGTCTTTATGCGACTATCAAAGAACGCTTCCTCTGTCATTGTTTCATCCATGTTTGCATTTGGCAATCTCTGGTTTCCTCTTTGCCCCGAAGAACTATGCTGCCAAAAGTGCATAAGCCACTTGAAGACTACCAGGTATGCTTACCGAAAATTCGTTATAGCAAGATCACTTTATTTATGAAGTCGGTGATTGTGATAGAAGCTATCAAAGGCCTGTGTCTTTCCAGCCACTGAGTCACTTCCCTTGACTTCGATTCCTGAGTACTGTGCATTGTATGGTAGCTCAAACATTCTCAGAGGAGTTGTTCTAGCTCAATATACCTAGAAAGCACATAGAATTATATCTAGCAGTTCCGTTTACTGCATCCATGTCGTCTCTGTGGCAGTTCCGTTTCAGGACAATCTCAACCTCAATAGTTTTCCCTTGACAAAGCACAGAATCAAAAATCTTGTTTCTTTGCTTCCACTGGTGATCTATTGATCCATTCCATTAGCTATATATGTTTTAACTGGTCAACTGGTTCAAATATGTTATTGCAGATGCGAGAGATCATTACCAGGAAGATGAGGAACGTTTGAAACTGAAGATGAAGATGGGATCTGTCCAAAAAAATTACAAAACATAACCAGAAGAAATATACAACTTGAACACAAAAATTAGTCAAACACAACTGTGAAAGATAAAAAAAAAAAGCCATCCATTGATTAAAGAAAGATTCATTAAAAATTCCATTGAAACTACAACATACGAAACTGAACCAGAATCAGACAAATTGAAAAGCCACAAACCGAAGCTGAACCTGTTTGAAATCGATCAATTTTCTCTCATCTGAGAAAACTGATCGAGGTCAAACCGGACTCTCCTTATTACATAATCGATATTAAGACATACATCTCTAAACAAACCACTACATAGTAATCAGATCATAAAAGTTGCCGCAAACTCATTAAGGTCTTGATCGCTCAAACCTTCAAAAATTGTCTCGAAATCAAGATCAAGCTCTTGAGCATCATCCAAGTTTCCTGCAGGTAGTAAAGCGTTGTTGTTGCACAAATTTTTAGAAATCGCCACAACCTGATCCTCCTCTTGTTCAGTTTTCTCAGGTAAATCATCAAGATCATTGAGGAGTTGATCAAGATCCATATCGCTCCACTCATCCAAGTTTCCTGCAGCAGGTAATAAAGCGTTGTTGTTGTTGTTGTTGTTGGAGACACTGTCAGAAATCGACAGGTTCTGATCATCCTCTGCACTGTCGTTGAAATTTTCAGGTAAATCATCATCGATGATTAGGGTTTGATCAGTGCCGTGGTGGTGTAAAACGACATCGTTCTTCTTCTTCTTCTTCATGTCTTTGGTCTTCTCATCGATGACAACCAAAGCTTCTCTTTGATTAAAATCAAAGGCGTCCTCCGTACGCAACCGCTTCACATCGCTCAACAGACTTTTAATGGACTCGATCGCGTCCTTGATTTCTTCAAGATTCTCCGATCTGTGAAGCCTCTCGTCGTCCCACCAAAACCCTAGCCCGAGATCCTTCCGACCAAAGCAGATAGCAATGTCCTCTCTCATCTGTTTGCTTTCCTCCGAGACAGGAACGGGACTCTGTCCGGCGAGAAAAGCGGAGACCACGGCATCGACGGAGGAGTGGCCAAACGAGTAAAAGGAGACGTTCGATTGGGAAGAAGAAGGAGTGGCTAAGATTGCAATTTGTGCACCGGAGAGAAGACAAAGCTGTGACGCCTTACTGTATAAACCCTGGCTGCGTTTAGTGAAACAAGTCGCCTTTGAACTTTTGTTCGTAATCTTCGCAATATCAATCTTCCTCTTAGTGCCTTTCACCATTTTTTTCTTTTTATGAAGAAACTAAACCCTAATTTTCAAATCGAGAGAGAGAGTTTTTGTGTCTGCAATGTTTTTTTTTTTTGCGTTGGAGAAAAGATAGCAAGTAAACACTCTCTGTCTCTGCTCGTATATATAGGCTCTGTTGTCGTAATTAAATCCGCTAATCAGTGATTAAAAATGAAATTAACTTAGAATATTTCCTTTTTTTAAGCAACACCAAACCCAGACCGGTTCGATTAAACCAAGTTACCAAGTTCGGTTCGAGTGATGGAAATAAGTTATACGCAACTGATTTCTGATTTTTCTGTCCCCCAAAATTGCATCTTCTCTCTAGGTTTCGATTCCAGTTCAGGGAATTAGGGTTTCTAATCTCTCTACATTATTTCTCAGTTGGTTCTTGATTTCTGATAAAAGAAAAAATATGTGCTTTTAGTTCCGGTATTAACTTGGTTCTGTGGGTTTGAACTTGCCTTCGTTCTTCATCTCCCCGATCGACAGCCATGACTGAGGTGAATCAAAATTCGCAATGCTTTTGCATCTTGCTTGAATTTTTGTTCTTACGAATCTATTCGAATTACGAAACCTTTTGACTGCAAATTGTTTTCAAATCTTAGGTCTTTCTGGAAACCCATGTTCGTATCGTAATTGAAAATTGATTTGAGTTTTCTTTCTCTTTTTTTTTTGGGTGTATGCTAGTATTGGGTAAGCCAAGGGAAAAAGTGGTGCGAATTCTGCAAGATCTGGGTTCAGAACAATCAAACAAGTATTACAAACCATGAGCTTGGTAAACGTCACAAAGAATGTGTCGATAAGAAGCTCACTGACATGCGTGAGAAGAGCGCTGCCAAAGACAAAGAGCTCAAGAAAAACGAGAAACTGCTACAACAGATCGAAGCTGTGAGTAATTTAATTATACAGTAGATGCCTTCGTGTTAATAGACAAAGAACTTGACACTCTTTTGTTTCTTTGCCAACCGTCTATTATACTTAATGATGTGTTACTTCTGATTCCAATGTTTTACAACTTATTTCAGAAAGCAACTCGTAGCTATCAGAAAGATATAGCAACTGCTCAGGAAGTGGCGAAAGCAAACGGCGCACCGGAGGATGGTACACGCGGTAAGTATCTCTCTATCGTTATCTTAAGATTGCTCTTGTTATTGTTCTGTCTCCCATTACCTAGTTTGTTGTTTGACATAGCTGTTAAGTTCACGGTTAGTGCTTTAGCTTTGGATCTGTTTGTTTTATAGCCTTAACATACTGAGGTCATCATAAGCTGCCATTCTTTTTAACGATCGGGTGATCCATGAAATTGAATTTGTGAATTGCGTTCATTTACCAACGTCGGTAAATGAAATGGTTGCCTCTTTTGAGTCACTATCAGGTTCTTTCACCATTTTGATTGGAATTTTTCTTAGCCTTTTTTCTATAGAGATGTTTTTATGGTCTGATGTAGTAATGATATTGTTATGGCAGATTGGATGCTTGACAGTGCTTCTGGATATTATTACAACCAGACCAATAGTCTGCACTATGACTCAAAGTCTGGATTCTATTACAGTGACTCAATAGGTATGTAATAATTATTGAGCTTTCCTGCTTTCAAGCATAGTTTGTGTACAATTTCTTTGTGTGGGCTTACTTAAGCTGGTGATGAAACAGGACGTTGGGTAACACAAGACGAGGCATACGCTGCGGTTAAAACTTCATCAGATAAAGCAACTAAAGTACCTCTCATTAAAAAGCCTGTACCTTCTTCAGAAGCTGGACCGAGTATGGCAAAACCACCTGGGCGTGTTGTCACGGCTTCTTTAAACCCGAAAAGAACTATGAAAGGAGTTGCTTCATCTGTTGATATTGGCAACAACAAGAGAAAAAGACTAGATGAGAAACCGAAGAAAGTGTCTGCAGAAGAGAAAGCTGCGCTGAGGGCTAGAGAAGCTGCTAGGAAACGAGTTGAAGATAGAGAAAAACCATTGCTCGGTCTATACAATAGACCGTTTTGAATAACTCATTGCTTGATGCTCTCTAACAGGGAGGAGAGTGATGATTGATCACATTGTGGCAGTTATTTCGGTTATTGGTTATTTCGGTTATTGGTTATTTTGGTTATTCCTCCATAAGATTTATTTCAAAACTCTGCGTCTTTCTCGGAGGATTCGTCTTGTGTTCTTTTAACTGTTGTTCAAAATGAATCAATTTATCTTTGTTGTACACTATCCTATTCAATTTTCTAGTTACAGAGACGGAAATCCCCACATTTTACCGGAAGTTCTATGGAAAATTCAAAGTTTTGGAACATTTATCACAAAATATCACTTTTTTCCTTACAAAAAAACACAGATGTTATCATATTTTTAGAGGGAAAATCAATTTATTTGTCGTGTTTTGGAATATCCTTTGAAAGCTTTTCAGTTCATGAATCAGTTTCTTATGAACTTTTAGAAGATGGATATAAAGCGAAACCAAAAATGACTCTAAATATGAAGTTTAAAACTATCAAAGCACTGCTTATTGTGGACCAAACTCTGACTTTGAGGAAGTCTCGGTAACATGAAAAATAAACTTAAGAAACTGAGAATAAAATTCAAGTTTAAGACAACCCCAAAATTTTGACAGAGACTGAGACTGCAAGATAAGCAAATTTCAAATCCAGGATACAAAACCCTCTTTGGACTAGAGGTTTTAGTTTTGTTGTTGCGAGCTAATCCCTGAACCAACAACTATCATCGGATCGCTTTGACATTTCCGATGGCTTGTTTTAGTAACCAATGCCCGCAAGTCTAGGACTCACGGGGTTTTTGATGATAGTGACATACCAACACTTTCAGGAAGCTCCAGGGACAGCAGCCGCTGCAGTAGCATACATGTTAGAGTCCTGATTAGCATATCCGTTGTTGTATCCTTGTCCTCTTGAGTATCCTCCGTTCCATTGGTGGCCCGAGTCACTTCTCCACTGTCATTTGAAGATTTCGAAGTTTAACAAATTTAGTAAACGAATCAAACATTCAACAAAACATTAAGGGGACAAAGTTGGTTATTCATCCATGCCTCAAACTTGATGAGTTATTTTACTCAATGATGGATGCAAAAGTCAGAAATATTTGATTATTGTTGGGCAGAAAGCGACTACGACTTTCTTGTAGAGACTAAGCTAACTAGTCCATTGATTCCAACAACCAATGAAGACTTACGACAAACATGAAACCAAGACAACCTCCAAAAATATAAGAGAAGATAGATTGACGTGGGTAAAGGCTTCTACTAGCTTCATTAATCTTCATAGCTGTAAAAACATTTCAGTCGTAGGAAACACAAGACCATCACAATCAGATATTGGATGATGTACAGGGAGATGACAAGTGGGCCAAGGAGACAAGCCTTAGATTTGCCAATCAAAATAGTCAACGAAACACGCGAGAAGGTTCCACTTGGTCTTTATGGTTTGTAATACACCTACTCACCTACTATCCATTGTCAACCACTTACTTTGGCTTTAAGGATTTCTATAACTTTATCCACCCCATGGAGACAGACAAACAAAGACTCAAAAGAACCCTAAAACTAAGTTTGACCTGGACCATACTAATAGACATGCATAAAGGTTCCATTAAGATAAAACACACAAATCCAACTTAAGCTTTTTTGTACCTGTTTGTTTGGGCTTCTTCCCCAAGAAAGCCGGACAGTGTTTTTCCCAATGACTGTCCCGTTCAAGTTCCCGATGGCTTCTTCAGCACTCTGCCTGTCAAAACCAATGGCACGTCACTTTGCAACAACCCATCTTCATTGATAATATAAGCACCCAGGGAATTGCTCATCATGATTGAACAAGTCCCATACTACTGGATGAGTAAGCTGACTAGCACGGAGCATGTTAGTACCTGTTACCAAATTGGACAAACCCACATCCTTTTCCTACTGGGATCTTCACCGAAACAACCTCCCCAAACTGGGAGAAAGGTTGCATGAGGTCTTCTTCAGTAACATCAGCGTCAAGGCCGCCAACGAATATCTGCAATGTAATAAAAGACAATAAGCAGTGAGTTATATTGTAGTTAGCATAAGAATAGCTAGGAGAACTCACTGTTGAGTTATTTGATTCCCCATCAGACAGTGAACCATGAGCCATAGAACCATTTCCTCCATGTCCACCAGCCAGTGTCAGAGCTAATTCAATGAAAACATTACAAATCACTCAAATGCTAAGTTAAAAGCATCAAGACAACTTGCTACTCTAGTGAATGCTTAATACGAATGACTAAAAGTTACAAAAGAAACAGAAAATATAACCACTTGAATTCAAAAAACAGGAGAGAGAACGTGCAAAAAAAAAACATATGCTACTACTAAAACATGAGAAAAATTTTTGTCACAAAGATTATATCCTCACTTACCTTGTGAACCATTTTGTTGGCCGTAAGCAGCAGCCCTTTTGGGGGTTGCAATACCAACACGCATTTGCCTGCTTGAGCAGAAAGCACCATTCATTTCTGTCAGCGCTCTTGATCGCTCGTTCTCATCATCAAACCTGACAAACCCGTAACCTTTGGAACGCCCAGTGTTGGAATCGATCACAACTTTTGCACCTTTGACAGATTGATATCCAGCAAAAGTCTCGAGCAGTACAGTATCAGTCACATCTGGAGCCAAATCTCCTACAAATATGGATAGATCTGGACCATTTTCTGATGCTCTCTTTTCACCCGTACTGAAAGATGCCCAGTTTAAACGGAAGGGCTGTTCTGCGTTCGGCATCGTTACACCGCTATAGCTCTGAAGAACTTCCTCAGCTGCCGAACGTGAAAGGAACTCGACAAACCCATACCCTTCTGACTGACAAGTTTGCTTGTTTCGTATAACTTTCACAGAAGAAACCTACACCTCACAAAACAAGAAACCAGAAAGAGTATGAAACCATTTCGCATAAGCTAAAAGGGAAAAAAACACAACTTTATGATAGAGAATAAGCTAAACAGATCGTTAAAAGACGATCTTCTGTAACTTTCTTATTAATGAAAATGACGACCAATTGAAAAACGATCTGGTGACATGTTAGTTGTTTTTATTTTTCCCATAATCGGAAAGGTCCACTAAACGTGGCAAAGGTACTTTTTTCTTGCCTTATGAAATGAGCTTTAAAGTTGTTCTTTTAAGGTCAACGTCCTTCTCCATTACCCTAAATGTCAACCTTTTGGCTTCTACGCAATCACAATGGTCACTTAAGATCAAAGAACCAATCAATACATAATAAAGTGAGAAACTTGCTAATTTTACATTGGATCACGATAACGAATCTTTCGAATAATCGAAAAAAGTCTCGGATCTGCAAACGGATGTTACATCTATCATTTTCTATGTCAAAAAAAAAAAGATTCAACGCACTAGCATCAAAAGTTAAACAATCAAATAAAATCGATCTGAAATTTCAAACCTCTCAAATCAAACATCAATACAGGAAAGAACCAAATCACAAGAAAGAAGAAGATAATAACCTCGTTGGTGTGAGAGAAACAGGTATGGAGATAAGTCTCGTCCATCCAATGAAGAAGATCACCAACCCAGAGAGTCTTCACATCATCTCCACCAGATCCACCACGCTGCTGATTCTTCTGCTGGTGATTCTGCTGCTGCTGTTGTTGTTGCTGATAAGCAGCAGCAGCGTATTGAAACTGAGGATGCTGATAAGCAGCTTGATTGTACGGAGCGTATTGGTGAGGATACATCATCATCTGTTGCTGCTGCATCATCGCCATAGCCGCCGCGGGGTACTGCATCGCCGCCATCCATTGTTGCTGTTGTTGCCACTGTTGTTGTTGTTGTTGCTGTTGCTGCTGCGGCGGAGGAGTCGATTGCTGCAACGGTGGCGTTGTTCCGGCTGATGTAGCCAACGACGAATCTGGACCGTTGTTTGACGTCTGCATCTTTAAATTATTGAAAAGTCCGATCCGATCTGGAAAACAGAACACCTCCGGTTATTAGAGTCTCAGAAATTTTAAAATCTCTCTCTCTCTCGATGGAAAGGAGAAAGCTTGTTGGAGCTCTCTGTTAATGGCGGAAACGGAGAGAGAGAGGATTAGATTTGGTCTTTCGAAGATAATGGAGGCGGAGAGAAGAGAGTGATGTGTAGATTCGGAGGGTTTAAGGCTTAGGTCTGAGAGAGAAGTGGTGGGAACGTGGGACCCAGTTACGTCCTCAAAATTAGATCCAACGGTTCTGATTCGACCGTAGTTTTAGGGTTGACATAAACTGATGAGATGATCCAAGTGCCAAATCTTTTTCTTACAAGTTGATCAATGCAAACTAGATTAAGTGTTTTGAACCTTATTAACGACATCAGATTCTGAAGGTCCAAATTCAAGGTTCTTTTAACCATATTTTTCTATTTTTAGTGTAATCCAAACTTTGTATTATGATCATATTTTTTCATCTTTATAAATTTTTTAGTTTTGTCGAAAAAAAACTAGATAAACTTTTTTACTTTTTTTTTTGGCAACAACTTTTTTACTTTAGATTAATTGTTTCAAATTCTAGATCAGCAAAGTTAATTAGTTTAGCGGCCAATTACTATATCAATAATTATTTTTTTTCGCAAACATATCTAATTCTTTATTCTACTAAAGCGCTTCCAGTTATTGGAAATCTTGACAAAGAAAGATTAGAGTGGAAAACAGATGTATGATATGTGGAGAAATTGTAGAAAGTGTTAGTCAAATATGTTTCCATTGTAGAAAAGCAGCTGAAATGTGGGAGCTCATTGCAATGCCCCATCATCCATGTGATCACCTAAACACATCTAAGAACTTATAAGAAGATGATCCTTTAGTTTCTTTGTGGGATGGAAGATATGGAAGGCACGAAATGATCTTTTATTTCAAAAGAAAAGATGGGCAATCCCGGAGATGATCAGTAAAGCCATTAATGACAGTAAATTTTGGAGTGAAGCACAATCCTTGGAGCCAAAAGTGCATACCATCTCATATAATGGAAATCAAAAGTCATTGGACAACACAAGACGTAACAGCTTCAAATGTTTTGTAGATGGTTAATGGATATCAAAAGATCAAATGGTATGAATGAGATGGATTCTACACACTCCTGATGGAAGACCAATAGTAGAAAAATCAGTGAGTGTGGACCCAATTTTTCTAGTCTCAAGGAAACAGAGCTCCTTGCTCTTAAAGAAGCTGTGTTGCATATCGAAAGGTTTGGATGTAGAGAAGTGAAAATTCTATGATGACTCGCTATCATTGTACTCCAAGCTTTGTGACATTCATATTTCACATCCTTTGCAAAGATGGATGGGTCAGCAAGCTGCAGCATATGCTACAGATATGTGCAGATTTCATCGGATTAATCCTTTGTCTATGACCGAATATTCTTTTTGTTCTAGTTACCTTCAGATTTCGGCGATGCTCATCCCTTTGCGACTCTCTCTTCTTCTTGATGTTAATCCTTATATGTTGTGTAATTCGTGTTGGGCCCTAGTTTGATAACAAGTTCTACTAGTCAGAGTTGTTAGGCTTAAGGCTTAAAGCCTTTAACGAGTGAAATAAATCAATAGTTTAAGTTGATGAAAAACAGCGTATCGTTACATGAAGGTAACTTGTGGGTACACGTGTGGGTAAATGTAACTTGTGGGAGGAGGATTGTTCAACATTGGATCTGATGTAAAACAAAGTTTCACCATATATATTTTTTTTAAAAAAGTTTTACATGATCCAAGTGATGTGCATGCACTCTTGTTATACCCCACCCCCACAAGTTTACTTAAGATATAAGCCCAGACATGCTCATATTAATTGTTAGTAATTTTGTCACCCAATTTATTTATTGCTGATGGTTATCTTTCTCATGCAATATGATAGATGGATAAAATAATTAATTGATATGAGTCGATACATTCATCGTTTACCCATTCTTTTCTCTATATTTCATTACATGTCGCGGACCAAGAAGGAAAATGTTAAAGGTGACTTTTTATTACCTTTTATATTAAAACTAAAAACTGATTAAGAAATTTTTTTCTTGGGGTCTTAAAAAAAAACATAACTCGTTTACTTTTCGAAAAGGTATTCACGTTATATTTATTTTTCTATCTCCAGTAGAAATTAAGTTATTAGTACTCTTTTTTGTTGAGCAACAGAAATTTGTTAGTTTTCGTAAATTTTTTTATTTCTTACTAGAAAAAAATAACGTGGCACGAAAGGAACAGTTAGAACATATTTCATTATTTAGCGAGTACATTGACGAACATACCCTTAAAGCGGCAAACTTGATGTGGCATGTTGAAGAGTTCAAATTGAACGGTTCAATAATACATTTTTTTTATTTATTAAAGAGTCATCCATTTAAGTCAAAAAAAAAAAAAAAGGCGGTTGGTGGAAAATAGAATAAAAATGGAAAAACTAAAATAACAGAATGCACGTGCAACCACGCGCCCTTGTCTGCTGTAAGAAAAAGAAAAAGAAAAATAAAAAGGAATATAATCCCAACGGAATCAGGTAATGATGAGATCCTCTTTTTACCATCATCACTCCTCACAACTTCCTTCTCTCTCCTCCCTTTTTTTAAAAAATTAAAAGTCCAAAAAAACTAATTGCGAGTTATTTTTTACTAAATAAAATTTGAGAGAAAAAGTAATCAATTTGATTTACCAAACATTTAAGGAATATTCAATTAAAAGAAATTAGGGGTATATTCACTCTAACCATAGTAAAGTACATACCAATAGTATGATATGCCATAGACCGTTTCTTGTACATACCAAATTAAAAAAAAAAAAAATCATTTTTGGGTTCAAATTTTAAAACAGTTTACATACCAACAGTTTACGTTTCTTAAAATAAATTAAATTATTGTCGAAACAAAACATTACAATACAAACAAAGGTGAGAATTAAAAACAAATAAATAGATTTCTAAATTCAAATAATATTATATATAAGCTCGAAATTCATGAAATGCTAATAACAACTCTACAAAACTGACACAAAGGTGAAACATAACTGACACAATTATTCAAGTTGTAACCCTACTTTGTTCAATTCATTGACACTATTTCATTTTTGTGTGATCTTCAAGTAAGTATGGACCGAGTATTAAACACACTTCTAGTTTAGAAAAATTTCGATCAGTTAGAAAAGAAAAGATGCCTTCTTTGTTGTTTTTTTTCACTTGGTACGAAGAACATAAGAAGATAAAAAAAGATAGGAAACAAAAATGAGAGGACTGTACAATGAAAAAAAAGAAAAGAAAAACGATCCTATGATTCTCTCTGTCTGTGACAAACTCACAGAGTACTACGACGTGTAACTTTAGCATTGTCTCATCTTATTCTTCTTCTTCAAGGCTTCAGAGTAACCCACTCGTACCGACCTTCAAGCGGCGTATCATTGACGATATCGTAGTTGTATCTGTTTACAAGTTTATAAAACTGCACGTTTAAGGATCAATGCTAAAATGCGCCTGTTTTAAAATACATATCGACCAAAAAAGACTCACTTCTCTATGAATCGTTTTTGTTGGTATCTCTCCGCCGCCGAGAAGAAGTCGTCAAGCTCAGCCTGCGTCGGACATTTTTCCGTCTTCTCAGGCTTTTGTCGATCTCTCCTCTCCGTCGCCGTCTTCGTCGTCGTCGCCGAGTCTTCCATTTCAGCTGTTTCTCCCAGAATCTCGCTTGATGGACTTGCTTGCTTTCTATGAATATAAAATGCCCAGAAATTAAGAACGTGAGAGGATCAATTTATAGTAGAAATCGAAAAGTTTTTGAAACGTTTCTGAATTAAGTAACCTGAAATTGTTGGTGATTAACGTTGAGATTTCGGTTTCGGAGATTTGTTGAGTCTGAAACGGAAATAAAAAATAAAAATAGCAACTTTTATTAATTGCTCGTGAAACCAAAACGTAAGAAGATCTTTACTGTTTGAGAAAGTGGAAGAAAAACTTAAGGGCATTTATTTTTTTGTGCCAGACGAATATGGAAGACGAGTTTTTGAAACTCACCTCCAGATCTAAAAATGGCAGACGAGTATCAGTAGCGATTTCGTTAGTTCCGCTGCTAGAACACCCGGAGCTGAAGCTTGAGCTCCGATGATCGTCTTCTCCAGCGGAGTAAGCTAGAGACGAAGAAACCGTTCTCTCCAGTGAGCGTAAAACCTCAGAATCAGCTGAGTCATCATCATCATCATCATCGAGTCTCATCCTCTTGATGCTTGATCCTTCGAAATCAGTCTCTCCAGAATCTCTCTTGAATATTAAGGGATCTCTCTCGCTCATCTCGTTCATTGTTCTCTCTGGACAGTTGTAAATATTTTGGGGTTTTTCTGGTTACTAAAAAAAAAAACAGGGGAAAGGGTTTTGGGTAGTATTTGGAGAAGAAGATGAATAAGGGATCAGGAGCCGTTGATTAATTCAACGGCTGAGATTTTTATTTTCCTGACGGATGGGCCCGTTGTGTTGCCGGTTTTGAGTGGGGAAGCAGGTAACGGCGCTGTTACGGAGCTTCGCTAACCCTACGCAGACGCCGTCGGGATTCGAAACGGCGCGTCTTTTTTGCCGTTTTTAGCTTCCTTTCAAAGCAACGAGGACCGTCGTCGTTTCCTTGTGACCAGTGGAGATATTACTAAACAATTTTCCGTGTGGAATGTGTAATTTTTTTTTTATAAAAAAAACAGTTAATAGAATTATACTTCTAGCTAGCTATTTTAGTAGGATATATATTTTTAATCGAAACAAACAAGTAAATATGTGACAGAAAATTTCAAAATGCTTTACTATTTTTTTTGGCAATAAATGCTTTACTATTTACTATGATAATCTTAGAAATTTATAACAAAATATGTTAATATATAACTACAATATCTTAAAGTTTACTCTCTCAGTTTTAGTTTAATTGTCGTTTTAGAATTTTTTTTTTTGTTTTTTTATAAATGTGGTTTTCAGTTTTCAATATAAAATTTATTAATTTTTAGTATTTTTTATTATTGATATTATGCATTTTATTTTATTATTAGTTAGATTGTGTTTGGATATATAATTAATGATGTTTTTATTTAGAAAAATAAAATAATTAATATTAATTTCTGATGGTGTCTTTTTCTTATTGCTCTTATTTGTCTTTCCTCTCAATTTTGATTGATACATATTTATATAACAAGATATAAAAGATACATAGATTAGAGCCTAAATTAAATTAATTATGGAAACTTTAGGCGTCAGGGGACCGTAACGCATTCAGTAGGTTACGAGTACCACTTGGAGACAGAACTAATAAATGTAATTATCCAAACAGTAGTTATTAGTAAATGACACACACAAAACCATCTCAACGATCCATCCAGCTCTTACACGGAATCTATACATATGTCCAAAATTGGTTAAGAATGTTACACATATAAATGTCATGCTCTTTCTTCCTTTTTTTTTTTTAAAAAAATGATATAAATCGGGACCATTATCGATAAATTTGGCTGTGAAAAATAAATGTGTATTAGATTATAGATTTATTTGAATTAGGATATTTCTGCTAGTACGAAGTCTTGGAATATATCAAAAATATGGATCTGAAATTGTAACAAATGTTTGAATTGGTAGTATATTCACTTATTATTTATTCATTATATTTTTCTACTCGTGATACATTGACCAATAATTCTAAGAATCATGTAAGAACTAAGGATTAAACCCCAATCTAGATATTTAGTGATTATGTTTGCTCATAAAATTCTGTTAAAAGTGTTAATAATTTACTATCAATCACATTAAATTGCGATTATTTAAATAGAAAATATAATTGCACAAAAAAGTTTTTTTGGGGCCAGGATGGAATGTCTTCTTTTTTCTAAAGAAAAAAATCAGCAAATATTTGTATCCATAATGCTGCTATTTCACTTTGTTACTGATCGGAACCAAAATTATACATGATTACCATAATGATGTTTTTCAAACAAAGTGATGGTATAAGGAGAGATGAAACTATCTTTATGGACTACTTTACCCATAAAAGTATCTTTATGAGTTGATAACTTGATGTTAATAAATAAGTATCTTTGAAGACTAATTTACCCCAAAAAGTAACTTAGAGATTCTTGATGCCTTTACGTGTAAAAGTTTCATTTTCACTCGAATCTTGAACTGCTTAAGACCTAATTATATATATATAAAAAAAAAACATCAATGAAGCATGAAATGCATGAGAAGCATGACAATAACAAGATCACGACACATGGTGAGTTATAGATACATCTTTTTTTTGTCTGAGAGCCATTTGTTTTAACAAGCAATGGCACCGTTCGAACCCAGCTAATGTCTATCTGACTCATCATTTTGAACCAAATGTGAAGTAAAGAAGGCTTGGCTCAAAACCTAAAAGGTACAAGAAAAATCCTGGAATGCAACAGTAGCTAAGCATGTGTTTTAGCAATTTGGTAAATTTCATAAAGTGAAAGGTCAAAATGCTTTCATTCCACTGTGATAAATCATGAGGTTGGCATATATCTTTGTAAACATAGTGTAGTAGAATCTAAAAAGGTGAGATTTGAGATTTGATGCGTCGTACCATGAACTTAAGAATACTTGTTCCTAAGTTTTAAGAGGGTCTCAGAATCATAGATCTTTCTTCACCTCGAAAAAGTCTGAGCGTTACTTGTTTGCTGCATCAATGTCTTCTTGTGATGCCACGGCCACTGTAATACCTTTATCTCTAACAGAGTCTACCGCCTCTGCGAATTCCTTAAAGTCCTTCAAACTGTGAGATAAAATATAACCAACTGGTATGAATCAACTTCCCCAATTGTCCCAATAATTGCTTTAGTCAGGATGTCTTCATCGACATCAAGGCCACGTAAGAAGTCTCCAGTTCCATCATATATATCTAGTGTCTTCAGTAAGGTAAGATAAGAACGAAAATACTCCTGAACAAGAGAAAATCCATAGGTTAGGTCTGAATGTGAATCAAAATCACAGAAGCCTCCATAAGCACCCACCACTTACACGGACACGATCCCATAACCATGTGTTACCAATATGCTTTGATATAACATATGAACTCCAATATATTACCTGCTTTTCCCACATAGTTCACCTGTCGAGAAAGGCGTATTTAAGATTGTAAGAGAAAGGACATAGAATATACGGAAGGGTTCTCCTTTTAATTTACCTGGGTTGGTATTACTATAGCTTCATTTCTCAAAGGAAGTCATGCATCCCAAGTGACGGCTTTTCAGGGAGCAAGCGCTGTGAGAAAAAAGTGTGGGTGTTGTAGGAGCTGGTTTAGATTAGATAATGACTGCTCCACAATCTGGAATCATGCCAATGTGTGATGTGATTAAACAATCACTCTCTACCTTCAAAGTCCATAAATGACTGGCCTCTTTTCGCTTCCTCTGGCTTCAAAAATGTGATGCAAGCGTTATCATGAATGAGGCGGGAAAGCAATGTCGCCATGAAGATACAAGATTAGCCAAATGGTTCCATAACTTCCCCCCCATGTCTTGGTGTTCATGAAAACATTTCTCAAACGCAAAACTGACAGAAACCAATAACCAGATGAAGTAGCCAATGACAAGGTAGAGAGCAGAAATTCCTTCTCGTACATATTCTTCGAATGAGCTTCAAAATTTTAAACGACGAAGAAGAATCTGGGATGAACAGCAGAGATGAATACAAAAATCAAACGACAAACCAATTCAGAAAATGAAATCGAGGGATTAAGTAAAACTCAAAAATGAAGAAATCAACGGTCTCGATTCAGACTAGGGAGTAAGATGTTTGATGTCAAACAAGGGAAAAAAGACTTTTTTTAGTTACTAAAGTCCCACATCGGAAGACACAACATTTTCGTTGTTGTATATATAATTTTAGTTGTCAACTACCGTACGTCGAGCTTGGTAATGTGGGCTTGTGATCCGAGTGGAGACAATGGGTTGATGGGACATTGGGCTGATCTCTTTGGGCCGGGTTTAGATTGGGCTATCTACTGGCCTGCCCATTCCAAGTCGGGAGTTGAGGGTTCGGACTTGAGCGAAGGCTTGTGGTTCGGACTCCACTTAGAGTGGAGGAGACTGCGTGAGGCTGGTTTCACAGAGCAGCGTCCACCTTCCGCTTTCGACGGTGGAAGGATTACGGGCCGGTGCCTTCCGAGCCCACTATGACCCAATAAGTCGGCTCCAATTGGACCATCTACTTTTTTTTCTCACCGGTAAGATGAGATTCCATCTTTTCTTGGAACAGAGAGTGAAAAACCGAAATGATGAGTGGTTTTTTTCATTTATTTTATCCTAACAGCTAATATGGACAGTACCTTCATATGATAACAGATCTGTGTCTCTCTGGTTATTAATACTTTAAAAACAGGTGCATGATATGTAAAACTAACATCCTCTCATACAGGCAACTTTAGAATTTTGTATTACCTACAGCAGCAGTCACAACTACTGTTTCACCTGACTTCATTTATACTGCCTGTGAATGACATAAGATAATGGACAAACTTCAAAAATAGCAACTTTACAATATCAGATAGATCCTGTTCATACAGAAAATGGAGTGGGGAACGCAACCAGATATGATATGCAGTTGCAACTTGTCCATAGACACAATTAAAAACAGCAAATTGACCGAATGAAAACACGGATTTGAGTTCCCAACATTAGGCAAGAAATCATAAGGACAATGGATCTTCCTCCAAGAATCGTTTCCGGATCCTAGTGTCAAAATTTGATCAGGCTCTTCTTTTTCACGATTATAAAAAGACAATAAAATTAAACATGTTTTTTATTGAACTTTGTGCACGATTGTCAAAAGCTTATTAAAGGGGGAAGTCAAACAACTTATTCCCCACACTTGGATTACTAGCTTATAAACTCCAAACCTATTGATTCTTTTACTGAATCTTAAACGGGATTTGGATTTGTCCATGTTTTTGTTCACAGCCTCGACGTTGTCTGCTCAAATGTAGGATCGATGCAAACGACAACCTGCGCAAATTTTGGAATAATACATTGCATAACTGAAAATGTAAGAAAACCTCCAACTTGCTTTTATAAATCAATATCTCTGGAAATGGCTTTTTGAGTCATTTGGCTGTATAATTTGTATGTTTCCCTGTTCATTAGGACCCATGAAAACTTATAGATATTTTAGATTATCAACGTAGGTTCTTCTTCGAAATTTTCTGTTGGTAAAAAAAAAAAAAAGATTTATTATTACCTTTCCTGTGCTTTTACCCGAATGCAGATACTCAACAGCGTCTGAAACAGCGTTTAGACCTATAAACTTTTTCTGATCAATCCCAACCTACCAAAGTGAGAACAAAAAGGCCAATTGTTAAATTTTGGTCATCAAAACTAAATGTAAACAAATGAAACGTGTGGTAATACGCTTAAGCTTATCTATTACCTTGAGCTTTCCGAGAGAGTAAAGATGGAATAACTTGTCAAGATTTTCTTTCCATAGTTGACTATATTGCACCAGAAAGAAACCGGCCTGAAACAATTAGTGTTTGTTCAGTTGAAACCAAAAGCAATTCAAGTAACAAAATATCAATTGAAACAACATTGTCAAATACTCTAGAGAATTTCGTAGAACACCAACACCAGAACTGAATGTAAGACGGGTTATTTCAACATACCACGGTTTGGCTTTTTGCTAGAATTTTCTCGCAAAGCCCTGGATAGTTTGCGGGTTGCCATCCTTTCTCACCTTGATACTGAGAAGAGATATCAAATTATATATACTACTTTGGCTTTGGATAGAACATAACTTTTGTATAGACAAACAAAAGATGTATAGAGAAGTGATAATGATAAGGAACCTGAGAGATCATTCCAATCACTACGAGTCGACCGTAAACAGCAAGAGCATTCAAGCACAGATCAAACATTCGACCACCTACAGATTCATATATGATATCCACACCCTTTGGAAACTCCTTTTTCAGGACCTGTGAAAAATTAGATCACAGCATTAAAAATACAATCGTCTATGAACCACACTTATACTAATTAACACAAAACTAAGGTTTCTACCGTCTTGATATCCTCGGCTTTATAATCTATGACTCGATCAACACCCAAATCTTTCAAAAGCCTGGCCTTCTCTGATCCCCCGCAAGTAGCAATCACCTTATTTCCAGCTAACTTTGCAAGCTGCATAGAGAATCTCCCAAAATCTTTTTTTCAGCTGGCATAAATACTTTCACAGATGAAAGAGAAATGATCTATGTTGGGGTTTCTTTAAACAACTACAGGACAAAACAAACATAGTCTCATAAAATTAACTTAAATTTTTGTATACCTGAACTGCGAATTGTCCAGTGCCTCCAGCAGCAGCAGTCACAAGTACTATTTCACCTGATTTCAGTTGACCTGCCTGTGAAACCAATAGGATAATGGAAATTTCAGACAACATATCTCAAGCAGTTATATAACAAAGCTGGTTAGTAGATCAATCACGACCTTGTCAAGGGCGGTTAAAGCAGTTAATCCTGAGGTAAGCATGGCAACAACTTCTGGATCTGGCCTTGGTACAGGGAGCACATGCTTAGATGAAACCTACATCCATAAAAGACAGGATCACATTGTCACTGAAGCCTTGAAAGAAATCTCAAACAATTTTGCTCTCATATGGTTTACGAGCTCTCATACTATCATGTATTCAGCATATGCTCCAAATGTCATAACAGCAGCTGGAGTCCCAACTTCCAAATTCTTAACAGATTCTCCCACTGCTGCAATTAGTCCGACTCCCTGGCAACGTGAAACAATTTATGAGTTTTAAACATGTTCAGGCTGTAGAAGTTAAACTGAACATTATGTACCTCAAATCCAGCATCAAAGGGAAGCTTCGGCGAGCCACCGCTAAAGTAACGACCTGAGCTGAAGTTTACCTGCTCATTCATGGTTTACAACAAGGACCGATCATTTTTTTTCTTGAATTTCACAGTTGATGAAAAAGGTGAGTTGCCAATTAACTAAGAAGAACAGAGAATATTAGAAACAGTTAAGATCGGTTATTAACAATGAAACTCTGTGTTAGACTTATATACTCACGTGTTATGTGTACTGCGATAAGCTATAACATACACAATTCTGGATAGGAAGTAGAGTTTAAAGATCTTACATCACTTGCGTTAACACCAGCATAGATGATTTTCAGAAGAACTTGGTGTGGTCCAATGGGTAGCTGTAGTGGTGTCCGGACTATGCGGGTAGCATTGCGGAAATTATGAGACAAGGCGTGCACAATTCTGAAGGAGAGAGGTAAGACATCAATTTGTGTAGTCTAAGAGTGGATAGAAATACCCGCCTGTGTTCTGGTCTCACGTAGTCAAATTTTAACTTACATCTTCTCGAAGCTTTGTGGAAGATCAATAGTTGAAGTTACTTTAAAGGAAGCTTTTTTGCCGGAACTTGAACCCACCAAGTACTTTGCCTGTTCCATCGGAGTCGGCCAATACTCCAAACCCCTGCGGTTGGTAATCCATAGACATGCACCGGCTTTACTCTCATCAGTTATAAGCTCAAAAGCACCTAGAGTAAATATATGACAGCCCCATGAATTTCATTAATAGATTGATCTCATACAGGTATTATTCCTATATCGAGAACAATGTCTAAGCATAATCAGATATGCGTACTAACCTTTAATCAACAAGTCCATAGACATATAACCGCCTATTGCCTGAAGGAAAGAAGCACCAATACCTTCAGCTAAGTCCGTCTGGATAAACTGCACAACAGAAGTGCAGAACCAAAACTTTAGGCAACACTCAGCTATTTTGGTTGTGACAGACATATCCATGACAGAGATTTTTGAAGTAACACTCAGATATTTGATGAAAGAAAAAAGAAAAATCTAAACCCATCTGGCCCACTCATGACGCCCTAGCATCCATGTCGCTGACCAGGCTTATTTACCATACATATTGTACCATTTAAATAGCTCAACAGGGAATAACCAAACATTTTGAGAGACATAAGAGATATTCCTCTTACTTCAGGGCAAAGCACATTGATCCGGATCCCTTGACGTCTGATATGTGCTAATGATCTAGTGAATAATGCAACACCGCCTGTATAAAAACATATTGGGATAACAGAAAAGTTACACATCGTATATTACATGAACATATGAACATAAATAATAAACAGACAAGTAAAAACAAAACCTTTGGCAGCCGAGTAGATAGGATCAAAGGCCATTGGATAAAGACCAGCAGCTGAGCCCATATTAATGATAACTCCAGGCTTTTGTTTGGCTTTCATAGCTTTGATCTACACAATAAGTGAAAAATCACAAGAATCATAATTGTATAAAAGCGACACTATAGAATTAACAAGCCAAGGAAAATGGCAAGAGTCCTCCAGACAAAGAAAATACTTTTGTGCGAGTAGCATGAAGTTTATCGATTGAATACGTAAGAATAAAAGAAAAGCTTCAAGGAAGAAGAGAAGTGAAGACTTACTGCAAGTTGTGTGCATTCAACTACTGCAACCAGATCCACATTAATGGTGTGTTTCCATGATTTAGATCCATCAGTGTCATCTTTATCAAATCTTACAGGATTGCTAATCCCAGCATTGTTAATGCAGATGTCCAGTGTTCCGAATGAGGCTAAGTGCTTCTCGAAAGCAGCGACGAGATCACCTGCTCTCATGTTCTAGAGAATCAATACAAAACACTAGAGGAGTTTCGTTACACATTCTCAGAGAAAATTAGACATCACACTCACCTCTCTTAGTCACATCACATTTGACAAAGATAGCAGAAGGAAAGTTTAATCCGGGATGAAATTTGGAATTCGCCTTTTGAACAAGCGATGTTGTCTCTTTCCCTTTCTCCTCGGAAAAATCAACTACACTTACAAAAACTCCTTTCTCTGCAAGAGCCAGGCAGAGAGCTCGACCTACACAAATATGAACATTCAATCACCAAAAGAACACATTGTATTATTTACGTTTGTTACTCTTTCTGGATGCAAATGACATATCCAAATTTCCAAGAAACAGAACAAAACTATTAGATATAGACAAGGAAAAGAATAAAACAGAAACGCAACATTCGAGATATGCTCTGTATCTTTCTTACATCATGGTAAGAATCGACCAACACAAGTTCATACGTAAATAAACAACGGACTGGGGAAACTTCATGCGTTACAAATCAATTGTTAAAGATGATTACATCCAATTAGGGAAAATAAAAAAACGTACACAAACGTCACCAACAAATGGATTCATACGTAAATCTAAGGAGAACAATCCCAGCGTCAGCAAAAATCTAACCAGACGATTTCACGAATCACCAATGAAACAGATTAAAACAAACAAAATCGGAAATGAAATACTACCGATTCCGGAGGCGCCGCCAGTGACAAGAGCGGATAAACCAGGCTTAATCTCCATTGATTTGAGTGAGCGTCGATTTAATTAAGGTATCTTCCGAAAAGTTGGAAGCAGAGGTAGAAGAAGATGATTTGATCGATGAAGATTGAAATGTTGAACCTCGAAAGTCGAAAATCCAAAGAAGAGTGACCCCACTTTTATATATAGCTGTATTATTAAGATAAGCACACCAGTGTTCTCTTATAACACGTATGTAATAATTACACAACACTTGGTTCGGAGACCCGGTTAGTCTTAACCTAACGCCCAAAAATAACACCGTAAGATATGTTAGGGACGGAAAAAAATACAAAAACAAAAAAAAAACCAAATCGACGCTTATTTTAGAAAAGCTTTCATTTTAGAAGAAAACTAAATCTTGGTGTTGAGAAAAAAAAAGAATTAAATCTTGGTAAATTTGAAAAAAATTGTGAGACGTTTTCCAGTAATACTTGCTAATTGAATTTTTTTTTTTTACAACAATACTTGCTAATTGATTACAAGTACAATTTAATAGAGGTTTATATTTTTTTTAAGAATTTATTTAATTTACTTTTTCTGAATTATTTTAAAACAGCACATGTTAATATGCACGCTCACCTCTGCAAAAATAACGTACCACGCAATTCTGCTATCCAAAAATTATGCGTATCTTTCTATTTTGGTTACATGTAAAAGAAATGTCTATAATTCAACTCTATATTTTTTTATTAGAGAAATAGGTCAAGTAGGCGCCTGTAGCTCAGTGGATAGAGCGTCTGTTTCCTAAGCAGAAGGCCGTAGGTTCGACCCCTACCTGGCGCGATGTTTTAAACTTTTTTTATTTTCTTTTATTTTCAATCTCGCTGTTTAATAATCATTAAGGTTAGTGGGTGCAGAAATTTGCCAAAAGGATGGATATGATTTTAAAGATTATTAAATAATTCATGTAAGCATCGGGTTTACAGAATAAACTGATTAACTAATAAATACAATAACAGTTAAATAATAAATCAATAATATAAATAAATTTTATAATTATAAAAATATAAATATTATATTTTTATAATAACATATAAAATTTATCTATTCAATATAACTAATAAAAAATATTTGTATATATTTATGTTTATTTTTATTTTTTTAAATTTAGATAAAGTGATAATATAATGAAAAATATTTATACTTTTTAAAAGAATATTAATTCAAAAATATTTAGTTTTTGAGATTTATATATATATATATATGTATATTAATAGTGATTAAAAATATTTATCAAGAAAATTTAGTTTAATAATATTACAAACATAAATTATGGATTATAATAGATAGTTAGTGAATTATAATTAGAATATGTCAATAATTTCATATATTTTGCAATAATAATATCTAAATCATTTTTTAATTAAATATATATATATATAATATTAATTTTGAATGAAATATGTCCTTAAATTATTTTTTTTAGATTTTGACTCATAAACAGTAGAAAGTAGTAGATTTTAGTTTTAACCGGTACGAAACTTTACAAAACGATTAAAAAAAAAAAAAAAAAAAAAAAACGTGTTTTAAAATGCTACTATCCTTAAATATTGCGTTTGAAGATGGTAGTATGTGAACCAATCTAACCCTTAAATCTTGCAAGAGTTTGGTTTATGGTTTAGTCGGGAATGGTTTTATAAATCCAATGGGAGTTCGATTTATTGGATGGAATGGTCTCAGGTTTATGGTTAATGTTTTAAATCAATGTACCAAATCAGATTACGTGTTTCCAGCAAATCTTTGTCATATTGATTATTAAGTAACTCTCAAGAAACAAATTGGTTTATGGTTTATGGATTTGATTAATGGTTTTGATCAATCCTATCGGAGCTTGGTTTAAGAATTTCCCAAACATTTATGGCTTATGGTTAATCTTTTGATCAATCAAAGTGAACTAAAATCAAATGATTCTTGTTTAAAATGAAATTAAAGTGAAATTTCTATGTTTGATGGTTAAATGCTTATGGAACAGATTCTAGCAATCATTGATCTCTTAAAAGCAAAATTTTGAATCTTGAAAAAAAAATATTGATAAAAAAAAAAATATATATATTACCTGATATTATGTCGTCTCCCACTTTTTCCTCTGTTTTGAAGCTGTCTTGTAATCATCGCACAAATGAGATACCACCGATATATGTGGAAAACTAACAGCATCAGTAACATCGTGTTGATACCATACATAGTACATCAATGTGTCTTAAACTGATGTCATATCCAAATATTCCAGTAGTTCCGAGCTGAAAAGAGGCATATCCATCAATATCATATACACAAAATCGATAAAGAATAAGAGATTTTTATCCTTTAGTAGTTGATAAACCATGTGTATACCTCGTTGCCCTGATGATCCAAAATGGGAAGTATACCAACCGCAGAAATAGCAAATAATTCAAAACACACACTTGCTCCAAGTTCTTTTCTCGAATATTTAGAAAATTTTAGCAAATTTCACGTCACACGCGTCATGAATAATATCAGGTTTCGTTAGCCTTTCGATCTATATACTTAGTTTTTCATCCAAAAGTTGGAACCACCAAGGCACAAAACTAGTAACAAGAAAGCACAAAAATTTTGTTACCTAAGCAAATCCATCTATGCATTATCTTGTTGATTACCCCACTAAGTAAGAGGAGCCAATGAGGATGATGGTGATTATGTGATGAGACATGATAACAGCAAAGTCCTTTCTTCTGGTCTCCCACGCAAGCAACACTATAAACATAGAACCCACATATAGAATACCTACAAGAAAATCAGTAAGTTGAAATTAATCATGACTCGAAGAAATCATTCACTGTTCCAATCACATATTCTGAGAACCCTACTAAGAATGGGAGACATGTGAGTATTTGTAGATCAAGAACTCAAAGGCAACCAGTAATTGCGCAGTATATGGTAATCAAGTCCATGCAATCAATATATCCTAACAAATTGGAGCACAAATATTTCGCAACCAGCATAGTACAGCAATGTCTCTTTGCATTTGATGATTTTTCACACAAGTCGCATGGTTCAGTTTTAATGGAGAAGAACCGGTACTCAAAAGCCAGACAGCTATTCTCTACAAGCTTCTATTGTTGTTCACATACTTGTACAATCGTTTTCTGTTGTGCTTTGGCATAAAAACATAAATGCAACGGTTAGATTATGTTCCTTCTCATCTTCGTGACACAGATGCTAACATTCAACATCGATTCAAACATAAGGAAATATGGAGATTATATGCTGAAATCAATCAATTCATAGTTCCCACATTAAATTCGAAGATGATAAAGATTTATTACATGAAAGACGAGTCTATCGAGGAATAGCCTCAAAGAAGAATCTCAAGGCAAAAATAGACAGAAACTGTAAACTCATTTGTACAATTGCATAATATGTTGGTGCAGTAATTTGTACAACATGATTCAGTAGTGATATATAGATACCACAAACCAACATCTATAACTGTTTTTTACACAAAAAAAAAAAGTATTCGTTACATCAGGGATTATACAAAATCAATCGCAGCACTAGAATCGTTTGATTACGGACAATCATCAAATTATGTTTGACGATTTATAATAGCGGTATTCACCGATATAAAATCGTTTTCAAAACACTTATATAACATTGGAGGTGGACTCTTATGCTCATTCTATACGTTGGTCCAGCGTGACGCAAAAAGTAGACATTCCTTTAATAATTTATCAAATAATAAAGATGTACAAAATAAACATCAAATTTACTCAACAGTGTTCCTTTTCTCTCTGGTTGCTTATTAGATATAATTATTGCTTGGTGTCAAAATTCGCACACCACCATTTATGGCCTTGTTCGTTTACTAGTCGTTGTAATCTGCGATTGCAACCAGCGACTGCAATCTGAGACTGTTATAATGTTCGTTTGACAGTCGTTAATTGCAGTCGCAGTCGCATGTTGTTCGTTTGACAGTCGATGGATTTTAGTTATTAATTGTTAGTCGCAGTTGCTGATCACTGATCGCAGGAAAAACCAGCGACTAAAACATCCTCCAAAACTTGCGACCATCGACTGATCGCAGGTCGCTAGTTGCAAGTTTTGCGACCAATAAACGAACAATCGCTGGTCGCAATCGCAGTGACTAGTAAACGAACAGTCCCTAAGTAATAATTATGATTCTAATTTTATAGTACTTCACAGATTTATTAGAAAACTGTTTGACATCCTGTATGAGTAACAATTAAATGATTGTGAAAATTAACTTTGATAGTTGATAACTTTGATTTTTTTTTAATGGTTGAATAGGTTTTTATATAAAAAAAAAATTAAAATGCGAAGAAAACTCCAAACACGTTCTGCTTCAATTATTCACCTTGGTGAGAAGGCAAAAGACCAATAACGACTAAAGTTCTGAAACGTTTCAGCTTCTTATTGGTTACATCTCAACGTGGATGTCAGCTCAATTAAGTGACTATATTTTCCAAATTTAATATAATTAAACAGGATATTTATTAATTTATTCCAAAAAATATCTAAAAAGAAAAGAAAAAAACCCTTAAGAGGAAAGAGCTTAAAATGGCATCTTGTGTCTTCGGATGTGGGACTTTAGTAACATCTTACTCCCTAGTCTGAGACCGTATTGATTTCTTCATTTTGAGCTTCCTTCAATCCCTCCGTTTCATCCCTCGATTTCATTCTCTGTTGTTGTTGTTTCTGAGCCATTGTTGTTGGTGGATCCAGCACCTCCTTCAAGAGAAAAAAAACAAGATTATAAAAGATGAAGAAACCAGATTTAGTATCAAAATCAAGATTGTTCGAAGACAGAGATTGAGGAGGCACTTGTTGCACTTCCTGAGGACAATACACTACTTGTTGATCCGTTAGATGTTGTGGTTGCTCAAATTTTAGTTGCGATATCTGTTGTTGCTGATCTAAATCTCTAGCGAATTGCTCCAAACTTATATCTTCAAAATCAATACCGTAATCAATATCATATGTAAAAAGGTCTGATTGTGGTGCTGTAGCAATCCATGACGGATTTATCAGAGAAGAGATTGAATTCTCTTTATAAGCATAATCATTAGAGTCAATCCACTGATGATGAAGTTGATCTTGCTGATGATGATGATGATGATTCACTTGATATTGATGATGATGAACTTGATCATTAGGTTCCTGAAACTGAATTACTACATAGATGAAAAAAAAAAACTGATCTTTCAACAAACGATTTAAGTAATAATAATCTTAACGAAAAGCAGAATGGTTTATCTATTATTATGTACCTGCTTCAACATTACTAAACTCAATCTCTCTTAATTTGTGCATCATGTCTACTTGTTGAGCAAGCAAGTCGTTGAATTTAGCTATTTGACGAGCAACTTCGCATCGTTTGTAGTATTCTTTGAAAAAATCTGGATTGTCTCTTTGAAGATGTTCCCAAACTGGAAAACAAAAACAAAAAATTTACATGAGAAAATAGCTTTTCTTTTCTCGGTCTGAAATAAAATTTGATTTTTGTTACTTACTTGCTCTAGTGATAAGATGATTAATTTGGTGATTTTCATGTAAATATGTCATGGTTTCTTCCAAACTCATATATTTTTGAATACATCTTTCTATTTTCTCCTTGATCTGAAACAACGTTTGCACAATAATTGAAAATAACATATAAAAAAATCATGAATTTCAAAGGATTTATAAAAAAATAATAAAAAATCATACGTAATCTGTGATCTTTAGAATAATCTGATTTCTACTCATAACTTGAAAATTCTAACAAAAGAGTATCTTCAGACGAAAAAAAAAGCTTCAGGTGAATAATTTGAAGTTTTCATTGCGTTAAATATGCAAACTAACTCTATTAGTTATTTTTTGTAAACTGATTTATAGCGATCCCTAGAATTTATTAATTTTTAAATGAATAGTTATATCTGAGTTATCCAAATATTCTATTGTTGCTTAATGTTTATCTCTTCCCTTCTAAAATTAATGTTTATCTCTTCCTTTCTAAAATTAATGTTTATCTTTTCCCTTCTAAAATTGTTCATTTATATAGAATCATCGATTAAGAGGCTTATCGCAATATATTGTATACATTATTTAATTATACTTTTATGCTTGACAAATAAAAACTATTATGCTACTTTTACGGTGTTCCTCCTAAAAATTATTGGTCAAAATATTGAAGTTTATAGTAACAAATAATATTTGAAAAAGAAAATATCACTTAAATATATAATTTAATCGTATATCCCCATATATTGTAGAACTTGTATTATATTTTACTCATAGGATACTTACAAATTAAAAAAAAAAAATACTTAATTTAACCCTGAAGGGAAGAAGTTCGTGTTTGGCATAAACCCAAGTAAAGATTAAGAGGTTAATAATAATGATCAACGAACCTAACGAGAAATCTTACAACTATCAAACTCATCTAATTCTTCAAACATAAAAACTTAAAACTATCAAACTCATCTAACTCTTCAAACATCTTTGCACCAAGAAAGGAAAAACAATGCCCGAATTGATTTACACACCCAATCTCCTGCCTAAACAAACCAAAGTCACTAAATTGACCTTTTTCTTTCATCTGATCTGTTTCTTGCACTTTGCGATTGCAACACAGAGAAAATGCCTTCAAAGCTGGAGATGAGATGCTGAAATAGATTTTTAGGAATGAAACTACACGAAGACAACCTCGAACTTAGCACAAGGGTTGCGTTGAATGTGGGTACTTAGGCTCGAGTTTCCCTCGAATTTGAAGTTGTACAAAGCTTGTCGTTGCGTGAGGCCAAGCGGGTAAATCCGGTGTACTCTAAGCCCGTTGTCTCCCTTTAAGCTTCCAGGCCTTTCCTTCGTCCACACCGGCTCATGTTTTAAAGACTTGAACTTGGCGAGAACCGCAGATTCGAGAGCTTCCCGAGTCAGATGTTTACCCCTGGATTGGACAAGAATGGTTTCCGAGAGCAACATTTTGGTCAAAACACAATCATATCTTGTGTCTCGATAAAGTAATGAAATATGTAAGCTTTCTTACCTCAAAAAGATGGATTCCATCTCAAAACGGCCTCTTTCTCTAACAAAAACATGATAAACTGTGTCTGATCCTCCCCTATTGCACTTGCAAGGCCGTTTCTTGAAATTAGGACTTTTTTCTTCTTGTTCTTGAATCCTCGTAGCCAGGAAAATGCAGAGACGACAAGAAGAATGTACAGCAGCCATATCAACAAGTGCCTTGAAGGAATCAGAAGGACCGTCGTACTTCCATCTAAATCAAAACAGAAGCATGAAGCTTTCAAGAAAAAGTTATTACACACATTCACAATCATTCATGGAAAAAAAACGGACCTTAGTGTCTGATTATAGGCAGCAGGGTTAGCTGCGAGATACTTCATTCTCTTTGCAACTAGCTCTACATCTTCCATACTCTTAATGTGAAGGAATGAATCGGAAGCAGGAGCAAATTCTTCTATATTCGGAGCACCAACAACCACAGGGACAGATCCTGAGAGGAAACGTTGACCAAATTGCTTAGTTCATATTAGCTCTAATCAAATACTTCTTTGTCTAACGTAATCACAAATCAGAATTTCTAAGATATGCTCACAGAGAGAGACGGAATCTAAAATATACCAGCAACTAAAGACTGGAAGAATTTCTCGGTGACATAATCCTCCTCGTTGGTGTTCTCAAAAGCCAAACTAAATTTGTAACGTTTAAGTGCTTCAACCTTGTCAACTATAGGAATTTCAGAAAAGAAAAGTCACATCAAAATGGCAGCTCGTTGATCATCCAGTGTTCAAATTGAATAATTTTCGTAATCTCTATGTTACCTTTTCCATCCCGGTTCCGATGACAACCACCATAAGAATCAATCTTGATGGTAGTCTTCATCAGGGCTTCAAGTGCTTGCAATCGGAAATTCCGAGCACCACAATTGGAAATAAAAGCAGCAGCGATGGCCTTCTCGGTCTTTGGCTGTACTGGAGCCATAATATCATATTCCGCCCACGAAAAATACCCAACAGGAACATCTGATGAAAGACTAGTGGTCATTACAATATCATAACCTCTCCTAGTGAACAAGAATATATAAAAAGTCAGTCCATTTGTAACATTTTTTAGCAAAAAAATGTCCTGAAGAAGTACTGTTAATATTGTGCTTACCCACCGTCGTGCTTGTGCGAGATCATTTTCCGGATAGTACTGTGCTGATTCCATGGAACGGATTATACCAAGAGTTCCAGGTTGATGACCTAATCCAAACGCAGCATCTGGTGTTTTACCTGAGCTATCTCCAAATGTACAATCGACAGAGCAAGATTGAAACTCCTACCAATTGAAAGAGAAATGAAAACCAATAATAACCCATTCAGAAACAGAAACTAGAGCTTAACATCTATCACAAGAGAAAAAACACATGAAACATGTAATGAATTCATCCATAAGCGATGGGGAACTAATCATTCTTTCTCATTCCATGATTCACACATCAGCATGAATGATCATCAGGCAAAAGCATAAATCTTTTGTATGCCAGAATTACATTTTATTCTTAGTCCTGGTGACCAATCAACCACCCTTCTATAATGAAAAATTTTAGCCCAAAAACGAATAAATGATCAAAAATAAGATTAGCATAAAAGTAAATGAAGAATCAATCTTCCAGATCACACATATGACTGACTAAAAAGGGTTTTAAGTTATGTGGAGCTTACCTTTTCACCACCGGAGACAAAAATTGGATCTTTGATGAAATCCCTAGAATAAGTCACCGAATCTTCTCTCGTCAACCACTCCTCGCAGCTCTCCGTCATTAACCCGATCTTCCGGTCCGATCTCCGCGGCGGAGACTGCGATAGCGACGGAGAGTGGCTGAAGAAATCGGTCAACGTATCGACCAAAGCGACTTTATCGAGCCGACCCAGAAACCCGATCTCGGCGATGACTACTAGAGCCACGCAGATTGGCAACAAATTCGACAACTTTCGCTTGAGAGATGAAGAGGGAGACGAAGAAGAAGAAGAAGAAGAGCCATTTGCTACCGGCAATTCGTCGTGGGTAGCTCCAATTCTGGGTCCTCGAATATTCGAGAAAACACCCATGAAACAAGAGGACGAATCTCGGTGGGGAGAACACTTTTTAAGGATTCAACGATGGAAACTTTTCGTTAATTGGTTAAAGAGAAGATTTGATAGTGTTGGGATTAATGCTGTTTTGATTTCCAGTAAGAGACTTGATTTAGATAAAAGATTAAGAAAAGTGAATTAATATGTTTTGATATTTCAGGCTTTGCTTCAAAGTCAATGCACATCGACGGAGCCATAACTTCGCCAACGTATTTTGATTTTTAGTTTCTACTTTTTTTCTTTCTCTTTTTATTTTCAACATCTTTTTTTAATTGCTTTATTAACAACTTTAGTTTCTAAACCTATTTAAACTTAGGGGTCTATTGGATTAGGGATTTAAAGGATTTTGTTTTTTAAAATCCTTTGTTATTATTTATATGGGTTATTTCTAAATGTCAAATGAAATTTTATGTTAAAATTTTTGATATTAGTTTAATTGGATTTGAAATTTAGTTTATAATTTAATTAACTTATTTATTTATATAATATTTAATTTATCAATTATAAAAACTTCAACACAAAAATATTATTTGTGATTTGCTTTTTCGGTTTGATTTAACAAAAGTTATGTTATGTAGTCTAGTAGTTATTAGAATTCATTTTGTGGATTAGGTCAAGATTCTAGTTTTTCTAATTGTGATTTCACATCCGTAAACATCTTTAATGGTAAGAAAATTCAGATTTATATGTATCTTGTAGGAATCATTTAGGTTTTATTGAAAAGAAGAAAAATAAAGAGAAATGATAAAGATATGAAGAGAAATAATAGGGATAGAAAGAAATAGAAGAAAATAATATCACGTTTATGTTGGGATATAATGAAATAATTATAGTTAATAGATGATAAGAGTATAATTGCATTAACAAAAGTGTACAATAATGTTTTGGTATTTCTTTAATTTATAGCTCAAATCTTATACATGGAGTACAATTTTCTATTTTGTAATTATTATTTTTATTATTAAAATAGAACACTAATAGTGTTTTACATTTGTGTTAGATGACAAAGGGACCAAAGAAATGAACTTAACAAAAAAAAAATGTTGACTAATAGATTAACATGTTGATTCGATGGAATATGATTAATATTGACCGTAGGATTAACATGTTCATACACGCGATTTTTCTTGGATAGCAGTGTAGAAAACTTCTTTAGAGAACCAACAGAAATAAATACAGTTCTGTTCTGTATAGCTAATTGCATTGTAAACACAGAAGAAGTGTAAAAGTAGAGAAAATTAAGAATGTGTGATTTATAACCCATCAGAAAAAAAATAAGTTAATTGAGCTCCAGTCAGAACTTTCACATGTCATAAAAAAACATAGGATATACATGTCATAAAAAACATAGGATATACAACTCCTAAACCTCATCATCGCTTCCTCCTGCGATTTTTTTTTTTTTTAGGTTGTATGAGTGAAACCACTCAAGATCAAAGATAGGATTTAACAAAGAAAAATATCACGTTACCTCAAAACATCGTAATTTGATACAAGGTTCTGTTTCTGTTAGAAAGAAACCACAAATAGATGATGATCATGCACGAACAATTCAGCAAAGTTTAAGATTTTGAGTTTGTTCTGGTGGAATTGAGTCTTACGGAATGACAGCCGATAAAATATGTTACTCATAGAAGGTAACGTGCCGGCAGCCAGAAACACATTGAAGCTACCACCAATGGCCGGAGATGGAGACGCATGACGGTGAGACGGCGGGAGATGAGAGTTGAGAGAGAGAGAGTCTTGGAGAAAAAGGGGATTTTGCTTTGGAGGTGGGACTTGGGAGGGAGAAAGGGTTTGTAAAATTTGGGTTTAAGCCGGTATCAATTTGTTTTATTTCGGTTTAGATCCAATTGAGGGGGTTGACTCATAATAATCCTCAATTAATATTTTGGTTTTAGATTTCATTTTTTATTTGCTACTAATTATGTACATTCATTCCATATTCTTTCGGAACATCTAAAATCATATTTTATATTTTATAATTATATTTTCGTTATAAAGGTTCAAACCCAACATTTGATAATGTTAAAAAAACTATTAAAACCACTAAACTAAAATGACAATAGTGACTGATCAGTTTCCCCAACAGAACTGTAAACTCATTTGTACAATTGCATAATATGTTCGTGTAGTAATTTGTACAACATCTATAACCGTTTTTTACACACAAAAAAAAGTATTCGTTACATCAGGGATTATACAAAATCAATCGCAGCACTAGAATCGTTTGATTACGGACAATCATCAAATTATGTTTGACGATTTATAATAGCGGTATTCACCAATATAAAAATCGTTTTCAAAACACTTATATAACATTGGAGGTGGACTCTTGTGCTCATTCTATACGTTCCTTTAATAATTTATCAAATAATAAAGATGTACAATATAAACATTGTGACAAACCAATTACTCAACAGTGTTCCTTTACTCTGATTGCTTATTAGATATAATTATTGCTTGGTGTCAAAATTCGCACACCATGGGTCCCAAAACCATCACTGCCCACTTCTACCTTTTTCGCCACCATTTATGTAATAATTATGATACTTATTTTATAATACTTAACAGATTTATTAGAAAACTGTTTGACGTCCTATATGAGTAACAATAACATGATTGTGAAAATTAACTTTGAGAATCTTTGTAAACTTATGGATGATTTTTTTTTTTTAATGGTTGAATAGTTTTTTATATAAAAAAAAATTAAAATGCGAAGAAAACTCCAAACACGTTCTGCTTCAATTATTCACCATGGTGAGAAGGCAAAAGACCAATAACGACTAAAGTTCTGAAACGTTTCAGCTTCTTATTGGTTACATCTCAACGTGGATGTCAGCTCAATTAAGTGACTATATTTTACAAATTTAATATAATTAAACAGGATATTTATTAATTTATTCCAAAAAATATCTAAAAAGAAAAGAAAAAAACCCTTAAGAGGAAAGAGCTTAGAATGGCAGTTCGTGTCGAGCTAGTAGCAAGCACACTTGTCGTTTCTCTCCCGCAAATCTTCTCAATTTTCCGCAATCGCCTATAATATTAGGTGATAAATCTTAAAGCTTCCTTTTTGTAATTTTGTGATCTATCCATTTTCCCTTTTTTCTTTGAGATCTGTCTTTGTCTGATCATCCTGTGAATTGTTGTCTGTTTGTTTGTTTTCTTTGTCCGATTCACAATATCTGATCTCTTCTTTCTTCTCTGTATGTTGTAAATCAATTAGTAGTAATGAAGGAGTAACTACTGGTAGTGGAATTAGAGTTAAAAAAAGTCTTCTTTTTCGTTTTTTTCTTCGTGAGGGTTTAGTTATCTGATTTGCTGTTCCTCCGGAATCTGGAATAAATCCGTCTACTTTTTTTGGGTTTCTTGATTTATCTTTTGAATTCATTCATTAACTTTCAAGAATGGTCAAAGCCATTCAGTCTCTTTCTTGTGTGCAATTTTGCTGAAGCCAAGGATCATTTATGTGCTCAGATACACGTATATGTGACAAGAATCCAATTAATTATATCCGGATCGAACGTTTCTGATATGTTTATGATTGATTGCTTCCGGAATTAAAACGATATACAGTATACACATTTATGTGAAAGTTCCTCTCTTTTGCTTTGGTGTTTTTCTCTGCTCTTATGTGATGAAACATAAACACAATGTGACACAGAGGTGTGTGATCTACTCTTAAACCGGTTTCGATTTTACCTCAAATGTCTGGTCTTTTTCTCTCTTATAGGTAAATGATAAAAAGGGTCTGATTCATTTGGTTTTAAGACTGAAGAAGGAAGTGATGGGTACTCACATCAATTTCAACAACTTAGGCGGAGATTCTTCTGGAGTTGATGGGAGTAATAATAACCAATCAAAGCCGTTGGCGAGGCAGTCTTCGTTATATTCGTTAACATTTGATGAGCTTCAGAGCACCTTAGGTGAGCCAGGGAAAGATTTTGGGTCAATGAATATGGATGAACTCCTCAAGAACATATGGACTGCTGAGGAAACTCAAGCCAATATGACAACTACATCTTCGATTGCAGCCGTGCAACCTAGTAGTGGTTGTGTTCCGGGAGGGAATCTTCTACAGAGGCAAGGCTCCTTGACTTTTCCTAGAACGCTTAGTCAGAAAACTGTTGATGAGGTCTGGAAAAACTTGATGTGCAAAGAAAGTGGTAATGGGAATAGTGGGACGGATGTGCCTGACAGGCAGCAGACTTTAGGGGAAATGACTTTGGAGGATTTCTTGCTCCGCGCGGGCGTTGTGAGAGAAGATAACAATAATAACAACAGTAGTCAACAGAACCAAAACAGTAGTAGTGGATTTTATGCTAACAACGGTGCTTCTGCTGGTTTGGGATTTGGATTTGGTCAGCCAAATCAAAACAACATATCGTTCAGCGGCAACAATAGCTCTATGATCTTGAATCAAGCACCTGGTTTAGGTCTCAAAGTGGGTGGAACGATGCAGCAGCAACAGCCACATCAACAGCAGCTGCAGCAACCACATCAGAGATTGCCTATTTTCCCAAAACAAGCGCATGTAGCATTTGCAGCACCTGTGAATATGGTCAAAAAGGGTTTATTTGAGGCTGCAGATGGTCCCGTCAACAGTAATAGTGGTTTTGCTGCTATGGGAAGAGCAGGGGTTACTGTTGCATCTACTTCTCCCGGGACGAGTAGTGCAGAAAACAATGCTTGGTCCTCACCAGTTCCTTATGTGTTTGGTCGGGGAAGAAGAAGCAATACGGGACTGGAGAAGGTTGTTGAGAGAAGACAAAAGAGAATGATCAAGAATCGAGAATCAGCTGCTAGATCAAGGGCTCGAAAGCAGGTAAAGTGTTAATCTAACCGAACTGTCATTACCGTTTTATTTTCAAGAAATTTGATATTGGTTTCGATGTTACGATTAAACACAGGCTTACACCTTGGAACTCGAAGCCGAGATTGAAAATCTTAAGCAACTGAATCAAGATTTGCAGAGAAAACAGGTGTGTTTTCTACCATTTTTGGGCCTTCTTTTCTTGCTTCTCCTTAAAGAGTCTAACTGACTCAGTTCTTTGACCGAGTTTCCCCTATAATGATGCAGGCGGAAATTATGAAAACCCATAATAAAGAGGTAAAAACGTTTTTCCTCCATTATTTGGTAATACGTCTTATTTTCCCTTTGTATTTCATGTATGCAACAACCTTGTCTCTACATGGTCAGCAGCAAAAGGCTCTTTACATTTCTAGACATTTTGTATCTGTCTGAATGTGGCTCTATTGTCTCTTCGATGGTAGTGTTTATTGATACTGCTTCTTGAATTTACAGCTAAAGGAATCGTCGAAGCAGCGTCCATGGCTGGCCAAAACGCAATGCTTGAGAAGAACCCTTACCGGTCCGTGGTAAGAAGATATAAGCAAGAAGAGCGTGTAAGTGTAATAAAACACCCATCAAAAGGAAGACTTTGGCTTTAGTTTGGGACTTGGGAGACTAAAATGTAATAGAAGATAGTGCTACTGTACAGGAGAGATACAGAGATGCTTACAAAGTAGATATCTTTTGAGCTGAATCTACTTATGAGAGCTTTCAATATGAATTCATGTGTTTTATATATATATGTAAACTTTCAGATTCAGCTATAATGAAGAAGTGACTAACTCAGAATGAGAGTCCATTAATTGGAGAGTGAGGTAAACTCCGGCTGCAAAATGACCTGGAAGTTGTACTAGACGATGAACCAAGGATTCGGTTATTGCTTCTTTGAAATCTCAAGACGGTTCTCTTCATAATATCATGGCCTATCTCTTCGTCAACCGCTTTAGCAAATCCGCTATGCAACGGATCACGGCTTTCACACAACATCCTCAAGACTTGCTTAATCGATGGCCTAGACCGGCTTTCTTTCTCAGTACACAATCTCACAACCGTCACAACCGCTTCAAGCTGTTTTCCTCCATCATCATCAATAGAGTCTTTGATTCTCGGGTCTACCAAATCCATGTGTCTTGATTTAGTCACCAAAAACCGCTGAGACGTTTCAACAAGATTCCTACCTTCATCAACCGCTCTTCTCCCGGTTATGATCTCCAGCAACACAACCCCGTAGCTGTATACATCACTCTTCTCCGTCAGCTCTTGCGTTACTACGTACTCTGGATCTACGTAACCTGCAATAACTCCAGATTTTAAACCTTAGTTTCCATTAAAAGAAGTACAGTTGTTTTGTTTTGTATCTCTCTCCCTAACCAGGAGTTCCATGGATATCGGTATTCACAGGCTCAAAGCAAACAGAGCCATCTCTAGACGAATGTGCAAGGCCAAAATCTGAAAGCTGCACCAAGAAAGCATCATTACCTGTCCAAGTCTAAAGGTCTCTGAAACACAGATAGTGCGCGATGGTACTTACTTTAGCAACGAAGCCCTCATCGAGTAATATATTGCTTGATTTAATGTCTCTGTGGCAGAGAGGAGGATCACAGTAGAAATGAAGATATTCCTGGATGAGATAACAACGTGCAGCCAAGAACCAAAAACTGTAAAAGATTTATAATTAAACTAAAAGGGTGTATCAGTTTACTAGAGAAAATATAGATGGAAAGACGTTTAAATATTTACCAAAGCATTGGCCACATCGATCGCTAATTTCATTCTTGTTTCCCAACTAAGTGGAGCCTTTTCTGTAGCTGCATTGGAGAAAAAAAGAAGAAAACTTTCAATACTACGGATTCTTTAAGCTTAAGGTAGAAGAAGCATATACATACAATGTAGATAATCTTTTAAGCTGCCATTTTCCATATAGTCATAGATAAGGAACCTGAAAGATTGGGGAAACCAAAAAAAAGATGAGAATACTTTAACCTTTTTACGGTTTAGATAAATGCAGAAGGCCAAAAAACAATGTATGACTTCACCTTTCTTTCTTTTCGATGCAGAAGCCTTTCAACCCAACGAGGTTACGGTGATGTAGCTTAGCTAAAAGCTCTATCTCTCTGCAGAAATTTTGTTTAGATTGTTCAGAGGCTTTGTTCATTCTCTTTACAGCTGCAACCAATCCATCGCTGAACTCAGCTTTGTAAACAGTTCCAAAACCTCCATTACCAATCACCGTGCTGTAGTCATTCGTTGCATTTCTCATTTCCTTGTAGCTGTAATTTTGGAAAGGTGAAGAATCATCTGCGGAGAGAAGATTTGAATAAGTCTTTTGTACATGATATAATCAAACAAAGCGAGTATTGTGTTTCTTCACCTTCATGAATCTTGAATACAGGCCGGGGAGAAGGAAGTGTTTTTGTTGATTTTCTATCCAAACTCTCGGATTCATCGAGTTCCCGGTTTTTTCTACGGATAAGAATTACCAGAACCACGAGCATCATAAGAGCAACAGCTGTAACAACAATCCCAATGGTTGGAACCAATGTTAAGTGATATGGATTGTTGCTTTCACTTGGAGTCATTAGAGAATCACTGTTCCTTGGGCTAACAACACCAACCGTGCTTGGAGTTGGAGACGGTCCTGGAACCGCCATTGGTGGAAATGACTCTGTCGATATGCGAACCAAATCAGAAAAAGGACAAAAACTGAATATGATGCTAAGAAAATTGTAATTGCAGACATGTATCTAACCTGAAGGAATGCTAAGCTCTGTCACTTGAAAGAAACAACTAAGTAGTTCAAGAGCCGATGCATCAATACGGCTTGCTAATGCAGCATAAGTCGCATCACGACATGTACTTAGAGTAATGTTATTAGTCTCTGCACCTAGGAGATTACGAAGGTAAGTGATACCAGAATTCAAACACTTCCTGCATTGGTTTGCCGGAGAAAGCGGGAGTCTGCAATTTCTTGTAACATGTCCAAATGTTGGAGACTGATGCATTTGTGTTGCAGTGGTTCGACCTTTGCAGTTGTACTTAACAAGGATCTTGGTTCCCAAACCGCAGAAACTAGTCGCGTTTCTTGAGACTCCATATAGCTCCATTGTTTTAGAGATGGAGCTAATGCAGGTTTCAGATAAATCTGATGTGACTCCAAGATTATTTGACAAGTTAGCATAACGAGCCACGGATACCGCAACAAAAGCGTTCATGTAGCGGCAACATTTGCCTCTATTGGTTATGTTGGAGCACACAGAGGCTACTAGAGTGAAATTTGATGAGCTTAAGTCTAATGGACAATCTGCAAAACCACACAACAATGCAACGTTAGTGTCTGAACAAACTAAGCTTAAATAATTAATTTTACGAATCTTTTTGCGTTCTCAATATCTAATAATATTCATAAACAGAGTATTTGCATGTAAGTGAGCTCATTTCACAAAGTGAACCAGAACTATGCAAATTCCCATCAAAACTGAAAATCTAGTCAAAGAAAGCAGCAAAATTTGCGAAACCCAGAAGCTCAAAATCTGATTTTAATGAGAACAAACACCATTTTATCCTGATTTAGCGGAAATTAAGATTATCAAAAGAAGCGTTTTGAGAGAAGCAAACAGAGGAAAATCGAGAAAGACATACCTGCAGCTATTAGTGAAGGCACTTGGGTACCAAGTAATGCAGTTAATGCCAACAAGAAAGCTTGACTATTCACCACCATGGCCAAGAGCAATGAAAGAAAGAAAGAAAGAAAGAAGAGAGAGAGATTATAAAAAGGGTTAATGGAAGGTCCCTGTGATATGACATTCGAGGGTCTGTATACTCTCTCACTGACAAGGAAAGAGACAAAGAATCAGACCACTACTATTCAATTCGTGATGCAAAAACGACGAAATTGTGGAAAAAAGTCCCTAACTTATCATTTCATATCGTTTTCAGCCACATGTTATTTTCTATGTTCTAATACCATGTTTATTTTTTTTCAAGTTTTGGATAGTATATGATTAGTTTCTCTCATGTGAAGTTATTTATTTGATTCTTTTACAACACAAGTGCATAGTTAGTAGGATTAAAAGAAATTTGAAATGGAGCTCGCATGTTATTCATCATAATCTATTGTATGATGATGTCTCATGCAAGTTTCTTTAAAACCGTACTTTTGGCCTTTTCTTGGAGAAGAGGAAAGGTCTTCGGTTATTTAAAGAAAGTAAAAAAATGTTTGATGAAGCGAAAGCGACATAGTGGGATAAAATGGATAATGGGTTCAAGGGCTTTGGGATTGATCCTAAATTATCCTAATTTTAGTTTTGAAATTAAATTGTACATCAAATTCAAAAAAAAAAAAAGAAAAAAAAAATGGAAGAAGCAATGTGAACCCAAATGCTATACATAACGTTGGTGGGGTCACTCACATGTGTACACCCTGTCATATCACAGACCTCAACTACAATAGTTTCTGTAAGATTTTTGACTTATTGTATGCATCTTTTTCTTTATCGTATAAAATATTGTATATATGCATCTTGTAATGCCATATACCAAGAGTTCTATATATATATGGTCACTGGAAGTGGTTATATGATTATGTAGATTGTAGAATGGGTTAATAATATTAGTGGTCATTGAGTTGATAATGATTTTGAAAAAAAATCCATAGAGATCGAATATGATTTTACGAGTTGTTGCAAATGTGAGTGTGAATTAGAGCTCAAGTTTGGGTCCCTACCCACCAATAAAAATAGACCGTTTTTTTCTTTTAAAAGAACAATTGAAATTTTTTCAAACAGTGTGAAAATGGTAGCAGACTGGGCTGGAATGGGCCAATTGATTATCCTATTCGAATATGATTGTTTATATAACGAATTTGAAGGGTTTATAAATGGAGCCATACAAATACATAAGTGTGTGTGTGATTGCGTTCAAACTTTTGTAATGGAAGAACACTTTTGCATTTTAATGTCGTCAAGACTCTTCTCATCTCATTGACATAAATATGTATATTCACTTAGCTAAAGACTTTAAGTTTCAAGCCGTTTCCTCTAATTTTGGTACTTTAGTTAATTAAAAGTTAAACCACAATAAAAAATTAATTAATATACTCATCTTTTCACTATCATTGTTGTACTGCAATAAGTTGCAAGCTAAAAAAAATATTATGCTATTTTATTTTGTACTTTTAAGGTGTTTTATTCGGATTTGACAGTGTTCATAACCATAATCATAACTATAACCATAACCATAACAAAACCAAATTCGTAATATTGTCAATTAATCATTCAAGCGCAATTAGCTCAATTAGTTAGAAGACAGTTGAATAAATCTTCCAAAACTCTAATTCGAATCATTAATTAGCCTTAAATTTGGAAGAAGAATTTCATTTATCAAAAAATTAACTCTAAAGTTTTTAAACAAAACAAAAATCACTCTAAAGTGTAGACCAATTCTAGAAAAACGTATTATACACCAAATGCCAAGAATAAATTAATGTACAAAACCATACATGCTATGAAGACTAGCAATCATCATTAACCAAATATGGAAACATAAAGCTAGTGAAGAGACCCAAAGCTCCATAATAGGGTTTCATTATTCAGAGTTTTAACAAAAAAATTTAAAAATAAGAAAAATTAAAGAAAGAGATGCCATGGAAAAAGAATCACAAACCAACAACCCACTTTTGCAGCTTTTATTATCATCGTGTCTACACGACACGCGCGCACTTCCGTTCACTCTTAATCTTTATCCTTAAACTCCTCCCTTTTTGCTCTCTCTCTTCGTTTTTTTGTTTGTTCCTTGCTCATAAGAATCTTTACGCAAAAGCAAAACAATAGTGATGATGAAGTAGCTACTTTGCCTCTTCTTCTTTCGTTTTGGGTTTTCATTTTTTTTTTTTTTTGCGAAGGAAACTATGTTTCAAAGATTAGTCTTCCTTCTCATTGCTCTTCTGATTCAATCTTCTTTCCTTTTTGAGATTTCCTCTGCTCTCAAGGTAAGCAACTCTCATCAAATTTACCTCACTTCCCTCTCTGTCTATCCTCTGTTCCGACAAACAAAACAGAGGATCTTTGTCTCCCATAATATGTTATCTTTTTTTATTGGTTTGGAGAAACGAATTGCCAATCATCGAGAACTAAGAAATGGGTCTTCTAAAGATCGTCAATTTGAATAATGGGTTTGGATGAAAAATCAGAATCATTAACTCTTCTTCATGATATATGTTGTTTTGGATCGTAGGAAGGTTCAACATGTATACTAAACAAGAACTGTGACGCTGGATTACACTGTGAAACATGTCTAGCCAACAATAATTTGAGACCCAGATGCTCTCGAACCCAGCCCATCAACCCCATCTCAAAGGTTCACACTTTTTTTTTTATACTTTTCAGATCAGACTAGTTTTTATATATTTATAATCACATGAATCAATCGATTATATACAAAAAGGTAAAGGGATTGCCTTTCAACAAGTACTCATGGTTAACAACTCACAACTCGTTTGCTCGATTGGGGGAAGTATCAAAGACCGGTTCTGTGATTTTGGCTCCTACTAATCAGCAAGATTCAATCACAAGCCAACTCACTGTAAGATTCTTCCCTCCATATTCAGTACAAAAGTTTTAAGCTTTAGTAAACCCTCTTAAAGATTTCTTGCAAAGTATGACTCTTTTTCTCGTTTTGTTGGTGATTATTGCAGAACGGTGTAAGAGGTTTAATGCTCGACATGTACGACTTTGAAAACGATATCTGGCTTTGTCATTCTTTCGGCGGAACGTGTTTTAATTTCACCGCTTTCGTAAGTTTTGATACGTTTTTTCTTCCGTTATGTTTGTACGCGTAAAGTTTTGTGATTTTGTCGTTTTTTTTTGGGTGTATAATGGCAGCAACCGGCAGTTAATGTTCTAAGGGAGATTCAAGTGTTTTTAGAGAATAACACTGATGAAGTTTTAACGATAATTATCGAAGACTATGTGAAATCGCCAAAGGGTCTTACAAAAGTGTTTAATGCGGCGGGGCTACAAAAGTTCATGTTTCCGGTTACTAGAATGCCCATAAATGGAGGGGATTGGCCAACGCTTGACGACATGATACGACAAAACCAAAGGTTGCTAGTTTTCACATCCGATAGAAGTAAAGAATCAACCGAAGGAATCGCATATCAATGGAAGTATATGGTTGAGAATCAATGTGAGTCCCTCCCTCTACATATGTAATGCAAACCATGTTGTATTATAATCTGTATGAACATATTTCTTCTTTTTTTTTTTAAAGAATGAAAACAAAATTGCAGATGGAAATGGAGGGTTGAAAGTAGGAGTGTGTCCAAACAGGGCTCAATCAACGCCAATGAGCGATAAATCGAAATCTCTTGTTCTTGTTAACCATTTTCCCGATGCTCCGGACTTAGTAGTAGCATGTAAACAAAACTCTGCTCCTCTTCTTGAATCCATCAAGACATGTTACCAAGCCGCGGGACAACGATGGCCTAACTTCATAGCAGTCGATTTCTACATGGTATAGAGTATACAATAGTCTTATTACAATCCATTATAACTAAAAGTAACATTTCTGTGTGTGTCTCTGGTTCAGAGAAGTGATGGTGGAGGAGCTCCACAAGCGGTTGATGTTGCGAATGGCAATTTGATATGCGGTTGCGATAATTTTGCCGCCTGCAAGGTCGTTTTCTTGATCTGTTTTGAATCCGAAGTCGTTATTTAATACTCTATACTTTGTTAAGAAAATCTCAATATAATTCGCAGGCGAATGGGGAGTGTGGATAGTAAGAAAGCTGAGCCATCGGAGGCAACTTCAATGACTTAAGGCTTTGGTCATTGGATTACCAAACTTGGGTTTTTTGTGTGTTTGTTGTCACCTTTGTACCACTTTTCTTTTTTAGTGTGGTGCTAGTTTCATTATTCTAAAATTTTAAACTCGAATTTTTCTATAAATTATTTTACTAATCGAATTAAGATATGTGTTAATTTTTTAGTTATTTAAAAAGTTTTAATAGCTAAAACATGTGTTATTTGACGTGGCCAATTTAATTCGGAAAATCTGATTCGATCGTTTTCTTATTATTTAACGTCCGTAAACCATCCACATTTCACTATCAGTACTTATTTCATGTGTAAAACATATCGACATGGTTGGTGAAAAAATATCAAAATTGTTCTGGTAAAACATAACAAATAATATATGTTTAAATAACTACTATAAAATTGTACAATTCTCACTACCGTTTGTCAAGAAAAGGACTTCTTGTTCCGGTTAACTGTTTTGTCAAGAAAAGGACTTCTTGCAGGTACGTGATGTTGCCTATGCTATCGGGAATTGAATCTGTGAACCTAATTAGTCACATCACAAAAAAAGATTAGAAAATAATTTAGCTACTTTAATAATTCACACACTAAACTAGCTGTAACTATAGTGACACAAAAATAGTCTTGAAATTAATCTGTAAAATTATTATTCTGCTAGATTATTATAATTATTGTTCTTTTTTTGTAACGAAAGTGCACTTGCTCCCTCTTGCTAAATTATATACTATCACCAATTATTTTTTTAATCTGAAACCTAACCTGTTGTTGGCGAATGTGAGGTAAAGAGCAGTGATGGAGCCAAGATTGGGTGGAAGTTTCTGAACAAGATTGTTGTTGTTGATGAACAAGACGTCAAGATCGAGATTAAAGACCTGAGGAGGAAAGAGCCTGAGAAAGTATTGAACCTGAGATCGAGAAACGTGAGATCCTTGGCTTTTAAGACAGAAGCTGGGAAATCTCCAGTGAGTTTGTTGTTGCTTAGGTCGAGCTCATATAAGTATTTCAAGTTGCTGACTTAGGCACAGAGCCTAAGAAATTGTTGGAGTTTGCGTGAAAGATCGTGACTGTTTCTAACTTGTCGAGGAAGTTATTTAACCGGAGTTTTTTGCCAGCGAAGTTAAACCCGTTAAACTGGACACTCGCGACTGCCTGATCGTTCGTTCCCGGGAATTTCGCGCATTCGAGTCTGCGGTATTTGCAAATGTCTGAGCCTACCCAAGAATCAAGAATTCTCTTTGGGTCGTGTTCTACTAGGTTCTTGAAAGCTTTGAGAATTGGATAGGCTTTCTCTAGTAGTTTCTTCGCAAAATGTAACTGCGGCGGTGGAGGCGGTGGAAATTGGGGTTGGGGTGGTGTTGGGAAGGTCTTGGAGGAGGGCATGGAGGAGGAGGTGGAGAAGGAGCTGGAGGAGGGCAATCTTCAGGTATAGGTTCTGGTGAAGGTGACGGTGGTGGATTGCCATCGCCACCGCCGCCGATGATGATTTATAAGGATTTTCTGTCGGTGATGTGGTTGTTTCCGGTAGGTAGAGTGAAATGGAGATGTGAAGTGAAAGAAGGAGAAGAAGAACTGAATAAATTGAAGCCATTTATTAGAAGATATTATGAGGTGAGGTTTGAGGACAATCTTGGGACATATATTTAGAGAGACTTTTAGAGCAGAGAAAATGAGAAGACTTATAAGAATTTTGAGAAGTCGATGGACATCTTTTCGATAATGGTAGGTACCAATACTTCTTGAATTTTTTTTTTTTTTTATAAAGAAGATTATGTAAGTATCACTTTTTCATGGGTATGATTAATCAAGCCGAGAGTACCAAATTAAGATGTAATTTTTTTGCAAAATAAAATATTCCTAGGATAGTACGACTCGTATTTCTAAAGTTTAGTCTAGGTAAAATTAATGAGCAAGTACTACTGATTTTGAAGTTGAACGAAGATAATAATTTAAAGAGTATTAGGAAGTTTTTTGGGCTATGCCTAAGGATAATAATTTAAGAAATATCTATTTTTTTATTTGAAGTAAAAATTTAGTCTATATAATAAAAATAATTATTTGCAGTTTGATTTTTTTGCCCATTCGATTTTTATCTATATATTAATTTAATAATTTAGTTAAATTTCAATAAATTAAATTTACATTTTATAATTTTTAATATTTACATTAAATTTATAACTAATGAATATACTTATTTTAAATATTTTTTAGTTAAATGTATAAACTCTAATAAATTTTTAGTTTTTTATTTCTTTAATTAAGATACATTTAACTAGAAATTTTTAATTGATTAATTAACCTGATAAACCGACCACCAATCGAACAAGATATTTTTTGCGATTAAACACAAATACTTAATAAAATTGGTTAATCATTTTTACACCGACTAATAAATTTTTAAAATACAATTTCTAAAAATTACATATTCATGAAATTTTGACTTCTGATCAGTATTATTAAGGTTTTGTATTAGTTAAAACACACTTACAATTAATTTGATAAATAATATAAATATTTATACAAAAATTTGCTATATTTTCTATCCTAAGTTTATATGGATATTTGCTAGCTTTTCAATTATATTATTAGTTTAAATTTTTATTAATAGTGATATTTGTGATTTAATTTAATGGCCTGTAAAGTATCTGACTTATTGCTATATTTCAAAAATTATATAAATATAATTATTCATGTCAAAATTAGTTTGATGCCATGTCACATTTTTATTTTATGTTATTTTCTGGTAAGAATAAATGTGGTGATGACACATTAACAAATTTGAAAAAATCACTTCTTAAATAATATTTTTATTTATTTATTTTTGTGGTAAACAGATTTTGGAATGATTTTCTTTTACGCTTTTCCATTCATAAACTTTTAGTAAACAGTTTGTGGTAAATCAAAATATAGATTTTCTATTGGCTGTTACTTCTCTTCTTCCTAATCAATCTTTTTGTGATTGACATAATCTCTTAAGAAATTTCCAAGATTCAATGTAGGTGCCAAAAAGTAAACTCGATGAAACCAAATCAAAAGAGGGTTAATAACTTATTTTCTTGTGGTAATGAGCTTCGGAAAGAGATTAAAGATCTACTATGAATCTTCCCCAAAATTTCGTTTAAATTTTTTGGAAAAAAAAAATCAAAATCAGACAAATAAATGTCTAACTCGACTTGAAGTCTAAGAAAAATGGAATTCGACATGGCTTGAGTCCCATAAGAGTAATCTCAATGTCACACCTCCTTTCAATATATTTATGAAATGAAAAAGTATGTTATCAAATCTATGTTTATAGATCGAGTTTATGGATAATTGAATCAAGTCATATGTAGTTTCAGAAAAATAGATGGTCAATTAAAATATGGTTTTGATAGATGGGATATGATACTAATATACTATGCATCATTAGATAAAAATAACGCCTTCGTTTGGAGTCACAATTAATGTTTATGGATGTCTAATTGATCTCGTTTAAGGTGATATATATGCACATTGGAGAAAAAAGTAAATAATTAGAAATTAGTTTCAGGGGCCAAAGTGATGTTAATAAACATGCTTAAGGGGACATGTCATATCCAAAGTCCTTTAAGTTGGTGAGAGGCTTAGCATGCTGTTTATTACGTACTCCTCAAGAGTTAGTGGTTCATCAGCTTCTCTAGATATGACATGTAAATGAACTGTTCCGCAGACATGAATATAGCGCCGATTAATGCAAAAAAAATGTTCAATCTGCATCACATTAAGTAAGGAACAATCATAACCATCAACCACGCACTCGGCATGCCCACTTTGCTAGAAAACGAAAGCTTCGTTTCCAAAAATAAATTTCTATGGGAAAGATGTTGTAATCACATTTCAACAACCAAAAATCAATATGGCATGGTGGCTCAATCCGATTAAGTTTACATAGATCCTATACAAATCCACCAAAACAAAGAAGAAGTTACCATGCACTCTTAAATTGAAAATACCTCCCAGAGAACAAGGTAACGATCTTCATTCACGAACAAATGTAATGCATTATAGTTGATACCACATACACGAAAGTTCCCACGAAATCTGTGATATAGGTTTTTTTCGAGAAATTCAATAATATCATAAAAAAAAAAAATTACAAGATACAAAAATATTTCCAATAAAACCGTTAATAGATATAAAGGAAATTAAAATAATTTCCGATGGTAGAAATTATGTGACATAATAGTAGTCACATCTGCATTAATTACACTAGGTATGGAGTTCGAACCCAGCACTCCGTATGTTATTGGGGATATTAAAACCACTAGACTATGTTTACAAAAAAAAAATTTCGATGAAAAAGTAGAGAATAACCAAATCATCTTTCAGAAGTTTTATAGGTTTACAGATGAAATTTGTTATATCTCCCCTTCATATAATTTAAAAAGATACAAGAATCCAACGATTTAACACCACTAGAAATCATGTGAAAGAAAGAGCTAATGATTATGAATGTCATTTCTCATCTAGCAAAATAGAACTCTTTTTATGAGACGATAGAAACCACCAGTTGTGTTGAAAATAGTTGATATTAAATAAACAATAACAAATTCCGTATGTGTCTTAAAAAACCCATATGAGATTGGGCCATAGAAACTCGGTCCAGATGTTTTCTACCCTTTAAGAAATCGGTTTACAATTTTTTTTGCCAAATTGGCCCATTTCAGTACCCAATATCTAAATGTATGAGATTGCTACTATTGATTTCGAATATTCGAAAATTCTCATACGCAAGCTAGAGAGAGGTAAAAAATTCCCCATGTTTTATTTTGTAAATCGTATTTCCACGCACTATTTTGTTTTGTTTGCTAAAACCCATGTATTACATGTTTGTGTAGATAATTAAACATGTCTGAACAATACATCTTTTTTTATTTTAAACGAAAATTTCATACTGTACGGTTTTTTCTCATTTGATCCTCTCTTGTCTGAATTTATGGATAAGGTCATTACGTTAAGACATTAAATACTTATAGAAGTATCAGAACACAGATAATTTTATTTTTATTTCTTCACTCAAGTAAATCACATTTGTTTTTTTTTCTAAATAAAAAAATTATGGAAACAAGCATCCACATACATTTCCCAACACCTATATCATCCAAGTGGAACCTCAAACTCGACACTAAAGACTAAATCCAACGGCTAAGATTTCTTCATTTCCATCAAACCTTTTAGGGTTTGGTGAAACCTTCCATATATAAACATCGAAACCTCAAAGCAGTCTTTCCTCTTTGCAGTTTTTCTTTATTTGAGCTTTCTCTCTGATAAGGTCACTTCTTCTGACCCTTTTATCAGGCTCAACGCTGCAACTCTCGCCTCCGGTTACTTTCAGTTTTCCTTCCTTATTTAGGAAAAGACCCAACTTTTATTTTCCGGTGCTGAGCAATTTTCTTTTTTTTGGAAGATATCTTCTTTGTTTTCTCTCTTGTACTGTTTGATTGTTCTTGATTGAGCTAATTCGGAGAGAGGGAGAAGAAGATAGATAGGAAATTTGGATAATTTCTTGAAAAATGGCTCAGATTCAGCATCAGGGTCAAAATGCCAACGGTGGAGTACCGATTTCCGGTGCTGCGGCGGCGGCATCGGCTGGAGCGGCGGCTGCAGCTGCCGGAGCTGCGCAGCAAGGTACGACGTCTCTCTACGTTGGTGATCTTGACCAGACCGTGACGGATTCGCAGCTGTTTGAGGCGTTTAGCCAAGCGGGTCAGGTGGTTTCTGTTCGTGTTTGTAGAGACATGACGACTCGGAGATCTCTTGGCTATGGATACGTTAACTATGCCACTCCTCAAGATGGTAAATTTCTTAAAACTTCTTAAAACTTCTCGAGATTGGTTGGTTCATCTTGCAGTAAGATAAATTAAATTGGGATTCACTTGATGTATCCTCTAAATTGAATTGGATTTTTAGTTAAATTGTGTCTGTTTTGGCGAATTTGTGTGCATTGATGTGTTATATCATGTTTGTGAGATCTGTTCTTGGAGGATAGGGCATGGTGAAATGGTATGCTAATCTAAATGTGTAAACTATCTATAAAAATGTGAAACCTTTTTAGGTTAATGTGCAGAGTGGTGTGCGAGGAGCGCTGCATTGTGGCATTTGAGTTCTTGGCAAAATTAATAGTATTGTCTCGATGTATTGTTACTCAGGATTGTGGTATTGTTCATGTTTTGACGATTAATTTAGAAATTGCTGAATTACTAAAACTATAAGTAGATTAAACAAGTTTTTTTCCTTACAGAAATGAATGATATAAGTGTTAGTTTTATGTGTAAATGCTTCTCCTTATGTTCCTGGTTGGTGACAGCTTCCAGGGCATTGAATGAGCTGAATTTCATGGCTCTCAATGGAAGGGCTATTAGAGTTATGTACTCTGTTCGTGACCCAAGTCTCCGTAAAAGCGGAGTTGGTAATATATTTATTAAGGTACAGAATTGAAACCTCTCTTACCATTGTCCATATTTAAACTTCTATGTATAGTTGGGACGAAATCTTGGCTTGTTTGATTTCCTATCTCAAAGTTTGTTTTTATGTTGATTTCTTATTTGACACTGTTTATCCGTGTCTCAGAATCTTGACAGATCAATCGATCACAAAGCACTCCACGAGACATTTTCTGCCTTTGGTCCCATTCTATCTTGCAAAGTGGCTGTTGATCCCTCTGGCCAGTCGAAAGGCTATGGGTTTGTACAGTACGACACTGAAGAAGCAGCTCAGAAAGCCATAGAGCAATTGAATGGAATGCTTCTTAATGATAAGCAAGTATACGTTGGACCCTTTGTTCACAAGCTGCAGAGAGATCCTTCGGGTGAGAAGGTGAGGTTCAACAATGTCTATGTCAAAAATCTCTCTGAGTCCATGACTGATGAAGAGCTGAAAAAAGTTTTTGGAGAGTTTGGATTGACTACTAGTTGCGTTATCATGAGAGATGGCGAAGGCAAGTCAAAAGGCTTTGGATTTGTCAATTTTGAGAATTCGGAAGACGCATCCAGAGCTGTTGAGGCTCTAAATGGAAAAACTTTTGACGACAAGGAGTGGTTTGTCGGTAAAGCCCAAAAGAAGTCAGAGAGGGAAACCGAACTCAAACAAAAGTTTGAGCAAAGTTTAAAGGAGGCTGCAGACAAGTCTCAGGGGTCGAACTTGTATGTTAAGAACTTAGATGAGACTGTCACAGATGATAAGCTGAGAGAACATTTTGCTCCGTTTGGAACTATTACATCATGCAAGGTCTGTGGCTGACACAATAAAAAGCACCGCTTGTTTTTCATCTTCAGCAGATTCAGATTAAAATATTTACATTTGAATGTGACAGGTGATGCGTGACCCTAGTGGAGTGAGTAGAGGATCTGGATTTGTCGCATTTTCAACTCCCGAGGAAGCATCCAGAGCTGTAAGTTACTACAATATAAGGAAGACATGGGATTTTTCTTGATCCCGTTTTCTCTGAAAAGATCTCAATGTTTAATACTATCTTCTTTCCTTGGTTCAGATTGCAGAGATGAATGGAAAAATGATTGCTTCAAAACCTCTATATGTCGCTCTTGCACAGCGGAAAGAAGACCGCAAAGCTAGGTTACAGGTCTGGTTAACTATAATCATGTGTTTAACTTAAACAAGAATTGACGTAAACCCTTTCTCATTGTACTCAATTTTCCATGTCTTGCAATTTAGGCTCAATTTTCACAGATGAGGCCAGTCAATATGCCACCTGCGGTTGGTTCTAGGTTGCCAATGTATCCACCAGGTGGTCCACCATTGGGTCAACAACTCTTCTATGGCCAAGGACCTCCTGCTATGATTTCTCCTCAGGTAAAGGTCAAAGATTTTTGCCAAAAAACATGTGAAACCAATCTTCTAACTCTTCTTGAATGGGATATCGAACAGTCTGGATTCGGGTATCAACAACAGCTTGTACCGGGTATGAGACCTGGTGGGTCCCCAATGCCTAACTTCTTTATGCCTATGATGCAACAAGGCCAGCAACAACAACATCAGCAGCAGCAACGACCTGGTGGGGGTAGAAGAGGAGGAGCTCTTCCACAACCACAACAACCTTCGCCTATGATGCAGCCGCAGCAGGTTAAGTATTGTTTGCAGCAATTGTCGCGTTGGAGATCATTATCATTCTTACATTTTGCCTCCATCTGCGTTTTCTCCAGATGCATCCAAGAGGTAGAATGTATCGGTATCCACAGAGGGATGTAAACTCAATGCCTGGTCTTACTCCAAACATGCTTTCTGTCCCATATGACGTGTCTGGTGGTGCTCATCTTCGTGACTCATCTGCTTCTCAATCTGTTCCTATTGGAGCTTTGGCTACATCACTCGCAAATGCAGCTCCAGAGCATCAGAGAACGGTAAAATCAAAATGTTGTTTAGTTTAATGGCGAAAACTCTGAGACAGATTTTTTTTTCACTTAAACTGTTCCCTTTCTTCTTTCACAGATGCTTGGTGAGAATCTGTACCCACTTGTGGAGCAGCTTGAGCCAGAGTCAGCAGCGAAAGTCACAGGGATGCTTCTTGAAATGGACCAAACCGAAGTACTTCACTTGCTGGAATCTCCTGATGCACTTCAAGCTAAAGTTGCAGAGGCAATGGATGTTCTGAGGAGTGTAGCTCAGCAGCAGCAAGCTGGTGGTGCAACTGATCAGTTAGCTTCTTTGTCTCTTGGAGACAACATCGTTTCTTGAATTCTAAGTTATATCTGAAAGTGCTCAGTTTATACCTACTTTGTTAGACTTTTCTTCTGGAGAATCAGAAACAAAGAGTTTTTGAAAGTTTTGGATTTTAAGTTATTTTGTTTTTGTTTTTGGCGAGAGAGTTTTAGCATTCTGTGTTTTTGATCTTTAATACTTTGGGAAGTTTTGATCGTTTCTCTTACCTTTCTATCTACGCATTACACAGTGGGTCGGTCCTATTTTGCTTTTGTCTAAGAGCGTTTTAAGCTTCTTCATTTAGCATAAAACGTTAGGTTTAAAGCGTTTGATTATCAGTCACTAAATGCAGCAAAATTAGCTGAGAGAGTGAGAGCTGATTTCATATTTAAGTACAACTTAAAGAAGTTTTCGACATAAACGAATTTGATAGAATGACAGATGCGATTGTACTGATAGTAAGTGTGATTATTTTATTCCCATCTAAATTTATCGTTGTCATATGTATCATACGATTTGTAAAATTTAAGTCTTTCAAAATGTTTTTTTTTTTTTTGTTAAAAATGTTTATTTATATATTTTTCTTGTAGACGTTTCTGTAATTGTCGCCTGCTCTGATATTACATAAGTATATATTTATGTTGTTATGTATTCCGTTTATCTTTAGATGTTTGAGACGTTTTATACATCCGAGTATTGTTGAGAGGTTAATAGATTTGAATCTAATGATAAGAGAATGCTAATAAACAATTTTTCGCATTTGGTTTCTTAAGCTAAGGAATTTTATTGGCATTTTGGTTTCTGACTGAAAGCTATTTTTTTCACTGGGAATTTGAAAATATCCCTTGTTAAGTTTAATGAAAACTAATTGGCATTAGTGGATTAGTTCATATCTTTTATATGTTCCTGTTTTCACTCACTTGGGATTCTTAAGAATCATGTTTCCACAGTTTTTTCATTAAAAACTATAACTAATCTTAAGCCATAAACTATTTAGTATTTACCATACATCTTTCTTACGGTTGTTAATGATCAGTTAACACTAGAATTATGTAAACATCAACAATCCTTTCACATGAAAAAAAAACAATGTTACAGTGGCGTAACCGAACAACATATCCGGTTTTCACTCATCTCCGGCCCAGGATGGCTCGAGCCTTTGCCCCACGTCACAAACCGATTTTTGCTATGATTAACCGTTGGTAATAGACAGTACCAATTTTAGCTAGCCGGTTTGATCCATTCGATAACCGGTTATCGCCGAGAGGATCCGTACGGTACATTCCATCTCCCTTGAAGAGCTATGGTGTTGTCTTCAAGATCAAGATCATATTTTTCATTTTCTTATATAAATTATAAATCACTAAAATAAATATAATAAGCTTCTCTTAAAAACTTGTGTGAGATTTGTACAAAATATATAAAGTTCTTTGCTTACGTGAAATAGAAAGTGGTGTTAGATGATGATTTATTAATAGCGAGAGTAGAAACGGTAGACATTTTATAAATTTCTTCCTATGATCTAAATTTATTTTACTTTTATTTGTTCTTATTAGATGCATAGATTTTATGTGATCTCTTTTTTCATTTTACTTTTAGTTGGGGGTGGGGTTATAGATTTTTGTTACGTATATGATGTGGTAATGATAACCAATGTGTCAATTAGGTTTTAAATAAGAATTATATTCAAAAAGATTATGAGATCATTTAGAATTCAAATTTCGTAAAAAAAATTAAGTTTACATTGACCTTATTTGTAAATGATAATTTTTGGTTTGTTTCCCATAAATTAAGAAGTCAATGAGAATCATGTGGAACAATAGTGGTCATTTCTGAAATTTATGAAATATATCTGGGGTTCAAACCAACATTTTGCAATGTTAAAGAGAATATTAAAATCACTATAATAAGTTGATAAAAAAAAATAAGAAGTCAAAAAAAGAAGTATGTATATAGTTTTTTCTTTAGTTACTACCTTATTGTTAGTGACATTTCATCATAAATTTGGTATGTTTAAAACCCTTTATTTACTTGCTCAATTGTATAAGATCATGTATTGATAGTGACTCAAACTGACGAGACTGATCAACTTAAACAAGAATATGAGTGAAAGTAAAAAACAGGCAAGTGTGTGTGTTGTTTATTATCGTTTGGTCTAATGATCACTTTTTAGAGGAAATAATCTAATTAATGTGGAAGCACGATCACGGTACTCGTGAGAATAGCTGTCTTCATGTATAAGTATCCTCTTATTTTGGTTCACTCTTGAAACTTACGAGTTACTTGCTAAATTCAGGTTTCATTCCTTTTTTTGTTGACTTTTGCAACTCAGTGAAGTGAAAGTTGGTGATGCTCGAGATGCTATACATATTCACATAAGAGCATGGCTATCAAAAATAAGAGAATAGACACGAAGTATTTATATTAAAAGAAAATTGTGACAACATCAGAAAGTTTGTTAGTCAATAGCAAGGATCATTTCGTTTGATTTTGGTTGGATATAAGCAAGTTTGGCGATTGCTGTTTCTATTTCGTTGTTGGATATAAGAAAGTTTGGTTGTTGGTGTTTTAATGCTCTTTTAACTCTGAGAATCTTTTCTTTTTTTTTTTGCCTAATATATAAGAAAGTTTGGTTGGATATAAGAAAGTATGATTTGATTAGTCTATGTATATCTGATTATTTAAAAATTGAAAAACAATTTGATTGACAGAAATATTCTAGATTTTTAATTTTTTATATAAAATTAATATATCACTGTATATCAGAGAGATTTTGGAATTCTGTAAAAACAAGGACTAAACACAAACTAAAATCGTAAGTGGTGTTATCAAACAACAATCATGTAGCGTAAGTATGAAACTCGAAGAAAGTCTTACGCTTTGTGTTCTGTTCCTGCAATGCGTAAGTTTGTTTTTTTTTTCTTTCTTTTATTTGTTGAAAATGATTAACCTCTATCAACACCGAACAATTTGTTTGTTTTGTTGTAGCCGATTCTGATTTAGAGAAAAAGGACTATGATGATTTAAAATCTCAACAATTGTCTCTCTCATCACCTTATAAAATCAATAATCTAGGTTTTTGGATTTACCAAATCACATATTGCCTTTGAATATTAGTATTCTTATCATGTTGCTTAGGAATATCGATTTTAAGAGTGGTTTGTATGATGAGACGAGAATACTTATTATTCAGATGGCTTATCTATTATATTAATTTAGAACTATAGTTAGAAAGTAGTCTTGATTTGACATGTGATTTATAAAATATGCCACTGAAATTACAAAAAATAAAATTAAAATATTATTAAGATTAGTTATGGAATATAAAATTATACTAACTAAACATGTTTACAAACAACATTCTAATTAAACATGTTTCCAAACACTACCAAAATATTAAGTCCTATTTTTCAAATGTTTCTTAACAATTTAAATATATTTTTTTGATAAAGAAAATAAATGATTAAAACATTAGAGTAATTAAAAAAAACGTTGGAAATAGCTACACCTAAAATTTGGTTATCCGGTCAAATTTAATAAAATAGTATAAAATATATAATACTACATTAAAAACTATAAATATATATGTATATTTATTAAATCAATAATTATATTACATAATATCAAATCGATAATCTACACCAACATAAAACTTTTAACATATCTCAAATTCTGATATCTACAAATATATATTTTCTTACAAACTAAAAAACATAAAAAAATTAATTAATAAATGTCATCTATTCTTAGAACATATTAGAATTTTAATAAAATATACAATATAATTTTATTAAAAATAATTTTTTAACATATCTCGAACTTTCATATTATTTTTCTTAAACTAAATAGAAAAAAAAATAAAATTTTTTATTATTTTCGTTTTTTAACAATGTTCATATATATATATCACACAATTTTTTATCTTATTAATTTGATGTTTATTAAAAAAATTGAAGATTTATGTCCGTGCTTAGCTTGTATTAAGTGAGAATGAGACAAAACTTCCATGAACCAATGTCCGGTTAAGATATAGTACATGCAAAGAATTGCAAACAAAATTTTAACAAGTTTGGTGATGACGTTAACTTATGTGTCTTAAAGCTATGGAGGGTTCATGATTTCAAAGGTCATCTTATTTTCCTTTTATACCGCTATAATTTTATTAATCCAGAATTTAAATGTTTAGTTTGCTCACATTATATTAGGTTATACTGTGTAGATGATTTTCGTGTTTTTTAATGTTATTGGATGTTCTGACATACTGGTTGATCCTAATGTCGAAGAGTTCATGGACTTTAAAAGAATGTAAGTCTTTTCTGAAACTCTACAAAGTCTACTTAAGCGATAAGAATGGTTTCAGTTACTAATTCATTGTAATTCTATACCTTAGGGCTGAATTCACTGATTGTTCTACAATTGTAAAAAAGACTGATATGTATTTTAGCTACCAAATGTAAGTTTGATATCCAGTCAACATATTATTTTAGATCTTACTATTATTTTCGTTTAATAACAACGTTGATATACATAATCAAACAATTTTTTTTTTGTTTTAGTAATTCTGTATTCATTCAAATCAAATTTCAAGTTATATTTACAATTTTGAATTAAAAAAGATATAAGATCCTAATGTCCGCGCCAACACCTAGTTACAAGTTCAAAACATTGGTTTGTAAATCATAGAATGAAGTTTGAGCAAAGTTTATAATGTTTGACTTTTCATTTATACTTAATAAGATTTTACTTATTCTATATAATCTTTAAAATTGTAAAAATGTATTAAAAGAAACAGTAAATGTCAATAATTATAAAATAGTTTTCTAAGAAATTTCCTTTGTTGTCAAAAAAAAAAGAAGAAATTTCCTTTATAAACTAAGTAGCACATAAAATGTTAAAATTGGTTTAATAATTATTTGAGTTTTTAGCTATGTATTTTGTTTGTGTTGGTTTTCTATACATAAGAAAGTATGTAACATAGAAACTACGGAAAAATTCTGACCCAAAAAAGTGGAAAATTATCTTATAAATGGCTTTAAGTTTCTTAATAGTTTTTCTTTTTTTCTATCGCTAAGATATTGGACTCGTGAATTGTGATGTGTGAATGATTGCCACGTTACGCAACACAAGAGTTAACCAATTTTGTCTTATACTTGTAAAATTTTATTAAAAATCTAATCCGTTTCCATTTGATAAGGAATAAGTTTAAAAACTCGCAACTTCGCTAGTGAATATGAACGGATTCAGACAATTTTAGTTAATTCGAAAAGTGTTTTTTCTTCTTTTTATATTTACTTAAAAAGAAAATCAGAAAGGGACACTTCAATCTCTGTCGATCAATGATTACATGCACTGAAAACCATAAAGATAACGCTTGCTTTACCACCCTATAATTATTAGACAGTTAAGAAAATCACAAGTTAATTAAGGATCCTAATTTCACCTTTTTATTCTTTTTTAAAATCAAAGTAACAACTTCTTCTTCTTTTTTTTTTTTTGAGATAGCTCATATTAATCAAACGAAAGATCACATAAAATATTTGATTAGTGAGACTGTGCATGAGATACTAGAAGATGGCTTTAAGTTTTTTTTTTGGCATTTTTTAATTTAAATTTGTTCTCTAATACATCACCCACTAAATATTTACCAGTATTCAGTTTTGTCTAATAGTTTCAAATTTGTGTAGAACTAGGTACTTGAGCCCTTTTCTGCACAGATAAATAAAACTGATAAAAGTAAATACAGAAAATTGATTGAAATATTTAGTATATTAATGATATTTCTAGTTTAATAATTTAGATTTTATAAATGAACCTTTGATAACGAAATAATAGTTTATAATTTGTGATAAAATTATGGTCAGAAATAGTGATCAATGTAGGATTGCAAGTTTCAATGAATTAATATCTAAAATTTTGATTTTAAAAAATGAATATATAAGTGTGAGAAATTATAAATACACTTATGCCTTATATATCTTATAAATTAATTTTTGTATAAATGTTTTGAATTGTTGGTGCATTTGATAGTATCTAACCTTGTATGGTTGATATTAATGAATTATATATTTACATTTTTCTGATCGGTAAATATAGTGAATTTTTTTTCGAAAAAATATATAATTACATTGATTGAATATTACAGTATTTACATGTTTCCGTTTCAGCTCATTTCTCAGTTTATTAACATAATAATTCAATAACACTAATTAAAATTTTACTTTGGCTTTCAATTACCATATTTTCTTAAAACCAGAATCATTTGGCCTACTATAATATTAAGAATAATTTATCATGTAGGTTAAAATTTGAAAACTTATAGTATTTCCCTTTTTAATTATTTAATGTAATTTTTTGAAAAAAATATTTAATTACCATTTACCACAATTAAAAATGTTACCATATTAGATAAAATGCAAACGCGGAAAGAGAAAGCTTCAAAGCATTGAATGTAACGTATGTTTCTATGTTTTTAAAATGGATTTTATAACAGTATGCCATATGTCAAATAGCTTTTACAGATGAATTACTAACTTTTCAAAAATTAAATTAGGATGAATTTATTAGATATGGTTTTATTAAAAAAATTGAATTTCTTAGGAATAGGATTATGTTGTCACATGTAAATAAATTTATTTAATACTAATAATAAAATAATACCTAATATACGTAAAATTAATTTTTCAAAGAGAGAAATTAAGGAAATATTTAATAATAAAAGATACTTACATATTAATTAATGGTATATCATGATAAACTAAATTTCAGTAAAATAAGGAAATTAACAGTACAAAAGAATATATTTATTACATACATAACTTTCTTTAAATATATCAATAATAAATGTAATTTTCCTGAATTTATATTTTCCGTATTTTTGGAAAAAAATATGTGGTGTCTATTAAGAATAAAATTCTAAAATTTTATATAGATTTTCTAAAAATAATTCTAAAATAAAATTCAAAAATTTTATATAGATTTATCAAAGGTAATAATCTCACACAGATTGGAAACTCGAAGTAAATAAAGAAATATTTTTTGGAACCTATTTTTCGGCATTTCTAAAAAAAAAAAGTTATACAATATACAGTATTTGCTTAAACGTTTTATAGAATACACTTCATATACAACTGTTATTCTGATTAACTTAACTGTTATACACAGTAATTCGAACGTTGAGAACTAAAATATGTTACAGACAAATCAGGGTGTGGTGGCATAATGATGATGGTTGATAGTTAACTCGCAAATCAATTGTCTTCTGGTGAATTTTTGTTTCTTTCATAAAAACGTATTTTCCATATTTTCTAGTATATGTGTAAGTACAACATTCATTTAGAACGTTATAACGTAGGACCTTGGTAGACGCATGGTATGGCACTACAATTTATATGTTAGTACAACATTCATTTAGAACTATCAGCTGAAAACTACACAACTGCTTCTAATAAACTTTATCCAATGAATATTATATCCTGATATTACACGAGTTATATCCGGGGTTCAGCAAAAAAAATTTTATCAATGTTTATATGTTACTTATTTAAATCAAATTTTGATACCTTTTTGTAGCTTAAAATTTCTTTTGTAGCTCGTAAAACTTGGTGAGAAAGATGACTTTTATTTTAATCAATTTTCATCAATTTGTTTCAAATTTTTCATTTAATAAAAATAATAATTTCAGGTGTTATAATTTCTTTAATTGAAAATGGTCTTAGAATTGCAATATCGAATTATATTATAAAAAAAACATTAACCATTTTAAAATTTATGGGGAGAAAAGAATTTAGTTTTACCAAATTCAACGTAATTATATGAAAGTTTTAGAGTACATTAGCAAGTTCTTTTTTTATATATTTAATCGATGATCGGTAAATAAGGATATTATGGCCGTATAAAGTATTTATTTATTAGATTTAATCGTTTTTCCTTAAGAACTTCATAGAAAGGCAAAAAAAAAAAGAAAAGAAAAAAAAGTTGTTGAACTGAACATATAACCTTTTTGATTTTGATGTCTTAGTAACGTACGGCCTCGTCTTATGATTGTATTTTGGGCATATCCTATGAGTTCACTTAACTCTGTATATATCTTCTCCTAATTATCTATCTTTCACCATCTTTAAACGCATCTTTCTCTCTTTCTCTTAATACAATACATTCATAAAAGCACAATAAATACAACAAAGGGTAAAATGAGCATTCAATTCAATATGACTAATAATGCTCAAGAGCAAGAAGGTATCATTTGGGGCATATCAAGTTCTGATGATTCTGGAGGTGGCTGCCGGAGAATTGAGAAGGAACCGCCTGTATCGCATTCTTCTCAGCCGTTGGGAATTCCGATGTCGAAAGATAGGAAGGCTTCAAAAGGAAAAAAAAGAACCAAAAGAAATGATAAAAATCATGTAGAAGAATCACCTGTTCATGAAATACATATATGGACTGAAAGAGAAAGGAGGAAGAAGATGAGGGATATGTTTTCTAAATTACATGCTTTGCTTCCCCAACTTCCTCCTAAGGTAACACCATTTATTAATAATAATTACTTTTTTTTTTTAGCCTTCACAAATTTTTCATATTAGTTCGATTGTTTTGATTGGTAATTTGCATGCAGATCAGGTTATTTGTGTTTTATAATTCTGCATTTGAACACTTATCATATAAAACTCTGGACATGGTTTAATCTTATCCAATTCTGCAAGAAGGGAATTTTGTTTTTGAATGAATTTATATAAAACTTATCCATTTTATTTAATTCTGCTGATTTTCTTTTTTTTTTAATATAATTTTTTTATTCTTCATTCCTTTTCTTACCAATCGGAACAAATAGACGGTATTAATTGTTTATTTGGTATCTATTACTACATCATCATTAAAGATGGACATTATCAACTAACATACGATTCTCATTCTTATGTTTTTTTTTTTTTTTGCCAAACGATTTCTCAATCTTATGTTTCTTTCTCTTTCCGACGATTATGTTTTATATTTCGATTTATTCAACTATTTGTGCGTGTTCCTTTTCAGGTTAAGTTTCATATCTTTTCGCTTTATATAAATAAATATATAAATGATATATGTCACCATAATTTGGTGTAATTTGGCAAAGTTGTCAGGCTTTCGATTCCTTTTTTCTTGTTTGTCTTTGTCCCATTTTTCCTGTTTTTTTTGTTATAATTTATTTTTCTTGGTGTTAATGTGTCGGATATATCTTACGTTATGCAAATCATATATATATTATAATATTTTAATATATGATCCGTAGGCAGACAAATCAACAATCGTAGACGAGGCAGTGAGCTCCATCAAATCCCTTGAACAAACTCTACAAAACCTCCAGATGAAAAAGCTCGAGAAGCTTCAATATTCTTCGGCTTCAAACACAACAACGGCTACTACTACAACAACTACTTTCCCTTATGATCCATCTTCATCTTCTTCTCCTACAACTCTCCTCACACCAATATCAAACCATCCCCAAATCCTTCACGTAGGCGCCTCCGCAGTAGATTCTAACTCCCGTGAAGCTTTATTGGCCGATCAGATATCTTCTTCCAGCACAAACCTGCCCTACCCTTGTAATGACCCGATCGCTGCGTTCGATATTTGGTCATCACGTAACGTCGTGCTGAATATCTGTGGGAATGAAGCTTTCTTCCATATGTGTTGCCCTAAAGACAAATCAGGGGTTTTCACTAATGTTTGTTACTTGTTTGAGAAGTATAACATTGAAGTTTTGTTTGCTAATGTCTCCTCTAATGTTTTCCGGAGCACCTACATGATCCAAGCACAGGTATAATATATATTATGTTTATATCATATGATATGTGATAATTTTTTGTTATTTACGATGTTTTTTTTTTCTTTGTAATGAAACAGGTAAAGCCGAGTAATGAGAATCAGTTATTGGGAGATGGGCTTGGAGTTGGGGAAATTTTCAAGCAAGCTGCTCAAGAACTGGTCTTATGTTTTTCATCTCCTTGAAGCATTTATGGCTGGTTCGATTTGAATTTGTTTTCAGGTCATTGGATGAATTTTCAGTTTTAAAAACTCTCAGGGTTTGTTTTTCGATGTGTATGCAGATATTAGTTTGGACTTTGCACTTTAAACCCCATTATGAAAAGAAAAAGAATAAAGAGAAGAGATATGTTCTTCGAACATTGCATGTTGTTTAGTGACCTGTTTTCGGAAATTTAATATTTTTTTTTTCTTAATCAATGTATTGTCCAATGGAATATTGAAGTGCATTTTGCATTCTGAGGAAAAGCCGTGACCAGATGAGAGAATGTGGTTTTCCCATTTATTCTCCGACGCTCGAGCCTAATATTGATATTAAAACTGATTAATATTAAATGGGTCTGATTATCATGTAGTTATTTATGAAAAAAGGTCTAAAAATCGAACTTGTTTTCTAAAAGTCCTCCTTTTCTTGTCGAGCGCTTAAAGAAGTTTTTTTAATACTAGTGTCTAGATTAGAGTCGGCCCCATCAGTTATCAACACACAGATTTAGATTTTAAATTTAAATCATATGGATTATACTTCAGCTTTAGAATTATGTACTTAAGTAATTGTATCACACTAATAAATTATTAAAATATAATTTTTGAACAACTGAAAATAAATCTTAATATAGAATTATGATTATGTTGGTTATTAATTTTAGATTTTGGATGTTTTGTTTTAGCGAATCTGATTACTTATAATTAATCTTTAGAATAGAAAACATTTTTTAAAGAAAAGTAGATTACTTGTATAGCTTCAAGCAGCTACAGCTTTCATTTCCTTTTCAACTTCTCCAACTGAAAAAACTAGCTAAGAAAATTACTAATTATCAAGAAAAAGACTATTGATAAACTTTTTTTGTTTTAAGAATTAATCACATAAGTAAGACTATATAAAATTTCTAAAATAAAAAGAATAAATAACTTGTTTGAAAAAAGAAAAAAAAAAAATCAAAAAGGGACCACTTCGCTACGACCGAAATCGTCGGAGTTCACAAGAGTATCGGCCGGCCATGAATCTCTGAGAAGCTTCAAAAGCATCTGAGCTTTCCTCTTCGCTCTTTCCGTACAATCACTCTGCACCAGAAGCAACAACTGCGTCACCAATCCCTCCGCCGCCGCCTCATTTCTACACCGTTCCTCCGCCGTACAAAGAGCCAGCAACGCTCCCGCAGCGTACTCCGTCGCTCTATCCGACACTCTTAAGATCGTCTTCACAAGAAGCGGCACCGTCAAAGCATGCTCTCCAAACGCCGCGCACCCTTCCGGCAGCCGACAGAGAAGCTCCACCGTCGCTAGACCTCGCTCCGTGTCGCACCTGTCGAAATCTGCCGCGAGACGGTCAATTAGAATCCCCGGAGCTCCGGCGGAGATCGCCAGGTGTCGCGTTTGCTTCACGAGGCAGAGAGCGAAAACCGCTTTGATTCCGATTTTAAGAGCTCGTCGTGATGAAATCGGATTTTTTAGAAGATCGAGAACGCCTTCGAAGATCGAATCCGATCCGGAGATTATCACTTTCAAATCCGTCGATGTCGATCCAGTCAACACCATCTCTATCAACGCGGCGGCGTTTACCCGGATTTCAATCGAAGAATCGAACAATAACCGGGTCATAAACCCGACACGACCGGGATCCGAGGCGATAGACTCGCACTCTTCCTCCGTCATATGAAATATAACCAAAAGAGCGAGCGACTCGGAAACAAGTTCCGACGACGAATATTCCCGTCCGGCGTCAACATCGGCGAACAAAATTCTTACGAGAATCTCCTTCGCGTTATGACCGGCGATCAAAACGCGATTCTTCTCGCTATCTCTAGCCAATCCTCTTAAACGACGAATCGCGGCGGCGCGTGAGCGAACAGAGACGTGAGTCCCCGAAATTGCGGAAGCTTGGCTGAGGAGAGATCGAACGGATATAGGATCGGCCGGCTGTTTCGGCGTAGGGATCCGTTCGACGCCGTTAGAGCGGTTAGCGACACACCATTCCTGGATTAGACGGCGGAGAGTGTGGTTAGGGATGAGAGTGAAGTCGGAGAGAGCGAGGCGTGTGACGGGACAAGTGGTGTTTCCCATGGCGATCCATGACTCGATGCTTGCGCGGTCGTAAGTCTGGCCGGTGGAGACGGTTACTGGATCGGACATTAGCTCCAGAGAGATTGGACATCTGAAATGGTAAGGTATTTGGATTCCGAGATCCAACGGCTCTAAATTCCCCGGCATTTTTGGGAGTAGTTTTTGTGTAACAGTAAGTTTTTTCTTCTTCTGAGTTCTGAGTATTTTTGGAATTTGAGAGAAGGAGGACGAAGGACCTTATCTGCGCTGCGTACACGTGTGGCTTTTATAACTTTGTTGGTTAGTTCATATGGTAAACTTAGAATTTAATATATTTTTTGTTCGGTTTGATAAAATTAGTAGTTTCAGAAAATGTTATGAATTTTGCGTATAAGATCAAATCAACATATTTTTTGTGGTGTCTTATTGTTTTTGTTTTTGTTTTTGTAGTACATATTGCCTCTGTTTAATCAAAATGTATTTCTTATGAAGACTGATGTTTATACTTTTTATTGTCTAAATATTAGTTAAGTTTGATAAATGACTGAAATATTGTTGAGAGAAAAAACAAGAATTTATTTATTTTGCTCCATTTGAGAAAAATGAACAAAAATGAATTTAGCTCAAGCAAATTTTATAAATAATTAAAATAAAATGATTATAACAATCAACTAATAGATGTTTCTTAGGTTTTAAATGTAATTTAAAAACAATGAAGAATAGTGCATTCCTTTTTATTCTTAGACTATACACCATTTATAAGTAATGTATTAACATATAATTCCTTTTATTTTATATTTTCTTTTATAAGCGAAGAGCAAATATATTTTTTTATTCAATTTTGGAATGAATAATAAAATACAAATATTTCTATTAATTTGTTCCCTTTCATTTTTTTCCTTATCATTCCTATTATTTTTCTGATAGTCACCAGTTATAGCCTTAGTATTTGTAATATGCTAGAATTCTAAAAAATAATAATTTTCATTTTAAATATTGAAAACATAAGATGTATGTAGAACCTAATATATTTTCCGCCACTTTTGTTATATTTCATTTTTTATACGTTAAGATGTTAAATGAGTATCTACATTTTGTTAAAATTTAAAACTGCACTAAAAAATGTATTAGGTCTTAATCACTTTTTTTTGTTTTTCTTAATCACTTGTTTGGTTTTGTTTTATTCATTCTTCATTAATACTAAAAGCATTTATTCTGTTTGCATTATTGAGATTATTAAGTTCTTCTACCATTTTTTTTTGTTAGCAGTCCTTCAACCATTTAACCACCTTTCATTTGTATTACTCACAGCCTTACGTCCTGATATCTGAATTTTTTTTCATACATGTGAACATGGTTGAGAAAATTCACACTTTTTATTTTGGGGTCAAAAACCACCATTTTTTATATGTTGTTTTACATATTTTTATTTTTTAAATTATCTGTCCTTTATTTTTCCCAATACAATTATTATAAAAAAATCAAAAATAGCCTTATTTAATTATAATATTTTTAGAAAATAGTGAATCACAAAAATACAGTACTGTAAACGTAAATTTATTATTAAAGTTAAAAAAGTAAAATTACTACACTCTTTAATTTAATAGATTTTTTCTGGTGAAGTAAAACTTAAAGACAACGATATTCAAGTATATATAACACAAACCCGAAACATCTAATCTAATATATGTTTTCGCATATAAATCATTTGTTAGCAAAAGTTATAATCGATCTCTATATTCATAACTGATAATCGTATCACAAGTTGTATTCACAACCATCAAATTTATTACTCCTTCTGTTTTTATTTAATTGTCGTTTTAGAATTTTTTTCTTGTTTCTAATTATCTGTCGTTCTTTTTTTTCAACACAATTTTGGTAAAAAAACTAAAATAACCTCATTTAATATAACACTATTTATACTAATAATCATTTATGATATGGTTAAAACAGTCAACTAACAAAACTTATTAATTTACAAAAAAAAAATTTAAATCAATAATAAAAAAAACGGGAGGGAGTATTATCTACCATATTTATATGGAAATAAATATCGATCGTGTGTATTCGCAATCTTTAAATATAAAATCAATAAATTTGGTCAAACTAAAATGCGAAAGACTAGGAAAGAAATTGGGACCCACAAGACAGCTCCCACTTACTTCTGTTACATCAAGCCTGTAAATATAATAACCAAACTAGATCATAACAAGTTCAAATAAATAGTTTGACTGTTCTGTCTTTTATGGTATAACTTTTTGACTGTATATAAATTACGTGGAAATTACTCTTTTTTTATTATCCTATGTTCAGTTTTCACTTCTTACAAATTTTTGTTTTTCCTACTAAACAGTAAATTCTCGAATAGGTCAATGCTAAGGTCTTAACTAAGGATTAAAACTTCAAAAGTTACTCTTGTCTAGACTTTGACAATATTGACATCTAATAAGATATTTTTCAATTTCAATAAAACTAGCCACTGCATCATGGCAAATAAACAATAGCATAATTACAACATTCTAGAGTTAATTAGAAGCTAATCAAGATATGCATGATACATACATATACATGCACACACACTGACACAAATATATATATATATATATATAACATTTTTGATTGGTTTGTATAATCTGCATGATAAATAATTATGATGGAAACAAAAATCTAGACAGTAACTTTTGTTTGAGATTCAATTTGCTTATGCACAAATGTAATGTCGGGAAGTTACAAGAACTTGCAGACTCATTTGAGATTAATAAATTATCGAATGAAGACAAATATTCTAAGACAATAATATCGAAATCAAATTAATTCGGGAGGAGGGATAAGATCCATGGACTTGGACCGTAATAATGTCTGTTTTCTTTCTATTTCTTTTATTTTGTTCTTTTTAAAATATTATTATTTGGTTGTTTCTCAATATTGATTTACTTAAACAAAAACTGAGTGAAGAGGAGAAGAACAGAATCTGCCAGTCACCGGCTTGGCCTCATGGGAACAACCAAAGAAGATTGTGATTATTGTATCTTGCCTTTGTCCAGCTCTGTTGCGATAAAAGGATAAACAAAGAGAAAGTAAAATATAATATTCTTAATTTATTAAAAATCATGGAAAACCAAATATTTATTTTTACAAAGCCTAAATGTGCATTCACATAAGGTTCTGGTGTTATAACTATATATATATATATATTTCACTAAAAAATAATGTATGTGAATATAATCTAAGATTCATGCTTTTCTCATTAACATTTATTTATTTTTAATTTAAAATTGTAAAGTTTTGAGTCTATATTAATATTATGACTGGATAAAATATACGAACCAGAAAATTCGAACCAAACTCGAACAAAAAAAATAGTATCAACAAATCTAAAACTGACAAAATATCCAAACGGATCCTAAATGTTTATAATTAAATAGTCAAACCGAACCCGAACCAAGAATCAAATGGATATCTGAAATATCTGAACTACAATTATATTTTCAAATATAATAATTAGATTTAGATTTTATAATAATTCAAATATCCAAATTTACAATTATAATTTTGAAATTATCATTTATTTTAAAACTAAAATAATAAAATGAAAAAATTAAATAATTAAAGAGTTTGAGTTATAAATTATGACTAAGCAAAAAAATCTCAAAAAAAAATAAAAATCTAAAGTTAGAATCGAATCTAAATCCAAATCCGAATGTGAACCGAACCCGAATGGTATCTAGATACAAAATGACACTTAAAATATGTTACCATAACCAATCCAAAATGAACCAAACCAAACCCGAATTGAATTAGAGAAATATCCGAATGAGACTTAGATCTCTCACTCCAAAAACTCGAAAATCTGAAAACCCCAAAACGAATCTGAATGGGACTCCAAACGCCCATCCCTAATTAATATACATATAACTGAATATCATGACATGTTTTTTTAAGGATGGTTGGTTGTGACTAGTCTTTTGATGTAAAACTTAGATCGTTGATGTTTTAGGCTGTAACTTATTTATAAGAAAGAAAAAAATAATCGGATTGCAAAGAGAATGAATAACAAAAAGAAAAAAAAAAGAATTGCAAAACTTATAAAATATAGAAAATTGAATGAAAGTATACTTTAATAGTAAAATTGAAACACTGTTTGCAATGGTTCACGACCAATCAAACTCTAAAATTACATGGTATACACCAAACGAATAATTAGGGAGGAGAGGGACTAAATTAGTAGAGTGTCCCACGACCGTATGTATAGGTTTTCTCACTTTTATAACCAAATCACCAACTCATTTTACATAAATAAATATAAGTCATTTGAGCTGCAAGATAGCAAAATGATTGATTAGTTTTGTTTTTCTTTTCATAAAACAAAAAGATAAGAAAGTTAGCGTATATCATTATGTTTACAAATTATGTCAAGCAATGTGAAGCTCCCCCAATCATTCCAAAACATTTACAAAATGATTTATCCTATTGAATACTTGCAAAATTATGCAAAGCAGTATGACATTCCGTTAATTAAATTCAAAAAATTGTAAACCGGTTATTCTATTGATTAATTAAGGGATTGGCCAATATAAAATGTAGACTTGCAACCAAAATTTGATGAGTCAAAAGGTCAAAGAATCTTAATGAACAGTGAGGACATGAATGTTTAAAATTGGGTCCAGCTTGGTTCAATCTAGGAACTCAACAATTACAAAAGAGGTTGGTCCCTTATTAATATTTCTTTTTGCTATATTTTTTTCTTTGCAACTCTAATCATATATGTCAATATAATAAGAGTCTTTTGGATTTTACTCTAATCAATTAAATTTTAGTATTTGGCATGAGTGCTATTGGAGTTATTCTGTCATTTACTCATTGTAAATATGAAATATTTGTATTTTTTTTTTATCATAAAATGTAAAAACGATGCCGTAAAGGCGTGTTTAGGGGACAGTGCGTTTCCCACTTCTCGCGACCCTACGGCCTCCAGTCAACCCTGCAATTCTTTGTTGCACGTGCTTCTCTCTCCTTCACACGTGCTTCCCAGCTCATATCCTTCTTTTGTTTGCGTCTCTTTTTTAGTTATTTATATTTTTTTTACAGAACATAAAATAATTGTTCCAAAATAAAATATGAATTATTCCCAAAATTCCTAACAATTACTGCCACTGTCGGATAGAGTTCCAGGGTTCTTTTGTTTTCTAACATTGGGGTTTTCGTTTCTTTTCTTTTCTTTCTTGACTTGTAATGTGATAACGATGAACCGAGACGAGGTTTGTACATGCATGTTTATCCTGTAATTATAATCCAAATTAATAAAATATGTTCAAACAAAGGCTACGATAATAAATGATTTATGCATCACGAGAAACGTTAGTTGTCGTTCTTTAAGAAAAGAAATTCGGGTCAAAAGCTTTGGAAATTAATTTGATTTAACCCAAAAGTCTATTTCATTTTTTAAAGGTTAGAGCCAATTACGAAATGGTCCAAATCAACTTACACTGCCAGCTAATCTCAACCACATATATTAGGCATGCAATGGGATACAAGTATAGAAGGCTTTTGCTATATTGAATTATTATTGATAAAGCAAAAGAAGATGCAAATTGATATAGTTATTCTAATTACTGTATTTCGTAAATTTTAATATACATATCGTAAACTTTAATAAACCGAGAGAAGATATACACTTCACTTGGGTATTTACATTAGTATATATATATATATATATTTGAGAAAATCAAATTACTTTTTAATTCGATATATCGATATGAAGAAGATTAGTTTACGTTGTAACTCTGTATAATTGTTACCAACGACTAATTAATAGATCTATAGAAACTTAAAAAATAAATTTGATTTTATTTATCAGAAAATAAAATTAATAAATAATGACCCGAGGCATTTCGATTATTATCATTGTAACATCTGAAATATCACAAAAATTAAAATGAATAACCGAAATAACTATTCACCAGGCTCGGCCCATAGCATAAATTAATAAAATCACTCCATATATAAAGAAAACATGCTATTTAAGAAATTGAGATACAGCACTATACACACTGTTGATATTTCATTAATCTGATTATAACTCTATTCCATAGCTTTTCCAATACATTTGTACTTACATACTGGTCGTACTTATATCATATATTGATGTGTAAGAGTAACCAATTATTTGCATACACACGCCCTTGCCCATAACATAAGTTAATAAAATGGCCTATTAGGACATCCAATACGAAGGGACATGATTTTAGTTTTTAGTTTTTTTTAAAGATTTTATTAATGTTTATTTATAAACAACATTTGTATGCTTCTTTATAATTATAATATTATTAGGACCTTTTTAGCATTGTTTATGGACTTCATATTAACATATATAGTTATTGATTAAGTGTATTGTCACTTAATTATTATTTTAATTGGTAATATTAAATTTTAGAAAAATATTAAATGATAAACGACGAAGAAGACGATACAGTTTCTCCTCCTGCCCTCTTGCCGTTTGATGGTTTCGATTCATCTTGTTCACTTCTTCTTATGTTTCTCCAATAATCATTATGAAAGGAAGTTTGGAAGTCTATTCAAATGTTTGATTTTGGAAAAAAAAATAGAGGATTATTACTTTATCGTATATTATTGATTATTTCAGTATCAGTTACCAATGCTGAAATAAGTTTTCCAAAATTTAAGTTGATAAATATTATGTCTGATATTCCATATCACAAGAAATATTACATGGACTGGTTTTAACTTTAAGATGCGATGGTTAAATTTGATGAATGATTTTATATGCAAAAATGCAAAAAACCATATTTCAACAATTTATTTTTTATTCTTACAAACCTATATGGAATTAAACTATCTTATGAAGTTTTAATGTAATCTTTTTAAATTACTATTATCTATGGTATTTGATAAAATATATGAATATGACATTTTTAAAAATCTGGGACATCCAAAAACCTTGGACCGGCAACAGCTCCTCACTACAATTCTTTTTTAGCAAGAATTTTAATGAATTCTTATGAAAAAGATCTTACATTGGTGTTGAATGATTAATGCAGTTTTCGTATTAATTAGTGTTTGGAGATGAAAAAACCTATTCTCTGTAATGAATTGAGGATAACAAAAAGTTTTATTAAGGAAGCTTTTGCGTGATGCGTTTTGCAGATATAGCTTGCTATATTTTTGGTTTTAGGATCTACTTCTTTGTTGGTGTTTTTTTTTTTCAATCTTTGTCCGAAAGGTTGGTATCGACTGTATCGTTATTTGAATGCTATCGTTTTTGTTTTACACTCCTTTTTAGTTGCTCCTTTTAAATCTCAAGCGAAACTAAAAAAAAACAAATATATACAATGGCCTTCGTATAATATCGTCGTGTAACATGCATTCTTTCTCTTTTTTTTGTTTGACTTTTACTACGGTTTAGACACTTAACTTCCCAAAGTTATCAAATCTTTGGAAACTTAACTAATTCAAGGCTCCGTATATTATCTTAAAGATCGACCAGTCAGGTTAAGGATATCCAGCTCACACTTCGTTGCAAGCTTGCAGTTCTTGATCAGTCGCCACCACCAATCTCTACAAGTAATCGTCCGGAGCTATTGTCTTTCCTCTATCTTTGACTCGAGTCCTTCAAGCACTCAACGGTAACTGCGACTGTGCACAATGGCTCATATATATTGAGGTTGAACTCCCTGGCTAATGTGTCCTTTATCTTTGTGACTTGTAGTTTGCTCAGTATAGTTCTGCTTTTTGTGTTCTGTCTTTTGAGATGTAAATGTTCCATCAAAAAAGCGCCCTAAGAACATCTCTATAAATCAAAAGAAAGATACCACTTCAGACAAAAATAAATAAAAAAGAAAGATATCTGTTCTTGAAGATTGATATAGTGTTTTCACATAAATAAAAAAGTTTCATTTACTGTTGTGTGGAATTTCCAATCGAAATGCATCTCGCTGTGTGGAATATTTTGTCTGATTACATAGTTAAAGATTTTGGTTATATGATTATCATGTAAAGAGTAGAGACAATACAGAGTACACAAACAATGGAAGAAGGTTACATCTTAGAGGCTATTAAAACATGGTAAGATTATTACATCTGCATAAATATAATTTTAAATTCATAGGTTTTTGTTTCTTTAGTGTCCAACACCAGGACTAGGACCAGAGTCTCAGCCTCGTCCAAATTTCTTGTATCCCTTGGCTCCATGATGCCCAATCCCTGGGCTTGGCCCGGACTGTTTCACCGTGGCTAGCCACGAAAAATCTTCCACAGAGGACTTTACTGGTTTACGAGAAGACATTACGCTTCCATTGTACACAGGTGAATCTCTTAACTGGATCAAAGCTCTCGAACCATACTTGACCGGTCGTCCTTCAGTCGCTAGTAACACTGATCCCACCATAGTTATCAGCACAACGACCAACACTACGTAGTGCTCGGTACGGTTCTTAGCCATCACCATGATATGATTTGTTAGTATTAACACGAATATATTAATTTCTGATATGTAGTTAATCAATATGGTGATCATGATGAAGTTGGCAAAGGGTTTAAGGGTATTTATAGTGTACAAGAAAGATGAGCTAGTGTGAGGGAAACAAATATCAGTGGATGAATAATTTTTGTCTTTATTTTTTGGAACTGTTGATTTGCCGCCACCTCTATAAATTCCAACAATGAGAAATCATATTCACGTAAACTAAAGTATTTGAGTTTCGCTCACGTAAACTAAAAGTATATATTGAGTTTGGCTACAATAGAGTTTTGACATTGTACAGTGACGTTGATAGTTATATAATCTAACTCTCTATATATTGGTTTTCAACTTTTTATTGATAATACTGCATCCAAAAAAAACGAAATTGTGGTAAAATGTGGACTGATGTGACCCAACCATTATAAAAAGATCTTGATCCAACTAAAACTCCGTTAAGTAAAATTTGTTTTGTTGTCACTAAATTTACTGTATAGTTGAATATAACTGTGCTTTCTATTGAAATGTGATTGGAAATAATCTGCAAAATCGCATAATTATTTCGCCATTATGCAAATACCGGTAAAAGCTTTGACTACTACTCTAGCTCTAAGCCATCAAATAAGTTCACTATGATACTCCATATTGTATCGTTGTCGTGACTTTGGAGCATTGAGACTTTGCGCTCCAAACCTCACACTTGTAACTACTTTATAACTTTACCTAAAGTTTTCTTATTTGTCGAAATAATGAGATTTTATAACAAAAGGAATTAAATTTATGGTTTATTGTCTTTTAAATAGTCAAATAGCTTTAGATGAGATTTGTACATGAACCTACCTTCTTGAGGTTCACAGATTTTTCAGGTAAGCTTCCATTATTTTCAAATCGAAGATTGTTATTTAAGTTACAATTACTAGGGCTGGTCCAATAACAAGTGTTGAAAACAATATTGTATTTTGTGACTCATCTCATTTATTTAATTCTATACTATAATGAGATTAACTCTACAAAATCAAAAATTATACTACAACTACAACGAAAACATAGTCATTTTGACAGAATTTCTGATGCCTAATAATCCGTAGTAATTTTCCAACAACATAGATAATTTTTTTTTTCTTTTTTTATCTCTCTGAAACTTGTCAAAACTTTTGACATATTATATTTTTATTTTATACTTCTAATATTTTTTAGTAAAAATCAGCCAAACCGTCAAAAACTCATCAAAAATGTCTAACAAATTTTTGAATTTTTTTTTTGTTTTTCTTTCTATTTTAATTATTATATTTATAATATTTTATACTATCTTTAAAAATTCCATTAAAAAAATTTACAAATCAATCTAACTACATGAACATACAAAAAATCAAGTTTTGTCGTTATATTTCATTTTTCTACTATTTTAAATAAACAGAAAGAACAAAAAAATGACAAACAAAAGCAGAAATAAAACATAAGGAAAAAAGAACAAATGAAAGAAAATTACAATTCAGAATATGAAATTGGCTTATTGTTTAAGAGTTGGAGGGTTGTTGATAACAAATAACTAATTAGATTTTTGGTTAATTTGCCCTGTAACACAAAATGGACAATCTAAAAGTAATATTAGCAAAGTGAGTAGTTTTAAATTTTGTTTTTAATAAAGTAGTTTTGAATATGTAATTGAAATACTTTTGAATTTATTTTAAATTTGATATAATAATTATAACTTTAGTGAAAGTTATATGTGATTGATGGTGAATAGTGTTAAGTTTTTCATGAATGGTGCATGATCTTTGATAGATGCTGGATTTCATGATCTTTGATATGTTGGATGATTGATGGTATATAATAGATGATGATATAGGCCTTGTTTGTTTACAAATTGTTTGGCGACTATGACCAAACATTGTTTGTTTGGTGGTTGCTGAATATGCGATTATCGATTGGTAATTTTTAGATCGTTATTTTTTTTTATTAAAAACTGTTTAACGAATAAATCAATAGATACAACATCGATTGATTATTTTTATTTATTTATTTAAAATCAAATATATTTATCTATTTAAATTAAAATAAAATAAATAAATTATAACGACTGTCGAATAAACAAACCATTGATTGCAACGTTTATCAGTAATTAGAAACGGTCAAACGAATAAATTAACGATTACGACCAACGACTAGTAATTATTAGACCTGGGCACGAGTACTTGATACCCGCCCGAACCGCCCGGCCCGCCTCGTACCCGGCCCGTCAAGCCAAGTACCCGTTTAAAACGGGTCGGGTATCAAGTCCAACTATTAATTACTCGCAAGTAACGGGTCGGGTATCAAGCCTTCAAAAAAAATTCAATACCCGGCCCGTTACCCGCTCCATACCCGTTACCCGCAAGTACCCGTTAATTACCCGTTAAATACCCGTTAAATACCCGTAAAAACCCGCAAAAACCCGTAAAAATCTGCAAATACCCGCAAGTATCCGCGGGTAATGAGCCGAGTAACGGGTAATGGGTAGCGGGTAACGGGTAACGGGTATTAACTTTTTTTGCGGGTACTTGCTTCTACGGGTACTTGGTTCAACGGGTATCAAGTCCAGGTCAAAAAAAATATTACTTGCGGGTAACGGGCCGGGTATCAAGCCCACTAAAAAAAACGGGTACTTGACCCGTGCCCACCCCTAGTAATCATTAACTGTAAAACGCACATTTTATCGATTGCGACTGTAGAAGGAACTAATGAATATCTAACGAACACTATAATAATCATAAATCATTGTTGCAAATTGTAGTTATAGTCTCCAACTAACTGAACCATAGATGATGTATGATTGATAATGAATGGTGCATTGTGTATATCTAAAAATTATGATCATTAAAGATATTATAGACATTAATCATAAAAGTACCTATTTTATAGCAAGAAAAAAATTAAACTATATCTTTATCAATTAATGTTTATAAAAGTACTCATATGACCAATTTTCTCTTACATTTAGCCAGATTAATTTTGCTTATGTTACAAGTAACCATTATAAATAGCATTTTATGTATAAGTAGCATGCAAGAGAGATGTAACACATCATCATCGTTTTCTCGACATATACATCATCATACTTATTCTTTCTTTTTTTTGTCAGATTTAACTTAATTTTGATATATTCTAATGGGTTACCAATAATAACTGCTGCGATTTGATATTTGTTGTATATCCCATTGAGTCTTGAAACTTTTTCATTTACACAATCAAATTATTGATTATAAATATAGGCAAGATTTAGTTGACAATATATATATATATATATATATATATATATATATATATATATATATAAGCAAGATTTTCTCTCAAACTCATATATAGGTTTCGGCAAATGATTTGTTCCTTGGTGTTGAATCTAGACGTATGCTTGTGATGGTAATACTATGCGTTGCTTCTAGTTTCTTTATGATATGGTTTTGCTTGTGACCAGGTCTTGTTTGTCATGTGGACGTTCTATTTCTATGTTGGGAGTTTTATCAACTTCTTCACAATTGTCTACATCGGTGAGTGTGAGTTACTAACGTCTAATTCCTTTTTTGGTGTATTCTCTTAGTTGATTTGGTTTAGCTGTGTTTAGTTCTCCTCTCTTTACATGGCCATGTTTTCATTTCTATACTATACTATACTTGTATGGTTCTGTTCATCTTTCTGTTTGCCAATAAATTTTTAATTATAAAATCTTGTTCATTTTCCTTTTAGACTCTATAATGCTTGGAATATCTTTTCACTCAAAATCTTACTAGGAATCTTCTAAGCACCAATGAAAGCATCTTCATGATGTTATGCAAGTGTTCTTAGACATAAAAAAATGTTCTATTCCAATTCATAGACATTGAAACTCTTGATGTTTATGAAGCCTACGAATCTGTGAGCATAGGGATATGAACTACAGTGGTTGGAAGCTGAAGAGGGAAACTGTGAACCGCAAGGTAAGTCGCGATACCAGCAGCATAACCAACAATAGCAAAACCACTCACCTGCACGAATAATCAGAAGAAGAAGAAAAAAACCCAAACTTTTGTTACCGATCTGTCGATCTTTTTGTGCTTAAAGCGAGCCAAGATATATCTCAGTCTCACCTTACGGAAGTACCAAAAGAAATCGACTTTCTCCATACTCATGAAGGTTACACCAGAAGCAGATCCAGTGATAAGCATGGAACCACCAGTTCCAGCACAAAAGGTAATGAGCTGCCAAAACTTTGAATCTTGAGGGAATGTTGAGAGATTATACATCGCCATAGTTGCTGAAACCAATGGGACATTGTCGATGATGGCTGACACAACACCAATAATGCTTGCAATGAGTTCAACATGGGGTATATGAGCATCAAGATAGTTTGCAATCTCTCTGAGAATCCCAGCCGCTTCAAGACTGAAAAAGACACAACATTATCAATCTCTCACACATCGAAAAAAGTCACTGGGTTTTGTCCGAAGTTTTACCTGCTGATAGATAACAGAATCCCTAGGAAAAACACAGGTCCTTGTATATCAATTTGAGACAAAGCATGAGGAACTTTTAGGTTTTGTCCCTCCAAGTCACCGTCATGGATTGCATCTGTCAAAATCCAAAGAACTCCAAGACCCAACAAGATACCCATGTAAGGAGGTAACCCGGTTAAATACTTGAAAACTGGAACAAAAACCAAAGCTCCAGAGCCAACTCCGAATACAAGTTTTCCTCTTGGAGCAATCTGTTCAGAAGCTAATAATAGACTAGTAGGAGTATTCAGTCTCATTCCATTTACCACACTGAGAAAGAAAGAAAAAGAAAGTAGACGTCGCATCAATCTTTGCTCTGGAAAGTTTCCAGAAAACAAAAGGAAGTTAAAACCTTTGAGAATGTAAGAAGAGTTTATAACCTAGTCAATGACATGAGAACCAGTGGAACAATGAGAGAAACCGCCGAAGGTAAAAGAATGTTCTGAAAAGAAGAAGGTAAAAACCTTCATTAGAACTCACAAGTACTATTTGCATATATTCAAGCTCTTTAGTAACAGAAATTTGAATCGAAAACTCGCGAAGAATAACCTTTATAGTCGGAAATGTTGATATATGGCCATGTATCCATAACATAGTTGTAGTTACATCACCAACAGGAGTCCAAGCTCCTCCTGCATTTGCTGCTATAACCACAACTCCTCCTAAAAGTCTTGAACATACAAACTAAAATTAGCACATCGCACGCTCCATATAAAGTAAAATACTTTATTAGGAAATATGATATAACTACACAAATAAAAAATCTTTTTCAAGTCAATGTGAAATGGTGTTTTCCTTGAGATTCAGTATAGATAAATCTATTTTTCAAGTCAATGTGAATTGGTGTTTTCCTTGTATTCACTATAGAGACATCTATTTCCTCATTGTGAGCAGGTTCTAGCCTCAAACTAGAAAACTAACAAATTAAGGTACAACATATTAGGTTTTCGTACTTGCGGTATTCTGTCTGAGGAACCAGTTTTTTCAGTAAAGAAACCATAACAATAGTAGTTGTTAAGTTGTCAAGAACCGAGCTAAGGAAAAAGGTGGCAAAACCAACCTGAAACAAAACCATAAAACCAAAGATAAGATTATTCGAGAGGAAGAGCAAATGAGAAGACTCATGTCCTTGCAGATAAATATTGAAAGCAAAAATAAATAAACTTAAACATCAGAAATGAAGTAACCATACCATCCATAAAAGTAATTTTGGTTTCCGGGTTGTTATATAATCTGTAATCAGCTTAAATCCTTGGTGAGCATCAACTATCTCCACAATGGTCATTGCACCGAGCAAGTAGAAGACTATTTGACTAGCTTCAGTTGTAGCATGTTGAAGTTCCAAAACAACAATTTCAAAAGAAGGAGCCTGTAAAACATGCAATTAACGTCATTAATCACATAACTTTTGAAGCTATTATATTTTTTGAGCTATTCTTCTTCACTGCATACAAATATTTGAGGTGAAAACAAAAGTAGAATTAAAATGCCATTTTACAGTGAAATTCTTACCCCGATGCTTCGCATAACCCACAAACTCACGGCCATCAAAAGTCCTATTCCACTTTTATTGAAACATAAAGACTCCTCGAAGATGATCACAGCATATCCTATGGTGAACAATAATGCCATAGCAATATTATGTATCATCATGTTGTATTCAAATAGCTATAATTTATTTTACATCTGATCGATCAAATCTAGTTTTATTTTAGGTTTCTGTATATATTGGAGCAAAAGTTATGAAATAAAAGTTGACCAATTTGATCAAGCTTAAATTTGACAAGTCATTTTTCATTTATCTCTTAAGATTTTGTTTTTTTTAACTAAAACAATAATAAATTATTTTTTACTTTTGAAGTTTTTAACTTAAAATAAGAATAAATATCCAAAACTTATATACACTATCATTTTATATACTAAAAATGTAGTAACCAACCAATAAATTTGTTATCATTTTCCTTTTAAATTAATTATTTTTTAAATGTTGAAGATGAGAAGAAACTTTTTCTTTCTTATACAATTAAAATTTTGAGAAACACCCTAAAATAGCACACTTTTATGTTTATCTTTCCAAATCAATACACCAAGTTTAAAATTCTAAAATAGCACAAATTATTTTTTAAAAATACTTGTTTGGCCTAACTAAACTGCAAAGAAAATTAAAACATTATGTGGTTCCCCGTATCCAATTATGGGTTTAGATTTTTCACATTAGGAAAATTTCATAGTCATTTTAGTATAAAATTTGTGTTATTATTGGAAATTTAAATTATTGGTGCTATGTTTGGAACAAAACTTAAAAGTGTGCTATATTAAAAAAATTATCCAATTAATTCTATACGTACTAATTAGTAATTAAAAATTTAGGCTGGCAAAAGAAAATTTTAAAATTTAGCATGAAAGAACCCTTTTCAAATGTTCCAATAAATTTTAAACACCCAAAAATTTGGAAAAAGGTACTTTAACCGATAAAACCGAATCAAAATTGGATGGTTCGGTTTGGCAACACTAACGATGATTAACGATTGTTAAAGAAGGCGTGAGCATTGCCGTTTCGTTTATCACTAATGTGATGACTGATGTGAAGCCAAAACCACACTCAAAAGAGAATCTTTGACAAAATCGAACCTTTAAAACTTTGATTCAACTCTCTCCCTCTCTCTCTCTCTCTCTCTCTCTCTCTCTCTCTCTCTCTCTCCACGCTGCTTGAAATTGAAGCTTAGAGGAAAATATGTCGTTTTTGGAGTTTAAGCCATTGAACGAGAAATCGCTTGTAGAGTACATAAAGGCAACACCTGCTCTCTCCTCCAGGATCGGAGACAAGTACGAGGATTTGGTTATTAAAGAAGTCGGAGATGGCAACCTCAATTTCGTTTTCATCGTTGTTGGATCCACTGGCTCACTTGTTATCAAGCAGGTTCGATTCAACTTCGTTTCTATCTCATCTAAAGCATAAGAGATTCGTATCTCTTTGTTTCAGCGAAAACTCTATAGGGTTTATCTTTTGTAAATCGAATCGCTTTTCAATTAAGGGTTTTTAAGATTCAGTTGGTTTTCATGGAAACCTATCAGTATCTGTCTCTATTGTCTGAAAGTTGGTACCTTTGACCTATTTTTGAAGAGATTTTAACTCGAAATGGTTAACGCTATCTTCACATTTCAAGGGTTTTGCCTTTTTCTGCCGTTACTTCGAATAGAGAATATTGTTTATAAACTTCCATGGAAATGAACAAGCTTTGACTTTCAAGTATATCAGTTTGTTGATTACGGTGCCTTTTTTATCTTTGTGTACCTAAATAGGCGCTTCCATATATTCGCTGTATTGGGGAATCTTGGCCAATGACGAAAGAAAGAGCTTATTTTGAAGCAACAACTCTGAGAAAGCATAGAAGTTTATCGCCGGATCATGTTCCTGAAGTCTACCATTTTGACAGAACAATGGCTTTGATCGGAATGAGATACCTCGAGCCTCCTCATATCATCCTCCGCAAAGGACTCGTTGCTGGAATTGAGTATCCATTCCTAGCAGAACACATGTCGGATTACATGGCGAAAACTCTCTTCTTCACTTCGCTCCTCTACAACGATGCCACAGAGCACAAAAGAGCTGGTTCCAAACTTATTACAACATCACTTTTTTTTGTAGAATTATAATAAACATCTTGGTGTTGCTTGTAGTGATGAACTAGAAGTCAAGATTGATTCTCAAACAACCTGATTTTGTGTCTTTGTAGTAACCGAATTTTGTGGTAATGTGGACTTATGCCGGTTAACGGAGCAAGTAGTGTTTTCGGACCCATATAGAGTTTCTACATTTAACCGTTGGACTTCACCTTATCTTGATGATGATGCTAAGGCAGTGCGCGAAGATAGTGCTTTGAAGCTCGAAATCGCAGAACTAAAATCGATGTAAGTTTTTGCTACCACTTCCGGAGGATTTTCATTACAATTTGCTTCTAAACCACCAACCATTGTGGATTCTGTTGTTAGGTTCTGTGAAAGAGCTCAAGCTCTAATACATGGTGATCTTCACACTGGTTCTGTCATGGTTACACAAGATTCAACTCAAGTTATAGATCCTGAGTTTTCGTTTTATGGACCGATGGGTTTCGATATTGGAGCTTATCTTGGTAATTTGATACTGGCTTTCTTTGCACAAGATGGACATGCTGGTCAGGGAAATGATCGAATAGTAAGCAATATATTCAGAATTCTCATTTGCGGTTTTTTCTTTCTTCTCATCGTCATCTACACTATTACAAGAACATCGGTTTAAATGAAACCAAGCTAACTCTACAACGCAGGAATACAAGCAATGGATCTTGAGAACCATTGAGCAGACCTGGAATATGTTTAACAAAAGGTTCATTGCACTATGGGATCAAAACAAAGATGGTCCTGGGGAAGCATACCTTGCAGATATCTATAACAATATCGAGGTTTTGCAGCTTGTTCAAGAAAACTACATGAGGAATTTGTTTCATGACTCACTCGGATTTGGCGCTGCAAAAATGATTAGGTGAGAGAATGATTTAATGAATTGGCATTCATTGCAGTCCCAATCATGTCATGTCCTGATTTTTTGGTTTGGATATGACAGGAGAATTGTGGGTGTGGCACATGTGGAAGACTTTGAATCGATCAAAGAAGATAAACAACGAGCCATCTGCGAGAGAAAGGCGCTAGAGTTTGGGAAGATGCTTCTCAAGGAAAGGAGAAAGTTCAAGTGTATCGGTGAAGTTGTTTCAGCAATTCAACAACAAAGCTGAGACCTGCCTTTCTATTTCCTTTCTATGTTCTTATGCTAATACAAAATAGTTGTTGAAACTTGAAATTGTGTCTTGCTGCTTTTTGATGATCTTGGTTGGAGTTTTGTGTTTGCCATTGCCAAGAAAGGTGCCACTTTTTAATAAAATAAACACAAAATTATACCCGTCAATTTTTAAATATGTTATATTTATTCATTTTCAGTTTTTCACCCATTGTGAAACACCATAAAATCTTAATGGGCTTTATGTAATCCCTTTGTGGATCGATTACTCTAATGAATAGATAAATACCAAAAGGCTGACCCAATTACAAAAACCCTGCGGGAGAAATGAAAAATTGAAAAATTAGAGATTTTATTATTTTTAGGGTTTAAACTTTAAAGCCGAACGAACACACTCCCTTCTCCTTCTTCTTCTTCTTCTTCTTCTTCTTTCGTTGCAGTCACCATGGGGCGCTCTCGAGTTCAAGTCAATAAGGCTCACAAGACTCGATTCTCCTCTAAGTCTTCTCGCAATCTCCACAGAACCTCCCTCCAAGGTAACCTCCCTCGACGATTTCGTCTGTTTCGATCTTCAGATAACTTAAAATCTCCCGAAAATTGCAATTGAATCAGATAGCGGCCGGATTGGTAAATCGGAGGGTAACCATGTTAAAGGTGCTAGAGCTGCTCGTCTTCAGCGTGGAAAGATGGTAATTCTCCTGACTATACTTTTATTAATGTGCGACTCTTGCAAGATACTGAATTTCTCTCTCTTGGTCATCTTCCTGAATTTAGCTCAGAGAGCAGAAAAGAGCAGCTGTTTTGAAGGAGAAGAGGGCTTCAGGAGGTTTCACCAGTGCTCCTCGTGTTATCGTGAGTTTACTTAATGTTTATTGGAACCTTTGTGCTCACAAAGTTACAGACTTTGTTGTTAAATGCAATTCTAAAATTCTGTTTATGATGTTAGGTCTTGTTTCCTCTCTCTGCTTCCGTGGATTTGATTTCACTTGGTGAAGATGTTTTAAAACTATTATCTAATGATGATGATTCTGGAGTCACTTCTTCTTCAACAGTTGCATCTTCTGAGTATAAGCTAAGAGCAACAGTATGTGTATTCCCTCACAATATTTGGTGGAGCTAAGATTGGTTCTTTTATAAATATATTTAAGTCGAATACATGCTCTGAATATATCTCAGGTGTTAAAGGGGCCTCACGGGGATCTCCTGACATGCATGGAAATGGCCAAGGCATGAGAATTTTTCATTGCTTGCTTTTGTTTGTTCATTTAGTAAGCAGATTTTGTCATAGTTCATAACTGAGTTATATTTCTTACTGGTAATAAATAGGTTGCTGATTTGATGGCTTTTGTTGCATCTGCAAACTCTCCATGGGAAGAGAATATATCTAACTTCATAGATTCATTCGGAAGGCAGTGTCTTTCTGTGCTTAGATCAATTGGTCTGCCAAGTACCACTGTGTTGATACGTGTAAGTTCTTTGCTTCAGTTGGTCTTCCAGGTCTCTGATCTCTCAAACTTTGCTTGAAATTGAACTTTGCGAGTTCGTGTTGCTTGATTGCAGGACTTACCCAGTGAGTTGAAAAAGAAGAATGAGCTGAAAAAGATGTGTGCCTCTCAACTTGCTTCTGAATTTCCTGAGGATTGTAAGTTTTATCCAGCAGATACCAGAGATGAGTTGCATAAGGTAAATTCCCTTGATTCTTATATTATTTTACTAAGTAGTCTTCCATAGATTTTATGTCTCCGATTAGCCCACAGCTAAGTTTAGATGATGGAAAATCATACTTCTTGGTGTGTTTGCAGTTCATGTGGTTATTCAAGGCACAAAGGCTTTCTGTACCTCATTGGCGAAGTCAGCGACCATATGTTGTGGCTCAGAAGGTGCTTATTTTATGCTTTTATTCATAACATCTAATTTGGCTGTGAGGGAAAAAAAGGTTTTCGTAAAAAGTAAAATATCTCTATACTTATGAACATCTAGGTTGGGATGCTGGTGGATGATGATGAAAGCTTAGGAAAGTGCACTTTACTTCTCTCCGGTTACTTGCGTGCTCGCAAACTATCTGTAAATCAGCTGGTAATAATCAAGCCATTCTACTGTCTCTCTCTCTGTCATGCCTTGTGCTATACCCATGTCTGATCCCGTAAAATTGTTTCCTTTGAATTAGGTCCATGTTTCTGGTGTCGGTGATTTTCAGCTCTCAAAAGTTGAAGTCCTTAAGGACCCATTTCCATTGAATGAAAGGAAAAAACAGAATTCCATGGAATTGGATGATTCACATGATGAAGAGGTATATGATATTTTCATTAACCATCGATAAACTTTTTAGTCATTTATCTTAAAGAACACATTTTTCTGAATGCTAGAATTTCAAATAAAGTAACAGCCGAACAGCCTATATGGTTGTTGGAATTGTCTGTCATAATAATTTAGTATGATTGAATATATAATACCTCTCGTGAAACACTTTTTAAGTTATTTCTTAATAGGAAATAATGTGTTTATTGTGCTTTTATGATATATCACGGCCTTCTTTTCTTTGTCAGTTCACTTTATTCTTTTTTACCTGTTTTGGAAATGATCAGGTATTGAGGTCTCTGCTTCCTGATCCCATGGAACAAGAGCCTTTAGTATCTGAAAACACTCCAGATCCTTTAGCAGGGGAACAGGTAAGTCTGAATGGTTCTTTAACAGATGAAGGGGCCAGTTTGCTTGTGTTGTTATCTGTTCTGGAAATTCACTTGTTGTGTGATACTCCAATTGTGTAGAATTGGCCAACTGAGGAAGAGATGGCTGAGGCTGAGACTGACAGAAAACAGAAACAAGGAAAGTCAAAGAAGAGGAGTTTGCCACGAGGGACTTCAGAATATCAGGTTTCTGGATGATTTTTAGCCTCACTTTAACTATTCTTGTCTCTGGTGGAATTTTCCTCCACGATATGTCTCAATTCGGTGGCCTTCTTAGTTTTAGCGGTTTATGATTTGATTCACAGGCTGCTTGGATTGTGGATGAGACAGATGAAGAGGATTCTGACAATGGTGATTCCGATGATGGTATGGTATTGGATAGAGGAGAGGATCACTATTCCAATAAAGACCAAGATTTTGAGGATGATGAAGAAACACTGAACTTGCGGGATTTGGATAATGAAACTCATAATGACTCCGAGATGATGGTAAGGTTTTTCTCCATTTACGTTTGTTAGTTACAAACAGTATTTGTAGCATCACTGCATTTTTATTATGAATGAGTATCTTGATTAAGTTATAAGCCAATCTGCACATTGTTCAGGATGATGAAAACTTGACAAGAGAACAATATGAGGATCAAATCAAAAAAATCAAAGAGGCACATGCTGAGGATGAGGGTTGGTGTTTTGTTCTTACATTTGTGGAGTTATTTTCTGTATGAGTCATCACTCGTCTGTGTGTATGTGCACATATTCATTTGAGTCTTGTAGAGTGTCTAAATTCTCAAGAGCTCTTGATTTTTCTTCCTTGTATTTCTCTCATTAAGATTACAGTAAGTGAATTAAAAATTTATATTGTTTCGTCTTCAGAATTTCCAGATGAGGTGGAGACTCCCATTGATCAGCCTGCAAGAAAACGTTTTGCAAAGTACAGGGGTCTCAAATCCTTCAGAACCTCCTCGTGGGATCCAAATGTAGTAACACTGATCTTGATGTGAAGGTCATTATTTTCCTTCTACTGTAAAGTGTTGCTGATTTTTATTATTTGTTGGCATATGCAGGAGTCTCTACCTCAGGACTACGCCAGAATCTTTGCTTTTGATAATGTCGCTAGGACTCAAAAGCTTGTGCTCAAGCAAGCCCTGAAGATGGAAAAAGAAAGCAGAGATGATTGTGTACCAACTGGGTCATACGTACGGCTGCATATTAAGGAAGTTCCTCTTGTTGCTGCCTCTAAACTATCCTCCATTATGAGCACGAAACCCATTATAGGATTTGGGCTTTTACAGCATGAATCCAAGATGTCGGTTCTGCACTTTAGGTAATCACGATCTTTCTGTTTATGTTTTTTGTTTGTTGATGAGACCTTGTTTGCTCAGCTAACTTCTCATTGCCTTTAAATATGCTCCCCAGCTTAAAGAAGTATGATGGTTATGAAGATCCTATTAAAACAAAAGAAGAGCTTATGTTCCATGTTGGTTTCCGTCAATTTGTTGCAAGGTTGGCAAATTTGTTCCGGTTTCATCTTTTGCAATAGCTTTTCTTGTTTGCAATCTTTAATAACAATGGTGTGGGAGATTTTTCCAGGCCAGTATTTTCAACGGACAATTTCAGCTCAGACAAACACAAGATGGAGAGATTTCTGCATCCAGGTCGTTTCTCATTGGCTTCAGTATACGGCCCAATATCTTTCCCATCCCTTCCTTTGGTAGTTCTGAAGATTTCTGAAGGGTCGGGGTCTCCTGCCGTTGCTGCCCTTGGTTCCTTGAAAAGCATTGAACCCAACAAAATAATTTTGAAGAAGATAATATTAACTGGGTAATCTTACTTAGTACCTTTCTCTTTCCAAGTACACTCGCATATTCTAGTTTGCATACATACTTGAGCTCTTTAATGTGAACCGAGAAGGAAAAAATGAAAATAGTTCAAATGTAAATTCTAACCAACTCTGAATGTGGCTTGGTTCAGGTATCCTCAGAGAGTATCAAAAATGAAAGCATCAGTAAGATATATGTTCCATAACCCGGAAGACGTGAGATGGTATAAGGTAAGAAGGAAAAGTAAAAAAAAAGTTGATGATTCAAGATTTATGCATTATTTAACACAAGAGTGAAAGCTAAAAGCTTGGGAGTGAAACAATGTTTATTGTGTGCAGCCTGTAGAAGTGTGGTCAAAATGTGGACGTCGTGGTCGCGTGAAGGAGCCAGTGGGCACACATGGTAAGACATTATTGTTGATTATTTAGAAGATGGATTGAGTTTGGTTTCTAGGATCTTTGCTTATACATGTGGACCTTGCACAGGGGCAATGAAATGCATATTCAATGGAGTGGTTCAGCAACATGACGTTGTGTGCATGAACTTATACAAGCGTGCTTATCCCAAATGGCCCGAGCGTATGTACCCGCAGCTTCTATGATTCGAATTACTTGAATGAAGCTGATGATAATCTTCAAGTTTCTCTGAATTCACATTCTTACTTGGATAACTTATGGACCTGATTTTGTGAAGTCCTCCAGTTTTGTAATGTATGTGATAATAAAATATGCTTTTTTGTTCTTAGTTTCCCATGTTTTTATTCCGCCTCATATTTCTATAAGGAACTAAGGAGGCAACATAAAAGATTAGTGATCCAGTTAAACATACATCACAAACATAAGACGGGTCATAAAAAAAAGCAAAGGATTATATGAGGTCAATCTTGAACGTGATACGTTTTGGTTTGTGATTGTCTATAACACAACGTAAGGCAGCGTTTTGACCCCATAATATCGCATCCTTCAAGTTAAACTTCTTCATTAATTTTATCTTGAACTCGCCATGTAGCCGTCCATCGCGAAACCAAGGGTTCTGAGCCGCTTGAAGCTCTTTCTAAAGCTGAACCACTTGCTCACAGTCATTGAGCACATAACTCAACAATGCACGATTACAAGCGATGGAATCATTAAACAAACTTGGAAACATTTTAACAAAAGGTTCATTGCGAAGATGATCAGGTGAGAGAATGATGTAATTAATTGGTATCCATTTGCAATCCCAATCATGTTAACATGTTGAGGACTTTGAATCGATCTAAAGAAGATAAACAACGAGTTCTTTCCGAGAGAAAGGCTCGAGCTTGGGAAGGAGCTTCTCGGACGGGAGAAAGTTTAAGTGTATCAGTGAAGTTGTTTCAGCAATTCAACGGCAAAGCTGAGACCTTTTCCTGTTCTGCTAAAACAAAAGAGTTCTTGAAATTCTGTTGCTTAGATCTTAGAGTTGTTTGCCATTTACTTATTTATAATAAAATAACACAACATACTAGTCATTTTCTAAATATACTTTTGTATTTTTATTTTTCACCCACGTCAAATCTTACTAAAAATATTATATATTTTGATAGGAAACAGAAAAGGATGAAACTTTGAAAAGCTTTTCCACTTTGAAAGCTATCTTTTTTACTACTATGGATTTGGTTTTCGCCAAATTTACTGGTTCACTGTCGGTGACAAGATAGCAGGTGACCATAAATCAGCACCGTTGGTATCGACCACGTGTACGGTCCAGGCTACTGGTACAAGACATAAATCATTGCTTTTCAACTCTTTGACTTCCATCGTCGGGTTTACGTCTCTGTTGTCTTCGTTGTTCTGTCGACACATCAACTATTCGTAAGTCACGGTACCGTCAAAATAGTCGTCTTTTTAAGTGTTGAAACAGTTGTTTCGACGAATCATGGAAAATCAATTATATTCCGATTTTTGTTAATAAATGAAAGTAACAAGAAATAAATAAGAGTATAAAAAAGGATGACACTTACAAGAGGAGGGTGATGTTTGTAGTAAGGAGAGGAAAGGACTTGAACTTGGTCTTGTAAGAACTTTATGTAACCCATTGTTTCATGCAACACTGATGCTGTATCTGTCTATTCCAATTTTCCAAAAGTATAATGTGAAAAAAAAAAATTAAAATTAGAATGTATGATATGAACTAATTTTCATTGCCAAAATTATCTAAAAGATTGGTTTCCAACTTATATCAAATTAAGTGTTTTAAATTTAGAGCAGCATTTTAATATACCTTTAGATTATATACTTTCTAATTTAGGCTTGTTGAGGTTTAGATTATATACTTTCTGATTTTATTTTACTTTCTTTTATTTTTTTTGTAACTATTTTGTTCAACTTTCGAACTTATAAATTGTGATGTTTATAAGAGCTGTAATAAACAAACAGACAGAAATTTTCTTGGTTAGATGGTCAGTAAATCAACTTGCCATATGGAGAAACGAAATGCTGTAACGCTGTGATTTTTGCACCTACCTTTTCTTTCTTAACCTATGTATAAATAGCATAGTTAATTAACGTATTTTTCACACAAACAGCTAATATGTTACATAATTGCGCATATATATACACATAATCATTCATCATTCATAGCTTAAACCAAAAATTAGGATTTTCAACCGATGGCTTCTTCTGATCTCGCTTGCATTTCTTTACGGGTTTTGAATCGCGGACCCGGTTTTGGCCATCATCCGACCCGGTTCTCTTCTAAACTCAAAAAAAAAAAAAAAATTATAAAAGAAAAAGAAAAAAGATACCTGATCAGATTATATATTTGCATCATTTCATGCAACTATCCATAAATTATGAATGTTTATAATATTATGAACTTTATTATGCTTTTATTACGGAAAAACAATCCCGTTAATTGACCCTTAAAACTGGAACTAAACTATATGTATAAAGCTTACATTGGATCTAGAGGCTTTATCATCGACGGTACAAGCGTTACTGCGTGAAGGAGAAGCGGTAGAGTCTCTGGGTACAGATGCTTCTGGCAAGAGCAATTCGGTGTCGTTTTGGTTTTCTCCGGTGAATCCGAAGTCAAAACTGTCTTCTCCACCGTCGCCGGAGATAAGGACATCTTCTGACAACATAAGGACATCAGAAAAGGTCGTGACTCCATCTTCTTCCTCCGTCGTGACTTTCATCGTAAAAGTTATTGGATTTGTTTTTCTAAAAGCTTGTTCGTGGAATTGATGGAGATGAGGAAGGAGAGAAAATGTAAGAAATGTAAGTGTCAATAAATGTATTTATTTATATTTCTTAACTTCTTATAATATTTAACTAAAAGATACTTATTATAGTTCACTAAATATTAATGCTGAGATCTAATTTACTCGAAATGATGTTTAACTGCTGCTTACCTTTTTCTCTTTCAAGAAGTAAATACAGTCTCTATTAAATAAAATACTATTCACACTGAAAACGTCTAATGAAGCCCATAACTTCACTATATAATTTATGTACCATTAAAAAAAAAAAATAAGAATCATTCATAAACCTAAAATCTAGGGTATTATAAATTGTGGTTAACTTTAAACTAAAAGTGTCCTGGTCAATACTTTTAAGATATTAATCTTAAGGCTGTGGAAACATCACGATTCGGCTCCGATGCAGTGACATTAATCGGATGGTCACTGACGAATGGGAAAGCAACTTGACCGCCGCAAGTTTTTAGTGCGATTTGTTTTGCTCAATCACAAAGGCTTAAAATTGGGGCTGAGCTCCGGTGGTGCTACGGCAAGCTGTTCTCAAGTTGTCACAGTCACGTAGTATATATATAATATCATATTATTTATATGTACAATTATGGAATAGTATAATATAGATAAGAGAATTTGATATGAATACACATGATATAAAAAGATCATAATTTCTGCCATGTGATTCCAATATAATTCTATAACTAAATTTTTTTTTCAATAAATTTAATATTTTTTTTAATATTGTGAGGTGTTGAATTTAAACTCTAATTATGCGTAATAAATTTAGAGGATATGATTTGGATAATTCTATAACTAGAATTCAATTTTTTATTAAATATATATATATATATATGTGAAGTTTTATATTTTAGATTTATAATTTAAATTTTACAAATTTTAAAATTTATTAACAATATTAAAATTTACATGTTCATATATATTGTAAATATTAATATACAATTTATTGTCTCTTGGAGTGGCTAGTCTCTGATGATCCACTTCACCTAAACTCATCACATAATGGCGACTTTAGAAATCGAATGAAAAACGAACCATTTGTGTTCCCACCCCATATCACGCGTCGACTTTTTTTTTCTTCACGTCATTTTTCTTTCCCCGCACTAATTCGTTTAAGTAAATTGAGGGCAGAACAGTCATTTTCCTCTTCTCTCTCTCTCTCTCTCTCTCTCTCTCTCTCGCTTCTTCACTCACTCGAGTCCTTAAAACTCTCTCTCTCTCTCTCCGGCGTCTCTGTTAATTTTAGGGTTTTTCGAATTATTTTTCTTTGTTTCAGTTTATTTCGTTTTGCCAAGAAGAGAAGAAGGTTAATAATCAGACGCCGTAGAAATGGAAAAGAAACAAGGATTCTTCTCAACACTCAGAGATGAAGTCGTGAAAGGTTTTTCTCCTTCTCGTTCCGCGAGTCCTTCCCGCTCTAATTCACATATGACGACTCTTCTCTGGGGTAGGAAGAAACTAATCGCAAGTTCCAGCTGCGGCGGCGGATTTTACCTAGCGGCGCAACCGGAGCCGTTGATTGCAAGATCCGGTAGCTTAAGACCTGTAATGGAAGGTCCTGATCCAGATAATGATGGAGGTGGAGGTGAAATTCCAGGGGATTCGAAACGACTCGGGTCGGGTGTAGGTCACTGGGTCAAGGGTCACTTGTCACGTGCACCGTCCGTTGCTTCAACGTCGTCTTCTCGGAGGTCCGATTTGAAGCTGCTCCTCGGCGTATTGGGAGCTCCTCTCGCACCCATTCACGTCTCTCCCTCCGATCATCTCCTTCACCTCACCATCAGAGATTCTCCCATCGTTAGTCTCTGATAAATTATTCTCCTTCGATTCGAATTTTTTTTAAGGGTTTTGATTTTAAACAATCATTGTTTCGTTTTTAGGCTAAAGAAACCGTAAATCTTCACTACAGATCTCTCTTGTCGTCGTTTTCGATATAATTCCTTATTTACGATTTTTTTTTTTTTTTTTTGGAATCTCCGTGATGCCTATTCTATTCAAATTTCTTATATTTTTGGCTGATTTTGGATTGGTTGGTGGAGTATTGTCATTATCTGGTGGGGATTTCGATTGATATATATAATAATTAAATTTAGTTACTAAAAAAAATCGATTTTTGTTTCTATTATTGTGGATCGTTTCACTGATTTTATTTCTCCGGTGATTGATATGTTTCTTGCAGGAAACATTATCTGCACAATACATTCTGCAACAGTACACGGCCGCTTCAGGTGGTCAGAAGTTACAAAACTCCATTAAAAACGCTTATGCTATGGGTAAGCTCAAGATGATAACTTCAGAGCTCGAAACTCCCACAAGAACAGTTCGAAATCGAAACCCAACAAAGCCGGAAACCGGAGGTTTCGTTATCTGGCAGATGAATCCAAACATGTGGTACGTTGAGCTCTCTGTTGGTAGTAGTAAGGTTCGTGCCGGCTGCAATGGCAAGCTCGTTTGGAGACACACTCCTTGGCTTGGTTCTCACGCTGCTAAAGGACCCGTCAGGCCTCTTCGCCGTGCACTTCAGGTTAAACCCCAAACCGTAAATTGTACATAAATTTGTAATCAATCCATTGCTGATTTTAAGCTGAATAATCAATCAGGGACTTGATCCGAGAACTACTGCCATTATGTTTGCTGAATCGAAGTGCGTGGGAGAGAAGAAAGTGAATGGTGAAGATTGTTTCATTCTGAAGCTATGTACTGACCCTGGAACATTAAAGGCGAGGAGTGAAGGACCAGCAGAAATCGTAAGACACATCCTTTTCGGTTACTTCAGCCAAAGAACAGGACTTTTAGCTCAAATCGAGGATTCTCAATTGACCCGAATCCAATCTAACAGTGGTGATGCTGTTTACTGGGAGACCACGATCAACTCGTTTCTAGAGGATTACAAACAAGTCGAAGGAATTATGATTGCTCACTCTGGACGCTCTGTTGTTACCCTTTTCAGATTTGGGGAAGTCGCGATGAGCCACACTAGGACAAAGATGGAGGAAAGATGGACCATTGAAGAGGTCGCTTTCAATGTTCCCGGTCTGTCTTTAGACTGCTTTATCCCACCGGCTGATCTTAGGTCTAGTTCTTTAATCGAGGCCAGCAAGTACCGGGAACAAGAAGAGAAAGGGAAGAGTTCGATCGCATTGGCTACAACAGCTCACAGAGCTAAAGTTGCAGCCTTGGAGAAAGGAGGGTTTGACGATAACCCGGTATGGCATATCGATGTCTGAGTTTCGTAGAGAAGATGCAGTCTGCTCATAGTAACAAGACTCATGCCTTGACATTAAACTAACTAACCCCTTTTGTTTTAGCAGCTTCACATAGTAGGAGTTTGATTTATTTTCTTTCGATTGTGTTGCTTTCTTTTTTTCTTTTTTTCTTTGTCACCTTCAATGTTTTTGAGTAAGGTGATTGATTGGTCTTGATTTGCAAAAAATGACGGTAGCAAGAGAAGGAGAATTGCTGCTTACGTGTTGAATTTGATTTGAATGGAAAGATCATTGTTAGTCTGTGAATTAATCTATCTTTTTTCATTTTTACTTGTTTTTAAACCGAACTAAACCGCTCCAATTTGTTTGAACTTGAATCATATTTGGTTTAAATGTTGTTGAGACATGAAATCGATGTGATAGAAAATAGTCAAGACATTCTTAATGTATGTGTTCGTAATTTTAGTGGTTAGAGAGTTAGTTGTGTTAGGTACCAATAGAGAAAGTGATAGTTAGGAAACATAAATGGGATTTTATGGTGATTATGAAGAAAAGGGGTCCATTTTTCTACTTTGGTAGCAAAAAGGTATGCTTTTTGCGCAACTGTCTTCTCTTTTTTCATTAACTTTATTGTAAAGTTATATATATTGATTACTTCTTTATAAATTCGACATCGACCTGTATAACATACATGGATGCATGATAACGACATCTTTATGGAGGTAACGGAGTTTAAACGTTTCCGGATTGAGACAGTAAAAATATCTGAAGATGGAAACGTAAAGTTGTTGAGCTTTAACCTCAAAGCTTAACCAAAATGTCGGATCAAGATTTGGAAAAAGTCTTTGATAACCAACAATGTCTTTAAAGAGGGATCACAGTGAAGAAACTAAAAAGACTCACACGGAGGGAAAAAAAAGAAGATAAAATATAAACGCTTGAACTTTCCAATGGCACACAAAAACCGTTACAAGAACAAACGTGTGACAGACAAAAAACACTCCATGGACGGCAAAACTGGAAGAAGAACAGAAGACACGTATGGCTATGGTTAGGGAAATATTTTACATTTTTCTATATCCTTAGCTATGGCTCTACGGCAATAAGGGCAATCTCCACAAGCTTTAAGCCAAGGGTTTAAGCACGACGAATGGAAACTATGGGTACATGGCAACGATATAAGCATATCGCCGTTAGTGAAACTCTCTAAACATATGCTACAATCTCTCCTCTCGGTTTTAACCTCGGCTGAGCTAAAAGTTTGCCGGTGTAAACCATTAATGGCACCTTGTGTGAGACCTTGTGGTTTCTTGTTGCATTCAAAGGACACTTGAATCCCTTCTGCTTGAAAATTTGGATCTCCATAGAACGAAACCCCATCTGCGGAATGCAATGAGGACTCCATCTGATTCTCTCCCAATGAAATTCTGGTGCTTAGACTGAGTCAAAAAAAAAAATAATAATAAAAACCCTGATTTTAGGCAAAAGTCTTTATCAATCCTTGAATACCGGAATCAACACATGCTTAAAAAAAACTCGATCAGACAAAAGTAATTTATCTTAGAAATATGTAAGATCACACTAAACTGGAAATAAAAAATGGTGGCTTAAGGTACAGACAGACCTGTTACTAGACAAAGAAACGCCTCTCAATCTTTCGAGAAGTCTTGCCCTTGCGAGAAGAACAGCTCCGGGAAGCCTCTCTGATCCATTAAGGTTTCCAAAGCTGTTACCTTCAGTTTCCGAATCGATACCGCTCGTATTCAAATACTGTGAAGTACCTTGAACATCATGAACAGGTCTACGTTCCTGGAGACAAAAGAACAAAAGGGCTAATTTCAAATTTCAAATTAACAAATTTGGCAAAGTTTTACTAACTACTGAAATTAATATTGGGGGGGGGTGAAAGCTAACCGAGAGACCAAGATGGTGATAGAACCGTCGGAGACGCGGCGGGTGTCGTCGGGGAGGATCACCGACGTCGGAATCATGACGGTGATTAAGATGATGGAAGCCGTGACGGCGATGATGATGATGATTATGTGAGTGGTGTCGATAAAGAGAAGAGTCAGATTCCAAATCCGGGTCGGATCTACCCGGACGCGATCTTCGAGTAGAGAAGAGTTCCGATGCGCTCGTCATGCACCGATCACCTAATCTTCGTTAAATCTCAAAGATAAGCACAAACGATGAAGATAAGGATTAAGGAGAGAGAAAGGAGAAAAGTAAAAGGAAACTGCAGTGAAAAAAGTTGATATGCGCGGTGACATCATCCCACTCGCTGTTGTCGGAGTCTCTGAGGTGGAAGACATGTACAAAACCATGTCGTGTAATAATTACTGAGGTAATAAGCCCGATTCAATTTGGGCCAACACAAATGAAGTCTAATAGTTGGGCCAACACAAATGAAGTCTAATAGTAATACATGAGCTACTGAGAAAACGCAGAGCGTTCTATATACGTATTCAGAAACGACAGGAGACTTTGTGGAGGCCCGGCTCAAAGCTTGAACGGGCCCATGTGTCCAAGTAAAAATTTATATATTTAACCTCATTTCGTAAATTACAACCTCATTCGAATACATTACAAAAGTTGGGCTCTTTTTTTGCAAAATTAATAAAAATCAGGGCCCTTAAAAGCTAAAGAAAATTGATAAAAACCGGTTGAGCCTTGTGCTTGTGAGAAAACGGTATATGTAAACGAGACGTCGTTACTTTTGCATGCGCTCCTTAAAATTAAACAGCATTGGTTATGAAAATCCTTTAAATATATACATTTTTTGGTTCACCAAAAAATTCGTTAACTATCTTTTTTAATATTCAAACAGTTAGTCATTCTCTCTTTAATATCAAACTATTCATTTTTTTGCCAACTAAACTTTTATTGTCAAATAGAAAAATACAGTTATTGATATATTTTGGCAAAAAAATTTAATTTCTCGTACCTATAAATACGGACATGATGAGAATCGAACTGAATCATTGTGAATAGACAAAGAAACCAGCATGGAAGATATGAAGATGAAGCTCCACTGTGACTTGGAACTTGTCTTCATAGATTGGGTAGGTGGTGAATCCAAAACCAAAACTTTTCTCTCTAATCTCCAGACTCTTGACAATATATTTATCTATTCTACCATTTATTACTACATATATTTTTGTTTTGTATGACTATCTTTCATTTAGCCATTCGGTCAAGTCACGGTTTTCGAAGATGGGGATCTTAAACATTTTGGTATTAATTATGTCTTTATATCCTACAACTTCATTTATATTTTTGAATTCGTTTGGTGATAAATGATCACTACGAATTAACTTCTTTATTTTTTTAAGGTGATAAATTATCCACTGAAAACAAAATATAATCAAACTCTTCGTCCGAACTACCTGTTATGAAGTTTTGTATATATTGGAAAAAAATAATATCAATTTTCAATAGTTGAATGACATATTTTGAAAATAGATGGATCATAATTCCAATCAACTACGATTTCAATCGTGTTTTAAGTTTTCTATAGAATGAAAGGCTATCACGCGATACCTAGCCGAACAATACAAATACATTGGAACCAACTTATTATTAAATGACCCCAAAATGAGAGCTTTCGTGTGGATTTGGATGGAAATAGATAAAAACCAGTTTCTTCCTGTGGCATTGACTCTCTGCAAACAAAGAGAAAACATAAATATCTACGAGACTTTACACATTGGTTCGAGAAAACAAAGAGAAGTTATCAGAAATCATAAATATCTACGAGACTCGCTTAGGCGAGTATCGTTACTTAGCCGGAGAAAGCTTCATCATCTTCCACTGATTCACTACTTGTTGAAGACAGAAGAGGAAGAAGTGAAAAACTTGTCCTGTTCACGTCCCAATGTAGCTGCATGGGTTGAGAAGATGAAGTCAAGACCCGCTTGGCTAAAAACAGTCGTCAAAGACTCAAAGGCGATCACATCATTGACTTGATAAAGCAACGTCGTTTGCCTATACGGTTAGATTCGTCATGTCACGAGTTGTGGCTTAGAAAACTGCGATGGTGACTGGGAACAATTAAGTAAGCTAGTGGTCCACTGTATGCTCCATTATTTTTTTGTCAACTATTTTTATTATTATTATTATGTTACATTTTGGAAGTCTGTAACTTTTGTCAAATAAAGTTTGTAAGCGTTTTTGAATGGCTTGCTAGTTATATCCTATTCATCACCATTCGCACGTTTTAATTAATATTTAGTAATGCGTATAGCACCAAAAACAGAAAAAAAAACATAAATATGATAAAGACGAATACAAATTGCAGTGAATTGTTTAACTAAAAGTCGAAACAGATTAATTAATTTGGTAGCAAAATTTAAACTATTCTTTTTTTTACTAAGATTGTAAATTTCATTAAAAAATGAAATGTTTAGTTATTATAAATTGTGTTAACAAATTGTTAAACCTAGTCTCATGGCAAAAAAAATAAAATAAAATATATATATATATAGAAAGAAATTCAAACTAATTATTTTGTCCGTAAAAATGAAACAAAATTAATCTACAATATCCATAGTGACGGAGTGAAGAATTAAAATCCTAGTGACGGAAACTTGTCGTGTAGAAACCAAAACTAAACTTTAAAAGAAAAATTCTAACACTAACATTCATTTTAAAATTAAGTATCTTGGTTTATCCTTTTTTGGACCTGAATCCAACGAAAAAAGAAAAAAATAAAAAAATCAACGAACAAAAGAGAGTCCACAGAGCAGAAGAATATTCTCTGTGGCCACGTCACTCCAAAATCTCTAAGACTATTGGTAATATTGTGCACCCGCACACATGAGATAATCCCCGAAACGATCCGTTGTTTATAAAAAAAAAAAAAAAAGTCATATCCCGGACCCTTTGTAACGGCTACTTCCTCATTTGTATATTTCCCCCGAAACTCAAAGAAAAAAGGAGAAAGTCACCAACAAAACTCTTTCATTCTCCTCTCATCTTCTCGAATCGAATCTAACTTTTTCTCTTCTCTGAATCTTTCTTCGCTAAAATTTTATACAGCAATTAGAAGGATATGATCAAAGCCGCCATGGATCTCGGTTGCTTGGATTTGGGATGTCTTTCAGTCTCTCACAAGAGAAGCAGCGTCGGAGTTGCCGATCCTCTTGAGTTTTCGTCTTCCGCTTCGAAATCTGGCCAGGTATTTTACAGTTTCGATTCGAGATCTAATTTCTTTCCTGGTATTTCCATTTTGTTTTCTCGTCTGATGTTTCGAGTTACGTCGGATTGAAGTTTCTTCCCGTTGAATGTTCATTAGGGTTTGGTGATTTAGGCTTATCGAATGTATTTGAATCGGATTTAGGTATTTGGTCGTTCGCCAAGAGCTTAGGGTTTTGCCTAAATATCCGAACTTGCTTGATCTTGATACCCTTCACTATTTTAAGTCTCTGTCTTTGCTTATAGAGGCTTTTCGCACTTGAATGTTAAGTGTGAAATCTGTATGATATTCTTTTTGTTTTTCATACACCAACATGGTTTATGAATGCGTTTATTGGTATATGGAGAAATGCAGAATCAATCACCGAGAGAGACATCAGCTCTTAGAAAATCACAATCAAAGAGGTCCGCTCAACGTAAAACCTCTCCTCTTGGCTGGTTTCCTCGCAGAAAAGGGGATTCATACTTGAATAGGAAGATAAAGAAGCTACAGGTAAAAGTTTCATTCTACTTTTATATATAAAACGTCATTTGATTGGTAACAACGCTATGTCAGTTCTGGAATACTCAAGTTTTGGTACGGTGTTATGTATAGGAGGTTGGTGGAATGAATCAGACTCTTGATGAGACTCTTGGCGACTCAAATCCACACTACTGCAAAATCGTAAGAGAACAAATGGCTGTGAGAGAGGCTGCAGGGAAGGCCATGGAGCTCCGCAAGGCTGCTCTCGTTGAAGCATCCTGGTGTAGAATACTTCGAGCTGCTAGGTAATATAAAGGTTTTAGCATCCAGGAAGGTTATTTTGTGGTACATCTCTAGCTTCATAACAATAGTTTGTTTTTTTCTTTCGGTTGATAGGATCCCGAGTTTAGATGCAGAAGCTTTGATGGAGAATGCAGAAAAAGCTGCGGTGGAAGCTTTTGAAGCGGCGTCTGCTTTGGGAGTGATAATGCATGATAAACCAAATAGCTCAAGGAAGCAATATCGAATCAAAACATCAGGAACACATGGAGGGGGATCTCCTACTCATACTGTTACAGCGTCTTTTGAAACTGCATTTGATGTGGATAAAGAAGTAGCAGCTGCTGTTAAAACTGCATTTGCTAAGCTTGCAAATTGTCCCTCTCTCAGTAAAGCCGAGATTAAAGATCTTCTGAGGAAAATCAGTGAGAATCCTGATCTGCGTGATAATCATGAAATCAGTGAGATTTCTTCAGAATGTGACACAGAGTCCGATTCTGAACTCGGCACTCTCCACAAGGTTGATGAAGAAGTAGCTGAATGTGAGGAGACTTCATCTTTCAAAATGAGACAGCTAAAAGTCAAGAGGCGGCAGTCGTTTGGGAAGTTTAGCAGGGAGAAACTAGTAGATATGATGCTTGAGAGGCTTCAGGGCTTACAAGAAGATCAACTTTCAAGTCTTGCCTCCATAGTTGCAACTTGTGGTTTAAGTGAGGCCTTGGCTGAAGTCGGTAACCAGAGGCTGCAGACCACAAACATCGAACCAACTGCTACAGACTGTGGGAATACTTCTTCGATGGATACAAGATCGAGAAGAGATTCTAAATTTGGGTCTTTCAGTGGAGGAAAAACAAGGAGTGGAAACGAGTCACAGCTTCCGAGTTTGGACAAGTTTCTAGTCAAGCACATGACCAAACTTGAAAGAGAAGTCTATGAAGCCAAAAGGGCTTCAAAGGACGTATCTGACAAAGACAGAAAGATTCCTCAAGGTGTTGCAAGTGACAATGTTCCAGATTTGGGAAGCATCCTTGTGAAACATTCTTCAAGGCTTGAGAAGGAGATCGAAGAAGCCAAGAAGAACGCCGGAGTAAATCCTAGGACGTACGAAAAGAACTCAAGCAGAAACAAAAAGCCATTGGATCCTATCCCCGACTTGGAGAGTTTGCTAGTGAAAAAGCATGTTTCAAGATTGGAGAAGGAAGTTGAAGAAAGCATGAAGAACTGCGGAAACATGTATGAGAACGTGAAGAAACCGGGAAAACAATATACAGGAGCAACTAGTGTGCCTGAAGTTTCCAGCCTGGATAGCTGTATGGTAAAACATGTCTCCAAGCTAGAGAAAGAAGTCCAAGAAGCAAAAAAGAGAAACAAAGAAGATCTTGAAGCAAGAAATTTGAAAACAGTTGAGAAAAGTTTTAGTTTGCTAACAGAAGAACTGGGAAAAGAAAACATGGACTTGAACAAGAAAGCTGAGGGGCAAGAAGAAAGCCTAGACAGGATCTTGGTCAAGCCTGTGCATAGGTTGGAAAGAGAAAAAGTCGCATCAGAAGCAGTTTATAGAAATCGGAGGATCCAACAGAGAAAACAAGCAGAAAAAACCGAGTCAGATTATGAGAGTTTGGACAAAATTCTGGTGAAACATGTTCCAAAGCTAGAGAAAGAGAAGCTGAGGTTCAAAGCAGATAGGGAAAACACCAAAACTGGAGTAGAAGAGAAGGAGAACTCAAAGAACAATAATGAAGTTAGCCTGAACCAAACAATGGAAAAACATAACCACGAGCCTGATAGCATGAAGATGGTAAAACCGATTCTGACCAGAAGACAAGTGAGGGATAGAGAGATACAAGAAACGTGGGGTGGTTTAGGTCTTGGGGAGTCAAAGAACGATAACCAGAAGAGACCTGAAAGCAAGAAAACAGAGGCTACTGAGCAGTTGGGAGAAGAGACAAGACCAGTTCAAACCAGACGACAAGCAAGGGAGAAAGAAATGCTAGAAGCTTGGGGTGGTTTAGGACTTGGTGACTCAAGCTTGTACCAAACAGTTAACAATAATCATAAGAGGAAACCTGAAAGCGACAAGACTGAGACAGAAACGCCACTGTTAACCAGAAGACAAGCAAGAGAGAGAGAAATGCAAGAAGCTTGGGGTGGTTTAGACCTTGGGAACGCTGTTCGCCCAATTCTGTCGAAACTTGAAAGAGAAAAGGTTCGTAGTTTCCGTTTCTTGCAAATTTACAAAGTGTTCTTTTTTGCTATTAGCAAAGTAATCATTTGAGCTGGCTTTGGTTGATTTTGTTCTCTCATTTGCAGGCTGCGTGGATTAAAGCCGAGGAAGAAGAAAGGACTCGAGGAAACTAATGGCATTAAACTCAATGGAACAGAACATATAAGAGATAGAATTTTGATAATAGACAAATCTAGAACAATGGTAACAAAAAGTCATTGTCCATTGTTCAGATCGTCTTCTAATTGGATCATACGGATCTAGCTAGTTTCAAGTAATATTGTATAAATTTCAATTGGTAACAGTGTAACCATGGAACGTTGGAAAATTGTGGAATATGAAATAAATTTCTTATGCCTGCGACCAATTTGAAGAAGTTTACATCATTTGTCCTGTATAAGACATGGGCAAAATTCCTTCTTTTTTTTGTAGAACATTAGTAACTACTAAACTAACAATGAACAAATAAATGATCAGAAGTAAGATTTACATTTTCTTATTATATTGATGGAAAATGTAAACAGATAAAATACATTAAGTTAAACAAATATCAAATAGACAAAAATACTTGGCTGAATATAACACTTAAATCATGACAAAATCAAATAAATGTATATGTGAAAAACCTATGGAATCATGTAATATTGTATGCAGTGAATTGTTTATTGGATTTGTTTTTTTTTGAGTTAATTAACTTATAAATACAGAATTATTGTCCAACTAAGTAGAAGACAAAAACGGCGGAGAAAGGAAAGAAAATCAGTTGGGGATATATGAAACCGTATATGTGTTCTAATTTATTTCCATCACTGGAACCGAACTTGGTAACTTGGTTTAATCGAACCGGTCTGGGTTTGGTGTTGCTTAAAAAAAGGAAATATTCTAAGTTAATTTCATTTTTAATCACTGATTAGCGGATTTAATTACGACAACAGAGCCTATATATACGAGCAGAGACAGAGAGTGTTTACTTGCTATCTTTTCTCCAACGCAAAAAGAAAAAAAAACATTGCAGACACAAAAACTCTCTCTCTCGATTTGAAAATTAGGGTTTAGTTTCTTCATAAAAAGAAAAAATGGTGAAAGGCACTAAGAGGAAGATTGATATTGCGAAGATTACGAACAAAAGTTCAAAGGCGACTTGTTTCACTAAACGCAGCCAGGGTTTATACAGTAAGGCGTCACAGCTTTGTCTTCTCTCCGGTGCACAAATTGCAATCTTAGCCACTCCTTCTTCTTCCCAATCGAACGTCTCCTTTTACTCGTTTGGCCACTCCTCCGTCGATGCCGTGGTCTCCGCTTTTCTCGCCGGACAGAGTCCCGTCCCTGTCTCGGAGGAAAGCAAACAGATGAGAGAGGACATTGCTATCTGCTTTGGTCGGAAGGATCTCGGGCTAGGGTTTTGGTGGGACGACGAGAGGCTTCACAGATCGGAGAATCTTGAAGAAATCAAGGACGCGATCGAGTCCATTAAAAGTCTGTTGAGCGATGTGAAGCGGTTGCGTACGGAGGACGCCTTTGATTTTAATCAAAGAGAAGCTTTGGTTGTCATCGATGAGAAGACCAAATACATGAAGAAGAAGAAGAAGAACGATGTCGTTTTACACCACCACGGCACTGATCAAACCCTAATCATCGATGATGATTTACCTGAAAATTTCAACGACAATGCAGAGGATGATCAGAACCTGTCGATTTCTGACAGTGTCTCCAACAACAACAACAACAACAACACTTTATTACCTGCTGCAGGAAACTTGGATGAGTGGAGCGATATGGATCTTGATCAACTCCTCAATGATCTTGATGATTTACCTAAGAAAACTGAACAAGAGGAGGAGGATCAGGTTGTGGCGATTTCTGAAAATTTGTGCAACAACAACGCTTTACTACCTGCAGGAAACTTGGATGATGATCAAGAGCTTGATCTTGATTTCGAGACAATTTTTGAAGGTTTGAGCGATCAAGACCTTAATGAGTTTGCGGCAACTTTTATGATCTGATTACTATGTAGTGGTTTGTTTAGAGATGTATGTCTTAATATCGATTATGTAATAAGGAGAGTCCGGTTTGACCTCGATCAGTTTTCTCAGATGAGAGAAAATTGATCGATTTCAAACAGGTTCAGCTTCGGTTTGTGGCTTTTCAATTTGTCTGATTCTGGTTCAGTTTCGTATGTTGTAGTTTCAATGGAATTTTTAATGAATCTTTCTTTAATCAATGGATGGCTTTTTTTTTTTTTATTATCTTTCACAGTTGTGTTTGACTAATTTTTGTGTTCAAGTTGTATATTTCTTCTGGTTATGTTTAGTAATTTTTTTGGACAGATCCCATCTTCATCTTCAGTTGCAAACGTTCCTCATCTTCCTGGTAATGATCTCTCGCATCTACAATAAGAAATTTGAACATAAAAAGGGGACAAGAAGCTCAGCAGTGAACTTCTTGTTGTACAACTCAATCTCACAAAACTGATGCTGTCTATCGACAGAGACTGGGGGTCTCCATGGTTCAGCTGGATCAAACCTCCTGTAGATATGATAGCAGACAAGCTTTGTATACTCTTCACAAAGAATAACAAAGGCAAAATCTCAGACAACTACTCTTACCTTTAGTTCTGTTAAACTTGTTGAAATAAGGTAAGTAGGAGCTGGATAGGTAATTTTAAATATTAATTGACAAAAAGCTCTCTCCTCTCTCCTATGGAGGGTCTAATCTCCGGCGGCCCTCCTCCGCCTCTAACCTCACCAGAATTCCCTCTCCTCTCACCTTTTGCATCTGTTTCTACTTCAGAAACTCTCCCAACTCATCATACGTCGAAGGCTTCCTCGTCTTTGAATATTCAAGCATTGAAGGTTGCTAATCATAACACGTCTTCCTCATTTCTCTCTCCTTCGACTGAGACTCACTCACCATCACTTGCCACACCTTCGTCGCTCGCGTCTCCTTCACCAAAACATCTCGACGCCTCCACCTCTCTCTGGAGAGATTTGTTTCTCCGGAACTCCACAACTTCCAAAAAATTTCCGCCACCAAGCTATACGTTAGAAGGCATTCCTGTGGTCAAAGCACCACCGTCGGTCCTCCTGAAAGCTTCCGAGGCATGGAAAAATCACCTCATCTGTTACTTCTTCGGAACTCCACCTTCAATCAAGAAAATTTTTTCAAATCTTAATCCTATATGGGGGAAAAAAGGTCAGATCCAAGTTCACTACTATACACCACGTTCTTGCCTTATTTACATTCCAGATCTTTCGATGCGAAACTATGTCTTGAATATCGGGTTATGGAGTGCCGGTACAGTTACCTTTGCTGTGTCTTTGTGGTCACCGTCTTCATCGTTGTCAGAACAAACCCTCACCTCGGCTCCGGTATGGCTGATTTTAAAAGACGTCCCTCCTCAGTTGCGGTCAAGCGAAGGCCTCGCAGTTGTTGTTAGTGGAGTGGGGGTTGCGCTACCAACGTCGAATACAGCTACTGTGCCTTCAATTGGATACAGCTCTTTTAAAATCCGCGCCGTCGTACGCCTCGACAAAGGCCCACTACCTCCCTCCGTGATCGTCGAAGATGATGAAGGCAAACAGGTGATCATTGGTGTTCAATACACTTCCCTCCCGCCGTTATGTCCGACATGTAATATGTATGGACACCAAAGTCACAGATGTCCTCTTCAACCCGGTGGCCCAACCACCGGGAAAGTCACCGTAAATTCTGCTCCTTCACGCTCGGACACTGTTGGCGGCACGCTTCAGTCAACCTTGGAGGAAGAGAACGCCCTAGGGTTTTCCAGTCTTACTGGGCCAAATGAGGTTGAGCCCAATCCAGCAAAGCCCACCAATCCTGAAACACCTACATCACCTCAACAGCCCTCCCTCGTTTCCAGCCCAATTTCCCTTACCATGCTCCCATCCCGACCCAACTCTTCCCATTCAACGAGTCCATTAACACAAAATGATTTTCCCGCTAAGCCCAACCCACTTCCCCAGCCCGTTTTGCCCCCAAACCCATCCTATCCTTCTTCAAATCACATAAATCCTCTTCTCCAGCTCAATTTGAGTTCCCGGCCCACTTCGCCTCAAGTCAATAATCCACTCCCCCAGCTTTCGGCCCAGTTTCCTCTTGGGTCCATTACCGCTCCAGTTTCAGCCCATAGAAAAGGGAGCCCGCCTCCACCACTAGATACCAGATCCATTTCGCTCAGGCCCATGTCACCATTCTTCACCAGCCCCGCAAGTGCACAAGTTTCTCCACCGTCTTCCTCCACATTCACGTCTCTCCTCTTCCGGCAAATTGAAAATAGTCATGTTTCTTCAACCCTTCTTCTTCCGGACGACCCTTTTCTAGAATCCTATCTAGCTGAACGGGTTCGAAGACAAATCAAAAAACAACAGAACAGATCAAAAAAGAAGACCAAGGAAAAAGTTAAAAATTCTGACAAAAATCTTGGACCTCGTTTCTTCCCCATATCTAAGAGATATGAGTAATTGTCGTTAGTTTGAGAAAACAACTTTGTTCTTTTCTTCTACTTCTTCCAATCAATTCCACTGTACTAGTGACCTTTGGTTTTTAATATTATTTACCCTTAAAACCAAAAAAAAAAAAAAAAAAAAAAAAAAGGTAAGTAGGAGCACATAAAATCTCCTTTTTTTATAGGCTTTTTAAAATCAATTGTACTAATTATTGGTGTGAAATCAGTCTCTTTCGTAGTTGCCAAAAAAAGAAACCACGCACGTATCAAAGGTAATATAACTGGATATTTCTCAAACCTTGTCCTGTGATTTTTCCGAGAACCAACAAAAAATGGGTGAGAACCCATGGCAGCCTCTTCTCCAGACCTTCGAGAAACTATCAAATTGCGTCCAAACTCATCTCTCCAATTTCATCGGTATCAAAATCACTCCTCTGTCGTCATCTACAATCCAAAACAATCCCATCTCATTTGACTCTTCCCCACCAATCGCAACCAATAGTTCTAGTCTTCAGAAACTTCCTCTCAAGGTTCGAATTTTCTTAAGTCTAATACGGTTTCAATTAGTTTTTGGGGTTTTTTACACTGTTTGAAAATCTTCTTATGATCACCAGCGACGTGTTCGATGAAATTCCTCAATGAATCGTTTCTACTTTTTTCCGTCCCGTTCTTGGTTTTGTTACTGAACGTATGGCTGAAAGTTTGATACTTTTTTCAAATGGTAACTCATATGAAGCAAACTGGTGCTCTACTATAAGTAAATTACTAGTGCTATCATTGTTGTGATATGATGATTTTGAAGATAATCTAACTAGCCAGGAAAAGCTGTATCTCGCTTCCAAATTTTGCGGTTTTATTGTGAAAAGTCTCACCTTTAAAATTAAACTCTTATTTGAAAAGGGTTTCGTAAGTAATTTATGGGAGCCCATCTTCATTTCCTTGCAATAGATTTTATTGATACGATCATGTAACTTACTCCATATTCTTTCAGGACAAGTCTACAGGTCCTGTCACTTAAGAGGAGCTCGGGAAGGCTACATGGACATTTCTGCACACTCTTGCTGCGCAGGTGAAAACTTGACTGTCTTTCTTTGCGCATAAGTGACTCTTAACCATACATACTTATCATTCATTTATTTTCCTTGATACATGAGGTATGAACTGACTTAAAGCGGGATTTTTTGTATTAGTTGGACTTAAAGATACTTGAGAGTGCTCTTCGATTTACTTTTGGTTCTTGCTTTAGGTTGCTCTCTGTTCATTGATTTACAGAGTGAAACAAACAAAGGAATCTGTTTCCATTTCTGTCGTTTTCATATTTCTCATGTGATCACATTGGGCTGACCACTAGCAGTTTCTACGTAATGGTTGTGAATTGGTTAAACTCAGGTATGTATTCCGAATCAGATGTTTTTTTTTCTTTTTCTCATCAGTATCCAGAAAAACCAACAAGGCAGCAAAAGAAGGATGTTAAAGAATTGGTACAACTCTTCCTGCCCTAGTTTATTTATTATCTTATATATTTTGTAGACGTTAGTTTATTAGATGAGGGTGAACTTGGTATTAACTGAACTCTGAAGCCTAGAATTTTCAGCTTGAAACTTCCAAAAATCTATCAAGGTTTCACCTTTCCAAACCAGTTATCAACCTGCTGTCCCAAGTGTTCTTCAGCTAATACTGAACCTTTTTTTCTGTGTAGATGGCGATACTTTCTGGAATGTACCCTTGTAGAGAATGTGCAGATCACTTTAAAGAAATCCTAAGGTACTGTTATCTTGTAGATCATTGCATAGAATTTGTCATTGATTTTGATCATCCGTGCTCTCTTGGTTTGGTTCATGATAGATCGAATCCCGCGCAAGCTGGATCTCAGGAGGAGTTCTCGCAGTGGCTTTGCTATGTACACAACACCGTAAATAGAAGGTAAACTGAAAGGAGAGTAGTGTTAGCGACTTAGCGTAGCGAGGTTATTGGGGGCATTTTTGTATATCTCAAAGTTATGGGGCATAGTCAGAAAAGAAATTGAAACTTTTGAGGATCTGAAATGAAAGGATTGAGAACTTATGATCCATATGTTCAATTCTAATATTGTTTTTTTTGCAGTTTGGGAAAATTGATATTCCCTTGCGAGAGAGTGGATGCAAGATGGGGCAAGTTAGAGTGCGAGCAGAGAAGTTGTGATCTTCATGGAACTTCTATGGACTTTTAGTCATTATATTTTACGAAATAACACTTTTTATTTATTTTAAAATTACAAAATCAGAATACAATGTTTGAGTTAACCAAATGATTGCTAAGTCAACAAATAAACTTTTCAAAATAAACAAATTGTTACTTAAACAGGTTTGAGAAGTTAATTCGACAGTGTTTTTCGAAGTTAAATTTTAACTGCTAATAAAAACTTAATTTCATTATTTTCTTTTTTTTTATGCGAATTGTATGTTTGGTTTACAACACTTAGTTAAAATTCGTAATTATACGGATAATGAGACTCAATACTTTTGTTTGAAATTATGTTTCTAAAAATTGATATCAGTGCTTTCGTAATTTAGTTCTATTATGATTTGACTTTGACTTGTTCTCCTTGAGTGAAACGTTTGACATTGTGTTCGATTACTAGTTGAAATAATCAGATCTTTTAAAAATATATCTCACCAATTTTGAAGTCTTTTTCCGTTAGATTATTTTTTTTTCTTGTATGAAAACATTATTCCAACAAAGAAAAATTAGGTTATATTGATCCTTTTCTAGGAGGTTTGAAGCAGAGAAAGACTCAAAATAAAAGAGAAAAAAGGTTGTTGATAGATCATCGATGGTTTCGACTGATAATGATAGTGGTAACTGGTAAGTGATGAATTTTCTTTTAGTTTAGTTAACTAATAGAATAACAAGAAAAATTGTCGATTAAAATCTACAAAACGGATTAAAATATATGGTTAAAAAACAAATATACCATTCTAAGTAATTTAAAACCAGTGTTTACACAAACTAATAAAAAAAAAGTTCAAATAGACTGAAAGAGGAGAAGTACACACAACATTTAGCTCCTGCTCAAATGGCTTCCTTCGTTTATTTTTTTTTTTTGTTTCTGCCTTCCATGCTTTTTCGTGCAATTTGTGAAACGTTACCTCTAAGATACTTGGGAACAACCAAAAATCAAGTACTTAAATCACATCTTGGTTTGATTCAAGGGCACGCATAATTATATAACTAGACTAAATAATTACTTAATAATGGTAGATAATTTTACAATAATTTACACCAACTCTCCATGTGTATCATGTTTTGTGCAAACCCCATGTTTTAAATAATCGAGTAATGTTGAATTTTGAGCTGCATATAGTCTCAAGAACTATGCTTGTAATTAAATATAGAGAATATTCTATTTGGGGATTAACTAAAATTTGTGTTTCTCCATTACATTTGTTACATAATATATTTGTTCGAGACTATCTCAGATGTACTGGAATTTTCTATGTAGTGAAGATATAACTGTTACACACAATTATTTAGTAATGAAACGAAAATCCTGGTTATAAGAAAAAAAAAACTACAAAAAGAAGTGAAAATCCTTGAAAAATCGCTAGGCATGCGAAGAATTTGTGCACAAGTTACTAAATTAACGAATCACAAACACAAGTTTACTTTAGTTTTACAATCTGGATAATTACATTGAGAGGAATGGCAAAGAAAGAATATATAAAGATACATATAGAGTGATAATGTAAGAAAAAGCTTTTGAATAAGAATGTGTTGGGATTAAGTGGAAAGGATGTTCTAAGTCTGGAAAGTAGAAAGGTGACAGTATTTAATCATTAATATTTCTTTTATTTATTATTTGTCAAAAAGGGTTTTTTAATATTTTAAATTACTTTCAAAGTTGGCTAACTAATATTGGTCTCTCTAGTGAATAAACAAACATGATTAGTCAATAATCTATGAAGTATGCTTCAAGTCACATGATCTTAAGAAACTTCGCTGATAAACAAATATTAATCCATAAATGATTTTAAAAGAACCCTTATGTACAATACATGCGTGTAGTTGTATAGTATACCTAATTAACGTTTTAATTTCATAAATGTCTTTTTTAGGGTAAAGTACATATCCTTTTTTTGTCAAACAAGTACATATCATTATTTAAAATCAACTACTATCCATACAATGACGTCTAACGAGTCGTCATTAATCATATTGTTAAAAATATATAAATCATACTTTGAAGCTGTATACGATTGTCTGTCTGTGAGTAATAGAAAAAATAAGCAATGGAAACTTAATGAGAATGAAAAGAAAATCATTACAATGAACGCTATTGCTTTTTTAGTGTAATGAAGTTGTCAAAGTAGTTAGAGAGTGTTTTGTGTGTGTGAGAGAGAGATGGTCTTATTAAAGGACCTTTTCCTTTTTTCCAATTAATAACAATCAAAGAGATGTCATCCCCACACCTTATTCAACATTTTGGTTTAGTGGTTTAACTATAAATTTTACAAGATAATTGAAAATTTTGATATAATTAACGTCGTTAACGTATACATGATCCCGGAGTTTTGGGGGGGTGTGTGCCGTATCTGCTTTCGAATCGATTAAGGTACGTTATTAATGAGAGAAAATTCACCATTTTATCAAATAATTAATCTATTGCTAAAACCAGATGATGCATCGTCTGTTTGTTAATAAAATATTATTGTTGTTAACACATTGAAACTTTTGAGTAAAGCTTTTTAGAAGAAAAATATGCATTACGAGCATGATCATTTCATTATTATTTACCATATCACTATTGCTTATAAGTAGGTGTCGAGAAAAGAACGTAAATAATTTGAAAATTGTTAAACTATGACTATGTTATTATTATTAACAGAGTTGTTTAAGGTAGCTTTGACTCTAAGCAAAAATGACTTAATATGGACTAACTAATACTCACTCCGAAGCAAGAAAAATATAAATGGAAGCTAAAAGTGACATTACATCTTCTGATTTTCTATAAATATTTTCTTAACGTTAATAGCAAAAATACATTACTTTGCTTGTAGTGATATTATCTCACAATACACGCTTTTAATCTTTCCATAAAAATAAAATTGAGGAATAAATAAATTGATCAATCTTTTTCTGTCTAGTTGACTATATATTGACCGTATACGACCAAACCAAATCAAAGATAAAACGTAATTCTTTATATAAGGATGTTCTTCTTCTTCTTTTTTTTTTTATAAAAAAAATTCTATATGCATCTAAATAATGTTTTACACATCAATATTTCTAAGTCGTGTAAAAATTATATACTGTTTATTTTGTCAATTTAACTCAATAATTTTAATATTCCTTTTAACATTACAGATTACATTGTAGAATTCAAATATTAAATGTGTGATGAACACAAATAACTATCATTATACCATATAATTTCCTTAAATATATACTATTTTTATTTTTTTTATGACAAATGAAAATTTAATATTTCCAATAGACATATACATATGTGGTTAATTCCTTATTATATTTGAAACTTAAGAATTAGATAATACCGACCACGTCTTTAATTATCAACTTACATGGTTCATATCTTCCAAATTAGTAATTTAATCATTCACATCTCTTTTTTTTTGTCTATCTACGTTTTTTGTTAAGTTTTGTTAAGTTAGTATTTATTTGTGGGTTAAGATATGATAACTGTCTAGCGGTGGTAACTTTGAAAGCCAAGGAACGCTCTTTAAGTAAAAGAGAGCCAAAAGTAATCCTCAATGACAATTCTAAGAAAAGTATCAATTTAAGCACATGCAAATATTCAATCAACTTTCCAAAAAGCATAAAGATAAACCAATTTTATTTTAATTTTATAAACGTTTTTAATGATAAAGAATCATAATATAAATGGTCATAGTGACCAAATGTATGTATCAAACAAGAAACAATCCCGATTTGAGCAGTTATGTGAATTCGTTAAAAACAATTATAGTTAAATATCATGTCATATAAATCAACCACGATCGCTGGAAGATGTATGATAATCTACACGATTTCAAAATTTAAATTATGCAAAATTAGCTAATGGGTGCACACTTACCATAACAGATCATATTCTGACAAGACTGGAAAACTTAACGGACTAATTGTTTGAATTAATTGATATATATAAGCAAAAAGTTACCAAAAATATTGATTCAATAAATACACTAATTTAATTATGAAGAAAATATTCATTCAACTAACTAAGAACAAATAAAATAGCAAAAGAAAATTAGCTATTATTTATTTTTTAAAAATGTAAAATCAATATTATTAGTAGAAAAATCTTATAATACTGTAGAGAAAGTAGAAAGGTAGGAAACTACACTAACTTATGATAAATCATAACACCAAAAAGATTAAGAATTTTTCAATATCACTTTATAGTCGGAGTTAGATTCCTTTATTTTATTCACGATGGATCACGTATATGTATGAATGTTGTAAGTATTAGAATAAACGTTAAAAAAATCAAATAGTTAATTATAACAATAAAATATTAGTTTAAGGCAAATCGAAGCCTCTAAAGTTGATGTAAACCTTTGAAAAAGCCAAAAATAATAATATTAAATGAAATATATATACTAATAAGAGACTTAAAAGGGCTCTCACATAACCAAAATAAGTTTTGAGGAAACCCCAAATACACAAACCCCACTTGCAATTTCTCCCCCATCTCCCATCGCTCTCTCTCTCTTTCGTTTTCCTCGGCTGTGAAGCAAAAGGAACTGCAATAATCCTTGTTTAACTCATTTTCATTACCTGGATTTGCACAAAAAATCTCTGAAATTTTCGGTTTTGGTGAGTGTGAGTGAGAAAAGAGACAAATCTCTTGAATGCAATGTGAGGATCAACGAAGACGACGAAGAATAGTCTTTTCTCACTCGGAAGCACCAGAATGGTGGCTGCAGCAATTTCCAGCACTGACCCAAGAAACCCACCTCGAGATCGACAAGATAAACCTCAACCCGTCGCCAACAATGGCGGACAAAGAAGACCCAGAGGCAAACAGGTGTCTTCTCGCTACTTATCTCCTTCTCCTTCTCACTCCGTCTCCTCAAACACCACAACCACCACCACCACTACCACAACAACATCTTCCTCTTCGTCTTCTTCATCCTCTGCGATACTGAAGACAAGTAAACGATACCCATCGCCGTTACTCTCTCGCCCGACGAATTCCGTTTCTAATTCGAACAAAACGCCTTCGTTGTTACCTAAACGGTCGCAATCGGTTGACCGTCACCGACCCTCGGCGGTTCCGGTCTCTGTAGGCACCGAAATGTCGGCGGCGACGAAGATGCTTATCACTTCCACTAGGAGTTTGTCTGTTTCGTTTCAAGGGGAAGCGTTTTCGCTCCCGATTAGCAAAAAGAAGGAGGCCGCTACGCCGGTTTCTCACCGGAAATCTACTCCAGAGCGGCGGAGATCGACGCCGGTTCGAGATCAGAGGGAGAACTCGAAGCCAGTGGACCAGCAACTGTGGCCCGGAGCTTCTCGTAGAGGAAATTCCGAATCTGTTGCGCCGAATCCGCTTTCTAGAAGCTTAGACTGTGGCATTGATAGAGGAAAGTTCGGATCTGGATATGTGGGAAGGTCAATGTTGCATAATTCGATGATTGATGAGAGACCTAGGGTTTCTATTAATGGGAGGCTGAGTTTAGATATGGACGGTAGGGATGAATATTTGGAAACTGGAGATGAGAGCCAGAGAAGACCAAATCATGGTTTCACCTCTAGCGTTTCATGTGACTTTACTGCTTCTGATACTGATAGTGTTTCTTCTGGTAGCACTAATGGTGTCCAGGAATGTGGCTCTGGTAATGGAGAAATCTCTAAATCAAGGAGCTTGCCTCGTAATATAATGGCTTCTGCTAGGTTCTGGCAAGAGACTAATAGCCGGTTAAGGCGGTTGCAGGATCCGGGTTCTCCTTTATCCTCTAGCCCGGGGTTGAAAACCAGTAGTTTATCATCAAAGTTTGGTCTTTCTAAACGATTTTCAAGCGATGCTGTTCCTTTATCATCTCCTCGTGGTATGGCTTCTCCTGTAAGAGGTGCTGCTATTCGCTCTGCTTCACCGAGTAAGCTTTGGGCGAAAACTACATCATCTCAAGCCAGGGCACTTTCGAGTCCTTCTCGAGTGAGAAATGGGGTTTCTGATCAAATGAACGCTTATAACCGCAACAACACGCCGTCGATTCTTAGTTTCTCTGCTGATATTAGGAGAGGGAAAATTGGGGAAGATCGTGTTATGGATGCACATTTGTTGAGGCTTCTATATAACCGTTACCTGCAGTGGCGGTTTGTCAATGCGAGGGCAGACTCTACTTTAATGGTGCAAAGATTAAATGCAGAGGTATGGCTTTATGAATGATTTCATCTACTTTTGTGGTCAATACCTTTACAGCTATGGTTTTGTGTCCCTTCTGGATTGTAGATACTTAGCCACTGCTGCAGATTTAGAAAGGGTATGATTTGTTCATCTATACGTAGGTTCTTGATGCAATGGGTGCAAGAATATCAGCATTTATGGAAACTTATCGTTTAGGCTCATTTTAGGCGCCACCACCCCAGATAAATCATGACAAGATAGAGATTAAGCATGAATGGTGTAACTTACTGAACTATAACAGTGGAAGAGTAGTCAATATTTTTCTGTATAGTATAAACTAAGCCCTCGTTTCTTGTGGTTTCTGGCATAACATAGAATGTGAATTTACTTTTTGTTTCTCTTTGCCAGAAAAACCTGTGGAATGCATGGGTATCGATCTCAGAACTACGCCACAGCATTACGTTAAAGCGAATCAAGTTGCTTTTGCTAAGGCAGAAATTGAAACTGGCTTCTATTCTGAGGGGACAGGTAAGAAAGTGAACTCTTTTTAGTTTTAACGATGTCTTAATTAAGATTTGTTTCTTTCTATTTTTTAGAAGGAAGGCAGATATTCTGTGGAATTTGGCTTAGTGATTCCTTCTTTCTGTAGCAAGAAAAGAAAGTTTTAGAATGGTAATTGTACTGTAACAGGTTTAGCAAATGATTCTGGACTCTATTTAGATATTTATGTATGGTAGGTTAAATTGTTATATCTACCTCTAGAAGTTAGTATACTTACTTGCTTAGAATCATCCCACAACATTCTGAATCTTTGACAAGGAAACATGAGATTTTATTTATTTCGAAATGAAAACCGAGTACTAGTACATCCCCATTGGTGATGCATATAAAAAGAAAGAATAGTATGGATGTTCATTTTGTCGCTCGTGTATTTGTTAAATTGTAGATGGGATATCTAGAAGAATGGTCTCTTCTGGACAGAGATCATGCAAGTTCTTTATCCGGAGCAATTGAAGCCTTGAAAGCCAGCACGCTTCGTCTACCAATTGTTGGAAAAACCGTGGTGAGTACCTCTGTGACATAACAGCCCTGATATGATTGTTTTGGCTTATTTTAAACCTTTGGTTGGCAAAAATTTAATATGCTTCTCGAATTGTTTAGGTTGATATCCAAGATCTTAAGCATGCTGTTAGTTCAGCCGTCGATGTAATGCAAGCTATGTCATCTTCTGTATTCTCGCTTACGTTGAAGGTATAATGCTCTCTCTCTCTCTCTCTCTCAGTGATTAGCTTAAAACCGATTTTAAAAGTTTAGAGCACATATCTAGAGTCTATTGAATCTTTTGGGTCTGAAAATGTAATCTGTCTTGGGCTATTCTAGTACAAAACCCTTGTGTTATATGGTTAAACTCATTTATGTCGATGGCTAATGTTATTATCATGGCTAGGTTGATGAAATGAATTCTGTAATGGTTGAAACGGTGAATGTGACTGCAAAGGAAAAGGTTTTGCTTGAAAGATGTCAAGGTTTCTTATCAAGAGTAGCAGCTATGCAGGTAAAGAATCTTTATCCCCGTTTCTCTCAATCATTATCTTCTTGTTTTTTTTGGGTTTAGATGTACTCTGCGATGTCTACTCTTTTCTGATATTGATTTGGGGTAAACGCAAACAAGCAGGTTACAAATTGTAGCATGAAGACGCACATAATACAACTAAGTCGGATACCAATCACAAGCAGCTTGACTTCACAACACCTGTAGAAAAACTGATCTTCCTCAACATAACAGATTTGTTCTTTTTGACTACAACAACTATTCTCACCAAGAACAGATTTGCTAACACGGGCCTTTTCCTTCCTCGGATCTCGACCTTATCGTTTTCAAACCAAGATTAAGGTGAGATTCGCAGGTTTTATTATCGTCATCTCTATATCTCCCCTTGCTCTGTCTTGCGTCTGGTAGTTCTACGTTTGTTTTTATGTAAGACTGCAGGTATTGCTTCTAAAGTAAGTAAGCTTAGTTTTGTATACAAAAGTTTTTTCTAATGGTTATTTGGCTTGTGTACATATAAAGATGTTGTAATTGTATGAATCACTGAATTTATCTTTCTTAGTTCAAGACTTGTTGCCGTTTTTCTATGTTAAGATGTCTTGTCGTTTCTAGTTTCCGTGCATCACGCGTTGTTGTCTGTTTGTTGATTAGCGTTGAAGGAATATGTCAATACTAAAAGCAAGTACAATTAAAAGGGGACACTCTCACTTCAATCCAATCGTTCCTTTTGCAATAGGATTTTAAACTCCAATTGTTTATTTACGGCTTCATGTTAGGCAAAGACAAATAAACGATAGGAGAATGTAGTGCGTGCCAGACAATTATATACCGAACCAAAGCGCATATGAGTTAGTCCTATACTTCAATAACCAAAAATTCTTTTATTATTCAATAACAAACTGGTACCAAAAAAAAAGAAGAGTAAGAACTATTCTAATGTCTAAATATTATGTTTTGGAAAAAAAAAAAAAAAAAGTCAAATCTTGTCATCCTATTTAGTAACCGAACAATACCGGTTCTTGTGAAGGCTTGTTCGCTACTATTGCACTTTCAACCTCCTCGGCGTCTCGGCCGCTGTTATCATCAAACTCCGGCAACGGATGTTCATTAAGATCTATCCATCCTATTAAACTCTGCTTTCGACCCGACACAGCTGTTACAATACTCCCATGACTGGGACTCGACTTGCCTTCCCCTCTTTCGCCGCCATCACCACCGTGAATAACCTCGTTGTGACTGCGTTTGTTACCGCCTAGAACGCCTTTGTAGTGGCGGCGTTTGTGTCCACCAAGTGCTTGTCCCGTAAGAAACACAACATGACATATTGAACACTTGTGGAGTTTACCAGACGGGGACATCCTTGGCCGCGTTTTTTCTCCAGCGTCTGCGGTTGCGTTTTCGACAAGCGGTTGTGTCGGTTTAACTCGGTGGCTAGCCTTGTGACCACCTAAAGCTTGATACGAAGAAAACTCTTTTCCACAGACACTACACTTGTACGAATTAAACTTCTGCGGCATCTGCGGTAGCGTTAGCGTCGGCGATACCGTTTGAGTTTGCCCTCGATGTTGTATCTGCGGTTGATGTTGCTTTTGCGGTTGTGTATGCATATGCGTACCTCGGGAAAGCTGGAGGAGAATGAGAGCAGCGATATCTTCTGGAGACGAAGAATCTTCATCACCACCACGACTCTCCAACCAAGGTTTAAGGAAAACGTCGTCGTTTGCACAGTCCTCTTCTTTTTCTTCTCCTCGCCGCAATTCTGAGATTCTGTTTTCCATCGTCTCAGACGAAAAGGGAGAAAGATCTCTATCATCAGTAGGACGCAGTCGTATCGACTGTTCACTACTTCCCAACCTAAGATTAGTCCGAACGGCGTCGTCTGCACACTCTTCTTCTTGTCGCCGGAGTCTTGAAATTCTTATTCTGTGTTTCATTGTCTCAGAAGATGAGGGAGAAGGAGTTGAACGTTGTCGTATTGAATTATATTCATCACTACTTTCCAACCTAGGAGCCTCACCGTACCCACACTCTTCTTCTTCTCGCGGCAATTGTGATATCCTGTGTGTCATCGTCTTAGAAAAGAGAGAAGGATCTTCGACATCTATAGAACGCTGTTGTGTTGACTCTTCACTACTTTGTAACCTAGGATGGACGCAGACAGTGCCGGTCGCACACTCTTCTTCTTCTTGTTCTAAGCATATTCTTTTCGAGGGAGGATCTTCATCATCAAGAGAACGCTTTCGTTTTGCAAGCCCCACTTTCTGTGCTTCTCGCGTCAGATCTTTCATAACGGTGGATATTGTTGACGGTGAAAGTAGAATTAGAGTTTTCAATAGTTGTAGATCCATATTTCTTTTTTTTTCTTTCTTTTAATCCGAAACTTGATGAAAGATTATTGACCACTTAAACAATCGTGTCTGGTTTCGTGTATTCCTGTCTCACTTATATAATAGGAGAAGGTGAGAGTTAGTGTAACTTGTCCATCTCCTAGTTAGGATTTGAAATATAGAAAGAGAGTTGGCAAAAAAAAAAGAAATAAATCTTTTTTGTATCCCGGATCTAATATTAAAATAATGTAAAAAACTATGTTTTCCATATTAAGAAAATGAGTGAGAGTGTCAGGGAAGAAACCATACTAAAAAATGGCAAATTCTTTTAAATCTATTAAATGGTAATAAACCAAAAAGAAAAAGGGAAATCTTTTTTTTTTTTTCCTTCTTCTTGAGACCGACTTGTGTCATTGTGTGTGTGACAGTGTGAGTTAACAAGCCGTGTGGGAAACGTATTATACGAAACGCGTACACGTCTGATTGGTTTATTTTTATTGTCTTAATAAATAGAATTGATTTTATTAGATCCCTACATTATCTATTATCACACTTATTCTCTCAAATTTTTTGTATTAGAATTGATTTTATTAAACCACATATACTATACTATTTTTAATTAATTCTATAAAATCATTAAAATCTGACTAACTGTTTTTAATTAATTAAATAGTGTTTAGCAAATCATGTTTACCCATATATCTGACCAGTCGTAAACCGAAACTCAATTTATAAAACCAAAAATAAAATCTTACCAGAGTTTTTTTTTTTAAAAATAAATTGAAACCGAATTATATAAAAATAAACAAACCAATGCAGGAAACAAAAATAAAAAACGAAGAAGTCAAATCAAGGATGAAAAAACGTACATTCATATTTTTTTATAAAATTATAATTTATTAAAATAGAATTGACTAAGTCAAATTTGAAGGAAGTGAGCGTTTGAATTTCAAATTTTCTCCGTAACAAGAGGCTGAGATCTATGTCATGTCGATAAAGAAAAGTTTTATTGTTAAAAGCTAAACTGGGCCGTAATAATCTGATAATGGGTCACAATTGAGCCAATTTTTTTACAGTTATCCACCGACTAAGACATAGGTTTATTTCTTAGACAATGGTAATACCTAACTCTTTTTGACCATTTAAAACATCAATTTTTACATTTGGATAGACAACTTAAATATCAAATTATGTTTAATATTTATTTTAAATCGTAAACTTTTTTTGACTGAGCTAATTTAACAGTATACTTAATTAAGTAAATTAATCAAATTAAAAAACAAAAATTATTTAATTATTAAAAATGGGCTTGATTGTGACCCATTATCAGATATTTTACGGCCCAGTTTAACTTTTAACTATAAAACTGTATTTTATCGACATGACATCCATCTCAGCCTCTTGTTAAGGAGAAAATTTGAAATTCAAACGCTCACTTTCTTCAAATCTTTCTTCAAATCTACTTTCCCCTCTCTCTTTGCACCATAAACCTAAAATTTTCAATTTGTGTTCTTCAGGATGAGTTTGGTACCGGCAGTTGGTCGCGAGCTCTCGAATCCGCCGTCCGATGGGATTTCTAATCTCCGGTTTTCCAATAGCAGCGATCATCTACTTGTGTCTTCATGGGATAAGGTTAGAATTCCCTTCCTTTCTCTCGGATATTGGTTTTACTTCTTGTTTCAACTCTGATGTGTCTAAATTGATGCTTTGATCTGCGATTGGGGTCGAAGAGTGTAAGATTGTATGATGCGAAGGCCGATTCGATGAGAGGGGAGTTCAAGCATGGAGGAGCGGTACTCGACTGCTGCTTTCATGAAGAGTCTTCTGGATTCAGTGTCTGTTCTGATAATAAAGTCAGACGGTCTGTTATTTTGTTCTCTCCTTGATCTTTTTTTTCCCCTTTCTTCCGAGGCTGAATAGGGTTACTTAGCTAGTCGCTTCTATAGCTAAATTGGAATTAACTTTAATTTTTATTTATAAGTTGTGCCAAACTCAGTGTACTAGATGTTTATAAAGCCTCAATCTTGAAACGGAGGCTAAATGGTGTAAAAATGTTTCCAGTAAAGGACATATTCAGATTGATCGCTTAGACTTCGTTGATTTCTTCCACATTATTTCTCAAGTATGATTAGTACTGCCTATTCAAGTTTATCCCATGAAGACACAAGTTTATCGTGTTAACGAATATTTTTTTTGAGTTCTTAAATAATTTGGGTTTCTTGTTTCTCTTGTTGTACATCAGAATTGACTTCAATGCTGGCAAAGAGGACATTCTGGGAACGCATGATGAACCAGTGCGGTGTGTTGAGTATTCTTATGCTGCAGGTTAGTAAAGTTGTAATGATGTTCTTGATGCTTAGTTGAGCTCTTACCTTGTTGATTCTTTTGATGTCTAGATATGGTATCCTGTTAATGAAATTTGTTGAAAGTGTCCTATTTATTGCCTTTGTGTTGAGGGCATAGAGTTTCTTTCACGTTGCAACTTTATTTGGAACACAGAAGTCAGCTCTCAGCATTTTGGTGTTTCTAATCGTCCCACAATAATACTTGAACACTATGTTTATGTGATGTTATAGGGCAAGTGATCACTGGAAGTTGGGATAAAACGATTAAATGTTGGGACCCAAGAGCTGCAACTGGACCTGACCGCACACATATTGGAACATATAAGCAACCTGAGCGTGTTAACTCCATTTCTCTCGTTGGAAATCGTTTGGTAGTGGCAACAGCAGGAAGGCACGTCAACATTTACGATCTCAGAAACATGTCCCAACCTGAGCAAAGAAGGGAGTCCTCACTTAAGTACCAGACCAGATGTGTGCGTTGTTATCCTAATGGAACAGGTTAATAGCTGACGTGTTGCTTTCAATGGTTTTTTCCAACAGTCAAAGTTACTTTCTTCCTGTTCCAAGTATAATCAGTAGCCTCAATTTCCTCTTCTACACTTTTAATTTTATTTATACTCTGCAGGATATGCACTTAGCTCTGTTGAAGGGAGGGTGTCAATGGAGTTTTTTGATCTATCAGAGGCTGCTCAAGCTAAAAAGTATGTTCCTAATTGTTTTCTTGTTACTTCTTTATGACGAATTTTACCTTTCTTATTTAATAAATTTTTTTCATCTCTTTTCAGATATGCTTTCAAATGTCACCGGAAATCGGAGGATGGAAGGGACATTGTATACCCTGTAAATGCGATTGCCTTCCATCCGATGTATGTCATTATCTTAGAAGGAATCTGATTGTCTCCTTTCATAGACATGGTTGCCTCTAGACTTAACTAACTATTCACAGAAATGGGCAGACAATTACAGTTTATTAAATTAAGGAGGGGCTAGAACTCGTTAGTTTAAGTCGTGAAATTCAAAATCTAGTGCTGTATAGAACACTTATCTGTGTAATTTCTGGTTTGAAGCAAATCTGTGGAGGGATATTTAGAGTAAGGTGGATGCCAAATTTTCCTTTGCAAGCAAATTCTGTAATTGTTTGTTCTTGGGTGCTGTATTTATATGGAACTTATGGGGAAAAGTTTAGAACTTTAAGTTATCCGTCCCAGCAGAGCAACTCTATCGCTTCTAATAACCTAACGGTTTCAAAATTGTAGTTATGGCACTTTTGCTACCGGAGGTTGTGATGGTTTCGTCAACATTTGGGATGGTAACAACAAGAAGAGGCTATATCAGGTTTAGCAATGACAATCAACTTTTGATATAAATTTTCTTTCAGTGTTCTTTTGATAAGTGAGACACATCATTAATTGCTCATTTTGGTGTTTTTTGAGGTAGTACTCTAAGTATCCAACGAGTATTGCGGCGCTGTCATTCAGCCGAGATGGTGGACTACTGGCTGTTGCTTCTAGTTACACGTTTGAAGAGGGAGACAAACCGTAAGAATTTCACTCTCTATCACGCTATTAGATCTCTTTAGGCATATAGAAACATCCACGCCGTAGCATTCTAGAGATATTTATTGTTTTGCTTTCGGTTGATCTCTCTTCTAACCTGTTCTTGAGTGTTGGGGAGTTTTTGCAGGCATGAACCTGACGCAATCTTTGTTCGAAATGTTAACGAAATCGAAGTTAAGCCGAAACCTAAAGCATACCCAAATCCTCCGGTATAGTTATTTCGACTTGGTGTTGTATCAGTTGCTAAGTTGGTTACTCATAGAAGATTGTAGCATTTTATGTTTTGAGTTTTAAAAGCTTATTTTGGCTGTAAAGTGAAGTGTGAACAAGACAATGGCTTCAGAAACTGAGATTGTCTTCCTTTGTTTCTGAGTAAAGTCCATTTACTCACTGGTGGTAGAAAGCTCTTCAACTTTGGGTTTTTTTTTTTTTTTTTTTTGTTTGTGTTTGATTAGAAGTTTAGAACAAAGTTATAATTCGGTTACCTAAATCAATGGTTTATATTGTGGTGGAATTGTACTCTATTTGGATAAGTTTGAGTTTGCTGCATTCTTCAAAATTCTGTAGATCCTATGATCCATAGACATAATAATACTTGCGTATGGTTCAGTTATGCATATAGGTACATGGCAAGTCCTAAAACTTGATTGAAAATTTTCAAAGCTTACAAATCGAAAAAAAGGATATGAAACTGTAAGGAAACAAGTAAATAAGTATTAGACACACAAATACTGCTTACAACTAAAAAGAGTTCCCAAGTAGAGAATCATCAACACACAACCACTACTTTTCTACGCTTCACTCTCTCTGTCTCTCTCCACCTGCAACACATTTAGCTTCTTCTCGTCACCTCAAGCACGGATCATCTGTTGAATCAAATTTCAATACAACGTTAAAAGTATTTTCTCTGTCATAGATTTCATGTGTTGTGTGATAAAGGAGTGTGTTTTTACCACTTTGCAGTTATTTCTTCCTTTCAGTGTCTTTAAGGCTTCTTCGGCGAAAGCTTGAGCTGCTTCTGCTTCGGCTTCTGCTACCTCAGCATCCTTTGCAGCTTCTTCAGCCTCTGCCATGGCAGCTTCTGCCTCTGCAACTGCTTGTGCAGCAACCGCTGCTGCTTCATGTACGTTCATAACATTCATGCTGGCTAACTCCGTATCAATCTGTGCCTTTGTCTGAACACTGACTTCATCTCTGTCTGTTTTAGGTGAAGGCAAAGAAAGACTTCTCTGTTTTCCAGACGATGTCCCCAAATGTCTTTTTCTGTGGGAAGACAAAGGAGTGGAGTTTGGAATTCTATACTTGCGTTTAACCTGTAAAAGAGAAAATCCGGATCAATAAAACCTCGCAAGTCATCGTGAATGAAGCATGTCTCTCCTCTACTAACAACCATAAAGCAAGTTGATTTCACAAAGACTATATATGCACATGATAATACGTCAAATTATTGTATTAACTCTTACCTTGATAAGTTTCCCACAAGCTGTCAAGTACTTTAGCTTGGTCGACAGCAACCGTTTAAAGTCTGGCGGAGCGTGATATTGTTCCTATACAACCGAATAAAAAAGGAACACAGGTACAGTCAATCCACTGAATCAGTCTTTCAAGAAGAACTTAAGCAAATAATCTTACAAACGGTAATCGTGCATGTAGAACTCGATATTTCCCATGTAGCATCAACTAATTAGATAAGAGAACAAATAAACTAGTAACTACAGCATTATTCCTATCCGTTTCAGCTTAGTTTGAGTCAAAACGTTCAGTGCGTATTCGTATATCCAGGAGAGGACAAGATAAAGATGTCACCACCCCTTGCTTATATATTGAAGAATGCATTATATTGTTGAGGCAACCAAGGGCTATATTTGGTTCTCATCTGCAATAACGACTTCACAAACTCTAGTTGGCAACATATCAACCCACTGAGGATCATCAGATTGAAATGTAGCACGATGGGACTTAGCTGCTCAACAATTTGACAACACAAAATGTCTATTGAAAAAAAGAAGAGAAGTAAGAACTAAAACTGAATACCTCAATGTAGGCACCAATTGTTGTTTTGTTAGAGCCACCAGGCTCTTTCATGGTAGATATTGCTTCCATTATAAGGCTATCCAGCCTGCAACATTTTTTAAAAGTTACAAACTGTCTATAACAGTAAATTCAAATGATAAAACATCTATGTAAAAGTATGACTTTCAACAATTAAGCCCTCATCATAGTTTCACAATTATAAAGCCACATCGATAAGATGGGCAAACAGCTCAGGTGCTATCATAATCAGCATCTGGACAATCATGCAAAAGTATATAACATGCAGTAAAAAGCTGAAAGTGGATGATAGATGTACTAAGCCAGTGAAGTCAATTTAAACAAAGTTTACAAAAGGCGTGAATCAAGAGAGACCCATATCACATAAATGAAATCTAACACATTGTAGATTCACAGCCAAAAAAAGTGATGGCAAGCGCTTCATTTTGAGAAGTATCCAACAATGCATGTTCTGGAGATATGCAACAAAGTATCTTCTCTACGGTAAAAGATACAGACATAGATGATATTTCTGACCTTACATTAGGTCTGCTTGGTGTAGGAGTAGTAGGAACTAGCAGTGCAGAAGTGCCGGTGGTAGAAAAATGCTTAGCATCTGCCATTTCTTCATCACTTTGCAATGAGCTAGTATTGGCAAGTGAGCTATCTTCCTGTTTAGGAAGAGAGAGCGTCCTTTTAACAGCTAACCTAGACTTTTCACGCGATCCCCATCCATTCGCCATGACACTCATATTTCTCCATTTGTCCTGTCTCAATACAATAAAACAAACCCAATCTAAATCAGATTTAAAAAAACATCATAATCACAAATAAACTATAGCTGCATTCATAAAGTTGACACAAAGGATAAGAAGGAATCATGACCTTAAGATCTACATTAGAACGCAGGAACAAGACTCCACTAAATTCAGGGTCTTTGAGAATTGTGCGCCATTTTCCAGGTCCATGCTTGATAACGCCAGACTTTAGAGCTGACTCTTCTTCTTGAGTCCATTTCTGCTTAGGAGCACCCATCACGGTTTTGAAACGCAGCCACAGTCTGTTGCGCAATGTTTAAGCCTGTTCTGCGACCCAAAACAAATTATACGTCACGAGACAAATCGAAACAAGCATCTGATAAGAAAAATGTCTTTATCAGATCCATTTTTCTCAGTTTGCTTAAAACATGCAATTCTTTCATACAATTCACTCTCTGTAAACAACCATAACGAATATTACAGAATCTCTAATTGCAGTAAAACCCTGATTTATAGTTCCTGCGGAAACCCTAACAGGTAGATATCGAACTATACCAGCAGTTTGGAAATTTCCTATTTTTCGATGAGAAATTCAACATATGACCCCGAAATTTCCGATTACGATAGCAATTTTAGGTTTTGAGAAAGTAGATAGCAAAACCCTAGAAAAAAATAAAATCCTCCTTTTGATTGAAACCTAATCCCATGCTGAGAATATAACAATCGACAAAGGTAACAGATGAATTCACCAGGACTATCAGATTCCTGAGGGGAGTTTGATCTTCGCGTGACCAATTCCGATTTTTCTTGGTAGAAATTTTTGTCAGATATCGAGAGGCTTTCGAAGAAATAAAATTAGGGTTAAAGACACAAAGATTCAGACTAACGGACCTCCGTCCCTTCTGTTACAGTAAACCGCTTAGACCAGTTAAGCTTAAAACGTGTTTTTTTTTAAAAAAATTACGGCGTTAAAACGGGTTTTGCTTTACGACCGCAAGCTTTAATTCTTTGGTTTAGACACACAGTTTGTGTGGTTTTAAGTCCATCGTATATGTGTGCGAGTAGACATCATTATCCCCTGTTATATCATTTTAGTTTGCAAATTACAAAAAAAAAACTAATTGTAACAATAAGGAGAGTAAATGGGTCGGACTTATACGGGCTGGACTGGCGGGCTTATTGATTGTAGTGAGCTCTAAAACGGGCCACAAGAGCACGTACTAACACTCCTAGTTGCGGTCCGATTCTGCATCACGTTGAACCTGTTAGTGTTAGTGCACAGGCAAACTATGCCGTGCCTTCAAATAAGGATATTATGGAAACGAGCTTTGTCACAATAAAAATGGGAATGTGTCACGTAAGTGTGGGATGAAGGTTCTTCTCTCTTTGTGAGTATTACTCAATGAGATGAAGAGAGAAGCAGAGACTTGTCAAGACACCTCTCACAGTGAGTTTCAAAGGGTTTCTTTAATTTGGTCAAATTATGCTTGTGCAAGAGTGCAGTTTGGCTGCGAGTCAGAAGGTTGTTTCCAGATAGAAAAGGGTCTTCTAATTGAGCATTGAGCAGCGAGATGATCTTAGTTGCTCATAATCTTTACTTTCAAGTCATTTAAGCGTTACAAAACAAAATCTGAATTGGTATTCCAAGGGAACACTTCAGAGGAACTTCTTGATCTTTATGTGAAAGATACGCTTGCTGATCTCGATACCATCGGCTCGTCATGGAGTAGTCTAAATCATGAGGAACTTAACGTGAGCTTCTCGCATCTTATTGATGTGGTAGCGAAAGAGTCAGAACCAGAATATGGTGTGAATTTCAATGAAACGGTGGTGACAAAGACAGATCATCAAAAACAGAGTGATCAGACGACATGGATTCTTCTAAATCTGATGGTAAAACTCGAGTTGAAGAAGAGCAAGAGAGCGAGACAAAGAGCGTAGATGATAGTTTGAGAATAAAAGAAGAGGCCACAATTTCAAAAGGTCATTAGCCTTTAAATTTCTTTCCCTTTTGCCCTGCTTTACAAGTTTTGTTAAGCTATCAGATTCTGTTTTAATTTTGCAGGAGCTCCTCCAATTCAATATGTAAATGTCACGCAGCTTGTTTCTTCGGTTATATCAGAAAAAAATAAATTCAAAAGAAGATGGACAAAAAGAACAAAGAAAAGAAGAGTAAAAGCGAACAAGTGAAACTTGTAGCACAAGAAATAAGAACCAACACAAATGATGGCACAAGAAACACATTTGCTGTCTTCACCAAACCAATATTATCATCATTATCCAATACGATATCAGATTATTAACAGGTTGATGATTGGAGACTTTCAAGAGCCTTAAATTACAATTGTAGGTCATAATTCAAAACCCCTTATCTAAACCTTAAATTGAAAAGGAGAAACCTCAAACATGGCATAATGTTTAATTTTGTTTGTAACTCATCTAGGAGATATAAATATTTTCACACACAAAATGTGGTATTATTGTAAACAAATAGTGGTGGTATGTTTAGAACAAAAACTTAAAAATGTGGTACTTTAGGCTAATTTTCTAAAAATTATCGCATTAAAATATTATTTATTTCCAGAAATATTACTGTGCTCCCCATAGAGTACTGAACTCATATAAATGTTCGAAACTAAACCTCGTTAAATATTTCTCGTTCTTTTTTTTGATCCTATTATTATTAATTTCTATTTTTATTTTTCAAACCAAGCCAATAAGTCATACCAATTAGTCTTGAATTATACATTGTGCTTAAAAAAATAAGAAGAATTGAATGTGTAAATGGTGGATGGAGTTAGTTGTATACTTTTTGGGCATTAAGATGAGAATAATTTGCTCTTCAAAAAAAAAATCTTACTAAACTTTGTAATCTTAAAACATCATATTCTTGACATAATCAGACAAAGTGGGAAAATTTGGTTAAGTCAAACCAGTGCGTGAATCCGGTTCATTTTTCTATATATATTGCATTAATGTTAATTACGTGCACGTGAACACAAGAAACAAGTAGAAAAAGGAAGAAAGAGTCAACAAAGTTGCCCGCCTAACGCTTAACACCTTTGAAACCATTTTAAGCAAAACTTTTGAATTTATAGCTCTCACAAAGAGTGTAGAAGTTCTCTAAAATAAAAGCTAACCAAAGAAAGATACTTGCAGAGTGTTATGGCAACAAAAACAGATGATTTTGCGCCATTTCCAGTTAAAGATCAGCTTCCAGGAGTCGAATTTTGTGTATCCAGCTCTCCAAATTGGCGTATGCCCTTTTTAATTTCATTTAGTTTTTGGTTACTTGTATGTTATTTGTTACATTAGCAGTCCAATTATGTTAAATGTTTCAGAGAATGAATTCATGCGTTATCATTATTGCCTTAGTGGTGAAGAATGGTTATACTAATGGTTTAGATTTTCACCGATTAGAAAATGTGATACCACTTTGTTTTTATTAGGCTTTTTAGCATCTCGTGATTTTTTAGAATTTTTTTTTGTTAAGCTCAAATGTTTATGCAAAATTTTATCATTAATTCACTTTTTTGGGGATAAATTCATCATTCTATTATTTATATGATATATTAGTCATCACCAATGTTTTTTTTTTTATTTGTCAACAAAATGTTTTAAGAAAATAATTTGGATTTAAATGATTCATAATGCAGCTGAAGCAATAGTTCAAGGGTTTCAACATTACATTGTAATGCTTGGAACTACTGTAATTATACCTTCCATACTCGTTCCTCTCATGGGTGGTGGCGACGTAAGCATTAGCACTAATCTCATTCTAATGACACAACTATTTTTGGTTAAACAAGGAAGAAAACTGAGGAAAAATGACGTTATTTCCAGGTGGAGAAAGCGGAAGTGATAAACACAGTATTGTTCGTGTCGGGAATAAACACGTTATTGCAGAGTTTGTTCGGAAGTCGACTTCCTGTCGTCATCGGAGCTTCTTATGCTTACGTCATCCCTGCTCTTTACATCACTTTCTCTTACAGATTCACTTACTATCTTCACCCTCACCTGGTTAATTAATTACAACCAATTTTCTTCTTCTTTGAAAACATTTAACAATTTAATTTCGACAAAACTGAAAGTCATTAATGTGTTAATACAGAGATTTGAGGAAACAATGAGAGCAATTCAAGGAGCTCTCATCATTGCTTCTATATGTCATATGATAATGGGTTTCTTTGGCTTGTGGAGGATCTTGGTCAGGTGAGGAGAAAAAGTTTTTTAAAAAGCTCGTTTTTCAATATTACTTGTGGCACCAGTAATCTAAAACCCTAATCTTTTGCTTTTCCTGTTAGGTTTCTTACTCCTCTTTCGGCTGCTCCTCTCGTGATTCTCACCGGCGTTGGCCTCGTCGCGTTTGCGTTTCCTCAGGTAAATGATTCAAGATTAACCTTATGAAACATCGAATTTAGGGGTTTTATTTGAGAGGACTCTGCTCATGTGTTTTTGTTTCTGTTGCAGCTTGCGAGATGTGTAGAAGTTGGACTCCCAGCATTGATCATACTCATAATTTTATCTCAGGTTTTGGTTACTTTCGTTAGATTTTATATGAAACCCATTAATTCTGAATCTCTGACAATGATTTTTTACATGTTGTGTGTGCTAAAATTTACCAGTATCTTCCTCACTTGTTCAAGTGTAAGAGATCGATATGCGAGCAATTCGCTGTTCTGTTCACAGTAGCGATCGTCTGGGCTTACGCAGAGGTTCTGACAGCAGCTGGAGCTTATGATAAAAGACCTGACAATACACAGCTCAGTTGTCGGACAGACCGGTCCGGTCTCATTAGTGCTTCTCCATGGTAAGATCATCTTCCATTTTTCATATGGTTTTCCTCTGTTTCAGTATAAAAACATGGGATTCTCTTGACAATTTCTTCATCCATTCTTAGGGTGAAAATTCCGTATCCGTTGCAATGGGGACGTCCAAGCTTCCATGGAAGCGATGCAATCGCAATGATGGCTGCTACTTACGTGGCGATTGTCGAGGTTTTTGTTGCCATCTCAATTCACAATTTTGGTTTACAAAAAGATTATCTCTCTGAAAGATGAGGGTTTTTGTTTTTATCTTGTTCAATGGAGTAGACGACGGGTTCGTTCATCGCCGCTTCAAGATTTGGTAGCGCGACTCATATCCCTCCATCAGTGCTTAGCCGTGGCATCGGATGGCAGGTAAAACGGATCGATATATGGTTTCAATAATGTTAGAATGTACAACCGATGTGTGTGCTTTGTGGAAATTGAAAACAGGGGATAGGAGTTTTGCTGGATGGATTGTTTGGAACAGCAACCGGTTCCACAGCTTTGGTGTAAGGAATCATTCTCTGCCTAGTCTGCGATTTTATTCAATCAAGAAAACTCGATTTCGGATCTTAAGTTATGTTTTTTTTTTTTTTTTTGTCATTTGTAGTGAAAATGCAGGGCTTCTGGGACTAACAAAGGTTGGGAGCAGAAGAGTGGTTCAGATATCTGCAGGTTTCATGATCTTCTTCTCAATTTTCGGTAATGCTAAAACCAGTGAAATCACTCATGAAGAATCGGCCTTTATTTTCGTTACGAATTGACTGCTAAACTTCTTGGAAAACAGGGAAGTTTGGGGCTGTTCTTGCGTCGATACCATTACCAATATTCGCAGCCTTGTACTGTGTTCTATTCGCCTATGTCGGTATGAATAACTCAAAATCTAAACTCTTTCTGATTCTTTATGTTTCTATAAATGTGAATGAGATCAAGCAGAGGATCTTGTGAACAGCTTCTGCAGGACTTGGCCTTCTTCAGTTCTGCAACTTAAATAGCTTCAGGACTAAATTCATCCTCGGCTTCTCCATCTTCATCGGTCTCTCTGTCGCACAATACTTCACCGAATATCTATTTATCTCCGGTCGTGGACCCGTTCACACTCGTACTTCTGCTGTAAGTGTCCAAAGCAAAACAGAAAACTTTACATCATCACTTAATGTTTGTCGTCTTGTCTTGTGTACTGATTCGGTTTTTGGTGTGCCATCGACGAAGTTCAATGTGATTATGCAAGTGATATTCTCTTCCGCTGCAACGGTTGGGATCATGGCGGCGTTCTTGTTGGACTGTACTCATAGCTATGGACACGCCTCGGTGAGAAGAGACAGTGGAAGACATTGGTGGGAGAAATTCAGAGTCTACTACACTGATACTCGAACCGAAGAGTTTTACGCATTGCCTTATAACCTCAATCGATTCTTCCCTTCTTTCTGAAAACTAGAGAGACCGAAACTCAGTTTTTTTTCAGTGTGTGAGAAACCTGCATCTAGAGAGATATACATGTACCACAAAACAAGATACCACCTAGAAAACTTTTGTATGTTTCTTTTATCTTGTTTTCCTTTTTGCCAACACTTTTGTATGTGTTTGCTTACAGATTGTAATAGCTACATATTCCAGAGTGACTAAGCAAATTGAGATTCAAATTCTTCTTTTTTTTTTGGTGAATAAGTTGATCATCTTAGTCCGGCTGAAGCTGTTGGACTGCCTCCTCCAGGTCTTCCCATGGCTCTCTGGGCAAGAGACCCATCGTAATCCTAAACCCAAACGTATTTTCCATTTTAGCATGAATGAAGCCAACACAAAGATAGCTTATCTTCGTTTAAGGTGTATATTATAATTTGAAACTTACCCGTTTCTCGAAGGAACTATCCTGCGAGTCAGCTATCTTGTCTGCAATTCCATAGTCAATGGCTGCTTGTGCTTGGAGATATTTCGGTCGTTTGATGTCCTCGTTGATCTGCTCTTTGGATTTACCTGTTCCCTTAGCTAACAGTTCGATGTAATACTCAGTATTTGCATCAAGTTCCTTGGCCTGCCAGAGATATATTCATTACAGTACAAGTGAAGATTTTTCAGGGGATTACATAAAAGGGTACAAGAATGTGAGGGCCACCTTTATCCACATGTCTATGGCAGCTCCGCTCGATCTGTTTACTTTCGGCAGATATAATTTTGCTGCACCATAAACCATCAAAACTTATATAAGCTTCAACAAATGAGCAAAAGGTTTTAATTTGTATTTCATGATCTAACTGCAAAGTTAAAAGAACATATATTTTAGAGAAGACAAACGTACTTGATGAATGTGGTTGTACGGCACGATAACCCTTTTTCCCGAGAGAAAGAAGCATTGCTGCTTGACCAAAAGCCATGCCACAATTGATAGTGTATACATCTGATTTGCAATACTTTTAAGCCACAGACAAAAATAGAAACAGTGAGGTGATGAGAATTAAGGCTGGTTCAGGGGAATATGAATGCACACCATTACTTTACCGAAATATAAATCAGTGACAAAACCAACAAACGAAATTCCGTGATTGGACATGTGAATCAGAAGATAGGACATAAGGTGCATACATGATTAACTTATCATCACAATAAATATAAATGCACAGATTCTTTTAGTGAGATGACTTACAGAAATGGTGTCAGCTATGGCATAAGCCTCTGTTTCTGACCCAACAGTCTCCATCTTCTCATTCTATATGGCATTAGCAAAAGAAAATAATAGCTGATTAGATAGCTTTTAAAAGTAACAAGCAGGTTGTCCAAATAATTTCATCAACAACAATATGTAATCAAATTTCCTGGACTGACCTGAGTCCCAGGTGAATTTATGTATAGGTAGATGGGCTTTGCTGGGTTATCATAGTCTAACCACATAAATTGTGCAACGATTAACTCAGTAACTGCAGGTACGATCTGCAAGTAAATGCACCAAAAGTAGCAAGATTAATGCCTGGGCAGAGAGGAAACATATGACAAAGAAATGGGTTTAATAACAAGTTAACGACGCGTGAAGGTCTTACTGGCATGCCAAGGTAGCAAATCCTAGCATCCAAGAGCAAAGAAGGCAAATCTGGAGGAGCAGTTCTTGGTCTTTCAGATCCTCCGCCGCCTCCACCTCTGTACATTTGGACACTCATGCTATATCTTCTAGGATCTGCTACATTCATACCAGACATACTCCATATTCCTCCATTGTCTAAATAATTTCTTCTAGAAGAGATGCTTTCCTATTAGCAACGAAGCACGCCAAAAGAGAAGGTAAGATTCATATATTTGAGAAGCAACTTTTGTTCTCCTTTTAGCTTTATCCATATTCTGGAATTGTAAATGGACTGACAAGGGTTAAGAGAGAAAACTAACCTCTGAAACTTTTTCCGCTTGCCTACGGACAGGGCTATCCTCCGTCATGAACATATCCATTTGAGCTGGATTAAGCCCGTATAAATATTGCGGTACATTCTTGAAGTTTTGCATCACTAAAGAACAGGCAAAGAAACATATAGTAATGTCAGGTCAAATAGTTTTTAGAGACTGCAACACGTTTTTCACTTTTTGACCGCTTGTTTGACGAATTCTGTTCTCTTATACACAAAATTTCATTACAACCAAGAACTGCAGCAATCAAACAAATATGTTTCATCATTCCGCTACACAGACGACAACTTATAAAGGGAAAAGGCTTTAATTTTGTTGGAATGGAGGACAAAGATATAATCTTTGCGACATCAATTTTCCTAATTCATCGTCCTACACTAGTATGACTGCAGATAAAATGAATCACCGAGGCCTATCAGTTCTAGAAATCCATATTAAGGTACTTTGTGTAAGCTAATCAAAGGAAAGTACAGAACTTTGTGACCCAATTCATCACCAAATACAACCAAAGAATGGATGAGGTTGAGACCTAAGAACATATCTATCAGACAGAGAGGAACACAAACTGAGGGAGAAGGAATAACCTCCATCTTTGAGATTGTCTCCTCGAAATTGCTTGGGGATGTGGTCAAAACTCATTTCTTTAGCAGAAGCGAAGCAGTGTGATCTTCTTGTGCGTTGAGGAACAGTGGAGCAAGGCATGTTCGAGGAGAAGAGCTTAGATCCCGACATGAACGGTGATTTGTGAAGCACAAACTTGGAACATACATCTTCGTGGTTGAGTTGAGAAGTAAAAGGAGAGACCATAGAAGTCGCCATCTCCGATTTAACAACCGATGAAGAAGAAGAAGATAATTAAAACGAAGGATGGTTTTTGGCATTTCTAACTTTCTAAGGCGACATTAGGGATTGCTTGTCATTTTTGCTGTCGTCAGATGAAGAAGATGTAAGTATGTACAGTCAAATCTCGACCAACCCGTAATCAGTTTGGTTTTTAATAGTGGTACGGATCAATCAGTGTCTATTAAACCGGTTCCGTCTCTACGAATTTATGTCTGGCTTTTTAATAACTCAGGAGCTTTGTAAAATTACATAATGAGGAACTTTTTTTATAAATAAAAGTTGCCTGCTTTCATATCTTTGTCGGGGTTTAATAGATAACCTCCATACATCAGGGTTTAGCTTGTAAACTTACTACATAGTTAGGGACTTTTATAAAAATAAAAACTTGTTTGCTTCTTTGTAATGTAGATAAGATACTAAAAACATCTTATCCTTCTGGTGAAGAAGAGAAAGATGAGTTCTGTAGGCCAAAGCATTCTCATGGCTTTAACAGTAACAGTTAACAAATACGCTTCCTCCAATGTTCAATCAGTACGCAAAAACGAAACCAAACGCGATTCTTTAACTGCTTCAATCACTAATTTAGGACGCAGAAACATCCTCTTCTCCTCCTCCTCCTCTTTTCTCGCTGCCGCTTTGACCACCAGCGATCAGCTTCTCCAGAGTAATTAAAATTGCTTAATCTGTGTTTCTTTCATTTCGATGTTTCTTTTGACTAAGCTAAGTCGTTTTCTGGGGAATACTTGTTTCAGATTATTTGAAAAAGACTGAGGAAAACAAAACCAAGAACGACAAGGAGGTAAAGAACACCGAATTTACCAAAATTGCAGAAAACCATATTTTTCTTTTATCTGAATAATTTCTCATGATTTTTTTGTAAATGTTGGCGGAATTAAATAGAGACTGGACAGTTATTACAAGAGGAATTATAAAGACTACTTTGAGTTTGTTGAAGGATCTATAAAGGGGAAGACAGAAGCAGAGCTCAGTGAGTCAGAGAAACGGATACTGGAATGGCTCAAGGCCAACAAATGATGATGATGATGATAAACTTTTGTTGTCTACGAAACTGGAAAAAACTGTCAAGTAATTTATAAATATTATTTCATTCGGTTTTTCGAATCTGTTTTCTTCACTTTCTTCTCAATAAACCCTAATTTCGAGAAGCAAAGGAGCACCGGAATCGAAGCTGAAGCTTGTGACGCAATGACAGAGTAAAAAAAGTGGAGAGGACTATCTCAAGTGATCATTATTATTGCCTTTCTCTTGTTGATATACCTCGAAGTAGAGGTTAACCGGACCGGAGACATCTCTGCTGAGACCGCTTAAGGATAAAACCAGCAATTTTGACTTGGCTCGCACGGCTCCGGCATTTACAAAATCTTGTCTCGTCTTCGCCATCTCTCATACCTCAGCTTCTCAATTGCTCACTTAAATCCATTGATGTTGATCAAGTTGAGTATAGAAAATGAAAGAAACCGATTCGAACTTTTTGTCGTAATCTTGAACTTTTTGTCTATACAAATTCTTTCAAGCAACGATATGTGGTCTTAAAACAAAAAGTGACCTAATATGTATATTAATCATTAGCTAGTAGATATATTTGTTTGTTTACACTATGAGATCAGTAAATAAAGGACACCAGCAATGAACAAAAGACACACCAGGCCCTTGAAATTCTCAAAGCCTTGCCAAGAAAGTTATAGGTGAAACAAGAATTTATAAAAATATATTGAACAGCTAATGTTAGCTTGCAAGTAAAATTTGAGAGCAATTAAGTCATTACAAAAGAGCAGACCTGATACATACTGATAGAGAGCTACCAAAGATGTATTGATTATAAACTAGACAAAAACAAAATACATGACGACCTAAGTTGCATCATGTTTAGCTTCCATATGCCCCTTAGTATCTACATATATTGTAGTCAAAGGTAGGGAGATTCGGATACTGTTGAAAAGGCATGATATAAGAGCCTAGAGATTTGGGAATAACTCATGTCTCGGATCCATGGAAGCCAATAGCTTCTGTGACGGGACTACGAAGTATAACGTTTATTGGGCTTTACATTATTAGCCCATTAACATTGTACTAATATATTATTATCGGTTCGGTTCGGTTCAGCCTTTCAGGTATGAATCGGGCGGGGTTTTTCCACACGCCTTCCAAAATCATTTCGGCGACCAAATTGTTCTCTTTCTCCAGCAAGCTTCAAAGAGAAGAAGAGACTGGAGACTATGGATGATGGCGAATCATCGACCAATAATTCTTCGTGTCCATGGGAATCATACAACACCGTCTTCACCAATGCCAAAGCGGGTTTGTTTCCAGATATGATTACCCCATAGGCTTGTCTTCGCGATTTGTTTCCTTCTTGAGTAGAATTACTCCCAAAATTCTGGAAATTTGATCGATCCGTAGACTTTGGGTTATATTTGATTCATCTTAGAACTTATTTCATCTGTTTTGGTTTAGATGAAGACTTCAGTTTTTGGGAATTGCGGAATATTATATTCTTAAATTTGCATCTTTACTTATTGGATGATGTCCAAGTTAGTTTCTGAAGACGTCGATGTGTCTGTGTATATATTCGTTAGGAATGGAGGGAGTTGATAAGGAGAAAGTCCAGAGGATTGTCTATGAGATGAGTAAAGGATCCAAGTATTTTCAAAATGAGGAACGTAAAGAAGCTCTTATGAAACAAAAGATACAGCATATGCGTGATAGGTGTGCAAAGCTCTCATCCTCTGATTTAGCTAATTATCAGAAGGTATGTGCTACCGTTATATCTGAGTAAGGTTTATACTTTCTAGGTATAAAAGTTATCTTCTTCTTCTTTCGAGAAATAGTTGTTCTCTTCTTTACATTCTTGGCTATAATAAAGATCACTGGATTTAGAATCTTTCATTTTAATTTTTTGTATAACCTTTTTTTTCCATTTGAAGATGGTTGATAAAAGGCTCTTACAGCTTGAAGCGACACGCGACCTATCCAGAACATGGCTGCATGTTGATATGGATGCCTTTTATGCTGCTGTTGAAACTTTGAGCAATCCTTCGCTCAAGGGCAAGCCGATGGCCGTTGGAGGCTTGTCCATGATCTCCACAGCTAATTATGAGGTATGTTGTGGTTTTCATCTGGTAATTAAAACAGTATTCTTGGATGACGACTGTATTCTGTCTGGAACTATTGGTTATAACTCGTACTCATTGTTAAACTTTCTACGATCTGTCTTAGGCAAGGAAGTTTGGGGTTCGTGCAGCAATGCCTGGCTTCATTGCTCGTAAATTGTGTCCAGATTTGATTTTTGTACCTGTAAATATCTCCAAGTATACTCACTACAGTGATTTAACAAGAAAGGGTTAGTTGTTCTTCTTTCGACATGGTGTAGCTTTATGTTTGCCGTTCTCGTTTCTCTGTTTCTATGCTCTTACTTGCAAATATGTGTTTCATTTAGTTTTTAGGAACTATGATCCTAACTTCATTGCTGGGAGCTTGGATGAAGCCTACCTTGACATAACTGAGGTTTGTCGAGAAAGAGGTCTTTCAGGTGGAGAAGTAAGTGTGAGCTCATGACATGCGTTTTTCTGTGATGGTTGTATGTTCTTTGAGTGGATTTTCGGCTGGCACTGCAACTGTACTCTGTTCATTTCTTCACTTTGTGCAGATTGCAGAGGAGCTAAGATCTTCTGTTCATTCCGAGACTGGACTGACATGCAGTGCTGGAGTAGCAGCAAACCGCTTGCTAGCCAAGGTTCGCTTTATATGTGCATAACCCTCTATACTTCTTCCAATCTATCTTTTTTCTAATCTTCCATATTAATGTGTCAGTGTGGTCTGTATTACTATTTTATAAAAATGTTTTCTTGATCTATCCCTACCCTATTTCAGGTTTGCTCAGACATAAACAAGCCTAATGGACAGTTTGTTTTACAAAATGACCGATCAACTGTCATGACATTCATATCTTCCCTTCCTATAAGAAAGGTATGTGATCCAGAATTGTTGTGTTGACTGTCTTTCTTTTGGAATAGTTTTTGTTCCGAAACGTGTATGAAGAAAAACTATCGCTCCAATTATTCCCCAGCTCATTCAGTTTGCTGCATAGAAATGCAGATGATGTTGCTTTTACGTGGGTGGAATTGTATATTCAGTAGAAACTTAGTATATTGGTAGTAGTTGAGATGCCATGCAGAACTCGAAAATTGTCGCACTGTTTGTGGTGGCTGGGGGTTTGCTCTATATGAGTTGCCAAACCCTAGGCGTAGTTTGCGAAAGTCGACTAATGTTTGAGTTGAAATGGTTACGAATGGTTCTGTGTTTCTCTATTTTCTCGTTAAATAAATGCAAGTTTAAAATTGGTTAACAGATCGGGGGAATCGGTAAGGTTACCGAGCATATAATGAAGGATGCTTTAGGAATTAAAACATGTGAGGAGATGGTGCTGAAGGGATCTCTTCTCTATGCTCTCTTCACTCAGTCTTCAGCAGGTAGCAGTATCTCCTGCTTTCTTTTGACTGTTGCTTTTCAGTGAAGGATTTTGTTGTTTATTGCTCAACAATTTTTTGTAGACTTTTTTCTCTCTGTTGGACTGGGTCTTGGGGAAACAGACACCCCTCAGGTTAGGTCGCGTAAAAGTATTAGCAGTGAGAGGACATTTGCTGCCACAGAAGATGAAAGATTGCTATATTCAAAGTTAGGTGAGTACTTAGCGCATTTGTGTTGTTATCTTTCACCTATAACTCAATAGTCAAAGGCACAATGGATCTAGAGAAATTTAATTAAGTGAAAGATTGTTTTTTAACAAGTCTATTTATCAAAGTTTGTTCCTTGGGTAGTGAGCAAAATCCTACATCAACATGTTTGCCATAGGGTGCATTTCAAACTTTTAGACTAACAAAAAATAAAATATATGGCTTTTAAGATTTGATTCGACGTAATTGCCATTGAATTGTTATCTGTGCTGTCTTGCCAGCTGAAACTGCAGAAATGCTATCTCATGACATGAAAAAGGAGAATCTGACGGCAAGAACACTGACACTTAAACTGAAAACTGCCTCCTTTGAGGTGCTCTTCCAAATTTTATAGTTCTTTCTCTTCTTTGAAATCCACCTTTGTGTTGGAAGTGTGAAAATTTGCAATCATCAGATTAGGAGCAGAGCTGTGAGCCTGCATAGGTACACATGTTCAAGCGAGGATATTCTAAAGCATGCTACAAAGCTGTTGAGGGCGGAACTTCCTGTTTCCCTAAGGCTGATAGGTTCGCCTCTTTAATGTTCGTAGTTCTTCTTTTCCTTAGAAACGTTGGGGCTAAATATACTGTCCTTGCTGCTAAAATTCCATTTGTGCAGGGTTGCGAATGTCTCAATTCAATGAAGAAATCCGCCATTCTGATCCTTCACAGGAAACTATTACGAAGTTCATCGTTCAAAAGGATTCCTTAAGGCACAATCTGGATGATAATGACTCATTTGACTTTGATGTTAGTAAAAATTGCTTACGCAACGATGGGAGGTTGAGTTTATCCTTTGGTTCCCATGAGACAAGCTATACTCAACTGAAGGATGTTGTCGAATATGAAGAACAATCTCTAATTGATGCGCACAAGGTAATTACAAATCAAGAATGTAAGAAAAAAGAAGAAAGGCCGCAAGTATTGGAAGGAGATGCTCTGCTTAGAAAACACAAGGAATGCAAATCAGATACAAGTCACTCGCTGAACGATAATTCTAATGCACCAAAGACCGAAGCAGTTTCAGTATTTTCGCAGATGGAGCCGTTATGTTGGGTTGATGGCTACAAATGCAACTTGTGTGGGATCGAGCTACCTCCATCTTTTGTTGAAGAACGACAAGAACACTCTGATTTCCATCTCGCCCAGAGACTTCAAAATGAAGAGTCTGCCTCTAGTTCTTCCACAACACCTACTTCAAAACGAAGGTCAGCTCACAGTAACAACCTCTTGAGCAATCTTCATTTTTTTTTCTCCGCTTCTCACTGAAATTTCATAATCGTCTCCGTCTTGTTAGGATTCTTGGAAAGGAAAAGGGAAATTCCAAGCCAAAGAAGCAGAAACCAGATCAGAAGGACGGTAGCAAACACATTCCAATACACACATTCTTCACAAAGAGCAATCAAAACTTGTGAGCCTTGTTCATGTTACTGTCCATAGTTAAACGTTCCTTATTTCTAGAGGACTTCACAGTTTTGTGACTTTGCTCCCTTTAGAGTTGTTCGATTCTCTGGGTGGATGCCACCTGTCATCTGTGCTATATTATCATAAGTATTTTATTATTTTTTCTTTAACCATTTCAGGAACGAAACCCAGAAGAAATGAAGATGGCTCTGAGCCCACCGAATCACAATCTCTAGCCGTCCAATTCCCTCGGCGAACCCAGATCCTTACCGTCGATGTCTGACATCCTGACGTCTTCAAGAGTTCGAAAGCTTGACTTAAAGATTCAGACTTTAGGACCGTTTTTCAGAGTGACGGGGAAGAACGCAGACACCGGCGGTGAGGTCGGACGAGCTGAGGGAGTGGTTCGGCCATGGTTCGGACGCGGGTTGGTGCTGCATCTGGATACAATAAGACTGAAGAAAGAGACGATGGCGATGGATAAGTCTGTTCTTGGAGTCGGTTTATACGTTGGAGCTGTAGCTATTCGCCATGGCTACGACTGTAGTTGCCGCACTGCTCAGCTTCTCGCTATCTACGACTCCGATCTCTACCATTCTAAGGTCTATATCTCTCTCCCTCTTTTCTGTCGAAATTGTTTAATTGATAATTTGGTTTAGTTATATACCGAACTGGACCAAATCCTTTCAATTCGGTTTTTTTAAAAAAGAAAAAAAATTCAATTTTTGTAAAACAAAATATATGAAAATAAAAACTCAAAAGTCAAAACCAAATTCAAACCATTTGAAATTTGGTTTTATGCAGGTTCAGTTTGATCTAATCCTAGCAAAGAATGATCTTCTGTTTCATTGTTGTTTTGTTTGGGTTCGAGATAACTCTCAAATATAAGAGAGGATTCGATTCATGATAGGAATATGGTTTTGTAAGAAGTCACCATACCCTTTATACGATCCGAAATAGTCTGATCTCCATTGGGTTTTGTTTAAACAATACACTGAACCAAATCGAACTTGCATGCATGTGTGTCAGCTGGTTAGGTTTTACCGAAGGAGAGGTGAAAGAAGTGAGGCTGATATGTTAGTGTGGGGTGGAGTTGGCACTCGCATGGATGCTAATATCCATCGTCTCCTTGTTAAATGGTCCAAAGTTTTGTAACACGAAAAATTAAAACGTCCCGAGTTGCTGTTGTTGTTCACTGGCACCTTCTTTGGTTTTCAACCACCTATTAGAATGTATTGTTTCAATTACTTTTTTATCCTTTTGCTCGTTTGGCTAATCGAGGAGGCAACTTGGGTCCCACCACCTCTATCTTTCCCAATCATATAAAATAGAGATTTCATGAAAAAAGAATGCAAATGATAAGGTATGAAAATGACAAAGTGACAGATGGTGGTGGCCAGTTTGCAAAATAGCAATGGAGATGGGAGGAAGAACAGTGCCAGAGGCGATATTGGTGGAGATCATAGCGAGATTACCTTTGAGAAGCATCGCGAGATTCAAATCTGTGTGCAAACAATGGAAGTTAGTAATAGAATCGTCGTATTTTCGCTGCTTCTTCGTCTCTGTGCACAAAAACTCCTCTTCCTCCTGGTCTCTCATGTTCGGAGCTGATTATCCTCATCCCATCACAGAAGCTATAAGCTTCCACGGATGCGAGACATGGGATCTTCCCAAATCTCTAGGCTCTTATATCACGCCGTTTCAACGGTATCCGAACCTCCCAACCACTAGATACCTGTACGTAGCTTCTTCCAATGGACTGATCTGGATCAATGTGTTCCTTACTCGCACAGATAACATGGCTTACAGCTACAAATCCTTCGTGGGCAATCCGGTTCTAGAACAATGGGTTGAAATCCCTCCACCTCCAGACCAATGTACCGCCACTGGTTTGGTAACGCGTGTGGAGAATGGCATCGTTTCAGGGTTCGTGACACTTGTCCAAGGACTGAACGTAGAGACATGGGAATGCATGAATGGAGAGTTTACGTGTATTCGTCTGAGACAGGTTTATGGACTTTCAAACGACTTCTCTCCTCTCATCCTGTTAACTACACTGGTTCTTACCCTCCCGTGAATCTCAACGGGATGCTTTATCTGCGGGAAAGAGGTTCAGATCCTACAGAACCTGGTGTCCTTGTAGCTCATGACTTCTATGGCCCTGGAGACGATGATCAATGCCTGGTTATACCTCTCCCCCTTCTGTACAGCAAAAACGTTAGGAGATGCTTGACTACTTCAGGGGAAGATGTTATCTACATTGAAGTATTGTATCCAAGATTGAAGGTTTGGAGGCTGAATAACAACTACTCTAAGAGTAGTGAACAGTGGCAATTGTCACGGGAAGAAATCAACATGGCGTCTCTTGGATGTGATGTCGATTGTTTTACATTGGCTGTGAATCCGTTTGGTACTGATATCGTCAATATGTGGAGTCAACACCACGAATGTTTGGTAACGTGTAACTTACGGACACAAGAGTTTATTGTTCATCAAGAAACAGAGAACTTGAGTAATAATAGTAAAGGTTGTTGGCGCATAAACACGTCAGATTCTAAACGGTATGTGGAAAATAATCGCAATGTAACTACGGTCATCAACGGTGGATGGATTCAGTACCTCGTCCGCCAAATTGAGCATCCATCTTAGGAAGCTTGTTCTACAAGTGTTTACGTATTTGATTTATCCTAGTTTATAATCAAGATATTTGTGATTCAACTTGCTGGTTAACATTACGTGTGCAATCTATTTATGATCATTTTTCACTTTCTTGTTTTTACTTTGTAACTTTATTAGGGAAAAAGAAATAAAGTTCGATTTTGTTTGGATCGTCAGGTTATCCCAACGTATGGATGGATTCAATACCTCTTCCCCACCAAGTTGAGCTCGTAACTTTTCAATTGCTTCTTGCAAAACCTTATCTTTCAATGTTTAATGTATTTTGTTATATCTTTGTTACAACTAGTGCTCTATCAATATTCAAGTCTTCTCTTTTGGGGATGAAGTAAATGCTCTCAAATTATCTTGCAGGTTAACGATTACTTGTGCAATCTATTTATAATCGTTTTTTCAATACCTATAACCTTCTTGCCATGGCTTTAAGAATTTGGAGGGCATTGATTTTATTGATTGGTGTTACTGATCAGTGATCTCATAGTGCTAGCAAGACGGTCAATATGGAGCATCTAGCATAGACTACCTTTGTATGAAATTTAAGCTTTGATTCAATCGATCAAACCTCATAAATTTAAGCTTTCATGGATATAATAATAATAATAATAATAATCAAAATAGCAATCTTTTTAATCAATAAAATCCAGAGACCTTATCTAACCAAAAATCACAGAACACAAGACAAGGACAAGAAACACTTAAGACCAGCCACCATTTAGACCGTCTCATGAGAGTCAGACCACATCACTAGAGTTGCTAGAAGAGCAATGGTTGCGGTCTCAACTCGCAACCTGTGTGGCCCGAGTCCGACAGCTGTGCCGCCTGCTTCCAACATCATCTCCACCTCTTTCTTCGTGAAATCTGCTCCAATGTCATTGTTGACTGTTAGATTGTTCTCACTGACACAAGTCATATTTAATTTGTGTCTACCATTTATTTCGACAATGTGAAAGCATAGCAAATCAGCAGAAGTTTTGAGAACTGTATAAAAATGTATTGAAAAAAGGATTTCTTACCCCCTTCTGGTCCAACGATTAATAGTCCGCTGGATTCTTTTGCTGAGGATTTTACTACATTGAGAAGAGGTGTAGCTTCGGCTGTAGCAACCAAACTTAACTTTGACTTGGAGATCTAGAAAACCCAAAATGTTTTGAAAAGAAAAAGTCAGGGGTTCTATACGCTGAGGATCTTAGAATGCTTCGAGAGATGTTCCAACATACATGATCCAAGAGGGCATTAAATTTGATCGGAGGGCTCAGTACCATTTGATGTAGCCTTTGGCCTTGTGACATTAAAAGATAAGGCAAACAGCTTGTGATCATACAACTATAATGGCAAGAAACGAAAAAGTGCAAAATTTTAACCAATCAAGTGTTTCCTTACGCTATTGTTACTTACATTGCTTAGCCGCAGCAAAACTAACACGTTCTAATCTGTCAACCCGGTTTTCAGAGATTATGGAAGATCTTTCTGTTAAAAGTGGTGTGACACTACTTGCTCCGAGTTCCTAAGGTGAGCATATACACATATTCAGTAGCACAGTATTCACAGGGATTTAGACCGGACATACTAGAAGTAAACACTTACTGTACATTTCTCAATTAGCCAGTCTGCTCGACCACCCTTCAAAGTGCCTGACAATGCCACATTTTAAAAGTTATCATGACCCGAGCTAAACAGGGAAAAATAAATCCGTCGAAATCGTAAAACCAATAGCAAGCCCATTTCATACCAAAAGCTGCAAACACCTGCCACTGCATGCCCTGAGGAAGAATCACCTTCTGATCTTCTTGTGCGACAAAATCAACTCCAGTTTTGTCTAAGCTTTGTATGCAACCTTCTACCAAACCTCCTTTGCCATTAAAGAGTTCTACCCTTGCATAGAAAAAAAGGTGCAAGCAATTACTTACATTCAATTAATTAGATGATCTTAAACCGAGGAAAATGTTGGCCTTGTCTCATCTAAGTTACTTTAGACGCTACAACGAAATTATCATGCTAAAGATGCATAAGTGGTCGCAAATCATATCTTCCAAAAACGATGGCTCCTTGGTTAACTATCCATACACACACACACGAACAATTCAGATGGAAGAAATATTCTAACTACATAGAAGGAAGCAAACAAACTAAGAACAATTCTAGATTGAGGCAAGATACAAACAGCTCAATTTTTTTGAAGGGATCTCGAGAATCTATTACTTGGAAATTTCCATAACAAAAATGATTGTAGTTATTTACCTGTCTTCCGCTTTCAATCTTAGAACTTTAGCCATATGCCAAAACTCAGAGCCTTGAACACGAACAGTTCCACCCTATAATCAAAATTTATTTACACAAAGAGAAGCTTAATATCATTATTTCACGCAACATAACCAGCGTCCATATACTAACTGGTACGAAAATCAACCTCCACTACAAACATCATGAAGTTAAACAACGAGCCAAGTGAACATATGTTGAGTAGAATTTCATCTCTTGGGATGCCAATAAAGAAAAAACATATCCAAATTATAGAATGATTCCTCAGCTGGGCGATTGAACGAACATACACTGCCTATTATTTAGAACTCTCATCTGTTAGAATTACAGTGAATCAGCAGAAATTTCTCAAGTGCTAAGTGATTTCTATCACTCTGATTATGAATGGATTCATACAAAGATACAAATAGAACAAAAAAAGAGTACATGAGATTAAGAGATGTGCCTTGCGAGATGGAAGATTATCGGAGAAGAATCGAGGGAGGCCACCACGAGATTGATTCCGGAGGTCCGAATCCGAGGGAGGAGACGAAGAAGCAGAAGCGAATGTCTTGAAGCTTGAAGGCGGAAGACATGAGCGAACAAAACTTGGCAAATCGGAAAACAATGGCCGTGCAGCCGCTAGGGCTCTCATTATTCAAAGCTTGGATTTTTTTTCCCCTTTCTAAGATTTTGGTACAGTTCTTTATCGCTTCGGTTTACTATTTTATATTGGTCTCCGATCCGGTTGATTCCGGTTAATCTCCTGCTTTCCGCAATTCAAGGGATTTTTGATTTTCAAAAAATGAGACAGAAACGGTCATGTGGCGATATATGCCAAACAGAACCTAAGCGGCAAAATTTAAAATTAGAAAATATGCAGCTCACGAGGACCCTATCATTAACCATGGTTGACAGTAACCCAATTATATCTTTACACGTGTCCAATATGAGCCGTTACCTAAAGATGGATATGGATGGTTTCACTTATAAATACATCTTCTTTAAACTAAATCTGGAAAACCTAGAAATCGAAAAACCAGATCTAGATCCAGCTTTTATTTTTCATTTAGGAGAGCGTCTTCATACACGCCCTCCGATTTCTTCTTCGTCTTCCCTGCTAATCTAGATTTTCAGATCCTTCTTCCCCGATTCGAAAATGAGGGAGTGCATCTCGATCCACATTGGTCAAGCAGGTATCCAGGTCGGAAATGCTTGTTGGGAGCTTTATTGCCTTGAACATGGCATTCAGGTTCGTCTCTTCCTCTCCTTTTTTTATGGATCTGTGATTTCCGCTATTTTTGACGTATTTCGTTCTATTAGATCTGACTTATTTGTCGCTACATTTCTATTGTTCTTAGGAATTTGTAGATCTATTCTACCTAATTGTTTAGATCTGTATTTGAATTCGATGTCTAGTACAATATATGAGGATGATTCGAGATCCGTTTCTATTTTTCAAATTTATTCGATGAACGAGAACTATTCCAGATTTTTTTGTGATCATATCTTTTCCTCGTTGATTTTGTCTGTGGATCCTCTTCATTTTGTTTTATATTTTGTATGGATTTACGTGCTGATATGTTGTTTTGGATCTGGAATGGTACAGCCTGATGGCCAGATGCCGAGTGACAAAACTGTTGGCGGAGGTGACGATGCTTTCAACACCTTCTTCAGTGAAACCGGTGCAGGGAAGCACGTCCCACGTGCTGTCTTTGTCGACCTTGAGCCCACTGTGATCGACGAGGTCAGGACCGGTACATACCGTCAGCTTTTCCACCCTGAACAGCTCATCAGCGGTAAAGAAGACGCAGCTAACAACTTCGCCCGTGGGCATTACACCAGTAAATTACTCACCCTTGGCTTCAATTTCCTTCCATCATCATCATTAATCCACATTTTGTTGATTCTACTGTATATTAACTGATTTGCTTTTGAATTTTTTTCTCAGTTGGGAAGGAAATTGTTGATCTGTGCTTAGACCGTATCAGAAAGCTCGCTGATAACTGTACTGGTCTCCAAGGATTCCTTGTCTTCAACGCTGTTGGTGGAGGAACTGGATCTGGTCTTGGATCTCTTCTCCTTGAGAGACTTTCTGTCGACTATGGGAAAAAGTCCAAGCTCGGTTTCACAGTTTATCCATCTCCACAGGTCTCTACATCAGTTGTTGAACCTTACAACAGTGTCCTCTCCACTCACTCACTCTTGGAACACACTGATGTCTCTATCCTCCTTGACAATGAAGCTATCTACGACATCTGCAGACGTTCCCTAAGCATTGAGAGGCCAACCTATACCAACCTCAACCGTCTCGTCTCTCAGGTATAAAGCCAGTCAAAAACATCTTTGAAACACTAATCTTGATGTTGCTTCATTTCTGATGTTTCATTCTTGATTTTTTTGTTTTGTTTCAGGTTATCTCTTCCTTGACTGCTTCTCTAAGGTTCGATGGTGCCTTGAACGTGGATGTCACTGAGTTCCAAACCAACTTGGTCCCATACCCAAGAATCCACTTCATGCTTTCGTCATACGCCCCAGTCATCTCTGCTGAGAAAGCCTTCCATGAGCAACTCTCTGTTGCTGAGATTACAAACAGTGCTTTTGAACCAGCTTCCATGATGGCTAAGTGTGACCCTCGTCATGGGAAATACATGGCTTGCTGTTTGATGTACCGTGGTGATGTGGTCCCTAAAGACGTCAACGCAGCTGTTGGAACCATCAAGACCAAACGTACAATCCAGTTTGTTGATTGGTGTCCTACTGGATTCAAGTGCGGTATCAACTACCAGCCACCAACTGTTGTTCCAGGAGGAGATCTTGCTAAAGTGCAGAGAGCTGTTTGTATGATCTCCAACTCCACAAGTGTTGCAGAGGTCTTCTCGAGGATTGATCACAAGTTCGATCTTATGTACGCAAAACGTGCTTTCGTTCACTGGTATGTTGGTGAGGGTATGGAAGAAGGAGAATTCTCTGAGGCTCGTGAGGATCTTGCAGCGTTGGAGAAGGATTATGAAGAGGTTGGTGCCGAAGGTGGTGACGATGAGGATGACGAAGGTGAAGAGTACTAAGAAGAATATTTCGAAAAAAAAATGGATTTCTATTTATCCTTTGTGTTTGCGTGAATGGGCTCTCGAAACACTCTTGTGACGGGTCTTTAATTTGTCTCAAAACTACATATCCTGTCTTTGTTGATGAATTTCTATTATGGTTTTTTTATCTACTCGATTTGTTTGTGTTTTAATTCTCGTTCTCGTTTCTATATATAGATTAAATTTCGAAAATTCAATTGAATCCATATTTGGAAATAGATATCTTGAGAGATGAAAGTGTTCTTAAACAACCGTAAGAGGAATAGCCAAAAGAGTAAATAAATTACTTTTGTGGTGCTAATTTAGATCCCTGATATCCTCTCATCCTCCAACAGAGCATAAGGATCGATGTACGGTGGTGGTGAAACCGGAGTTCTGCTTCCATCATGAACGAAATCTGCTCCAAAGTACTTTTACCATTTTCAAGAGAGAAACAAAACAACACCATCAGTTCTTTGTAAGGAGAGACAAATCTCCTATATACATTTGGCTCTTTCTTTTGATCATTACTTCTTCTTCATTGCAATCACATTGATTCAAGGATTAAATAAATAAAATAACACTTACAAGGTAAAGGGCAGAGAAGGCGCCAAGAGTTAATACTATCAACGGCCAAAAACCCAAGAAGAAAGTCCCTCCAATCGTCAGCAAGATCTTAGCACGTGGAATCAAACCCTGCACACAACAATTACATTTCTATAACTATTATAACCAAACCAACATTACATAAGCTGGTAAGAACTAATAAAATGCCTATGTGAATCTATGAGAATTCAAGTTGGTACTAGTGATAAATCTGACCTCAAGCCCTTCGCTGTTTAAAGCCAACGATCTCTCTCTCTGATTTAACAAGCTTTGGTCGAATGCAGGAGTAGTTGCAGTCGTTTTAGAGCTGTTTCCATTTTCTTTACCGGTTTTGATCTCATCTACTTTTTCTACTTCATAGTCTTGAAGCAACGAAGTAGGTGTCATACCTCGTCTCTTCAATTCTTTCATGAATAAAGATTCTGGAGGTTCATCACCTACAAAACTCAACAAAATCAAAAATCTTACTCAATTTTATCTCGATCCAACTCTATTACTCAAGCGCCCAATACATACACAATAAGGATGTTATATATTAAAACACTTATTGAGTTTTTACTTGAAAAAATCAATGAATGAAACTAGCAGATATTAATAAAGAGTAAAGATTAAAGAGCTAATTACAAACAATTCTATCTGGGGAACTCTCCAAATCTATTGCAGAATCAAATCGAATCTTCTAATTGGTCCTTGTCGAGAGATTAGCAAGAGAAAAAAGAAGAAGAAGAAGAAAGAAATGAAAGTACGAAGAAAGCTGACCTTTTGACTGATTATCGCCGTTAAGAGCAGATGAATTAACCCTAACACATCGACCCAGACGATGCCAACTCCGAGAATCTGCTAATCTGAAAACCCTTTTTCTAGTTTCTAATTTTACTGGAGATTTATGGCGGGATATCGATACAGGAGACCCACAAAATTTAACAATCTCGAGAGAAGAAGCCATTGTTTTGTTTCCCTTTTTTTTCCCACTCGAATTCTCTTTGGTTTCTTTCGACTTCCTTCAGTTGCCGGAAAGAATCATGATCCAGACGCCGCCGCAGAATAAATAGGAAGGAAGCTTACACAAATGCAGACGCCAAAATTCTATTTGTTTGGATTTTTCTCGGGAAAATTTGAGAAAATGTATCAAAAATTCAAGCAAGTGGTGGCGAGAGAAGGGTGAAAGTTAACACCTTTAACTCTTGAAGCGTATTTTAGCACGAACTCTGTATATTTTACTAAAATGCATTAAGCTTCTCAGGGTGTGTGTGGCTGCTAAATTGCCGCAACGAGATTGGTAACGTAACGCGAGACTCTCACGTCTCGTTTTTTCGTCTTTTTTTCTCCGAATTATTTGATAACCCAAAAAGAAAAAAGAGAAGACGAAAATCACTCATTTTAGTTAAGACCAATGTACATAAGTTTCCTCAAAGATACATAATCTCTCGTTTGTGTAGGTTTAATGAAACATGATTACCATAAAGATTTCACCAACATGGCAACAAACAAACAACACAACTTTTGCATTCTAAATAATTAGTATTTGTTAAAAATTAATTGAATGAAATGAGAAACTCTTCGGATTAAGCTGTTTTTTTGTAAAGATTAAGAAAATGTAATTGGACTGATGTTATCAATATAGTTTTTAAGTAATTGAATTTGGAGGTATTTTTTATTGAGTTTTGATGAATTTCACTGCATAATTCACGATGCGTATGATGTAATATTGTTGTAATGTGTTGTGATTAACTGCTTTTGATTTCCAAAAAATCTTTGTTTTCTTTTGTCCAATGTTCATTTTGATATCATCATTTAAGTTTTGAGTCTGGATAAATATATTTATAAGGATAATATTTCTCTCAAGAATTACCAAATGAATCAATTATAGAGAGAATCTGATTCCACCATCAATCTCTTGAAACTTGGATTTATCGCTGAACGAGTCGAAAATATCTCTATTCTTCTTCTTTAGATCATTATCATAACAAATATACATTATTAAATTGGTAAACTAGTATTATATACAATCGGCATCATTGTTTTGATGTCCCTAAAAGCAAAACTGAGAGTCATATTTTAGAATTTTAAATTCTGATAGTAATTTAACTGGAAAATCAAATGTTTGCAAACAGGTGGATAGTTTTGTTTCTATCTTTTGTATTTTTGGTAAAATCTTATTTAACAAAAAAAACTTCCTTATTAAATATAAAAATAGTTGTTGGTACACAATACAGTCGACTCAAAATATACATACACCACATAACAAATTTACTAAACATGAATAAAATGGTGTAATAATAGTGAGACAAATTAATTTACAGAAAACTGACCACTTAAATATGATCTCAGTATTATTGATAATTTATTTTATTATATTTATCATATTGTTTACTTCTTTTTTCAAATGACAGTTAATAATTTAAAATAAACTATAAACCAAAACATGTTTTTTCATACATATAATAAATTAAAATGTACATAATTTATAAGATAGTAGTAATAAATTATAAATTATAAATTATAAATTAGTTCAAGAAGCAAAAAAAAACAAAAACAAATAAATTAGCAAAGAAGCAAAAAAAAACCCAAAGTAAAAGAAATAAGTAATAAAGAAGCAAGTAAAACTCAAAAATTAAACAAAACACTGAACAAAACAAGCATATAGATCAAAGCAGAGGAGAATAAAGCAAGTAAACAAGTTAAACGTGTAAGGAAGCAATTACGGAAACAAAGACATAAAAAAGGAGACAAAGAAGAAAGCAAAGTAAACAAATTAAAGAAACAAGAAAGTAAACAAGATAAGCATGTAAGCAAAGAAGCACGGACGGATGAAAGAAATAAACAAAACAAGAAATTAAGGCAATAAATATATGAATGTATGGATATATATTAGCAAAGAAGAAGAAGGCAAACAAGAACATAAACACCGAGTTAAGAAAGGAACGAACCACACAACTAAGAAAAAAATCAAGGAAGAAAATAAGACAACAAAAACGCAAGCTAAGATCCAAGGAAGGAAGCAAAAACACTGAACAACAAATCAAGAAAACAATTAACTAAAGGATATAGTAATTAAGCAATTAATCAAAATATAAGATAATAAACGAATCAAGGAAATAAGACAAAAAAAATACAAGCAGTCAAATAAGCAAATAAAGAACCATAAAGCCAAACAAAAATTCAAAAACAAAGAAAGAAGTAACTAAACAACCAAGTGTGAATCTATACAAATAAAAAAAGTATGAAAGTATGTATGAATGCATATGTATATGTATGAATGTATGAATGCATATGTATATGTATGAATGTATGAATGCATATGTATATGTATGAATGTATGAATGCATATGTATATGTATGAATGTATGAATGCATAGAGGATTGAAGAAAGATATACAACATCACTTATGTGAAATCAAAAATCAAAAGATTAAGCAGAAGATAGAGGATTGAAGCAAGAACTGACTTGACAGAGTTATAAGTAGGAGTTGCATGAAGAGCCTTTTAGACAGAGAAGTAGCTTCACATGTGTCCGATTATGACAATCTCAATCTATTGTTCCACATTTTGAAGTTATTCCCCTTCAACAAATATACATTATTAATTAAGTTCAAGATAAAAAAAATATGAATGACTGTATGTTTAGAAGAGGAGCATTAATTTTAAATTACTTTGGGTCCATGATTATGTGACTGAAGCACGTAAAGCCTCAACAGCTCGCTCTCGTACTTGCAACTGGGGATCCCTTAGTGCAACCCAGATGGCATCCACAAATTGAGGGACATGAACATTAAACACAGTGGATGCATTTTCTGCCATCTCCTGCAATGTTGCAAGAACATAGCCATATCCGTTTAAATTTACTGGATTGAAAAGTGATACTTACAAACCATATTTCCAGCATCCATAATCCATTATTTGTGAGCAACCATAAGAGAATAGACATGCTTTTCTGCAGGTGCTCTAAAGGATAGGACAGTCGACGTCATGATACCTTCAAAATTAAAACGGCGGCGAAACGACGATATTCCACCCTGTCTCCGTGAAGCCAATCAAAAGCAGTTTTCATCTGTGAAAAGAAAAATTCAATACTTGCGCACCTATCAGCTGAACCAATGACAGGAAGGAGAAAGAAACAAACATTGTATCTGAAAGTCCACTTCATCAGAAGTCATTGCTCCACCTGCCCGAGCAAGGTGCCCCAAAACTCTACTAGCAAGCACCAAGATTTCAGGGTCACGCTTCAACTCGAACACAGTCCTCATATAACCCGCAAACCTAGAAACCTTTGCAGCATTCTCACCAAATCCAATCTCTGTCAACTCATCGATGGCTCTTAGTCCACCCATGTTTTCAGCCACATCCGTGCTCTCAATTAAATTAGTAATCCTGTTATATAATTGCTCCATGAACCTAGAGGAAGCTTCACCGCTAAGATCATCTCTACATGTTTCCTAAACGCCAAAGGAGCTCCCTCCTTATACAACAAACAAAAAGCATCGCAATTTGCTAAAATCAGATACAAAACCCAAACAAAGTCGCATACTTTAGGAAACCAACTATACATCAAGACCTACGAAGCGCCAGGCCTATAAGAACTAAAATTCAATTTTTCCACTAACAACAACAGAGAGATTCCTTCAGCTAAGAAAAAAGCAGAAGTTTACTAATTTCAATTATCCAATGGAACTAAGCATGAAAAGAAGAATACTTTGCAATGTTCTTCATTACCTTAGGATTACCACGGCTGCGAAGGTCAGCGATGACACGGTTCAAAATGTCGAAGCTTCCGCCGCCAGAAGCGGTAGCTGCAGACCCACAAAGCGGTGCGATTGCGACGGAGAACTCAGGGATGTAGGCCGTCCAGCCGCAAAAGATTGCGACGAGGAAGACATCGCTGAAGGCCGTCCAGCGTCAAAAATCTCACAAAAACCCTAAATCTGACCCCCCCCCCCCCCTTTGTTTCAACAACACTGGGTATAGAGAGAGCATGTACAGAGGAAGAGAGAGGTATCTTCAACACATCGTGCGTGAGAGAGAGAGAGAGAGAGAGAGAGAGAGAGATTCTAACACAGAGAAATGTATTAATTGATAGAAATGCTCCTAAGAGCTACAAAATTAAAATTTCTTTATCAAATTTTTACAGAATAAATTCGCAAGTGCTTATAACCTTTTTTAGGTTTTTGCCTTCTTCTTTATGTCTTTCGGTAAATAAATTACTAAGGTTTCACGAGGATTCCAGAAAAATAAAACTTATATTGTGTATTATATTTATTAATACAGATTCTTAAAAAAATGTCCATGTATGTTTATTCTTATGTTATAATAAAATCTAATATAGTTTAAAAATTCCTAACAATTTTTTCTTGAAATATCAATTAAAATTTTACGTGTCTAATCTATATGTCATATCTTATGGCTATTTTTAAAAAATTATGTTATGACTATAAATATTAGGTTGATTTGCTAAAATAATATTAGAAAGTTATATATTTATTAAAAAAAATTGAAAATCTCGAAATTACTAAATCAATACTCTAAGTTTTTAAAACCCATTTTACTATTTTCTCTTTGTTGACAAAAAAAATATTTACAAAAACTATTAATATATTTTGACATATAGGTACAAGATCATGGTTATAATATCTTTTCTTTTTTTTTGACAATTAATATCTTTTTCTTAATGGTGAAAACTGGATGATTCAAAAAAGAAACAAAAAAATCAACGACTGGAAATGGAAAAAAACTTCAATACCATATAATAAAACATGAAAAGAAAAAGAACTTATTACAGATCATACAAAAAAAAAACTTTTCTTTTTATTTCTTTCAAGTTTTCATGATGTCATTAAGCCTTCTTTTCTAGTAAGAAGATTTCAGTTATCTACAATGAGTTTTTATCTTTCTTTTGTTATTTGTGTTTCTTGATTTTGTTTCTGGTGTTGTTGTGTTTCATACAACACTCTTATTTCTCATTCTTGTAAGTCATAAAGTTGAGGTAATAAGATTGTCAAGTTCTCATTGACTTGCTATTGTAAGTCAATCAAAACATGCATAAACTATGATAAAATGACCAAAGACTGTATAAATTATGACAAAACGATATTTTCATTTAAATATCTAATTTTGCATTTTAATAAAACGGCGTTGTTGTATACGTGACATCTACATCAACCAAAGTTGACAGATCAAAAGTTCTACAACGACAAAATATATGAATTTGTCAAAAATAAAAACATAAAATCTGATGTCTGAATTTTTATTATATTAGATATTTATTAGCAATGTAAATATATCATGTATGAATTGAACATATTACCATGTAGTTTGAATAGATTTTGGTTGATTTCTCGAATTTTTTCCATAAAAATAGCAGACCAAAAATCAATGTACTTGACTCATACACAAGATACAAAGAATCACTCTGAAGCAGACCTTAATTCCTTCTTATTTGACAAAGGATATCACCTCACGGTTAAGACTTAAGACGGGCCCAAATGTTCCTATTAGAAAGCTTAAACCATATTCATATTCTTGTCTATTTTACGCTAACGTAGTCGTTATCTCCATTCTCTAATCTCGACAAGTGCAACACGAAGGCAAACTGTTAGAGGCTTATTTCAGTGTCCACCAAATCACGACAGAACACTTGGACTTCAGACCCAATGTCCGCCGCATCTATCCATTTAATGAGTCTAGCTAGGAAAGCCATCGGATATGATGATGAGACGTATCATGCACCCTCCTCGAATTTGTAATAGAGACAACATCATCAAATCCGTCTAATAGTCATACTTGATTCGATTGTGTTATCGGGAAGCTAGCGGTACTGAACCTACTTTCTATGCAGCTTGTGAGGAATTGAGGATAACTCGACGACCTATCATGCGTTAAACGCTTCATAAGAGGGAAAACATTTAACGTGATAGATAATTTAAAATATATTGGTCTTGTTATCAATTTAGACTTTTTTTGTCAACATTAAATCATATTTATGTCTAAGTTATATATTATTGGCAAAGGATAATAATGCCAACTAAATACATGCGTGCTCCAACTTTGGGACCAGCTCATCTAATCTCTAACTCTTTAAAGTGATCAACAGAAAGACATATTATAGATTCCTAATCATCTCATTTCAAATTTCAAACCTAAATCATTTCAAAATAAACTCCAATTATTTATGCACAACTTTAGCTACCTTGCCGTCAAATATTTTAATTTTTCCATAAAAGACCACAATTATATAAGTTTTTAATTATTATTAGTTCTTTCAGATTTAAAATAAATAATTCCAGTATCGGTGCCAGAAAAAGCTATAACCAAAAATTTAGCATTCCTATTTCAGTCGTTTTGCCCGTAAAATATTAAATAACACGTGTAAAGTGCCATTATAACTACAAAAAAGAATTTAAGACCACCGAAAATTGCTATTTTGATTCTCTGATATATTTCATTGTTAAGAAAACAGATACCGTATTAATCCACATAAAACAATTCCTGAAATTATTACTCAAAAAGAATATTCTGCTGAAAAAGTAATAAAATATAAAAAGGGTTGAAAAGGGCAAGAAACAGTATTATTTAAATTAAAAAGAGAAAATAGATTAAATTAATACTTCATTGGAGAATACTTTGATTTGCCTCTCTGGAACTTAACAGATTGCGTTAAAACCGAAATTTATTTGAAAAGAAAAATAATATAATTACAATTTCCAGGCTGTTTGTTTCTCACCAATTTTCCATTTTTATAGCTTCTTTCTCCAATGCATAACTTCTTCTACTCCAATTCTCTCGTAAAACCCTAAATCACTGGCAGGGTTTTTTGTTACTTTGCTTACTTCTCTCTCACTAATAATTCAATTCAATGGATCCGTGCACTTTCGTACGTATCATTGTCGGAAATTTGGCCGTTAGGTTTCCGTCATCACCGTCGTCGATATCCTATTCGAGTGCTTCTGTTTCCGACGCAGCATCTGCTAATTGGTACTGTAAGATCAGATTTAAGAGTTTCCCACGCCATATCGTAGCTGTCCCCGTTCTGTTTCGAACCCAATCCCGGTGGTGCTCCGGTGATGTGTCAACCGTTGCTGCTTGTTACACTCTAAGCAAGGCTCAGATCGAATGGTCTCTCAAGAAGCCTAATCGGAGTGTCCTCTCCCTCGAGGTTTATTCCCCCGTTGAGTCGTGTGGACTCATTGCTTCTGCGAGTGAGAAGCTGATTGGTCGCTTCGAGGTTTCGCTGGATTTGAAGACGGCGGAGACAAGGACGTGTTTGGTTCACCATGGGTGGGTTGAATTGGGCACTAATAATAAGCCGAAGAAGATGAAGAAACCCGGGTCGGATTCCGAGCTCCACGTTAGCGTACGGGTTGAACCCGACCCGAGATTTGTGTTTCAGTTCGACGGCGAGCCCGAGTGTAGTCCTCAGGTTTTTCAGGTACAAGGAAACAACAAACAAGCTGTTTTTACATCCAAGTTCGGATTCAGAAACTCCGGTGACCGGAATCTTACTAGGTCAGTAGTTTTCACTCTTTTTCATATGCTTTTGGGTTATATGCTTCTACTTAAGTCTCTGATTAGTACTACTTATAGAATCACCAACCATAAAACTTTGCAGAATTATAGTAATTCCTTTCAAATTCTGCAGATTATCGTCATTGACCACTGGAAAGGAACAGACTTGGATGGAGAGAAAAGGTTGGTCGATAACGATCCATGATCTCTCTGGCTCACCAGTAGCTATGGCTTCAATGGTCACACCTTTCGTACCATCACCCGGTTCCAAACGCGTGTCTCGGTCGAGCCCCGGCGCGTGGCTCATCCTCCGACCCGATGGCGGCACAATGAAGCCATGGGGTCGTCTCGAGGCATGGCGTGAGCCTGGCATCTCTGTTCTCGGTTACCGGTTCCAGCTTTTTAAAGATGAAATCGCTACTGCAATCTCTGCATCGTCGTCGATCAGCACAAAACTCGGCGGGAGTTTTGTCATCGACGGAACCATCACCACCGCCGCCACCATCACGGCTGCTTCTTTGACACTATCGGATGGAAGTTTTGATCTTTCGTCCGGGTTGAGTACCGGATCATCAAGAACCGGTTCAGGATGCGGGTCGGATTTCTGTTTTCTTATACCCCAAGCGCAACAAAACTTCGGTTTTGTGATGTCGACGACGGTGGAAGGAGTTGAGAAACAGAGCAAGCCTAAGGTGGAAGTAGGTGTGAAGCACGTGACATGCTTGGAGGATGCGGCGGCGCACGTGGCTTTAGCAGCGGCGGTGGATTTAAGCATGGATGCTTGTAGACTGTTCTCTCACAAGATAAGGAAAGAGCTGAGACAGCCAAGTTCTATGGGTGTCGTTTGACGTCTATTGCTTTTGTCGTTTTAGCGTAGGAGATTAGTTGTCTTTTTCCACTGGAATAATTTTTGTTTCTCGTGGAAAAAAAAGAAGGAAAAGTAATTTTGAATATTATGTTAAAAGGTTAGACTTCAGAGTTTTGAATTAACAGCGAATAATTCGCTGTATAATAAAAAGAAGCATTAAACACAATACGTCAAGATTTCATAGTTTTGCAAAATACCTCTTTTACTTTCAAGTCATCCTAAGTTCACTTTGAATTTGTATAATAATCATGTCTCCAACTATTTTGAAACAAGTTCCCTACTTCACAGTCTATTCTTGATGACAAACATTTCCTCTTATTGTTGCTAGAAAAATATCAGAATAACAAACACATTGGAAGAAAGTAATAAAAAAAAAAAGAGGAACAGAGTGATCAAAACAGAGTATCAATTGACAATGGAGTATCATATTGTTCATCACACAACTCGCAAGTAACATTCTTACTGCAATTATCAGTCACACTATATTGGTGCCAGGAACATCAACTTATCCATTACTCGGGAAGAGTTGAGAAAATCATACAACAATAGTATTAAAGTTTTGATAAAGATTGTAGAGTTATTGTCCTTCTCACACCGCGATAAACCATACCGAGTACTTAAAGTCCATTGGTGTTACAGTTTTGCATGCTTACAGCTTTCTCAACCTTGTTAGCTTGGATATTTCAGGTGTTATGGTACCGGTCAATTCGCTCGCCGTCAAGTTCCTAATAAAGTATCCAAAAGAAGTTAGAATTTGTGAAGAAAACCCGAAAATAATATTTTTTTTATGATGATGAACAAACAGAGCATACAAGGATATGATAAACGGTGGCTCGGAGTCTGGATAACTGCAGTTTACACCTTCCCACCGAAAAACTTGGGGAGCACATACATCTCCTTGCCAGCTTATCTTTCTTCTCAATCCATATGTTGTCTTTATGTTCATCATTGCAGAAACTGATCATCATTCAAAGAACCAGACGAAGTTAAAGAGACAGTTAGTCCTGGTTATAATCTAAAAAACGGGGTTTTTTCAAGTACCTTCATCTTGGTCTGTCTCAAGCTGTATAAAGTCCAAAACTTTATAGATCTCGAGGCCGTTGATAAGAGGAGGAAGAGTTGAGTTACTTGTCATCGCGAAAGTGAAATTAAATTTCCCATCAGGAGAATTCTGCTCTTGGTTTGAATACAGTTGTTATGCTAAGTTTTGGAGGACTAAAGAAGCTGAACCAAGGTAAGCCACCATTGTAAGTAATGTTGAACTCTCTAGTCTCGTTAGCTTCAATATTCTGTATTTAGGCGAAAGTCATGTATATATATGAATGTGCAGTGATTTCATCGAGAGTCCAGCGTAAGTTCAGAGTCTGAGTAGAGCTTGCAGGGATCATACCGGTTTTTGCTGCGACTTGAGGCACATTGTAGGAGTTACTGGTATCCACAGGGAGTTCTGTGCTTATCGACGTCGTATTTTCTTTAATGTATGGCACCCAGATTCGGTCATGGTCGTCCTCATCGTACCTATACAGAGAGAGATAGAGATAGAGATCATTTGTAATTTTCAAATACAAAAAAACAAAACAGCCATAAAAACAGAGTCGAACCAGAACCGAAATATTATAATCGAAACCAAACCAAAGTTTATTTATACTGATTGGTTTTGTTCTTTTAGAAATTAAAGAACACAAGCCGATAAACTGATTTTCGTGTAACCGAACCAAACTAAACCGATACTGCAAGTTGGAGAAACCAAACTGAAACGAAACCTTAAACCAGATTGACCTCCTCCTAAACCACTAACAAATTTTTAAAAATTTTCAATTTTTTTTGTTTTATTATTAACAGTGAATTAAATAATTGTATATATTGTCAACAATCATTATATATTTAAATTACTTTTATACTGTTTGTGTCATTTATAACTAAAACCAAACCAAAAATCAAGTGGAATAAAACCAAAATTGCATCAAACCGAAACAAAACCTTAAAACCGGATTGACCTCCAAAAACAAAGAAAAACAAAGAATAAGGAATTTAGGATACAACCTAACATATATGGAAAATTTCCGTTACCTGATGAACGATGGAGTGGGTGAAAAGTAAACTCTGCTCACTGACATCAACGATCCGCTTTGAGTGACGTAAGTATCATTATTCAACGGACGAAATGAACGATGTCGTTTCTCCTGTTTTGACAAGACAGTCTTGGAGACGGTCTTGTGTTAAGACATGGATCATCTCGTGGATTGAACCATTTCTCACCCCTCGGATTGAAACAGATGTCCATTTGGTAGGACCAATGTGAAGGTCAAAGCTTGGGAGTTGATTCAGACCGTCGTAATTCCCAGACACAAAGTTTCCTCTGATCAGATATTTCCGGTTCCTTGTGAGGTTGAAGTTGTAGTAGTTTCTTTGACCATAAGGGAAGCTTGAAATTCCGTCCTTAACGTTTCATTGATCCTCCCGATTACTCCACTGTCGATGTGAGTTCCGTCTGAAGTGTATGTTATGTTCGTCGTCTTCTCCACATAGGTTGTGTCCTTTGGGACTAACCCACAATCCAAGCTGATGAATCCTGTTCATCAAATTTTAATAATCATACGTATTAGTGGTAACTTGGACAACAAGATGTGTATCTTGCTCACCAAGTATCGTGGGCATTCAAATCCCGTGAAGCCAAAGTCGTAGTGCGTGAATGGATAAATATTCTCTAGATCTTCCAAAAATTGTACAAAGATATTTCTAATGATGAGATCCTTCTGTGCTAGAGGTAGAAAAAAGTTTACAAAACTTGACATTATGTGAGTGTAATATTATGTGAATACTATTATATCTCATATATTATAAACACAACTCAGTAGAGTTTATTACAAACTTAGGCAGGGTGCTTAAATAGAAACTTCGTATTGCCCATTTGAGTTTCGCAAGACTAATTCTGGGGATTGAGTAAGCTTCAGAATTCCCCACAAACCCATCAATTGGTGGAGTCGAATCCGGGTCTATAAACGAATTTACGCTCTTGGTCTTTGAGTTAAACTCGCTAAGCTCGAGTTTGTTGTAATTTTTGGACATAACTCTAGTACTAGATATCTATATTTTGTTGACGAATCCGATTAAGTACAGGAATGAACATGCCAATATCCTTACTTGCCTACAACATGTACTTTTTTCTTCTTTCTTTTGGAAGGGTTCAAATGAAAATTGGTAGCACAAATCAATTAAAAAAGAACATTAAACAAAAAAAAAAAAATAGAAAACGTCAAAAGGAGAACGAGTAAAAAATATGTTTCTTGCAGTTGCTCAGAGTCTTACTCTGTCTAGATAATACCTTTTCGACAAGTACAAGCTGTTACAAACGAAAGAAACAAAAAAAAAAAAATACTGTAAAAATAAGTATAGTTTTCATTAATTTTTTGTTTGTTAAATTTCTTATTACAAAAAAGTAACTCAATTGGCCTCATTAGAAGCCTCAAACTTTTATTAGAAGTAGCTAAAAATGTTGACAAAGAAAAGGCTTAACTAATAGACATGGAAGAGGGCCGAGAACATCAAGGGCAAGTGGCTTCCACCATTGTTGTGCTTCTCAGACGTAAAGGATTCAACCCCCATCTCCTCAAACAATCGTCATTATATTTGTCTAAGAATTTATCAAAATTCAAAACTTTTTTATTTTATTTTTTAAATAGGTTTATTTAAAGTGGATTATTTAGTGTTGAGTAAATGTAAATGCATATCGGTTCTTGAACTTACTTTTTGAATGCATCATTACGGTCGCATGTGATGAATACTTAGAACTGAATCCGCGAAGGGTGAATTCACGGTTCCTTATTATCTTGATCCACTGTCTACATCCACTTGACTGCATTCACCCCTTCTCTACTGTCTTTAGTTTTTTCTTTTGTTTACTTTTACACGTCTTCTTCGTTACACTCAAATCTTATGTTTTATCAAAAATAAATTATAAAGTCACTGGAGATTGCAAGTGGCTAGAGTTTTGTACTACACTATGAAGTCCCATTTGACATCGTAACCGGCGGAGAATCACGTCCATGCACATGCCAATGATCGTATGCAAACAAATAGATATCGCTGTCGACTTTATACACTTTCAAATTAAATCATATATACATGGTAAGTCATATCAAGAAAAAGAAACCGAAAACGCTAATTCACTAGATAACTAGTTAACCAAATGAAAAAAAAAAAACAAGATAACTAAGGGTTCACTTGCAATACAAGTACTAGTTTTATTTTATATTGTTGTCTATTTTATTTCTGTTTACGGACCAAATTAACAGACCTAGCTAAGGTTTGCTTAAAAGTGATAAAGTCACGATATCACTTCCTTTTTTTCAGTTTACTTCACCATAAAACTACATTTTACTTTAAAAAGAAAAGTCAATCGTCCAATGTCAAAGTTTCCTAGAACCGCTAGCTGACCCTGATGCATATAGATACTGCCTATATAAGTGAGACCCAAGCATATACTCCTCATAGTTACAACATAAACAATGTATTTTCCTCTTAACACAAACATCACCAAATCAAAAAATTCGAGAATGAATACTTTAACAGCCACATCACTTCTAATCGTTGCGATTAGCTTTCTGGTTATTGCATCCAACGCTCAAAACACACAGCAAGACTACTTAAACACTCACAACGCCGCCCGTTCGCAGGTCGGAGTACCGAACCTTGTATGGGACGCAACAGTCGAGAACTACGCACTGAACTACGCAAACGCTAGAAAATCCGACTGCAACCTCGTGCACTCGGGCGGACCGTATGGAGAAAACCTAGCTAAGGCAACCCCCACGCTCTCGGGCATATCGGCCGTAAATCTTTGGGTCGGCGAGAAACCTTATTACAACTACACTACCAATTCTTGCACAGGTATACACTATATTTTACACAAACAATCCGTAGATCTTATGATTTTAACCAGTGAATATATATATATATATATAGAAGATTATAAAATTCTTTTGATTAACACTTACGACTTTTAGTTAATTTTTTTTATTAATTTACTGAACGTACAACGTCTTAACTAACATCACATAAATATTTTTTGAGTTCACTCATTTTTGTTAAGAATTTTTCATATAATTAAATTTTTTGTAGAGATACTATATATAGATCGATAGTGGTAAAACATTTACTAAATTTTGATCGTTTACATCTAACTTGAATTTTGAACGATATATATGGTTCAGTTTTTTTAAAACAATTCTTTTTGTTTTCTGTACAAGTTCAAAATATTGAATTAATATTTGAAAGAAATTAGAAAAGATTAATTATGTTTTTCTTGTTCTTACAAACTATAAGCAGAACAAAGCACACACACACACACAAGGATGTTTCCTTTCCATGTTCTTTTAAGCCTTTGCATTTCATAATTTGGAAATGATATGATAATTTTTTTGAAAAGTGTTGTGATTTAATTTGAAAATATACACATTAAAAGCAAACGCAATAAAAAGAGGGGGTGCGTAAGTGATTGATATATATATATATATATATATATATATATATATATATATATATATATATATATTATTTGACCTGTTTGAATTTTAAATTATAGGTGGACAACAGTGCTTGCATTACACGCAAGTGGTGTGGAGACAGTCAGTGAAGTTAGGGTGTGCTAGGGTTCAGTGCACCAATGGTTGGTGGTTCGTGACTTGTAACTATGACACACCTGGCAATTACATCGGACAGTACCCTTATTAATGTTGACACTAATATGAATTTACCTAAAATCAATATAAATAATTATTATGAATAAATCTAATCGGAATTACGGCTTATTAAGATAATAAATCTCGTTTCATCTCAGCATGTAATGATTTTCACATAAGAGCTTGTTAGGTTTACCATCTCTTTTATACATATAAATATTAAAAAAAATTTCTACTCTTGTATTTATTTACATTGGAAGTTGCTGTAAAAGGAATTTGAAACTCAATTTCAGTTTTGATTCTTTAGAGAGAAATCAAAATTAATCCGAACCGTACATAACTGACATCAGTCTAAATCTCAATGATAATTCTTTCAACCCAAGTTTTAACTGGAATTGACCAAACTGAATATTAAAAACAAATCAGTTCTAATAACTTACTGACGAGGACCCAAGGGCACCAGCTGGATCGGATGACCCCGTAGCCCAGGCCCCGGTCGGGACAGTCGGACCCGGCACCGGTTCAACCTATTCGTTGAAAAGCTTATGGAGGTTCACCCGGGGCATCACGTGGAACCAGCAGGGCCCGTCTCTGGCCCGTACCTCCAGCTTCCGATCCAACCATGGCGATTGCTCGACCCGCAGACTTCGAGTTTCGGAATCTTTACCATTACCCATGGGTAAAGACTCCAAAAGACATGCTAAGGAATTGTACTCTTTTTCCTATCTTCGGTTTTGTCCCATTGAGTTTTCCGGAGAAAGTTTTAATGAGGCAATACCGTTAGTGTGCATCAAGCATTGGGCTCGTTCACCATCCTCTTACTTTCACAAGCCCAGCCCACGGCCTTTGACCATTCCTTTTTTTTGAGTTTAGGGCCGCACCACTTGTTTAAGACCCGCTACCCATTTCTTTATTTTAATAATACTTGTTGTTTTGTTTAGTTTCTGCACACCATGTGGTTTTTATTTAAGCTTCTTGTTGTTTTAAGGGCTAAAAACCCTAGACTTAAGCATTATATAAGCTTAAATCACTACACTTAATAAGACAAACCTTTTTAGACTAAACACTGAGTTATACATTAAAAACCCTAAGCGGCTGCCTCTAGTGCAATCGTCCCAGTCTTGTTCTTGAAGCCACCTCTTCAAGACCAAGGCGCCTCCTGGTGTACCATGAGCCTCCCGCCTCTTGTGTGGTCCAGTTCATTCCACCTCTGTGTCCCAAGTGATCGAGTCTCTCTCCCTTGTGCATGCCATCGTCCATCTTCCTGCCCAGCTAAGGATCGAGTATCTCTCCCCAGCAGGCGCCCACCCCATCTGGAGAACCTCCAGGTCGTCCGCACGCTTTCTTGGCGTGTGTCACTTACTTAGACCATCCTATTAGGATCAGCAAACTTTTTAAAATATCATGTTAAGAAGGACAATAGGTGCACCGGTCCGAGGTCCAATTCCATGTCTTTATAATTAAGAATTGCAATTTTTTAATTTACATATTTTATACAAAAGAATTTAAAATATTAAGAAAATTAGATTGAAGAAGGCCCAAAAATATCTATATGTATATATTCATTACAAAAATTTTAAGAATTCAAGATTTTTTTTGTCCTAAGACTCATAAAAATGTTGAGCCAGGCATGTTCATGACCTTTCAATTCAATATCAAATGACGATAACTAGACTGATGTACGTCCGTTATACACTATTCTAGGTCCATCAAACTTTCGAAATTCCTAACGCAAAATATAGACAATACCATCACATCATTTTATATTCCTTCACTTACTTTTGTTTTAGTTATTTTTGGTAACCATGCATAGAGGCAAAATTTTATTGAACGATGTCGTATTGGGCCTTGAAACTGCATTCACCCTCTGTCTCTTCGTACCTGCATAATTCTCCATTACAAGTCTCAAAAATCATAAAGAAGGTGCAATGAAAAAAGAACAAAACAAAGTTCTTGTTTCAAGTGGCCCACGTCCATTGCAACTTTCCCCACCGGAGATTGGCTCAATGTGTCGGCATAATTGGATTATATAATTCTATGTATAAAGTAATAATTCAGAATTAAATGTTTTAAATATTGAAAAATAACTCTATATATAGAGTAATATGTTGTTAAATAAAAAATAGTAGAATTTTATTCATATTAATCTTTCAAATCATCGTTCACTTCCATTTTTGGTGCGCTTAATAGTTTTTCTGCTTGATTTCTTTCTTGGTTGTTGATTTTTCCTTCATTTTGATATCACATGATAGGATAAAGAGGATAATATAAAGAATAGCATTTAACTATATTATAAATTTCCCTCCAAAAATAAGAGACATGACTTCTGGTTAAATGAAATGCAGAAGACAAAAAAAAAAAGAACAGAAAAACAGACTTCGGTTTCACTTGATTATCTTGAAGACAAAAAAAATAACCTACCCTGCTACCCGTGGGTATTTGCGGGTTTTTACGAGTTTTTGCGTATATTTACGGATATTTAACGGGTAATTGACGGATACTTGCGGGTAACGAGTACGGGGCGGTAAGGGGCTGGATATTAATTTTTTTTTGAATGCTTGATATCCGACCCATTACTTGCGGGTAATCTGTAATTAAACTTGATATCCGACCCATTTTAAACGGATACTTGGCTTAACGGGCTGGGTACGAGATGGATCGGGCGGATCGACGGGTATCAAGTACCCGTGCCCACCCTTAACTTTAAGGTTCAACAAGCCTGACTTTTCCTACAAGACGATAGACAAAACGGTTAATTGTCTCAACTGAAGAGTCTTGTGGCAGCAGGACCACTTTGTTGTTGTAATCAGAGCTATATTCGAGTGTTCCACTTTCAAATGATATAAACGGCTTTGTCAAAGGGGTTCAAACACATGGCCCACAAAACGTAATCAATATTATCTATGTTTTTATTTAGAAGCTAATTTTCTCAATTATTGAGTGGATAGTATAACTTTTATAAATTAATAACATCGAAACTATTAGATTTTATTAGTTTTCAAAAAATATTAATTTGATTTAACGGAACCAGATAATTTTTTTAATTATTAATATATTTATACAAATTTAGCTTAATTGACAAAAAAATAATACCTTAACAAAAATAAAATAATTGACAAAATAAAATTTTCCAGATTGTGTTGGTTCAAATATAATACAATTCATTAAGATAATATATTTATACATATATTTTATGTAGATTTGTCTAAATAGTCTATATGTTTTGCATCTCAACAAATATAGATAACTTCTTAACTATTCAGAATTGGTGAAATGGTGTCTGAACCAATAAAATAACACATTTTTCAATTCATTTACAATAACCTGTTTAGTAGAATCATAGATGAATTATTCAACACTATTACTGTTTTACTGATTTCACGTGTAAATAATACAAGAGCATATAAGTTAATATGAAGTGTTCATATACATTTTTCTTTTTTCTTTCAAAACCAAAAAATTACATTTTTCTCAAAACAATAAATCATATTTTATGATAATAAGAATAGAAAAATCTATATCTAATAAAATAATAATTTTTGATAACAATATAATAATTAATTAAATTATTAAATATTATTTTTAGATTAATCACTAAAACCATTAATTCATTTAAAATAAAATAAAAAAACCATTAACTCATTAACTTAAATGAGTTATGGTTTGAACCAATCCATTTATCAATTGTATTGGATTAACCCATGATCTATATAAACCTTAAACCATTTAGATATGGGTAGGTTTGAATTGGTTTATCCATTTTGAGATCTTTAGATAAAACCAAGACACTTAAATTAACAACCTTAAAAAGACAGGATTCAAACCAATAAAGCACTACTAGAATGAATCGCACCAACCGATTTCGAATTTGATAGAACTTAAATTCTTTGCATTAATGAGTTTAAGGATTAAAGATCTAAAAGTGTTTCATTATATCAACTTCAATTCTCGTGCTTCTAAGAGATTTATTTTATTCTTTAATTTGATTTTTTTGTTCTCTTTCGGAATCAAATCACGTGGTGAAGATGCGTTAACTTCAAATCAGCAACAAATGTTTTTCTTTTTTTAAAACATCTAGGAGGGTTTATTATATATAGTATTTAAAAAGATTTGAAATGATTTGGGTTTTAGTTAGTATTTAGATGACTGTGGTTAAATTAGGGAAGTCGTCATAGGGTGTATTCAATCTAGGATTTGAAGTGATTTGTATTAAAATGAAAAATCTTATGTTACTCAAATATGAATTTTAAAAGATTTCTTTTTAAAATTCAGTGTTATTGAATTTGTAATTTTAAAATATATTTTAAAATTCACTGTTATTGGAAATATTTTAATTAGTATATTTTAGGAGAGTTGTGGTCATTTTAAAAAGTTTGGTGGATTTTTTAGTTAAAAATATAAAATCCAAATCTCATAGTTTTAGGTGAAATTTTAGAATATTTTAATCAAAATTATAAAAACTTTCCTAATTCACCCAAAATTATATAAAAAATCATTAAAAACCAAATCATTTCAAATATTTTCAATTACTATATTGAATACACTCCTATGATTTTAATGAAAACACTCTAAAATTTACCTAAAACTATGGGATTTGGATTTTTATATTTTTATTTTATTTTAAGAAACTCCATCCAAACATTATAAAATCACCAAAAATCCCTTAAAATGTATTATTTAAAATATTCTAATAACTGTGAAATTTAAAATATATTTTAAAATCACAAATTTAATAACACTAGATTATAAAATATTTTTAAAAATTCATGTTTGAATAACACAAAATTTAACATTTGAATACAAATCACTTCAAATCCTAGATTAAATACACCAAGTAATTTAAAATATGTGGTGGCATCCGAGACCTAATTTAGGTTGTATTGTTCTCGATATAAAAGGATACAAAGGCGAGAGATAGATAGAGAGAATATTAGAGAGAACAAAAACAAAGTATAAACTTGTTGTTTGCTCTTGAAAAACAGAGGTGAGAAGAGAGAAACAGAGTAAACATTGTAACGTGTTGTTGGAGTGTGTTGATCTCTTGTAACCTCTATCTAGTATATTTCGGGATGTTTTTAGCTTATAACTTTCATATGTTGTGTTTGTGATTGATATGGTGTTGGAACAATATATTAATAAGCATGTGGATTTATAATATAAAGTTAAAATGTGAATTAAAATTTGTTTAGGGGAGGTTAAAGATTTTTTTGTAACTTATAAATTTTGGTATTAAAATCCAAATAAATTTGGCCATTAAATCTACTTGACCACCAAGCTATTCTTCTCCTATAAATAGCAAGCTACCTAGAAGGGAAAAATCATCCCTTCATTCTAAAAGCAAGAAAACACCATTAGACACATTTTAGATATTCTTTGAGAAGTTTCTAAGTGTTGAAGCTCTCTTGAAATATCTTCTTGATTGTTGGTGTTAGGTGCTAGTAGCTAAGGAATTCACAAGGTTTAACAGGTTCTAACTTTCTCCATATTCTACTTTTCTCTTTCAAAAGTAGATTTTATGTTCTTGAGTATATGGTAGATAATTAGCTCGTAGATTCTAACATGAATGAAGCATGTTAGTCTTATATGTTTGGTTGTATCCTGGGATTCAAAGAATGCATATAAACCGTCTCATTCTAGGCATTTTATTGAGTTAAGGAAATGGATCATCCCGCCTCCAAATGGTTTTTTTGTTCTTATGATTCTGAAAATAAAATACTTGTTTATGTTCTTATTAAATTGTTAATATCAATATGATTGTCTTGAAATCATGTTTTGATAATATTATACTAATAATCATGTTCATTAGATTAATTCTTGGTCAAAGAATAATATTAAAGTGTTTAATATGGTCTAGCTATTTAATTATATATAATTAATATTGTTGAATTATGTAAATATTATAATTATTTTGCTGAAATAAATTATGATTACATAAATGTTAATATTTCAACATATATGTATGTATATATATATATATATATATATATATATTTATATGTGAGTTTAAAAATTTATTTCAATCTATAGAAATAAATTGTATTGCAAATTTATATTTCTCAAATCCGGTTTTATAAGGTTCTACATATCGTGGGTCCGGAGGACCTGTACTTGTTGAATAATCTCCATTGCTCACCCCCAACTTTTGTAGGTGAGCGATAGACTGCACAATAGATTGTTCCGATGTGGTGCTTGTATTGGGTTACTTTAAAGTGTCTCTGTAGTGTACTTTACGAGTTTACAAATTCAAGGTGTCTATGTAGTATACGTTAAGGAGTTTAAGAAATTGTAATGTATATTGATTCATATGGAGAGTATAAATATTATACATAATCTAAAAAAGAAAAATAATAATAATAATAAAGATTGAGATATGCTATACATAAACAAAAATATTGCCCTAAAAATAAATTATTGATCATAAAATAATTCATAGTAGAATCGTCTATCTGCCAACTTGAAAAATAATTCAAACTTTGCAAATTGATCATAAAACACAGCGTATGTAGTTCTATTTATATATTAAGAGGATCTTCTTAAATGCATGAGTTCACATATTAATGTTAAGAAAAAGGCTTAATTTACATGATTTTGTTTGTGGTCCAAACAGATAGATTATGACTAAATTAAAACCCAAAACCTCTTTGGTAGGAACAAAAAAAGAACAACAAGCACGGAGCAGTCCCGTGAGGACATCGCGTCGAGTTACTTTTATAAAGACAAGAATCACAAAGTGTTGTTTGTCGTCAACTTGTTCTCAAATTTAGTGATAGCCAATAATGATATATTTATACGAAAATTCAATGAATTATAGAGTAAGTGCAAGATGTATCGCGCTTATATTGGTGGAGTAGATCAGGACTCATACATATATAATGAAACGATCCGAATTCTCCAATAATAATAATTAAAATAATATTCTCAAAATAATTCAAAATATTTTATAAAATAATAACTGAAAAATAATTTAATTTCAAAATAATCAATCAAAATCTGTCTTAAACAAATAATAAATAAATCCGGAAAATATTATTCAAAGGTATAACAGCTTCATCGACTTCGATGCTACTCGGGCGCGACGGCTCACCTGAAAGATTTGAGAAGGGATGAGTAATTGAGTTACCCAGTGAAAAATGACTCTAAGAACTCATGAATCCACCAGAACAACTTATAACAATAATCTAAAGCAAGTCCAAGGCTAAAACATGTAAACAATCATAGTGTCTAGAACACTCAAACATATGATCACTCAGTGTCACACATATAATATGTAAACATGCACGTCCTCATGCAGGGCACACCATACATGACAAACGATCATGTGGATCTTCATGCAGGGCACACCATACATGACAGACCATCATCACACCATATCTCAATCCCACATGATTCGAAAGTCTGGGTCTAAATGCCACAACACCACTCTCAAACCAACCTATCGCTCGCATCTAACACAACACGTCAATACAACTTAACATGCTCAAATAACCAATCATCATACAAAAGTTTTAATCCTTTAATCCTATGGATTCTATGTGATATATATATATATATATATATTTGTTTACACAATATATAGTTTATATAATCACAAACAATAACGCGTCTATTATTAATTAGACCCGTTACATACATGTTTTAAGCAAATACTCAAACTATAGATTAACGGTTATAAGAATGAGATAATGGAAACACTCGACGAGTTCCTTATCTTAGCAACAGAAGAACAAATTTTCCTTTTCTGGAAACTGCCAAAAAAAGAAAATTTCCTTAAATGGAAACCAGAAAATTACGCAGATCGGAGATGTTTCAATTTTCCGGCAAAACTTCCTGCGGCGATTGACGGCGCATCCGGCGACAAAATCTGGAGCGTCTGGTGTGTCTAGCTTCGTCTCAGAGAGATCTCACGACTCCGGCAAGTTACAGTGCTTCTGACGACGGCGGGGACTGTAGCGGCGACGACAAATTCGAAATTTGGCAGAGCTTCGCTATGAATTGAGTGTGAGGCAGAAGAGGTATTGTCTCTCCTTTTATAAACTTTAAGAAAATGAAATACCCTAGGGTTAGGCGATTTGGCCTCAATTTTATATAGGCCTTGGGTTGAAATGTTACATGAAGAAGTTCATCGTCCAAATCACATAGTGCGCGCAAGTGGTGTGGAGTAAGATGATTAATATTATGTCGAATTGATTGTCAACAACGACAGTTTGGCCGAGTGGTCTAAGGCGCCAGATTTAGGCTCTGGTCCGAAAGGGCGTGGGTTCAAATCCCACAGCTGTCAGTAACATTTTTATAATCTTAATATAAAGGTATATAATGAATCATTTTGGACAATGGGTTATATTAATGTTCCTCGTTATCATCGATAGTACTATATGTGTTTAGCATCTCCTAGCTTATTTAATTCAACCTTGAAACTGTGAAACTCTGCCTATTATATCGTAAAGTTCTTCGTTACAAGTCTCATAAAAGAAAAAAAAAACACTTACGAAAAAGATATAGACTGAGTAAGATCATAATTTTGGGGATAAAATGTTAATTGATTATCAAAGGGAAATAGTTGAGAAACAAAAGCGATTAGCATTTTAGCTTCTCTGATCTGAGTAAGATCATTTGCATCAGCTTTTTCATATCTTCTTCTTTTCAACCTTGACAAAGATCGATTTCAACCATCCAACCTTTTGTATCTTCAACAAGACCTATCTGAATACTCGTCAACATGGAGTGAAGCTTCGTAGACAATGCCTCTTCTCCGGTCCTGTATTTGACCCTGCAATCATCACCTCGAAACCAACACTTAGTAACCCGAAGATTTAAGATTTGATGAAACGGTCTAGCATGTAACAATTTAATCACTCACTTCTTGTCATGGAAGGTCACAGTTTCAACAGCTTTAACGACCACCGCAGTTCCCGTGCAGAAAACTTCTTCTGCCTCTAACAACTCATCCACAGAAACATCTCGTTCTTCAACCTGTGGATCATTTTGTGAACCACAATCTTTGAGTCTTGATTTCAGGAAACATGTATATACGAAAGTTATTATAAAATGAATTGAATGTTGGAACCTGGTAGCCGATATCACGAGCTAGCTCGCTTATGCTTTTCCTTGTGATTCCTGGTAAAATGGTTCCTAAAGTTGGTGGAGTGGACACAATGTTCCCCTATAAAATGAATGATTACTAATAATGAGTGTACGCAAAGAAATTTAAAAGGTTGAGACGTTGTATTGTATGTGATAAATGTTGAATGTACCTTGACAACGAAGATGTTACATGCAGACGCCTCTTCGATGTTTCTGCCAGTTGCTGCATCTAGGAACAAGACATCAGAGAAACCTGATGACTTTGCTTCTACCAACGATTTGACAACCTTATATATTTTTTAATCAAGAAGAAATCAGACAAATAGATATTCCAATAACTTGTTGCTGTGAATCATAGTATATTTTTGGTGTCTCTTTAACTTACTGGAGCATAGTTTGTGCAACTCTTGACACCACCCGTTCCACCAGAATGGGCTCGGTGATTCTTATGATCAACTTTTAGGTTCAGACCTGAGCTTACCTACAAGACAGAAAATTTCAATTCTAAGGAGTCTTTTGGCAGAGTTTATTTCAACAAGTATTCAAAACAGAAACACACAAACTCACCTTATGGTAATTCCCTACGGGAGATGAGTAAATGAGGAACGTGAACTCAGGTGCTGGAGCTACTCCAAGGATAGCGCCACTTCCTATTAGCAGAGGCCTTATATACAAAGCTCCTTTACCCGGAGGAGGAACCTAAACCCATAACACTCTTTAGAAAGTTATAGCGATGAGATAAAATTATTATCTAGAATCATATCGAAATAGAGAAACATTGGTCCACAGTCCATACCCATTTCTTGTTGGCAAGCACAGTTTGCTTAACCGCTTCGACGAATTGCTCCACAGAAAGTGGTGTCATACAAAGCCTATCTGCACCAGTTTGCATACGAAGAGCGTTTTGGTCAGGCCGGAAAAGCCTAATCCGGTCGTCTTCTGTCCTGTAAGCTTTGAGACCTTCAAATAGTCCCTACAAAGCCAAACTAATATCAAAAGGGTTTCCCTCAAACTCTCGTATATAGAGACGCACTAAATTTCTAAGCTTTTGCTCGCTTATACAGTCAATCAAACAACAATCATAGTTTGTGAATATGTGGATCATATTAAAACCTTCTAGTTTCTGAATCCTGATCTAATTAACCCCAAAGTTCCTACATTCAGTGATGATTATATGAATGAAGAGAACAAAACCTGGCCATAATTGAGAATCGGAGAACAAGGACTAATAAAAATGTCTCCATAAGGAACAATCTTTCCCTCTGAAAAACTCTCTCCCTGTTTGCATTTCGCCACATACATATAATCTGTCGGAGTCAGAGCGAATCCAAGCTCTTCCCATCTCACATTCGCATATTTTTCATCGCCTTCACTGTTTTAGTTTCAGTGCATGCCACCAAAAATGAATAAAATAATTTGAATAAACGACACGAACAAAACACGAGATACCCAGATCAGGAGATTCAGGAGACTAATAAATAAAAAATTCTTTTTTCAATATAATTTTTCATAAAGGGTTGATATTTTTAACCTTGTAAGAAGAGGTGATGAAGAAGGTTGCACAGATAGAGCCATGGAAAGAGGAAGACAGAGAGAGAGAGAGAGAGAAAGCAGTGCAGTGAAGTGAAGCAGAGAGGCTTGGAGCGGCTTATCACGCGTCTTTTTATAGCCACAAACAAACAAACAAACAAACCCTTTTAATATTCAACAAACAAATATTGGAAGCTTTGTTTTTACTGGAATGATATAATCTTTTGAATGGGAAAATACTTTAAAAAGTATCTGTTTACTATTCAACAACTAAAATTTGAACATCCATTAACATTTTAAACAGAATAAATGAATTCCTGTTAAATTGTTGAACAACACGTGAATTCACCATTATAAAAAGTAGTATTTTATTTTTATTTAACGTTAAACACTAAAATCGATAAATGGTCAATCCAGACTATTGACAAAAACATGGTAAAATGAATATTAATGGTATGTTAATGTTGTTGTTAAAGAAAACAATGAATATTAATGATTTTTTCATAATATTATAAGAATGACGATAGAAAATCTTTTATATAAAAAAGGAATATACACCTTATAAATAGATGATTCATACAAAAATTTGTTTAAGTAATGAAGTTTTTTTGGTCAACTTAGCTTAATAATTTTAATTTCATATGATTTTTTTTTTGTAAAAAGATGAACCTTTTTTTTAGAACAGAAAAAATTGGTATTTTTTGTTTTTTTGTTTTATATGTTTTACACAATGGAAACTGTTTTATTAAAAATACCTTTTACACTGTTTTTTATTAAACATATGGGGCAAATTAACGAGAGTAATCATCTAAAATCAGATCAGGTCCAGCTGAATTCATCATCCCGGTTTACTGTAGAAATCTCAACCTTCATGCTCGCCTAGACATTTTCTTGATTCTAGCGACGGAGGAGTCTATCGCCGGACTTTCGGCTTCGAAGACTTGTCCCGGCTTTGTCGTCCTGCTGATATCTCTGTTTTGTTGTCACGGACAGAAGGTAGAAGCTCAGTCTCTGTAAATCTGACTGTGAACGAGATATCCCCTTCGTTCGAAATGATATCTCACAAATTGGTTCTATGATCTGCGCGATTGGCGTCATCTTCTCTCTGGATCTGAGTTTTATTTGAAGTAATTGATTGCCATTCTTTAGCCACTTTCTGCCAGTTTTATGTTTGGAAGGAGGAACCTTGAATCGGGTTTTCTTGCTGCTCCAACTCCATTCAAGTCACGTAATCATTCTAATCAGCACGTGTAAGTCATCTTCTTCTCCTTAGAAACCCTAATTTCTGGGGGCTCTGCACAGTTTTACATTCCCTCAGAATCGTCCCTGGATCTATAATCGATATTGCGAAACACGCATTGTGGATTGCGAGTATTTCTTAGTAGCTTATGATTGTTTTGCTTGTTCTCAATTCTATATTTGAGGCATTTTCTGTAGATTTTAAATAAAAGAGTTTCTGAACTCTTCTTCCGCCAAATTTGGCAGGGTTTATGCCTAATTTAATTGTCCTCAGGGATTTATTTAAGTTAGCTTCTATGCTTTGCTTGGTGCCTCCGGCTGAATAGTTGTATCTGTTAAGGAACACAGCCATTGAAGCGATGTTATCATCAAGGTTTTCATTTTTGGGGATCGGCAGTTCCAACGACGTTAATGACTCTTTGGGTGTTTCTGGAAGCTTCCTCAAACCAACTCTAAGTTTGCAAACGGATAAAGATGTGTACAGGCCTGGAGATTCCATATTTGTAACTATTGAGGTTGGTAATTCTCCTGTAAGGGATCATGAGAACGGGGTTAATCCCTCGATTTTGGTTGAAAAACTTAGTTTTGAGGTAAAAGGAGTAGAGAAATTGGACGTTCAGTGGTTCTCTACTCAAAAGCCATCACCAGGAAGAAAGGGACGAAGAGGTATTGACGAGCTTTTTGTTACTGATGTTGATGCTTTTACTGATGTTATACGCGTAGACTTACTTACGCACACCCACACATACTCTCACTCTGGAAAGTAAGCTTGTATCTGGTTAACTTCTGTGGTCTAGCCTGTGAGGATGACTACGGAATAAAGTGGAAAGGGGAAAAAAATCCTTGAAATTATTTGATTTTTCTTTGTGTATTTCCTTAACTTAGTGAATTTTCAGCCTTCCACGGTTCTTTCTCTAGAGACATTAAGCATATTTGCATTCAACAAATGTTGTTCATTGCACCTTTATAGCATCTATGAAACTTAACTTCCTCCAGAAGTATATACTAGTGGAGTACTTGCATCAGTGTTATATTACAAAACATTAAGTGCTTCATTAATAGGTCTTTTTCTTGATCCTCACAAGTTTAAAGGAACAAAACTATACTAGGTTCTGTGCCTGCCATGTATGTGTACTTTTGTAGTGATGTACTAAACGTATTTTCTTTTGGAGATTTTCAGGTGAACACATCTTCCTAGACAGTTCCACACCATCCTTGATATCTAATCAACTCCTGTCCCCTGGTGCTAAGATGACATGTAATCTTGCCTGATTCCTTTCTTTGATACTACATGAATAATAACATAGAATTTCCTGGGTGTTGACGGCCAGGGTTAAGAATGTCAATATTTGAGCTCACAGGCATCTATGTTTTTAATTTCCATCTACAGTAATGGTTCGAGTTATACTCCCAGAGATTTTACCACCTTCTTATAAGGGTGCTACTTTACGTTACCATTACTATATCAAGAGCACATTAAGCGGAAGATTGATGGCATTAGAAAATAGTCAGTTTTACAAAGATTCGACAAAAGATTTCATCCAAGTGGTTAGTTTACTTGACTTTCCGTCTTCTCTTTAGGTGCTATAGGTGCAATACATGGTGTTTTTTTACTCTAGTTGCTTGAATGCATTTATATTTCTGTTCTCTTGTGTAGAAAACTAAACTGGGGTAAACCCAAACATTTGTAGCTCTCTTGTGATGGCTTACTTTTGTAGAAGAGAGTGTAAGATTGCATTTGGTATTAGGACTTTCTGAAAATAATTTATCTTTCCCCTCTGTAATTAGATATTTCTAATCGAAGTCGGCATAATATTGACATCCGTAATCCTATTTTGATATACCAACAGGAGACTCGAGTCCCAGTTCAAGTATGGGCAATTCACAAGAACAACGGGTTGCTTTTAGAGGAAAGTCACACCGATGGTAAGCTTTGTTCTCAAATTTCTAATTGGGAAATTAAGATCAGGTTTCAAACTCTGTTTATTCATAAGACAACAAATACAGAACGTAGAAAGTTTTTTTTTTCCTTATATTTGGATGGCATTAGCAGTACAACCTGATGGGCCTCTTACGTTTTCTCTCAGGGATTGTTCCAACCAGTACCATTCAGACAGAAATATACTGGAAAGAGATGGATGGAGACTCGGAATGGGTATGGCATGCTCACAATTGTACCATATTACTGTTTATCTTCTTTACTACTTTTACAGATTTTTGTATACCTATTGGTTTCATTTGCATGCTGGTCAACATAAGAACAATCAACCAAATGCATTTAATGCAGACTAGAGCAAATGACGCATATGATAGTGGTGAGGATGGATATGACAGTTCACGCGATGAGATCTCCTCTGTTTCTTCCTATCCCAACAAAGGAAATCTAAACAGAACTTTTGGTAGTTCATTGTCCTTGAATTCTGGACCACGATTATCTATGAAAGACACGTCATATATTGAAGAAGGTGTTGGATCATCTCCAAAAGAGATGGTTTCTCAGCTATCAGCTGCTGTGGTGTCTTATGACTCTGGACCTGGTAAGTATTAATGTGCATGTAATTGCCTCAAACAGCAATTTTTACTGGGTCACTGAGAATGTCACCAGGTCATGTAGCCTCTGTTGTTTGCGGAAGAAGTTGTGAAAGGCTTACTTCTCTAACATAAGTTTTCTGTCGTCAGTAGAAGGCTGGTTTCAAACAAATTCTGAAAATAGTACCGTTCTGAAATACCTGTATTAATTGAAAAATGCTATTTCGAAAAATACCCCATTATCTACCTTGTTTATTAGCTCTATAATTGAAAAATGCTATTTCGATAAAAGAATGCTTCCATCTTTTTCCTACTAGATGGCATTTCGCCTAGTAAATCATCAAATTCTGTGATTTCGAGTCAACAGTCCAAGCAAACAAATGGCCCAGGAGCATCTAACTCACCTGAAGCTGGAGCTGGGGAACCAATTCCATGTAAACTAGTCTACTCTCTCAACCTTCTCGCAGTTTGAATATTTCACATGTTGTGGTCTTCATTTGTCTGTTGATTCTGCAAATAGCAATTTATGCAGTGCAATCATTTTCTTGCAGCAGAAAGATTTACACGAGGAAGATCTTACAACATCAGAATGGATGACCAAGTCCTTCTTAGATTTTCCCCAAAGAATGCCGACTCTACTTATTACTTCAGCGACAACGTAATGGCAGTTTCATGTCATTTGACATACTTTTATAACATTTCCTGCACTTAGTAACGATTTACCTCCAATGGTAATTGTTTGCAGATTGGCGGAACTCTTACTTTCTTCCATGAAGAAGGAGCTCGAAGATGCCTTGAGGTAAATCCATAAAATATATAATTTTCTGGTGTATAATCTGAGTAAGGCTATATCGACCCTGTTGAATTTAATTTTCAATATCCGATTTCAGGTCTCGGTTACACTAGAAACTTCAGAGACGATAAACAGGAGATTTGTTCACCCGTCTAGGAGAAGTTCTCCAACGCATACTAAGGTACAAATACAGCAGAGTATAATTTGGTGATTGACTTCCTTTGTTCTTTTTTCCGCGACGTCTCTCCAATGGAGATCCTTGCTACTACATCGTATATTTTTCTTCTTCTAATGTTGTCTTTTCTCAACAGGTCCAAAGCGATCACCATGAAGTGGTGGCAGACCTTATTCAGACAAGTTTTCTTTTTTCGATTCCCACGGATGGTCCAATGTCGTTTACTACACCCCGTGTTTCTGTGCAATGGATTCTTCGGTTTGAGTTCCTAATTACCCCGAAGGATGTGGACTTGAGCAGGTATCACTCAAAACGGATATCTAATGCAAATGATTCATTCTCTTTCAATCTCTGGTTCGGTCTTTTGCGGTGCCTAAATTGTGGAAGTAAGCTTCTTGTTCTGTTTAATTACAGGTATGAACATCCGTTGTTAATACCGGAAAGGGAAAAAAGCGAATGGGTTCTTCCGATCACGGTACATGCACCACCACCCCGAACATCAGCTGCTCACAACCGAGGTGATAAGCTCTTTGGTTTGGAGCCTTCTTGGATTCGTAGCTAAACCACCACCTCATGCAATCTAATTTTTCTGTTTTTTTAAAAAAAAAAATTCTTCTTTTGGGAAGTTTATCACACTTTTTTTCATTTTATATATAAATACTAGTTTATAAAAAAATAAAAATCTTAAATCTGTAACCACAAATGGTTTCTTTATGTAAGTGGCTTTCTAGTTTCTACAGAATACGGTAGTTTTCATCAATTTCAGGCACAAAATAATTTGAATATTCATGTTTGGGTTAAATTGGTTTAACAGTACAATTTTGGTATACTATTTCGTAATCTGGTTTAAAATATTCTAAACCGTATCATTAACCAAGTTTGTGGGAAATTAAGTCTAAAAACTTGTTTTCGGGTATAAATAAGTCTGTAACTTTTATATAATAGACATATAGATCTTTAAGTTTAGACTGGTGGATACAAAAATCGAGTTTTAAAAATGGGTTGCATCTGATACGATGTCTCATATTTCGTGGAGATCTGAATCGTTTTCCCTGATTTAAGTGATATTTTTTATAAAAAAAATTAGTCGGGCTCGATTTTCTCTGAAGGCCTGATGGGCCACGAGGGTTGAGCCCATACATGTTTAAAACGCTGCCGTTTTCTTCGAACCGTTCTTGTTTTCTACCCTATGCTTCTAAGGCGCGTTGAGGAAACGCTCGGAAATCATGACCAACTTTCGGCTGTATATCACCTGATTAGGTGAAAGGCGCGTGAGAAGCAGGAAAATCGACTTTCTATTAAGATCAGATTATCAAAGAACAAGACAAGAGTAATGTTTTTATTTTTTCAGATATAAATATTCTACATTGATTTTTTTCTTTTTGCTAAACTACATTGATTGTTAATGGTTGTTAGATGCCTAATAACGAACATAATTATGATTACTTGCATAAGCGAAAAATCTAGTAATATTGTTGGATGTTTTCCCTTGATTAAAATAAAATAAAATCTTTTAAATAATACGTTGATGATTCATGTTTTTATCCTAGTTATTGTTTCCGAGTCCTGGTATTGGATTTTTTAGTCGGTTTGGAATGTTGGATTCTTAGTTCTGGTGGAATCCATGATGCTCTTGCTTTAAAAATCACGAGATATCTGATTCGGTTTAGTTCAAACTAGTTTAGTGTCAGGTCAACATTCAACCATGTCTCTTTCTCTATATAAAAAAAAAATAATTAGGAAACTAACCCTTTCATATAAGAAATCTATGTACAAAATGGGCAAAGCATGTCTTTTTTGGTATGATGTATGGTCGGACAAAGAAAAATTAATAGATGTTACGGGGGAGAAGAGATTTGTGAAAACCAATCAAATCAACCATTAAAACATTCTTTCCATGCAAAAAGCATGTACATGCTTTTCATTAGATGAGACATCTATAGTCAAAGTCGATAGGTACAAAGTTGTGTAGTTTTGTCATTCTACTCTTAAGGTACGCGTTTTTCGTGTGGTTAGCTATTCATAACCGCTTATCAATGAAAAATCGTATGTTAACAAAAGTTATTTGTTATTGTTGGTAGTGTGTGAATTTGTAGTGAGTTCAATCTTCTATAATTAATTTCTAATTATAATATTTTTATAATTTTAAATAAAATATTATAATAATTTTACGGTAAAAATTGATTTCATGCTATTTTAATAAATTATTTAAATAATATAATTCTATATTATTAAAATTACCGTAATTCCTAAAATCCAAAACCACAATAATCCGAATGTCCATTACTTTTGTGTAACTATCGAAGACATGCAATGCTTATATCGGTTCATTATCATATATGATAGCTTGGCCGAGTTGTCTAAGGCGCTACATTTAAGGCTCTCTCTCTGATAAAATCAATTCCTCGAAACCAAAAACAAGCTCTTCCGCCAATTCGCAGACAAAACATCTCTAATAAATTACTCTCATTAAATGATTCGATTAAGGAAAATAGTAAACGAACAAGATATTTATACTTAACTTACTCACATATGCTCATAACAAACATCTTCACTTCACTCAACCTAATCTACATCAATATATGAAACAAACAAAATTTAGCTGTTACAATTAAGGATACTTCATTGATTCATTTTGGATCATCGGTATAGCATGCTGCTTACCATATTACTGTTTACCATCTTCTTTACTACTGCTAATACAGCTTTTTGTATAACTATTGGTTTCGTTTCCATGGCAGTCAACATAAGAACAATAATTATGATAAACTTGCATAAAATACAAAACTTCTGGTGAATGTTGTGAAGTTGAAGAGGCTATATGGTTAATTGCATCTAATGATCAATGTCTGTTTCAAGGTCTCATCACTTATCTTACAAACGATAGTTTGAGAGATGCATAAGTGCTGGACGGGCCAACTTGTATTATTTAACAAGGTTGAACATAATTATGATTAACTTGCATGAGGGGAAATCTAATAACACAGGTGCAAGTGCTGATAAATGTTTTCCCTTGGTAAAAAAGGTAAATCTTCCTCAACTAGAACACTCATTATTCTATAGGAGCATAAAGATGGAAAATTGGAAAAAAATACTTGAAGGAGGATACAACACTGAGTTACTACAATATGAACTTCAAAAAAAAAAAGGAAGGAAAATCACTTTTTTTTTGTAACACTTTGTTTTTTAATCTAACAGAACTGACAATTTTCTTCAGAAGCCAAAAGGAGACTTAGTCCTGCTCCCTCCTTCACCATATTGCTCGTTCCATTTTCTCAGCTCATTCATCGTCGTCGCATCGTATGCCACCGACGGGCTCACCTGCAAAACCACACATCACCCATACATATGATCACGATTACATCTTCGCGGTTTGAATCATGTAAAAAGCCGAAAAACGCAAACTCAAAATACAAACTTTCTTCTGGCATTTGATGCAAGTAAAATTACCTTCGCTTTAGATTCAATAAAGTCATCCAAACTCAGCGACCGTAGACCAGGGGACGCATCCGCTCCTCCACCCTGAAGAGACAAACAAGGCAAAGCATCAAGCAAAAGAGATGTGGAAGCGTCTATGTCCTTACACAATCTATATTCTGTACCTTTTGTTCTTCCTGTAACAGTTCTTGAACAGGTCTGTAAGCAGCAGCAATGCATAGATTCTGCAATATAAAACCCACAAAGAGAAAAGGAATTAAGATGAAGACAACAACTTACAAGCGCCGCCACAAGTTGAGTACCAACCTTCAGATCGCTACCGGAATACCCTTCGGTTTCCTTTGCAAGTTTGTCGAATTGGAAATTGGATTCAAGATTTTCTGGAGTGAGAAATATTTTCAGTATCTTTAATCGGTTTTCTGCATCTGGTAAGTCGACATATATCCTAGAGTTCACAGTTAAAAAACAATCTTTCAATTATACATGGATTCACAGTTTACCGTTACTGCAAAGAAATAAAAGACAATCGAACTTCACAAAGGCAAATGAAAACTCAAACAGGTTTTACCGTCTTGGAAGACGACGAATGACAGCATCATCAAGATCAAAGGGACGGTTGGTCGCACCGAGAATGAGGATCCTTTGGCTGTCTTTTGACCTAAGCCCGTCCCAAGCTGCCATGAACTCATTTCTCATTCTTCGGGTAGCTTCGTGCTCGGAAGAGCCTCCACGAGCACCTAACAGACTGTCGATCTATCAAACAAACAAAAATCCCCATCAGTCACATTTACTCATCATAAAAATGTTCAACGAGCGGCGATAACCGTAATAGAGAGTGACAGCCATAAATCAACCCTGTGAAGTATGGACATGCAAAACGAAATTTAGACACAAAATTCTCACCTCATCCACAAAAATAATAACAGGAGCTAGCTTGGTGGCAAAGGAAAAGAGAGCCTTAGTTAGCTTTTCTGCATCTCCGAACCACTACGCCAAACAAGGAACCCAGACAATGCAGAGAGTCAGATCCCATTTATAATTATCCGGAACAGAATAATGAAAGTATCATGATTCATTCATCTTAGTGTGCTCCAAAAACTACAGTCTTTCATATGAAACATGTATTATTATACACATAGTCTTCACGTCAATTAATTATTATCCTTAACTTATCGAAACATACATACAAATGGACACAAACAACTAGGAGAGACAAATCACTGTCATACGATATACTCCCTGTACCTTTGATGTTAGCGTTGAGCCTGTAATGCTAATGAAGTTTGCTCCAGCTTCTGTTGCAAGAGCCTTGGCAAGGAGGGTTTTACCCGTTCCAGGAGGACCAAAAAGCAATATTCCTTTACAGGGCTGGAAAAAAGCTCATGTCATCAGGAGCATCAGCCAACTTGAAGAGAAGTAACCGACATACGGAACGAAAATAATGCTATATACCAAACAGAATGTAATACCCGCAAGAGATTTCCACGGGAGAAAAGCTCTGGCCTCCTCATGGGAAGAATAACCAACTCATTTAATGCCTTTTTAACGTTTTCAAGAGCACCAATGTCTTCAAATTTGACGCCTATTTCTCCAGGAGCAACCACAGCTGAGACAAAATTTCGTTCATACTCATCCTTTGCAAGATCCTGCAAGAAATTGTCTCTCAACACTTTTATTACTCAATATATTCAAGATTCAGTTACCAGAATCCAAGGGCAGGGAAACTAACCTTCAAGTTCTGTGAGGGCTTTAGGGAATTATCTTCTAATTTTCTTAACCTCGAAACTGAAATCTCAAGGCTTGAAAAAAAGGAGAAATTTGACAGTAAGATAACAAAATAAAAAGCTACATATCCACAATATAAAGCCACAATCTGCATACCTTTCACGAGGAAGACACAAGCGGCCACCTTTAATCAATGGTTCTGGACAGGAAGCTAGGTAATGATTTCTTGCCCAGCCAATAACTTTCTCTGCTTCTGCAAAAACAAACACCACAAGTGTCTGAGCTCCTTTTGTGACGTAAATATTTCTATCTCAGAAAGCAAGGGCTAGAGTCATATGTCTGCAACGACGAACAGAAAGCAGCAGATATCCAACGTCGACCAGAAGGAACTCTATCCAATCTCAACTAAATTTAATTAGAACATTAATTAACTTCGTTTAAGAAACAGTGAACGCTTCTACGGAAAACTTGAGGCTCTAAGTGTGTGCTCCTGCTCCCATATATTTCACATTAGTATCCAGACAACCCGATTCTTGCCATAGTGACAACTGCCACTGTACATGATAGAGAGGAAGGGCCAGTCTAGCGCAAAGGAGTGCTTAAATTCTCCATCAGTAACTTAATGAATACAAAACAGACCAAGTAGTTCATCTTGAGTTACGTACTTTGCTTTGTCAATATCACGCCATCCGTGTTCATTTGGTATAAGTCTGTGCATAATAACTCATGATCTTCAAGTGCCTGGGAAATAAAACATTGAGATACAACAATTAGTGAAAACATTACACGTTTGACTCAGTTTTTCTCAATGACATTTAAACTACTCCAACTTGCTCCGTGATATCACACTACTCATATCTTAAGTACCTTAAGTAACTCATTTATATTGCTCCGCGAGATCACAATTCTTCTATCTTCTCCAAGTTGTTTCTTGAACAGTCTGAGGGTATCTTCTTCCTACACCAAAAAGTTTTAAAGGAAGCAATTTAGTAAGACAGTGATCACTTAAGAACTAGATAGAAGTTTGACTAAGATTCCTGATAGCAGCGTATGAAATTTCTAAAAATATATAAGAGCCATAGATGGTTGATGCCCACGATGAATCATAAGAATGATGATCATCTGTAGTACCGGAAAACCTATTTGGTAACCTACAATAACATGTATCCTACAGCTAATGGAAGTAGCTTATGCTCTGTATGCTCTGCGAAGTAGGATAGCACGTGACTCATATATGAATATACCTCTTAAAGAGACTTTGAGAAGAGATATTGTCCAAGCGATACATTAAACTAGTCTATGCTATCTCACTTAGGTATAGAAACACAATTTACGCTTGCTTATTCAATTGTTTACAGTCATGCAGGAACAGTTACTTATTATTGTGAGCAAAAATTTTTATATGAGATTGGGCATACCTTTGGAGGATGTAGGCGTATAACATTAGTGAAAAGCTGGTATATCTCATTCTCTTCTGATTCTTTCCTCTCCGTGAGTCCCTCAGTTAGGCACTTCAACGGAAGAGGCTGCATCACACAAAGGCATATCAAGAAGAGCATGATATTGCAAGGAATATCTTAAAAAAAAAAAAATAACCCACAAACTAAGCAAGAGTCATATCAAGAAGAATGGAATCTTCCAATCCATAATAGTCTTGCACATGTTGCAAAATATATAAAAAAACTTGAATAATTCATAGCTGCCATTGAACAGGTGTTCAAGATGTTGCATAACTTGCAGGTTCTCATCAGATCATTTTCATTAAGGGACTAACAAGACATAAAAAGAATATCAGCAACTCAATTCAAAGACGAAATGGACCATGAAAAAAAGAATCACATATATCAATGAAATGCTACTTTAATGTTTAGCTTACCAGTTTCGCAAGCTGGTTAAAATTTGGGAGTACCATCGTCTGTTTTCAGTAAAAAAAAAAACAAAAGTTGTTCATCCACTGATCGGGAACAATGGCCGAACAATAACCAATGCCAAGGGTTGAGAGGGCTTACGAATTTCTCTCTTTCTTTTGAGCCTGACACTATCTTGTTCTGCCCACATATCATAATAATCGGACCTGATAATTTATTAAACATTTTCTGAACTTTCTCTACAAATTCCTTTCGTTTAGTTTTAGGCACAGCTCTAGACAACCACTGCGAAGAGTCCGGAAAATAGACTATAAGTGGTTGATTGGATTCCAAAACCTACAATGACAGGAAAACAATGTATAACTGCAAAGGACAATACAGATAAATTTATCACCACATCAATAAATACAAAAAAAAATTAGTCCAGAAATAGAGGCATCAGCCTGAAACTAACACATGAGTAAAGCCAACAAGCAGAGTTAATGCACCTTCCAAATATACCTCATTTAACGCCTCCATGGCAATGTAGCCATCTACTGCCTCAATATCCAAGTCGTGTTTGAGGTCTTTAACTGCGTAGAAAAAAATATATTATTAAGCTACTTGTATATATGATGTCATCTTTATGCATAACTAATCATTCTCCATATTCACACGGATGATAACACATCAACCATAGGAATATTATGAAGCAACTATACCATCTACCCAGTAGATAGGTAACATTTGGGGCTGCTCTGCTGACTTTTCCTCACTTCCCTCTGATGTTTTATCGTCACCACAACAAAATATGACCGCAACACGGTTCCCACTCACCTCATATACCTCTCCACGTTGTCCGCTAGACAACGACCTGCACGAATATAAACTTTGGTTAAAGACAAAACATAGAACGTCGTTTAACATGTCATATTTTCTCAGAGATCGTCTCGAGTTCAATATATGTTGCGAATGAGTGCACAGAGAATATAATGACACATTTGCAAACAAGTCAAATTACAAAAACCACACATGCCAACTGTCATTAGAAATATCAACATCGAGAACGAAGGGTATCTGATGGTCATACAGCCAAAAAAGTCCCATTCATCAATTAACAAAGAGATAATGGTGATTAGGAGACTTGCGAATGGTGTTGTGATTGTACATCTGGGAAAAATCATTTCTAGAGAAACTATGATGCAGAGAGGAACTAACAACAGATCAGATGGCAATAATCGTAACAGAAGTTTGCCTCACATCCAATGCTACATCTGAATTATTCACATCCAATGATTCCGAAAGTCAAATCCAACTCACTCGAAAAAATCAAAATTAGCATTTAGCAGTTAATGAGAAAATAAGTATTAACAATACTAGGAAGACCAGGGAGCCATCGACTCAAGTATTATCAGACCAATGTATCATAGAAGTAACAAAGCATGTAAATATGTAATCATAGAAAAAAGCAGACAATATCTACAAAAGAACAGAATACAAAAATCTGAGGAAGGCCAGACTATGATCTAAGCGGAATAAAGTTTAAAAGACATATTATTGGTGTAACGAAATTAGCAACTACAAATATGTACTACATCCCTGATCAGCCGTCAGATATTTAAGAAATTCAAGATTTAAAGTACACTCAATATGAAAAAAGGCCAATCGTGCATCAAGCTTACTCTCTAAAATAGCCAATGGTGTTTTCAGCCCCTTGAAGAGTAAGAAATATATATAAAAAAGAAAGATAAAGCCTTCGAAGACGAAAGATAAAATCTAAAAGTAACAACTAACAAGACATTATTCTGTTCTGACACTAGATGACTTACCAACCCACCTGCCAGGGATAACGGTAAAAGCACTTTTTTGACCATCAGATGTAGAGATCTTCCCCAATACGACCCTGTGATCCATTTAGAAGTCAACACAAAATAAGAATGCAATCACAATCACTAGCTTTGGTTACTAGAAGATTTCTCTAGCAAAGATCACAAATACGGACATAGACCAACTCCAAACCACTGGTTATAAGATCCAGGTTTACACCCTTTGATGCCTTATTTCCAAAACTTACACCGATTGTTAACTTGCTAGAAGGTTTATATATCTTATAGACAACAAATATATATTCATGTAAAAGTACATAAACAAGCAGACACTCGATAAGTATTTTAGTCGACTAAAACAGATCAGAGGATTTAAGCTGGCAAATCATTTATTCAATCAAATCTAAATTAAATAACATGGACAAGCGAGAGATGATATCAATACAGGTAACAGAGATGCACCAATTTTGCTGCAGCCGCATGATCAAGCATCAACATGGGAAATATAAGTAGCAACATATCAATTTCTGCTCCTGACGCTAATTGACAACACGAGTGGAGCACAGAGCTGTATAATACAGTATAGTTATGAAGCAAGTAAAACATCAAAATGCTGCAATTATGAAGTTAACTACCAACTTGCCTCAACTTCGACACAAACACAAATTACAATCAATGATTAAAATATGAAACAAAGACAGGAAGCTTTACTTATAGCTGAAAGGATTCTACAGATCACCAGAGACACAAATTTTCATGAAATAACATGCTAGGGTGAGGCTTAAGCACTAAAAGATACCATGCTACGAAAGGGATTTTATGAAAATGACAGATCAAACGTCGTATCTCCAACATTATGCAAAAGCTGAACATCTATTTTCTCTGCCATATTTATCGCCATAACAAGTGTTGGATAAAATCTTCCGATGACCCGCATTACAGTAGGGATATATCCAGGCAAACATTTGACATCATTCAGCACAACTAAAGGGAAAATAGATTCCCGCAGAAGCGAATCAGTAAATTACCTATGCGTTACTTCGTCCTTAGCAGACCCAACATACCTAACTTGATCTCCTGCAAACATGTGGAGAGATTAAAATTTTGAGAAATTAAAGAGGAAAAAGACAAAGGCCAATGACAGATAGACAATACAAAGAATATATAATTAGATACAATAAGAAGTTACTAAAACACGCCAGCCCATTGAGCAGATGGATACACTAAAACTAGAGCTTCTACAACTATGACGGTACATCATAGAGCCTTGACAGTAATACAATACTATCCAACCAGTTAAAGAAACATCAGTTTACTCAAATGAGCTAGGTGAACATGCTGAGAGTTAGCTACCTTTCTTAAGAGGCCGCTTGGCTTTATCACAATGATCAACAGCTGCAGCTTTTGGACCCTCAGAAGAGCCAAGTAATTGTTCAGACATTCTCTGCCATAATGTAGAGCAGTTAAGCACATGTACAGTATTTCTAGATTCTATCGATCAGAAACAAAAGAGTAATGCAGCAGTCATCGTGTAGAATCCTTTCTAAATCATGTGCAATTACTCTGATAACAAAAATGTCCACACAAAGAAATAGTATTAAATTGGAAACTTTATATCACAATGTAATGGAGATTCAAATTCTCCATAGGGAAAGGCAAAAATATTATCATGGTAGATTTATAAACCTCACATAAATAGATCATACCTTCTCGATGTCCTCTATATCGGCCCCAAGTTTCTTGAGGACTTCCTTAGAAATCTCTAAATATCTTTCTTCATCGTCACTTCCATCTATTTTCGCCTCACTGCTACTCGTCTCGTCATTGTTTGCATCAGTTTCTTCCTCAGCTTCTGACTCTGAAGAGCACTGATCTGATTCTGCATTGTCATCATCTGATTCAGACTCTTCATTGTAGTCATCAGCAAAATCCTGATCAGAATCGACAAAAATCACAATAGCATCATGAAACAGATATAACAATCATAGCATGTCACAGCAAATGAACATCAGAATCTCACGTAAGGGGCAAGAACGCTGCTATCAAGAACTAACAGGGGAACTTGTGCTTCCCGAGCAAGTGCTCGAACCAACCTTTCTCGGTACAGCTCAGTGCCTGTATAATCAAATCATTATTGGACCTTATTTTCTCACCAATTATATAGTTTGGTATACAAATAAAACAAAATTAAATAATATACAACGACATCAAACAGTGCACACACCTGGAACACTCTGGAGCAATATTCTCCCACTTGAAGAATCTAAGCGAGCACCATACGTTGACGCCACATTTCTTTGTTTAAAATGTGAGCTAACACACTCCACCAGAGTATCTTTTGTGTGTTCGCTGGGGAAAAAAAAGAGCAAGAACAGAGCTTATTAAATGGAATACTAGGAGAAATGAACACGATAACAGATAGAAAATTTTCTTTGGTCATTACTGGACGTAGTAAGGAAAGGACTCCAAAGAGAGCTGTATAGTTTCCCAAGGTTGAATTCTCCGCAAGAACTCTTTCTTCAATCTTTCTCTTTTATTAAGGAAAGATGATTCCTTTTTGCTCTCACTTGCTAGCTTCTCATTCTTGAGCCAATCTATTTGGTCCTGCTTTCCAAGTTGAGCGTGAGAATCAAAATGCTCAACTCCAAGAGCGCTCTTCTCTTTCCCCGTCTTTTCTTTATTCAGAGGGAAACGGTTATCCTCACTAGCATTTCTTCCATCGCCTTCAGAACTAAACCGACGCAATTGGCTATTCCAAGAATGACTCGAACTGTTTCCAGACGCAATAGCACCACAAGATGGATACTTTCTTGTCAAATGAAATTTTAGTACATTTGCTAATCTGTAGAATGGCGAACCGGTGAAGTCACGAGTCGGTGGCCTAACTACGCATTTGTCTTGCTTCAATACAAAACCCAATCTCTGGTTCCTTCTTATTAACCTCGTAAACATCGCAAGTTACTTTCCTCAGTTCCAAAGATCACTGCCAAAAGAAAGAAAAAAAAAGATCTTTCGTTTAATTCAATGCAATTAAAAATAAAAAAAAAGACAATGCAAAACAAACTAGAACAACATAAATAACAGTTCTTCCGAATTCATGAACCCACTTTCCAAAAGTCCAAATTAAAAAAAAAAAATCCATGTAATTCGAAAAACCTAACTTGGGGAAAAATTAGGAAAACTTGGTTAGGCACAAAAAGGTCTCCCCGTGTTTCGTACCTATTTTGAAATAATAGATATGAAGATAATAGATTATGCTCATTCCATCTTAATAGATGGCAATCAGACTTGGGAGGAACAAGATGACTTATAATTAGAGAGAACCAAAGACAATTTCGCGAGAGAGAGACCGATTTTCGTAGGTTCCGGAGCTGAGTTTCCGAATGTGGGTTAGAAAAAAGTTTTCTTGCCGTTTTTGTTTTCATTTTCATATGGGCTTGACAGAACAGGCCCATTAAACGCCTAATTAAGCTTAGTGCTCATTAATTAATTACTCATTCTAACATTTAGACCTTGGGATGCTTTATATAACCTTAAAGCTTTACTTTTCATGTCTTTTTCTTGTATGAACAAAAACTTATTTTCTTCTTTATGTATTATGCAATAGCAAATATAGACGAAGAAAAAAATATAAAAATAAGAAGAAAGATGAATTATCGTAAGAAATGAGTGGAAATAAAAATACAGAAAAGAGATTGAAATAGTTGAGAGAGAGAAAGAGAAAAAAAATTAGTACAAAAACAAAATGATTTTTTGTATGTTTTAAAAAAATGTTTTTGTCGGCAGATAAACTAATTTTTATTGATTATATTATCGTAATGGATAAATAAGTTTTTATAGGTCTCATATTTAAAAAAAAAAAAAAATTTCATAATTATATGATATAATAGTGATCACTTGATATATATATGAAATTTAAACCCAATAATTTATGATATTAAAAAGAATATTAAAATCCATAAAATAAATTGACAAAAAAATATATAAATGTTTCTATAAAGTGGAAGTAGAAAGTGAAACAGCATTGTAATCTCATCTCCTTATATAAAATAGATGTTTGAAACAATTTTGGGCCTCGGCCCATTTATGTATTTCATTTCCAGTTTTCTCGAGGATTCATGCGAACAATTAAGTGAGAAATCGAGAGTCAAGCGGACATATTTATCAGTTTAATGGCGGCGACTCAGTGTCAGTTCTTGGTGAATCTCTCTAACGGCCTCTCATCCCAACGGTTCTTTATCGTTTTCCTCTATACCCTTATGTTATTTTCTTATCTTGTTTTGCTTTCTTCCGATATTTCAATTTTTTCTTCTTTTTGTTCTCTAGCAATCTCAGAGCGGATGCTCGTGTTTTATCTTCTTCTTTTTGCGAAATTACGCGATCGAATCGGTCATGGGCTTTACCAGTTTCCTTAAAAGTTGAGAAATTTCAACCCCAACGAGGAAGCAGAAGAGGATCGCCATGTTTGGGGAGCTTCGACAACGGCGGGTTGCTCAGAAATGTAATCGGCGAATCTGATGGGATTATAATCGTCGATCACGGTTCTCGTCGCCGGGAATCAAATCTTATGCTTGGTAAGATTTTTCTTTTGCTCCTTTCTCCTTCTTAATCTTCTTTGCTGATTGTGTATTCTCTCACTAGTCACATGTAATTGCGCGGGTTTTTTCTGAGTTTCAGAGGAGTTTGTGAAGATGTTCAAAGACAGCACTGGGTACCCAATTGTGGAGCCTGCTCATATGGTAATTTTTATTTTCCTGTGTTCCCACCTTTCTTCATAGTTCTCAAGAAAAAAAAACTCAATGTGGATAGTTGAAGAGGATTAGCTTTGGTTTTATAATTAGACACCGGTTTGCTCTCATCTCATGTTCCTTTTGAATGCAGTAAGACCTGAGAACTTTCAGTGAAATTGGGAACCGCAAGTAAATTCCTTTATTGCTGATAGTTTTACCTGATTGAATTCACTTGTGTGAATCACTGGAGTTGCATACTTATGAATTTGATACAATCTGTTCTTCATCATCATCTTCTTCTTTTTAGTTTCTTGGCTATCTTTTAGATTGAATCGAGAACTTGGACCTTCTTTTCGGTTCTGCTTTCTATTTTCTGATGTTCGCTTTACGCTAGGAATTGGCTGAGCCATCTATTAAAAGTGCATTCAGTTTGTGTGTACAACAAGGGGCGAAACGTGTAGTTGTTAGCCCATTTTTTCTGTTTCCTGGAAGACATTGGCATCAGGTATGGCCTTGTGTATCCAATTTATGTTTCTTGAAACTTTTAGTTGGTGTACTTACTTTGGATTTTTGGAGGATTGTACACTAATGACCTGGCGGGATTATGGCTCTTATTCGATTAAGGACATTCCTTCGTTGACGGCTGATGCTGCAAAGGAATTCTCTAGCATCTCATACCTCATAACTGCACCCCTCGGCCTCCATAATCTCCTCATCGTAAGAAATTAAACATATTTTTCACAGCCTTGGTACTTAAAACGAGTGAGAACGTCAAGCCTGGGGGATCTGAGACCCTCATGCGTCATTGAGTGCCGTTTTTTTCCCTTTGAACCTCAATAAAGCTGATCTTCTGATTTTTATTCTTCAGAAGAGACCTGTTCCTCTTTTGCCATCTTTTGGCTATTGAACGTTTAGTAATCTGCTAATATTTGTTTCTGCAGGACGTTGTGAACGACAGAATCCAACATTGCCTGAGCCATGTTGAAGGTGATGCAGACGAATGTCTGGTTTGTGCTGGAACAAACAAGTGCAAGCTCTATAATAGTTCGTAGGTTCGAATGTAAGAACGTTTTTGTATATATGCTGGTTTTCTCTAACCTTTCGGATGAGGAAAACAAAAATAAAGAGGCATATTATATTGTTCATACTCATCAGTTAGTACACGTTCTTGTTCCACACCAACTTGAAAAGACTACAATAATAATAAGAGTTATCTGTTACGTGTTGTCTCTCTCATTCCTATCAGCAAAGTAAGAAAACGAAATTTGGTGCATTGCATAAATACCATGTTTCGTGGTTATGTAAAAAAAAAAGATTCTCTCTATGCAGCATTTTCTGGCCTCTCTCTTTTTTCTTTCTGAAATTGGTATTCGTGCATTGAACTTGTTTTATTCTGTGTAAGCTCGTTTGTTTAATCACGAGGCAGAGAACTCCAGTTTTCCTCCTGTAGCTTCTGCAATTAAAGGTGAGAAGGAAAATGAAACGTATGGTTGTAGGAGACAGGAAGACTATTGAAAGTTTCCCACTAAAGTGATAGAAGAATATGTGGATGTGGTGGTTCATGGGCCAACACGAGAACATTTCACGAAGTGGTTTGTACAAGATAATTATGTTTACATGATGGCATGAAGCTAAGAGTTGAAAAATCAAAAAGAGACAAAGAACTGTACGATTGAGTTGACTTGGAATCTTGTTCCATGATAGTTCATAGTTGACTCTTATAGCGTAGAGATTGGGAGAGTCACAGTTGTGAATCAAGAACTGCGAATGGCAGAGGCTATCTTTTCCGTTACAGTGCAGAAGCTAGGGGAGTTGCTCCTGGAAGAACCGTTGTTCTTGTTTGGTATAGATGACCAGGTGAAGCAGCTGCAAGACGAACTGAAGCGTCTGAGGTGCTTCTTGAAAGATGCAGATGAGAAGCAGCATAGAAGCGAGAAAGTGCGTAACTGGGTAGCAGACATTAGAGAAGCTGCTTATGATGCAGAGGATGTCCTCGAAGCATTTTTCCGCAAGGCGGAATCAAAGAAAGTAAAAGGTATAAAAAGAGTGTTTAGGAGGATTGCTTGCATCTTGAGTGAGGCGGTTTCACTTCATAATGTTCTCTCAGAGATAAGAGATATCACTTTCAGGCTTTCTAAGATAGCAGCAAGCATGAGAGACTATGGTATAAAAGAAGCTATGGACGGAGAGGGTTTGAGTTTATCTGATAGTCAAAGAGAACAGAGGCAGTCGTTTCCATATGCTGTTGAGCAGTATGTTGTTGGGTTAGAGCAGAGTCGTGAGAAGTTAGTGAATGATTTAGTTTCCGGTGGAGATAAATTAAGGGTCATGTCCATTTGCGGAATGGGTGGTTTGGGGAAAACAACTCTAGCCAAACAGATTTTCCATCACCATATAGTGAGGCGTCATTTCGATAGGTTTGCTTGGGTATATGTTTCTCAAGAATTTAGACGGAGGCATGTTTGACAAGAGATTCTTTTAAATCTCAGCTATAAAGATGAGAATCACAGAATACTTAACTTGAGAGATGAGCAGCTTGGAGAGGAGTTGCATCGGTTCTTGAAAAGGAATAAATGCCTCATCGTGCTTGATGATATCTGGGGCACTGATGCTTGGGATTGTCTGAAGCACGTCTTTCCACATGATACAGGTAACTTATTAAATGCGACTCAATGTTCCATTATCCTCGTCATTTCACAGGATGATAAAGTAAAAATCTTTTTCACAACACTGCAGGAAACAGCATAATACTCACCACGCGGAACAAGGAGGTTGCCTTATATGCTGACCCGAGAGGTGTACTTCATGAGCCGAAATTGCTAACAAATAAAGATAGTTGGGAGCTATTGGAAAAAAAATCGTTATCGGGACGAGAGAATTTAGGTAATCATTTGGATCAAATTCTACTTTTAACATATGCTACGATATTCATTCGACTTTACCATATTTTACAATACTCAGACTTGTATTTACCATATCTTTAGAGCCAAATGCCAATGTTGGTTAAGAAACTGGAGGAGATTGGGAAGCAGATGGCCATAAGGTGTGGAGGTTTGCCTCTAGCTATAACAGTTCTAGGAGGAATTTTGGCGATGAGAAATACATTGAACGAATGGCAAAGAGTGCAAGAGAACATCAAATCCTATGTTTCAAATAGAGGTAGTTGCAATGGAAGTAAGAATCTGATAGTTGCAGATGTTTTGTCCTTGAGTTATGAAGACTTGCCTCCCCATTTAAAGCAGTGTTTCCTATACTTTGCTTACTATCCTGAAGATTATGAGGTTCATGTGGGAACATTGGTTAGTTACTGGATCGCATAGGGAATGGTTATGCCTGCAAAACACACGGAAGCTGGGACGACAGTCGAAGATATCGGGCAAGATTACCTTGAAGAGTTAATAAAGAGAAGCATTGTGATGGTTGGAAACAGAGACATTGTAACCTCGGAAGTTATGACATGTCGTATGCATGATCTAATGAGAGAGGTATGTTTACAGAAAGCAGAAAAAGAACGCTTTGTGAAAGTTATTGATTCAAGGCTACAAGATGAAGCTGAGGCTTTCCCGTCTCTTTTGACCGATACATCTCGCAGAATCTCTGTACAATTGCATGGTGGTGCGGAGGAACACCGGATCGAGAGACTTTCTCATGTGAACTACATAAATCCTCACTCTAGATCTCTTTTGTATGTCATGAAAAATCAAGGAAGTCAATGGGCACTTCTGGGTAATGTCATTAAAAACATAAAGTTTGATTTTCATGACTGATTTTATCGTTTTCATTAAGATTCCAAAAAAAAATCCTAAAAAAAAAAAGTTAAAAGGTAAAAATAGACAGAGAAAATGGTCGTGGAGCACGTCTTACTCCTTAATCATCGCTGCTCAGGCCCTCTCTTTCTTCTCTTTTACTCTTTTGTTTGGCGTCCAAAAAACAATCCTAAGTACATAAATTTCTATCTATCCAGCCAAGTGTATATGCAAAAACGTGGTCTAGAGTTACAACTGTTGCGTGCAATATAATAAACCTTACTTTCCATGCAATCTCCCAATCTCAAAAATAAAGAAAATACAAGTACTCCGGTGAAAAAAATACAGAGGCAGAGAAAAAAAAACTATAAGAAAATAAAAGCGTTATATCATTTTCTCTCAAGAGTAGAAACTATTCCTGATCGAAGAAAATTGCAAACTAATTTAAAGCCTTCCGCATCAAGCTATGAGCAATCATGAAAAAGCACCAATATTGGTGTGAAAGGAAATTAGATGCGACTAAGTGGGTCTACATATATATATATATATATATATATCTTGTAGTCTCACTCTTCATATTACAGACATGTTTATTGGGAACTGAAGTCTACATGGAGCCAAACCATGTCAACAAAATTTATGATGAAAAGGTTTATATTGGACGCAACAGTGGTAACGTTAGGCCAGTGTGTGATCAATGTGAACACCGTTTCCAATACAATTTGGTATTCAAGTGACTGGATCGAAATTTATGTAGTTTGGATTATTTTTGGACATCATACAAGAGAGTGTTGATCAAGGATCAAGACGTCTCCATGAACACTTTCTCTGACTATTTTTACATTTATTTTTTGGGTTTTGAATATATGTTAAGGAGTGTTGAATTCAAAGTTCTGGTGTCTTGAGATGAAGAAATATCAGGTGGTTCAGAGGATGATCTTTACTGTTTTCTCCTAAAATCTGAAAAAACGAAATCAGACAGACAAAAAAAACAAAATTTCATCTTTTTAACCAGAAACGGGCAAAGTTTACCACGATCATAACATTCAAATCCTTAAAGGTCACAATACTTAAAAACAACACAAGCCACATGTTGAACCTTGAAGAAATCTTCACCACCGAAGACCAGCTTGTCTTTGAATGCTTTTTTCATGTTTTCAGTCTCAGAATCTTCATGAATCTCTTTCCTTCAGGAACCAAGACGCATCATGGCACCGTGTTCTACAGTCCACTCCTCTAGATTTTCAAGCTGTGACAACGTCAAAGAATGCAGCTGAGAAAAACCATTGTGTTTCAAAGCTTACTACCCACAACTGATCTTACAAACAGTTGCAAGATCTTTAAGTTTGGAAGCTTTTCGAGGATTAGAAATGGGTCATCCGAGATCAGAGGAGCAACTCTGCTCTCCGGGAAGCTTTTCTAGTTAAAGGAACAGTTCCAGCTCAGAGAGATTAGCAAAAGCGGAAACCAACTGTGTTATATCAACTGGTGGAAGCATAGGTTCGCAGGGAATGTTTATCGTCAAGTCATGAAGACGTGTCAACACTTTACTTAGAGAAGATACCACCTTGAAGTATGTGTTCTACGAAGATAGTTTGATGGACAATCTTCCAAGACTCTTCATTACTGAAAGATCCCTTGGATTGCATTGTCCATGGGGAAGTCCCAAAGCTGTTGCAGGTTTTGAGAGTACTCAGTCAATTAAGCTTCGTTCTTGGATAAAAAAAAATATTCAATAGAAGAAATGAGAGAAATGTCTCAAACTTTCTAATCACTTATACGGTTTACAGTTGGATCCAAGAACCAGCCATGTCGTGGGCTTTACGTCACAAATAGATATATAGACAATTTTCGTTTTATAATTGGAAAATTTCCCATTTCGTGGTCTCTTGTATTTCCTTTCTTCTTGCTCTTCATGAGGTCATGAGTATTCAAATATACCATAGAGAAGTACGAAAAAAAAAGAGACATTAATTCTATTCAACTTTTTTTCGCAGAAGGTTAATAAAACCGGCGATACCAAAAAACAATATGAAGTTGTGAAGCAATCGAAATTTCAAATTAGAGCAAAAGAATCTAAAAAAGTTTTAGAAAACCCAAAGAAAAACGATATAACTTCTATTTTTCATAATAACGGAATATTAAAAAGCAGACCATTATAACCAAAACCGAAAACCGGATTGTCTCAAAAGGGAATATCAGCACCAATTGCCAACTCTGATCCGTGAAATGAGAATGAACAGATCTTAAAATGTGTAAAACGGTATACAATGGTATCAAATGAGTAGAAATTGTTCTGCCCAGACAAGTTACATAATCTCCTCCAGACCAATCAGTTGAGTTTCATTGATGCAAATGATGCAGCCAGATCCAAAGCTGCGTTCACTTGAGAGGCATCCGTTCCCTGAAACCAAAACAACAAGCTCAAGAATGGAACTAGATTGAGACCCATTGGCACATGATCCCCAAACCCAGACACATACCTGTCCAGATGCGAGACCACTTTTCCCTTTCCCGCATCTCCCTTTTAAAGGACCCAGTGCAGTTGTCAGCCACTCAGTGACGTCTAATTGCTTGAACTTATCAGATTTGTCAGGAACTCCTGCGCACACAACCGCCTTGTTGGTCGTTTCATCTGTGCTGAACACCATTATCGACATTCCCTGCAAGATTCACCAACAAACCCTTCATTTAACTTTCTTTACCTTTTTGTGAGCAGTTTCTAGAAGTGATGCTTTAAGGAAGTGGAGATTTACCTTCTTTTCCATGACTTTCGAAACAGCCTCTCGCACGGCTGCTGCATCAAGACCTACGTCAAGCTGGATAATGCAGAAGGTCCTCCCATCAGATGCTGCAGACTCCGCTGCCTCTGTTGCTACTTTGACAGATTTCTTCAGGTTTTGCTCCGCTATTTTCTTCTGAGCTTTCCTCACTTCATTCTGCAGTGTAAAAGAAAATTGCCACTTGAATACTTCTTTTACCAGACACGAGGCGAAGATTTAACCAACGTAAGCTGCTCAGTGTATAGCTGAAAGAGCTTACCTGAAGCAAAGCAATCTTGGCTCTTATATCTGCCTTTTTGGCCGCTGGAATAATCGCTGCGTCTACCCGGCTTTTCAAAGCAGCAACTTTCTGTGAAGATGCAAACATGAACACATTAAGTTTGACATGAATAGGAGGTAATATAATGTTAAATTATGAATAGGAGGTGGTAATATAATTTTAAATTGTGAAGGGATGAGAGAGAAGAGAGATAACCTTTTCCAATGCACTCCCCTCCGCTTTGGATGCATCCTCAACTTCTTTTTCAAGTAAAGACGCCACATTCAATGCATCAAAAGCACATTCAGTAGTCACAGCAGTTACCCTGCGAATACCTTTAGCAATTCCCTCCTCTGATAGAAGAGCAAACGCTTTGGCTTCGCGGGTGTTTGTTATGTGGGTTCCTGGAAATTTCAAAGTAACCCAATACTCAATAGCCTATTCAGAAATATAATCTCTAGGTCCAAATAGCCAACGCCCATGGAAACCAACCTCCACAAAACTCAGAAGAAAGAGATGACCATTGATCGTTTTCGGGATCACCCAAGAGGTCCTCGACCTGTCTCCCAATCGACACCACTCTTACAGGATCAGGGTAGACCTAAATGGAAGAAGGTAAAACGTTTTAGCAATTCACAGAAACCAAACTAGAAAAAGCATCGCAAAAGAACCGGTGGACAGCCTACTTCTCCAAACACTGCTCTTAGACCTTTGATTCGCTTGGCTTCAGAAAGCACCGCTTCCTTGGAAAATACATCCAATTCATCCTTGATCTGTTTATTCACTATGGATTCGATCTTTCTCAAATCTTCAGGATCAACCGGCTTGCCTACTCGAAATTATGGATTAGACAATTAATAAAAAGACCATCCACATCAAAATAAAAATGACACCGAAGAATGTACCGTGGGAAAAATCAAATCGCAGTTTTTCAGGAAGAACTATTGATCCCTTCTGATCAATATGATCCCCGAGCACTTCCTGAATTCACGGCAAATGAATTTTTAAGATGCAATAAAAAAAGTTAGTAAATTACTGTTTACACAAATTAATTTATCGAAAACGATACCTTCAGGGCAAAATTCAACATATGTGTACAAGTATGATTAGGAGCGATAAGTTTACGTCTCTCATAGTCAAGCTACACAAAGAAAACGGATATGGAAATAATTTAGGGAGTACTAAATACGCTAAATAGAAAGCATATTAGGTAGTACCAAATACGCTATACACATGACGCAGAGCGATACCTTGCAAATCACTTTATCCCCCACAGATACCACTCCAGTTTCTTTAGAGAGAGAACCAATATGAAGAACAAAGCCTCCAAATATTTGGACATTGCATACGTTGAATGTACCAAAGGAGCCTTCAATAAGTCCAGTGTCAAAAATCTATTGCCAGAGCAAAATCTTAGGGGCACAGATTTTATATACATATAGGGAACTGTAACACAAGCTACACCTTATGCATGGATATGAAATCTATAATATATATGCAGCTGTAAACAGACTAGAAATTCGGTTGCGAAACTGACAATAACTATATCATGGTATTTGCCATCCGAAACGTAAATTCAAACAATGCAGTTCTAATATGATAGTGTTCATGGTGTTACTGTCAGGTATATATATCCAAGATGAACATACGCAAGAATGCAGGTTTCATGCCATCAGTCATATTGTCGGAAATGAAAAACAGTCGGCAAACTAAATAACATATTAAATAAAACGGATCACCTGACCACCCTGCTCAGCATAGAAACTAGATGACGCCAATACTAGTCCCACGTTATCGCCAGCAGCTGAACTTTCCAGAAAAGCAGAGCCAGTGTAGATAGCTTTTACTTCACTCTCGTGATCCTGTAGCAAAATTTAGCAGCACATTTACTCAGTATACGCTTATTTGAAGCAAAACCCGTCTGCCACTCTGTGCCCTAACTTCTTTCTTTTACGCCAACATAAGTACAATTCGGGCGCAACATTCAAAGTTTCTGGAATTAATTGGACAAACCTGGAACCAAATGTATTTAAAAGAATCATCTGTTGCTAACACACCAGCCTTGTGCAATTTTGATGTAGCATCAGCATCCATAACAATGGCGCCACCAGCTTGCTACCAAAAATTGACATTAGAATATCAGTTAAAAGATAAATGTAAATTCAAACTTTGTCCATAGTCCCACGTAATTTTAGCATCAAACACTCTTTACAAAAGCTTCATAAAAAAAAAAGTTTGAAACACCTTATTCTGGGCACTTCTCGATCTTTCCCTCGCCTCTTCCATGGCTTCGTTGAAACCATCAACATCAACCAGCAACCCTCTTTCTTCAGCCATCAACTGAACCCGGGAATGAAAATTGTAGAGATGTACATAATATTTCAGATCTTAATACGAATGACATAAGTACCTGAGTCAAATCTAATGGGAAACCAAAAGTATCCCATAAGACAAAAGCATCCTGCAAAGAGAAGGCATATGTTGAGATGGAATTCAAACATCCCAGATGAAATTACTGCAACGTCTAACACACAACACAAAAATAACTAGATACGTACCTCTCCACTCAGTGTATTCCCCTGAACTGCCTGTCCAGCTTTCCGAAATTTCTCAATTCCCTGCCATGAAAATTTATATAATCAATCTAACTGCTCTTATCCTCACCTATTATAACAATTACAATATAAGGAAAAACATGTCAAATCAATTCATCTTTCATAAAATGGCTCCTTATAAATAATGGTATGCTGAGTTATGTCCAACCAACATCATCAAAACTGAATGATGGCGAAATTGGAAACAATATATACAAAAAGGTGTCATTGATATTGAGCTGCGAATTGGTGAGCCAGCCCTCACCTTCGCCAAGGTCTTGCAAAAGCTTGCTTCCTCTTCTTGTATTATCTCTGTGATCTTTTTCTCATGTTCCTTCAACTCCGTAAATGTATCACCCATCACTCGAATAACAGAACTGACGAGTCTGCAGGTGAAAAGCGCAAACGGATTAGTGTCAAACACAGACGGAGCTATGATGCGTATAGAAACATATGATGCATTTACAAAATGCAGGATAAAAATAAGCATGTTCCAGTAAAATAAATAAATAATATTGAGACAACACATGCAACGACAATTAAGAGTAATTCCTACCCATTGAAAAACCCTTCCTCAGCTTTTAGGATCTCCTTTCCATAGCGAACTGCTCGGCGAAGAATACGGCGTAGAACATACTCACGGCCCTCATTACCTGCAAGAGAGTGCCATCAGACGGTATTTGTTAACCTACAAGAAAGAATAGAATACCTAATAGGTTGACTGAGGAAGAAAACGCACAAACCCGTCATGTCCAACTTAGAATAAATGAACCAAAAAAACTTCTTTGTGAACAGGTAGAAGTATGAACTCAAATAAATGATGTTGAACAAGTAGAAGTATGAACTCAAATAATGATCGAATACTAAGACAAGAAATCATTGCCATACCAGGACGAGAGCCATCCGCAATAGCAAATGATAGCGTTCTAATGTGATCCGCAACCACTCTATAAGCCATGTCAACTCTGTCGACATCTTCCACACCAATTTTTCCAGAATATGGCCTAGCTCCTGTGGCCTAAAAATGCATCAACACCTCAACTTAAGATTCACAGCAACGAGGGGAAAAGCACCAATCAGAACTCTTATTAACTTCTCACTGAGGAAAACACATGAAAAAAACACAAGGGACAAGAAAATAATCTCCAGGATACCCATACTATGATGCTTTAATCATTATCCTCCAAATTCACAAAATCAGATATTTTTACAGTTTGTCGCATAAAAGGATAATATTTGTAACCTACCATAGATCAAATAGGCAAAGACTAGAATTCATAGAACTACCAAGACCCATAATCCACTTGACAATAGATAACAAAAATGATGATAGCACTAGATAAGACGACAAAAGCATCCCTCAGAAAGCCAACAGTAACCCGATATATTAACAGAATGTCATAAGACCTTCAACAAAAGGTTACACAAATTACCTTTTGAATGTCATCAAATATAGGCATGAACACATCTGTATCATAGTTGCTCATTTTGTTCTGAAGAACAGAAGTTAACCTCTCGAAACCCATTCCGGTATCGACATGCTTAGCAGGCAGAGGTTTTAGTGATCCATCACTCTCTCTGTTGAACTATTTTGAAAATATACGTAACAGGCCTCGTCAGAGAATACAATTGAGAATATAATAGCCAAGCTAAAGAAGCAGGAACAATGCGAATAGGGCTTACTATAGAGTTTCAGTACATGATCTATAAAATCATTGAAAATACAACCGAAATACCTAGATAAAGAGTAGTAAATTGGAACTAATTACAAATCTGGAAAGAGAGGGTTTGTACCTGAATAAAGACAAGATTCCATATTTCCAAACATGTTGGATCGTCATCGTTAACTAAGGATGCAGCATCGCGGTTACCAACACGATCATAATGTATCTCAGTACAAGGTCCACATGGACCTGTGTCTCCCATTTCCCAGAAGTTGTCCTACAGTTTCACCAAAGTTAAATGAAAGAACGGTAGCATTAGAAAATTCTTAGTTTTACATTTGGTACAAGTTTTTCACTGGAAATCATAAAACCGGTTTTTAGAGCCTGCCAACCACCAAAACTTGATAGCGTATTTCTACCACAAAATGCATTCAAGCTTAAACTTGACAGTGTTTATCATTGACAAAGCAATGTGTAGGTATATACAAGAAACATTTGCACTTCTGAAAAAAAAAACTTAGGGAAGAGAGAACCAAGATGTAGCGGATCTCAAAATTTAGGTCACAGATTAGATGTTATTATCTTCAATACACATGAAATAAATTTTTTTTATCTACAAGGTCTAATCACCAAAATATAAATATATATTGTTGCTGTTCATTTAAAGGTTAATTAAGATATGAAAAGTTGTTCATATCTATTTGAACAAATCGCTTTTTGAGGGAGTAGTAAAGCAAACATACTTTACAACCAAAAGGCAGCACACGTCCAGGTGGAAGAAACTTTAGCCATATATCTCTAGCCTCATTATCAGGTTGAAGGCCAGCTTTCTCATCACCGCCAAAATAGGTAGCATAAATCCGGTCAGTCGGTAGCCCATAAACCTGATCAATGAAAATCAGTGATATCACAATGACAATAGAGGAATCACTTTACAAAACTATGACATACTGTTGCAAGGGATCTCAATAAAAATATACAAGCCAATCAAAAGAATAGAAACACTTTACAAAACGAGAAAATACTTCACTGAATACCACCCTTATTTTCTTAAATAACGTAAACAAAGATAAATGCCCTTTTTCAACATGTACGGGAAGAAAAGATGTACTCTTTGAACCATAGCGTATTACAAAATAAGATGCAGTTGTTCTAATTACCTTGGTTAAAAGCTCCCAAGCCCATTCAATGGCTTCCTTCTTGAAATAATCTCCAAATGACCAGTTACCGAGCATTTCAAAGAAGGTGTGATGGTAAGTATCTTTGCCCACATCGTCAAGATCATTATGCTTTCCACCAGCGCGAATACACTTCTGGGTGTTACATGCCCGGGTTAGCTTGCTGAGCTCCGTATTTGGGTCAGCCGTTCCCAAAAATATTGGCTTGTACTGGTTCATTCCTTGATAAAGAAAGGTTTTAATGTCATTCATTTTTCCAGCTAAGAATCAATAACATGACCTTTGAGACAGTAAAGGTATCTCTCAAACTACAAAGTCTAATCAATTTCGATCAACTGACAATTTGAGAGTGAATAAATCCCAAAGCTTTAAAAACAACGAATAAACCACTCCACTCAACTCCAAAATTAACATCCGATACGAGATTAACCACCGCTCGACTAAGCCAAAATTTTTAATCTCATCGGAAGAAAAAAAAAACAAAGCAAGATAAAGGAAACAAATCAAGAAATGGCGATCGAAGTTTCGTACCAGCGTTAGCGAAGAGAAGAGTAGGATCATTATGTGGAACAACGGGGCTTGATGGCCAGAACTTGTGACCTTTCCCCTTGAAGAAATCGAAATAAGTATCCCTGACTCTCCTCGCTGGCCACTGATTCTCCGATGGTTCGGAACCCGGCATGCCTGCGGCGGAAGATGTCGACGAAGAGGAAGAGAAGCGGAAGTGAGAGAGAAAAGGGCGGCGGAAATTGGAAAGGTAAACCCTAGACGGAGGTTTGGTAGAGGATATCAGAAGAAAAGCGGCCTTCACTAATCTCATTCAAACCAGAAAGACCTTTCTCTCTCCTCCTGTCTTATTTTCTGCCGTTAAAATTATATTATTCGATTTCATTTCCACAGATAATATTATTTTAAGGGAAAACAGTAAAAAATGTGAAAATAAATCACTCTAATAAATATGTTTGATTCTCATACGTTAATATTTGTAGAATCATTCAAATTAATAACTTATTTTGTAGAAACATTCAAAGAATAATTTAATGATTTAAATATATATATGTAGAAAGGTAGTGCATGTTTTTTTTTCATTGAAGTTAGTTGAATTTAGTTTATCATATTTAACAGGAGGTTGAGGAACCACTCTAGTCTAAAAAATAAGGTGATTTGATGACCAAATTTCAAATTAGGAAATATTTAAATGTTTTATGAAGTTGTTGGGTTAATGTTAACCACTCGCTAATATATTATTAAAGTCTTTTTCCTGACTTTAGATGCGAATTTTTATTTAATTTGTTTGAGGATGAAGATTCTTACCCAAAGCTTCGGAAAATGATAAGATTTACAATAGAGACGTGTCACGTGATAAAAATGTTGAGGACCATCGTAATATTGGACAATGTTATTTTCTTTTGTTAAAAAGGCTTTCAACCATAATTAAGGAAACATGATAAAATTAATTTTATTTTTGCACATAATAGAACAGAATTTGAAGAAGAGTTATAACTTTTCACTTTACATGTATATAATCATAGAAAAGGCTTAACCGACCATTCTATAAAATGATTAATTAAGAAATTTAACTTTCCATTCTATATATATGATCCCAAAATATAGTTTATTATGTAATCATGATTGTGAAGGTATAGCATCTATCTCTCCAAAATGATATATAAAGTAAATAATATGTAAATTTAAAATAAAATAAAATTGAATCAAAAATTCATATTTTGGGTATAAGAGTAACGTATTTTAGTTACTTATTCTTTTATATAGATGAATATTTATATATATAAAAATGTATGTGTCTGTGTATATATCTATTTTATTACTTTGTTGATGATGATAGAGAGGAAGGCTTGTAAATTCGTATTACTTTCACTTAAAATTTTAATTAGGGGTAAGGCTCTATATATATAGTGCGTCAGAAACTAATTATTTGATAGAACTATGACAGTACATTCTAGTTCTACAATGGTTTTTGCTTTTAAGATAATCACCCAAACAATGCTAAAAAGTTATTTAATTAAAATAAGAAAGATTTGTTAAAACAACATAATATTTTTGGATAATTAATAAAACAATACATATATTTGAAATTATTAAAAAAATACTTATTAGTTTTTACTGATTATATTTCTATTTTTTCTGTTAACAAAAAATATTTTTACTAAAATATTATTACTATATTTTGCAATGTAAACACCAAAATAAAAAATATATACGCTAAACAAAAGTCTACCACTCAAGTTACAATAAATTTATCTAATAATGATAAAATTATTTAGGTAATAATAAACATAGTTTTTAGTCGATAGATTTATTAAAAGGATGATAAATTTAATATCTGAATGATAAACTTATTTTATAAATACTTTTTTGATATAGTAAATTTATTTTAGTGTAGTAGATTTATTTTCATAAATTTATTGTTCGGTGATAAGATTAAATGATAAACTTATGAATATCGATTGATATATTTATTTTATTTGATGATAAATTTTTTTAGTCGTGATAATTATATTGATAATAATGGTAGAATTACCATTTTATGTATTTTTATGTAATGATGATATATATTTTTTTGCTAATATATTAGTTTGATCATAGTAAATTTATTGTTGTATAATATTATATATTTTTAACAATAGATTTTTAGGTGGTTATATATAATGCTAGATATATAATGATGATAATTTTGTCAACAATAATATATAGTTATTTATTTAATCGATAGAGTTATTTAATTTTTTGAACTAAATCAAATAAGTTATAACTGATAGAATTATTGGTAATTTTGATAGTAGAGTTACAAGAATAGACTTGTATATTCATCAAAGGTAGACTTATATATACAGACTATCAATATTTAGAAAACAAATGATATTAAAGTTTATTATCATTAAAACAAATATAGCTTATGAAAAAACAAAAACTTCGAAACCAAAAATTAAAATAAAATAAAAAACTACTTAACAAATAACGATTATCCAATTTTAACAAGTTGTGGTTTTTATAAAGTTTAAGAGAGCCACACTCTAAAGGGAGGACAGAGGAGTGAAGATTTTTCCCTCTTTTTGAATTTCAAAAGTTTCCGAGAATATCCAATCACAGAGTCTCTCTCTCTCTCTCTCCAAACATCGATCCCACGGATCTCTCTTCTTCGTTTACTTCGTTTCACCGCCGATACCCTTCGCCGCCGTTCCGCATCGGCAGCGTCTCCAGTTCTGCCATCTCCGTCGGCTACGCCTCCCTCTATTCAACGCATCTTCGCGAGCCACGGTTCTATATCCGTCTTTACTTTGCTTAAATCTTCGATTTCCCAGTTTATTCTGAACTTAAGGCTGTTTTTTTGTTTCAATCGGATTTGGAATCTGCATTTTAGCTTTAATTTGATGTCTCCCGTTAGTGAATTCGCTACTGTACCTTATGCTAAACATGAAATCGGAATGCAAAATAATTTAGAAATCCTTTGATGCTTTTGAATGAGACATATACTCTCAGTTTTTGTGAATTGGGTCTCAGTGCCGTTATATAGCGTTGGAAGCTAGTACGTTGCTCTATACGCATATTAAAAGACAATCGTGCTCAAATATGGGTGTCGAGGACTATCATGTGATTGAGCTTGTCGGTGAAGGCTCTTTCGGGAGAGTTTACAAAGGAAGACGAAAGTATACCGGCCAGGTAAATTTCTGGGTTATTTTGTTCGTTAATCTGTACTGATTGATTTTAATCTTAATTTAAATAATTTTATCGCCCTTTCATCAGACGGTGGCGATGAAGTTCATCATGAAACAAGGAAAGAGTGACAAAGATATACACAGTCTAAGACAAGAAATCGAGGTTAGAAACTTCTATGCTTCACATCACGTGGTGTCTCCTGAAATCATTGGATTTAACCACACTTGTTTTTATGCTTTCAGATACTGCGGAAGCTCAAGCATGAGAATATTATTGAAATGCTCGACTCCTTTGAAAACGCAAGAGAGTTCTGTGTTGTGACTGAGTTTGCCCAAGTACTTTTCTCCTTGTTGGTTGTATATTCGAAAAGAACTGATTTATGAAGCCTGTAGTCGCACCTATATGTACTAAATGGATCATGATGGAACACCTTTTTCACAGGGCGAATTGTTTGAGATTCTTGAAGATGACAAGTGCCTTCCGGAAGAGCAAGTTCAAGCAATCGCTAAGCAGCTGGTAACACATGCCAACATTGCTCTCCTTACTATATCTGATTTTCCTATTTTATGATCAATAAGACAATGTCTATTCTTCTCAAAAACCCAGGTAAAAGCACTGCATTACCTGCATTCAAACCGTATAATTCACCGTGACATGAAGCCACAAAACATTCTTATTGGTGCTGGGTCAGTCGTTAAGGTAATCTAGCCTCCCTTTTTCTGCTTCAGGAAATTGTGCTTGAAATGCTGGTTTCTAATTTCTATGCTTCCCACGCACATCAGCTGTTGATATTTTGATTCTTAAAGATGGAGAATATGATAGGTTTAGAGTTACTATACAATTCTTCTCGAAAATGATATATGAGGGAACTTTCATCTGTGATTTTGATTGTTGAAGGAAACTAAGTTTATCATGTAAATTTTACATTACAAGAAGAGGATCCGGCTAGCCGGGAATCTCATATACTTAGCTAATCATAAGTAAAAACAAAAATACTTTTCACGCAGCTTTGACAATACCTTTGTCAATGCAGCTTGATTATATGCTTTTTTCGTTCTATCATTTCTCTTTAGCATACTTTTTTACTTGTCTAACCTTTGATTTTTCAGCTATGTGATTTTGGTTTTGCTCGAGCTATGTCTACCAACACTGTGGTTTTGCGATCCATTAAAGGTTAACACCTTCGATCCATCAATGAATGAATAACCCAATAGGTCGTGCCTTGTTAATTTTCCATCAATGAAATTTTACTTCAGGCACTCCGCTGTACATGGCGCCAGAGCTTGTGAGGGAACAGCCATACAATCACACTGCTGACCTGTGGTCCCTTGGTGTTATATTGTAAGTGGAGAAACTCATTGTAGTTGTCCTGCTTCCATTTATATGTTATGAAAGTTATTGCATATAGTAATTTGGTGATTGTGATGGCTTTTCTTTCATAGTTATTAGGTTTGCTTCATTATTGTGTTATACACTTTTTACGGCACTTGAGATGGTTCTAAATAATCTCTTGTGACACATCAGATATGAATTATATGTTGGTCAACCTCCGTTCTACACTAATTCCGTATACGCTCTAATCCGTCACATTGTTAAGGTATAAAAATCATTGCATATTCTTGTCCATAGTCTATGCGAAAAATTTGAACTAAAATTGTTTTGAATTATTAAGGATCCTGTCAAATACCCAGATGAAATGAGTCCTTATTTCAAAAGCTTTTTGAAAGGATTGCTCAATAAGGTGAAGTTTCTATTTTGACCCAAGCTACTTTTTACCAGTTATTGATGAGTAATATTTATCTTGGAATGGGCTAAAATGTTTGTATATTACAATGCAAAACAGGTGCCCCAAAGTCGATTAACCTGGCCCGCTCTTCTCGAGCACCCCTTCGTTAAAGAAACACTAGAGGAAGTTGAAGCCAGGGTAACAATCTGTGCAATTTGTGTCTTATGTATAAAGCATTTTGTTGAAATTATCCATTTCATTCAATATAAACGATTTGAAATTGGAAAAATGTTGTTGGAATAATAGATCATTAAGAACATTTTGAACTCGTATTCAGGAAATGCATACTGCGGTAGTTGACCATAAGGCAGCTGACCATAAGGCAGCTTGGAGACTCAAAGGAAATGGAGGTCAACAAAGAAATGGTTTGACTAACTTCAGTCTGTGGTTAGACTGTATCTCTTAATTATTTTTCTCCTTTACTAATTTTCTAGTGTTAATGTGACCCAGAAAAGTGTGACTCGGCGACCCCAGTTAAGGACGCCTCTGCTCCAGGAATTCTAGCTGACGTTCAGTCAGATATGAAGAGTGCTGTCAAAGTAAATTCTCCCTCTCCTGAGGTTTTCCTCGGATTTCCAACCCAAGAGGCTTTTAAATGTTCAGGTAATGGGAGATGCTACTTGTAAATCTCTTCTTCTTGCTTTGAGAATCTAAGATTTATCCAACATATACATAGAAGCCAGCAGTGCATGTATACATATGTACTTTTAGATTTAATTCTGTTGATCACGTATCAGTCTAACAGACATACATTTGGATATCGTCCTCTCATTGTTGGTTATGCCCCAATGCATTTTCTTCTTAACCAAAGCATGCAGTCGGTATGGTCTATTGATTTGTAGGCCTACAAGGCTACAAATCTTAGAGCCTGATTTTTTTTGTACGGTGTCATGCTATGCTTGATGTTTGTCAGATTTGACACAACTCCCAGGATCTATAAATTTTCTCTTTTTGTTCTAAGGATTTTACTTCAGGTTTTGTGTATTTCAAATATAAACTCAGTTACTCAGTTCTCTATGTCTCTGCATGTCTTAAAGATTAGATTCAGAAAATCCACAACATCATGATATCTGTTAAAGGAACCTAAGCTTTCGGAGTTTCTTAATTTCTTGCCTTCTTCATAATGGACACATATATCATCATCATTCACGCCTGGGTTGTTTTCTCCGTTTCAGGTGATGCAACATTGGACAAATTGGAAAGTACATCTCGCACTGTTAAAGGTGCAAAAGTTATATGTGAAGATGATAAAGCAATGGATCTTGTTTTACTGTCACTGGAAAGATGTTCAAAATCCCCGCAAGAGTCTAAAAGGTAAAATTTGGTGTATGGGTTGTTCTTTTAACCTCTTGCTCATAATTACGGGAGCAGAAATAGGTTTTCTACGTAAAACAGACTCTAAAACAAGGTTTCAGCTTTCTGGTCTTTTGACCTTTTACTCTCTTCCAGTTGAAATTTATGATATTCACATCTTCTTATGGGTGCGCAGGGACAAAGATGTTGCTTGCGCTGTTCAGTCCCTCAGGATAATTTCCAATTTGGTTGGAGCTCGCGCGATACTTTCAGTTGGAGTGATTGACAAAATAACATGTGCACTGCTAGACTTTACTGACGCTCTTGTTGGGATTAAATCATCTGAGTTCAACAACATAATACCGAAGGTGAATTCTCTTGAGCAAAACTTCTGCAATGTGTCTGATTAGATCTTCTACTTTATTTGACAGTCAGAAATGATTTGTAACGCTGGCTTATTTCTTTATCAGAGTCTTTCAGTCACTAAAAACTTAGTAGGGCATATTGAAGGCAGTAGCATACATAGTTCCTACATCAGGCATTGGACGAAAGTAGTGGAAATTTTCGTACAGGTGACCTTCCTTTTGGTGCACAGGTTATTTTGAGATTAAATCACCTGTACTTATTTATTACTTTGTGTATGTAGGTTGTCGGATGGGAAGAAGAGGGTACTGGTAGAATTTTATATGAGGCCTGTTCTTGCATCACAGCGATGTTGTCTCGAGTTGCAGAAAATCTTAAGACTTCAACTCCTGATTCTACTTCGCAACAGATTTTGGAGCATGCTAACATGTCCCGCATAGTTGATCATTTATGTCTTTGTTTGGCTTCTTCTGGGTCGAGTTTAGCTTCTGGTTCGTCACACATGTTAGCAGCTGCCTGTGAAGCTTGTAGAGCAATATGGATTCTCATAGATACTTCAGAAACATTCTTCAAGAATGACAATGCCTACGTATTTCCTCTCGATGCCTTGCAGAGCCATCGTCTCTCTCAGTTTGACCAAAGGAACTGTGAGTGGGGTCCGTTATCTGAGAAACTTGTGTATACAGTGACAAGAACATATCTCCGATCAAAGCATGTGCAAGTTGCCGTCAGTCATTGCCTCCACCAACGAGTGGAGGCTCCATTGATTTCTGCAATCCAGGTGATTATGTGATGCTCCTCTCCATATTTGGCTACGTTAACTTAAAAAAATTGTAGGTTGTTTCTTTTTCGTTTTTTGAAACTTAACTGGAAATTCCTTCTGTGATGCATCAGCTCTTGTCAAGATGCTGCCTTCATAATGGACTTATGCCTAGCGTTCTTTGTGGCCTTCCCAGTTCACTACCTATTACTACCGTAGTCAGTGGTGGAGAGGATGGTACTGTTATTTCAGAAATATTTTCTATACTATCTTATGCTACATCATCGATCAAGGACCAACAAACTGGAGAAACAAATAACTTCAAGGGTAGACTAAACAATCTGGTGTTCCATTCCTGCCTTCTGTTGGCAACAGCTGCCCAATGTTTGAATCTAAGTGGGAGAAATTCTGCTCTGTTGATTCTGACAACTTCTCCAAAAAAGCATCTACATCGCCTTTCTGCCATAGCCAATCATATTGCCTCAGAGGATAAAATCGAAGCCTCCCTTCAGAATCACTCTGCATCAGCTATGCTTGCCCTTGCGTCTATTCTCTCCCTTGAAAAAGGATCTTCTGCTGAATCTTCTGTCTCTGAGATGGCAGTGCCTCTGATTCCTCGAGCTACTAAGCTCTGTTATCATCTTAGGCCTATGCCAAGTAATGAAGGTGGAGTCATATCTCATTCTGCCAAGTGTAATCTTACCAAATGGCACGGAATTCTGGATGGATGTATTGGTTTATTAGAATCCAGATTGAAGTGGGGAGGACCTTTAACTGTGCAGCAGCTTATTGCTAGTGGTACACCACTGCTTCTTATAAATTTGTTAGCTGGCAGACTTTCAAGTGCTTCCCCAGATGACATCAAGAACACACCCAATCGGATTGGCTTGTCCCCTGTTGGCGTTATATGGACTTTTTCGTCCATATGTCACTGTCTTTCGGGAGGCATTTTAACTTTTCGTCAAGTTCTAGTGAAGAATGAAAACATAAAGCTGATTTCTTATTTAATGTCTGATGCACATATCAAGCTCGTAAAGAACTGGGGAGGTCCTGGGGGAGGAAACGATGGAGTCAGAGAGACGATAAATGTGATAATTGATCTGCTAGCTTTTCCTTTTGTTGCTCTACAAAGTCAACTAGGTCCGTTATCTGCCACTGCCTCTGTGAATAGTGGATTTATTCTCAACATGGGCTCTCCTGGCGTGAGAGTTTGCATGGAAGATAGAGATTTGCTAAAAGCTATAGAAGAGGATATGGACAAATACATAAAAGTCCTCCTAGAGGTTAGTTATTCGAATCTGTTTCCGTGATTTATATACATTTTCGTTTGCTTGTTAATTGGAATCTATGGCTTTCTTTTTCATGATTCATGAGCTAAAATTACATAATAGAACATGAGTTTCGACACAATGATCAGTATATCTATGGAGGAGGACAGACATCATTTAGTCTTTGTATTAACATTCAGCAATAGCAATTGTGACTAGTATTTGGGTTTCACTTCTCCACCCAGTATTCTCGTTGGTTCTTAATGCTAGTCACTATGAAGTGTGAAGTAAATAAATCTTCATGACATATGCTGGATTAAATTTTCAGGTGGGAGTGCCCAGTTTAATCCTTCGTAGCTTGGAACACTTGGATTTAAAAGATTTAGTAAGGCCTGTTGCTTTTCTTGCCAAGATGGTGGGTCGTCCACGTCTTGCGGTAGAGCTGGTTAGCAAAGGTCTGTTGGATCCTAACAGAATGAAAAAATTACTCAACCAGTCAAGTCCAAGAGAAGTCATACTTGATGTTTTGATGATCATATCTGATCTATCGAGGATGGATAAGGTAAGCTTTATTAATTTATAAAACCGAAACAAACATCTGATGCATTCTATTTGTTCAGACACATAGGATAGTAAAGTACACGCTGCTATCTAATTTGTTAATATTGTCAACTGTGTAGGCTTTCTACAAATACATCGGCGAGGCTGCTGTTTTGCAGCCACTAAAGGAATTGCTTACTCATCTGGATCCAAATATACGCGCAAAAGCCTGTAGTGCTCTTGGCAACATGTGCAGACACAATGAATATTTCTATAGTTCTCTCGTAAGTAACAATACTGTCCTTTTACTTTGAGCCTTATGTTTTCGTAACAGAATGTTCCTTCTTACATGGTCTTCGTGTTTAATATATGTAGGCGGAACATCAAATCATTAGTCTCCTAATTGATCGATGCGCTGATCCCGACAAAAGAACACAGAAATTTGCTTGCTTTGCTGTAAACTCATCACAAATTAACAAACCAATGTTTTTCTCCATTTCATAATGTTCTGATCAGTTTTGAAAGAGATTTTTTTCCTTTTTATTTCAGATTGGGAATGCTGCTTACCATAGTGATAAGCTGTACGAAGAACTAAGACGATCTATATCGCAGCTAGCAAACGTTTTGACCTCAGCCGAAGAAGACAAGACAAAAGCGAACGCTGCTGGTGCATTGAGCAACCTTGTCCGAAACTCCAACAAGCTTTGCGAAGATATAGTTTCCACCGGAGCTTTACAGGTTAAACATCTACATACGTGTAATCAATCACGAAACTTAAATGCTTCCGTCTCCATTTAAACGTTATCTCGTAGAGTAACAGTCTTAAGTCAACCATAGCGAAAGTTTCTAAAACGGGTTTGCTCAAAACCTCGGATTATCAAGTTGTTCACAGAGATTTCTCAGGTCAAAAACAAGAAGCCTGGTGTTTGATATTGTGTCTTGTCAGGATTTTTTTTGTCATATAGCATCCTCAGGCATGAAACTGGTGTCTACTTTCTCGTAATATGGGGATTTTGTGATGCAGACGTTACTGAAGTTGGTCGCGAATTGCTCGGCTCTTGCACTGAACCCGAGCAAAAAAGAGACAGCAAGTGAGTCACCTCTCAAGATCGCACTCTTCTCGTTGGCTAAAATGTGTTCGAACCACCAGATTTGCAGACAGTTCGTGAAGTCATCGGAATTGTTACCGGTCATCGCGAGGCTTAAACATTCCCCTGAGACTAACATTGCTAACTACGCTTCAGTTATTGTCGCCAAAGTCGGTGGTGATTCTTAAGAAAAAGAGACGTCACTGTAAATTTATTAGGTTACAAACACTATTTCTTTACTTTGTAGTATTGTTATTACGTTTGAAATGGTTGATGTAAATGCACAAACGATCAAAACCGAGATCGCATCATGTAAGACCGATCAATTTTACTTTTGGTATAAGTCTGGTTTGGTTTCTTGCAAACCTACCTATTCAAATATGAATTCTATTATTTAATTCAGACGTTAGCTATACTGTGTATCTGCTTAACATTATCTTGCAATTATAATTCATAATACGTATATCTATATATAACTATAACACATTATTATTATAATTACTCTTTTATTACAGTTTATCACTTTTACTTATTATATTCGGAGTACGGCTCTCCTACCCTATTATTAATTTATTTGTTTTATAATAATTGTTTAAAACATCATAATTGTTTTAATCTTTTAAATATATATATTTTGTTTTTTTGTCAACTTAATCTATTGGTATTAATATCTCTTTTTTTGCTGGATTCAAACCTCATACATATTTATGAGATGTGCCTATCAATCATTTAAATATTTAATTAATAGATTTTATAATAAATTACTTTGTCAGCATATTATTATTTTTAACAATAGATGTTTATGCTCATTTTAATTTATTGTGTTGATATAGATTATTCCACTGACCATAATTTATTTATTTATCATTTTAATATGAATGATTTGATCACCATATGTTATTGTTTATGTTATAGTTACAGTATAAAGAAGCTCGGTCACTTGTATATAATTTTACATATTTTTACTGTTAAATTATTATTGATGTCATGTCAAAATTTTGTTTTTAAAAACTTTTTAAATAGCTTCTTAACGTCTAACGAACAATACTTTCTTATCTAAAATTCCAAAACTTGGACAAAATGACGAACTATGATTCTGATGTGTTAGAAATTAAGGCAAAACTAAAGTATAATAGTGGTGAAACAATAACTGAGTCTTAAATTATTGAGTAAGACCTACACCATATTCCACAAAAATCACATCACACTGCAACAAACAACATAGATACCAATTTTCATATTTGATTGTGGTTAATGAATTACTCATCAAAGCTGCATGTGCCCCTACCAACCTATGAACCATACTTGGGGAAAATCAAGAAGGATGACATGGAAGGTGGACATATCATAGAGATGACGATTCTTGTCCCGCCATCCTTTCGTGAGATGGGCGATTGAAAAGATCTCGCCGAGTTACAAACATTTGAAGTGTCTATCCCAACCATAGTAATTTGGTTCGGTTCGGTTTAATCGAATCGAGCTATGATGAGTCTTGGAAAATTAAAATTAAGGACATGAGATTTTGCACCTTTTGCTAATTTGGTAATGCATGTTTCATCTCAACACCTTCCTCCATCTTCCATTACACTTTCTTCATCTCAACCAAATCCATTGCTTATCGTGAAGTTCTGGTTGGATTCGGATCTTTTTTGTGAGGACTTGGTTGATTTCGGGATATTCTAATGGTCATGACAACAGATGGTCAAGTCACAGGGATGTAGCTGGATCATAGTGAAAGGTAAGCTCCATAAAGTTATAGCTTTTGATACTAAAAAACTGATGATTTGTACAAGACTCTAGACATCGTTGGGATGCAAATGAGATTGTCAAATGAATTAGAAGATTGACCTCATAATCCTTTTTCTGAAACTATCCATAACCTTCCAGTTATATCCTCCTTTAGTCTTGAACTCTTCGGCTAATTTCTCTGATATCTCAAAGCCTTTGAGGTGCAACAGTACAGGCTTCTTGTCTTGTGAGTGTCTACGACTACGAGACACACTCTTCTTTTCATGTTTCATATCTGGAGTTCTGAGATCTTGATTGTCACATCTGGACTTGAGTGCTTGAACGGCAATATCTGGAGGGATCTTAGGGTTTCTGGCGAGCTGTTTGCAGATCTCCAATGTTAGTTTCTTGTAATTGAGACATCGACATATCTTTGTTCGATCTTCTGGTGTTAGATTTAGATGAGACTGTACAACAACAAAAATTAGGAAGGACTTGTTATTATATCATTTCCTGTATAGATTAGAAAGTAGACCGTCCCAACTCCAAAGTCTGTAATTTTTTAAAAAAATATTGTTATTTTGATGTAAAAAAAGAAAGTTTCGTGAAAATAATGTGGTATGATAGTGGTATAACAGTGGTGTCACTTCTAAACATTTGTTTGAGGTTCAAATTCATTACCCCGAAATAAAAATAGGAATATTAAAACTATTAGACTTAGTTATATATATATATAAAAATATATTTCTAAAAAAAGTTAATCTAATATATAAAACTAATATATCACCATATCTTTAAATTTTGTATTTGAAATTCTAATAAAATGGATATCTCCAAATTATCAATATAATCTTATTAATAGCTTAGATGGTAAAATTTATCATTTTAATAAACATTAAAATCTAGGGGTGAAGGTTTTTTATTGGTCTTGGAAATATTTTTTAGTTTTTAAAGTGGGAATTGATAGTACCTTACCCAAAAGAAATATAGTTTTTAGTATAGTGATATTGCTAGTAATATACAAAAAAAAATGAGAAGATAAAAACAAAAATACAGAAGAGATTGTGGCATTGTGGGCATTCTGACATGAACCCCACGGCAGTAACAAGACAGAGTGAAGAATCTAAAGATGACTCCAAATCTTAAATGTTATATATATACTGGCTGTGTTATATGTTATATATGTATACACATAATCACAAATTTTAAATCTTTATGATGATTAAAATAATAGTTTGACTCCTTTTCATCTCTTGATGAATATAAGAAACCAAAATGAATTAAATAGAAAATTGTATTGATATCTATTGTCATATTTTGTCTGTCTTACAATAAAAAATAACTTTTTCTCTCTTTTTCTTTCTCATTTTGTATTAGAAAAAAAACAACCTTTTTTGCCCCACCAATTTAGTTGGTGAAAAGATTCAAGAAACTCTATCAAATATAAAGAAATATTAAAAAAAAAAACATACTGAAATTTAGAAGGAAAAAAACTGACCTGTAGATAGATGTCAATGGCTCTGTAAACTCCATCGAAGCAATCTCTAGCTGAATCTGGCAGACTCTCAGCAACTCCAAGGAACTTGGATACTTTCAAATTTTGATCTGGAGATATCTCTCTCAAATACTTATCAATCAATGTCCCAAATTCTTTCATATGTGATTCTTCTTCTTTGTTCTTCACAAACACTTTTAGCAATCTTATTACAAGATCAACATTGTAAAATCCACTCTCTCTGCTTCCACCTGCTGCGGATATCAGAAGATCATCAAGTGTTGCTTGATCCAACATTTCTCCAATTATGGTTTCTAAACCGGTCTTTGACTCTCTACTTAGACTAAAACTGGATAAAACCCGAAGAACCCAGAAGAGTTTCCTGCAAGAAAATGCAGTTTCACCCGCCAAAATCACTCCTTTAGCCGCTGTATCAGCTATATCAGAGTACTCAAGCTTGTTCCTCATAAGCTCTGTATTGCTTGATTTGGTTTGGAGTCTTGTCTTGAGATAGTGAAGAAGAAAATTAGTTAGGACTAAGCTTTTTATATTGGTTTTGTAAGCTCCAATGATCCCTATCAGCTTCAAGATGATTCGGGGGGAGAGATTCGACATATCATCGAACCACCACTCATTACTTCTCCCGCAAGAAACAGTTCGCTGATTCGACCTTTTGTCTGATTCCGGCGTGTTCTTGGCCATCTCTGGTGAAAGAGAAGATTCCAAAGAAGAAGACGGCGAAGAAGAAAACGCGTCTGAACTCCGAGAGACTTTGGTCAAAGCTGCGGCAATGAGTTTATCGACGAGACCATACAAATCTGCGTGAAGGAACACTTGCTCGCAGTTCTTGAGGCACATAACGATGTCGTTCCAAGACCCATAGAACTCTTCTTCAAGAAACTTTTCTGTCTGAAGCAAGAGATTAGAGACACAGAACTTCTCTGTCATGCCTAGAAAAATGGAGCAACAGTACAAAATCGAGACATTTGAGACATCGATTGAGATTCCTCCATTGTTGTAACAGAACCTTGAAACCATCTCAAACCCATCTGGTCCACATGGAAAATCATCAATCTCGATTGTGATGATCTCTTGAGCTTGATTTTTCTTGTTTCTCTTCTTTTTGCTATGTTTTATCATCTTCCTCAAGCTTCCAGAGTACTCTGAAATCACATCCTATGACAGAGCACATAGAGAAATAAGAACAGAGTATAATCAAGATTGTGAGTATCGAATCGATATTTAAATTTGACTGTTTTACCTGATTGAGGAAGAATGTGGATTCTCCATTGAGCTTTATTTGAAGATCGTAGAAAGGAGACATTTTTCGTGATTTTTGCATCTAATTATGAAGCCAAATGAGTCTTGTGACTTGTATATAAGCATTTCCTTTTTCTTCCGCTGTTTTTTTTCTTTGGATTTTATAGAGCAATGATTATAGTGGTCACATGGGTAATGAGAAAACTATTGTGTTTTATTTGTCTTTATTTAAACCAATATAAATAAATACATACCAATACAATAATTAAAGAGAAACTAGACGGAAGTAAGACAAAAGTTTATGTTGAACTTGTATAATTTTAAACAAATTATATAGAAAACCACATAAATTTCAAATTATCTCAAATTCCCATAAAATGTTTTTTTTGTTTGTCTTGTTTTGTTCTTCTTAAAAAAATGATATAGAGTTTTGATTCCTATTTCTTTTTATAATGATTGACTTTTAGAAAATTAATATAATTAAATATTTTCATATACAACTGTACAATTTTTCATGGTACTAAGCTACTGTCCATTAATTGTAGTTTGTAATCTTTCTGTAAAGAATAATGTTTGTGTTCAGTTCCAAATTTTAGAGAAAATTCAAATTCAAAGTCTAGTATCGTTTATGTACTTACAAAATCATACACGAATAAAAACTTCTAATTATTAGAAAAAGAAAAAACCAAATTGGATAACTCATATTTCTCAAAAAAAGTGATTCATGTGATGCAATTTAGTAATGATATTTACGATATCGATGGTGTCACTGAAGTTTATTATAAATTTTCTTGTAGAACGTATTAATTTAACTTCATATGTGTGAGATCATTACTTTCTATCATCTTGCCGTCAAAACCCTATATTTTGTTAGACGGTTTCATAATTGCTTCAGACAACTAGAAAACAAATAGTTTTAGCTAAAAATAATACAGTTCAGATTAGGATATCTATTTTATCAATCCAAGAGATGGGACCAAACACGATTAAAAATGGTCTCGTGCGGAGTGGAACCGTCTAGTCTGGTTCAGTTGATCCATCTTGCGGTTTGCTTTAATTACCTGGCCACCTGTATGCAAAATACTTTCAGTGGGAGATCAAAAAAGGGTTTGGAATCAAAACCAAGCTCATACTTGGGAACTAGAAAAATGGTTTTTTTCTGGTATATGTGCTTGTCCGCTTTTAACATCGTATCTCCAAATGCGACCATGTATTTGACAATGACGTATGTTATTTAAATATACCTCCCCGTCCCCCGCAAAATACCAAATGCCCAGTTTTTATTCTTATCCTATTTTAGATTTTGAGAACGTATTATCCACAAAAATCTTCATGTTCAGTTTGTTTCATTTCAATAATACAGGAAGAATCACAAAAGGAAAACCAAAGGAAAAACAAAAAAAAAACAAAAGACAAAAGTTAATACACATTCAAATTTGCAAATAACAGCGCTTAAATTAGTTTTGAAAAATTAGTATATGATATAGTTGTTTTAATAATGTAAGCATCGCTTATCCTTTTTTAAAATGATGTCATGGGACATTCTCTGAACATAGTCCGACCACCGAAAGTTCCAAAAGACTTTTACTTCACATAATCAAAAGTTAAAAAGGCCAGAGAATTGGAATATTACCACTGTAGAAATTAAGTCGATAAAACATTGGAAAAGATGAGAGACTAAGAAAACATAACACTAGCAATCTCTCAGTAACGGTACCTGCTTCCACGACTGTAGTCTCTGTCCCTGTCTCTGTCCCGATCATGGTCATAGTCATAGTCACGATCCTTGCCTCTTTCCCTCTCTCGGTTTCTGCTTCTGCTTCTATCCTTATCGTATTGATGATCTCTATGTTTATCTCCACGGTCTCTTTGCCTGTCTCTGCTTCTCTCTCTTCCATCTCTATCAACAGCTGCCACATAGAAACAAATCATGAATACCAAATAAACACATTGGTTGGATAGGGTGAGAGAATTACAGCATTATGTTCAAGACCTTAGCATAACCTTTTTATCTTTGTCATCTTCTTCTTTTATACGTATTCAGTTAAAAGAAGAAAGCTCTCAAGAGATACACCCCCATTTATATAAGGATTCACTGGATAGCACCTCAAGGATTGGGCATTCTAGGCAAATAACCTCACGCTTAATGTGAATTTCTAGCAGATTCCTGCAAACATGTTAATTTTGTTCGAGGTGTCCTCTAGATGACTAGCAGGAGAATTCTTTGAGGACTATAAAAAAACTATTTACCTTTTTATAAAAAAATAGTAAGAAAGCTCTAAGAGAAACACCCATTTATACAAGGATTCATTGGAGAGCCCTCAAGGATTGGGCAGTATAGGCATATAACCTCGAACTTAAACTACAATTTCTAGCAAATCCCTCCAAATATATTTAATTTTACTCGAAGTGTCCTCTCGATTAGCAGAAAAATTCTTATGAGGACTATCTTAACTACAACCAGTAGGTATTTATCGAGCCAAATAACTTTTATCATAGCGCAAAGGATCAAATTTTGAGGCTCAAACTTTGTGGCAGACTGCATAAAGAAGCTCTAGTAGTTGAAGTTACACAGAAATTACCTAGTTCCTCGACTTCCCACCCAGCACGACCAGCAGCGACAGCAGGTCTGGTGTCAGCTTGGTTTGTTTTAACACGGTACTTCTTTTTTAGATTGCCAAACTCATCATACATTTCACCATCATCCTGAAATTTGTATGACATAAGTTAAACAGTATATATAAAATAACTGAGAACTTAAACGAATTACAAAAAGTAAAAGAACACAAAACAAAGAACTCTTCAGCGAAAGCATATTTTACTTGTTCAGCCTCACGCCTGCGTCTCTTTGTCTCCTCCAATTCTTGTTCATCCAATTCCTTGTACCCACCACCACGACCTCCCCTATATAGAGAAACTAAATGAATACACACAGGTCTTTTAAGAGAACAACAGCCCGGCAAGCTGAAACCTTTACTTTTCTTTATGTAACTCTAATTTGGCCACAATAAAATATTTCAAGGAGATATATCAGTTGCCGGATAAAGCATTATGATGCAGCAGTAGCTTTCTCATACTTAACACAGTGACAAAGAAAGTACTAGGTCAAATTGCAGAAGAGTATATTGTGTCCTTTTTTCCAGTTATCTATTAGGTAATGTCTAAAGAAGAATAGAAATACCCTGCTGACAACAAAACTACTCATATCAAAAAGAAAATCTATACATGCATCCTAAATTCACGCAAAATCATCTATAATACCAATCCTCAGCTCAAATAATGCAAAAGAAGAATACAAAAGCAAGCATGCCATTGATATTGAGTCATACCTCACACCACCTTCATTCTGACCAGGTTTATTGGTGTTGCAGATATTACATTTTAAACGCTTAGCCCAGTTGACATTGCCGCACCTGATAATTAAAATATTAAAACAAAAGGAATGGATTGTCCCGCATTAAAAACCAAAGCCTATGAACACCAAAGACCGGAACCAAAGCATATGCATTATGTGTAAGATCCCAATGAGAGCAGTCTCTTAGTTATAATAGTAGAAAACAAATAGCATAAACTCCCATTTAACTTAATATCCTACTTTGTATCTGACACAGAAAACAGAACGCAGCCTCTTCACGAAAATAACTTCCTCATAGACTCTAAAAAATTAGGGATACTCGATCAAAACTACAACCCACCCATGTCTCACAATTCGCTTTTTCAGTTTGACAACCATCTGAAGGCAATTTACAGAATTAGAATCAACATTCAAAAGAGGGCCATGGTGCATCTACGCATTCTTAGGGCAAGTTTCAATGACACAGCAGTGCGGCACATCACTTCTAAGTGAAGGGTTAATTGACATCATTAAAAACATTGACATACAAGCTATATTCTTTCCATACATCCAACAAAATTAATTTTATATCCAGCAACACCATAGGCCATCTGAATGCCCCCTTTTGCTAATTATGAAATATAAATGATCTACTACAATGTGTTCTAATCAAGTATCAAACATTCATTATCATGTGAAAGTGAATCAACTACTATTTCAGACCTAACCCCATTGCTTACATTGGACAAGACCAATCATTTGGACCAAAAAGACCGGTAGAAGCATTGGGCTGCTTCCCCAGTGGCCCACCATCAGCACCTCCACCTCGACCCCTTCCACGGCCACCAGCCCCCATGCTGCCACCAGATGCACCAGCTGGTCTGGCAGTTCCACAGCGGTTACAAACCCCACGGAATGCAAAATTCACATTTGTACAACTGCCAAGAGAGGAGTATGAGAACACTACCGCTATAAACTATGAAATATAAAAATGCAACACCAACGGAAATAAGAGCTAGATGAAGCTCCTCACCGATATCACATCACAGACCTTGTATTTGGGCACATCCAGTCACCGTCTTGCTGCCATGGCTTGGCGGAAGCATCAATCTGACCTCTCCCTCTTCCAGCACCTCCATTTGTTTCCTTAGTAACACCTCCATCGAATCCAAAAAACTCACTCGGATCTCCTGAATTTTTGTTCTTCGACTCTGCCATAAAAACTCCAATGGTGCTTCCATGGAAATCTTTGTTGTTGAACCATTCGACAGCAGCCAAAGCAGCATGCGGGTCCTCATAGGTAACAGTAGCATCTCCTTTCGGCTCATCAGTCTCTTTGTCTCGGTACAGCCATACCTTGGGGGTACCAGTTCGTTTGTCCCTCTAAAAAACCATGTAGGAAAAACGTAAGAAACTGTGATATCTAGTGGATAAAAGATTGCAATGACGTCAAAAATAGAAGCAACAATTAGTACCTGGCCAATACCATACCTTTAGTAACCCAATGGTCCCAAAATATTCGGCCAACATATTCTCATCAGTTCCTGGTGGAAGATTGGAAACGTAGACTGATCCATTTGTAGGAGCTCCTTTCGTTAAATATCCAGCCATCTTAATCCAGTTTCATCAAAAAAACGCCGTCACGAATCTGTAAAGTGATAAGCCCAATAATTTACTAAAAAATTCTTCATCATAAACCTTATGTGTATAATTCACAGCTATTTGTTCATCGTACGCATACATACAGACACAAGAATATAGACTATCAAGAATCAATAAAGAGACCTCACTGAGAAGCGTTATAATCATATTAACAGACATTCAAGACGGAGATTGATACGAAACTTAAAAGCGAGTAAACGCATGAAACCATTTCCTATACCTCAGTCAACGATGAGGCAAAGGACTAGAATTAAACATTGAAGATCGAAAAAGATACCATTCGAGAGATTCGGACCTCAAAACTTGAGCTCTCAAAACCAGTCGAACAAAAAGAAGAGATACCAATTTCGATCCAGCATAACGCAACACCACGCAACGAGAGAAAGGTCAAAAGAAGATTAAAAAAAAGAAGAGATGGAGAGTTCTAACCAGCGATGAGGATCAAGCGGCGACGGAGAATTCGTCGGATTAGGGTTTGCAGTCGAGTGAGAGATCTCGCGGAATAAAGGTTTCGGGGGCACTCAGATTTCCATCACGGTAACCTAAATTGTTTGGTGGTTATTTGCATTTTGATTATTATTTTTGGTTCTTTTAATTTTTTTTTTTTTTCCATTCATGTGTCCGCCCAGAATATCCTCTTAAATTTCAATTGCTTTTTAAAAAGAAAAGGAAAAGAATCAAATTTGATTGGAAAAATTTATCAAATTTCATTTGAGGACGTTCGTTTATTAATCCAGATTCAAATGGTTTATTTAGAGGAGCTGAAAATTAATATTTGTTTAATGTTAGAAATAATAAATATTTACATGATTCATATGAATGAGTTTTAAAACTTTAGACAAAATTTTCAAAATCAGTTGATTACCTTAGATAAAATCTAAATGAAGATTGTTCAATCAAAGTTAGAAAATATTAAATATACATTTTTTATTAAAACTGCAAAATTAAGTATTTTAATTAAAATTAATTTTCTGTCAAAACTGTAAAATTAAATTTTCTTTCCAAAACTATAAAATTTAATTTTTGTCCAAACGGCAAAATTGTATTTTTCAATTAAAATTGTAAAGTTTACTAAAATAATAAAATTATATTTTCCTGCAAAATTACAAACTTTTTTTTTTTATCAAAACTTCAAATCACGTTTCGATGCAAACTTTGATGGAATGACAAAATAACAAGTGGAAGTCTCAAAATAACAAGTGGAAGTGTTAAGTAATGTATTCAAACCAAACCAGAGACATCTAATTTGGGCAATGAAGAAGTAGTTGAAATAGTGAATCAAGTGTTGTAGAAGTTGCGTGTAATATTAACCTATCAAATAAGGTTAATGTAATGTAAGCTAGCTTGTGCCTCTCATCCTCTTTTATAATCATGTAAGAGCAACTAAAAAAATGATGGATGAATAAAAAATGCAAGTTAAATTCTCTTTGGTACTAAACAGACAATCAGCTTTACATTTTACAATGAATGATCATTGTATCCGATTGTGAAATTTGCAGTGCAAATACATGCTCTCAACCACCCAATATAGACTTTTAAAATAGAGAGACTTTCTTAACAGTTAAATAGAGATTTCCAAGAGATGGTATCAAAAGCTTTTGCGATATCCACTTTAATTGCTATTCTTTTAGCCCTCTTTATTTCTGATAACTATTTACAAAAAAAAAAAAAAAATTGTATTCATCGTGTTCCTTACACAATACACAGTGATCGACATGATACAATCTTGGGAATATGGTGATGTTTATTTCCAATTTAGAAAAGTCACAAAATATTTTAAACCTATTCATGACATAATTGATAAAAGTACGTCATCATATGATGATGAATCTGGTCAATAAGGTACAGGAAAAATGCCAAGTATAAGCAAAGAAGCATGTATATATCCCTATGATGCTTATTTGATTCAGAGAAGATGATGAAGAGCTCAAGTCTTTTCTATTAGTGAAATTTGTTGCTAGATTTACACAACGGGTGATGAAGATCATAATTCAAGAGATTTGTTTACATAATAAACAATGTGTTGAGACTGAGGAATACCAGTGGGAAGAGAGACGATTAAGCAACAGACATTGTGTTCAAGAGACCATCAATGTACTCCTTAAGCTTGGCTTTTGTAATAGCACCTTCCCTTCTGCTACCTGGAACTTCCTTACCGTCCTTGAAGAGGATGAAATGCGGTAAACCATAAACCTTGAATTCTGCTATTAACTTGGGATTAGCGTCATGATCAATCTTAACAATCGTCAACCTGTTTCCATACTCCTGAAAGAGGAAATGTGTTTTAGAAGGCACGAACCCTTAAAGGAAATCTCCAAATATAGCATTCCAAATTAAGAACTCAGATTCGAATGCAGCATTTTACTGTGTAACACTTCACATTTTTAGTAGTTACAAAGCTTATGGTATATGATTTACAATAGTTTCTGTCATCAAGTCATGAGCTAAATATCTGATTTCAAATCATTTGATATCATTCAACTCCAAACAATTCGCTCAAAATCTCGTGATTCTCATGCTCAACTGACGAACAATACGAAATCTGTGATTATCAATTGACAGATAACGAAAAGATAGATTCCGTATACGAAACCTGGGATAAGGATTCCATAGCGGGATAAATCAATTTGCAAGGACCGCACCAAGTCGCGACGAACTCCACCAGAACCGGCCGGTCCGATTCCAGAACCGTACTAGAAAACTCACTCTCTCCAATCTCCTTGATACCGCCGCATCTGATGGCTGAACTAGAAGGGATCCTTAAGAGTTTCCTGGTTCTTCTTCCACCGGACCTGAAGGAAAGTATGTGGCTGTTAGCCCTGAAGGATGTGACCTGTGCTGAGCTTAGAGGTTTGACGGATACGGCGGAAGAAAGTAAAGGAATCGGAGTGAGATATGATCGGATATGCATCGTCGAACTGGAGACTATAGAATCCATTGCTTCTTCCTCGCCCTCCTTTTCACCTGGTGAGTCAGAGGACGATGATATTATTCACTTGATGCAGAAATTAAAAACGATTGTGTGGCCATAGGAAAGGAGGAAAGAAGTCTTAAGGTCTCCTACCTTTTGATTCTTTCAGCTTAGCCCCATACTAATAGAAATTAACCAAAACACCATGATAATTAGAAATTAAACCTTTATTGGGCCGGGCCAATAGCCCATAACTGGAAATTTCGTCGCCGGAGACTCCCAACTCAGGAGATTGAGTCGACGACACCAATACAGATTCGCTTAAAATTATTTCTCTCTCCTCAGTTCCCATTTTCTCGTCTTCAACGTTTCTGAGATTTGCAGATTCCGTCATGTCTTCCGGCGGAAATTCAATCGAATCATCCGTCGCTGCGACGGCGGACAAGATGTTCTTCTGCTACCAATGCAATCAAACCATCACAATCTCTATTTCTTCGTCCGCTGATCCTTTCTGTCCTCTTTGCAACCAAGGGTTCCTCGAAGAATACACGGAGCCTAACCTTGAACCAAGCCCCAATCTGGTCTTCCCGATGTTGGATCCAGTCTCATCCCGCTTCCCCTTCATCCCAGTCATGGACTTCACGAATCCGAGATTCTCGGGGCAATCGATGGAGGCACAGTCTACTCAGCAGCAGCCTGATGCTTTCGATCCGGTTACTTTTATCCATAACCATCTTCAGCAACTGCAATCCAGCGGTATTAACGTCCAATTTTTGTTCGAGAATCAACTCTCGGATCCAACCAATACGTTACCAGGACACCAAGGGGATTACTTCTTTGGGCGTGGTCTCGAGGATCTGATTCAACAACTAGCTGAAGATGATCCTAATCGGTATGGAACTCCTCCGGCTTCGAAATCCGCCATCGATGCGCTCCCAAATGTAAAAGTGACGAAGGACATGTTGCAATCGGAAATGAATCAGTGCGCAGTTTGTATGGATGAGTTTGAAGACGGTATCGATGCAAAGCAGATGCCTTGCAAGCACGTGTACCATCACGATTGCTTGCTTCCATGGCTGCAATTGCATAACTCGTGCCCTGTTTGTCGACATGAGTTACCCACGGACGATGCTGACTACGAGAACAGGAATCGTGGAGGTCAGACGAGCGGAGATGGGCAAGGATCGGGTGAGAGTCAGCAGACGCCGAGGAGGTTTAGTATATCGTTTCCATGGCCGTTCAGAAGACAGGATGCAAATTCGGATTCTGGCAGTGGATCTGATATGGATACTAGGCAAGACGAATTGGATTGAGGTTTGTGATTGTCAATCTCGTTAATCTTGGTTCCGACATTATATCTGTGTGCAAAGTGGTTTACTTCGTGGTGTCTCTCAGAATTGAAGAATATGAAAATCTATTCATTGTTCGAAGTACCTCATAAGTAGAGTGTTTATAATTTAGGTATCTGTTTTGATGTGAGTGATATATGAGCTAGTTCGGATGTCGTAACTTGACCTAAATGTTCCCTAGGTATAATAAGGTTGTAGATTGCATGGTAAAGTATTGTCTTCTCTTACTTTCTCTTAGTTGTGATACATGAATCGTGGATGTCCCGTGAGTCTTGTTTTTCATATGATGCTGAAAGTCATTACTTTTGGGTGATGCTGAAGCTTTGTAGGAAGGGAAGAGTTTCTTGGTTTTGCTTACCAGTTTTAGTTTTATGTCGCAAGGTTTCGTCCTTACTGTGGATTTGGCATGTGATTTTCTCATCAACTTGTCGAATAAACAAATTTTGTTTGCCTCTGTATTGATTTTGATGCTGAAAAAGCAGAGGTTTGTCGAATTTAGTATCTATTTGAGGATAACTTCTTGCTTCAACATTGACGCTGAGACTAGAGAAGTTGTACTTTTTCGATTATAACACATTACTTGTTAACTATTGTGATTAGGGCAGCTTGAGTCTAACCGGTCTACTATGTTGCATTTAAACTGTTAACTGCGGGTTGTCCCCTAAGTACCATGAAACCGTATCTGAGCTGGCTGGAGCTGATTAGTTGCTTGTGTTTTGTTCTTTCTTAAAGCTAAACCCAATGTTGGTTTTGTTTGTGTGCAGTCACAATCGAATGTCTCTTTGCTTGGATTGGAAGAAAACGTGTAAGAAGCCATTTGTTTACACAAGACAAAATCATTTGTTTACACTCAAAACTTGTAAGAAGGTGAAGAAGAAAACTGTATATTGCTTTTAGTGAGGTTTCACTTAAATCTCTTGTACATATCAAAACGTCTCTTTTTTTCACGGTTCATTAGTGATTTAATTATATACATTACGAAAGGGAGAGGATTTCATTTTTTTTTGCATCTGTAGTGTAATTGCTATCAAATTATATACCATGTGGTTGTTGTTCTGTAATAAGTTCTTAAAACTTTTGTTCTGCACTACTTTTAAAGTAATAGGTTTGGGCTTGATTGGTAACTAGGTTCGTTTCAGTGATATTAACCGCACCATCACAAACTTTAATAACTAACTAAAACCTTTAACCTTAATATGATTTAGATCAAAAGTTCTTTTGGCCAAAAAGTTAAAAAAAAAAAAATAATCTTTCGGCATACTAGCTAACTACCGATTATTATTCTTATTGAAATATAAGGCCGAAGTTTTATCATTAAGTAACAATGAAACGAATATAAGCTAAGATATTCTCAGGTAGTAATGTTATTTATATTAATATATAGTTGACTTTATAAAACGGAGATGTGATCCAAACATGGACCAATTCTAATTAAATTTATTGTTAGTTACTTGATAGGTTTCTATTTGTTTAAGTTAATTCCCCTGTGGATGTTCATAATCTATTGGATATAAAATTCCTTTTGAATTTGAACGGGTAATGATTATAATTAAACAATTCATATAGTTCCCAGTAACGTAATTAATCATTTGTAAGAGAATTTTTTTTGAAAAAAAAAATCGAATGAATAGTTCCGTTTAATTACATAATTTAAAATATTAAATGAAGAAAATATCATCATTAAAACTTTGTGATGACATAATTTGAAAAATAAAAGCATCGGTTAAGAATCGGAAATTTGACCATGTGATGTGCCTGAAAGTACCAGTGGTGTGATGGTGGCCAAAAAAAGACATTCAAAATTGTCGGATGACTAATTAAAAGAGAAAACAGTTTTACTAAGCAGACAGAGAAAAAGTTGCATCTTCTTCTCCATCTTCCTTTTTTTTTTCCCGATTTTCTCTCCAAATTCTCTGATTTTTCTCACTCACCATTGTTACTGTAAAACCCAGCCCAAGTGTTATATATCTTTTCTTACTTCCACGACATTTTATTTCCTCTATATTCATTCCTTCTTCTTTTATTCATCGTTTCCTGAGTCTATCTTTCAGGATCACGGAAATTTATACAGAGGGTGTGGATATTTGTGGGTATGTTCGAGATCGATCTCATCGGGGAAATCAAATTCTTGTGATCTCAAGTCTCCCACCATTTTAGTGGTTGCTGATTGGCGGGTTCTCTCCTTTTTTGGGCTTTCTAATTCTGTAAAGGTATTCTATGAGCTAGATCGAATCACTTTCCCAGTTTCGATCTTTAGTCTTGATCTTTTCTGATGAAACGGATAATTTTTTTATTTATTTATGGTATGGAAGCGGTCTTCTGCTGAAGAAACGTCATTATTTGGTTTCTTTATCCTTTTAGAAATCATGATATCAGATTCAATCTAAATTGGTTTGTTTTAGATCATCAGAACAAAATTCTGATAGTCTTATCAATTTAAGCCAAGTAAGCTGTGTAAGAACAAGCCTTATGGTGAATCCATTGGATCTTCCATTGCTTTTACTTCATTGAGTGCGTTCTTCATTTAGAAAGGGGAACCAGAAAGTCTCTACATTTCACTTTAGAGGATTTCATAGATTGCCTAATCTTAGAATATTCTTCTTTTGATTGTGGAACTCTATAAGGAGCACTTTCGTCTATGTCCTAAAGTATGGTCCCCCTCTATTGTTCTGTTATATAAACTTTGGTTTGTGTCTTATTCGAAAAGGAATCCAGAAGTACTTTGTCTTTCATGTCTCATTTCTTTTGAACTGAACAGCTCTCTCTCTCTCCCTTACAGGAAAATGTCTCAGAAGGCTAAACCATTTGTTCAGTCACTTAAATCGATGCCGGCAGACTATAGATTTCTTGGTTCATCACCACTTTCTGATGCCAGTGAAAATTCCTCCTATAGCTCAAGTGTTTGTGTGACTGATTTGATTATTCCACGAAATGGTCACTTAAAGAATGGTATATATGGAGCTGAAATATCTGTTGGTGGAGTGGATAGTGGTAATGAGGATTCACCCTATAGCGTGCAAAATATTTCAAATGGAGAGCGGTCTTCAGTTGATGATGGAGATCCTATTGTACCCTTACCTCAGAGTAATGATCGCAGGTGGAGCGACACAAGCGTATATGCTCGGAAGAAGGTATGCTCAAGGTTGATTTTGGTTTGGTCTTTTGTTGCATGAAAATTTGGAACAAATATTAGAGCAAACATTCTTTTTTTTTTAGGTACTGCAATTTTGGGTCCAACTTCCAAACGGTAACTGGGAGCTGGGGAAGGTATTGTCAACTTCAGGGGAAGAATCTGTTATTAAACTGCATGAGGGAAAAGTAAGTGAATTTTTTAATTTCCTGAAGTAGATGTTGATTATTAAGTGTTTGATCCGAATCTATTACTGCACTTAATTTAACAGGTTTTAAAAGTCATATCAGAGTCTCTAGTACCTGCAAATCCTGATATTCTTGATGGAGTGGACGATCTCATGCAACTAAGTTACTTAAATGAACCAGCGGTGTTGTACAACCTTGAGTATAGGTACAACCAAGACATGATATATGTAAGCCGTTCGTGCTAATATAGTTTTTTTTTCTTGTGTTATGTTGACAGTCTATAGTAAATTATTACAGCCTTGTTATTGATTTTCTGAGTTTTTCTTTGAGGTGCTAGACAAAAGCGGGGCCAGTTCTAGTGGCTGTTAATCCCTTCAAGGAGGTTCCTTTATATGGAAATCGCAACATTGAAGCATACAGGAATAGATCAAATGAGAGCCCTCATGTCTATGCTATTGCTGATACAGCAATCCGTGAAATGATACGAGGTGGGATCACGTTTCTTAATTTGTTAATTGTTTAACGTATTGCACTCTATGTTTTCATTCTTATCTTTTTTTTTCGGTTACCTTTCCAGATGAAATTAACCAATCTATCATTATCAGGTTAGTCGAAATTTCCTCTTTAAAGTTACCTGTTACAACTTAAGTAAATGTAAGGGCACTTATGAAGCTTAAAAGTTTCTATATTCACTCGTCGAGTATTCTTCACGCTAACATTTTTGCACACTTCCAAGCCTCTGTGGAATTCATAATTTCATATAGTGCTGGTATGGTGGAGGTAAATCTTTGTGCATTTTAAAGTGTTTACTTATCACAAGACATCTTTTTATACAGTGGAGAGAGTGGAGCAGGGAAAACCGAGACAGCAAAGATAGCAATGCAATACTTGGCTGCTCTTGGAGGTGGAAGTGGGATCGAGTATGAGATACTAAAGACCAATCCCATATTGGAAGCATTTGGAAATGCAAAAACATTGAGGAACGATAACTCTAGTCGTTTTGTAAGCCCCCAGTTTCCATTAGGCCTTATGCATAATCTTTTTGTTTTATACTCTGGCTATGACAGTGTTGTTTGGCTCATAATATTTCTTTGATGTTAAATTTGACAGGGGAAGCTGATAGAGATTCATTTTAGTGAAACAGGAAAGATTTCCGGTGCTAAAGTTCAAACATGTAAGCATAAGTGTTGTATGCTGCTGCTCAACAATGTTTGTTATTTTTCCTTTACAAATGCTGACTTAGCCTTTTGCTGTTTCTTCAAATGTTGCAGTTTTACTAGAAAAGGTAAGTTCATTTATATTATTTTCGACGCGTCGAAACACGGTTTGGTAACATTGGCATGCTTTCTTTTATTTCTGACACATTTTAATAGTCTAGAGTGGTTCAATGTGCGGAAGGAGAAAGGTCATATCATATATTTTATCAGCTTTGCGCTGGGGCTTCTCCTACGCTAAGAGGTATAATTTGGAAATCTGAATCCCATAAAGAGCTTATAACAGTTCTATTTAAAAAACATTCTTTGGTTGCGTCCCTTGCAAGTCAAAATGATTAATGTAAAGTATTAGTTCACTGTATAGACCTTCTAGGTCAATTTCTCTGATATAGAGCTCTTCATGTATTAGTTACTTACTAACTGGTGGAACAATATTGTATATCTGACTTTTTATTCCACTCATTGTTAAATCAGAGAAGCTAAATTTGACAAGCGCAAAAGAGTATAATTATTTGAGACAGAGCAATTGCTATTCAATTAAAGGAGTTGATGACGCTGAACGTTTTCACGCTGTGAAGGTAAACTCCATCATTCGGTCAAATTTCTTCTTCTTTTTTCCTCTGCATATTTCAGACATTTAGTTCGACCTTTTGATTGAAAAACTCTTTGCTGTTGCAGGAAGCTTTAGATATTGTGCACGTTAGTAAAGACGACCAAGAAAGTGTATTTGCAATGCTTGCAGCAGTATTATGGCTGGGGAATGTTTCTTTCTCCATTATCGACAATGAAAATCACGCTGAACCTGATCCAGATGAAAGTAATGCTCTACAGTCCTTAAAATACTGATACTTTCTCTTTTTACGTTATTCTGCTTTTCTGTATATTGTGTGTGAAAATGTCACCTCTATAGGTCTTGTTTCATTCTCTTGGAGAAGGGTTTTTGTTGTTTCAAGTTTGCTGCGTAATATATGTGGCTCATCTAGCGAGGTGCACAAGCAAGGCTAACTTGAGTGCTGTATTTGTTTTGTTTTTCAAGGTTTGTCAACTGTTGCTAAATTGATGGGGTGCAACATCAATGACCTTAAGCTAGCTCTATCAAAGCGTAATATGAGAGTTGGAAATGATACTATTGTACAGAAGCTAACTCTTTCGCAGGTAGGCCTTTTATAAAGAATTGCTTGCATTAAAATTTTTGTGCTTAATTGTTTTCTTAGTAGAGTTGGTTTTCCACTCTGTAATCATGATCTATGCTTCTTATTTATTTGGCTTCAAGCTTTCCAGTACACGGCTATATCAAAAGATAATGGCTTGTTTTTTTGTTTTGTTCTTTCTTATTTGCTCTCAGGCCATTGATGCAAGAGATGCTTTAGCAAAGTCAATCTATGCCTGCCTATTTGACTGGCTGGTTAAACAGATAAACAAATCTCTTGCGGTGGGAAAGAGGAGAACTGGCAGATCCATCAGCATTCTTGATATCTATGGCTTTGAATCATTCACTGTATGCTTCTTTTTAGTCTCTCTTTGCTTTTTCCTGCATGAACTTACAGAAGCTATCTGCACATTAGATATTCGGACCAAATCATCAAAACCATAATATTGGTAAGGTCCCCAGGGTACTCAGTCACATAGTGAAAGATTTTTAAGGATCAACTGAGATGAAAATTAGGATGAAACAGTCATTAGAAGCTTGACAGTTTATTGTCAAGCTCAGTTTGCGGTGTATCCACATTGCATGATGAGAACAATTGGGGCATAGATTTCACAGGAAAATGGTTTCATGTATGCATCTTCTGTTTAACATTTTGTACCAATGTTAATTTGGTTTGTTAAATAACTACTTCACATGTTTCAGAAGAATAGTTTTGAGCAGTTCTGCATAAATTATGCGAATGAGAGATTGCAGCAACACTTTAATCGCCATCTATTCAAGCTAGAGCAGGAGGTACAGTTACCCCTTTCTCTATGGGTTCTTGTAGTATATCTAAGCTAAGCATTCACGTGACAGACAATCTATGTCTTTGTGCTCTTCCAGGAATATATCCAAGATGGGATTGACTGGACAAGGGTTGATTTTGAGGACAATCAAAATTGTCTCAGTCTCTTTGAAAAGGTATGTGGTAACTAATCTCCTCTAGAGTCAATTACCATCATATGCGACATATCAGTATATCTGCTAACATCTGCTACTCAGTATGATATATTAACATATTGGCGATGACTTCCGATCATCAAGCTGCATATTAATCGTTATTGTGTTGGAACATATTTATTCCAAAGCATGTCTTCTAAGTTCTAAGACAGGTAAGTATCACTTGTCTGCAGAAACCATTAGGTCTGCTTTCTCTTCTGGATGAGGAATCCACATTTCCGAATGGCACAGATCTGACACTTGCCAACAAGCTTAAGCAACATCTAAGTGCTAATTCCTGTTTTAGAGGAGATCGAGGGAAGACTTTCACGGTTGCTCATTATGCTGGAGAGGTAATAGCTTTAGAAAACTCAGTGGCACCATTTTACAGGACATTCCAGAACATAAGGCATGTTATGTTGTTGGGTCTGTGGGTTCATTATGAGGTTTAGAAATCCAAACTGAAAAAGGAACCTATTCTTCGTTAATGATTCATTCATGATGCCAATCTTTACTTGCTGTATTCCAACTCAGGTTACATATGAGACAACTGGATTTCTAGAGAAGAACCGGGATTTGCTGCATTCGGATTCTATTAAGCTTTTGTCATCTTGCTCTTGCCACCTTCCCCAAGCGTTTGCATCTAGTATGCTCATCCATTCTGAAAAACCTGTTGTTGGTCCTTTATACAAAGCAGGTGGAGCTGATTCCCAGCGACTGAGTGTAGCAACTAAATTTAAGGTAGAGCACGTTTGCCTTAAACACAGCTTGCTTCTGCTCTTAAATGATCTAACCTTGTTGTGCTTGTTGTGGTTTTGCTCATCACGGCTTTAATCTCATTTTCATTTGATGTCCATTTCTTATCCAAAGTGCTTGTGCTTACTTTAGAAGGAAAGATCTCATCATCTTATAATATTTGATTACTGACCATGCTTGGATACTTTTGTCAGGGTCAACTTTTTCAATTGATGCAACGTCTAGGGAATACTACCCCACATTTCATTCGCTGCATTAAGCCAAACAATGTTCAGTCTCCGGGGTTGTATGAGCAAGGCCTTGTCTTACAGCAGCTAAGATGTTGTGGGGTCCTAGAGGTGGTTCGAATTTCCCGGTCTGGATTTCCTACGAGAATGTCTCATCAGAAATTTGCCCTAAGGTAACAACTCCATCAGTATTCAGTTGCGGCACTTTCATAGTTTTGCAGTAATGTTGAATAATCATTCATGTTGTTTTTCTTGTCATACTTTAGGTATGGATTCCTTCTGCTGGAGAGCATTGCAGCAAAAGATCCGTTAAGTGTTTCGGTTGCAATTCTTCATCAATTCAATATCTTTCCAGAGATGTATCAAGTCGGCTACACAAAACTGTTTTTCAGAACTGGCCAGGTACTATAGCTAGTCGTTTGATGTCTTGCCTTTCTCTAGAAGGGGCCAAAAATGATAGACTCTTGCTTCAATGTCTTCGCTTCACCTTTGCAGATTGGGGTTCTTGAAGATACAAGGAACCGCACTCTTCATGGGATTTTACGTCTCCAAAGCTGTTTTAGAGGGCACCAAGCACGAAGTCGTCAAAGAGAGTTTAAAAGAGGAATTACTGTTCTTCAATCATGTATTGCCCCTTCTCTCATTTCAATATTTTGGTTTGTATCTCTGTTATAAAGTAGAGACAATTTTAGCTTAACTTGAGCTACGGCCTCTTCATACATCCTTTTGTTTCAGTTGTTCGTGGAGAAAAGATAAGAAAGGAATACACAGAGTTACTACGGAGGCATAGGGCTTCTGCTGCTATACAAAGCCATGTTAAGAGAGGGATTGCTAAGAGACAGTATAAAGCCAAGGTTGATGCATCTGTTGTAATACAGTCAGGTAAAAAGGGTTGATTAATTCTCATGATTGAAACAAATCTTGAAATGCCATGACGGATTTGAAATCAAAAGTTTTAGAATTGCTGAAACCTTTTTTTTCTTGCAGCAATTCGTGGCGAGCTTGTTAGAAGATGCGCTGGGGATATTGGTTGGCTAAAATCTGGAGGCACTAAGGTCCTAACATTGTTTTCATTATATGCTTGGATCTGACTAAAGGATATCAATGAACATTGTTTGACTCTTGAACCGATTTCTTACGCAGAGAAATGAGTCAGACGAGGTACTCGTGCAGGCATCAGTACTTTCCGAACTTCAGCGCAGGGTTCTGAAAAGTGAAGCTGCTCTTCGTGAGAAAGAAGAGGAGAACGATATTCTCCGACAAAGACTCCAGCAGTACGACAACCGGTGGTCTGAATATGAAACGAAGATGAAATCCATGGAACAAATTTGGCAAAAGCAAATGAGATCGTTGCAATCCAGTCTTTCCATTGCAAAGAGAAGCCTAGAGGTCGAGGATTCAGCTAGAAACTCGGATGCATCTGTGAACGCTAGCGATGTAAGTGATTTATCTGGAAGTGGTGATTTCAGGACCCATGGGAGAACTAGAAGTGTAGGTGTGGGTCTAAGCGTGATAAGCCGGTTAGCAGAAGAATTCGGACAAAGAGCTCAGGTGTTTGGAGATGACACAAAGTTCTTGATGGAAGTGAAATCTGGTCGGGTGGAAGCAAACTTGAATCCGGAAAGGGAGCTAAGGAGGCTGAAACAGATGTTTGAGACATGGAAGAAGGATTATGGAGGGAGACTAAGGGAAACGAAACTGATACTTAGCAAACTTGGGAGTGAAGAAAGTGGTGGTTCAGCGGAGAGGGTGAAGACGAAGTGGTGGGGGAGGTTAAGGAGTACCAGGTATTAATGGTCTGTTTCTTTTCTTGAGATGCACGTCTCTTTTTTTTCTTACACGTTTGATGTTATCTGAGGTTCTGGTTTTGTGGCTGAGAGATGAGAAGGCTCCATGGGACTAGAATAACTCATTGTTTCTCATTTCCATCCAAATATACTGGCAAATTCAGTAAATATTTTTTTATATATATATTAAACCTGTATTTATAATACCTATTTGTCAAAGCTTCCAAAATCATGTGGAACGACCAGAGTTGTGAATTGTTCTTTGTCGTTACTTGGAAAAAAAATTATTATACAGCCATGAAAACAGAAATGAAGCATCAATAAAATATATTTGCAAAAGCATCAAATACATTGAGAGAGAGCAAAGAATCATATCACTGATTTGCTCAACAGTTGAAAAACTTGGTAGAGTCTGGATTTGATATTATTGCATCTTTGGATTGCTGAATTCCGAAAAAATTATCGTTTGCAATGACTTTGATTTTATTTTTATGTCATATATGGAAGCTTTGTATTTTTTGTATTCTTTGTTTTTGATTATCTCTTTACATGTTTGTCATTATACTTTGTTTTTCTTGAAGTTATAAAGATTTTGGTTTTCATATTCATAAATAGATATATATTACAATATTGAATTTTATTAATCTACTAATCCACAGTTGGACCGGAGCAGACCGGGTCGACCCAATGACCCAGTAACCAAGAAGATGTTCCGGTTGGCTTGCCGGGTCGAGATTGTTTTTGGTTCCTTCTGTCCCACTTTCTGCCTCTCTCTTTTTCCTCTTACGTAACCCTAACGAAGCGGAGGGAGCAATGCTCTGCTAGATCTACCTTCGCTTCACTTCTCCACCAAAGATCGTGGAAAGTCGCCTTTGAAATCGACGAAAGAGGAGTAATTTCTACTTGCATAGAGAGAGAGAGGATATAGACGCCATGGATTTGGATCAATGGATATCGAAGGTTAAAGAAGGCCAACATCTCTCCGAAGACGAGCTTCAGCTTCTTTGCGAATACGTACGCCTTCTTCTTCTTCTTCTTCTTCTTCCTGGGTTTTTTCCCTCTCTTCTGCGAAAGATTACTGCATCTACAAAACCCAATTGTTTGCGTTCTCGATTGAGGCTTTAGCCTTGCTCTGCTTTCCTATCTTTGTGGAACTTTACTTCGAATCTAGTCTCTACCTTACTGTTTCCTTCTTGTCATTTGGTTTTTGCTTTTAGGGTTTTTCTTTTTTTTCTTTTCAAGATAGGATTCATTGACATGGTGTAGTACGTAGATGAGTCCAAGTAACTTGCAATTGAATTAGGAATAACGTATAGTTCTTCCCAAGATACATCATTGGTAATCCTTTATACTGTATATAGGTGAAAGAAATTCTCATTGAGGAATCAAATGTACAGCCTGTCAACAGTCCAGTCACCGTCTGTGGTGATATCCATGGCCAGTTTCATGATCTAATGAAGCTTTTCCAGACCGGAGGTCATGTTCCCGAGACAAATTACATATTTATGGTATAGCTTTCTTGTCTTTTGGGCGTCTTCTCGTTTGACACATCGATCAGTATGATGTACACATAAATTTAATTTGCTTTGAGGAATTTCTCAGGGAGACTTCGTTGATAGAGGTTACAACAGTCTTGAAGTTTTCACTATTCTTTTGCTTCTTAAAGCAAGGTATGTTTTGAAAATTTTAAGAAGTTTTGCTTTCCATATTCCATTCATCATGCTTCCTTGTTCTTAGTTGTAAGTAACTGTCCATATGCCATTGATCATGCTTTCTGTTTCACTGTATGTCATAGTTCTCTTGAGAATGCTCTTTAAGCTGTAAAACACATTGCTCCATTGACCTTATAACTGATCTTTCTCTTGTATTTCAATGTGTAGACATCCAGCCCATATAACACTTTTGCGTGGAAATCATGAAAGCAGACAGCTAACTCAGGTATGCGTTATTCTGTTTGACTGATGTCTATTTATTGCAATACTCTTCACGCAGTTCCTAGTAGATAAGTAATTTTGATTTTCTTCCTCAATTGTTATAACTGGATTTGAAAGTTAAATTTGTACATGTGGCAATGCGATGCCTGGTAGACATGGATGTTAACTAAGATGCGTTTTTTGTGACTCGAGTACTGGAAGCTAATTTTGCAAAGTTTATGCTTTATTGCATCCATGAGTTTTCGTCTTGGAAGTTCTTGACGTATCTCTATTCTTTCGCCATATTACATGATTTTTGACATCCACTGTGAAGGAAAATATTTTGTTGTATTTTGAACACATTTCTGGTAAATCTTCAATATGATTAAGCCGAGGAGTGTACCTCCTGTTGCAAAATAAATGTGTATTGCAGTATCTGCTGACAGGATGATCAAAATATTCTTACATGGTGACAATTCTTGAGAAGTTGGTAATTAAATAAGCCAAGACAACCACTGTTGTTTTGTTTACTTTCTTCCTGCTCGCTGTTTCGTTTAAATTGTTCTTGTTTAGTTTTCATGCTACACTTGGTTTTTATATTGTGTCCCTGCACGTTCACTTTTTAATAAAGTTGTTGTCTTGAATTGTACTTGCTAGGTGTATGGTTTTTATGACGAATGTCAAAGGAAGTATGGTAATGCTAATGCTTGGAGATATTGCACGGATGTTTTTGACTATCTTACACTTTCAGCTATTATAGATGGCACTGTAAGTCTTGTGATGTATTTTCTCTTAGACTTATATGAATGTATTAGTTGTATACTTAATTAAATCGTATTGCTTCGTCGATGTAGGTTCTATGTGTTCATGGTGGCCTTTCACCTGATGTACGGACAATTGACCAGGTTAACAAGTGCTTCCTTTTTAAATTTTTTTCCTTCTTGTTTTCACCCTGTATGCTTTATCCATGATTGATTAAATCTCATTCACTCACTTCAGATCTTATTTTGTCCTTTAGATAAGATTAATTGAGCGGAATTGTGAAATCCCCCATGAAGGACCATTCTGTGATCTTATGTGGAGCGATCCTGAAGATATTGAAACATGGGCTGTCAGTCCACGTGGAGCTGGTTGGCTTTTTGGGTCCAGAGTTACTACTGAGGTAAGGTTATTTATTGTTGGTGTTGAGATTGGAATAATCTGTTTAAGAAATAAATGTATTTTACTTCTTTATCTTTGGTGTTGCTTCTTGTGCAGTTTAACCATATAAACAAGCTTGATCTAGTATGTCGCGCACATCAGCTTGTACAAGAAGGTCTCAAGTACATGTTCCATGATAAAGGCCTTGTAACTGTAAGTATGTTGCTTCTTATGATCCACTATTTTGAAGTATAATAATCTGCCTGGTGATGTTTCTTCTCTTTATTTTTTGTGTAAAGGTGTGGTCTGCACCTAATTACTGCTACCGCTGTGGAAATGTGGCTTCTATATTGAGTTTCAATGACAACATGGTGAGCCATTTGTTTCCTCTTATCCTACTGATATGCCAGTCTCGTGTTTCATCCTATTTTTACTTTTATGCACGTATCTTCTTAACAAGCGAGGTTTCTATTTACATATCGCTTTTTAATCTATTGAGTTGCTCCTTTTGATGCTTGTTTCTCTACCCAAACATAAACGAACTTCTTGTTCATGGGAACTTAGACAAGTAGCTCTTGTGAGATAGAGTTCGAACTATGTTTTTGGCATTTATATAATAACTTCAGTATATCTATATGTGAAATGACCTAGTTGTGTGCTGTAGAATTTGTCTGCCCGTATCGATTGTGCTCTTTGTGTTCTTCTATAGACCGACCTGTTTCTGTCTAGGAACTGATCTAGTCCTCACTGACGGTTATGATTTGCTGAAATATGCTTTATTAATAGGAAAGAGAAGTGAAGTTCTTCACTGAGACAGAAGAGAACAATCAAATGAGAGGGCCAAGAACAGGTGTTCCTTATTTCCTGTGATAAATGACGATGATCCTATATTATTAGTCTCCTATTGTTCTGATGAAGTTAGCGCCATTATCGCCATTGGCTTATGCTCTTTCAAGGTATATCTTCTGATGTTTTTACACTTCCATTGTTTTTTTCACTTCTTTTGGAAACATCTTGTGACAGTGAATGTCATTTTGTCAATTTTAGTGGGTTTGATGCACTTTTAACTTGATCTAGACTATGGATGTTATTATTATACGTGCTTTTTTCCACTTGGTTTATCTTTGTTCTGTATTTAAGAACAATTTTATCATCCCATCTTGTTTTGTTCGATTTAGTACGGTTCAGTTAGTTTGGGTTATCTCATGCTGGAAAATTTCATGAAGCCAACATTCTGAAGTTCAATAATATTAACAAACAATTTGTATAGTTAACAGCAATTGATGGATATATATACATAATATCCAGACAAAATTAGTGACGTTACATGTTTGATAATCCTGAAATAAAAAGATCATATTTTTTTTCTTAAAATGAAAAGAAAAAATTATGGTTCACAAAAAGAATGCCTAATTATTATCTTATTACATCCTGAATCTATATCCAAAACAAATCGAAGCAAAATGTTTAAAAAATTAACTCCAGCTAGATATGAAACTGAAAAGAAAAATTTATAACTTCGACGTATCGAACCGTAATCTCTCAAGTTGAACTAATATGGGCTGAGAGCTTTCTTAGTGGGCCGAGGGTGACGTTGACTGATATTATTTTCCTCCCCCTAATTTTTTTTTTGACATCAAACTACATTTATTTTATTTTTATTGAGATTTTGCACGTTTTAAAATTGCGTCGAATATATACTTTTAAACTAATGGTCTAAGTCTAAGCGTTGGGTTTAAAAAAAAATGTCCAAGTCTAAGCGTATCTATTATGTTCAGGGTTTTCTCTCCGTTCAAAACGGTGTCGTTGTGTCTGATATATTTGGTCAACTGGAAAACCCTATGGTATGAACGAACATTTGTCTTCACACTCTTTTCTCAAATTTGCTTCTTTCCTTAGCTTAAAGATTCAATTTCCCAATTTTTCTTTCTTATTTTTTTTCCTTGTCGTGTTCTTAAGGTTTCGTATATCGAAATTTGAGTTTTTATTATATTGTCCTGCCATTGCATGTTGTTGTTGTTCTTCTTCTTCTTCTTCTTCTTCTTCTTCTTCTGTCCTTCGGATTGCTCTTCTGGGTTTCTGTATACTCTTTGGAGTTTGTTGATTTACGCGATCGTCCACCTGAAATTGATTCCAAAATCATCAAACATTTACACAATTTCAAAGCTTCCGCCCATTTTAAATTCTTGGGTAATTCTGATTTGTTTGTTTTTTTTTTAATTTTTCGATTTATAGGGCACAAAGTATGTAACTTTTTGGTGATTACGATTGTTTATTTTGATTTAGAAGCTTGAAGAGAGAGAGAGAGAGTGAAAGGAGCTCTTGTGATGGATTCCGCTATTGAAATCAGTTCAGATAGTGACGTTGAGATACAAGAAACTAGAACTAGGCTTCCTCTTCCTCCTCCTCGGTTAGCTGAAGGTTACATTTTCTGATCTATTAATTGTTCTTTGTTTTCTTTGTATTTTTAGTGTGTGGACTCATTGATGATCTTGGTGTTGTGTTTTTTTTTACCCAGCAGGCTCTCATAAAAGGAATCTCTCTACGCTGAGAACTCACCTTGTTAATCGGAACTCTTTCAATGCAAATAGCCACACAACTCCCGCTTCACGCAATGGTTTAGGAAATGGGCACATTGGATCTCAACAAGCTGTTAAAAGGATACTTCCTCCAGCTGTTACTCGACCTCCTACGCCTTTAAGACCTGATAGCGGTACAAGTAATGGGAACTCGAGTCACTTTCGTGGGGATTATACTAGTGCAGCTGTCTCAGCTTCAGCCAACAACGGTAGCATTGATGGTAGTTTTGCTGGACGGCTTGATGGAATAGGCATGGGGCGTGTGATTAATGGCGCTCGGATCCTACTTCCATCTGTGGCGCATGGAACAGCTGCTTCTACTTCACATTTTAATGGTTCAAGTGATCCAATGCACAGAAGTGGCATAGGTGAAGATAGGAATTCGGAGAATGACGAAAGGCTGATCTATCAGGCTGCACTACGGGTTTTTATCATTATCTCCACTTTTCGACTTGTGCAATTCTTGTCTTAGTTTGCCTTTTGTGGTTTTAATACTGTGTCTATGTGCAATGCACTTTTCTCTTTCATCAGCCTTGTGGTCATTGGACTTAATTCTAAACTAATATGCCAGTGGTAGTATGGAATAGGCTTGTAACTTTCTGGTAAGTTATATCTCAGAAGATAATATGTTTTTAGGGTTCAGATGTCTTAAATTCCCAATGGTGCTTGAGACAGAGTAACATGCTGACTCTCTCAGTTTTAGACCTTGTATATAAGCATTGTTTTTCTTCCTTTTTGAGAATCAGTAATATCGTCTTTTTTGTAGTAATCATCTCTTGATTCATACTGTGCATCAAGGTTATAATTTACATATTAAGAGTTTGGTGTCTTCGCATAATTTCCCTGATATGAGTAGTAAGTGCTTACAATTGTGATAAACACGTACGTATTTCTTGCAGGACCTGAATCAACCCAAGTCCGAGATAGATTTACCTTCCGGTCTTCTTTCAGTTCCCCTTATGAAGCATCAGGTACTCATGTTTCTAGTTCATCTTTCAGTATCTGATGGAATGATTTTTTGTACTAAACACTGTTGTTTCTCAGAAAATCGCATTGGCATGGATGTTTCAGAAGGAAACTAGAAGTGCGCCATGTCTGGGAGGGATATTAGCTGATGATCAAGTTACTTTTTATCGCAATTCTTTTCCGCTAAACTACAAACTTTTAATATGATTCCCTCAAATTCTATTTGGTTTACTGTGCAGGGCCTGGGTAAGACAATCTCGACTATTGCTCTTATCCTAAAGCAAATGCATGAGGCAAAATTAAAGTCTGAGAATTCAAGCAATCAAGTGACTGAAGCATTGGATCTGGATGCTGATGATGAGTCAGAAAATGCATTTGAGAAACCAGATTCGAAGGCTATAAATGTTAATGGCATGAATGGCAGTTTAGGCATAAAGAAAGTCAAGGATGAAGAATCGAGTACTTCAACACGGAAATTTAATGGGAAAAGGCCAGCTGCCGGCACTTTGATTGTTTGTCCAGCTAGTGTTGTGCGGCAGTGGGCAAGAGAACTTGATGAAAAGGTTACTGATGAAGCCAAACTTTCTGTTTTAATCTACCACGGTGGTAACAGGACCAAAGATCCTATTGAACTAGCAAAATATGATGTGGTTATGACAACTTACGCTATTGTTTCAAATGAAGTTCCAAAACAACCCCTGAAGGATGACGATGAGAATGATGAAAAATATGCCGAAAATCATGGTCTCGCCTCTGGCTTCTCCACCAATAAGAAACGCAAAAATGCGTTGGGTACTACTAAGAAGAGTAACAAAAGAGGTAAGAAAAATGCTGACGATTCTGACCCTGACTCTGGTACTATAGCAAAAGTTGGGTGGTTCAGAGTTGTACTAGACGAAGCTCAGACAATTAAGAATCATAGAACCCAGGTGGCAAGAGCCTGTTGCGGTCTTCGAGCCAAAAGGAGGTGGTGTTTGTCTGGAACACCAATACAAAATACGATAGATGATTTGTATAGCTATTTCAGGTTTCTAAAATATGATCCGTATGCCGTGTACAAGTCATTCTACCACACAATTAAGGTTCCAATTTCCAGAAATTCCCTAAATGGTTACAAGAAGCTTCAAGCTGTTTTAAGGGCTATAATGTTGCGCCGTACCAAAGGTACTTGGACTGTCTCATTAATGTTTTAAGTTATTCGACTGGTGATCGGCTTGACTTCATAAAAGTGTTCTATGTCTTGGACTTTTCTGATTATATCTGCTTATCTCTTTCATACTATGTGATGAAAATAGTTGCGAGTTTAGTCGAGCCTGTCTCCTGAAGGTAGTACAGAGGTCAAGTTTCCTAAAGAATAACAATAATATTATTCGGTTTCTTCATTTTCGTTTCATTATGTTCTGATCTTTACTTTTAATGTAAAAGATCTTCATGCAACTCCTACTATCCCCTTACATAGCTGTGCTGCTTTTGAGAGTTTCTATTAATTATCTTCTGATCTACGCTCTAGGGACATTGCTTGATGGTCAGCCTATAATTAATCTACCACCGAAGACAATTAATTTGAGCAAGGTGGACTTTTCGGTAGAGGAGCGGTCTTTCTACACGAAGCTTGAATCCGCTTCACAATCTCAGTTCAAGGTGCTCTTTCTGTGCTCCTCCAAACTATCAGTTCATCCTTGGTTTATAGCTGTGATCTGCACATTTTTGGAAAATAAGATACTTATGCAGTCACTAGCAAGTAGCAAATGGATGTGATATAGATTCGTGGTTATGGAGATTTTTCATTGCAGAAAATCTTTTGCCTGTCAAGTTGGTGAGATTATATTTGTTTCTCTGCAGGCATATGCTGCTGCAGGAACTTTGAATCAAAACTATGCAAACATTCTTCTCATGCTTTTACGATTACGCCAAGCTTGTGACCACCCCCAACTTGTCAAAGGATATAACTCAGATTCTGTTGGAAAAGCATCAGAAGAAGCTGTTAAAAGACTTTCTAGGGAGGCTCGAGTTAGCTTGCTCAATCGCTTAGAATCATCTCCCATTTGCTGTGATTGTACCGTAAGTGCATATGATTTTGGTCTAGGGCCTCTTCAGGTTCTCACCATCTTCTACTTCTGATTTACTTGGCCCATATATTCTGTCTTCTGTCTTTTTGCAGGATCCACCAGAAGACCCTGTTGTTACTTTGTGTGGCCATATATTCTGCTATCAATGTGTATCAGGATATATCACAGGGGATGAGAACTCGTGCCCTATATGCAGAGAACAGCTTGCGCATGATGTTGTTTTCTCTGAGTCTACTCTTAGAAGCTGCATTGCTGATGATATGGGTTGTAGTTCTTCACACGACAAAGGTCTTTCTAAAGCAGTTTTTCAGAATGGCGAGTTTAGCTCATCAAAAATCAAAACTGTCTTAAATATTCTGCAGTCGATTTCTAATCAAGGCAGCCCAAACTCAGCGCAGCACAGTCGAGTGCCTTCTTCCTCGGCGCAGCACAGTCGAGTGCCTTCTTCCTCGCTGCGATATGACGACGATGATGTTACCATTGTAGAGCAAACGAGTCTGCGCTCAACTCCTTCTAATAGAGGGCCAATGAAAACGATTATCTTTTCTCAGTGGACTGGTATGCTGGACTTGCTCGAGCTGTCTCTAAATGAAAACACTATAGAATTCAGAAGATTAGATGGTACAATGAGTCTAGCTGCCAGAGACAGAGCTGTCAAAGAATTCAGCAACGATCCAGATGTAAGTCATCTTCATATCTTTCAAAACTTCGATCTGATATTATTTTATCCTACACAATTTTCGTAGTGGTATATGTTCCCTCTTTAAACCCTGAAACTCTCTAAACAGTGCAAGGTTTTTAAACAGGTAAAAGTGATGATAATGTCTTTAAAAGCTGGAAACCTTGGGCTAAATATGGTTGCTGCATGTCATGTCATTCTTCTTGATCTTTGGTGGAATCCAACTACTGAAGATCAAGCTATTGATCGAGCACATCGTATCGGACAAACTCGACCAGTTACTGTAACTCGTCTTACGATAACAAATACTGTTGAGGATAGAATTTTGTCTCTCCAGGTATGCAATTAGATAGATCGTTGTTTCTAGCTGATATACTTGTTTCCCCCTCAGTTTCTCATTTCTGGCTCTGCGATTTTTCTTATTATCAGGAACAGAAAAGGACAATGGTTGCGTCTGCCTTTGGTGAAGATCATGGTGGAAGCTCTGCAACTCGATTAACAGTAGATGATCTCAAATATCTATTCATGGTGTAGATAACTCTGAATAGCCTTTGTAAATCTCCGGTTGACCAGGTTTCACTTACTTTCAGAATTTTGATCATGAAGAAATCTTGAGCTTCATTTTTGTGTTCTTCAGGTTCACAGATTGGAAATGAGCAAATATGTAAATAACTCGTCTCTTTTCTTAGTATATACATCACACTCTTTGGAGAGTGCATGTGTCCTCATTGTAATCTAAATATACACCAAGTTTGTTTATATTATATGCACAAACGACAGAATTATATGTTGGAAGAAAGTCAAATTTAGTCTTTGCCACAGTTTTGAGATCATGATTGAAGAACTTGAACCGACCATAAATGTAGTCTTATCTTCAGCTCGATTTGAATTCGGTTTGATATAATCTGGATCAAACCAAAATGAACCAACAAACACATACACTGCTGAATACTCAAAAAGGTAATATATGCAGAGGCAGCAAGAAGCTTTTGCCAAAATAGGAAAAAACGACAGAAAGTCACAATCACGAAACAACTGAGATTGTGTCCCTATGTAAAACAAAAGAAAGGGACCCTGCTCATAAACAGAAGAGAACACACAAGTATATATATCATTCATCTTCTTTCACTTCCTGCATCTCCAAGCTGATACCGAGTATAGAGGTCGATCTTGCCAGCAAATCACTGCGCACCCGCTCTCTTCTTTGATTCTATACCCATCAAAACCGTAGCCTTGAAGCAACCTCGTAGCCTGCAACATCGCATAATAGCTAAGAGGAACATTCCCAAAACCAGCCAAATCAATCCTCTGGCTCCATTTCTCGAGCTTCTCATGTCTTTCTCTTCTCTCAGATCCCTCGCAGGCTATGATGTTCTTGATCTCCTCTCCGAAAAGCATCTTCTCCACTTTGATCCTATCTTGAGACGTTCTTGCAACTTTTGTTTCCAAGCAATCAAACAATGCTGCGTAGGTGTAGAGTGATTCTAATAGTCTCTCCATTAGTGTGGAGCCGTTGTGGTCTGAGTCTTGCTCAGTGACCACCATGATTTTTGGAGACAAACCCCAAATTGCATTGAGGAATCTATCGATCCTTTCTGAATTAGAAAGAGGCAAAGATGAGGCCGAGTCACCGCTCGGGCTGTATCCCTTGTTGTTGCTCATATCATTCTCAGGTGCCTCGCCTGCAGAGCCATGGCTCATCGTTAGAACTCTCTGCAAGTCAATCCTATTAGGATTATTTTGAAGCCGTAATGCACAGTTTTTTCTCAAGAAATCATCATCCGAGGCCAAGAAGTTATGTAATTGAAGAACCGAGCTGACGGCTACGGCCTCTCCTATCTTAACACGCAACTGCTCTACGTTTAAACAGTCTAAACTACTCACAACGGGATTAAACTGAAACGGGATATCGAGTTTCTCTGCTTCCTCGATGAGTCTATGAGCCATTTGATCAAGCACTTCCTTCTGGTGATGAACACAAGTGATTCTCAAATGCGGTGGACCTTCAGGCCTAGAATTAAAAGCTTGAATCAAAGCAAGCCATTGAGCCGGCTCGGAAGCGTCGAGATCAATCACATGAACTATCTTCTCTCCTTCCATAGCCTCGAGTATAGCTCGATTAGTGAGCAAGTAAGACACTTTGAGTATAGGGAACATATCAAAGAACAATCTCCTGACATAAATCTCCTCGGAGACATCATTGGTCCTTGTCTGAGTTGCGTTAAGCGCCTTGTAGAGACCAGGCCACGACTTGAGGATTCTGTTAGCGAGAGCTTCGGTGAAGTAAGCTGCTATTCGCTGCATCGTGTCGCCGTCAGGGGAAGCAAGGTGAGTGAGCTGCTCGAGAGCTGCGTTTGCATTTTGAAGGCTACCTGATGCCACGTGGTTGGCGCAAGTTAGCAAGAGGTGGATCAAGTAGAGACCACGTTCCTCTGGTTTGAGGTCTTTGAGACAGTGGAACGGTGAAGAAGAAGCGAGGAGAGGTGGTCTCGTGAGTGACATCGTTGAGAAGACTTGAAGTGGTGATGAAGCTACAGAGGATGTTCCATTATCTTCTTGAAACATAGCCACCATTGAAGGCCAAAGCGAGAATCTAGAACAAAGCTCAATCCTTTTTAAGGAAAAATTGGAACTTTGGCAGACTCACAACGAGAAGATCCAAACCCACGATTCGGAATTCTTTTAAAGATCCCGAGAATCTGCAGTTTAACAAAAGGGGATATAATGGTTAAAGAACAGAGGAACTAGGGTTTTACTTTTTTGATGCAGTAAGTACAGAATTTTAAACCTGCAGACAGATATCAGTATATGATTCGAAGACAGAAGAAGAAAGACAAAGCTGATTAGAAACTGTCGTAATTTAAAGAAAAAGAAAGCAAAGAGTCTTTATAAACAAGAGCACGAAAGAAACAAAAACTAGCAATGATCAAAGAACAATAACCAGAAGAATTAACTAAAGAAGAAAATAATTTACTTGAATTTGCATCAGTGGAAAGAAAAACCAACATAAATTTAGAAGAAAATGTCGAAGCTTTTTTTTTCTTGGGTTCTATCTATCTATGTATAAGAGTAAGAACAAAGAAGTCTCTTGTGGTTATCTTGTGAGTATAGCGTGTGTGTGTGTGTGTGGATTTGTTGTATTTTGGAGAAAGTTTTGAAACAAAAAAACACTAAAACAGAGGCATTGTTCCTTTTGGCTCTACGTACCAGACAATGCGTGATAGTCGGTTTTGTCTTCTTCCTCTTTGTCATTTCTTTTTATCAAATCTCCATTTCCTTTTCTTTCCTTTCTTCTTTTTAAGGAATTTATTAAAGGTGGTCAAATTTTCAATCCCATCTTTAAACTATTGTTATTAACTTATTATGTTGACATAGTAGTACATGAATATGCACATATATAAGACTATTTACTACATGATTATTGCTACGACTCTTTTGCTACCACAATTTCTATCCATTAGAGTCCATATTACAAAAGAAGTCTCTCAACCTGTGATTTTTTAAAAAATATTATTAATAAGTTAATTTCCCTCTTTATGTTTGATTATGATTCTTGATTTAGAGAAACTAGAAAAAGAAAAAGAAAGCTAGAGCAGGGAAGAATTTCAATGAACCCATTTGTCATTATACAATTTGGAATTATCTTTTTATATATGCATACACTGATACAACATATATGTCTATATTCGAGATTGGAACCTCCACTTTTATGGGTTTTTGTCTGGACATGAGGTAGATTTGGAATCATGACTATTTTTTATAATAATAAAAACTAAAAAAGTATTATGTATTTTTGTTAAAGGGTAAAAAAGCTGTTTTGGTAAATTATGATTCTGAGAATGACGGAAACGTCCAAACACGCCCTAACAAAGACAAAACATAACCCAAAAACCATCTCTTTTGTTTTTGTTGTCTTGTTGAAAAAAAATAATAAATATTTGAGATGAGGGCTTGAGGCTTGGGTGTGGGATTTGTCTGTCTTCTTTAATTGTTCATTGTCTTTTCATAATTTTTCATTTGTCCTTTTCTCTTCTTTTTCTTTTTGTCTTTTTCTCTTATTTCTCTCTCTATTTGTTTTTATTTGTGTGTGAGAACATAATCACATTTTCAACTAAAGACCATTGACCAAAGATTCTCTAGAAAATAATGAAATTGTTTTTTAATATTGAAACCTATGATCTGAGGAACAGTAAAACAGTATAAAATGAAACCTAAATCAGTGGAGTCAACTTTCTCTTGTTTTTTTGGGATAAATTGGAACAGTGGAGCTAGATTATAGACTTATAGTTAGCTTCTATACACAAATGAATTGGTATATACACTTAAATTTTTCAATATGAATTATGAACTTATTTTATGCAATGAATGAAGGAAATATGGTACAATCAAGATATAATAATACTAAAAATTAAAAACAGTAGGCTAAATTTAAATATATAATCTTGACAAAAAAAAAATTAAATATGTAATATAGAGAAACCCATAGCTAGAAATTCAAACGTAGCTTACAAATCAGCAGAAAAAAATATGTCTAAACGCATAATTTGCTTTTTCTTCATTTTTTTGGTCTTTGGATGATTCAAACGTTCGAAATTAACGAAACAAAGCAGAGAAGACAACACAGAGTTTGTTACTATCAATAAATTCCCGGAATAATCCTGTATCGCACTTTCTCGCAATACAGCTTCCAGTATTTCCCATACCTTACCAAAAAGAAGTAACAAATAGTGAGTAAGAACAAAGAGAATGTGTTAATATTATATGAAAATAATCATTCATATTTGGTAGCTTACTTTGATCGGCATCGGTCATCGTCTCTCTTGGCTCGATCAAACAGAAGAATGGTGAGGAATATGACGTAGAAGTATGGCAAGAACTGGTTCAAACAAACAGTGGAGGAAAAAAAATTATTATGTCTTAAATGTATCTCTTGCAACAAATGCTCATAAAAGAAAGAGATGGAAAATAATTTACGTTATTAAAAAGTGCCGGTACAGTCCAGAAGAAAGCACTTAAGATCTCAGGAACATAATGGAAATGACGAGCCAATCCCCACCTGCACGATCAATTTGATTGATATTGTCGTGATAAACATGTAAAATTAATTGTTGTAATATCATAAGGTAGAATAAACTCACCATCCAGAGGTCAAGAGAAGACTGGTTTTAGTTTCACCAGCTGTTGTCCTATATGTCGCCACAATCTGCAACAAACCGACAGACCAAAAACTGTTCATACACATCGGAGTGTTTCGAATTTGAAAAGGAATAAGTTAACTTCACCGAGTGTATTATGATCACACCTTTGACGGGGCTTTGCCCCAAACGGAGCATTTCCCGTTCGTCCTCCTGAACTCTTGCCTTTGTCTATCGCAGTCATAGTTTATGTAAATGCAAAGAATCCCCGCCACCAGAATGTATATTGCCAACTGCAAACCAAGGAAGGAGATTATGAAGTCTAAGAGATAGAAATAGGCATAAATGTCCCAACTATTGTACCATCAATAGTGTATCACTAACGGGGCTATGCTACTGCATAGACTGATATCTGAAATCTATGATCATGAGCCATAGTATGCAACGATTCAAACATCTGTTAAATTATAACTCTCTTGTTCCTATTGTAATGAAAGATACCTAGTATTTCAGTTACAAGGCTTAAAAGTCCAATTTCTAGAATTTGAACTACCTTAGGAAACCCAGATTCTAGGATTGTCACATTTAGCTTAACATGACTCGTATTTTCGTTCCCATGAAAGTGGTATCTTTAAGGTTTTTCATTTGTACCAGACAAAGGGTATTTCTCGCGTATCTCTTCCTTCTATATTCAGCTATAAAAGTTCAATATTTTGCACCTGAGTTCCAAGTTCGACGGGGTGGTTCACAAGGTACATGCCTGGAGAGGTATAAATAGAAGGCACCCACACTAGACAACCCCAGCAAATATAGAAGCCAGCTGAAACATCACAAATTATTAAGTATGGAAAAAGTTAGCTTCAGTCTGTTAAAGCTGAAAATAATAATCTGAATCATATGCTGCTGCATTAGCCATATAAAAAAAACCGCAAGGAAATTAAGGCCGAGTAGTAAAGCAAATTTTGTTCATGATGATGTAATTTTGATATATGTACTAGAAGCATACCTCGGTCATGTGCGATGTCCATGGTGTTCCAGTAACCAGCTTCCCACCAGAAAAATTTCGTGACATATACCAGCATCAGAATGGTGTTCACGAGCATTGAATCAGATACTCTCCCATTTATTTCATACTGGTAAAAAAAAAGTATAGGGACCACATACTAGAAGAGGTGAGGCTCTCTGATCAAATAAGGACTCAAAGAAACCTCCAGGTTATGTTGTAAGAAAGTGGAAATATATCTAGAAAGTACCTGCTTAATGCAGTACGTGACGGCAAGAACTGCCCAAGACATCATACCAAATCTGCAATTAGTAAAAACCTTGATGTCAAAGTTCTTACCAATTCGAGGGTACAACTCCATGCCCTGCAAAGCATAACGCAGAGAATACACTGAGAATAAGATTGCCACAAATTGGATTGTATTAATGATAAGCTGGAGCAAAGAGTGAGATAAAATACATTATTGAATACATTATTCTTTTCCTTCACCTTCTGACATTTAAGACCATAATCATACCAAACTAATATTCTTGTGTTAAATCAATTAAATGAATAAATGCCGCTAAGAAGACATTGATGTTTACAGGTCCACTAACTTTGGAACTTTAAGAAAGCTTTACTTCTGAATGTCTAGCATAGAGGCAAGAAATTCATGAGGAAATGGCTAACATTGCCAAGACGTGAGTTCCTTAAGTAAATCCAAACCAGTAATTTCAGAATGAAATTATGATCAGTAGCACTAACTCACCCAATAGAAGTCGATAATCAGGTTACCACATGAACCAGAATCACTTGATGAAGGTGCAACATGACCCTTGTACAAGACAAAAAGACAAGTTTTAAAAACATAAAACCAAACTCTACAATAGTAGACACAAAGAGAAACATTGACACTTACTTTTACGTATAACAAAACACAAAATACGAGGCTTCCGAATATTAGTGCCGAAAATATTTCACCCAAGTGATCGTAGACAATTGCAGGGTTGAATATCCCAAACCTGAAGAGCAAAAAAGTCAACTCATATACTTAATCAAAACTGAAGATACGTAAGCATAAACTGCCTAAATGTAATCCAACCAAAAGTATTCAAAAGAAATAAACAGTGCTTACCACCAAAGACCAAGATAGGTGGCTAGTGTCACAAAATAGGCAGCCAAACCATTGGCCTACAAGAACAGAACCGCACAGTTGTTTTTTTTGCATCAAATTCCAGCACACAAGGCTAACTGAACTTATGTAAGGCCATTTTCACTACCTTGTAAACTGGTCGGTTTCCCGTTGGAGAAATTGGGCCTTCAACTCTTTTACCAGGAAGAAGTAGCTGAAGAGCAGCCTCAAATGCTCCATAGCAAAAAATTATTTTCCAAGCAATCACAGTGGGTCTTGGCCATATGTTGATGAGCCCTTGAGCTCCATTCTGCCACAAGAAGCCAAAGGTTTGAATAACAGAACCATCCTGATGAACCATTGTGTACCATCTGCATTATAAAGAAGTGAAACTAGTTTACATTACTTAAAGAAAAAAATCACTGAAAATGATAGCCTCGGGATACTATAATGGCGCTAACTAAACTTCTACAACAGAGAAGTAAATATTATGCTTCAAAGTAGTATCTGCAGTCACACTCACTCTATAACTGGGGAATATAATGGAGTGTGAGTGGGTGGATATATGAATGGATACTAATATAAATGGCCACAGTTCATATTAGTAAATAACAGAAAATTGTATGGACCCAACAAATACATAAATTTGAACTTTTGGAGCTTCAAATCTAGCCTTGTTGCTTAATACGGAAAATGAAAATCTCATTCAAGAACAACGAAGCCCATAAATGTATCAGTACGTGACCTGTACCAGCTAACAAATTTCAAAACCTGAAACACATTCAACAGATTGAATCGCTTATTTGAACGAAGATTCTTACGATTGCTAGTTAATGGAAAAGGATTTGGATATCGGATGTGAACTAAAGAGATGTCAAATTGTGCGATCCGATCTGATAAGGAGAAGAAATTAAAAAAGTGTAACGAAAATGATGAGCTTACAGGAGAATGACGAAAGGTGGACAGAAAGCGAGAAGCGAAAGCATCGATGCGTAAGTCACGATCGGAGAATGCACAGTCTCCGCCATCTTCTTCTTGTTCTTTTTCTTGCTCTCTCGGCCAAAAACCTCGATTCTGATCTGTATTGACCCAACTAATGACTCTGCGAAGTTAACGATGGAGACGATAACTTCACAGGTCCACTGAGTCTGGGAAGGAAAAACTGTAAAATAATCCACGTGTCACGTGCTCTCGACATGTTTTTGATAATTCCAGTTTTGCCCCTCACACTTTTCTTTTCCGATCCCAATCAATCTCCTTTGCTTCTTCTCTCTCAAAACACAAAGATCTTCGTCGTCTCTGTGATGAATCGAGACAATCAAATCAATTCCCACCACTCTGATTCGCAGCTATAGCTTTCCAATTTATTAGTCGCAAACGCTGAGCGAACTACAAGCAATGCTTGGCTTCGAAGAAAATCCTCAAGAATTGGTTGAATTCGGGTAAGCTTCCTATATCTAACTTTCAATAGTGGATTGTGTAATTCCCAGTGAAACCCTAGATCGATTTTTCCGAAATTTTGTTAATTTATCTTTCGTCTGGATTCGCGTTTCACTGGTTTTCTCATTTCAAGATCTTTTAGTATGTTCAAGAGATGCAATTAGTGCCTAATGATGATGACCGGAAGGAACAGCTTTTATTCGACGAATCTACATCCTCGAACGAAATCGTAGCAGCAGAAAGAGGTGATCGTGTTGTAGAGGAAGGAGAGGTTTCAGAAATAGCTGAGAGTGATGACGAAACTACACATCTCGTTGCTGGAGATCAACCACAATGTCGAATTTGCCTTGATGTTGGAGGTATAATAAGGCTTTCCTGATCTCGAACCAGTGAGGATACTATAGTTTGATATATGTTAGAGAAGACGACTTTGTTTGTTGTGTATGATTGCAGGGGAAGATTTGATTGGTCCGTGCAATTGTAAAGGTACTCAGAAGTACGTGCACAGATCTTGTCTCGATAATTGGCGCTCGACCAAGGTAAGCATAGCGGTGTTTTGTTGCTATGAAGTTTGTTCTTTGTTGGCCTTATCTTTATAGCTTATGAAGTGTTTTATTTCTAGGATGTGGATGTTCTGAAATCTGTTTTTTTTTCTTTGGATCTGCAATATGTTTCAGGAAGGTTTTGCGTTTTCGCATTGTACAGAGTGTAGAGCTGTCTTTAAACTCCGAGCCAATGTGCCTCCTGATAGATGGTGGTTAAGATTGAGATTTCAGCTGCTGGTTGCTAGAGATCATGCATTCATCTTCATCACTGTCCAGATGGTACAATACTTGTTTTCCTATGTAGAATTTTGTGTTTATGCACTTTCTTCTACCATGTTATCTGCTTCTTTACTCTCATTTTTGTCCATCTACACTCTGATGATCTTGAATTTTACTAGAATCAACTCATGAGAGCGCAAATCCATAGTTGCAATTGCCACATCAGTTTATGACCGAATCCGTGATTTCTTGTTGCATTCAAAAACTGGCGCAGGAGATTCCTTATGTGAATTTGGATTTGGATGATACCTATGATGCTAAGTCAATGCATTTATATTGATGAAGAAAGTCTTCATGTATCAACAGGTTGTAGCATTCTTGGGGTTACTAGTTTACAAGTTCTACGGTGAAGAACTACGTGAAATGTTCGGTTATGAGGAACATCCTTATGGCTTCTACACGTTAGCTGGTAACACCTCTTCTCGCTTTCTATAGGTCAACACAATCTCTGAGCTATGGATCTTAATTCAATGAGTCTATTTCATGTTTCATGTTGCAGTTTTGGCCATTGTCTTGGTAGGATTACTTTACGGGTTCTTCATCGCAATTATATGTGGTCAAAGGATCAATGAGCGGCATTACCATGTTCTTGCCAAACAAGAACTCACAAAGGTCTGGTTTCTTGCAGATTCTCTGATCTTTATTTTATTACCGTGATTGGTTTTCTTGATATACAACATTGTGTTTCTGTATCGATCGTATCAGGAGTATATAGTGGAAGACCGAGACTGCGAGAATGTTCCTGAGCTTGACCAGAGTCATGTAATGGAACTTAAAATGTTGGGACTTTATTGAACAAAAATACGAGATACGAGCTCGCTGGATCTATACTCTTCATTTCACCTGTAAATTATACTCTTCATTGATTTTCGTTGTTTCAACGATTGTGTTATTTGCAAGTAATTTTTTGAAGTTTAATTCTTTATATCTTCTGATAAAACTGTGAGTCTGTACTAGTAGATCAGAAGAAAATTGGTTTACACAGTAATGTATTGGTAGATCATCTCTTTTTCTTCTTCATCGAACCCATAAGTATATACCTAAAATCACCTCCTTCGGGACAGTTTCAACCATTCAGGGTGGCCTTTAAATCAAAAGAAACGCAAAACAAAACATCATTATTGAAAGGAAAAGAAGGGAGATAAAGGATCGATAAAGAATAAAATAAAGAATAAAATAAAGATGGCTCACTTGTTAAGTATAAAATTGAACGTTCCTTGTGATGCACGTCTAAGAAGAGCTTCCCTTGCCTCTACTGCGATACCTTGAGGCTGCATCAATACATCAATACATCAATCCTTCAATCTAAACAAACAAACCCTAATATCGGTTTTGTGAAATATATATAGCGAGAAAGAGAGAGACACCTCTTCCGGAAACCAAACCCCTGGCTTTGTGCTTCCTTCAAGCATTGCTAGAACAAAAGCCGCGGTGGAAACTCCAACGGCTCTGTAAACCCAAGAGATTTCGGTTCTTATAGATAGCTCATGCAGTCGATTATCGCATGTGTTGTGTAAATACAAATTTGTATATATGTATAAGCAAATATAAGGATGGATATAAAGGAGACTCACACGGATAGTTTTTTATGACTATACAACCCAACTGTGGTTCGTCCATCCGAGCACTCCAAATCAACCTTCCCAAAGAGGTTAAGATGAGTTTCAACGAGTAACCGAAATAATGTACTGTAAATAGTTTTGCAGTTCTCTGCTCTTTTCCCCTACCCTCATCGAGACTCGCTCTCCATAAAAGCCATCCATGGCTCTAACGACAGGGTCAAAAAGCTCTATCATTTGTTGGACTTTGGTTCTGTCTCTAATGACCTCCTAGAACAGGCAAGACACGCATCGCAATTTGATTACAGAAGATATGATTATCGTCCTCGATCATGAAACCATTGATTCAGGTAAGGTCTGAGCATGATACCGATGGTAAGACTTTTGTCATGATCTCCATTCCCTCGTTCCAGAAAAAAGGAGTGACAGTTGGCACTCCTAGAACTTCATGAGTTGATCTTACTTCCGGAAAATTCCTGCAGAACAACCACTGTTCTAACTAAAAGTATTTCCGGGATGTCAGTGGAGCTTTTGATATGGAGGAGCGACTTACAAGAGATAAACGTCTCTTTTCCGGATGCCTTTTCCAAAATCAACGTTTATCATTCCGCTGTATGGTCTCAGTTTCAGCTTCTTTCCTGATCAAGTCCCCACAATACAAGGCTGAGAAAATTGCTGAAAGATTCACAGTAGAATAAAGAAACATAATTCACGTTCTAAGAGTTTTAAGTCCTGTAACACTTGCCTTGTTTATATGCTGTAACTTCCTCACCGAGAAGTAGAAATCTCGTCGCTAATATTGTAGGACCTGCACCACCAGTTCCTGCACCACCAGTTCCTGCTGTGTAATAGGAGAACCTGAAATGACATTGTGTTACAAGAAAAATTCTGATTCAACTAGTTTAACTACAATAAAAACAAAAAATATTTTTTGAAAAAATCTTGTTTCGGTTACAATAATAAACATATAAGAAAGTTCCTTGTGTTACCTCAATTTCTCTGGCGTCGGCTTGTCTTCACTTCTTGCTGCAGCGACCATTTCTGCCGCCATCACTATTGAGAAAGTTAAAACATAGAGCTAAATTGTTGCATCGATGAGACTATATATCAAACATAAAAGCAAGAGGGACTTGTGATTAGATTTAAAACCATTGCTAACGCCTGGATATATTCCAGCTGTTGTAATCGCTAAGACATTCGCAGCAACTGCCTCTGCCTCAAGAGATTTTGCGGGAAAGCGTAGCTTGTGTCGTCACAAACATCGACATACGCAGTCTATTGCAGACATGAACCAAAATAAAATATTTCTGTAAGTTTCAAAGTTTCATCTCCTAAGATTCTAACTCATTCAAATAGACAAGGTCAGATTAGGTGACATAGAATTTTTTTTTTTACCTTATCCTCACCTTGGTCTTTATGGCTTCAAGAACAATGCATTGAGGAGCTTACTGAAAAGGTTCAGCAGCATGGACTACAAGATCAACGTCTGCACTCACACACTTTACGCTAATACTCAAGAATAAGACAAAACTAAAACCCCAGATGAACCGTGAACTTGTCTAAATTCATTACCAATGTCAATTATATCCTAAAATCCCTCTATTAATAGCTGGTATCTAGCCCAATTTTCCAAATTCATATCGAAACTCAAACATATACACCCAATTCTGACACTATGATATTTCTTTGGTCAAACCAAACGAACCTCTTAAACTTGTCTCAACCATATTAGTTTCAATGATACCTACTTGAGCAAACTCAGAATTCTCGCCCAATTTAGCCACCATTGCTCCACCTTTCTCTCTGCTCACAGAGGTTTCATCAGAGTTAAGCAGCACATAGAAAATAGGTATCAATAAAGTTCAACTTGTTCGACATTTTCCCGGGAAAACTAGTTAGATATCCCAAACCTATTCCGTCCACCGACGACAATCTTAAGCTTGGGACATAGCTTAGAAGAGCAATAGCAGTAGAACCGCCGACCCGACCCGACCCGTTCCACCCAACACCATGACCCGATAGTTCCAGGTAGGATGCGCGAGCTTAACCTCCGGAACGCCGTCATATCGCGTTTCGTTTGATGAAGATGATCGTACCGTTGCTCTTTACGGATGCAGCAGCAGAGCTCGCGCCATTTTCTGTCTCTCTCCCTCCCTCCTCACTCGCCTCATCTCATTAGCAGTTTTATCGAAGGCGATGACGTGGCAATTGTCTGGTGCTTGATGACGTCTCGAAGTTTTAAAGGGATTAATTACGCCATGCGAGGCAGTAAAATAATTGGGCTTTTATGGGCCGAGTTGGTAAATTATAATGCGTGGGTCTAAAAGAAGAAATGGATTATACATATTTCTTTTCTTATTTATTTGTTAAAATTGTTTTTTTAATATTAAACTTAGATACACATCCAAAATGAATGCATAATTTGTACGAGTATATGATAAATCGAAATATTCAGTTACGTGTATAATATTCATAAGAAATAGATATGCAACTTAATTAAGTAATTAAATTATTAGATAACTGAAAAGAAAAATAATATTCAAAACGACCGGAAAGAAGAAAGACAGCGTTGCGTCAGCGAAGGGTAAGCAAGTGACGTGTCATGTCACGTGACCACCATCACGTTCGAAATACGAGAGACCAAAACGCGGAGAACCTCTAGGGTTAGAGGAGACGAAGTAGACCCCAAAGAAGGGTCAAAATGGTAAATATCAATAAACTTGTGGGTCCTACTGTTTAGTGGCAGTGAGCTGTCAAACTGGGGAAGAGCGATTTTTTTCTCTTCTTTTTCTCTTTTTTTTTTCTCTTTTTTATTTGGGGGTTAAATGACAACGTGCGTTTTCATGGGCTCTGACGCTGTTTGTCCCTCACCACTGTAAGATATTTTTAATTCCCAACAATAAAAACATTTTTGCCTAGAAAAACAAACTTGATGGAAATAAAAACCATAATGTAAAATTAAAATTGCCAGCTTTTATGCGGCTGTTCGCCACATTCATACACCAAAGGACATTCGATACTATTAAAGTACTGATAATTGCATAAAATTCATATAATAATAATAATATATTGTTTTTTTGAAGACTTTGTGCTCCTGCAGAATTTCAAATAAAACTTAGATAAAATATTAAAATATTGATTTCAAATTGAATGTTAAAATAAAAATTCTGACATATTACTTTCATTAGCATTGAATGTAGTTTTAGACTAATTTTTTTTTAGATGACATTATGGGATATCAGGGTGAAAGATAAATATTTAATCGATGCTATTTGTGATTAATAAAATGTAAAATAGAACAAAACTTTAAAACTCAATTTCTTTTGTAATTTTTTTTTCTTTGGTCAATGTTTTGTAAAAATATAATAGAGCATTTAATTTATATTAATTTTGGGTTGGGTTTGGTAGTCATTCTCTAAAAATTTAAATATACGTAGTTTACAAACTACGATCAAAAGTTGTATGAAGTGAAAAAAATCAGTTATAAGAAGTAATTAATTTAAAATAAAGAATGAAAATGTACAATAATGGCTGGCAGAAAAATAATAATGCCAATGCGAAAAAATTACATAATATTGCCAAGTTGGCTAATGTAGGGCATGCTACAAAAAGGAGAAGAAAAGGTGAAAAATTACAATTCAGCCCCTTTTACATTACTAGATTATTGGACGTGATTCAGCCACGAGTCATTATTAATAATCTGTTAAAGAGGACGGATGATTATTTTGCTAATTAATTATTTGATGGTTAAAAATTTTCGAATTATGATAATTGATCATGAGAGATTCCCAACGGCAAAAAGAGCACGCCGTTTATATTCAAAATGAGAGTCTTATTAAATCGACCGGTCAAAGGTCAAACGGGCGGCATTACTCTTTTACTTTTATTTTATTTTATTTTAATATATGTTAAGTAGTTACGTTTGGTATTTCCTTATTTGTAACTCACCTTAAAGTGCGATTAAAGAAAAAGAGAGAGACGACTGGGCACGACGGTAATATTATACCTAATTGAGGGTATAAAAATAATCAACATACTTTTTTATTGGTGTTAATAAACATGTTTTTTTTTTCTTAGCGGTCGTAAGTTTTATTCACTTCTGTTTACCACACGAAAATAATAACCGTCTCACTTTTTTAATAAAACTTGAAATTCCTTTTCTTTTCTTCTTTTAAAGATAATTAGGTTGATAAAAGAAGCTTAAGTTAACTAAAATTATAAAATATATTAAGGAAAAAACAGCTTAGAATGTACCATTTTACCATTATTCGTATCATTTTTTTGTGTGTGAATAATATTAGAATGGTTTCTATAATTTTTATAAACAACAAATATTTTAAAACTAGTATTAACAGATCTGGGAAAGTAAAGATGTGTTTAATTGAGTAATTTAAATGGATTTTTGCGACAAAAAAAGGAAAATTAATGAGGGGGAAAAAATAAAAAAACGAAACCGTCGACATCCAAAAAGACGAGAGGGTATAATGTAATTATGCGAATATATACATATATATGTATATATATATATTCATCACTTCGCTCTCCATCCTCTTCTCTCCTTCCGCTTTTGCCTCTGCCGAAATCCATAAATCTCTCTCTCTCTCTCTCCATAAATCAACGCCGGTAAGAAAGTTGAGTTTGAATCGTTTTGAACATCGCCGGAGATTACTGACGGAAACCACCATCGAATCGGGGCAGTTAGTTTTACGGGGTAGAGGAGTAACAGCTGAGCGAGAAAGGCGGCAAGAGAACTCGAGAGAGAAGAAACATACAAAATTGTTGATGATGGTAAATCGGATTCTTTCGGGTTTTCTTGATCGGCGTTACTCACTGCTCAACTCTTTATTGGAGTAGGTGCCGTCTTAGCTTTGAGAGGAGGGACGAAGGAAGTGTGTTTTCTTGATTCTGTTTGGTTGGTGTTGTGATGGGGAAGGTCGCGGTTGCGTTTGCGGCGGCTGCGGTTGTAGCGGCTTGTTCTGTGGCGGCGGTGATGGTTGGGAGGAGAATGAAGAGTCGGAGGAAATGGAGGACTGTGGTGGAGATTTTGAAGGAGTTGGAGGACGCTTGCGATACTCGGGTGGGGAGGTTGAGGCAAGTGGTCGATGCGATGGCGGTGGAGATGCACGCTGGATTGGCTTCTGAAGGAGGCTCAAAGCTTAAAATGCTGATCACTTTCGTCGATAATTTGCCCAATGGGTAATGTTTCTTTTATTGGTTGCTAATTAGGGATTGATATATAATCTTGGATTGGTGAACACTGATAGAATAATCTTTGAAGATGATCCTTCTTCTATTTGTATTCTTCTTTGCTTTCCGATTTATCAAGATTTGGTGATCACTGGTTAATTTTTTTTTCTCTACATTGCATGATCCATGTCCCTTAAGTTTGCTGTTTCTTTGTGAAGTCGAATGCTTTGTTGCTTGAACCATAAAAGGTACAAGCTCATTCTTGGTCATGGTCGCTATTTAAGGGTCTCGACTTTGAGCTTTAGTTAGAGCCAAGGAATTAAAAGAAGTGTCAGTGGGTACCATTTTGCAGGGACAGATCCTTTGATTCTGTTCTTTTTTTTTATGTTAAGTTTACATATACTATAAAAGCTTGAAGGAGTTCTCCTTTTTCGCTCTCTTTTCTCTTACCTTTACTTTGGTATCTTGTTCCTATCCACTAGATTGCTACTGTTCAAGGAAAATCTATTAGTTTCATCATATTGTAGCCATTGGATTCTCCCTTTATTGTTGCATGCGGCTCTTTTACTAATGTTCATAAGCAATTGATTGACGAAGCTTCCACAGTTTTTCTTATCTTCATCGGATAATGTAACTAAGTGCAACTAGGGAGATGTATTTCAAAATGTGTGGTTTGTACTTGAAGAGGCTAGAACTGTCGTGCAGACTCACCATTTTCACAACATCCTTGTATTCGTATACATATTACATTCAGTCGTTGCATATTTGTGTATGATTTACTCTGACTGCCTTTATTTCAGGACGGAAAAAGGAACTTATTATGCACTTCACCTTGGAGGCACTTATTTTAGGATTTTAAGGGTCCATCTGGGTGGTGAAAGGTCATATCTAGATGTTCAAGATGTTGAACGACACCCCATACCTTCACATTTGATGAATAGCACCAGCGAGGTGACTCTTCACTTTTTATTTCTCACTGCTCCTTGCTTATATATATAATGCAAAATGCTTAATTTAACGTCTGTTATTTTTTTTTCTCATGATTGTAGGTTCTTTTCAACTTTCTCGCCTTTTCCTTGGAAAGGTTTATCGAAAAAGAAGGAAATGGGTCCAATTCACAAGGTGTTAAAAGGGAACTTGCATTTACGTTTTCGTTCCCTGTCAAGCATACTTCTATATCTTCAGGAGTTCTAATCAAATGGACCAAAGGTTTTGAGATTAGTGAAATGGTTAGTAAATGATACTTAAATTACTTCTTAGATTCTCTGCAACCCGTAGCTTGGTTTTCAAATATTTCCATTCGACGCTTAGTAACTTGATAGCACCACTCCTTCTACTGTCAAAACATTATTTGTTATCCAGTGGATGACCTTCACCTTGAATTGACCTTAACCATTAGCTGTGTTATTACTTTGTGATAATGTAATCGATCTCGTGGTATTTGGTGGGAGTCTAACATTATGCAAAGTCAAAGTTATTTTATCATATAACGTGCTAATCCTTATTATTATAGGTAGGGAAAGATATAGCTGAATGTCTACAAGGAGCGCTGAACAGAAGAGGCCTAGATATGCATGTTGCAGCTCTTGTAAGTTTGCTTTGTCGCGGGAACATAATAATTTTGTTGGGAAAATTCTGTCACATCGACTGCAATTTCTTTTATCATTCTCCTTTTTATTCTACCGTTTCTGACAACATTTTGACGCCTTATCTGAACTAAAAAATAATATCTATGTATCTGCCAGAAAATCTCATGAAATGATGCTTAGTTTTGAATGGAGTTTTCTTCTTTTGAGCAGGTGAATGATACTGTCGGAGCCCTGTCACTTGGATATTATCATGATCCAGATACAGTTGTTGCGGTTGTATTTGGAACAGGTAGTAATGCATGTTACTTGGAACGAACTGATGCCATAATCAAGTCTCAGGGTCTGCTTACAACTTCTGGAAGCATGGTACTAAAAAATCATTTCATGGTCGATTCTGAGAAACCAGCTATCATGCTTTAGATTCTAGAGAAAGTATTGTAAATGATTTATTCATTCTTATGTTTCAGGTAGTCAATATGGAGTGGGGAAATTTTTGGTCCTCACACCTGCCAAGAACTTCATATGACATTGACTTGGATGCAGAGAGTTCAAATTCAAATGATATGGTAATCTTTGCTTAACTTCCGATTTTCCATCTGGTATTGCATCATGAGTTATCATTAGGTGTTTAATAAGCGATTAAGATCTTTGGGATTGTTGTTATATAGGGATTTGAGAAGATGATAGCAGGAATGTATCTAGGTGACATTGTTCGAAGAGTAATCCTTCGCATGTCACAAGTATCCGATATCTTTGGACCCACCTCGTCCGTGTTATCTGAGCCTTACGTTCTAAGGTACAATTCCTCTATGTCTCTTGCTAGAAGTTTGATTATTGTCTAATATTTTGAAGCTTCATATCATACTTGTATCTTCTACATCAACTTCTGAATGAACGTGGACACACTTTGATCTTCTTCTGCATCAACTATCTAAGTAGTAATGTCTTTTTTTCTGCGTTATCGAAACGAATATAACCGTGTCTACTTTAATCTCTCAGAACAAATTCAGTCTCAGCCATGCATGAAGATGACACACCTGAGTTGCAAGAAGTAGCAAGAATCTTGAAAGATTTGGGGGTACTTTAAAATCTCACTATTATAGAACATGTTATGGAACTTGAAGGTTGAAAATGTTATATGGTGGAACTTGAGGAAGCTTCAATTGCATGTAAAATGAACAAACAGGTATCAGATGTACCATTGAAGGTGAGAAAACTCGTGGTCAAGATATGCGACGTGGTGACACGAAGAGCAGGGAGGCTAGCAGCTGCGGGGATTGCAGGAATCTTGAAGAAGATAGGTCGAGATGGTGGCGGAGGAATCACGAGCGGGAGAAGCAGAAGCGAAATCCAGATGCAGAAAAGAACAGTTGTGGCAGTAGAAGGAGGTTTGTACATGAATTACACCATGTTTAGAGAATACATGGAAGAAGCTTTGGTCGAGATTTTAGGAGAAGAAGTGAGCCAATACGTGGTCGTTAAAGCCATGGAAGATGGTTCTAGCATTGGCTCTGCTCTTCTCGTTGCCTCTTTAGAGTCATGAATCATCATCGTTCGTATTAATGTTTATAAAATTGGTTATGTGCGTATGTCAGTGTGTGTGTGTATATATATTTATTCAATATTCGTTTGTTGTTAATTATTATTGTATAGACGCATATATATAAGCTTCTGTGTAAATGTTTAGGAAGGTTATAACTATTCTTTGTTTCTTCGATTCTTATGATATATGTGGGAAAATAGGTATTGTTTTCTTTTTAAGATGTGTAAAGGCGCGATGATGATAAATGGAATTTTCACTTGCTTTCGCTTTTAGTGTCTCAAAAGTAGTAAAGAAACTCGTTTGTTTAGCTGTAATTAAAGAAAGAAGAGAATCTTTTCTTTTCTATATTGGCTTTGTAGCATCTTTTCCAAAAGAATAATGTTCACTAAATTTCATTCGTTAGTATTTAGTGTTTATGTCAATGATTGGTTAGTTAATAGAACTTACTGTTGACTCTCTGTTCTGTAAACCGAAAAAAGAAAGTGCAAAACATTATGGAATATTTGCTCTCCTTTTCTTCTCAAAAACTCTTTTCACCGCTGGCCAACGTCCATAGCATTCAAACCTCGCGTTGTGCCCATTCGTTTGTTTTTGCTTTCTCTCCGAGAACTTGAATCTATTATGAGAGTAAGAATCTATGATTTAAAAGCTTCCTTCTTGCATGTGGTTTTCATAGATCTGCTTTCAATAATATGATTTTGGTCAAGATCATAATCCAAAAATCGGTACAACAAGAGAGGATAACGAAAAGAACAGGATAAACCTTGCACAATGAGCGCGAATTCAAGTTGTCAAGGGATGTGGAAGGATGTGGTCACACAAAGGCTGCGGAAAGACTTTTGATTTACCAGCTTATGTCCTTTTGGATATGACACACCAAAAGAACACAAAGATTTCTTAGACTAGCTTAGGATATAACACACCTAAGGGGTCTAAGAGATGATAGATATGATTCACTATCAATGATCGAAAATTTAGAAGTAGAAAATACTTTCATAAAAAATCAATGAGAAGTACAAATGATCAAAACCACTATTTATAGAAAAGAAAAGAAGAAGCTATAAGGCTTGCATGTTCGGAACAAACTCCAAGAATATGAAAGACCAAGAAGGGAAATAAAAGAGATAACTTCCAACTGCCAACTGCCAATTATTTATTCAATGCAAAAGACAAGAAAGAAATTAAAATGGGCGGGCCTAGAAAAAACCAAATGGGCTTTATGAAAGTGATCCAATAGCCTTATTAAAAACCTACTTTAGTAAATCCAGTAGGAAAAACCCAAAGTAGGAGAAAAGAGTACACATTGGAACACTTACCCAATTACTGATTTCCAAAAGTTCGGGTTGGTGCAGTCTCGGCCATCCTTGGTATTGGTCGTATCTTGGTTTGGATGATCTTCAGATAACCTCCAGGGCCGTCCTCAAGTTTTCTGGTTTGGGAATTGGTCATGGGACTGACAGCTGCATCCTGTTCGTCTAGATCGTCATTGTTCAGCTTCACGTCAACATTGGAGTTGTGCATCCAATCGTACGTCTGGTCGGTTGACAAAACAATCCTGATTCTCCATTCGGACGTCTGTTGGATCATTTGTGTTATATGTCTAGGACGTCCGAATTATACTTGTCTGGAACGTCTGTGGTTGGATTTTGGACGTTTGTACGTCTATCCTTGATCAGAATCATATCAGATAGTAACACATAAAGAGTTGGTTCCTTTGCACACATCTTTACATTTTAGATAATTATGGCTATATATCTGATTTTCCAAAACAAGAGATATGTGTTATGTTCTAGATGTTATTAACAAAGCAATCTTGGACCACAAGCTATAAAAATTGCAAAAAATAAACCTTAAATGAAGATTACACCCTTCAAACATAAGTGTATTCATAATTATCAAGTCATTTCAGAAATTAGTTCACTCCAAAACATATAAATAAAAAACAAAACGCACGAAAGTTAGTGTGGAGAAAACATAAAAGTTAGTATCATCTCCCCTATATCAACCTTCATTCTGAATCTCTTTAAACTAGGATTTTCTGCTATGAAAACTAAAACTACTTGTATATTCATAAAAAACTTCTAAATAATCTATCAAATTCAATCATCTAACTATGTAGTATATGAAGTAACAAAAAATATATATATATCAGCAATTGTGGGCCTTCCTATGGCTGCGCTTAGCCGCTTATAGATTGAGGGTGAAACCGTCATTTCCACCTTCAATTATTATATGTTTTGGATTATTAAAAGGTTAAAAGTACGAAAACAAACATCATCGTCGTCGTCATCTTCCATTTTCTCATCCTCCAGCGCAAGATCAGACATAGGACAGACACCAAAAGGGACAACTTTTGTTTTTCTTTCTCAGTCTAGAGAGCAGCGAGAACGATGAGCTCATCAAGAAAGCTTCAGGTTTTGTCACCTGTTCCCGCCGATATCGACATAGCCAATTCCGTCGAGCCTTTACACATCGCTGAGATTGCCAAAGATCTTAGTCTCAGCCCACTTCACTATGATCTCTATGGCAAGTACAAAGCAAAGGTACTTTCTTTTTCTTTTTCCTTTCCTTGTAAAATGGATCTTCCGCTCTCTCTTGGTTTGTTCTCCTTTTGAAAGTTTTGGGATTGTGTGACATGTTTTGAGATACGATTGAACAAGGATCTCTACACATGATTTTCTTTTCTGTTACCTTTTTTGTTGGTAGACAAAAATTGATTCTTAATTTCCGCAAAAAAATATTAAGAGGCTCCTTATCACTAGTTTCCTCTCTGATGCAGTGCTCAGTTTTTCTGATATAATCAACTGATGATCTGTTAATTTAGGTTTTGTTGTCTGCATTTGATGAGCTTCAAGATCGAGAAGATGGCTACTATGTAGTTGTTGGAGGGATTACTCCAACTCCTCTTGGGGAAGGCAAATCTACTACAACTGTAGGACTTTGCCAAGCCTTAGGCGCTTACCTCGATAAGAAGGTTTACATCTTTCTCTCTTTCCTTTCACTTCTTAGCTTATGCTTGATTTTGTATAAGCTTCTCTAACTTTGTATTTGATTTATCACGTGTTTTTGCCTTAGGTTGTTACTTGTCTTCGCCAACCGTCACAAGGACCAACCTTTGGAATCAAAGGAGGTGCAGCTGGTGGTGGATATAGTCAGGTGATTCCTATGGATGAGTTTAATCTTCATCTCACTGGAGACATCCACGCAATAACTGCTTCCAACAATCTCTTAGCTGCTGCAATTGACACTCGGATATTCCATGAGGCGTCTCAATCCGACAAGGCTCTTTTCAATAGGCTGTGCCCTCTGAATAAAGAAGGGAAGCGTAGTTTCAGTGACATTATGTTTAGGCGTTTGACAAAGCTTGGGATCTCCAAGACCAGTCCGGAGGAGCTTACTCCCGAGGAGATAAAGAAATTTGCTAGGCTTGATATTGATCCTGAATCTATCACCTGGAGAAGGGTGATGGATGTTAATGATCGGTTCTTGAGGAAGATTACTATTGGTCAGGGGCCTGAAGAAAAAGGGATGACTAGAGAAACCGGGTTTGACATTTCTGTTGCTAGTGAAATTATGGCTGTTTTGGCTTTGACAACCTCTCTAGGTGATATGAGAGAGAGGCTTGGTAAAATGGTGATTGGTAACAGCAAGGCCGGGGATCCGATTACAGCAGATGATCTCGGCGTTGGAGGAGCCTTGACTGTTCTAATGAAAGACGCTATTAACCCAACACTCATGCAAACACTTGAAGGGACACCTGTCCTAGTTCATGCTGGTCCTTTTGCAAACATTGCTCATGGAAACTCATCTATCGTTGCGGATAAAATCGCTTTAAAGCTAGTGGGACCTGGTGGATTCGTGGTAACCGAAGCGGGTTTTGGTTCTGACATTGGAACAGAGAAGTTCATGAATATTAAGTGTCGTTACAGCGGGCTAACGCCTCAGTGTGCGATTGTTGTGGCGACTGTTAGGGCCTTGAAAATGCATGGTGGTGGGCCTGATGTTGTTGCCGGGAGGCCTCTTGATCGCGCGTATGTAAGCGAGAATGTTTCCTTGGTTGAAGCTGGATGTGTGAATCTAGCGAAGCATATATCAAACACAAAGGCGTATGGTGTAAATGTAGTTGTTGCTGTGAATATGTTCTCAACGGATACCGAAGCAGAACTAAATGCAGTGAGGAAATTTTCGATGGATGCTGGTGCTTTTGATGCTGTGATTTGTTCCCACCATGCTCATGGTGGCAAAGGAGCGGTAAAATCTTTTCTCTTCTAAAATTTAACACTTTCTGGTCTGCAGTTTGCAATCTCAGCTTATTTAAAGATGGATTTATCTTTAAATGTTGTTGTAGGTGGATCTTGGTATCGCGGTTGAGAAAGCTTGTCAAAACATAACACAGCCACTTAGGTTTCTCTACCCACTGGACATTGGCATCAAACACAAAATTGAGGCCATTGCCAAGTCCTACGGAGCCAGTGGTGTTGAATACTCAGACCAGGTGATTGACCTACTAGACCAACTTCTTTCTTCGTTGCATAGTCCAAAGAATGCTAAAAGAATCCTCTTTCTTCTTCTAGAAGTTATATATTTCTGACTGTGATAATGTGAATGCAGGCTGAGAAACAGATTGAGATGTACACTCAACAAGGTTTCTCCAATCTTCCTATATGCATGTCGAAAACCCAGTACTCCTTCTCTCACGATGCATCGAAGAAAGGAGCACCTTCGGGGTTTGTGTTGCCGATAAGAGATGTAAGAGGAAGTATTGGAGCTGGATTCATATATCCGTTGGTTGGTACAATGAGTACGATGCCTGGACTTCCGACAAGACCTTGCTTCTATGAAATTGACATCGACACTGTCACTGGAAAAGTTCGTGGCCTTTCTTAATTTGGCGGTTCACTCAAAGCTTGAAGAGGCTTCACTCACTCACCGACTTCATCAATCGTCATTTCTCTTTAGTTCAACAATAAAAAAAAAATTGACGATTGTATTGTACTTTGAATGTGTGTGTTTTTCGGTTTGAAATGAATAAGAATCTATCTCTCTCTTTCTGATTAATTTCTGAAAAGCTCACTCGTTCACATCATGTCATTATTTGGCTGAGGTCAAAACTCAGGGTAAAGGTTACAGATAAAACTGCTGATGATCAGAAACAAAGAATAAAGCAAATGAATGACACAAACTGCTTCTTCTGGAAAGTCATTCATGTGATACATCAAAGGCAGTGGAGATTTATGAATCAGAACAGCTTGAAGATATCATGCACTGGGAGGCTTGTAGAGCTTCTCAACCATCTTCCTATACTCTACACAAGAATACAAAAGAGATAAGAAACTCATAATGGCAGAAGATGAATGTGAATCATTATCTGCAATATTTTTACCTTCTTGGTTGCTCCAGAGCTGCGCTGCTTGAGTGTTCAGTGGTGAGCTGATGTTCGGTTCTGAACAACGCAAAGACGTAAAAATACACACACTCAGATATTGGATTAACGGCTTACAGGAAATCAAAGGCTATGCACAATACATTACCTCCCAAAAGGCTCTGAATCGATAGTAGTATTGTCCTCACATCGTATGCAGATGACCATTTATCCTGCTCAAAAAGATGTGAAAACGGATTAAGTTTTACTTCTTCTCTGATTTTGTATAGAACAAGACACAAGCGGAAGGTACTTTTTACCTGAAGAATGTCCAAACAGATATTGCCATAGACATCAACATTGGGATGGAAGCAACATGTCTCGAACTTGATCTTTGGAGGTTTGAAAGGATAGTCATTGGAGAAAGAGAGTGAGAGTCTGTACTCAGTTCCTTCAAACACAGTCTCTTTGCTTCCTGTTATTGTCCCTTTCCAACAAAATATGTTGTCTTCCTCTGGGAAAGCCGATATTCCCGGGTCACTGCCCATCTGAAAACAACCCAAGTCAAAGGCCATATAAGCATCTTAACTACCAAAAAAAAACTGGTTCATTTGCTTATTTACAACAAGTGGAGAAAGAGATTTATAACTTACCATCAAGCCCATTAGTTCAGATTGCAGCCTGCGTTTAAGTAAAGAGAATTTGGATTAGGAATCTGGGTAAAAAAAAAAACAAAGCTTTGAGCAATATAACGTAGAGGGAAGTGCTGAGATCTGATTCAAAGTGCATACGAGAAAACCACATTGACACAAGAAACATAGGCAGGGTGGGTATAAGTTTGCTTAACATCTTAAAAAGTTTTACTTCTCTAAAACAGTTTGTGTGCAAAGATACAAGAGAAGTCTCCGACTTTGTTTTTCCGATCCATAAGTACATTACAACAACACCAACTACTAACAAACCATGAAACAAGGGCAAACGAAACTGAGCGATCAATAGTTAAGAAAGAAAATTTGCGATGAATCCATGTTTAGATGTTCCATCAAGATTGAGAAAAGAAAGAAGATACCTTTTGAGAACAGATTGGCTGTCAACAGTCTTAGTCGGAGGCGCAGATTGCTTTGATCCATTTGACGCCGGAGGATCTGCCGGAGTATTTCCTTGGTACCCATTAACGGCAGCCATGACTTTCGTTTTCTAACCAAAAATCGATTTTTTTTTCTTCTGAGGAAATCAAACACACTCAAATTAGACTACTTGATGTTAAGACTAGAATCAAAATTTGCGACTGATCGGAAGTAGAAGAACGAGAGAAGAAAGAGAAAACAAAGATCGTTCTTCTTTCTTCCTTTCTTCCGATGAGTGAGAGAGAGGAGGAGGATTGATAATGGAAGAGTCTACGAGGTTATAAAACGGCGTCTGACTGAGAGAAAACGACGTCGGTTCGAATGAAAAAAGGAAAACTTTAATTTGAAGAGAATATAATTTTTTGAACGTTGGAAGGCAAAGAAGCGGCCTTTGGAGGCATTCGAAATCCGCTTATCCAACGGCTAGTTACCTTTTTTTTTTTTCTTTCCCAGAAAAATAGTTAATATTTGTTGACAGATACACCACATAAATTCTTTAGATACATTGTATTGTAATATATATTTGTTAAGAAAAAATTTGTTGCACATATTAGATATGGTTAGCTGTCCCATACCAATGATCATATTGACATTTTTTCAATGATAATATATTAATTTTTGGGGATAATTTATTCTTTAACCCTAGCCCAATACAAAAATTAAGTCCACAATATTAAAATTAGGATGAACTACATAAATAACAAAAGCCCAGCAAACGCATAAAACACATAAAGCTAATATATCTATTTTAAAAAACTACTAACTAATAAAAGGGTTAAAAAATTGGTTTTTAGGCCCATAAAAAATTACCAAACTGAAATGGTTCTTCAGCCTTATAAATGAGAGAGAAGCAAACTCTAAAAAAGCATCTGAAATCGAAAGTAATAATAGAAAGACAGAAATCTCTCCAAACTAGAGTTTAAGAGATTTTTAGCAATAATTAGCAGCAACTCCCAAAATTCTAACTCTTGTAATTCTAAATTATTGTTCTTCTGATCAATTACTTATTAATAAAATATCTTTCATCCTCCACATTTTTTGTAAGCTTATCAAACAAACTTTTATTTTTTTGCTAAACATTAATCTAAATATATATATTTTTTCTAAAGTTACCACAACAATTTTAAATTATCATAACCTAAAAATTTTTATTTTGGATTTAAAATTAAGTATCAGAAAATGCAGATAAATTTCAGCTAAAATAGCTATAATTGTGGTTGGAAATTTATTTTTGTAGTTCTACAAAATTTTATAATAGAACTGTACTATTTTAGACGAAATGATAATAAATAAAAAATCTAAAGGTTTAGTAAAGAGTTCATAAATAATTTAGTAACATTTTATAAACTTTTTGCAATATTTAGAGTTCGTAGGTAATCTAAGAATCAAAACCTGGTTTTGTGGTAATTAAAGGTATTTATTAATTCTCTCTACTTTTAAGTTAGAGAATGATGTAACATTGGAATATTATTTGATCAATATACAAAAGACAAGACATTGGTACAAATGTGCACTAACTAAACGGTTCTTTTAACTGGTTAACCGGATTACGGTCAGTTAGTTTTAAACCGGAGAAAGTATGCGTCCTTTAACTTAAATACAAGAAAATTTCAACATGTTGAGGATTTTGTTAAAACGCTTACCAGATCTCACATCACACTAAACATATTCATCATACTTTAAAGATCAACACTGGAGCTTAATGACTCGTGAAACCCTTTCGATGAAGACAGAAAACATGCTCGTGCTGAACTTCAAACCTTCTCTTATCCATTATGGTACCCCACTCTGACAAGTGTCCCCAGCGATACAGCTTTGTAAAGAAGCTCATATTCTTCTTCACCACTCAAATTCTTTACCGAAGTTAGCTTACATCAGTGTCCTTTTAAAGAAAGCGACGGCCTCTTTGAGAACCCATTTGGAACAGAACTTCATGTAAGGATATATCATTACAGTTGGTGGATATGTGAGGCTATAACGCCGACTTGTTCGTCTTGATTACTAGTTTCTAATTTCATTCCTAGCAATTACAGATTACGCTTCACTCGATATTCTGGAGAACGATCTAAAAGTCCCACGAGATTTCAGATATTTACCATCAACTAAGAGTGAAATAATTTATTACACTACAAATCATTGTAACACGACTTTGTTCACAGATGCAACACAGACTATTAGTACGATCTAGGCATCGGTGGTGGGACCAGGATAAGCAGGAAGAGTCATGATCCGCTTGTCTAAAACCGGACCTCCCACGGTGAAATGGTACAGACTCTGAAAGCTCGAGTCTTTAATCCCAAGAACCTCGTGCACTGGATCATCGAAATAACACCCGATTCCGGTTGCTGAAATCCCCATTGCATGTGCTTCCAGGTACAAAACTTGCCCAACGACACCAGTCTCCCAAAACAGCCGAGGGTACATCCATGAGCCGTTCTCCCGCAGCACTGGCTCAAACCGAGCCACCATCCCTAGGCTGAAGCATCCATCCCCTGCAATGTCCTGCATCAACAACCACCATTGATTCAACTAAGATCCAAGTGATAGGCATCACGACTCTATGTATCCAAACCCGTTACCTGATGACATGATAGTCCTTTTGCAAGCTTCTGGCAATTACCCTCGGTGAGCATGTACAGAGGAAGATCATCAGGGCATCCATCTGGTCTCCTCCACTCAAATTCAGGCCTCGTAGCTCTCTTGAGATCACTGAGATGATCCTCGTTTCTGACCAGGAAATACAGACCTTTGGGCAAACCCGAAACTCTGTGCACAAACAGAGCAAGATGAACCTCAGCACAATCCCAAGGAAGAGCTCGAAAGGGCAGTGCAAGTTGCTTTCTTTGCGGCTCGCCCCTCGTCGAACCGGAAGGAAGACAGTGCATCAACATCTGGTAAAACAAATACTTGTCTATAAAAGTAACACCGTCCATATCAACTGCACTTCTTCTCATCCTTACAACTTGCCTCGCCGTTAACTCGTTATAAGAACTCAGGCTAAACACACCACTGCTTCTGAAGGAAGAAGCATCGATTGAAGGTGAGTCTGAGATCAGTAGAGGCTTTTTGACTGCCTCAGCTGTCTTATAGATGATATCCCACAACAAATGCTCTTTACTCAGAACATTGGGCTCTCCTTTCCACTCAAGACTGGTGAATCCTTCTCTAATAGCAGAGCTTATTCCTTGGTAGTCTATGTTGATGATATCTCTAGTTCCGTTTGGGAAAACAAGCAGCAAGCAGTCAGGATGCTCGGATTCAATCTCTGGGAACTTACCTTTACCTTCAGCTTTAGAGGAAGGTTTGTGAAATTCTGGGAGACCCATTAGAACCTTGAGATCCTCAGCTCCGAGCCCGTCAAGAAGCTTCAAGTCCCAGCCGAGCTCTGCGGCTGCAATGGAGAGAGCAGCGATGGCGTGACCCACGTCGTGGTTACAATACCTAAACGCTCGTTCTCCGTACTTCCAAGCTTCACGCCAAAATATTGAAGAAACACCGATGAGAAAAGAGTTCTCCGGGAAAAATTTGGGGAAAAACGCAGATGGAATGTGTGCTCTAACCTCCAAAGAATGCTCTTTGGGAGCGTAGTGGGCGACGAAAGCGGAGCCGGAGAGTGAATCGACAGCCGGAGAAATAAGGTAAGCCTCGGTGGGGTGCAAGTTTCCGCTGCTGGGGTTGACGCGGAGGGGCCAGGTGGATAATAAGGTGGTTTTCCAGGCGGAGAGAGCGAGGGAATGGTAGAAAAGGTGAGAGATGGTGGAGAGAGAGATGGGTTTTGGCGGAGGAAGCGAATCGAAGAGAGAAAAATAGGGAAGAGAGTCGTCATCTGAGTCATGAGTCTGAGTCTGGTGTTGGAGAGGAAGAAGAGGAGCAGAGAGGTATCTGCGAAAGGGATTAGGCTGATTGGCCCAGTCGAGACCTCGAGGACCTCTTGCATAACCGGTGAATGAGTGCTTCGTCTGGTTATGGTACTTGAGAACCAATCTCAACTTTGCTTCTTCCTCTTCCTTAAAGTTAGGGTTTTTCAGAGACCCAGAAGAAGAAGAAGACGAACAAGAAGAAGAAGAAGAAGAGAAGGCCATGGCGGAGATAACGACAATTGTGTGAGGAATTGGGAGAAGAGAGGCTGAGGTAAGCCTGGATGAAATCGGATTCATAGTAGATTCCTACTGTCTTCTTCTACAAACGATCTCTGTTTGATTCTTTCATATTCGACAAGTTTCTCGAAACAAAGAAAGATGAAAAAAAATAGAACCTTTTCAAAGATTTCTCAAAAATCAAACCATGATCGTTGTACCGGTGTTTTAACCGGTTTGACGTATTGATTAGTAAGTGAATATATCTGTTTTGGGTTTTTTTTTCTTTCATCACCGTTCAAGCCTGTTCTCATCACCGTTCAAGCCTGTTCTCATCACCGTTCAAGCCTGTTCTCATCACCGTTCAAGCCTGTTCTCATGAATATATACATACACAAAACCATTATCTTTCATCTCTCTTATGGTTCGATTTCGCTAATGAAGACTACTTAGAACAAGAGCTGCTTCTGATTCCTGAACACATTGGTATCTCATAACTAGTGAAATTTAATAACTACAGCAATCGCAAGAGACATCGTCAGGTAGAAGACATGAATGCGAGCACCATTTCAATTTGTTTTAAATATTTTAGTCCTACTACTAATCATGCATTTTTATTGTGTTGTTCCAAACTAATCAAGAGAAATAACTTCGCATGAAAATCTAATCTTATATCAAAATTTGATTAATTAAACATGAGTGTTGGAGCACTCCACAAGAGTCACATCACACATGTATCTTTATATATTAAGGATTACTATAAGAGGAAAAGATGTGACTTACTGAAAATCAAACTTAATTTGTGGTAAATTATGTATATAGGAGAAGATCATAACAAAAATTTTGGTGATTAGACACCTTAGATGTATCGAATGTTAGTAACATGATATTTTCTATTGTTCAGAATAAATTAACGTTTTACATGATTATTTGCAAATTGCACAATACATGATTATTTGTTTTATGGGTGGGGCAGAAAAAGTTCAAGATTTTCCTTTTTGTATACATCTAATATATTATTATTAATCAAGTGAAAAATATGTAGTCAGATTGTCCTGAATGCATGAAGAACTTTATGTGCCATTATAATATTGTCAGATATAAGTTTTATTTCCACGACAAACGTTGTTGTATTAATTTATGGTAAAAGTTTATTCAGTTACAATAACTTGAAGATAACTTTCATTGTGGCCATCTAAATTATTGTTAATCGAGAAACGGAAACACCATCTCAACTTTTCTTTTCTTTTTTTTTTTTTGGAATTCACATGGCTACCAAAATACCAGTTTCCTGCTCTTTAGAAAGTGACTAAAGATAAATCAGATGCCTCGAACGAAGAAGCCTCGAATTTGACTTCATTCAGATCCGGCAGGATTATGAGTTATGACAATTAAGTGGTGTGACATAAGAAGAGATGAATGCCACAAAAGTGTTTGTCATCGTTTCTCAAGAAATGAAACTAAGATAAACCCGAATCCTGAGAACATTCGTTAATTCATTATGAATCACTGATTTACACCTAACAAGGGAACAAACGAGCCCCCTCATTTCACTGCTTATAGCAAATTGCATTAGACAAGTAAACACACATAAAAGGGATTGCACAAGTCAAAAGTTGAGATGAGGTAGAAAAGAAACAAATCAAGCGTTGAAGAGTCTCCTTAAAGGCCCATCTTTGCGGTCTTTGGCAGCTTCAGTAAGAGCAATGAACTTCTTAAAGCCAGTGGTTGCAGCTCCTCTACCAAGAGCCGCTGCTCTGGTCAACACATCCTCACTGTTTGCTATGAACCCAGCGGCGGTAGCCTGATTAGTGATTGCCAGTGGCGGTGCACGTGGGGTTGGAACCGGTTGTGGCATTGCCGCTGAAATAGAGGGCTGTGTGAATCCTGGGCCATGCTTGTTGAAATCATCAAGTATACTCTGCTGATCAGCTTTCTTAAGACCCTGCATCAACACCACAAAACGATTCAGAGTTAGTTGCCGGAAATACCGGTCGCAGTCCAAACTGTTATATATATATATATATGTGTGTGTGTGTCAGAGATGGTGCGATGGTCCGCTCCATCCAGACCCAGTCATTTGAGTATGTAACATGACTTTCAAGTAGAGAATACTGTGTACTGGACTCTGACTTCGGGCCAATTGTTTTTTAGAGAATCCAAGTACTAAAATGGATAAATAAAAGACAAAATCACCTTAAGTTCCAAGATGCGCTGAAACTCCATGGGACTTCCTTCTGGAAACAGTGCACGATAAGTGTCTGCCACTGAATCGATTGGGGACAGTATGACCTTAAGCAGTGCTTCAGCTCTGCTCATTTCACGGCTCACAAATTTGGAATAGCTGGCAGCAGTTGAAGTCTGCAATGATATCATCAAAAATCAATCAGAACTTTAAAAAGTACCCTGTTCCAGGTTTAAAGGCTAAATTGGTATCTACAATATCATATCCGCCCTAAAACTGAAACAAGAATAGTCGATGGGTTATACGCATCGGGTCTTTAGGCAAAGGTGATACCCAATGTTTCATGCTCAGATAATAGCAATAACCAAATTTTGTAAATGCAGATTCACCAGCAGAGGCACATACACATAAGTTGGTAATGATGAGCTAACCTGTCTGGCAAGGGAAGGAATTTCTAGAAGAATCGTCTTCATTGCTTGAGTATCTAGTAACATCTGTGAAACCAAAAAGACAGATAATTCATGTTCCAACTCTAAAGAGCTGAATAAGAAGGCTCAGATACATAACATGTGAGAGGGATATCATGCAGATACATTTTAACATTAGAGGCATGCATATGGAGGATATATAGCACGCAGGCTTACCTGTTGAGCTCCAGTTTCGGATAGTTGCTTGCATCTGAATATATTAGCATAGAATCGTGGTCCAAGGGATGATGCCAGCTGCAGAATTTTTTACAAATAAAAGGTCGTTCTCTATAAAGTTGGTCAAGTCTTAACACCGATTATTGGCAATAGCTTTGGGCCATAACAGTGCCAATCTTAGTAGAGGGTAATGAAGTATGTCTGATAAATGAAGTAGGTTAAATTTACTTTCTATTTTATACAAGAAGTAAGCACCGTGAAATAAATTTGACGCGGGTCCTAAATAAGTTTGAGGCAGTATTCATCACATCATAAAGGCATTCAAATTATACTCTATATAATTACCTTGTCGAGAAAAAATTGGAAGTAAACTGGTGTTAGAAGGTTCCCGAGGACAGGAATGCTGCCGCTAAGAATTGTATGTATTCCATTCACGTACCTACAGGAAGATGCAAGTGCATGTTATTTACGCTTGGTCATATCATCAAAAATAATAGAAGCTTTAACTCAAGTTAGATCTTTACCCAGACTGGTCACCCACACTGTCAAGTGTTCCCCATGGAACACGTGTCATTGCTGCCATTTCAGTGTCAAATTTAGTTTCAATTCCAAGGACCAGCGTCACCAATGATTTTGTTATGACGGCAGAAAATTCATCCTGCACAGAAACACAGCTTATGAAGAATCCAAAATAAGTAACAAATCAGAGAAAAATATAAGTCCTTCATGTAATCAGTACCTGGACCTCTGACATGTCTACACCGTCGGCATAATGCGGGTCAATAATTTCTGAGACTTTTTCTGCCAATTCACCAGACTGCGATACAAATAACAAATAATCCTTGTGAAGTGCCAAATTGTTGTTCAGTTAATCAGAAATTTTAGACAGAATCCTACTGACAATGGCACATATCTTATCCCGGAACAACATAACAGTTTGCATTACATTTTTTATATAGACGCAGCAGAAAATATTTTGAAAATGCACAACGTGAGTATCACAGATATATAAGAAAAGTTACAAACAAATCTACGCTTGAGTTAGTAATAGCAATAAAGTGGAGGTGTAAGATATACAGTTCATAATTGAAGAGGAGTAGATCATATCACAACAACATCGAGAAAGTAATTAGCCCCATAAAAGTTTCTTATGTGAAGATTAACAATATCACATCTGATAATTCTACATGGCTGGCTTAAAATAAGAATGAAACCCTATGATACAACCCCAGTTAACCCGTTGCAACAGGATCACACAGGTAGCAAGTATATGCTGCAAGCTGAGGATGCTAAAAGTGAAAAGAGGCAAGAAAACAGAATAATAGAGAAAAACAAGCTTACTGTTTTGTGGCAATACTCAGCAGAATTAACTATGTAACATATCACCCTTTCATCTCTGTCCGAGACCTGCATATAAGAGATATAAAGATAAACTACGTCGAAAAGAACACATGGGAAACAGGAAGAATGCAGATATGTTCAACACCTTTATCTGTCCGTCCATGCCTGTGGCGGCGGCAACGATACCAGTGCCTCCTTTTGGGAGCTTAAAAAATAGCTTTGTAGCATAAGCCTTCAGAACTCGTTGGAAGACCTGTAAAGAAGAGACCCTTTAAAAAGAATGAATTCAAAATCTCCATCTAAAATATTTAAGTCCGCGATTTAGAGCATTTAAATTGGTATAACAATGATAAAGAGCACAAATATATTCGCGAGGCTTGAAAAGCTGATTCAACGAACAGGGTTTCTCCAAATAAAAATTCTGATCTATCCAAACAACAATAATTCTTAGACAAATTACGACATTGCTCGAATTCACAGTACATTATATATAAAACCCATATTGAGCGTATGAACGATGTACCTTGAACAAGTTGAATAAAGTCTGGTTCTTACTGAGAATACTGCACCGTTTCAAGCTCTTTTTTATATTGGTAAACAGCTGCAAACAAGGCAATAGTAAACTACTTAACAAAACTAAATTTGAATGGCTACTAGAGATAAGATATAATGTGACAGATACAACAAACATCCCCTGGACATGATGAGAAATTTCTATCCAGCTCAGACCGAGTTGTAGGTTCTATGTTTCAAGTAGAGAGTTCTTTTACACACACACACACACACACACACACACATATATATATATATATATATATATATATATATAATTAATCCAACTACCCATGCCAAGTAATACCTAGTGCAAGTCGTGAATACATATGTAAATCTCTGTGAAAGTTAACACTCAGATTACCCTTCTTAAAGAGGCTTGCTAAGTACTAACCTGTGTGCTGCTAGATAAAACATTATTTTGACTTCCATCCTCAATATCCCAAGTTTCCTCCTGATAGAAAGGATCGAAAATTAGGAAAACTTGACAAAGCCTGGAAGAAAACAATTTCAATACGCGAAAATAATTTAAATTACCATAACAACTTTCTCCAGATGTTCCATAAACGTCTTCTCTTCCAACTCAATATATGGGTTTAAATGAGGTTCAAAGCATGAAGAGATAATTCCACGGAAGTTAAACTGCCAAGTTGAGCAACTAGTGAGTAAATAAATCCTTCAAATGATAGAATTGCTCAAAATGGATGATGTAAGTCTTCTATCAATGCAACATTACGCCTATTATCAAGACTTACGCCACATTCACCTATTTTCTAAGAAATTCCAGAACTACAATAGAAATGACAACAGCTTAAGTCAGGGAGGAAGATAACTAGAAGTAAGGAATATACCCCAGCTCCAGGAACAGATAAATCTTTGTTTCCGGTCTTTTCCTGTTGAAGTTGAGGCAGCAAACCCTATCAGAAAAAAATTTAAGCGATAAAACCTATAGAGTGATTACATATAAAGAACATAGAACATACATTTTCCCCGGATTCTTGAGTAGCAGCAAACTTCTTTTCATACTTCTTGCGAATTTTGGATACATTCTGACTATTGTTTTCCCATGTACCAATTTCTTCAATGTCATCTCCGATATCCCTAGTAGGAATATCACCACCAAATTTCTTTTCAAGTTCTTCTTCAAACTCTACTGTCCTTTGTAGTGCCTAATCATTCAATGACATCAAACTTTAATAGAGGCCTAAAATATTCCACAAAATATCAAAAGTAACAGAAAATCATGACAGTGATAAATAGGGACAGGATAAATAATACAATCATCATATATTTTCTTCAAAGGTGACACAACGCTCTTATAGATATACAATCCATCTAATAAATATAATGAGCTTTAAAGTTAGGACAATCATGCGTATGCTATTTTCGATAAGAAAGAGCATGCCTGACCAGGAGCAATGTCGCTACTTCTGGTTTTTCTTTCATGTTGACCAGAATAGATTCTACTTGTTTCCTGAAAATGATGGGAAATTAGGACGTTTAGGTTGGCTGCACATTGTTGTTAGATAAGATTTAACAATTAATACTGCCGCTTGATTTTTCACAGCAAAGTGACTACAAAGCAGCAAAAATACACACCAAAAAAAAGTATCCGCTATATGTTGAAACAGAAGTTAGAGAGATCCTCAAAACAATTCTATGGAAAAAATGTGTAATTATCAAAACTAACCTTTAGTTAGTAGCTATTATGAATCGTGAACTTATTATGATTTCCCCAATTATGAACCATTCCGAAAACTTTTCACTAGTAAGTCATATATGAATCAAATTTTATGTATCAAAATTTTTTCTTCTTTATCGAATTTCAAATTATACCCACGAGAGGTGTTATGTAGCCATGTCCTAACAATTAAAGCGCAGGTCAAATATCTAGTTCAGAATAGTAGAGATGTTATGTTGCCATATCCAAAGAGGAAAAGATGAAAAAATATCTGAGGGAAATATGTTGAACTACAATAATAAAGGGAAGGCAAGATACGTGTGCATCGAAAACTCAAGAGGCAATACCTTGTTTTCTTGCAGAACTGGATGCAAAGTCTATAAGGCACATGCCAAGAAGCAGGAAAAATCTTCCAAATTTCTTCATTTGTACGGATTCGACGCTTTATCCAAGCATATCTCCGCTCTGTTTTATCCAGCTTTGCCAATTCTGCCAGCAATTAACTTTTAGCAATTAAAATCCAGTAAAACATAAAAATGCACTTTGTGTGCTAGATATACGGCATTATTGTGCAACATACCAGCTCCCTCAAAAATTTGTTCATATGAGGTTAGCTCCCGGCTGCAGAAGTTGTTTACCAACTCTTCCCTCACAGAAGGCTCCAAAGTATCAACAACCAAACAAGAATCAGATAACTGCTGTAGCAAATTTGTTTCCTCTGTCTCTTTCCCGGTACCTAAACTGAGATCACAACAATAGACATTTTTGGTAAAAATAGCTTTTAGGCAGCTTAAAACTAGATGGGGGAGTGTGGAGAAAGGGAGAAGGGGGAATAATTTAAAAACATTTTGCAGTTCAGTACCCAAAAAGAAGCAACAAATATCCTAAATCACTTTGCGTACTAGTCTAACAAGAGAGCCAGCAAACAAGCATGAAACCTCAATTTACAAAATCAAAGTTGCAAAATTCATCGCCTGATACATTTAAATTCTACAGAAAAAAACTTTAGAGCTGTAATCGTTTTCAGATTGAAGATAAAGAAATTTTGAAAGAGAAGCAGATCAACCACTAGCATTAAAGTGGAGCTCTTTTGCCAATTTCGGTGGAGACTTATTTTAGTATGTAAATTGTGGTAGAATCACCAAAAGCATTACCTGGAAAAATCAGAAAATACATGGGACTTAAGGATTTGCTTTATATTATGAAGCTTTTCCCTGAGCTCCGTGATTTTAGGAACATCCCTGTATGCTTCGAAGTGATTACATAATTGGTTTACGGCCTGAAATATATTATTGAATCAAAATCTTAAGAATATAATCAGAAAGTGAGAACAGTCTTCTGCTAGGAAATCCAGCTAGGTGGCTTAGGGTTCAAGTTGATTTTCAAAATGACAAAGAGCTGCCTTGGGCTCCCATGTGAACACAAAGCTAAAGCAAGTGAACCACAACCAACGTAACGGAAGCAACAAACGCAAAAGGTTGTTGAATTAAATTAAAAAAGGTACCTCCAGCTGTGCAGCTGCCTCCTTGTATTGCCTTTTTGACGCCATCACCTGAAGCTGTTCAACAGCAGAGACTGCCATAGCAAGGTAGCAAATTTCATGAATGAGCTTATGCATAGTGTACTTGGTCAACTTAAAGTACGCTCATGGCATATATTTGTTAACATATAAAGATTAACATAGATCCACAAATAGGCTAATCAGAAGCATTATGCCTACCTTGGAACCCTATTTATTTAGAGCTTCATTAAACTTAAGCTATCATTCTGATTTCAGGATACCATGACCAGATATGGTGGAAATAATGAACTAATTAAACAGAGTAAAAATACTGCTAACTTACCTAACATTGTGAGACGATGAAGAGCAGTGATCGTCGTTGTTATGTTCTTTTTTGCAAAATCTAACTTTTTAATGTCACGACATATTTCTTGGACCATTGCTTCACTTTGCTCAGCTTTGGATTTTATCTCTTGAATCTTATATGAGAGTTCCTATGTTAATTCAAAACAAAATTAAATTCCCTTACAAATGAATTGATAGGGAATGATAGGAGAAACGGAAAAGGAAATGCTATATTAACAGTACGCATACAATACATATCAACCTATGTGAAACTAACCTCCACAGCACGTGTAGCATCAGCAAGATCTTCTTTAGCTTTAGTTCCCGAGTTACTCTGGAGTATGATTGAGCCCAAGCAAAATTATTCTTTCAACTATAAAAGCAAAATTATGACTTTTCTTTGTGCATACATTATAATTCTTGACTCAATGTACACATCCACAAGAAATCCAGAACAAGTGACTCACAAATGTTCCATGGAACAAAAAAAAAAAAAATGGGGAGCTATTTGTAAAGTCAGAACATATCTGAAGCCTCAGAGTAACTTTCACATAAACTGAAGTAAGCTACCAATAAGAAGGAAAAAGAAAATATCACCTGTTGACGAACAGCAGATAGTATGCTAGCGTCAACCCGCCGAATCTCACCATGAATCTTCTGCATAAGTGGCTCAACGCCAGACAGCGATGCTTCTGTAAAGGAAAACACCCATTTGAAACTCATTTTAAAGCATTAATATATGAAGAAACTATCACTTAATCAGCAGCTGGAGTATAAGTCCTGATTACAGTATCAAAAGTTCATAATAATATGGATTTATTATAAACAGCTCTAAATCATAAATCATGTACAAAGGGCATGACTGTTCTGCTACTTTCTCATGAAGAGAAAAAGTACCTGTTGGGAACATCTGGTTGATATACTCTAAAGCACTCGACTTATCCATGGCTTGTAATTTGTATGATCAATACCAAAATCACTCGAAATGAAGGATCTGCAAAACAAAGATCAGGGACAACTTTTAGTGCGAATGAGCACATGGCCCCAGAAATTAGGGTTTCTACGTCACAACGATCAAGACGACGCAACCATTAGATCACGAGTCCCGACTAGTTTAGGTGAGATCGGGAACAATTAGAATTATCAATGGTCTAAGTGTGAAAAACGAGGATTTTGAAGGAGAGAGAGAGAGAGAACGCAACGCAGAGCTGAGCAGAGGAGAGCGAGGACGAACAGCAAACGGCGGCGATGAATGCCGGCGACTGCGATCGGATCGGTACTTTGTGTGCGGAGATATGCTCCCAACGGACCCAAACACGGAATAAATTTAGATCTCTCTCTCTCCGTAAACATGAACCGAACCGGTTTAGAAATACCAGTATATAATATATACACATTTTAAGTTCTGGTTTGTTTTGGTTTTGTTTAGTCTAAAACGGTGAGAGAGTTACAGTACTTCATCTTCTTCGTTTCGTGCGGATCTTTTTGCGAACTTAGTAAACTTGGTGAGCAAAACCAGATTTGGGCAATTTTCTATTTAGCAAGTTCTTGTTTGATAACGAAACTGGTATCATTATCCATATCTACCATAGTTGTTATATGAATATTCTTGTGTAGATTGAGTAAAGATCTGATTGTATTAGCGTATATTTCCACTGTTGCTGGCGGTAAAGAATAATCAAGAACACAGAATGGGCGAGTTGTTCCGTTGGTTTTAATCGAATTCGAAATCTCAGTTGTTAAGGTAACGAAAAGAGAGGATTTAGAGCGAGTCAAAGAGAAATGGCTTCTTCTTCTTCTTCTACTCTTTCTAGAATCTCAACACTCCAGAATCATATTTCCCCTCTTGAAGCAAACAACAAGGTTTCTGTATAAAAAAGATCCTTTTTTTCTTCTCAATTTCGTTTTTTTTCTCCATTTATTCTTGCTTTTTCCATCGTGATTTTAGTCTATTCCTCCGATCTTGATTCGCTTTCTATTACAACTGGTTTGAAGCAGCTTAGGAGTCGGGTCAAGATATCTCCAGAAGTATCTAAAGCCATCTCCAATGGACGTGCTGTGGTCGCTCTTGAGTCAACTATAATCTCCCATGGTTTGTTTTGTCCAATGGATTCCTAAGTTATTTGCTGTTTCCAATTTAAAATTTTTTCAGAACTTTATCCTTAACTGTGCATTTGTAGGGATGCCTTACCCTCAAAATCTGCAAACAGCAAAAGAGGTTGAGTCAATTGTGAGAGAAAATGGAGCAGTCCCTGCCACAATAGCTATCTTGAACGGAGTTCCTTGCATAGGTGAGTTAACTTCGGTTGAATCATAATGTGTTTTACAACATCTTTGCTAGTTTATATATCCTGAACCCAATTTGGTTTCAAGATCTTAGATAGCGGCTATAGAAACTCTTATTAGGTAAAGGATCAAAAAGCAGTAAACGTCTTGTAGGTGTTTTCTTCTCCTTATAGATGCTAATATTTAGTAAACAGGTCTGAACGAAGAAGAACTAGAACGTCTTGCATCTCTAGGGAAAAGTGTCCAAAAGACTGCAGGCAGGGACATAGCATATGTTGTGAGTCACTCTATGCTCTCCTCACTTTACTATTACACCATCATAATGTTCATCAGTACAACAGAGAACATAAGACTTGCTTATTCTTCAGTTTAAGATTGTTTTCATACTCGTCATGTAGGAATAGATTCTACAATAGTTCATAAAATCAAATTGCATCATCAATTCAATCAAGCTAGCTTCTTTAACCTACCTTACTCCAAACAAACTTTTTTTAGACGAACACAGTCATGTACGTTCAATCAACGGAGACTGCTTTCTTCTTCTTCTTCTTCCATATATTGCCTAAATGTTTTACTTCAGGTGGCTACAAGAGGAAATGGTGCAACTACAGTCTCTGCAACGTTGTTTTTCGCTTCAATGGTAACTCATTTTGTTCACAGATCTTTCTTTAGTAATATTGGTATCATTTATACTCATTTCATCCGAAGAACTTTGGTTGTTGTAGGTTGGCATCCAAGTATTTGTAACCGGCGGAATTGGAGGTGTGCATAGGCATGCCAACCATAGTAAGTTTCATGTCCATTTTGTACTTTTAGTTTCAAATTTCTATCTACATAGTTAGAAACTCTGTTTAGATAGAAAGAGAAATACTATTGAAGCCAATATGCACTCCGCACGCGCTGCTAATTTGTGTTTATGATGCAGCTATGGACATATCATCTGATCTTACTGCACTCGGAAGGACTCCCATAGCTGTGATATCAGCAGGCGTTAAATCCATACTTGATATTCCAAAGACTCTTGAATATTTGGTACATAGTTGTTCGCCGAGCCATATTTAATAGTCAATAATTAGAGTTTGAGTTTTGATAGTTGCTATTCGTTGACAATGCAGGAAACTCAAGAAGTGTATGTTGCTGCATACAAGAGCGATGAGTTTCCGGCATTTTTCACGGAAAAAAGTGGCTGTAAGGTGCAAAATTGTCCATGAGCACTGATCTCAATCACTTGTTTATGTTTAGATATTTAGTTCTGATGTGGATATAATGGATTCTGTAGGCACCTTCTCGTGTAGATAGCCCTGAAGACTGTGCTCGAGTAATAGGCAAGTGTATACTTTGTCTCAAAATTTCCCTTTTCTTAAAAGTATTTATATCCCTAACCACCGTGAGAAACCGCTTTTGCCAGATGCAAACATGAAGCTAAACCGTCAGGCAGGGATTCTATTTGCTGTTCCTATCCCAAAACAGCATTCAGCCGCTGGAAATCTTATCGAATCAGCGACACAGCGTGCTCTTACAGAAGCAAGGTTATAAGGAGAAGCTAATATCTTTCATGCATACTTGCAATAGAATACATTAAGGGCTTTAGCTTCTTTTTCTTATTTTATCAATCTGAAACCTGAATTTGGGGTTTTTGCCAGGGAACAAAACGTTACTGGAAATGCAGAAACTCCATTTTTACTTGCACGGGTAAATGAGTTAACTGGAGGCACGTCACTTGCAGCAAGTATCCTTTCTCTAGAGGTTCCCTTAATCTTTAATGTACCAAAATATTTCATTGTCTAATCACTTTAAGTAGTTCAGAAGTTTACATTTGTATCCAAAATCCAAAACCTTACAGTGGCTTAAAAACAGCAATGTCTCAGCACTGTAAATCTTGAGTTCCTTGACACAGTTTCAGACATTGCACTTGTGAAAAACAATGCCCTTATCGGTTCGCAGATTGCAGTAGCCCTTTCTCAGCTAATGTGAGCTTCGTTAGCAATCTCAAGCTCAAGCTCAAGCTCAGATTCAGATTTATGATTCAGGACATGTCAAAAATATTTTGGATTGGTAGTAATCGAATGTTTTAATGTTGCGTTTTAAAGATTTCTTCTTTTGCCCAAGAAACTCTTTTTAACATATTTTCACATGTTATATATAAAAATATATTTATATCATGTGGAAACTGATTTGTCGCCTTTGTTAACGTTTCCCTAAAGATTAAACAATTGAATTATTAATTTTATATCACATAGAATCTCAAGGAGAGATCTGATCTAGAGCATATATATAATAAATTTCTTGCTTCATCTAACCCTCTCTGTAGTTTTTTCGACAACAATGGCTGCAATCACCGTTGACTTTCAACTATGCTTCATCGTCATCCTCCTATGGCTCTTCTCATGCTTCTGCCTCTCTGCTTTCTTCTTCAAGAAACGAAAAGTGCCAGAACTCCAAGACTGTAATCTACCTCCAAGCCCACCGTCTCTTCCGGTCATTGGTCATCTTCACCTTCTCCTCTCTGTTCCAAGTCACAAATCATTTCAGAAACTCTCTTCAAAGTATGGTCCTCTCCTTTACCTTCGCGTCTTTACTATCCCAATTGTTCTGGTCTCATCCGGCTCCATGGCCTACGAGGTTTTGAGGACCCAAGACCTGAATTTTGCTACCCGCGACCGCGAGGTCCTATAATGGAGAAATCATTACTGTTTGGATCTTTTGGCTTTGTCTCAGCTCCTTATGGAGATTACTGGAGGTTCATGAAAAAAACTATTAGTCACAAAGCTTCTCGGGTCTCAAACTCTCGAGCGGACACGGCTCATCCGTGGGGAAGAACTTAAGAAGTTCCGTGCTATGTTGTTTGACAAGGCGGCAAAGAGTGAGGCTGTTGATGTTAGTAAAGAGATGATGAATCTGACGAATAACACCATTTGCAGGATGATAATGGGGAGGAAATGTTCAGAGGAGAACGGTGAAGCAGAGCAAGTCAGAGACTTGGTGACCAAATCACTTAGTTTGGTGAGGAAGTTCCTTATAGCTAGCACGGTTGGTCGACTTCTCAAAAAGCTCGGGATCTCGTTGTTTGAGAAGGAAATCATGGAGGTCTCGCAGAAGTACGATGAATTGCTGGAGAATATTATCATAGAACACGAAGAGAATCCGAACAAAAAAGAGGACAGAGACATGATGGATGTTCTGTTGGAAGTTTGTGCAGACGACAAAGCCAAGTTTGAGATTTCCAGGAACCAAATCAAAGCGCTTTTTGTGGTAATGTTCTGAGTTTCTCTTCATGTTCTTCAATGGCTATCATATAAGGATCATGCAAAGTCTCTTACCTTTAACATGATACTTCAGCACAAACAACATCGTGGATAATGGCGGAACTCAACCATCCAGAGATACTTAAAAGATTGAGAGAAGAGATAGAATCTGTTGTCGGGAAAACGAGGTTTATTCAAGAAACAGATCTCTCGAACCTGCCGTATTTGCAGGCTGTCGTGAAAGAAGGGCTTAGACTACACCCAAATTCGCCAATCTTGGTGAGGAATGCAACCGAAGGATGCAAGATCGGAGGGTTTTACATACCGCAGGACACAACGATGATCATTAATTCTTATGCGGTGATGAGAGATCCAAATTCATGGGAAGAACCAGACGAGTTTCAGCCCGAGAGGTTCATGGTTCTCCCTTTAAAAGGAAATAAAGAGATGCGAGAGCAGTTAGCTTTGAACTACATTCCTTTTGGGAGCGGAAGAAGGGGATGTCCCGGATCAAACTTAGGTTATATCTTCATTGGAGTAGCCATTGGAACAATGGTACAGTGTTTTGACTGGAGTATTAATGGAGATAAGGTTAACATGGAAGAGACGGGAGATATGACCCTGAGCATGGCTCATCCACTTATATGCACTCTTGTTGCTCGAATTGACCCATTAGCTAGCTGTGAGTCTGCAGATCCTTAGTTGATGGTTGAGTTTCATACGTCCTGTTGAAGTTGCAGACATATGTTTGAAACTGGTTACAGAACTTCTCTTTGTACTGTTCATAACAGAATTGTCTTTTGTCTTTGAGACATCTGTAAATTAATGAACAAGGTTGCGAAAGTTGAGTACTAAATTAGAAAAGTTGCAGAAAACAAGAAAAGCTAAAGGCATCAAAGGAAGATAGTTACACATTTTAGATGGTCTGCTTTCAACCTATTATTATACTCTCACTACTTGCTACTTCTTATGTCAACTTGTGATACTTCCACAGCATCAAAAGAAGGCTCTACTGCCATAGAAAACACGGGAGCTCGCGCTCTTTGGCGTTTTCTGGGAGGAGCTTGAGTTCTCTGATTGGGTCGGCCTATCAATGTCCAAAGGGAGTTTCATCTAAGCAAGTGATTCAGTGAATTGATGTAAGCTTTTCGTGTACATGTCAACAATATCTTGCTGCACTACCTTTTGCTCTGGTTCAATGTTCACTGTCATAATCGGTTTCACAACCGCTTCACCATCCGTCTTATCTAAATCGCCATTCTTGATGATACATGTTGGTTTCTTCGCTCTTTGGTCTGAATCTGAGTTGTTTTTTTCGCGTGGTAGCTTTGAATCATCATGAGCATCCGTTGGGTTCTTCACTTGTCGGTCTAAATCTGAGTTGTTTCCTTTGCTTGATAGTTTTAAATCATCATGAGTGTCCGAGGAACCCGAGCTAACTGCATTTGATGGAGAAGAGATTGCATTTCTGAAGTCAGCACTTGTTGGAGCTGCTTCTTCAACAGTGTCAACGACTGCAGACTGGACGCCGTTTGCTTCCACAAAGCCGGTTTCAGAGCTTACAAATTCATTAGAATGAGAACAAGTAGTGGCCAAGTAATTAGACACCATTTGATTGTTTTCACAGACAATCTTTAGATCCAAAAACTCAATCTCATCAAACTCAATATTGAGGCAAAAGTTTGTGCTTTGAAACCTGACTTAATCTTCTTCGATTTAGTTAATTGGGTTCCAGAAATGGCGAAAGAGTATGGAGTGAAGAGTGTGAGTTTCCAGATCGTATCCGCAGCTTGTATAGCTATAGCTCTTGCACCTGGTGTTGAATTAGGGTTTCCTCAACCGCTGGGTTATCCTTCCTCGAAAGCGGCGTTACGTGGACACGACGCTAACCTCTATTCTATCTTCATAAATTCCCTCAAAAGGTTATTTGATCGGATCACCACAGGGCTTATGAACTGCGACGTAGTTTCCATAAGGACATGCGTGGAACTCGAGGGTAAATATTGCAGTTTCATCGAGAGAGAATGTAAGAGAAAAGTTCTCTTAACCGGTCCAATGTTCCCTGAGCCGCACGAAAAGAGTGTCAAACCACTAGAAGATAAATGGAATCACTGGTTAAACGGATTCGAAGCGGGCTCGGTGGTGTTTTGTGCGTTAGGCAGCCAAACCTTTTTAGAGAAAGATCAATTCCAAGAACTCTGTTTCGGAATGGAGCTAACGGGTTTACCGTTTTTTATAGCGGTTAAGCCGCCAAAAGGCTCATCAACGATTCAAGAAGCGTTACCAGAAGAGTTCGAAGAACGGGTTAAAGGGCGTGGAATCGTTTGGGAAGGATGGCTGGAACAACCTTTGATATTGTCTCATCAATCTGTAGGTTGCTTTGTGAGCCATTGTGGATCCGGTTCCATGTGGGAATCTCTGGTTAGTGATTGTCAGATAGTGTTTATTCCTCAATTGGGTGATCAAGTTCTCACCAGAAGGTTGTTGAGTGAGGAACTCCAAGTTTCTTTGAAAGTGCAAAGGGAAGATTCTGGATGGTTCTCGAAAGAGAGCTTGAGAGATGCTGTTAAATCTGTGATGGATAAAGATAGTGAGATTGGGAATCTGGTGAAGAAGAATCATAAGAGACTGAAAGAGACTTTGGTTAGTCCTGGATTGTTAAGTGGTTATGCTGATAAGTTTGTTGAAGCATTAGAGAATGAAGTCAACAACACAAAATCGTCTTGAATTGTAATACTTAAAAATTCTAAAGAAATTCAATTTATTAATCTTTTGAAATAAAATGTATCAATCTGAAAGAAAAAAAAAATTATAGAGAGCTTTCTGTCAAACAACAGTACTATTCAAATATAAAACTATAGCCAAATCGGTAGAACATTATATATAAAAATAAATTAAAATGGCTGAATCCAAGTATTTTGTGCAAGTTTGTCCATTTTATTGTTGGTTGTGCAAAAAACTAGTGTGAAAATGAATGATTAGATATAATATTTGAATCTTTCAAAATTCCTTATGTGAATTGAAAATATTGACCAATTCATTGGTTCATATACAATCTTGACCATTAATGAACATTATGTTGCAAAAATTACCTTCTTATCCATAATATATCCATGCACTCCATTATTTAGATTAGTATTTTTGGTGAAAAGCTGATTCTTATATTTTTTTGCCCTATCCAAACATCTCCTTCTTGATTTATAGAACCTTGCTAAAAAATAATTAGAGATATAGTAGATAATTTGAATTTTTCTTAATATATGTTAAAAATCTAGAATAGTTTTGTAACAGAATCTGTAGAATGGAGAGAATATGGAAAATCACACTTCATTTTTCTCAAATAGATATGGAAATATCAACATACAATGAATTTTAAAAAAATTATTGGACATGGAAAAAGAAATCAATCAAGAAAAATAAATAATGAGAAGGCACTAAATTATTGAAACAATTTATCAGTAGAGGCAAAAACATATTAGAAGAATCCCAAGGCAGAAGCAGCTTGAGACTTCCAATGTCTAGCTTTTTCAAATCCATTTGTAAAATTTTCAAAATCATCAATGGTCTGATCAATCTCTTCCTGTGGTTTCATAACAAAAGGACCAAACTGAACCATCGGTTCACCAATAGGCTCACCACCAACAAGGATAAACTGAAGTGGCAGACCGGAATCAGAACTGTTCCAAGCCTTTAACCGGTCACCACCTAGGCTTAGAATCAACAAGTCATGCGCCGTAGCGGTTGAATGTGGTGACCTGACATCCCCAAAATGGCCATGGCCTTGAAAGAACATAGACAAACGCGTTCCAGTGAAGTGGAATGGGCTGAGAGATTCGAGAACCCGGTGAGAGAGTGAAATCTAAATACATTGTTGGTGTTCTTGTGCAGATCTTTGACTTAACTCTATTCCATTCTCCAGCTATGATTCTCACTCTCACGCCGTCTTTCTCTGTTTCTGCTATATCTTTGCTCTCTATCTCTTGATAACTCGGCTCCACTCTGAGAATCGACAGAACTTGAAGTAAGAAGAGACCTAATCTAGTACATAAATATCATAGATCACTCCACTCATTACCAAATAATTAATCATGGAAGAAGCTTACAATTTGTGTTTTGAGGAGAGATTGATCCAAAGCTGCAAGCCTCTATTGTGAGTAATGCCATTCGCATTAGAAGAAGGCATTTCAGAGTGAACAATGCCTTTTCCTGCCGTCATCCATTGTAATCCTCCTTCTCTTATCACTCCTTGGTGTCCTTCACAGTCTTCATGCGAATTTTCTCCCTATATACAGACAAATACATCAAGAATTACTTGTGGCTGTTTCATAAACATCAAGAATTACATCAAGATTCTTGTTAATAAAAAGAAAAGAGATCAGTCAATACCTCTAACATATAAGTGACAGTCTCAAATAATTATTTTAAAATTAATAAAATAACGAGTCTCATATAATCACAAACGCTTACGTGTTAATTACGTTTAGAATATTCGATAACTAAACCTACCTCTATGTGGATGATCTGGGAATCCTGCAGGAGCCGAAACTGCAAGTTTTAAAGATTTATTATTATTAATCTATGATAGATTGGATTCAAAGGAACAGAGCAACAAAAGAAACAAAACCCACCTGAGAATTCATCCAAAACAAGAAATGGGTCGAAGTATCTTAACTCAAACCTGAAATATATTCACAAATTTTAAAAGCTTTTTTTTTCTTCCTTACTACAGTTTGGAAGCTTTTCTTTTAGCTGTTAGTTTACCTTCCGATGCTTCTTCTTACAACAGCACCAAATCCTTCGTGTTGCTGTCTAGCGAAAAGCTTCTTAACAACTAACCTTTTCTTACCAGAAAATTTCTCTGAAATTGCCATCTTGAATCTCTATAAAGAGTTAGTGAAGAATATGTTTTGTCTGTTGAATCTGTTGTGAATATGTATTTATATAGTAAGGAAATTATTAACCATTTTTATCACAAGCTTTACGACTTATTAGTCTATTACGAGGCTCACAGACCAATGTTAAAACTCGGAAAACACCTCGAACGATATTGCAAACACCAAAGCAAAGGCCAGCCATTCTCTGGGTTCGACGACATACGAACCAACCCCAATGAATCAATCACAACGTCTATAATGTGCATGTAAGATGCAAGACATTGCCCATCAATTAATTTTGTCATACGTTTTATTTATGCTGAAAGTATCTTAGTTTATTAGATGTGGATTTTACATTAACTCAATATAATTTATCAATTTTCAAACGTGCATTGAGTGTATTTAACACCTTATAATTGCTTGGTCAAACCGCTCGACTCGTTATGAGTCTGATGACATTCGATTATTCGATCAATCAATTAGGTGACTGAAAATGACATCAACTTATTGTTTTCGTCTTCTTTTTAAAGAAACATAGAAAATCTGCAATTTTCTTATGCTTGTGCTTGATAACGACAAGAAAAAAGTGTATCTCTTCTATGTCAAACCAGAAAGAAAAAAAAAAATATCTCATTAATATTTCACATTACAAAACAGAACCGAGTGTTATAAGTTTTCAATGTCAAATTATAGCTTCATGTGAAAATAAAAAGAAAAACATACACTTTAAACATCAATCAACACTTGCTACTACTACTACAACATATGACAAATGTTTCTTCGGTTCTTGAGTTTTTACTTTTACAAAACAGAATATGCAAATTGTAAACATATCTAATCTCTCGAAATTTCGCAAATCAAGCAAAGTTATTTTTTTTTTCTTTTGTTTATTGGTTACCTCCAAGCACAAGAAGTGATAAGAGGTTGATTCTTCCATCCTAAATACAATGCTCCATCTCTCTCTTCAAGTGTATACTTCTCTGAATAACTCTCAAGCAATCCTTTGATCGTCGAATTCACATACGAGCTCAACGGATACGGTTTAAAACCCGCCATGTGAAACCGCGACCTCCATTTCCCTAACGGCTCGTGTCTCTCTTCTCTTTCGACGCCTTCACAAGCTATAAGATTCACGACTTCCCTAGCCAAACAATGCTGCTCGACATTGATCCTTTCCTTGTGATCTCTAGCGAGCTTCACGTCGATAGATTCGAAAACCGCCAAGTAATGGTTCATTGTCTCGACGAAACGGGGAAGAAACGGCGCAGTATTTGTATTCGCTTCTTGCTCAACTAGAGTCACAACGTTTGGAGACAAACGTTTAACCAATCTCAACAATCTGTCTCTATGATTCTCCACAGTTACACTCTCATCAGGCATGTGGTGAAGAACAAGCGGGAAGTTAACCGCTAGCGCTTCCCCATTTCTAACTCCAAGCTTCTCTATTTCAACTTCCGTGCAGCATAAAGCAGCTCCATGGAACTCAAACGGAACACCAAACATTTCCGCAAGCTTCCCAAGTCTTTGTCCAACTAAATCAAGACCGCCTTGTCGAGCAAACGATGATCTCGGATCATCAATTCCCGTTATCCTCACTTTTGGAGGTCCACCAGGACGAGCACCGAGAGCACGGATTAAACTCACCCATTGACCGCCTTGAGAAATTTGGAAATCGATAATGTGCACAAAACTTTCGTTCTTCACAGCTTCAGCTATAGCTCCGTTAGCGGATTCGTAACCAAACTTGAAATACGGGCAAGCTTCGTATAAGATGTGCATATACGTAAGAAGCTCAGGACCTGTCGGGTCTTTGCATCTCAAAGCTTTATAGATCGAGCTACCCGAAGAAGCTAATCGAGCAATAAGCCCTTCAAGCATATACGCTCCTAAACGCTGAACAGGCTCGCCCGAAACCGACACCATTTGCTGCAACTGAGAGATCAACCAATCAGTCATTGTCACGTCGTAGTTTTCAACCGCTTTAGCGCATTCGTAGAGCGTTCCTTTTAAATCTCCCCTAGAGATCATTTCCATAGATCTATACATAGCTGAGGAAACAGCTCTATGTTGTTGTCCAAACCCGGCTTGATGATCATAACCATTAAAGCTGTTGTCTAAATCAGGCTCCATCATTGCAGTCTCCAAATCTTTAAGCATGAGACTAAGCTGTGTCTCGTTGTTGTTTGTCGCAGAAGATCCGCTTAAAGGAGAATTGTTGTTGTCGTCAGGAGAATGATTAAACTCTGAAAACCGGGATGAGTTGTTGTTGTTGTTGGCTTGCGAAACCGGACTTCCGTTAGAGGAAAAGCTTGTGGTTGAAGAAGTGTTGTTGTTGGTGTTAAGACAAGGATGAGACTTAGTGCCTAAGGAGGATTCAAGTGTGCAGTAAGAATCAAACGTCTGAACAGAAATGTCCATTTGCTGGACTGAAGATGGTTGATGATAAAACATTGAAGATCCATCTTGAATGATATGTTTGTGTGTAGCCTCCATATTAAAATTATCTGCCAGCAAAAATCAGTTTCTTAGAATTCGGAATTCTAGTTTTGAACATAAACCCTAATATGTCATCGTAAGATTCACAGAGACAATTAGAGGGGAAAAGCACCTGAAAGGTTGTATCTTTATTTAGATAGATTCAGTTGAAGATTTGACCCAATAGATGAAAATCATAAACAAGATCGAAACACGACTTTAATTAACAGTAGGAAGACAAAGTTCAGAGATTTCAACCGTAATTCTGAGCAAAAAAATACGACTGTTACATAACCCTAAAGCTTGATAACTCAATTTCAGCACAACTTAATCAAACAAAAGGTAAGTTACTCTGCAAATAGATTGAAACCAGAGGACGCGTAACGAAATATGAGTAAGAAAACCACACAAGAAACTTGCAGAAACAGAAACTCAGCAAAAGCAACCGACAAAAGAGGATAAAGATCGAAACTTTGAAAATCAAGAATCTCAATTAAGAAAACGAACCTGGTTTGGTTTGCAAGAGAGATTGAGAGAGATAGATACTTGAAGTTTGAGCTAAAGATTTGTTGATATTGATTTGAAGCTTCAAAGGCAAAAGAATCAAAAGAGAAATGCTTTGTTGCTACCACTTGCTGCCCACTTTCCACCAGGGGAATAACAATCCTTCACCTCATTTTTATCCACATCTCTTTATTAACAAAATACCCCTTTGACTATTTATATTTACATATTTACCACTTCGTAGCGCGTAAGAACCTTTTATTTCTGTCAGTCAATATTATTATGACGATTGACGACTAATATGATAAAAGTAATCTTGATGCTTGATAATGTTTTGTCTGAAAATCAAATTATGTTTTGTTTGTGTTGTATTGTTAAATCATTATTAGTATGATTAACTTACTGTTTCATGATTAATAATATACCGTTTCAAAATTTAAAGTGAACAGTATAAATTAAGGATGATTTTCAATCTAATAATTGCTGGAATATAATACTAAAAGATATTAAATGGTGAAATAAATGAAAGACTTGGGAGTTAATAAGAGTACTTAGGCTTACCATGTTTTACCAAAGTCAAATCTATTTTTGTTAACCGAAACAATTCCTTTTATTTTTCTCCCAGAAATTACATGAAACCTAGATCAATCATATATTATAATTTGTATTGATTTACTTATATATAATTTCATTCCTCGTAATGAAAGAAACACGAGCAAAATAGTATAATATTGGCACATGGTCTTTAACAAAATTATTGTTAAAGTCCTTGGAATAAAATAAAGAAATAAACGTACGAACCGAGTAATTGCGATGATGATTCAAGAAAATGAAATATGATGGTGATTTATTATTCTCTGCCTGGGCGAATGTATGAAAGCAATAAACAACTTTTTGTTTCCTTTTTTTTTTGGTAAACCTCGAGTCTTCAATGAACAATCAAAGTACTATACATAATTAAAGTTATGACCAAACTAAGAGACTAAACATATAGTACTAGTTCTTATTGATTTATAAAATCCATTAATTGCAATATACAAGTTTTACTTGATAAATCAGTTTTTTTTTCATCTTTTAGAATAGTAGTAATAGAGACGAGGGTAAAGTGGTCCATACAGTCGCAAACATCGACGAGATCGAAAAGAAAAGAGATGAGATGACACCAAACGTGCAAGCCATGGGTTGGTCCGACACTTGTCACTTTTAGACCTAAAAGTTTGTGATGGGCCTTTATTATCTTTCCATTTTTTATTTACTACTCCATCTTAAAGCATCAGCATCGCTTAGACTCTTAAAAGTTTCATAGCAATATTTTAATATTTATTTTATTAGTATTATATTAGAAAGAAAGAAAGAGAAAAACTGAAAAGCAAAACATAAAGAAAAAAGAAGAGACCGTCTCAGTATATACCTTCCACTGAGACGTTTTTGTCTCGAATCAATACTATTTTATTTTTAAATTTATTTTCTATTTTTTTTTTAATGTTGAGACTTTAAGAGTCTCAGCGATGATGATGGTCTTAGCATATTTATTTAAAGATTCTTCCATAGATATCTGAGTTTTTTTTTGTCAAAGATAAATATCTGAGTTATTACTTCATATTTAAAGATCAGTGAGTTGTTAATTTGAATGACTAGTGATGATCATACATTTGTTTGTTCTTCTTCATCATTTATAAGAAAAGATGAAAACTAACACGAACGAAATTGATTGATCTGTGGTTCGTCAGTACGATATTTTTGGATTTTTTCTTTATGTCAGGTCGTTTTGTGGTTTTCTGATCCGTCCCAATTTTTTGTAGGTCGTGGTTGCTTAAAGCAGAAGATTTCTGTCACGTTTTTCTCTATCGATGGCTTTCTGAACCTTCAAGTACATTTCTTGTGGCATGTTTTTTTATTAAAGGTAATTATTTACCAATGTTGTTATCTTTTAAGTTAAATCGTTTTTTCGGTTATGTCTGGATACTGCTATGTGGTCTAATTTCAATTTAGTTTTCCATTTATCATTCGATTCAAGGCTCTTAACCAGATTTATCATGGGATTATTGGTTAGGTTCGGTTGAACAATTTAAAACAAAACAAAAACTTATTTTAATGCAAAAACATGGTGTGTACTCGGAAGTTCACACGACGTTATTTTCTTCATTCAAGCAAATGCCGACCAATTGAATGGACCCACTTTCGCTTTAAAAGCGTTTGACCTATTACGCGTTCTTTTTGAAGAATTTCAGAATTTTTTTAGATTTTACCTCTCATTTTTTTTTAATTTTTATTTTGATTTCCACCCATAGACTATAATTTAATTTTTTTCATTTTCTCTCTGTTCGAACTCGAATCGATGTCTTTGCTTTTTTTTTTTGGTCTTCTCGCGAGTAACACTGTCGGATAAAATCAACTCTTCCAAGTTGCGACAAATCGACAATTCGTGCGCAGTGACGGAATTTCAAAAAAAAGGTATTATAAAGTCATCATTTATAATTTCTTTACAATACTTTTGAAAAAAATTTTATGTTCTCCGTACTATATTTATTTCTATAAAGGGCTCTTCTATAAAAGACAACTCATTTTACTACGTATAGAAAGAAAAAAAAATTATTATACAACTCAAACTATGTTAGTTTGATAGATAAAGCCAATCTAGTATTGTTTACTTTGTCGGGTAATTGGAGATAAAAGAGAAAGTAAAATTTTTGTACAAGTTTTATAACTGAGAATACATTGTTTTATTAGTTCAAATTTGTTATACCAAATAAATCATCTAGAGACTAAAATAAAACTTTGGTTGGAACAAAAGCGAGTGACAAATCAGAACTACAAGGATTACATATATATATAACTCAAAACAAGATAATTGAATGGTTATCCAAAGATCTCTCTCTCACCTAATAATAATCTTAAGATGTCACAAATCCTAAAACGGAAATAGAAAGAAAAACAAAAAAAAAAGACATCTTTGCCAATTTACGCACTTGTGCTTTGTCTATTCTTGGTAGGTTTTGTTCTTCCCTCTTTCCGCTCATACAATTTCTTGGCTTTCACGGAAGACACGACAACAACAAAAAAAAAAAAAGATTTCACAGAGATTAAATCGATTCCATTGCGCGTGTAAACGCAATGCGAAAGTGCGAGAACCCGGTTATGCTTGCGTGTAACACGGCCTCGAAGAAAAATCTACCTTCTTGCATTTTCCTCATCATCATCATCTTTATCACCGTGTTATGTCCTGTGGTAGTGTCTCAGGTGGTTGTGCCAGATTCAGACGCAGATTGTCTCTTAAGATTCAAAGATACATTAGCAAATGGTTCGGTGTTTAATAGTTGGAACCCATCAACATCACCATGTCAAGGAAATGACGCGAATTGGTTCGGTGTTCTTTGTAGCAATTACGTTTGGGGGTTACAACTCGAGGGAATGGGCTTAACCGGGAAATTAAACCTCGATCCATTGGTTCCTATGAAGAATCTAAGAACCATAAGCTTCATGAACAATGATTTCAATGGACCAATGCCTCAGGTTAAGAGGCTTACTTCATTGCAAACTTTGTATTTGTCTAATAACCGGTTTTCGGGGGAGATACCCGCGGATGCATTTCAAGATATGCCTCATTTGAAGAAAATTTTGTTGGCCAATAACGCCTTCCGAGGAATAATTCCTTCTTCTTTAGCTTCTTTGCCAGTGCTTATAGAGGTGAGGCTAAATGGTAACCAGTTTCAAGGGCAAATACCATATTTCAAACAGAAGGATCTTAAATTAGCTAGATTTGAAAACAATGACCTCGATGGACCAATACCTGAAAGCCTCCGAGACATGGATCCCGGCTCTTTTGCAGGTACATTTTCATTGTTATTTATAGATTAACATGTACATTTTTTTTTTAAAGAAAATAAACTATACAATTGATATAACATGAATGATTTTATGTTATGAAAATTATAGGTAACAAAGGTTTGTGTGGTCCTCCCTTATTAATTCCATGTTCTCCTTCCTCTCCGGGAATTCCTGTTGATCCGAGATCTCATCCTAGTCCTCCACGTGGGAACGAGACTGGATCTTTTAACACTATAGCGATCAGTTTACTTGTTATTGGCATAATACTAGTGATCATCGCGCTTGTGATCTGTTTCATTCAGTCAAGAAGACGAAATTGCTTGTCAGCTTCTTCCTCAGGTAAGGAAAGGGTAGAGAGCTACACTTATCATCAACCAGTAAATAGGAACACTAAACCCGTTGAATCTATTGGGAATCACGCAAGGAGAGGATCGATGCCTGATGCAGCAGGCAGGCTTCTATTTGTGCGGGACGACGTTCAAAGATTCGGTCTTCAAGATCTTCTCAGAGCTTCAGCTGAAGTCCTTGGTAGCGGAACGTTTGGTGCTTCATACAAAGCAGCAATATCTAGCGGACAAACATTGGTCGTGAAGAGGTATAAACTTATGAACAATGTCGGAAGAGATGAGTTTCATGAGCATATGAGAAGGTTAGGGAGATTAAACCATCCGAATCTATTGCCTCTCGTCGCTTACTATTACCGGAAAGAAGAGAAGCTTTTAGTCACTCAGTTTATGCCTAATAGTAGCTTGGCAAGCCATCTTCATGGTATGTTTTAACATTACATTAGTCATTTCACGAACTTCCATCTCCATACCAATTGACAATTAGGTCTTTTATAAGAGATTACTAACAATTTGAATCTTATGTTCTCTGTTTTTTTCAGCGAATCATTCCGTGGATCAACCTGGATTGGATTGGATAACGCGTCTAAAGATCATAAAAGGAGTAGCAAAGGGTTTATCTTACTTGTTCAACGAGTTACCGACATTAGCGATCCCTCACGGTCATATAAAGTCATCGAATGTGGTTTTAGACGAATCACTCGAGCCATTGCTAACAGATTACGCTCTTAGACCGGTGATGAGCTCAGAGCACGCGCATAACTTCATGACTGCATACAAATCGCCAGAGTATAGACCCGCGAAAGGACAAGTCATAACAAAGAAGACAGATGTTTGGTGTCTGGGTGTGTTGATATTGGAGATTTTGACAGGGAGATACCCTGAGAATTACTTAACGCAACGTTATGATCCAAACATGAGTCTTGTGACTTGGGTTAGTGACATGGTTAAGGAGAAGAAAACAGGTGACGTGTTCGACAAGGAAATGAAAGGGAAGAAGCATTGTAAAGCGGAAATGATTAATATGTTGAAAATTGGATTGAGATGTTGTGAAGAAGAAGAAGAGAGGAGGATGGATATGAGAGAAGCTGCGGAAATGATTGAGATGTTAAGAGAAGGAGGAGCTGATGATGATTTAGGTTCTATGGATCATCGAGTGAGTGATAATATATATTCTTCGATGTTGTTGGACGATGATGACTTTGGTTTCTCGATGAATCGATAAGTTTTCGGATTGTTCGATCATTTCTTTCTAGGAATAATATGAAAACGTATAAAAAGAGGGTGAATATTCCGGCCGTCGGAGTTTCACCGGAGAGAAGAAAGAAGAACATGTGATGGGGTTTTCTTCTTTCTATTGGTAATGCAGATAATTAAGAAAAAAATGTATGAGCAATTAATTGGACCAAGAAACATGTATATATTTTGTATCTGTATATCATCCGCTTAATTAGTTTTTAAGTCCTCTATATATCATCATCATCATCAGCTTTAATGCTTGTTCTTTGGTACTAGCATTTGTGGTATGCTGTTTCTTTCTCTCATTAGGTTAAATTATGACAATTGTCTTTGAGAAAGATGAGATATGTACTAAAAACATTAATAAAATAAAAATAGATATGTAAAATTAGTTTTGAATTTGAGATTAGATGTTTCGAATCCAAAGAAAACAAAAAAGGCCTTACTATATATACAAAATATCAATTAGACCATTCTAGAAGTCCTTCCAATCATTATTAAAAAAAAAAAAAGAAGTTAACAGTTATTTATATAGGCCCAACAGTTAACCCAAAAGAAAACAATTGTACAGCTCTTGAAAATATTTTTTAATAATAATAATATCTCTAGAAAATAGCAGCTAAAGAACGCTCCGTCATCTCTCTCTCTCTCTCTAAATACCTTCATCTGCTGCAAAACTCTTTTTTAAGTAAAAATTGGGTATCGACTCGTGTGTGTGTCTTTTGTTCTCAAATCTTTTCCCCAAATTTTACCCGCGAAAATTAGGTTTTTGTGAGATTTTAATTTTCTTTTTCAAAATTTTAAAACACACTTTCTCTAAGGAAACTCAGATCTCCCTCTCTTTCTCTTTCTTCTAGGGTTTTCTCTCTGATTCCTCTCCTTCGCGTCTCTCTCTCTCTCTCTCTCTCACGTTTTGCCCAGTGTTGAGGATGGATGTGGCGGCTACTGATGTACCGGTGAATCTCGAGTCCGTTGAAATGACCTCGGTGGTTAAGCAAAAGAGAGATGTAGAAGAGAATAAAGACGGTGGAGTGGCGGAGAAGCCGCGATTTGACGAGAAAGTGAATAGAGTGGCGGAGATTGTGCTTGTGTTATCTGCATTGCGGAGGATTCGAGGAGGGAAAAGCCCGACGGAATTGGAGCTTGAGCTGATGGGTGAAGCTAAATCGAAATTGGCAGAGATGTGTCAAGAGTTTAATCCAAAGGATATTATCGGTAGGGATGCTATTGGAGCACTGATTGAAGATCTGGGTTTGAATGCTAAGCTTAAGGATCAGAGATTAGGATTCCGAGCACCTAAATTAACCATCTCCGAGAAGCTATCTCTTGGGAAGAGAAAGGTTTGTTCTGTTCTTCAATTTGATTCTCACTACAAAAAAAAATTTGGCTTTGAATTGCTCAACTGATCTATCTTGTGTTGTTTAATTGATCGATTGAAATCAAAATTTGCTCCTTGATCTGAGTGTTAATTGGATATATGATGATTAGCAGTAGTTTGATTGATGTAAATCTCGAATTATCAAAATTTTCTCTATCTGAAGGTGGATTATGTATCTGATATAATATGTTTCTCTTAAGATGGAAGAATCGAAGAAGAACCCAATAGCATCCACTACATATACATCTCCAGGTCATTCAACTCCGGGTATGACTATGCTTACAAGTTACAACCAGTTTTTTGATAAAACCATCTTACTAATAATGTCAGGAGCCATGAAAATCTTCGTCATTGTATGTTTTTTGCAGCAAATAATGTTTCTGTGGGACATCAGTGGGTTAATAGCGAATTGAAGGTATCCACTAGTGCTGTTGATGCAGGTGGAAGCCATTTCGTCAAGGATGCATCAGGAATAACACAATCAAGAATGGAGAGACCACAGTTTAAGCCAGATATGCATACCGGTGCTTCACAAGGACCAGGTAAGTTGACCTTACGTACGTCGTTCTATCCCCATTTTATTTTCAAGATATCATCAGCTCGAAGAATTAGCTCAAATTTTGGTTTTGGATGGTGGATTTTTTTGTGTCGTTTGGTTGATTTGCTATGGTTTATATTATACATTAGACTTCCAAAAACTTAATGAAGGTGCTTATAGTGCCACGTCCGAGTACTATTACCCGGTACATTTGTATATTCTTTCTCTGATTATGTTTCTTGGTTCTTTATTTGCTCTCTGGAATTTGAAACGTCTGTGAGGTTTTCATTTTGAGTTAAAGTTTGAGTTTCATATCTTCTTTTCCATTTTTTGGTCGATTGTGCACAAGTATCTATGATCGCTAATTATCATTACCCTCTTCTGTGAACCAGCAGTTCCTGCTGGAAATTATTTTGGGAATGCTACATCTTGGTCTGCCCAACCTCATTCCAGTCCATCCACCATATCATTTGGTGCTCCATCAGAGAGCAAAGCTCATGTTCCGAGTTCTTCAAGAGCCACAGATCCGAGCTTTAGACCATTCATTTCTCAAACTCAGCCAAGTGCATTCCCAGGCATGAAAGGAGTGACTTATGGTCAGACCTCTTCACCTTTTGGAAACAACCACCATGCTGAAATCGCTAAGATAATCCATAAGGTTTTGCAACCGCGGGCTAAACAAAATATCTTGTGGAATCCACCTTCAAGAGAGTATATGACTAAAGCAATGACATGCCAGATGTGTCAAGGAACCATCAACGAAGTAGAGACACTACTAATTTGCGATGCCTGTGAAAAGGGATATCACTTGAAATGTCTACAAGCTAACAATATAAAAGGTGTTCCGAAATCTGAATGGCATTGCTCAAGATGTGTACAATTGTACAGTGGGAAGCCTTTTCCTCCTAAATATGGTCGCGTTATGAGAAGCGCCACTACAGCAAAAATGTCCTCTACTTCAGCTGAAGTTAATCTTAAGGTTCATAAAGAGGCAATGCCACATCCTGAGACAACAAAACCAACTGTAGATTCAGCCATGGATCGAACAGTTGAAGCTGAAGGTGCAGCAGCTATAAGTCAAACAGCTAAAGCTGAAGATGCCGCACCTATAAGTCAAACCGTTGAAGCTGAAGATGCAGCACCTGTAAGTCAAAAGGTTGAAGCTGCAGATGCAGCACCTATAAGTCGAACAGTTGAAGCTGAAGATGCAGCAACTATTAGTCAAACGGTTGAAGCTGAAGATGCCGCAGCTATAACTCAAACGATTGAAGCTGAAGATGCATCTATGAATCGAGGAGTTGATACTAACGATGAATCACAAGGTCTTGTAGGAAACGAAGCTGAGTATGATGATCCTAATCCTCCGAAACAAGAGAACAAAGAAGATTCGAGCAAAGATGTTATTGAGGGATCTTTTTCCGCCAATTGCCAAGATAAAGACCCGAAATCATTACAAGAGGAGAATTCAGCTTCTCAAACAGAGAACTCACCACCCCAGCGTCCGCCATTGCAACCCAACACAGATCATTCCCAACAACAGAACACAACACCAAATGTCGAAGAGGCTATATAGAAGAATGTCACAGAAAATCCACAGGAAAACTAAAGCTGTGAATGATTGAGACAAAAGTTACAAAGATGAGCGAGCATTCACTCTGTCCACGTACCCTCTTTGGTCGTCGAGTATATTATAGTAAGCGATTGTTAGTGATGATGTCTTTATCTATCCTTTGGGCTGATTACTGGATATCTTTGTTCTATGTTTCAACTTTCTGAGCTAAATTAGTGATTGATTTAGTTATAATTTTGTAATTTAGCTTGAACTTTTCTTAAATACGCTTGTTAAATAACTCCTTGATGCACTGTGACCTAAATTCTTACATCATCTAGTAACATGATGTAATTGTAATACATGATTCTTTTATACTTTTACTAGAAGTAGAAGCATTTGCAGAATTTTAAAGACGTGTGAGAATTTGAAAAAGAACAGAAAGCTTGGTACTTTATTTTGAATCTAATTTGCAATAACATGAACTCTATAACAATAACACATTGACGTATTAAAGCACATAAAAATTGATTTACAGTGAAGGAAAAAAAAATTGAAAGTGATTCAGAGCCAAAACATTCTTGATAATCTCAGAAAAGAGATTTTAAGAAATGCCAATGGTTTTACCGAGAAGCCAGAGAACAAGAGACAATTCAAGTCCGAAAATTGTATGGAGTGTACCTCTATCAAGTGTAAACCCATACACAGTGATTCCTGCTCTGTTATTCTCGAAATAACTCACTACAAAAAATAATCCAACCAGTCATAATAAGTATCAAGCAGAGACCATTAAGATAAAAAAGCATTGAAGAAGATTTTTGTTTATTTTACCTAGAGCTTGTCGTTTTTGGAAAGAGATTGTACTGCAAGCATAAGCAGGAATGATGTTATTATTGTCTAGATCATCTTCTTCGTCACCATAATCGTCACTGTCTGATTCTGCTAACGTAATAATATCATTGCCTTTATTGTTATTGCTGTTTCGAGCAACCAAAGTTGGAGTCTCTCCATCTGCGGTCTCAAAGGTTTCTAACGTTGCGCATACATGCCATTTCGCAGCTAAACATGTCACAGCTTGAGCCTTGTGTGTGATCTTTGACGCACTCCGTAATAGTATGAGCAATGCAGTGACTAATGTCATGGAACAAAGCTGAAGACATAAAGCACACAAAAGTTTGAGTTTTTCAAAATGGGTTTATCCAGAAACGAACATAAATAGTGAAAGGAGACTTAATTACTGCGAGTTCTCCAGCTCTGTAGATATTGACTTCAGTGTAAGCTTTGGTTGTAATAAGCAGAGAAGAAAATTGACTTCCAGTAACCAGAACCAACAAACATAGAATGAAAGAACGATATCTATGGCTGATGATTCTGAGATGACGTCTGATACGAAGATGTTCAGACAAGATAGAACCAACATCAGAGTCAATCTGAAAGAGCTGAGCAAAGTCGTGAAGACGAAGTATCTGAAGATGGCAAATGAGACGGAAGAGAACACAGACAAGGAAGATTACGGTTGTTCGGTAAAGCCAAGAACAAAGCTCCATTACACAAGCGACTGTATCGCTCAAAATGACATTTCCTAAAAAAGGTATTTGAGATCCACCTGAAGCATACCACCATATTTTGTATGCACTCATTGCTGTGAAACAAGGGATCACGAAGTAGGAAACAATATGAAGCGACGTCTGCAAAAGCAAAAGCATTTAATAAATTTTGATTCAGATGAGATTACACATAAATGCTTGTGGAACAAGTAATATGGTAAATCCAGACTTCAACTAGAAAGAATTCACCAAAGTTTTAGGCTAAAAAAAATATTAGAAGAAAGTAGCAATTATATAAACGAATACATTTTCTTTTGTATTTGCTACTCAAGATTTGAAGATGCGTAGAGTAGTTTCCTAACTTTATAATATTCATGATTCGTCGCTCTATCTTCTTTATTTTTCTATTATTTTTTTCTATCTTGACTAATATATTCTTTGTACAATTTATTTCCCAAAGTAATAGAATACTAATTCTTTTACAATAATTGCTTCTTTTTTTCAACTTAATGTTTTTTTTTTTGTGGGAGAGATGAGTTGTTTCTTAGTTGTTTACACTTTACACCATTAATGGAAAAGATCTTTTGTCAGCTTCAACATACTGCGACATGATCTAGAAGAAGAACGATCCAAAAATTCTAACAGAACACAACAGATTTGTCAATTTTCCAGTTCTGGAATAGTTTACGAATTCGACAAAAAATTCAAGAACAAGAAAACTCAATTTTAACAGGGGAAAGTTTTAAAAATACTCACGTTGAGTTGATTGGTGTAGTTTCGGCGTACGGTTTCACTCTCGTCCCAGAGTTTATCGAAGAAGAGGAATCTGCGAAGACCGTACTTACTAACGAATCTGGTGAGGCAGAGGTATGAGACGGCGGCAACGCTGCTGAGAGAAAGCTGGATAACGGAATCGTACGGCCTGGAATGGTAACTGTCGCAGTCGGCGCAAGCGAGGAGGAAGTGAGAAATCGCCGGAACCACGAGCGTGAACACGACGAACATCGTCCAGGAGAGAATCGCCGTCCATGGACTCGAGTGGTCCACGCACATCCATCTCAGGTATTTACGGAAGCTTTGTAGCTCGTCTTGCTGGTGCGAGACGCAACGATTGAAGACCTTGTTTTTCTTGTTCTCGTTGTTGATCAGCGGCTCGTTCCCGACGCCGATGTCGATGTCCGCCATGGACGATCGGTAAAGAAAACTGCTGAAAGAGAATCAGAGTTGAGAGAGGAAGAGAGAGAAAGAAATCGCGTTTGCGTTTTTTTTTTGTTATTTTTTGTCTGCGATTGGTGACGCGAGAAGTGAGACGGGAAACGCTATTTATAAGTTAGTTATTTTTTTTTGCGTGTAAGGTGTTTTTGTTTTGTTTTTGTCTTGTAAGACAATATTTGGAGTAGCATAAATTAAGGATCAATATATATTGTGATAGTTTTTTTTTGGTATACAATAAATGACTAACAAAATTTTTTATTTCCATAAAATATACTTTATTGTTTGCTATTCCCATTAATGACATATTTACTAAGAGAAATGGTTTGTTATCTTATAAAACTATCATGTTATTTTCTGACAAAAAAAATTACCATGATATTTCGAAAAATAACACCTAGTTTAGTTTTTTGACAGATAATTTTCTTTTATAATTGTTTTCATAATTTAATAAAATTAATTGTTATTTAGTTAATGACATTAAAAACTAAATGTGACTATAATTTATGACATTACTCAAGAAGAATTTTATGAGATTTATCGGATGACTGAATTGATGTGAATGATCATTAAAAAGATGTCAAGTTTACTGGATTCATAAGCTTTAGGAAAGTTTTTCATAGATATTAGTTTTAATTTTAATAAGCTGGTTAATTCTAACCACCTTTCAAGAACAAGAAAACTAGTTAATTTTATAAAGATAACATAAATAACTCGTTTGTGTCAAACTATCAAATTTTTTTAATAATGGTGGAAATTTTTTTGGAAGAAAATTAAGGTGTTAATAAAAAAGGAAAAATAAAATTAAGTAGAAGGTGAACAGAACACATTCACATGCGGTGGAGTGGGGCCCAGTTAGCATGTGATTAGGTTTTATACTTTTTCTCAGATCACCGTTGAAACACCGCCACGCGTGCTGTTTTCCTAAGTAACCATATTATGTTTTAATTACTAAATTAGTCTATGTAATGTAATGTAAGGAAACAAAAAAAAAATATAATTAGATCAAACTTTACACTCTTATTGCTCTGCTTGTACGATTATTTTCACTAAATTATAATATTCCAAGACCTTAAAGAAATGTTTATAACCACCGGCGGGAGATGTCTTAAGTTTACTGGAAGAAAATTATAATTTTTAGAAGGCATCTTACTGTGTACGTAGCTCAATGAGTGCTTATGATCAATAAAATACGTACTCCAAAATTAATAATTGTGAATGATTTTATTAATAAATTCGTTTGTTTGTATCTGGTTGATTACTTGTGACCATGTCAGTGCCTTAGTGGCCATATTTCATAGAGACTTTGGAACCACATAATTATAATGTGTTCAATTAATTATTTTCACATGCATGTCTGTTATTAATCACATAATTTCATGAATTAATTTGTCTACCACAAATTCACCTGACATACGTTATTATGAAACAAAACAAAAGAATACATGCTACATTTTTGTGATTATTTTATCTCCACACCATTTTGGCATTCCGTTATAGTGCTAGTTTGAAACCCCATGTAATTGTTGACAAAAAAAAAAATCTCATGTAATTATGGCATCAACTGTATGTTTATGTTTTCGTTTGAGAGGCCCTGTTATTATAACTTGGACTCGAATCACGGCAAAATTGTGGAAAAGAGTCGTATATTGAACTTTAAATGTAAATTTGTTTTAAAAAACTATATGTTAAAATGTTTCGATAAACAATTGATGATAAATAGGTAGTAACTTTTAAAAACAAAAATTATAATTGATTTGATACATCTTTCGAAAACATTTTTTGAATTATAAAAGATTGATTATTAAACAACATACCAAAGAGTTACAATAAGGAAATGCAATTTTCTAAATTTGTATTCTAGTTTTCATATTAGTAATAACAAAAATAAAGAAAACGAAGAGTTGCGAGAAATAGACTTATTCTCTTCCGAATACTCTCATTCATTCCAGTAAGCGATGCCATGTCCACGAGTTTATTGTTTAAACGATGGAGATCGGTGTGGAAGATGATGCCAACGCTTGAGTATGATGAAGAAAAAACCTTGTCCAAACATTGATCCCTTTGGAGTTGAACGGTTTTATGGCAGGTCATTGCAATTACATGAAGCTCCTGTCCTAAAAAAACCCTAAATCTCAATTTTAGGAAGCACTCTGGTTCCTTAGATTTTCTGATATTCTCAAACATTTGTTCCATTCTCCTCGAGACTACAATCACTAATACTTCGTAGGACTGTTATTACGTACAGTGATTTACATTTCGAAAATTTAACCTAAAAGTCTTCAAAACACTCGTCGTCTTGAATTGTTGGAACAATATATGTCTTGAATTGTTGGAACAATATATTAATAAGCATGTGGACTTATAATATATAGTTAAAATGTAAATGAGAATTTACTTAGGGGATGTCAAAATTTTTTTGTAACTTACAAAGTTTGGTATTAAAAACCAAATAAATTTGGCCATTAAATCTACTTGACCACCAAACTACTCTTTTCCTATAAATAGCAAGCTACCTAGAAGGGAAAAATCATTCATTCGTTCTAAAAGCAAGAAAACACCATTAGACACAATTTATATATTTTTTGAGAAGTTTCTAAGTGTTGAAGCTCTCTTGAAATATCTTCTTGGTTGTTGGTGTTAGGTGTTAGGTGCTAGTAGCTAAGGAATTCACAAGGTTTAACATGTTCCTTCATTCTCCCTCTTCTACTTTTATCATTCAAAAGTAGATTATTGTTCTTGAGTATATAGTAGATAATTAGCTCGTAGATTCAAACATGAATGAATCATGTTTGTCTTAATATTTGGTTGTATCCTGGGATTCAAAGAATGCATGAAAACCGTCTCATTGCGGGCATTTTATTGAGTTAAGGAAAGGGATCATCCCGCCTCCAAATGTTTTTTTTTGTTCTTATGATTCTAAAAATAAAATACTTGTTTATGTTCTTATTAAATTGTTAATATCAAAATGATTGTCTTGAAATCATGCTTTGATAATATTATACTAATAATTATGTTCATTAGATTAATTCTTGGTCAAAGAATAATATTAAATAGTATTTAATATGGTCTTGCTATTTAATTATATAATTAATATTGTTGAATTATGTAAATGTTATAATTATTTTGCTGAAATAAATTATGATTACATAAATGTCAATATTAATGTTTCTACATATATGTATGCATATATATTAAAATATATGTATTTATATGTGAGTTTAATAATTTAGTTCAATCTCAAGAAATAAATTGTATTGCAAATTGATATTTCTCAAATCCGGTTTTATAAGGTTCTACAATCTTAACTCAATAAAATTCGCTTTTTAAACGGATTTGTTGTGTGAAAAATCAAATTTGGAAAAAACAAAGTCTTGTTTTTTATAGTTGAAAAAAAAAATCGGCTTCAAGATTTCGTGACCGGATCGATCGATCCTAATCGGTCGATTGAGAGAAATCAAACAATTGAACACCAAAACCGGTACCGCGGGTCAAGCGACTAATCGATCGCAAGCTGATTGATTGATCTCGTAAGAACGATGCTGTTAATCGGAAAAAATGTTTTAAAACAATAAATTAAAAAACCAATTAAAGACCATTTAATATATTGGTCAAACGTTATTTATTTTAATACATAAAATATTGAAATATTATTGGTAAAACATCATTAAAAATTAATAAATCTTGGTAAAACGTTATTTAATACCAATCAATTTTGGTAAAACGTTATTTAAAACCAATTAATTTTTCAAATTAATTGGAATTTTTTTTAAGAACCAATTAAATTTTCGTATAGCGTTATTAATTATTAATAAAACAAACTCTTAATAAAAACGAGTTTGTGATTTGTTTTTAATTTTTTAAAATAAACGCTTAAATCGCTAAAAATAATTAGCGATTGTGATTTAAAACCCATATAATAACATATACGTTAATAAATTTATGTTAGTGTTGTTGTTATGAAAACAGAAATAAGACAAATCATGGTAATGATCTTTTTTTGATTTTATATGATTTAATCATATAAATATAATTTGTTCAATTCAACAGTAATTCAAAGAGTAATTAGTGATATTATTTTGTTATTAAGCATTGTTAATCTAGAAAATATTTTTTTACTTGGTCTGATACTTGTTGAATTCTTCAACAAAATTTCAGAAGTAATTAATTTATTTTTCTACGATTTATTGCTGCATTCATTAAAATGATTTTTGTTTCATTGTGAGCATAGACAAAACCTGTTTAAAACGTTAGCAAAAGTCACGCTTTGACTTCTGTGCTGGAGTTTAATTGGATGACTATGCAAGTTATCTGAATAATTAAAAATTGCTTCATCCTGCCCTTGTATTAAATTAAATTGTTACTTTCTGAATTTAATAATTCAAGAAATTAAAAGTTAATTATTATAGATGTGTTATTGGTTACGAGTCTAGTGAGTCGACACATCAAATTCAGTTTGATAGTGGTTTGCCACATATGACTGTGTCAAATTGTGATGTATATCAGAGTGTCATGTGAGTGTCTAGTGCTATAAGCATAAGACTAATGATTGACAAAATTGATGGAGCTCAATTAATTATATGACATGAGAATATTTATATCTCATTGACCATGTTGAAATTAGAGACGTAACTCAAGGAGGACAGCATATGCTTTCTCTTGAGAATACTAAATAATAAACCTCTGTTTTTAATTAACACAGATTTGTGTGATTTATTTACCTATTAGAGGAGGTAAAAAGTATTTTGTGACTCTAATTGATGATAGTACAAAATATTGTTATATTTACTTGTTACAAAGCAAAAATGAGACTTTGAATAAATTCAAGGAATATAAGCTGGAAGTTGAAAATCAACTAGACAAAACTATAAAAATAGTTCGGAGTGATAGAGGTGGAGAATATGAAGGATAGTTTGATGCATTTTGTAGATGACATCATTCATCAAACAACTGCTCCTTACTCACCAGAATCAAATGAAATTGCAGAACGAAAAAAACCGAACTTTAAAAGAAATGATGAATGCAATGATGCAAGAATCAAGCGTAACCCAGAACATGTGGGGGGAAGCTTTAATGACTTTGAAATAAACAGTGCTGGCTAAGTCAACAATGAAATCTGAATTCATTGTGTTGGACAAAGCAGCAGAAGAAGCAGAGCATCTTCAAAATTTTCTGGAAGATATTTCGATGTGGGAAAAATCAGTGTCATCGATTCCGATACACTGCGATAACCAATCGGCTATAGTTCGTGCTAACAATAGCTTGTACAATGGCAAGTTACGTCACATACGTAGATGACATAAGACCATTAGACAATTGATCTCAAGTGATGTAATTTCACTAGATTACATCAAATCAGCTGATAACTTAGCATATCCTTTTATGAAAGGTCTGACCCGAGATCAAATATTGAAATCATCAATAATAATGGGTTTAAAGCCTATGATTTAACGATGAAATTTGGCGGTAACCCCACCTATACTTTCTAGGTTCAAAGGGACAACTAAGTCAAATTAAGTCTAAGAAAACACTGTGAAACTTATGTTTCTACCCAATTCCTAATAATGATAAACAGTGTTCTCTGCAAAATTGAGGGTAAGCGTAAGTTTTTAATGATTTCATCATATTTATTTCAAGGAAGTAAAACAGAATACTTCGAAATAGAATACGAGAAGCACCTGTTGAGTGTGAAATGGGGTCGTTTCTAGGAGAATAAGGGAATGTTGTATTCTCCAAATTCACTCAAGAAATATCAGGCATGTTCAAGGCCAAAATGAACACAACGAGAGAGCGAAAGTTCTACTAGAAAATATAACTGTGTTATATATATTGTTTCAGTTTACACTAGGAATCCGGATGGTTCAAGACATCGTGTTCACCAACTGGGCTTGTAAACTCGATAGATTATAACAGTGATTGGTTCAATGCTGAAAAATGCAACATTTTCATATACAGTTATTTTTCTCATATACTCAAGAAAGTCTTCTTTCAGCTTAAATCTATCCTAAAAAGGTTTTCAAAAACATCCTCAGTGTTTTAGATTCAATTCTATTCATGTGGGGGATTGTTGGAACAATATATTAATAAGCATGTGGACTTATAATATATAGTTAAAATGTGAATGAGAATTTGCTTAGGGGAGGTCAAAGATTTTTTGTAACTTACAAATTTTGGTATTAAAAACCAAATAAATTTGGTCATTAAATCTACTTGACCACCAAGTTATTCTTCTCCTATAAATAGCAAGCTACCTAGAAGGGAAAAATCATCCATTCATTCTAAAAGCAAGAAAACACCATTAGACACATTTTAGATATTTTTTTAGAAGTTTCTAAGTGTTGAAGCTCTTTTGAAATATCTTCTTGGTTGTTGGTGTTAGGTGCTAGTAGCTAAGGAATTCATAAAGTTTAACAGGTTCCTTTATTCTTCCTGTTCTAATTTTATCTTTCAAAAGTAGATTTTTGTTCTTGAGTATATAGTAGATAATTAGCTCGTAGATTCAAACATGAATGAAGCATGTTTGTCTTAATATTTTGTTGTATCATGGGATTCAAAGAATGCATTAAAACCGTCTCATTGCGGGCATTTTATTGAGTTTAGGAAATGGATCATCCCGCCTCCAAATATTTTTTTTGTTCTTATGATTCTAAAAATAAAATACTTGTTTATGTTCTTATTAAATTGTTAATATCAAAATGATTGTCTTGAAATCATGCTTTGATAATATTATACTAATAACCATGTTTATTAGATTAATTTTTGGTCAAAAATAATATTAAATAGTATTTAATATGGTTTTGCTATTTAATTATATAATTAATATTGTTGAATTATGTAAATGTTATAATTATTTTGTTAAAATAAATTATGATTACATAAATGTCAATATTAATGTTTCTACATATATGTATGCATATATATTAAAATATATATATATATTTATATGTGAATTTAATAATTTATTTTAATCTTAAAAAGTAAATTGTATTACAAATTGATATTTCTCAAATCCGATTTTATAAGTTTCTACACATGTTTTTTTTTGTTGTTGTTGATTCTACCGTTTGTTTCCCTTCATTGAAAAGTATGCAACTTATATAGACGTGTGACTTTCCCGTGCGAAGAATCTATCCGCACACTTTTATCGGCTTGTCCTGTCCTTGAACATCTCTTCCTCAAAAGACTTCGAGAGACGTTACAGTCGCTTCTCTAAAGGGATTAATCTTCAACCGGCTTCTTTATCTGCGAATAGACACTCATCACAAAATCTACTTCTGCGTTTGCTTAAAAATTGCCCTAAACTTCGAGCTCTCACGCTCAACCACGTAAAATCAAAGTTTTCCATTCTTATTAATCTTTCCAGAGCTTTTAAATTGATCCATAATTCAATGTCTTTATTTTTTTCTCAGGAATGTTGGATTTGTACCGATAACGAGGAGGTCTGAACCGAGCTGTGTTCCTGAATGCTTGGGCCTCCATCTCGAAACTCTTCAATGGATATGCTATTTAGGATTACATGAATAAAAAGAAGCTAAAATAAGTATTTTCCACAAGACTAGTAGATCTAACCCGAAAGAAGTCGAATCTAGAGATTTAAACTAAATGAAGAAACAATCTTTTATTTTTTTATATATACACGTTTGATTCGTTTGAAGTTGAACCAACTGTAATGCAGGCCAATTAATAATCTGGGTCTTTTGAAATACTTAGCCCAAGCCCATTATCAAACCATCAGACTCGAAGTGATAAATCTCAAGTTGATTGTTTGATCCACGACGAAATTTTCACGACAGAAAAATTCTGAGATTAAAAAATATTTAGTAATTATACAATTTGTCTCTCTTTTGTAAATTTTGTTCCCTTTAAGCAAATTTTACAAGATTTGAACAGAAGAAGTCATTCAAAGAAAACAGTACAAATCTTGTGAGTTTGTTTTTTAAGACCCAAAGGTCGTTTAAACGGTGTGTCTGAAAGGTCGCAGAAAAAACTAAAGTAGATACCCGAATTTGAGGATAACGCCCAACACAAAATCTAATCTAATGAGTCAAACACGAAACAAATCTGCCTGCCACCGAATACCTCTTTCTCTCTCAAAATCAAATATCGATAACATCATTTTACCCACCAAACTCAACCAAAACAATTGTCTCAATTTATATAAAACCTCCATTAACAAAACCAAAAAGCTTCATAATAATATTTGCATAACAAATTTAGTTTTCAAAGTTCCACAATTTTTATTTGGAACAAAATAAAAGTTTTAAAAGAGTTTCTGAAAAAAATTAGTAATTAATACTAAATCATTTAGGAATTAGGACCCATATTTTATTTTTTTTACTAAACAACTTAAAGTTTACAATATTTAAAATTTTTATCATTTCAGTGGGGATATTAGAACATAAAACCTAAGATATAAGAATCTTTAAGATTTGCCCAAGAATTATTGTATCTGAAATACCAAAAGCTCAGTATATGTGTAAACTTAAAGAGTTAAGAAACAAACCTCAATAATCTAACTTCTAGCTTAATTCATAAAATGTGTAAACTTTTAACATCCATGATTGTAAAGAAGCCACCCACATCTTCATAAACCATCTCTCTGCAAGATCTGATCTTTGAACAAAGCCCATCAAATATTGAGTCGAATCAAAGCCAAAGATGTTCTTTTGTATACTAATGTGAAAGTTGCAGAGCTCATGAAGATGACCAGAAGAAAAACGAAATTCTAGATTTTGATTATTTAGAATCATCAGTATATGTTACAAAGAGGGGTTGATCTTTCTCAAGAAACAGATTAAAAAAACGAAAAAACCAGATCTGCTTTTCCTTACAGTAAACAAACAAACAAACACAGATCATCGTTCGTCTTCATATTCTTGATTTGAAGATTTGTAATAATATAATCATATTTATACTCTTACAATAACATCAGAGAAGAAACAGAACCGGCACAAGCTCATCACCATCTTCTTCGTTCTTCTTCTTTTCTTTCTATTTCTCCCGCATATGTAAAAATGTTATGAGATCAAAGAAACAGAAACTTTTTAAAAAAAAATCTTTTTGAAGAAAAAATAATCGGAGAAGGTGAAAATTTTGTTTTCGACTGAATCATCATATCACGGATCTGTGGTTTTTGATTACCCATTCATTAGAGACGTAGAGCGGTGCAGTGAAGATCATATACGCCGTTGAATAAATCAACATCATCCAACGGTGGGAAATTAAGATCGAATTGAAACGGCGGATTCCGACGACGGGAAGACGATGCGATATCGTCGTCTCCGTCGTCGATAACCGACGAGGATGAATCGCAATCGCTGTGACAATCCTCCGGAACTACAGGCGGAGTTCTAGGATATCTCTTCGTCGTCGATGACGGTTTCGCGACGGAACTAGTCGCCGTAGGTCTGGGTCCGCTGAACGATTCGACGGTGCTGCTCATGCTGCTGCTAGTCGGACGGCTAACAATCGGATACTGCTGCTCTGGTAGGTGGGAAGAAACTCCGGTGTATAACCGATGGTCCATAAACGGATCGACCTGATTTTGATTCTGGTTCGCGGCGAAAGAGGAAAATTGCAGATTCTGTTGTTGTTGTTGTTGGGGAGAAGAAGGTAAACAGTCGATCGGGAAATTGGTTTTGGCCTTAGGACCACGGAGGTCACGAGCGGCGGCGTCGTAAGCACGTGCGGCTTCTTCGGCGGAATCGAAAGTACCGAGCCAAACACGAGATTTCTTCCATGGATCACGGATCTCTGCTGCGAATCGACCCCAAGGTCTCTTCCTCACGCCTCTAAATCGCGTCTCCTTAAGAGATCCGTTGTGATTGACGATGACGGCGCCGGCAATGGCAACCGCGGTAGGTCCAGCGGCGGCGACGGCGGAAGAGCCTCTACCTCTCCTCATACCGAGAATAAAAAGATGTGGAAAAACCAGAAGTAATGTAATGGAGAAAAGGAGATGGAAGAGAAGAAGAAGATGGTGTGCAATGGTGGAGAAGATTGGGAACTCTCTCCAACACAACGCTTTTTCTTACTTTTAAATTCTAATTTTGCTTTTTCTTTTAAACTGTTTCTGTGATATTTTTTTAAAATAAATTATTTTTGTTAAATACACTATCAAATCAACTGTTTTTGTGATATTTGTTTAAAAATAAATTATTTTTTGGTAAATATAATATCAAATCCGGATATTAGATTTAACAATTTTATCTTGATAAAAACATAGAAGATGTATGGACTAACAATCAATATGATTAAAACAAAAAATATGGAAAATAAATGCTCCCGAAAGAAAATACAATACTTAATGTGGTAGATAATTTTTCAGGTATATTTTGGACATTTTTTTTTTTAATGTTCAGTTTAAACTTGGACATTGTCTATAATTCTTTTATGTCTTCTTTACGACCTAACGGAGATTATCAAGGCTAAATTTTCAAAAAAAAAAATAGACAAGACACCTTTGAAAATCCTTACTGAATCAAAAATCAAAGGAAAATCATGGAACAATGCACGCCTTGACGAGAAACAAATCATTGGTTTAAAAAAATTAATTATTCACAATAAATGATGGTGTCAGATAGATAGATGTTAATCAGACATTTTTATGAGATAATGATAGATATGAACCAATAATAAGAGAGAATAAAATTGTACAGAGCACGAAACACTTCGCATAATCTTTCTCTATTATATGCTTAGTTCAACTGTATAACCGTTAACGAACGACTTGATATTGTCTTCATCATTGATTACTCTAATGACTTAAGATGCATATCTTCATATCCACACCTCTTTATCTTCATTTTGGACATTATTATCATGTTTTTATGTGTTCTCTTTCAGAATTGATATCAAATTCATTTGTATGGAAAATCATTGTATGCTATTTAACTATATGACTATTAATATGGTAACTAAATTTTCTTATTGTCTGTAACGCTACTATGATATAATTCTATTATAATTTGTCGAATTCAATCACTTGTAATTTATGATGAATAGTTTTGTGAATAATAATTTTCTCTGCAACATACAAATCCAAAACAAACAGTTATACATTATGCATTATATTTATGATGGATATAGCTCTGCACAACACTCATACTAATTATTGTGTGTAGATGAAATTTTTACAAAGTTCATGACATGTGGACAAATTTTGATAGGATTACTTACTAAGTAAAGCGACAGTTTTTTATATTCCAGAAAGATTAGTGTGTGATTAATCTGATCAATCATTAGATCAAGTACCTGTATTGATCAAGGAAGAATCATATGAGCACATTTAAAATATTGGATATGTGAAGCAGTGCTGACGGATAAGTTAAATGGATTAAAAGCAGGAGACAGCGATGTTCCCTTTGAAATATTGATCTGGTTGGTCTGGAGACCACTCAAACAGACCAAAAGATATGTTTATTTCCAGTTCAATTTTGGACTTGATCCAATTTGTTCTAGGTTGGATTAGTTTGTTTCGAATCGACCTGGCTCATTTTATTTGTATATAAATAACTTTAATGATCCTTTTAATCTAAGTTCTAACATATCTAATATCTAACTTTATAAAAAAAAATTAAAATCCTTGATCAATATATTGAAGATGATCTCATCTTTTCTTTCAATATAGTAAATATTTTTTTTTAATCAATTTTCTACTTTTTCATCATCATTTTTCTATATATAGTGTATATATTTATTTTTTTTAATTTTTATGTATTTATATTTATGTTATAAATTTAGTAGATTAAGATGGATTGATGTTTAATATGTGTTTTTCAGACTATATTTTTTTAGACTCTTTTACTTAAGATTTGTTTAGTGACAGGTTTAATTTGATCTTTCATATATAGATTATATATATTTTATCATATATAATTTACACATTAAATCCACTTGAATTTTTTTATTTGAGAATCGATACACCAGAACAGTCGCAGTCGAGACCATTGTCCATAAAAAAACTTGTATTTTGGATTCTGTTTTTAATTTTTAGATTTGCTTTTTCAGAATCTAAATAATTCTGCATTTCTAAAAACTATGTATAATCGACATTGAATCTAAACTTTTTTTTTATGCCATTAACATTGATGATTCTCTCATTCCAGCACATCATAGTTTATTACCAGAATTGTAGCTATTTCACCATCAGAAAGATTAATCAACTTTCCTTCCAAATATGTTTTGTTAACTCTCACAAAATCAGTACTTTGAGCTTTGTTTAGATCCAAAGCTATATTTGTAACTTGGCCAATTATCTTTTCTAGAGCTATAATCGCTTTTTTGTATACTAATTAACTAGAATGTTTTCAATCTTCACTCATATATGCCAAAATTACAGATAATCTCTTTAAGAAGTTGCTATCTTATGATCAATTGCTAAAATTCATTCATTTAAGTATATACAAGCATGTATAAAATTAGCACTATAAAAAATATAATATTTTTGGATCAACTTTAAGACATAATTTTAGTATTTCAGAAACTTAAAAATAAAATAAAATTCAATTTTTTAAAAAAATTTCGTCAAAAATTTGTCAAATATTTAAAAAAATAATTTAAAATTAATTGTTTTTTTCTAATTTCCACCAAAAATCTATCGAAAATTAGAAAATAGAAATAATTTGATTTTGTTTTATTTTTTATCAAAAATCCATCAAAATTTTAAAATTTAAAATAAAATTATTTAAATTTCTGTCAATAATCCATTAAAAATAAATAAAATAAAAAAATAAAAAGTCTTCTCCTTAAATTCCTCATTTTTATTTTTTATTGTTTTCTTCTTATTATTTTTTCTGTCTCCTTCTCTATTCTCCTCTTTCTATTCTCTTCTTCCTCTTCTCCTCCTTTTTCTCCTCATTCTCCCTTCTTTTTCCTCTTCTTCATCCTTATTTTTCCTCCTCTTCTTCCTATTCTTTCTCTTCTTCTCCCTTTTTTTTCTCTCTTATTTTTATAAGTTTTTTAAAATTTTAAATAATTTCATTTTTATAAATTTAAATAATTTTAGTTATAAATAACTTAATCTATATAAAAATAATTTATAATTTAATTATCTTTCATTATAAATATTTTATACGAAAATAATTTATTATATTATAGTTTTATTTTAATTATAAATAATTTTCAATTTTAAATAAAAAATAATTTATAAATTTGATTTTATTTTTATTTTGTTTTAATTATAAATAATTTTCGTTTTTAGAATAAAAATCCAACATCCTTTGTTTTTAAAGATCAAGAACTCTGTCAATGATACTCAACACATTATTTTCGCTCTGAGCAATACTCCGTTAAATCAGGCATGTTAAAAGGAACATAAAACTTTGTCAATGTTTGAGGTCATCACTACTCACCAAACCTTTACTCCAATCGCAAGAAACTGTAGGTTTTGCAACTAGGGTTCTTAAAGAAAATAGCGGCACACAAAAAACAATATGAAAAAATAAAAAGACCTCACTAAAACAGAAAAGATTGTAATGAAATTTAACTACATATTGTTAAAAACGTAAAATCTTTCATAAAAAAATAAGAAAACCTAGTTAATAGCTCTACTTTCTTTAAAAGTATAAAAAAAAAACTTAAACCCAAAAGATGGAATAAAACAAACCATTCATTATGCTTTAGTCTATAAAATTATACCTAAATATTTTTTCACATGCTTAGTATGTTATTCATATTATTATTTTTTTGAATTCGCTTCCAATTATGTTACAAATGACTAATATTAAGTACTAATGGTAACACAAATCATGTTTAAAGTTTAATCACATCGATATCTTACATGAGAAACATACTCGTCCGATCAAGATGTCATTAATTAATAAGGTAAACAGACTGCAGAAGACATAATTGGTAGTCTCCTAAGTCCTAGAATTGGTTGATTCGATCGAAAGACACATGAAATGGCTCTCTAATCCAGATAAATAACACTTACATAAATACTTATCTCACCATTTGGAAAATGGAAAAAAAAAGTGGTTCATCCTAGAAAGGGAAAATGTTAAATCATCTTAGAAGAAGTTAGTCTGTCTATTCAGAAACAACCCACACATGCTCTTATAATCATATTCGAGAAGAAGAATACAATACTTCAATTATTCAGCCAACACACCCTCCTCTCCTGATTTTATGAACAATACCTTATATCATACTTTGATTATTCAGCTAACACACCCTTCTCTTCTGATTTGATCTCTTATGAACAACATCACATCTCAGAGAGTTCTAACCCCACACTATGAATCGACATTTTCTTTTCTAACCCTCATTAAACGTTAGATTGGGCTTTATATCGTATTGACTAAAATCTAAAAAATATAAACCGCCATTTTCCTCTTTAAATACCGATGAACGTCTAGTCACGTTGACATATTATAATTTGGGGTTTGAGAGAGCTTTTGGGAGGACAAACTCATTTTTTCACAAGACATTTTTGACAATGTTATTGAGACCAAAAGGCAGTAGGCATAGTAGTGAATATCCGTACTAGTCTTGCTTGGTTCACTCCTTAATAGACCAATCACATATTCATCATTTAATATTTAAATGAATCCTTTTTAGTTCGACTAAATTAACATCTGTGCATAATTATTTTTAGAAACCCAACATATGATTTCTTATGATAAAATAATTATTATATATTTAATGGACACTAAATTTTTGATCAAAGTCATCTCGTCTTGTTTGTACACCTTGAATACTTTTAGATAATATTCGTTATTTTAATTTTAGAATAATTTGAAGTAGCTAAAACTAGCAATTCAAATTCATCGATATTTAGAAAAAAAAAAAGAGAGAATAATTAATTTATATATTTCGAAAAAAGAAAAGGGATTAGAGAGAGAGAGAGAGGTGTCTCGATAGGTGTGGTAAGAGGAGGAGACAAGGGAAAGAGATTGGCACTTTGCTTCTCTGCGCTATCTTCACTGCTCCACCTTCCCACCATTTTTTTAAAAAATTTATTTTATTTCCCATCTTTCTTCACACGCTAATAGACTCCATTTCATGATTAATTTACTCAATAGTAAATACACAACTCTCACTCTTTCACAAAGAAAAACCAATCAATCATTTTCTGAAAATATTTTTTGTTAACTCCAATAATAAGATTTTATAATATCAGTTTGCATTTTACTATTCACTATTCAATTCAACTATTCAGAGAGTTTAGTACCCTTTTAACAAACAAAAATATTGGTAGCTTAAACTTTTACAATACATTAAAAATGGACGCAAAGTAAAAAAATTATAATGTTATTGTATTTATGATCCTTTTTAATTTGTCCTGGTTAACATTTTATTGATAACTATTCGTTTAAAATTTTAGTAGATATTTAATATCTGAATCGAGATAATCATTTTATATCTGATTTATTTTATATAATATACTATTTGTCAATTAAAAATTTCAGAATATTTACAATTTTCATAGAAATTAGTTTTCTTTATTAATCTGCTTTTAATATTAAATTTAATGAATAATTTTTTAATATATATATATAATATCTATAAATTTAAATATATTTAGTATATAGTTCATATTTAGACATTTGTGATTTAATTTATGAGTATTATTTGCATTTGCTTTATTTCTTTTGACTAAAAATATTCAAAAAATATATCCAATCGAAATGGATAACAAATTCTATATCAAATCAAAAGGGATAACAAATCAAAAAGAATATAACAAATATTACTCAATCCTAACATTAATATTTCACATAATAATATATAGAATCATAAAATTGTATATAAAAATATACGTTGAAGAGATAATCAAATCATTAAACATAAAATTCTAGTTCAACAAACAAAAATTGGATTCACATAATTTTGTTAACAAGTAAACTAGAATCCTACATTTTTAGTTAGTGGTGAAGTTATTCCTTATATCCTATCAATTACTATAAAAAAAAAACTTTATTCGTTCGATTCTGCTTCTAAGATTTTTGTGATGATTTAAATGTTTTAAAACTAAAAATAAATAAGATAGTCATGTTGATTGTTGAGACGAGACGCGTTAACGAGTGGTGAAACGTGGGGACATACAGTTTTTGATTCAGTTTGCTCCTTGCACGCTTTTTCATGCTCTTTCGTCTTCCTAATGACATCTCCCCCTCAACTTTTATTTCACATCTCTAATAATTAATTACAATTAGGAGTATAATATAGTATAAACTTCCAAGAAAACTCATATATCAAAGAGACAATTCAACTTATAGAGCCAAACACGAAAAGATAAAAGAAATATGATGATGCAAACTTTTATATATATTGTTTTCGCCAATCATGCAGAAACTGGTTAACCAATTAATAGTAAGAAATAAAGTATTTTAGTAATGTTGGTTCCGAATTAGCATACAACACTATACATTATCTAAATTAACAAACACGTGTCACAAAACGGCTAATTATTTAAATCTAAAACCAAAATCAAAATTGTAAATAATTGTTAAAAAAAATATTCGAGAGGATTTTGTTGAACCATTCAAGGTATATTTCTTTGGGTTTTATTCCTAAAGTTCAAAACTAGAAACATTTATCAACAAAAATAGAGGAAGAAAAAAAACCCATAGAACAAGTGACATTTTAAAATTATATGTTTTATCCCTTATATAAAATTTTCATATAAGATGTATAACTCCAACACTCTCCAGTATTAAATTAAATATTAAAATTACTAAACTATGTTGATAAAAAAAAACTTAGGTTATAAAATATACATGAAAAGGTGTACGATCAAATTATGATAATATGATTGCCAGAGCAGGAGGAAAAGGGTCCTTCTCGGACCAATAAGAGGCAGAGGCTATAGTGAATGAAGCAAGGTTAGTGTCTCAGATTTGAGAAGCTTGAAACTCACATCCCCGAGCAAAGAAAAGGTGGTCGTGGCTTTCACCGATCAAATTACATAAGAGGCAATCAGCTGCAGATGGGAGACCCCAAGAAATGATACGATCACTTGTAGAACAGGTTAAAATATTCTGTCTAGGTATCCCTCTTGAAAACCACACCATAGAGTTCCAGTTGTTCAAAGGCCAACGATCTATTATGAATGATAAAACTTGTTTGTAGAGTAAGAGTTAGTGGTTACTCCATTGGTGGTCCACTCGTACGTATGCATCTTCAAAGTTTGATAATCTTAGAGTAGATTTGTGTATCTGCAAATGAACTTGTCTTTCAGATCTTGGATGCGGAAATCTCCAGTTACCATTACATTAAAAATCAGATTGAAGGTTATATCTTGAGATGCCCAAAGATCAAGAGTCAGTTCTAAGATATATCCGGAGGTTACCAAAAGGCGACCAGTTATCTGACCAAAACCAGCATTGCCTACCATATCCAACGGATGAGAGTATCCAACATAAAACACTGTTTCATCCGCTCTTAATTATTTTTATTATTTTGTCCTACATTTTTCAATAATCATACCTCTCCTAATTATTCACCTTGATTATTTGGTTCAAGGTGATGTTGTCACTGAATACTGCAAGCTGGGATGTCTATCCTCTGTGTGTGTTGCCTTAACCACTCCCCAAAACACTGGTAAAGCGAACTCTTCAAACACGTTATTTGACTTATTATTATTTATTATTGTTGTTGGAATAATATATAGTAGACGTTTAGAATAATGATTCATTCTAATTTTGTTTTGGTGACTAGACGCAAGTGAAATTGTGAATGCAGCGGTTGAAAAAATGCACCAAGGATTGTTCGACTTTCTGCACCAAAGGCTCTATTACTTCAGTTACGAGTGACTAAACAAGCATATCCACGAACATACCACATTTAAACCAAAAAATATTCATCTATTCAGTAATCATCTTAGTAAGTGATAAAGATGCTAGACTTTGCTGTATATTTTAATAAGTTGTTTTTGGTTTGTGTGTAGTATATACACACAAAGAGTCAATATACCTGAACGCACATTATTATAGAAACAATTATTCAGTGACTATTTATGAGCAGAACTCACAACCATTAAAAATGAGTTAGAAAGACATCTTGGGTTTTGAACTTACGAGATATATCCTCTTTTTTTTTAAGGATATCCATACTTGTAAAATAGCCGCATCATTTGTCCATGGAAATCTCCAAAAACTTTTATCGGATTGAGCTGCAACAAGTCTTGCATATAGGTGCAAGACTTTTGGCTCTTGCACGATGACTTACTGCACAGCGGTGCACAACTCAAGCACTTCAAGGTAGCTCAAGAAAAACCTTCTATCGACAGGAGAGGTCTTAACAAACTTAAGTGCATGAAGGATGTGAAGATATGAATTTTTTTTTTTTTGTTTTTTCATACCTTGTTAACCAAGTTTTGTGTAGACTTTTGTCTGGGGAAACGTGGTGGATAAGTATAGTTCATGTCACTCACTGGCCGCCTTAGAGCCAAGATCTATCGTGTCTGATCTAAATTATTATACTCAAATTGATATTCAAAGTTTTTCTAACTAAGTGAACACATAAACATAAATAACATTTGAATGTCGAAATATTAGGCGGTGCAATCAAGCAAAGGATAAAGATAACTAGATAAGTAACCCTTGCTAAATCCGAATGAGGATTTATTTTACATAAATAATGTATTTAGTTAATCAGATATAATTGTTAACAATAATTTTATACGGACTCATTTCGTTATAATGTTATTATTTTGTCTAAAAAACATTTAATCTGTAAAAAGCAAGCCATATGTAAAAATCGACACAGGGGAATTTGTTATACTGTAAAACCGTCAGAAATACCATGAATGCAAATTGAAGAGATTCACCATATTCTAATTTTGGTTAGCAACTCCCTGATTAATGATATGATGGGACAAATCAAGAGAGAAAAATAATGCTATGGATACAGAGTCATATCTGAGATATTAACAACCTCATTTTAAATAAATATTTAAAAATTATAGTTTTCGTAATATAAAAATGAAATTTAAAATAATTATAAAGTAACAAATTCTAAAAAGTTTTAATTAAAATTTTATTTTATATATTGTATCATATAAATTAGATCTGATAACTAAATTATAATAATATATGATCTATATAATATTATTTAATTTTTTCTTTAGAAAATTGTGTTTTTTTTTTCTATATTAATAGCTTCTAATATATCAATATATATTATTTCTTTTTGAAAGTAGAACTTTATGAATGGAAATCCCATTAAAATGTTTCATATGTATGTGTTCAAGTATGATTCTATATGAACAAGATCATAAAATGAATTTTCTCTAAACAAAAGCTCAAAAATAGAGAAAATGGAGAAAATTAATTCATTGAAAATGGTTTATACTATGGAAGTAGAGACATTTGATTATTGATGGGAATCGTCCAAAGTAATCTGTAAACTTTCTTTAAAAATTTATTTTGGATCATTTGATACATTTGGAAATAAAAAATAATAAAGTTTGTTTTCAATGAAAATGATATTTCCCAGTGTATAATCTCCAATGAGCTATCATTGAAGTAAAATGCTAGAAGAAAGCAAACCTTATGGAGGAAGAGGAGGAAACTGATGACCCGCCAAGCTTGGTGTCCCATATCCTAACTTATACATCGATACCTCGTAAATCGACCATGGTTTAGTTAGTGGTCTAGGGTGTTACCCATGAAAACCAGACTCTTTAGCAAAAAAAAAGAGGCTAGACTACAACACATGTAAGTCAACACAAGGCCATATGGAATTGTTATTCAGAAAAATCTTTTAATAGACCAAAATTTAATTTTCATTAAGAAAACGGAGCATGATTTATGAAAAGAGCAACACATAACAAAACTACCTCGCTAATCGCAACGGAGAAGGTAGCTAGGTGTCTTTCATATAATCTCCACTTATATATTTGTTGAACCTTGTAAAAGATAATTTCAACCTTACTTCTACAGAACACTCTCTGAAGATCACAACCTCACATATAAATATATGAGTTTCAATTCATGAATGAAATTCTTCACTTACCTTTTTCACATTCACCAGATAAACCATTTTTTTTTGGATCATGTCTGACTTACGCAAAAAGTATTTCAGATTTTTTTTTGAGGTGTTTAACATGTACAATTTTTTTTTTTTACATTTAAATTTACTCATATGGTTGTACCTCATTCCTCAAATACCAAACAATTACCTTAAACTCAACGGCTATTCCAACAACTTCATATACTTAAAAGTAGTATTGTCATTATTCATAAGAAACATTCAAAATTGTATCCCAAACAATAATATGATCTAAATTTTCCATAAATAAAAGCATCATATTTTTGTATGACCATTATTATGTAATTTATTGAAAATATCAATATAATTATTAGACTAATAATGTAAAAGTCTCAAAAATACGTGGAAACGAGTCCAGTCATAGAGGATTAGGATTAGGGTTAGAAGATATTGAAGAAACAAAACAAGAAACTACGAACCAATACTTTTTTTGTCACAATTAATGAGACACACCAAGAACAAGGAATAGCATGGGAACTGGGAAGTAAAGTACCTATAGAGGGCACGTTTAAAGAGGCTGACACATTAATCTACATTTGTTTCCATGTTCATATGAAAAATCATTAGCATAGTACTAGTAGATAATACGAAAAATATAATATCATCCATTGTTTTAAGTTTTGTGGGCAATCCAACGTGCATTGCTTTGTTGGTCTATTCAATTTCATTGATATATATATATATATTTGAGTATACATTTGAGTAATATTACTATTATCTTAAATAGGTTTGAAAGCAGTTAGACGGTATTAAATACAGATTAAGCAAATAAAATGCAAATTAAATAGATCAGAACAAATATGGATGAAGTGAATCAAGTAGTTCAAAATATGTTTAAATGGTAAAATAATATAGCAAGTAAATACATATTTGAATAAAAAAATAAAAAAAATGGTTGAAAAACCAAATTTGTAAAAACATTTATAAAAAGTAATTTACAAAATTATACCATTCTATATATATTATAAACTATACTACAGTTATAATTGTTATGTTTCTATTAGAAAACATAATTTGGTATCTTATAAGTATAAGATTATTACAATTTACAAATTTATATGAGTTCTATACTATAATTATAATTAAACAAATTCAAAAGAAACCACAGTCGATCATGTGTCCTAGGCTAGTGAATCCGATGAGCCGACATCTTCACTTAGCCCTTTGATGTCTTCGTCGTCTCTTTGTTTGTTTCCTAGTTAAAACCTTTTTACATAGCTAGCTTGAGAAAAATAAATTGTGATCTAGTTAATTGACACAAACCTTTTTATGCAATTTCATAAAAATTTATTTTTCTTATATATTATTATTTAAACGATACGTTAGCAATTCACAATTCAATATCCATTCCATTATTTTGATATTATTTATTCACAGATACTTTATTCCAAAAAGAGAATACGTACCTCAGTTATTTATATGTTGAAAACAAATGTTTCTTTATTTTTTATTCTTTTAATCATATATGCCCAACGTCTCTCTGCAACACGCACCACCAAGCGAGAGCTTCGCGTTTTCTCCACTCTCCATTGATACGACGTCGCCTCAGTCTTATACCGTTTACCGTTGACCAATACGCATGGGTTTTGCGAATATACGTATTCAGTACATCTCTCTCTCTCTCTCTCTCTCTCGTTTCAGTCACAAGACGACTCACCCAACAAAGTGATTTTGCTTCACGAACTCAAGCTCTCTCTCTCTCTCTCTATCTCTCTCTCTCTCTCCGTCACGCATTTTCGTCTGTGATTCTCGAGCTTTTTCGTTTTTTCCATTTTCCGAGATTTTTGGTCGGTGCTTCACGCTGGAAAACCTTGTCTATGGCGGTGATTAATAAGTGTAAGAACAGATGAAAGTCACCGGAAAGCCGTATCCGACGGAGGCATTACCGGCCTCTGAGTCGGCGACGAATCTGTTCACTAACGCTCCAGATCTCAGGGCTATACAAAAAGCTACTACAGTCACTAAACGTAGAGCAAGGAACCCGAGCTTGACTCGTCAGCGAAGATCCGGCGCTCCTGGCGGGAGGCGAAGCCGGCCGGAGACTCCTCTTTTGAAATGGAAGGTCGAGGATCGGAATAGAGAGAGAGGCGGCGTTGTGGAGGACGATGATTACGAGGATGATGGGTGTAATAACCAGGTTGAGAGAGAGACTACGCGCCGCAAGGATCGGAGGAAAACATCTCGTCCGGTTTCTGTTAGGAAACTTGCCGCTGGGATATGGCGGTTGCAAGTTCCCGACGCGGTGTCCAGCGGCGGAGAGAGAAAGGGGAAAGAGGGATTAGGTTTTCAGGTACAAATTTCATGTTTTGAAATTTTCCGGTTTCTTGAGATCCAGAAGTTTTGTGGGTTTTTTTACAAAGGAATTGAAAATAGTCTTATCATCTGTATTTGTAGGATTTGCATTGTGATAATGCAAATTATTACCCATTGCTGATTGCTTAACTTTGAAGTTCTAGTTTCTTCTACTGCTCCATGAAATCCTTATCCTCTTTATTTGAATTATCAATTTTTTTTTTTTTCCTTTCATGACAATCAAATCTTTGTCAATGTAGTGATGATTAGCATTCATTTGGCTTGATCCGTTTAATGGTTGTTTGGGTAGTAATTTTGATGTAGTCCAAACTAGAGTTGATTGGTAATCATGTAGACTTGAATCATGTTTTTTTTCAGATTCCTAATGATCAACATAGATCCAACTAGAGAACCCTGAGTGTTTCTCAAAAGAGCTTATATTTAGTGAAGATTTGATGGGTGCTTATATGGAGAAGGAAATTTATGTTCATTAGCTTTCTTTTTTAAGCTATCTTGTTGTTCCCTGTAGGGAGCTGGTGGATACATGGGTGTTCCATTTCTTTATCACCATAGCGACAAACCTTCTGGTGGTTCAAACAACAGGATAAGGCAGAACCCTAGCACTATTACTACGACAAAAAATGGATTTTTGTGTAAGGTATGTTAATCCTCTCAATCTTGTACGTGTATATGGTATTAGCTAAACGAATAAATATATGTAACATCGGACAGAAATAGTTTGGGTATCACGCATCCGTTGCTTATATACTTTTCCAAAGAGTTTGAGCTCTTTTACAATAATTGCGGTCGAATAAATGTTTGACCGATTGCATATTTACCGCAAGTTTATTGGTGTTATGATTTCTTTTCGTTTTCTTAACCCGGTAAAAGATATTTGAATGAAAAGTATTGTTGAAGAGATCGGAATATTTCTTTTTTATTCCCAGGCTGCAAAAAGAAAAAGTTAAATGTGATTGAGATTATGAAGTTGAGAGTTTGAGTTGGTTTTTAATAGTTTAATGAAGCCTTGGTCAGTCTTACCTTTTTGGGCAATGGGTATGGTGAAAGATGTGAAGTCTTAGTATAACTGTTACCTTGGTTATTCTAATGCATGGAACTCTATACAAGTCTTCTGTTCGGCTTTTCTTGTCGAAGTCCATAAGGTCCTTTTTATTGTTGTGATTATTTCCTGTAAACTCTTTATGGTTTCTTAACCTCAAGTCTCTATTGTTTTCTTGTCAGCTCGAGCCGTCAATGCCATTTCCCCACTCGGCGATGGAGGGGGCGACAAAATGGGATCCTGTCTGCATGGATACAATGGACGAAGTACACCAAATATGTAACAAAATGAAGCGTATTGATCAACAAGTGAATGCTGTGTCATTGGTTTCTTCCCTTGAAGTAGAGCTGGAGGAAGCACATGCTCGCATTGAGGATCTCGAGAGTGAGAAGCGATCTCACAAAAAGAAGCTTGAGCAGTTCTTGAGGAAAGTTAGTGAGGAGAGGGCTGCTTGGCGAAGCAGAGAGCACGAGAAGGTCCGAGCAATCATTGATGACATGAAAGCTGATATGAGCAGGGAGAAGAAAACCCGTCAGAGATTAGAAATCGTCAATCATAAATTAGTCAACGAGCTTGCAGATTCAAAGTTAGCCGTTAAGCGTTACATGCAGGACTTCGAAAAGGAAAGGAAGGCAAGAGAACTGATTGAGGAAGTTTGTGATGAACTTGCCAAAGAAATAGGAGACGATAAAGCTGAGATTGAAGCATTGAAGAGAGAATCCATGAGCCTCAGAGAAGAAGTAGACGATGAAAGAAGAATGCTGCAAATGGCTGAGGTCTGGCGTGAGGAACGTGTCCAGATGAAGCTTATTGATGCCAAAGTAGCACTAGAGGAAAGGTACTCACAAATGAACAAGCTTGTAGCAGGTTTGGAATCTTTTCTTAGGTCAAGAGATATCGTTACAGATGTGAAAGAGGTAAGAGAGGCGGAGTTATTAAGAGAAAGCGCTGCTTCGGTAAATATCCAAGAAATCAAGGAATTTACATATGAGCCTGCAAACCCGGATGATATCTTCTCGATGTTTGAAGAAATGAATCTCGGTGAAGCCCATGATAGAGAAATGGAGAAATCTGTTGCTTACAGTCCAATCAGCCACGGTTCGAAAGTTCACACGGTAAGTCCAGGCGTCAATTTGATCAACAAGAAAGGGAGACATTCAGATGCTTTTACTCACCAGAATGCAAACATCGAAGAAGATGATAGCGGTTGGGAAACAGTGAGCCACCTCGAAGAACAAGGATCTAGTTACTCACCAGATGGAAGCATACCTTCTGTGAACAACAATAATCACCATCACCGAGACAGCAACGCCTCGAGTGGTGGTACAGAGTTCTTAGGCAAAGGTTGGGAAGAGACAATGACTCCAACTACAGAGATAAGCGAAGTATGTTCGGTTCCAAGACAGTCATCAAAAAAAGTTTCATCAATAGCAAAACTGTGGAGATCATCAGGTGCAAGCAATAATGGAGATAGAGATAACAGCTTCAAGGTAATATCAATGGAAGGTATGAATGGAGGAAGGGTTTCAAATGGAAGGAAATCAAGCGTGGGAATGGTTTCATCACCCGATAGAGGCTCGAGCAAAGGCGGATTCAGCCCGATGATGGATTTGGTTGGACAATGGAGCTCTTCACCGGATTCTGCAAATCATCCTCATGTGAACCGAGGAGGAATGAAAGGTTGCATAGAATGGCCTAGAGGCGCACAGAAGAATAGTTTGAAGGCAAAACTCATAGAAGCACGAATCGAAAGCCAAAAAGTTCAGTTGAAGCATGTCCTTAAGCAGAAGATTTAAGAGGCAAACCAGTCTTGATCACAGCTGAACTATATTGTAATCCCGCGTGCAGGTTCTCTGATCTCTCACCGGTCTGTGATTCTGTATGAAGTAATAATGTTCCGGTGAAGCAGTCGGAAGCCAGCGAAGCGGTTTAAACCGGAGTTTAGATTTTGTATGTCATTTGGTCATTAGCAATTAAGCAATGTGTACTCTAATATAGTTATCTCATCATTATGGAAGATAAACCTTTAGCAGAGTAAGAGAGGCTTAATTGTCCTTAGAAACTTGTTCATAAATTTATATATAATATAGTTACTAGTTTACTGCAAACTCACCAAATTCTTGCAAAGGCACGTTTTGCTGAAGAGCGTTTGGCTTTGATGTTTCTCTTCTTTGTTTAGTTAGTTAACAGTTAGACAATCATGTCAACATTCATAAAATTGATTAAATATTCAATTCTCTGGCATAACATATATGATTCTGTTAGTGCTTTTTTATTAATTTGGTGAAAATATAAGATTCCTTAATATTTATTCCTAAAGACACTAAATGTGTTACATTTTAGGTAATTAATACATATTGATAATTAAAAGAAAATTTGTGTTGGTAAAACATGTGGAAACATAAAAAGACACTAGGTCCCTGCAGTGAAAGGCTAAAATCAGCTCTGCACATCTAGTGGAATTTTTTTTTTTTTTTTTTAAATTTTTTGTTTAACCAAAAGAATATGAATTTAAATATGTTCAGTTTTTAATGACATAATTGGAGAGACAACAACGAGATCTCCTCTTAAAGAGGGGATACAACTAAAGGAGATGAATTGCACAACAGACTGAATTTGAATTGTGGACAATAGAAAATTATAATTAAGCACACAACATTTGTAATTTACTTTTCCCATTTTCTTGGAGTTGTATGAAAGAATCAAACCAATCATTCTTTTATTTGTATTCTTGAAAATTGACATGACCAGTTGCTTGAGCATGCTCCACAGCTTCCTGTTTCAATTATAGGTTTCACAATCCAAGCTCTATTGATCTATGAAGCACAGATAATGAAGAATTCAATGAGACAAAAAGCAACTGACCTTTTGTCCAATAACTCCAGTTTGGCATACACCGCAACGCAGAGTGAAGTTTGCAGTATCTGTGTAACTCCTTTTCCTGAAATGGATAACCAAATCACAGGGCTTACTCTTGTTTCCTTGAGCAGAATTTCACAAAACTATAGGTAACAATTATGCATTTACCTTTGTTGGTCCTTTACTAGATTTAGAACAATCCCTTCTACCGCTCCAATGGATCTATCTTTACCAACCGGAAATATAGTCATATCGAAGTCTTCTTCTGCTTCTTCAAATGGAGACAACTACAAAATTGTAACAAGGAAATAATTAAGCTACTAGTTTGGTTACCAAGTTACTTTCTTCAAACCGAGTATATATCAACTTACAGCGAGGGCATCGTAGTGAAGACCGTCATAGATCAGCATGACTCTTTCGCTGTAGTCTTTCGTCTGAAAAAGGGTAACTACTGTTTAATACTATTAAAGTTATTTTTTTCTTTGCAGAATTTGGATTCTTGAGTTAGATGATACCTGTCCATACAAGTCACATCGACTAGTTTGAATATCATAAGCTGCAATTTCTCGACCATAATAATCTGCTAATATCGAAAGCTCAATCGCACCTACACAACCCAAAAGAACATGGAAAAACACTTATCAACACAAAATGAGAGGAACCTTGCAAGCGTCAGGCAAATCTTGGCCATAAAATATCATGAAGAAAAGAGACATTTAGTGACATATATTATCTTGCCTGATACATATAACTAAATCAGTTGAAAAGCACACTTGAGAGCAATTATGGAGAGATGTTGAACAACCTAAGGCAAAAGATACCTCCCCACTTCTCCGGATTGAGAATCCAAGCACAATATTCTTCATTGAGCTTCCCCAGAAATGCTTCATTATATTTCTCCTTGTCGCTTGCAACTGTTGCAGCTATCACCTAAGCAAATAGCACCAAGCTAACGTCTCAGGTAAAAAATTATACAATCGGAAAGTTCACAACGCGTTTCACTTGAAATACTCAATTCATGTGGTAACACTCCTTCAATAAATCTCTCCCAACTTAAGTATTTATTAGTTTTCGATTATCTTGAACTGGAATTTAACCATGCCAAGATTGACCAAAGAGTATCTCATTCATCATAAGCATTATAAACCTTAGGAAGCTGTAACTACAAACTAAAAAAGAAGCTTAAAAAATCGAATGCAAATGACTGTTAACAAAGAAGCTAAGATAGATGAAGAAACCTGTCTTAGCTCAGGAGATTTCTTTTTGTCCTTGTCCATGACATAACTGTAGAAGACAATCTTTAAAAATAAACAGATGCCTCAAAACATCAGCTATACACTTCTTCTTGACTCAAAAAGCTTATTACCCGATTGCGTTGAAGAGACAACTGTTGTCAGATGGTATTACTCTTCTCACAATGATTCCTTCCATGATATAATCTCAAACTAGCGAAAGCTATTTGCATTCCAAAAACTCAATTAGTAAAGAACATATTTCCTAATCCAAAATCCAGAGATATTTCATTTTACCAGTATCCATATCAAGATAAACAAAAACAAGTTCTTTTACTCAGGGAAGATACATAATTGAATAATAAAACTTGAAAATAAACTAGTAAAAAGCGAGAAAGAAGAAGAGTCTTGATCCGATCCAATCCAGCATTAAATCAAAGTACCATCAGAAAATTTATGAACAAAAACACAGATTCGAATGCAACCAAATCAGATCCATAAAGCCCAAGCAGCATCACAAGAAAAAAAAAACCCAAACAAAGCAACAGTACTACAAATTTCTGGAATTAAGATAAAAAGTTTGCTTTTGAGAATACCCAGATGAGTATTAACAACAAACACGACGAAAGCAAAAAACTTTCGATCAAAAACTCGTTGGTTAACTCAAGATTCCAACCAAATTGATTAGGATCCACCGAAACCAGAAGCATAACACGTATGCGCATTAACATATACGCCTGAAAGAATAAAAGAAAGGAAAATACGGTTAGATAAGAAGAACTCACCGTTGGGCAAGAGATCTGATTCTGGAAATTGAGAAAATTTAATCTGTAAGAATGTAAGTTTGCCGTCTGATTTTTTGGTGTTGCCACTAAAGCCCTTGACGAGCTTTGCTTATTAGATTAGTAGATTACTTGCTTGCTTTTGTCACGTTTCGTAAGACACACCAAGAAAAAGAAAATTTTAATTTTGTTCTTTAAAATCTTTTTCTGATGGTTCACGAAAAAAGCCCTTTGATAAGATTTTACTTGTAATTTTTATTTTATTAAAGTTGTGACCTTTTTTTGTTCATATTTTACTCTTTTATATTTTTATTAAATATCAATTCCACCACTCAACAATATAAGATATATAAATAAAACAGCTAACTTTTGGAAATTTTTTTTATTGGCAAAAAAACACTTTTAATATTTCTTTACCAATTAATAATTTCTTACCGAATTTAAAATGCATATTGAAGTTCTAATTGGTGACCACATAATGAATCAAAGAAATTAAAAAAAATGAACCAATGTCATTTGAGGAATTGAATTGAAAAATAGAAAAGGAAAGAATGATAAATTATTGGTTCTACTTGTTCTCCATCAATTTTAAAAAGAAATTTATATCTTTATTTATTCTTTAATTCATGAGGAAAAATGAAGAATGGAGTGGAACCTATATGTCCAAAATTTGACCCAAAAATCATCTTAATTGATACAAAATTTGAAAAATAAAAAATTCATCACAATTTTTTTCTTCTAAATTGTGGTCACCACACTTGATTATTGAGCTTTTAGTTTTTTTTTTTTAAAGAAAAATAATTCATAAATTTCAATTTTATATGTTAAGATTTCTCCGTTCTATTTATTTTTGTTATATGCGACTCAATAAAAAATCCACCACAATGGTTAGTAGAAAACCCTAGCTGGTGACTCAAAAATCCACGACAATGCTCTTAACTTTATTTATTTTATCTTACTCTTCTCAAAATTTCAATTTTTGGAGCATTCTTTATATAAGATTTTGTGATGTTATCGGTTGTTGGTGAGAGGACCAAAGCAATTTGGTGTCGGTGGAGCTTTACCTCCCAAGAAAGATCTTTCTCGTTATATCAACTTCTTCTCTTACTCTTTTGTTCGTATTAAGGGACCCAATCATAAGATGATTTGATTTAAAGAGTCTTTGTTTCCAACTGAATCAGTATGGTATTATTTAATCTTGCATTTCAAAAAAATACATTATGAAATCTAAACTAAAAGCAAACTCTATTCAAGTTATAAAATAAAAACTCCGTAAGAACGAGGTAGCTATTGGATTTTAACACCAAACAGCATGAACCCTCCTTTGTTCTCCACTGATTTGGTTTCTTGTTCTTATAGCTTCGAGTTAAAGAAATTTTCTGTTTTTATTTCTCCCTCAGAACTGTAGTGACCAATCTCGTTTACTTTCTCATGAGGGATCACGGAACTTCGTCTGCAGAGCAATGAACATCGATCATCAAAAAGTTCTTGCTTTGACCATCTAATTTGGAGACATCGCAGGTTTGAAATACGATAACATCTTTCTACTTCGAGGTTCTTCTCCTTGACGAAACCATTCCATCCTCTGGTGAAAACAAAGCTCTGGCTACTTTTCCAGTAACAATACATAAACTTCCATTGTCTCATTCCTTTGTCATAAAACACAACCTCTACATCTTCTCCTATTTCTCTCGCTTCTCTCTCGTTTTGATCATCGATTTAGAAAGGTAAATGCTTTACTGCATACTTCTTAGGTATCACAATCCTGTTGAGTTTCCCTACATCGCTTGGTGTCAATCCCTTCCGAAATAGCTCGGTGCACGAGAAACACTTGTTTGACGGACTTCTTTTGATCCAACGATGTTGATTCTCGCGGCAATCTGAGATTGAGTTTTTCTGAGAAATTCTCTGAACTGTCTCTGATCATGTTTGACAAAGCTTCTGTTGTGTGTTCATCTTGAAAGATCGTTTCGTTGACGGTGAACTCAGTCCAAGGGAAATTCCGGTGGGAGTTAGCGTCGAAGCTTCGGAGCTTGATGGATACGCTATCGTAAGCCGTGGCAGCTTCAGCAGCAGATCTGAAAGTGCCGAGCCAAATCGTTTTGTGGTCTGCGTAGATCTGAGCCCCCAAATGATCGTTTTTCTGTAGAACCACTCCCTTGTACTTGGCATTGCCTGAAAAGGCAACCTTTTTTTGTCTCAACCACTAGGGCATTGTCGGGTGCGTCGTGAAGAGGTCTCATGCGTTTCTTTAAAGGCAATATAAAGCGTTTCTTTAAAGGCAATAAAAAGTCGCTTGAGCCTGATGAAGTCTACGTCTTTGTGTTTTCGATATTCATTGACAACAACAGAGGATCCCTCATCCATGAAAGAAAGTCAGAGAGAGAGAGAGAGAGAACCAAAAGACATCGATGGAGACATAAGATGAAATTGAAAGGAGAAAGTGAAATAAGATGATATTTGAAGGGGCGTAAATCGTGGGAGAAGTATTCCGCAAGTAGTAAGCTTCCATTTTTCATTTGTTGTTGTTTCTATAATGGTAGATATTGGTATTTACAAAGTTTCCTTAATGCTAAAAATGCTGCATTAATTAATTTTTGTTAAATGGTTGTCATCAAACTTGATATATTTGATTGAGAGACAAAGCAACTAAAGATCAGCCTTTTTTGTTAGGGTTTATTAACAAAAAAAATTCTTACCCCATGTGGTTTAGTATTTCTCTTTCGTTTATTTGTTTCTTGTTTTGAGATTGGTCAAACATAAATTTCTGTTAGATAAAGAAACTTAAAAATTCTTTTGATGTAAGCGGACGTTTATAAACATAAGAAAATTAGGGTTTTGTGATTACACAAAGAGCGACAGATAAATCTAAACAGACGTTTATTAGGCCTGTTAATTTCTATGATTGTGAGTTTATTGAAGAACACGAAAAACCACCGGAGAGATTTAGTCTTCACAGAGGGAAATGGACTCATAACAGAGCAAAAACAGAGTATGAATTTTGTTAATAAGTTTTCCAAAACAGACTATGGTAATAAATGGTGATAAGGTTTGTTATTAACTATTGACGAATTTATCATCCATTTTATATGGATCTGAATATGTAATACCAAAAGAGGAACAATTGGTTCGTTACATAATATAAATTGGTATAACCTAAGAAAATAGATCCAGTTCTGTCATAATTCTCTTTCGATAAGTCTCAGACAACAAACAGCACTTGCTACATATAAAAAGATTTCATCACCATCCAACAGCTAACTACTTGATCATTAGCTTGTGTGATGCGGCAATTTTTTTGTTAGATTATTAGTAGTAAATTTGTATTATTTGCTTTGTAGAAGTGAGAGAGAAGAGGGATACTAGGCCTTATGTTATTTCATGATTTTAATTAAATTTAAACCAAAATGATCATCGTTTTTTTTCTTTCCAAATTAATTTTTTTATGGTAATTATTCTCAGTGGCATGATATTTATATATACTTTCAACTATTTGATCCTAACACCAAACAGCATAAACTCTCCTTTGTTCGCTTCTGATTTCGTTTCTTCTTCTTCTAACTTCGACTTCAAGAAGTTTTCTTTTTTTATTTCTTTTTCAGAACTGTTATTAACAGTCTCGTTTACTTGGTCTTCAGAGACCACAGGATCGTCCTCTGAAGAGCAATGAACGTCGATCATCAAGAAGTTATTGCTTTGACCTTCTTCTAATATCGGGACATCGCATCTGTAAAAGACGATAACATCTCTCTCCTTGAGATTCTTCTTCTTGACGAAACCATTCCATCCGCTGGTGAAGACAAAGCTCTGGCTACTTCTCCAGTAACAATACCTAAACTTCCATTGTCTCATCGTTCTATCATAAAACACAACCTCAACATCTTCAACTACTTCACCCTCTTCTCTCTCCTTTTGATCATCGTTTATGAAAGGTAAATACTTCACTGCATGCCTCTTAGGTATCACAAGCCTGTTGAGTTTCCCTACATCGCTTCGTGTCAGTTCCTTCTGAAAAATCTCTGTGCACAAGAAACACTTGTTTGATTCTTCATCTACTACTCGGACTTGTTTTGATCCAACGATGTTGGTACTAGCGACATTCTGAGAAGGGAGTCTGAGAATATTCCTAAACTTGTGTTGGTAAGAACCGTCTCTGATCATGTTCAACACAGCTTCTGTTGTGTAGCCTTTTTGAAAGTTCGGCTCGTAAATCGTGAGAGCATTCCAAGGGAAGTTCCGGTGCAAGTTAGGTCGAAGCTTCGGAGCTTGATGGATGCGCTATCGTAAGCCGTGGCGGCTTCAGCAGCGGACTTGAAAGTGCCGAGCCAAATTCTTTTGTGATCTATGTATATTTGAGCCCCCCAGTGACCGTTATGATGTTGAACTACTCCCTTGTATTTTGATTTGCCTGAAAACGCAACCTTCTTTGTGGCAACAACTAGTACATTGTCTGCTGAGTTATCAAGAGGTCTCATGCGTTTCTTGAACAAAGGGTCACTTGAGCTTGAAGTCTCCGTCTTTGGGTTGCAGATACACATTAACAATAACAGAGAATTCGCGAAACAGAGTAGAGGGAAGGAAACTAAAACGATGGAGAAAAAGATGAAACTGAAAGAAGAAAGAGAGCGATATGTGAAGAAGAGTAGATCGTAGGAGAAGTATTTAACGAGTAAACACTTAACATTTTTCATTTGTTGTTGTTTCTATAATTTACCGTTGGTAAATATTGAAATTTAGAAAGTTGCCTTTTTTGGTAGAGAATGGTGCATTAATATCAATTTCAAATCATACACATTTTGTACAATTATCGAATATTCCATAAGTTTAATAGTAAGAATTTAATTGTTTTTTTTTCTCTTACCTTACCACTACTTTTCTACACAACTTTTTATTTATTTCCCATGATTCCAATTATTTTGCGGATCAAGCCAATACTATGTTTTTAAATATCTTTCATCATCATCCGGGCTAATATTGTTTTACATAGAAATATTTAAAGTCCATATCAAATGACCACCAAAAAAATAATTTTTCTTTAGAGTCAATGGAGAAAAACATTGACTCATCGTTTAAAATTTTCAATTTAATTTTAATTTTCTCCCCAACTAACTAGACAGCTCCCAAAAAGCAACACTTTCCTTTCACCACTTTGATTTTCTTCCGCTAACTTTCATGTTTCTCATGATTCTTTTGCAATTCAATATCATTTTTTTTTCTTATAAAAATCATTTGCTCTAATCTCAGTCACAATAATTTCTTGATGAAACAAAGTCTTTGTCTTTAGCTGCTAAAATTAACGCCTCCACGTTTTAGTATAAACCCACCAAAAAGGATCTGGTCTTCTTTATAGTTCTTGATTCTCAGCAATATTTTCAATAAAGTTGCGATCTTTTGTCTCTGGGTCGTGATTAATTTAGTCATGGGAAATTGCTTAGCCAAGAAATATGGGTTGGTGATGAAACCTCAGCAAAATGAGGAAAGACCAGTCGAGATCGAGAACAGAGGAAGAAGCACCCACCAAGAACCGCCGGAAACGCCCACCGGAGCAAATCAACCACCACCGTGGTGGAATCCGGCGCCGCCGCGAAGCCCCAAAATCACGTCGAAACACAGTGCTTCTGCTATACTCGAGAAGCCGTACGAAGACGTGAAACTGTACTACACGCTGAGCAAAGAATTGGGTCGAGGCCAATTCGGTGTAACGTATCTGTGCACAGAGAATTCGAGTGGGAAGAAATTCGCCTGCAAATCAATCTCAAAGAAGAAACTTTTGACGAAATCTGATAAAGAGGATATGAGGAGAGAGATTCAGATAATGCAGCATTTGAGTGAACAGCCTAACATCGTTGAGTTTAGAGGAGCATATGAAGACGAAAAGTCTGTGAATTTGGTGATGGAGCTTTGTGCCGGTGGCGAATTGTTCGATAGGATCCTTGCAAAGGGACATTACAGTGAGAGAGCAGCTGCTTCTGTCTGTAGACAGATTGTGAATGTTGTCAACATTTGTCATTTCATGGGTGTGATGCATAGAGACTTAAAGCCTGAGAATTTCTTGTTATCTAGCAAAGATGAGAAGGCCCTTATCAAAGCCACTGATTTCGGATTATCCGTTTTCATCGAAGAAGGTATTTAAATCTTCTGTTGAATTGATGTAATGTCGTAGGAATTGCTTCTTGTTGAATGATTCATTATGGGTTATGTTGCAGGGAAAGTGTATAAAGATATAGTTGGAAGTGCATATTATGTTGCTCCTGAAGTTTTGAGGCGTCGATACGGTAAAGAAATCGATATTTGGAGTGCTGGAATTATACTCTACATTCTGCTTAGCGGTGTACCTCCGTTTTGGGCTGGTAATGCAATGTTAATATCGTTTTTTCGATTCGTATATATTTGACAAGAATGTAGCTGAGATGTATTCTGAGTATGGTTTGTTGGCGTTGGGAATGTAGAAACGGAGAAAGGTATATTTGATGCTATATTGGAAGGTGATATCGACTTTGAAACCCAACCTTGGCCTTCAATTTCCAATAGTGCTAAGGATCTGGTACGTAAAATGTTGACACAAGATCCGAAAAGACGGATTTCAGCTGCTGAAGTTCTTCGTAAGTAAACAAGCTTTTTCAAAGATCTTTAATTGTTGGTTGTGGAAATTTCTTGCATTCTTGATCATATGTTGACAAGTTGATTGTTTATTGTTTCACTCTTTGCAGAGCATCCATGGCTAAGAGAAGGTGGAGAAGCATCGGATAAACCTATTGATAGTGCTGTTCTCTCAAGGATGAAGCAGTTTAGAGCTATGAATAAACTAAAGAAACTTGCTTTAAAGGTTAGATCAGAGATTCTACGCCTTGTTGCAAAATTCAACAGCCCTTTTTCGCCTTTTCTTAACTGATAAATTTTAAAACAGGTCATTGCGGAGAACATTGACACGGAAGAAATACAAGGCTTAAAGGCGATGTTTGCTAATATAGATACAGACAACAGTGGTACAATCACATATGAAGAATTGAAAGAAGGATTAGCCAAATTGGGATCAAAACTCACTGAAGCTGAAGTGAAACAGCTCATGGATGCTGTAAGTTTTTTTTTTTTTTCTGTTTTATCAGAAGACTAACCTTCCATTTACTTGAAAGTTTAGGAACTCATATTTTCGTTTTTGTGATTCAGGCTGATGTTGATGGAAACGGGTCAATCGATTACATCGAGTTTATTACTGCAACAATGCATAGACATAGGCTTGAAAGTAATGAAAACCTTTACAAAGCATTCCAACATTTTGACAAAGATGGGAGTGGGTAAGTGATCTTTGTTATAAAACTTTTTTTGAGGCAAATAGATTCATAAAGTGAAACGTTTTCCTGAAATGTGTTTAATAGATATATTACAATAGACGAGCTAGAAGCTGCTTTGAAGGAATATGGGATGGGAGATGATGCTACAATCAAAGAGATTTTGTCTGACGTCGACGCTGATAATGTAAAGCACAGAAAAAAATTCCTCTCCTTTCCTTCCCTGAGGAGTAACTTAGTATTTTTTGTTGTTTTTGTTTCTCAAAATCTCAAATTTTCTTCTTCTTAACAGGACGGTAGAATCAACTATGAAGAGTTTTGTGCTATGATGAGAAGTGGGAATCCGCAGCAACCAAGATTGTTCTAACATATTTTACTTGTCTTCTATGTTTATATATGTCTAATCCAAAAAGACGAGCTGTATTATTGTTGTTTAGGCAAACTCAGAGGCCTTGTTGTGGTAAAAGAAAAAGAGGTTTGCTTTATTATTTCCTTATTGTAATCTGTAGTTTGATCAACAATAGTTAAATAAAACGATTAAGAACCCTAACTTTCCTAGTTATGAAAAACAAGTAACATCGGCTAAGGTTTAGGTCTTCTTTCATCTTCTCTAAAATATGAGGAGACAACTTCTCTAAGGGTTAGTATTCTTGTCTTCGATCATCTCTCATTTCCTTTCGGTCCCCTGTTTTCAACAATTCTCTTTTTGCTTTGATCACAGCTCAGACTCCTCTTATTGATATGGGTAGAAAATATGGAATGTATTAACAACAACACTTTGGAAGTGTAATTTATGTATGAAAGAGACTAAAGAAGGAGTGTTTCGTATGAGGAACTTAGAAAAATTCATTCATCAAAATCCAAAATAAATAACTAATGAAACCTAAAAACTAAATATGATCACTCAAATTCAAAACACCTAAAAAACTAAAAACACTAAAATTTAATTTCATAACCATGATTGTCATCATGATCACTGCAATCAAACTCATCCTCATATATAACTAAAATCATCTGTCCCTAAATCTTCTTCAATCTCAATCTCATTCTCATCTTCATCCTCATCAATCATTGTCATTGTACCTGGAGATGGACCGTAGCGTTCGTTAGTAGCTCCAAACACTTTTTTCCTATATAGGTTTGGAGCTTGTGATAAACAGTTAAGATAAAAGGTTTGTGGAGGTATAGCTAAGTGGTCCATCTCCAAGTACATTGACATTGATTGGTGAGGATGAAGATGAAAATGAGATTGAAGAATATTTAGGGACAGACGATTTTAGTTATATAAAGATGAGTTTGATTGCAGTGATCATGATGACAATCATGATTCTAAATCTATTTTTTAGGTGTTTTAGTGTTTTTCAGGTGCTTTGGTGATTTAAAACTAAGAATATAACAAAGGAAGAAACTATAGATTACAAGTAGTGAATAAAATAGTTATATGGATGTAATTAAAACTATACTGATTTTTATCTCTCATACACATTTGTTAATATGTCATAATTCTTGTTGGCAAGATGGCGTGTGAGAGAATCTAGCGATCAAGCATGCGCTTTAAGGTCCATTTCTACTTGATGGATTGTCCACTGCATATTTTCCAGTTTCTGCAGAAAATATGAAGTTCTCATTATCATTGTGTAATTGCATTCCCACAATTCAAATTAAAAAAGAGGGGGACAAATAAGAAATTGATCGTTTGCTCATTTTTGTAATAATATACCTTAACAATGTCATGGTACTGTCTCGCAATTGTATCAAAATGCGGATCCACTCCTTGATATTCTCTGAGTCGTGTAACCTGGTCATTTCGCAGGCTCGGGTTATTTATCGGATATAATCAATGAAGATGGGGCAAAAGCTGTTAAAGATAAGCAATGAAAGAGAGGATAAGACACAAACCGCTTTGTTGTATGCAGCTGAAGCTTCCTCGGTGGCCTCCACTAGATAATTCCTGGAAAATTACGAAACGAAATCAGAGGTGAGAGCCAGATTCGTGAGTTCATGGTATGAAACATACTTCTGGAAAATTGATTTCAGTACCTGATGCTGTGCAAGGCTGGTATGGATTCAGGGGTGTATGTCTCAAGTAGGAGAATATGTTCTAAAACCCTTCAAGCAAAGAAAAAAATAAGACATATTATTTACTTCAATAGCCTCAAATTTAGATGCTACACAGTGAAGGATGAGAATAATACCTTAATTTTGCGTTCATGGTCTCACACCTTTTACACAACCAAGTCTTCTGCATCTCATCCTATAACAATATATAGAGTAAGGAAAATGAGAATAAGGGAGCTACTGAATCAATTGGAAAACGCTGAAACCGCTTACATATTTGTGTTGGTGTTCTAACTTCAGATCCTTAACAAGCTTTATAAGCACCCCGAGTATTTGTTCCAGGACCTTGTTCAGAATAGAAACGAAAAGTCATCAGAACTTACTAGCACTAGGGGCTACAAGGATAATTCACAGGCAGTAGCACTGATAACATGAAGAAACTTATCTATAAAAAACATATTTAATAACATATCATGCAAAAGGAGGTATTTGAATTTTCGTTTTGCAAATTATATTATGATGTGTTTTTTCACCTACATTGTAATATTCTGCAAACTTCCTGTCAGCCGAGTAGAGGTCCTCTCGTAGAGCTGCCTCTTCTCTTTCAATCTCCTCAATTATAAACTTAACCCTGGAAATTCAAGAACACAGAGTCATTGACCGGCGCTAGAGAGCATCAAAGGATGGGTAAGTGTGAGAAAGTCATCTGCTCCTTCAAGACTTTCGAATAATTTTTATAGGGAAACATAATACTAATCACCACATGGTTATTTCTCTATGGATATGATATCTTAAGAAAAGGCTTCAATACATGTATGGCACATTACCTAGATATATATTCCTAGAAAGAAGAGTAGCTAACAGGCTTCATTATAATCATCAATCAGATTAATTTGGTTTTACAGTGAGAAAATTAAACAGATATAAGGAAAGCAAGTTATTTCTTCAAGATGTTCTTATCCATAGTTAAACCTCAGCGGTAAAGCTAACCTTTCTGGGAGCCTAGCACTTGAATTTTGATTTCCTGTAGATGAATCTGACAATCAGGAATATCTGGTCATTACGTGCAGTGCAACTTAACATGAAGGGCTAAGTATCGCACTAGGCAGGAACAAATGAAATTCGGTAAGGAACAAAAGACCTCTCCCTCAAGAGTCTGCCAGTAATTAAGATCTTACCAGTGTCATCAACAATGGCATCAGCCAACTTATCACACTTGTCCTTCAGCCGGCTTTCTATCTCACGGGCTAGAAACATTTGGTAGTCAGCCATATCCTAAGCAAAGGTTATTGAGAAGAAACAACAATTAGAGACTAGCAGATATCCATATCCCCAGTCTTTCAAAAGAGAATATGAATTGGTGCATATAGTTATATAGAGACAAATAAAAGGCACCATATGATCTCACGATACCATGGACATAGTATTTTGAAGCTGGACATATGATAAATAAGCAGGTGTTATTCCAAGAAAGCGATTCGGCACACCACCAACTCCGTCAGTATCAACAGCACTAAGACTGGTCCCACCAGCAACGCTGTTTGCAGAGCTATTCGCATAGTTCACCGAGTTAGAAGTGGAGCTAATTGTAAAACTCGTGCTCGCACTATCAAGGGAGCTTCTTGATACTATACTCCACTTTTCGATTTCTTCCTCATGAATTTCACCATCATCAGAAATAAGAGGTAGCCTCAGTTTCTGAGCTGCCTCAGCAACCACCAACCTATGCTCTAGAGTCTCATAAACCTGTAAAGAAAAACAACGATTTGGCTCATAAATGAGTCTAAGAGACAACATCATCGCACAAAATTGAATCCCAGAGAAAAATCACATTTTTAGATTAGAAACCTGAGGAGAATTCTTCAAGCCAAGTTGAGGGTAAAGACCCTGAACATCCCGAATTCCCCCATGGTTAGCCACTGAAAGAGCTTGCTGATATTCTTCTATCATAGCAACAGCTTCACAATAGATAGCCTACCAGTTGTAATAACGTAGAAAAGAAAAGTGAGTCCTTAGATTGCATAGTCTAGACAAAAACTATCACTGCCAAAAAAAAGCATCAGTCAATGTAGAAATTCGAAGCTAATGGGGCTCGAAACTACAAAATATTAAACCCTAATTCGGACAATTCAGGTTCAAGTGAATGAAAATCTTGAAATGAATCAAGCAAAAAAAAAAATCCTTAAAATGAAGATAAAGTGTTACCATAGCTTCCAAATACCGCAGTCTCTCCCGAGACATCTCCTCTCTCGCCTGAAATGTCGATACAAAAGCTTAGAATTCGAGGATTGAGGACACAAATCTGAACCCAATTCTCGTAAAAGATGAGAGAGACTGAGAGAGAGAGTACGAGTTGGAGATCGTAGTAGGCTGATTTGGTAACAAGAGATCCATCGGGAGCCAAGCAATGACGCTCTAACTGATCGATCAATTGGTTGACATCTGCCGGCAGATTTTGAGCCGCACCTTGCAGTGCCTTCACCATTGATAACAATCCTTCCGCCGAGATGAATACGTCGGCGATAGGTACCTAAATGCGGTGTGGATGTTTCCCGGCGAGATATCTGCTTCAGTCTCACCTTGCCGCGACAGTTAATTAAAAAATAGCCTCCGGCGCTCAATCTCGAAGTTTCACTTTCACTAATTTATCTTTTTGAAAAATATTTGCTAAAATAACTCCTAACTTTTGTGAAATCATTGATAATTTGAACCGTATTTTTTCTTTAACTTAAAAATGATTCAGAAATTTGTAACATTTTATTTGGTTTAAGCGGATTATTATCGGAATATATTAATAAAATTAGTTTGATGTGAGCAAAGATAAAACAAAATGAGCTACCAACACTGGATCGATAGACTTAGGATATTTTTTTTAAAAATACCATTTTAAAGAGTATTTTTCAAAATTATTATTGTTCAAAACTTTATTAAAAATATCTTTAATGTAATTATGGTAAATAACTATTCTACTTTTAATAAATTTAATTAAAAACATAAATTTATTAAAAAACACCAATTTTATCTTTTTTCTTAGTAATCTATATTCTCTTTTACTCAATTTTTTTTTTATTCTTCTATCTCAATTTATTTCAAAAGTTTTACTCCAAATGGATTGTTAATTTTTTGGGTTCCGATTGGTTTTAATGAACATGAATCAATTTAATAGATTTAGTTGTTTTACTGTTTGTTTTGTGATTTTAAGGAGAAAATAATGATCTAGAGAATAAGATAATGAATATATATTTAACCTCAGTTTTATAAACTACATTATAAAAGCTTATAAAAAATTAAAGTTCAAGTTTATCATAAACATTATAAACCATAAATGTTAAAAAATTATTATCTTTTATAAATAATATATTATTTCTCATAAGTAATTTATACGAAAATCCTAAAATATTTATACTGTACATATTTATATTATCCATAATTATAAACTTTTATAAATGATTTTATAAAATTTTATAAATGGTGCATGATTTATATTTTCCAGATTTATAAACCATTACAATTGATTTTAGAAATACTTATAAATGATTTGTGAACCATTATAAAAGATTAATAAAATCTTATAAAAAGTTATTATCCTTTCTAAGTCATTATTAATATTTCTAATTCAAAGCTTATACAATGATTTTATAAATTCTTTAGTTTTTTGTTTTAAATTTTCAGTTTTGACTTTTCTGTAGATTTTGGTTTTTCTAAAATTTGATTGGTGATTTATTTTTGTTTTTCGTTTTGACTACATATATTTATTTATTTATCAATTATTTTATAAGTTAAGTTTTTTAAACAAATCAGAAAAATTAAATAATAAGTAACAAATTATTATAATAATACCAAAAAATTATCAAGAAAATATGTATATAATTTTTTTAAAGCGACATACCTTCAAATAAACTACACTGAAATTTTTTTTTCCAAAAATAGACAAAAAATTGGACAAAAATAACATTGATTGGCTAGAAAAGTCTCTTCCACCCTTATTTTCCTATATTATTATTTGTTTTAAAATATATTTTTATTGTAACAAATAATAATATTAAAATCAAATTTAAAATGAAATCAATTTTTTTAAAACAAACATTTTTTAAAAATTTTTAAACTTGAAAAAAAATTTCAAAACTTTTTTTTTTCAATTTTAAACAATTTTTATTTTATTTAAAAGTTTTTTAAAATTCCTTAACGAACTAATGAGAATGCTACCTAAAAATAACAAATGTTTTCCTAAATTATGTTTTCAGATAAATTTCCTAATATTTTAGTATATTTATCGTAACATACCAACAATACTAACAAGTGATCTGAATATCTAATTTTTAGACAAAGAAAAATATTCCTGAAAATAAAGAAAACTTTCCTATATTGAGTTTCTGGATAAATCTATTAATATTTTAGTAAATTTTTTTTAATATACCAATAATACTAATAAGTGGCATGAATATCTAATTTTTAAGCAAATAAAAATTTTCCTAAAAATAAGAAAGACTTTGCTAAATTGAGTTTTCATATAAATCTCTTAATGTTTTTGTAAGTTTTCTTAATATACCAACAATACTAACAAGTGAATTTAACATCTAAATTTAGGCAAAAAATGTAAAAATTTGATCTTTTAAAAGTTTTCTGCAAGGTCTTTCTAAACTATTGATGATGCTTTTTGAAAATAAGAAATGTCTTTTTGGATTGAGTTTTCGGATAAATATCTTAATATTTTAGTAAATTCTTCTTAATATAACAACAATACTAACAAGTGACATGTACATCTAACTTTTAGGCATAGAAAAATGTAAGAATTTGATATTTTAAGAATTTTTCTATAAGGCCTTCCTGAACTATTGAGAATGCTTTTCGAATAAACTATTAATGTTTTAGTAAATTTTTTCTTAATATACCAACAATTTGAGCAAAGAAAAATATAAAAAATTATTTTTAAAAATTTTCAGGAATTTTGAACTAGAAACAAGATAAGCTTTTTTGAATTGAGTTTTTGGATAAATCTTTTAGTGTTTTAGTAAGTTCTTATTAATATATCAACAATACTAGCAAGTGACATGAACACCTAACTTTAAAGCAAATAAAAAAATATAAAAAATTGATTTTTTATAGTTTTCCGAAAGAACTTCCTAAACTAGTGAGAGTGCTTTGCAAGTATAAGGAAAAATTCCGTTAATTGAGTTTTCAGATGAATCTCTTAATGTTTTAGTAAGTTTTTTTTAATATACCAATAATAGTATCAAGTGGCATAAACATCTAACTTTTAGACAAAAAAATGTAAGAATTTGTTTTTAAGTTTTTCGGAAAGTATTTATGAACTAGTTAAAATACTTCTTGAAAATAATGATGACTTTCATGAATTGAGTTTTCTGATAAATATCTTAATATTTTAGTATTTTTTTTAATATACCAACAATACTACCAAGTGATATAAACATGTAACTTATTTATGATAGTGCTGGTTTTGATATATTATTTATTTTAATAACTAATTTTATTTGTTAAGAACAACTAATTTTATTTAAATAAGTGCATCCATAATTTTATTTGAATGACCTAGTTATCATATTGTTGAAACAATTTTTTTTAATAGAAATTTCAATGATGAAAGTTTATTGAACAAATTTATTGAAAACTATAAAGTATGTTTTAAGAGATGATTAAATTATCATTTCATTTGGAATATTTTTTAATTTAAAAGCTATATATATTCTATATATTTTTAAAAATTATATTGAAATATACATATTTCTAACGCCTCAAATCCGCACTGTACTGGTTACACGATGGGTGCACAAGTGCTTTTAGCCGTTGTGGTGTACATGTTTTCCGAAGCTAGGCTAGAGCTGGGCATTGCAAGCTTTTCTGCCGCTGCTCCGCCGCCACCGTGGAGCGACCAGCGTTTCCGATGGTGGTGGAGTGGTTTATCTGTACGTACATCAGAACTTATCTGTCCTTCTTTCTGTTCTCCCCAACGCAGTTCATGTGTCGCATGGTCTTTGACGAGCTCTCAGCCATAATGGGCTTTGCCTCCATCATTTGTTTTAGTGTTCGGTATCTCTGGAGTTCTGGGGTGGCGTTTCTTTCTGCAGTTCTCGACTTAATAACGCTTATAATGGCAGGGCAAGTGATTGTATGAGAAATAAGAGTAAGAGGAATCATTGTAGGAGGTGCCGGTGGTGCTGAAGGAGATGATGTGGAAGCCGATGACAACGACAATAATGGTCAAGTTTGACCAGTTTTGGGTTAACGTTGGATAAATACGTCTTTAATCTTAGGGTTTTGGATAATGAGGTTTTAGATAAGTTCGTCTTTAATCTTTAGATTTTGGAAAATTAGTTCATTATGATGTGTGCTTTTAATAAACAAATTTCGTAAGCCACGATTTCATTTTCACAGGCATATCTTGTCTCTATTCATTGGTCGAATTTAATTCAGCTTGGCTTGGTTTGGTTCGGTTCGTTCTTAGGTTTTTTTTTTGTTTGTTTTTGGAGACGTCTAACCAATACAATTTGACTTTTAAAATTAAACGACGCCGTCAAACTTCTTTTAGCGTTTTGCGCTTCTTAAGTCGGAATCGCAGATCGTCTTTGGGGATACGACGACGACGAGGAGAATCACAAAGCCATGGAATTTGAATTCCGGCGTCGCGACTATGGAGCTGAGCATGAATCTCAAATCCTTCCTCGTTCACGAACTGACAATCACCCTCTTTCCTCAACAATCGTTTCTCGTCAACAACAGGTCTGCTATACGTTTCCTCCTTTTTTTTACCCACATTTGGTTCCCCTGTCCAATTCATTAGACTTCTACAGCTTCCTAGTGTCTGGCAAAGAGCAAAGAAAAAAACATCAGGGTTTAAATTTAGGGATGTTCGAGAACTTCAATTCATTGCTGGTCTTGTTGGTATGACTATTGCTGCTGAAAGTTGAAGGCTTCTTGTACCGATTATTTTTTATTTACGCTCACTGTTATTGAAACAATAGAAATTTTGTATCCATTAAGTTCTGTTTTCCATTTTTGTGGTTCTCTCTTCGATCAATTTAAAGTTAGTGGATATATGGAATGCAAGTTTACTAGATTGTACACTATCAAGTTATTGGGTTTACTGTTTACTTGTTAGTGTACTTATCTTGACTAAATTTACTTTACTCGTTAGTGTACTTCTCTTATGGTGTTTAGCTTATTGCAACGACTGAAATGATTCCTCAACTCAGAAAATCAGTTTCGTTACAGGTGCTAATAAGATTTATTGTTTTTGAGCTAATGCGGTGTAATTCTGTCTTACTATAATTTGTGTATTGATTCCTATTGAACACAAGAATAATGGATATATAAGATATAGTTGTTTTCTGTTGCTACGCATTTGTGTGTATGTGTAAATATCTTGTGAAGTACACAGAAGTTAATAGCTCTGTTGAGTATACTTAGTTGTTCTTATGCTTTGATCTAGAAGAAGTAGGGATTCCTATTTTTTCGACTTTGTTTTTCTTGTTAATACAATGTAGTCTTGTTCTTGATAGAAGAATGAATTCTCTTTTGCGTTAAGATTGTTGAAGTGAATTGATTCATTATAAGACTTGACAAGTTGATCTATAAAATTTTTAGGCTAAAACTGTCAGAGGTAGCGATCTTGACTTCTTTGATCCATTGAGGGGATTGGATGTGAATGCTTCAGCAGAAGAGAAGGTTGAAAATACTTCTATATCCATGGAAGTGGTAACTCAGGATCTGATAAGGGAGTGGAAATCTCTTAAAAGAAGCTTGATGAAGCGGTTCCCTGTCTCCAAAGTGATTTCATTTTCTCCAGTTACGTATTTTCTTTGCATAATCTCCTAGTGTTTGTTTAAGAGATAGGTCTTCTTTTCTTCTTTTAATAATACTGATCTATAGCTAGAAAGATCACTTGGAGTTTCCCTTACTCATCTTGTTTAATTTGTTTACCCATCTTCTACAGATATCTAATATAATAACGAAAGGTTCCAAAGGTATGTCTCCGTTATGCCTAGTAAATAATTTTTTTTTTCCTGTAGCAGCTTGGTATATTAAATTCAAGGAAATAAGTAAAAAAAAAGGGGGGGGGGTCTTGATTCTCGAAGAACGAGGGGCAAAGAGATTGATCTAGAAATTTTCCAAACTCGTGAAAGCATATCATAACAGCTCTTGCTCTGCTTTACTCAGTTGAGACCCCTTCCGCTTTTTCACATTTGGAGAAAACTGGCAGTGAACAAACTTCTCTGGAAGAAACTGCCAAAATCATCAACCAACAGGAATATCTAGCCAAAGTACACGAGCTAATAGATGGAATCACTAAAGCTTGGCAGGCTGAAGATCGAGTAACATCGTTAAAGTTTTCTATAAAGGTTAACTTCCCAACCAATCAAATCTACTTTGCTACAAAAGCTGGAAAGATTTGCATGCAAAAGATTATATATTGGTTGTGTTATCTATTCCTCTTATCATTTTTTGGCCATATGAATATCAAAAATTGAGTTCTCCAACATATATTGCTCAAACGCTATCGAAGCAGTTTTCTTGAAAAAGAAAAATATTTATGTGATCTAACGCTATCGAAGCAATTTTCTTGAAAAAGATATTTATCTCTCTATATATATATATGACTTGGTCTTAGAGAAGTTTTGGTTACTAACTAGATTATTAATTTTAAGATTCAATTCTATGTTTCTCTGTTCTGCAGGTCACAAAACTTCTGATAGACACAACAGTTTTGCAGTTTTATCCTACAGTCTTTGTCATAGTGACTGACATGCTAGATATGCTTGGGGATATGGTGTGGAAACGGATCAAGGAGAAAGCAGAACATGATGTAGATGGAACAGTGATCTGCCTCTTACCGAGTATGTTCTAATCCAAAGTTCTGTCAACAAAATGACCTTTAGTCATGAGCATAGTGTTATCGATCACGATCAGACACATAAGTTTATGGCAAAACATTTAGTCTACTAGTTACATATTATAATCTTTTTCTTGAACCTGTGCTAAAGACAGGTGATTTTCAAGCAAGTGATATCTGCCTCGAAGCAAGAGAGACTTGCTATAACTGGTTCTGCAAAGTTGGTTCTGTTCGAGAACTTCTCCCTCGCATGTAAAACCTCTATCATTAATAATTATTCTTACTCGCCTTACTTTTTCCTTATTTTATGGCCGTTGTTGTCTGCCCATAGTTACTTGGAGCTTGCAATTTTACCTTGCTGGCGTTTCCTCATTAATCAACCCACAGAAGTTCTGGACCGTCTAGTCATGATGGTGAGAGGTCTCGCAGATCCACTGGCATCTTTGTATTGTCGTCTTTATATGGTGCATCAAATGCAGAAGTTGGGTTTCTGTAATTCAGGTACTCTTATTCTATGTTCTTTTTCCAGAAATTGCTAGATAGATGAATTGTGGAATGAACATTAAGTTTTGTAATATGCTTTAGTTTGGGAATTTTAGCCACCTCTAGTTTGGGAATTTGGAATGTAGCCTTTAACATGCCAACGTTTAGATTTATGTGAGCTGGTTATTTCTTCTTTGAGGAAGACACTAAACGTCATAAATTTGACCATGATATGATAGGATATCTTATCAAATGCATCAAGGATACTGAAGATGTATTGGCACCTGTTTTAGTGGACAAAGACGGGTGTTCTTATATTACAGACGACCGAAAGTTGCTTTTTAATTTGATGGAACCAGCCATTGAGTATATAATGAAATGCCTGTTGGTGGCTGGACGTCAGGTTAGTAACTATTTTCGATTGGTTAGTGGCTGAACGCATTTGCTCCTTTCTGTTGTTGGTGTTTAGAATCTTATTTCCAACGAGGTTCAATAAAACACTTTCATATGTTTTGAATTCTCTAGACATGGCAGATTGCTGGGAAGAAATGCCTGCTAGACCCCGTTAATCCTTTCCTTGATTTGTGATGAATTGATTGTTCTCCTAAAAAACTGGTTAGCGTACAGGAGAACAATGTCTTGGGCATGCTTGAGGAGCTTGGTTTTGGAAGGAATAAATCTCAGTCGTCCTACAACTCTTCACACGTGTCCATTTTACTTCATCATCTACTCAAGGAACTTCCATCCGAATTAGTTAGTTCACAAGCTATGGAGATTCTGCATATGATTAAATGCAGCAATGATTGTTCCTTCAGTCAGGTTGTTTCCTCCTTTCAGATTTAGTAAGCTTTGCCATCCATTGAGTCTAACTAACCCTTCCTGTTATGTTGTACTGCTTTGTCGAGCAGATTTTGAATTACAGGTTACTTGGAATTAAGTTGTGTGAAGGGATATCTAAAGCAGGTTTCATCAGTTCAGTTATTAATGAAGTTATTCAGGTTTTGGTGTTTCTTATTTCTTTCAACAAAATTAGAAATTCATCTTCATAGATAAAATATCAATCTTTTATTCACCTGCGCTGTTCATACTTACATAAATGCACATCATATACCAAAAGATGCATCTTAGTCCTTCCTGAATAATGATTTGCATAATTATATGTTAAAACGCTGTGGTAAAGGGAAAGGTGGCGGTATTCATTGCAACAGGCTGACATTTAGGTGTGACTATTGCAACAGGCTGCTTCTCAGTATCACACGCTGTATGACTACTTGATGATTATGGACGCATATGTGGATTTGTTGTTACAGAACAAGATGGTAAGGCTGAAGTGTTAATTTTCGTACATGAGAATCTCTGATCTCGTTTCTCTAGATTTTAATTATCAGTTTCAATGGATTCAGCAAAATCATCTGGATACTCTCTTGGATGATATTGTAACTCTAGCTTGTGACAAGTTTCTTTCTGAAGAAGAACAAGCAAGTTTGCAATCCATAATTTTGAAGCTATTGTCTCATTTCGAGGACTTGCAAGAAGTACTTTCTTTAGTAATACTTCTTCACTCTTTCCTTTATCTACTTTCAGGCTTCAAGGAAACAATACGCAGTATTCAAATAGAGCCATTGTCTAATTCCTTGGATGATATCATTAGTTTCTTTGGTTTCTTTCTAGAATCATTTCATCACGATCTTGGATCTTATGTCTGGGAGTGCAAAGAGCAGTGTTAACATGCATCTTCTGAACATGGCTACTAGGTAAGGCGTGTTTTTTATCCATCGTTCTTAATGTAAATAAAAAATCTCACACATACTGGATGGGTCACATAGACCATTGTAAATCGTTGTCAAGTTGATGAATGTTAATTTGCATCAGAACGGAGCTTGGGTGAAACTGCATATTTAAATATGAAGATTCACCAAGCTCCCTTCAAGATATTGGGGATCCTATTTCGAGGGATCTGTAGTTATGATTCTTTTGCTTATGTATCGATGTTCCGTTTTCTTTCTTGGTTAAAGTATACTCATTTCTTTCTCCTTAAAACAGGAATGGCTGCAAATGTGATTCAACGACAATGCAATTGGTTTTTGAAGTTTCTCAGGCTCTTTATGATGCTACAGATTTCGTTAACATAAAGGATGATGACAATCGACAGACAGCACATTTAATTTCTCGTTTTGTTGAGATGGTACTTAATTTCCACTTACCAATGAGTACTTCCTCGTTTGTGTTAAGTTGGTTGATTTTGACTTCACTTTTGATGCTTAGGTTGATTATGGGGCAGAAATGGAACGCCACTTGATGTTTTTGGCGGAGTGTCGTGAGGCCTTTAGTGGGATACATGAACTTAAGGTCAGAAATCAGTTAATTGCTCTTTTATCAGTTTTAGTTGTTGATACTGATATACCTGTGGAGGACCCTGTATGGTCCCAGTCTTGTGCATTCTTTTACATGATCAAAAGATTTTGATTATGAGGTAATTAGTTAATCATGGTGCATATCTATTATATAGTCCTTTCTTGCGTAGTAATGTCTCCTACATAGCCTTAAATTTGAGGGACAAGCAGCAATGTATCTGCCATCTCGCGCATAATCCAAGTGGTACGCAATAACAACATGTTATTTATCTGGTGGACAAGTCACAAAGTTCTAAGGCAGTCATATAGGAATTTGCAACATGATATGAATTATGTGAAACCTTAGAAATTACGGCAAAATTTGGTTAGATTTCATATGGTACATTTATGAGAAGGAGCATTCATAATGGGAAAAGAGGAGTACATAGAATATTATAGATTAACTATAGAGAGGGAACAAGGGCAAGAAATGCTTCATATGTGCTTTTTTCCTTGCTGTGTGTGTTGCTTTTTTTCGTTTATTTGCATTATTAGAGCTTGACACTTTTGAAAACTATCAAACTTTTGCTTGGCTTAATGTTGTGATAATTTCTACTGTGTTATGGTCACTGGCTGCAGGAGACACTTATCCGTTCAAGCAACACCTTGGCAGTAAAAGCACTAAAAGCAGGAAAGAGGCATAACAACTTTGTAAAGTATTGCCTAGCATTCAGCGAAGTTACTATTCCATCTGTTTCAACTCCAAAACAATTAAATCTTTATCTCGAAACTGCTGAGGTGTGTCTTTTTCTTATTTGTAGTACTTTGCTCACAAAATTCAAAGTATGTACGTACTGAAATATGTTCTTAAGGTTGCACTTTTAGGTGGTCTGATTTCTCATTCAGATGGACTGGTCATGTCAGCTGTTGAGTGTCTATTAGCGCGGACAGACGGTGAGTTTATTTGTCTAGAGATGGTTGATTTAACTACTTTATACTAGATTAACAAATGAGAAGTAACAAAACTAGCCTGTTAATTGTAGCCACCCTCAAACCAGTTACCTGCTTTAAATTTTGTAGCTAATTGACGATTCTAAGGCCGGTGGTAGGCATACCACATTTATATATAAGTTTTTCCAAGTATAGATGATATTCTTTGTTCTTCTGTCACTCAAGCTTCGTAGGCTTCATTTTCTTTTAATTTCAGGGCCTTTTTATTTGTTTTTGTATATAGATGTATATGACTTATCATTCTATCAGTGGTATGTGGTATTTTGATGGATCATATCTTGTACATTTTTCTTTATCAGGATTAAAATCAATTGATGCGGATAGTATGGCCTCGGTGGTATGCAAATTGTGTAGCCTCTTGGTAATGGTCCCAGGTAAATTGTGGATTCTCTTGAATTGCTATTGCTCAACAATATAGATATGATTCTTTCACCGAATTGCTTTCGTCTGTCCTTATTTTTTCAGAGCTTCATAACTGAGAATTTTGTTTTGTTGTATATTCAATTGGAAAGGTAATCCAGAGAAAGGCTTGATGGAGATCCTTAAGAGCATTTTTTCTGCTACTTACTCTAGTTCATGGTATGCTTCTCCGAAGGACTATACTTACCTAGACGCACATTAGATATGCAAAATGGACATACATTCGCTTCTTTGTCTTCTGCTTTTAATGCCTTTTTTTCTTATATCTCTTACGTTTTACCGACCCTTAAGCCTTTTTTGTTATGTGACATCGTGATGTTGGAGGGCAATGCCGAGATTGAAAGTGAAGATATTATGTGCTATAATTTCACTTACTTCGACACTTTCCCAGGATAATCTGCCGTACCGTTCTGCCAATCCAGAGGTATTTATATGCCTCTCATCATCTTATTACACGCAAAACATTTGTTGATTGCCGAAATAACTTGGTCTGGGCAGTCTGTTTTCTGATGGCTGGATCTAAATCTATACTTATGTTAAAGAGTGAATTTAGGTTTTTACTTCTCTTTTTGTTTGCAGATAATTGGAAATGATTTACTGTTCTTTTGTGATTCATTATACAAGAATGAACTTGTCTCGTGGACTCAGCTAGTTGTAGGTAAACTTGTAGATGCTATTGAGCAAGAATCTTCTCAGGTAAAAATGACTACCACTAGTAGTAAGAAACGGATTCCAGTTTTTGTCATGCTCTCTAACCAACTCGAGATTTATATTATATGCAGATTGTCCGTGGGAACATTGCGCTTGAAGCTTGCAATTGCATATCATCAGCACTAGTTGTACTGTTTTTCTCCTAAGTCTTGCATTTTTTTTTCTTTCTCATTCCTGCAAAACTAAAATGATTCATTTTAACTGGGTTGGTGACATGCCTATTCGATGATGTGGCAGATGAATGAGAAAGTTCACAACTTTGCTTGAGACTGCTCGAAACAGCAAAAGGTTGTTTGGGTGCCAAGGACAGGTACCTTGAAGCCACTAAGAAATCACTTCAATTATGATTATCATGTGCTTACCGAGTGAATAGATTAAATTCTGTGCGTCTGTGACATTGTTGAATTTTTAAACAAGAAATGCCGTTATGATATTCTTTTAAGACTTTGCTCGACCACCCTACACGGCTTCAGGCAGCAAAGAAAACACAATACACAAACAAAATCTAGATAAAGAACTTGACCCGGTGCTATAAAAGCCACCGGAGCCGATTCACGGCAACCAACCTTTACATCTACTTTTTTGTAGAGAGAAGGAAGAGAAAAGAGGAGACATAATGGGGTGTGTCCTATTTTAAAATAGTGTTTAAAATGAAAAATAAAGTGGGATCGGAGATGTTCTCATGTGTCTTTTTTTTTTTGTTGAAAAGGTACAGTTGGGTAGAAATATAGAATATAAGACAATAACGATAAAAGCTACATATTTATTTATTTATTTATATGTTTATTTATGATTGACCGAAGATTAAGGTCTGATTATTACAAAGAAATTAACAATATGTACACATCATCACATAAACTTTAGTACGTATATAGCACAATAGTTATTAGATTAAGAGGTTAGATACACGAAATTGACTTATATATATATGAATATGTATCTATTCTCCTTATTGTTTGGTTATGAACTTAGAAAACCATTTGGCAGAATCTTTTTGCCTTCGATCAGCAGGATTAGTGAAATTGACCCAATTCATACCAAAACGGAGAGTGTAACCGTTTCCAAATTCGTAATTGTCCATCAATGACCATGCAAAATATCCTTCTACTTTGCACCCATCCCTATAATATATTTGAATTAAAGTAATGTGTTAACGTATGAATTGAACACTTATAGTTCTCAGAAGAAGTATAACAGATGAATTATAACTCACTCGATGGCGCATTTGAGACACGAAAGATGGCTGCAATGATTTTGAATTCGTCCATTATCAGCTAGAGCATTTGGCATCGTTAAGTTTCCGAAATCAGCAACTCCTGAAAAATTTAAAACGTACAATTTTTTTCTTAAATAAACATGTTTCCATTGGTTAAAACATATTAATTTGTATTGGTGTGATATGTAGATACCGTTTTCGGTGATGTAGGTGACTGGGTTTCCGTAGTTGTCTTTGATATAATTTAGAATCTGACGGAACCCTGGAGGGTAGTAGACGAAGCTAGGCGACTGTAGAAGAAGGGAACAAAAAGGAAAAAAGAAATAAGATTCAAATAAATGATGTAATCTCTTAAATTAAAAACAATGATGATTCCAAATTAAAGTCGATGATAACCTGAACACCAATAAGTACTCCACTACTGCTGTTATCTGTAGCCAAGTAGAGAAAATTAAATGAGTATAGCAAATTCATATATATATATATATATATATATATAAGAAATACGACAAAAAAAAACAAGTTTTTACATACATCCAAGACTAACTCGTGGATCATTTAAGACACTAGGCAGTGGCGGAATAGGAGAAGATGCATCGGTCGCATATTGTGTAACGTAATAGTTCAACCCTAGAAAATCAAGTGATCCTTGGACTAATTTTGATTCTTCAGGTGTGAATTTTGGCAATCTATCTCCAACCATCTCTTGCATTATCTTTGGATATCTTCCGTAGACCAATGGATCCAAAAACCTTCATATGTATATATATTTGAAACGATAAATTAAAAACTGCAAAGTATATTTTTTTACATTTAAAGGTTTTATAACCAACGCTTTAATGTGTGTATGTGTATATATATTTGAGATTTGATAGTCAATTAACTGAGAATATATACATACCATCCGACGAAGAAGTCGAATGCTCGTCTTGCAGCAGCCTTGTCGCTAATGCTAGTCTCGTCTAGTGGGGTGAACCATCTCCCGATCAAGGTCGTTCCTATCTTACCACCGTGAGATTTCTGCATGCATATATGTTTTTAGACTATAGACTACCCATATAATTAACACGCACACTCACACACACAAAAAATAATAATTTGATCTTGGAAATCCAAAATTCATGATAGATTTGGTATATATGAACCTGATATCTTTTTCGGTATAAAGATACAGCTTCTGCATGAGCTAGAAGTTGGTGATGTGCAACTATATAAGGTTCGGTTCCAGAATCTCCTCCAAATTCACATTCAGTGCATCGTCCCGGCGGATACGATCCATCTCCATAACCTTTGGTTGCGAGAGAGTAAGGCTGGTTTAAAGTGATCCAAAATTTGACTCTGTCACCGAATCTTTGGAATAGAAGCTCCGCGTAGTTTTTGTAGTCCTCCCTGTCCATGTATCATTCATATTAAATATAGATAATAGTTCCGATGTGATGTACATAAGAAACATAACCTAAGACAAAGAAATAAGTATAATATATAAATTAGTTAATGCATGCACTTACACTATACGCGGGCTTAAGAAACCTCCATATTCATCTTCTAGAGTTTGGGGAACATCCCAGTGGAATATTGTTACGTACGGTTCTATGCCTTCATTCACGAAAAAAAAATAAAAAAAAATTGATACATTGGACAATTAAAACTTGCTCATATATGTATATTATTAAGAATACAAATTATAAAAAAAATATTTACCATTTGCTTTTAATTCATTAATGAGGTTATTGTAGTAAGTTACTCCCTGCTCGTCAATCCCTCCAATCAGTCTTCCCTCTAAGGGTAAGTGTATATACAATCATGAGTTTTAAGAAAAAATTAATAATAAAAACAAAGTTTCGATGGAAATGTTAATTTTGATATTTACTTGGTAAAACCCTTGACCATGCTATCGAGAATCGGTATGCTTGGACGTTCAACTTTTTGAGTAATCTCACATCATCCTGTGCAAATCATACAAATTTCGAAGTTTAAAATATATCTTCAAAAGAGAAAGTACCATATATATATATAATCAAGTTTAATAGTCTCACACCTTATAAAGATCATACGAATCGCAAGCAAGATCACCCGAACTACGATCAGGTACTTTTTCTGTTGCATGAAAAACCGAAATATTAGTCGGGAGATGACCTGGATATCATCATCAAATTTATATTCGTTTATTCATGAAAAATGAGTTATAATAATTGATGACTATGACCTGGATATCGATGAGTAAAATAGTCCCAGCCGTTAAGTGCTCTATGTGCAGCACCTTCAATCTGGTAAAAAATATATCAATCATGCCGGCTGGGTTAGAAAATTTCACAATAGATGAAAATAATCTTCATAGATCGCTATATCTTTTAAAAAGATCAGTAACAAAGAGATATGTACCTGGTAGGCGGAAGTAGCCGCACCAAAAGTGAAGTTCTTTAGAAAACTAGTTCGGTTGAATGTAAGGAGATTGTCGCAGTTGAAGGGTTCTTTAGCCTTACAGGCCGGGTTGCAAACATTTTGGCTACTTGAAACCGCAAAGAGAATGACAACAATGGCTAAAGAGAAGTGAGCTTTTGTCATTTCCATGGTTGAGAGCATTGTGTGGTTTGCTTTCTTTGATTCTTAGTTGTTATAATTTTCTTTTGTTGATGATGACTAAATGATGAACTTGGAAGGGTTTATATAGGAAAGTTTGCGTGCATGAATTGCATGGGGTTTGAAGTAAACTCGTTACGTACGTACATTTGCAATGATTTTGTTCTCCGATCCATGTTCTCCATCTCACGACTTGCTGTCTCTTTTCTTAAGTAAAATTTACATCATATGATCATAACAATTTTCCAATTTTATATACTTTTATCTAAGCAAGCTGGAGTTGTTAATACAAGAAAATTGATTTATTACGAATAAACAATTAAGCATGTTGAAGTTGTACGGCATCATATTCCTCTTTCTTATATATACATATATATATATATATGTAATCTCCAATACGTATATAGGCTTCACACACCGCACATGTCTGAATGAGAATATTTATGCTAATTAATGTTCCTTAATTAATTCATATCCAACTTATCAATGAAAACTTATATTAGGCTTATTTGTATGCAATTTGGTATATACTAACTTTGTGAAATGGGTTAACAATCGTTTAGCTTATTATTTAATTTACTCGTTTGTGCAGCAACTATATCTTTTCCTAACTAAGCAAATTAGGACTTGTCTCATTTAGACACATTTAATATTATATTAGGAAAATAAAAACCCTAATTTAAGGTTTCAAAGGACAAATGTAAACCTAAAATTACGATAAATAATAACATTTATTCTTTTATAAGAAACCCTTACGCACTTATCATTCTTTAATTAGCTATGAATTAATATAATTTTAATAGAACTTATACAAAGAATATTACTAAACCGATTTTTATGTATTGCCAATGCAAAACAGTATTACAAAAAATATAGTTTTTTTGTTCATATACGTACAAGTTACAACACCAAATCTGAATTCTAGTATGAACCTAGAGAACCATTTTCTGGAGTCTTTCTCATTTCTATCAGAAGGATTGGTGAAGTTGACCCAAACCGTAGCGTGTACCATTCGCAAATTCATAATTGTCCATCAAAGACCATGCAAAGTATACTCCTACGTTGCACTCATCCCTCTATTAAAATATTTAGTGTTAACATTCGGATATTAATACAGGTAACCTTTGAAAATGAGAGTAACTCCTGAATCGAATGAATAGTTTCTTCTGTAGCATATTGAGTACAATAATAGTTTAACCCTAGAAAATCATATGATCTTTTAACTATCTTTGATTTTTGAGGTATAAATCTTGTCAACCTATCTCCTATAATCTCTTTCATTATCTTTGGATAATATTAGTAGATCAATGGAGCCAAAAACAAATTGATTTTAACTTTATTCTAGAATTTATCAGCATCTAGAATCTCTACTATTTTTTTTATCTTTTCAAAAATTAGAATAATTTTAAAATAAAAATAAGTTGTATTCTAATTTTATTTTATTTTGCAATAAAATAAAAATTTGAAAATAAAAATTGAACTGATGAATATAATTACTTTATTTTTAGAATAATTTTATTTTATAGTTAAAAGTAGAATATAATTGAAAAACAAAAAATATTTTTTTTTATAATCTGGTGTTTTATTAAAAATTTAAACCAAATATTATAAATCAAAAAGAGTGAATCTAAAACAAGTCTAAAACCCCAAAAGATGAAGTGCAAACATGAAGTTGAAACAAAGCCATAAAACATAAACAAGAAAAAACAAGACAATTAAACACAATATATGCTGTCAAGATTGAAACGTGAAATCGATATTGAGTTTGATAGACAAAACCCTACTAAATCATTAATAAGTCGAAGGATTGGAAATCTTCAAGAGTCAATATATAGCTCCCAATCTAATGTAGCCACGAGAAGATAGATTTGCACAATTTACTCAAAAACTACTCTGATCCAAGACTGGATTTGGGAATCTACCTGCTAGGAAGAAAGCTACGCAAAACGACGACCAACCACACGCCCCAAAACAATCAATGAGCAGAAAACTATATATAACACAAGATGAGCCGATCGACACCAAGAGTGAGATGGGAAGCACAAGAGATACCGAGAGATTTGAGCTAACATCCGAAGCATCGGAAGTACAGGATCGACGATGAGAAAAAAGAAGATCTAGGAATGACTTAAGAACAAGACCTGATGTAACCGGAAAAGCCCGTCACACCTCTACTGCTTCTATATCTGAGATTTCTAACAACACATCTCAAGGACCATGATCTTCACGTGCCTCCACTCACTTTCACACTGCATAGGACATCTCACTCCTAAAGAACCAACCCCCTACACGGCTTCAGGCAGCAAAGAAAACACAATACACAAACAAAATCTAGATAAAGAACTTGACCCGGTGCTATAAAAGCCACCGGAGCCGATTCACTGCAACCAACCTTTACATCTACTTTTTTGTAGAGAGAAGAAAGAGAAAAGAGGAGAGATAATGGGGTGTGTCCTATTTTAAAATAGTGTTTAAAATGAAAAATAAAGTGGGATCGGAGATGTTCTCATGTGTCTTTTTTTTTTTTGTTGAAAAGGTACAGTTGGGTAGAAATATAGAATATAAGACAATAACGATATAAGCTACATATTTATTTATTTATTTATATGTTTATTTATGATTGACCGAAGATTAAGGTCTGATTATTACAAAGAAATTAACAATAAGTACACATCATCACATAAACTTTAGTACGTATATAGAGCATAATAGTTATTAGATTAAGAGGTTAGATACACAGAATTGATTTATATATATATATGAATATGTATCTATTCCCCTTATTGTTTGGTTATGAACTTAGAAAACCATTTGGCAGAATCTTTTTGCCTTCGATCAGCAGGATTAGTGAAATTGACCCAATTCATACCAAAACGGAGAGTGTAACCGTTTCCAAATTCGTAATTGTCCATCAATGACCATGCAAAATATCCTTCTACTTTGCACCCATCCCTATAATATATTTGAATTAAAGTAATGTTAACGTATGAATTGAATACTTATAATTCTCTGAAGAAGTATAACAGATGAATTATAACTCACTCGATGGCGCATTTGAGACACGAAAGATGGCTGCAATGATTTTGAATTCGTCCATTATCAGCTAGAGCATTTGGCATCGTTAAGTTTCCGAAATCAGCAACTCCTGAAAAATTTAAAACGTACAATTTTTTTTAAAATAAACATTGTTCCATTGGTTAAAACATATTAATTTGTATTGCTGTGATATGTAGATACCGTTTTCAGTGATGTAGGTGACTGGGTTTCCGTAGTTGTCTTTGATATAATTTAGAATCTGACGGAACCCTGGAGGGTAGTAGACGAAGCTAGGCGCCTGTAGAAGAAGGGAACAAAAAGGAAAAAAAAAAATAAGATTCAAATAAATGATGTAATCTCTTAAATTAAAAACAATGATGATTCCAAATTAAAGTCGATGATAACCTGAACACCAATAAGTACTCCACTACTGCTGTTATCTGTAGCCAAGTAGAGAAAATTAAATGAGTATAGCAAATTCATATATATATATATATATAAGAAATACGACAAAAAAAAACAAGTTTTTACATACATCCAAGACTAACTCGTGGATCATTTAAGACACTAGGCAGTGGCGGAATAGGAGAAGATGCATCGGTCGCATATTGTGTAACGTAATAGTTCAACCCTAGAAAATCAAGTGATCCTTGGACTAATTTTGATTCTTCAGGTGTGAATTTTGGCAATCTATCTCCAACCATCTCTTGCATTATCTTTGGATATCTTCCGTAGACCAATGGATCCAAAAACCTTCATATGTATATATATTTGAAACGATAAATTAAAAACTGCAAAGTATATTTTTTTACATTTAAAGGTTTTATAACCAACGCTTTAATGTGTGTATGTGTATATATATTTGAGATTTGATAGTCAATTAACTGAGAATATATACATACCATCCGACGAAGAAGTCGAATGCTCGTCTTGCAGCAGCCTTGTCGCTAATGCTAGTCTCGTCTAGTGGGGTGAACCATCTCCCGATCAAGGTCGTTCCTATCTTACCACCGTGAGATTTCTGCATGCATATATGTTTTTAGACTATAGACTACCCATATAATTAACACGCACACTCACACAAAAAAAAAAAAAAAATTTGATCTTGGAAATCCAAAATTCATGATAGATTTGGTATATATGAACCTGATATCTTTTTCGGTATAAAGATACAGCTTCTGCATGAGCTAGAAGTTGGTGATGTGCAACTATATAAGGTTCGGTTCCAGAATCTCCTCCAAATTCACATTCAGTGCATCGTCCCGGCGGATACGATCCATCTCCATAACCTTTGGTTGCGAGAGAGTAAGGCTGGTTTAAAGTGATCCAAAATTTGACTCTGTCACCGAATCTTTGGAATAGAAGCTCCGCGTAGTTTTTGTAGTCCTCCCTGTCCATGTATCATTCATATTAAATATAGATAATAGTTCCGATGTGATGTACATAAGAAACATAACCTAAGACAAAGAAATAAGTATAATATATAAATTAGTTAATGCATGCACTTACACTATACGCGGGCTTAAGAAACCTCCATATTCATCTTCTAGAGTTTGGGGAACATCCCAGTGGAATATTGTTACGTACGGTTCTATGCCTTCATTCACGAAAAAAAAATAAAAAAAATTGATACATTGGACAATTAAAACTTGCTCATATATGTATATTATTAAGAATACAAATTATAAAAAAATATTTACCATTTGCTTTTAATTCATTGATGAGGTTATTGTAGTAAGTTACTCCCTGCTCGTCAATCCCTCCAATCAGTCTTCCCTCTAAGGGTAAGTGTATATACAATCATGAGTTTTAAGAAAAAATTAATAATAAAAACAAAGTTTCGATGGAAATGTTAATTTTGATATTTACTTGGTAAAACCCTTGACCATGCTATCGAGAATCGGTATGCTTGGACGTTCAACTTTTTGAGTAATCTCACATCATCCTGTGCAAATCATACAAATTTCGAAGTTTAAAATATATCTTCAAAAGAGAAAGTACCATATATATATATAATCAAGTTTAATAGTCTCACACCTTATAAAGATCATACGAATCGCAAGCAAGATCACCCGAACTACGATCAGGTACTTTTTCTGTTGCATGAAAAACCGAAATATTAGTCGGGAGATGACCTGGATATCATCATCAAATTTATATTCGTTTATTCATGAAAAATTAGTTATAATAATTGATGACTATGACCTGGATATCGATGAGTAAAATAGTCCCAGCCGTTAAGTGCTCTATGTGCAGCACCTTCAATCTGGTAAAAAATATATCAATCATGCCGGCTGGGTTAGAAAATTTCACAATAGATGAAAATAATCTTCATAGATCGCTATATCTTTTAAAAAGATCAGTAACAAAGAGATATGTACCTGGTAGGCGGAAGTAGCCGCACCAAAAGTGAAGTTCTTTAGAAAACTAGTTCGGTTGAATGTAAGGAGATTGTCGCAGTTGAAGGGTTCTTTAGCCTTACAGGGCGGGTTGCAAACATTTTGGCTACTTGAAACCGCAAAGAGAATGACAACAATGGCTAAAGAGAAGTGAGCTTTTGTCATTTCCATGGTTGAGAGCATTGTGTGGTTTGCTTTCTTTGATTCTTAGTTGTTATAATTTTCTTTTGTTGATGATGACTAAATGATGAACTTGGAAGGGTTTATATAGGAAAGTTTGCGTGCATGAATTGCATGGGGTTTGAAGTAAACTCGTTACGTACGGACATTTGCAATGATTTTGTTCTCCGATCCATGTTCTCCATCTCACGACTTGCTGTCTCTTTTCTTAAGTAAAATTTACATCATATGATCATAACAATTTTCCAATTTTATATACTTTTATCTAAGCAAGCTGGAGTTGTTAATACAAGAAAATTGATTTATTACGAATAAACAATTAAGCATGTTGAAGTTGTACGGCATCATATTCCTCTTTCTTATATATACATATATATATATATGTAATCTCCAATACGTATATAGGCTTCACACACCGCACATGTCTGAATGAGAATATTTATGCTAATTAATGTTCCTTAATTAATTCATATCCAACTTATCAATGAAAACTTATATTAGGCTTATTTGTATGCAATTTGGTATATACTAACTTTGTGAAATGGGTTAACAATCGTTTAGCTTATTATTTAATTTACTCGTTTGTGCAGCAACTATATCTTTTCCTAACTAAGCAAATTAGGACTTGTCTCATTTAGACACATTTAATATTATATTAGGAAAATAAAAACCCTAATTTAAGGTTTCAAAGGACAAATGTAAACCTAAAATTACGATAAATAATAACATTTATTCTTTTATAAGAAACCCTTACGCACTTATCATTCTTTAATTAGCTATGAATTGATATAATTTTAATAGAACTTATACAAAGAATATTACTAAACCGATTTTTATGTATTGCCAATGCAAAACAGTATTACAAAAAATATAGTTTTTTTGTTCATATACGTACAAGTTACAACACCAAATCTGAATTCTAGTATGAACCTAGAGAACCATTTTCTGGAGTCTTTCTCATTTCTATCAGAAGGATTGGTGAAGTTGACCCAAACCGTAGCGTGTACCATTCGCAAATTCATAATTGTCCATCAAAGACCATGCAAAGTATACTCCTACGTTGCACTCATCCCTCTATTAAAATATTTAGGGTTAACATCCGGATATTAATACACGTAACCTTTGAAAATGAGAGTAACTCCTGAATCGAATGAATAGTTTCTTCTGTAGCATATTGAGTACAATAATAGTTTAACCCTAGAAAATCATATGATCTTTTAACTATCTTTGATTTTTGAGGTATAAATCTTGTCAACCTATCTCCTATAATCTCTTTCATTATCTTTGGATAATATTAGTAGATCAATGGATCCAAAAACAAATTGATTTTAACTTTATTCTAGAATTTATCAGCATCTAGAATCTCTACTATTTTTTTTTATCTTTTTAAAAATTAGAATAATTTTAAAATAAAAATAAGTTGTATTCTAATTTTATTTTATTTTGCAATAAAATAAAAATTTGAAAATAAAAATTAAACTGATGAATATTATTACTTTATTTTTAGAATAATTTTATTTTATAGTTAAAAGTAGAATATAATTGAAAAACAAAAAATATTTTTTTATTTTTTTTTATAATCTGGTGTTTTATTAAAAATTTAAACCAAATATTATAAATCAAAAAGAGTGAATCTAAAACAAGTCTAAAACCCCAAAAGATGAAGTGCAAACATGAAGATGAAACAAAGCCATAAAACATAAACAAGAAAAAACAAGACAATTAAACACAATATATGCTGTCAAGATTGAAACGTGAAATCGATATTGAGTTTGATAGACAAAACCCTACTAAATCATTAATAAGTCGAAGGATTGGAAATCTTCAAGAGTCAATATATAGCTCCCAATCTAATGTAGCCACGAGAAGATAGATTTGCACAATTTACTCAAAAACAACTCTGATCCAAGACTGGATTTGGGAATCTACCTGCGAGGAAGAAAGCTACGCAAAACGACGACCAACCACACGCCCCAAAACAATCAATGAGCAGAAAACTATATATAACACAAGATGAGCCGATCGACACCAAGAGTGAGATGGGAAGCACAAGAGATACCGAGAGATTTGAGCTAACATCCGAAGCATCGGAAGTACAGGATCGACGATGAGAAAAAAGAAGATCTAGGAATGACTTAAGAACAAGACCTGATGTAACCGGAAAAGCCCGTCACACCTCTACTGCTTCTATATCTGAGATTTCTAACAACACATCTCAAGGACCATGATCTTCACGTGCCTCCACTCACTTTCACACTGCATAGGACATCTCACTCCTAAAGAACCAACCCCCTACACGGCTTCAGGCAGCAAAGAAAACACAATACACAAACAAAATCTAGATAAAGAACTTGACCCGGTGCTATAAAAGCCACCGGAGCCGATTCACTGCAACCAACCTTTACATCTACTTTTTTGTAGAGAGAAGGAAGAGAAAAGAGGAGAGATAATGGGGTGTGTCCTATTTTAAAATAGTGTTTAAAATGAAAAATAAAGTGGGATCGGAGATGTTCTCATGTGTCTTTTTTTTTTTTTTTTGAAAAGTTACAGTTGGGTAGAAATATAGAATATAAGACAATAACGATAAAAACTACATATTTATTTATTTATTTATATGTTTATTTATGATTGACCGAAGATTAAGGTCTGATTATTACAAAGAAATTAACAATAAGTACACATCATCACATAAACTTTAGTACGTATATAGAGCACAATATTTATTAGATTAAGAGGTTAGATACACGGAATTTATTTATATATATATGAATATGTATCTATTCCCCTTATTGTTTGGTTATGAACTTAGAAAACCATTTGGCAGAATCTTTTTGCCTTCGATCAGCAGGATTAGTGAAATTAACCCAATTCATACCAAAACGGAGAGTGTAACCGTTTCCAAATTCGTAATTGTCCATCAATGACCATGCAAAATATCCTTCTACTTTGCACCCATCCCTATAATATATTTGAATTAAAGTAATGTTAACGTATGAATTGAATACTTATAATTCGCAGAAGAAGTATAACAGATGAATTATAACTCACTCGATGGCGCATTTGAGACACGAAAGATGGCTGCAATGATTTTGAATTCGTCCATTATCAGCTAGAGCATTTGGCATCGTTAAGTTTCCGAAATCAGCAACTCCTGAAAAATTTAAAACGTACAATTTTTTTTAAATAAACATGTTTCCATTGGTTAAAACATATTAATTTGTATTGGTGTGATATGTAGATACCGTTTTCAGTGATGTAGGTGATTGGGTTTCCGTAGTTGTCTTTGATATAATTTAGAATCTGACGGAACCCTGGAGGGTAGTAGACGAAGCTAGGCGCCTGTAGAAGAAGGGAACAAAAAGGAGAAAAAGAAATAAGATTCAAATAAATGATGTAATCTCTTAAATTAAAAACAATGATGATTCCAAATTAAAGTCGATGATAACCTGAACACCAATAAGTACTCCACTACTGCTGTTATCTGTAGCCAAGTAGAGAAAATTAAATGAGTATAGCAAATTCATATATATATATATATAAGAAATACGACAAAAAAACAAGTTTTTACATACATCCAAGACTAACTCGTGGATCATTTAAGACACTAGGCAGTGGCGGAATAGGAGAAGATGCATCGGTCGCATATTGTGTAACGTAATAGTTCAACCCTAGAAAATCAAGTGATCCTTGGACTAATTTTGATTCTTCAGGTGTGAATTTTGGCAATCTATCTCCAACCATCTCTTGCATTATCTTTGGATATCTTCCGTAGACCAATGGATCCAAAAACCTTCATATGTATATATATTTGAAACGATAAATTAAAAACTGCAAAGTATATTTTTTTACATTTAAAGGTTTTATAACCAACGCTTTAATGTGTGTATGTGTATATATATTTGAGATTTGATAGTCAATTAACTGAGAATATATACATACCATCCGACGAAGAAGTCGAATGCTCGTCTTGCAGCAGCCTTGTCGCTAATGCTAGTCTCGTCTAGTGGGGTGAACCATCTCCCGATCAAGGTCGTTCCTATCTTACCACCGTGAGATTTCTGCATGCATATATGTTTTTAGACTATAGACTACCCATATAATTAACACGCACACTCACACAAAAAAAAAAAAAAAATTTGATCTTGGAAATCCAAAATTCATGATAGATTTGGTATATATGAACCTGATATCTTTTTCGGTATAAAGATACAGCTTCTGCATGAGCTAGAAGTTGGTGATGTGCAACTATATAAGGTTCAGTTCCAGAATCTCCTCCAAATTCACATTCAGTGCATCGTCCCGGCGGATACGATCCATCTCCATAACCTTTGGTTGCGAGAGAGTAAGGCTGGTTTAAAGTGATCCAAAATTTGACTCTGTCACCGAATCTTTGGAATAGAAGCTCCGCGTAGTTTTTGTAGTCCTCCCTGTCCATGTATCATTCATATTAAATATAGATAATAGTTCCGATGTGATGTACATAAGAAACATAACCTAAGACAAAGAAATAAGTATAATATATAAATTAGTTAATTCATGCACTTACACTATACGCGGGCTTAAGAAACCTCCATATTCATCTTCTAGAGTTTGGGGAACATCCCAGTGGAATATTGTTACGTACGGTTCTATGCCTTCATTCACGAAAAAAATAAAAAAAATTGATACATCGGACAATTAAAACTTGCTCATATATGTATATTATTAAGAATACAAATTATAAAAAAAATATTTACCATTTGCTTTTAATTCATTGATGAGGTTATTGTAGTAAGTTACTCCCTGCTCGTCAATCCCTCCAATCAATCTTCCCTCTAAGGATAAGTGTATATACAATCATGAGTTTTAAGAAAAAAATTAATAATAAAAACAAAGTTTCGATGGAAATGTTTATTTTGATATTTACTTGGTAAAACCCTTGACCATGCTATCGAGAATCGGTATGCTTGGACGTTCAACTTTTTGAGTAATCTCACATCATCCTGTGCAAATCATACAAATTTCGAAGTTTAAAATATATCTTCAAAAGAGAAAGTACCATATATATATATATAATCAAGTTTAATAGTCTCACACCTTATAAAGATCATACGAATCGCAAGCAAGGTCACCCGAACTACGATCAGGTACTTTTTCTGTTGCATGAAAAACCGAAATATTAGTCGGGAGATGACCTGGATATCATCATCAAGTTTATATTCGTTTATTCAAGAAAAATGAGTTATAATAATTGATGACTATGACCTGGATATCGATGAGTAAAATAGTCCCAGCCGTTAAGTGCTCTATGTGCAGCACCTTCAATCTGGTAAAAAATATATCAATCATGCCGGTTGGGTTAGAAAATTTCACAATAGATGAAAATAATCTTCATAGATCGCTATATCTTTTAAAAAGATCAGTAACAAAGAGATATGTACCTGGTAGGCGGAAGTAGCCGCACCAAAAGTGAAGTTCTTTAGAAAACTAGTTCGGTTGAATGTAAGGAGATTGTCGCAGTTGAAGGGTTCTTTAGCCTTACAGGCCGGGTTGCAAACATTTTGGCTACTTGAAACCGCAAAGAGAATGACAACAATGGCTAAAGAGAAGTGAGCTTTTGTCATTTCCATGGTTGAGAGCATTGTGTGGTTTGCTTTCTTTGATTCTTAGTTGTTATAATTTTCTTTTGTTGATGATGACTAAATGATGAACTTGGAAGGGTTTATATAGGAAAGTTTGCGTGCATGAGAATTGCATGGGGTTTGAAGTAAACTCGTTACGTACGTACATTTGCAATGATTTTGTTCTCCGATCCATGTTCTCCATCTCACGACTTGCTGTCTCTTTTCTTAAGTAAAATTTACATCATATGATCATAACAATTTTCCAATTTTATATACTTTTATCTAAGCAAGCTGGAGTTGTTAATACAAGAAAATTGATTTATTACGAATAAACAATTAAGCATGTTGAAGTTGTACGGCATCATATTCCTCTTTCTTATATATACATATATATATATATATATGTAATCTCCAATACGTATATAGGCTTCACACACCGCACATGTCTGAATGAGAATATTTATGCTAATTAATGTTCCTTAATTAATTCATATCCAACTTATCAATGAAAATTTATATTAGGCCTATTTGTATGCAATTTGGTATATACTAACTTTGTGAAATGGGTTAACAATCGTTTAGCTTATTATTTAATTTACTCGTTTGTGCAGCAACTATATCTTTTCCTAACTAAGCAAATTAGGACTTGTCTCATTTAGACACATTTAATATTATATTAGGAAAATAAAAACCCTAATTTAAGGTTTCAAAGGACAAATGTAAACCTAAAATTACGATAAATAATAACATTTATTCTTTTATAAGAAACCCTTACGCACTTATCATTCTTTAATTAGCTATGAATTAATATAATTTTAATAGAACTTATACAAAGAATATTACTAAACCGATTTTTATGTATTGCCAATGCAAAACAGTATTACAAAAAATATAGTTTTTTTGTTCATATACGTACAAGTTACAACACCAAATCTGAATTCTAGTATGAACCTAGAGAACCATTTTCTGGAGTCTTTCTCATTTCTATCAGAAGGATTGGTGAAGTTGACCCAAACCGTAGCGTGTACCATTCGCAAATTCATAATTGTCCATCAAAGACCATGCAAAGTATACTCCTACGTTGCACTCATCCCTCTATTAAAATATTTAGGGTTAACATCCGGATATTAATACACGTAACCTTTGAAAATGAGAGTAACTCCTGAATCGAATGAATAGTTTCTTCTGTAGCATATTGAGTACAATAATAGTTTAACCCTAGAAAATCATATGATCTTTTAACTATCTTTGATTTTTGAGGTATAAATCTTGTCAACCTATCTCCTATAATCTCTTTCATTATCTTTGGATAATATTAGTAGATCAATGGATCCAAAAACAAATTGATTTTAACTTTATTCTAGAATTTATCAGCATCTAGAATCTCTACTATTTTTTTTTATCTTTTCAAAAATTAGAATAATTTTAAAATAAAAATAAGTTGTATTCTAATTTTATTTTATTTTGCAATAAAATAAAAATTTGAAAATAAAAATTAAACTGATGAATATAATTACTTTATTTTTAGAATAATTTTATTTTATAGTTAAAAGTAGAATATAATTGAAAAACAAAAAATATTTTTTTATTTTTTTTTATAATCTGGTGTTTTATTAAAAATTTAAACCAAATATTATAAATCAAAAAGAGTGAATCTAAAACAAGTCTAAAACCCCAAAAGATGAAGTGCAAACATGAAGATGAAACAAAGCCATAAAACATAAACAAGAAAAAACAAGACAATTAAACACAATATATGCTGTCAAGATTGAAACGTGAAATCGATATTGAGTTTGATAGACAAAACCCTACTAAATCATTAATAAGTCGAAGGATTGGAAATCTTCAAGAGTCAATATATAGCTCCCAATCTAATGTAGCCACGAGAAGATAGATTTGCACAATTTACTCAAAAACAACTCTGATCCAAGACTGGATTTGGGAATCTACCTGCGAGGAAGAAAGCTACGCAAAACGACGACCAACCACACGCCCCAAAACAATCAATGAGCAGAAAACTATATATAACACAAGAGGAGCCGATCGACACCAAGAGTGAGATGGGAAGCACAAGAGATACCGAGAGATTTGAGCTAACATCCGAAGCATCGGAAGTACAGGATCGACGATGAGAAAAAAGAAGATCTAGGAATGACTTAAGAACAAGACCTGATGTAACCGGAAAAGCCCGTCACACCTCTACTGCTTCTATATCTGAGATTTCTAACAACACATCTCAAGGACCATGATCTTCACGTGCCTCCACTCACTTTCACACTGCATAGGACATCTCACTCCTAAAGAACCAACCCCCTACACGGCTTCAGGCAGCAAAGAAAACACAATACACAAACAAAATCTAGATAAAGAACTTGACCCGGTGCTATAAAAGCCACCGGAGCCGATTCACTGCAACCAACCTTTACATCTACTTTTTTGTAGAGAGAAGGAAGAGAAAAGAGGAGAGATAATGGGGTGTGTCCTATTTTAAAATAGTGTTTAAAATGAAAAATAAAGTGGGATCGGAGATGTTCTCATGTGTCTTTTTTTTTTTTTTTTGAAAAGTTACAGTTGGGTAGAAATATAGAATATAAGACAATAACGATAAAAACTACATATTTATTTATTTATTTATATGTTTATTTATGATTGACCGAAGATTAAGGTCTGATTATTACAAAGAAATTAACAATAAGTACACTTCATCACATAAACTTTAGTACGTATATAGAGTACAATATTTATTAGATTAAGAGGTTAGATACACGGAATTTATTTATATATATATGAATATGTATCTATTCCCCTTATTGTTTGGTTATGAACTTAGAAAACCATTTGGCAGAATCTTTTTGCCTTCGATCAGCAGGATTAGTGAAATTAACCCAATTCATACCAAAACGGAGAGTGTAACCGTTTCCAAATTCGTAATTGTCCATCAATGACCATGCAAAATATCCTTCTACTTTGCACCCATCCCTATAATATATTTGAATTAAAGTAATGTTAACGTATGAATTGAATACTTATAATTCGCAGAAGAAGTATAACAGATGAATTATAACTCACTCGATGGCGCATTTGAGACACGAAAGATGGCTGCAATGATTTTGAATTCGTCCATTATCAGCTAGAGCATTTGGCATCGTTAAGTTTCCGAAATCAGCAACTCCTGAAAAATTTAAAACGTACAATTTTTTTTTAAATAAACATGTTTCCATTGGTTAAAACATATTAATTTGTATTGGTGTGATATGTAGATACCGTTTTCAGTGATGTAGGTGATTGGGTTTCCGTAGTTGTCTTTGATATAATTTAGAATCTGACGGAACCCTGGAGGGTAGTAGACGAAGCTAGGCGCCTGTAGAAGAAGGGAACAAAAAGGAGAAAAAGAAATAAGATTCAAATAAATGATGTAATCTCTTAAATTAAAAACAATGATGATTCCAAATTAAAGTCGATGATAACCTGAACACCAATAAGTACTCCACTACTGCTGTTATCTGTAGCCAAGTAGAGAAAATTAAATGAGTATAGCAAATTCATATATATATATATATAAGAAATACGACAAAAAAACAAGTTTTTACATACATCCAAGACTAACTCGTGGATCATTTAAGACACTAGGCAGTGGCGGAATAGGAGAAGATGCATCGGTCGCATATTGTGTAACGTAATAGTTCAACCCTAGAAAATCAAGTGATCCTTGGACTAATTTTGATTCTTCAGGTGTGAATTTTGGCAATCTATCTCCAACCATCTCTTGCATTATCTTTGGATATCTTCCGTAGACCAATGGATCCAAAAACCTTCATATGTATATATATTTGAAACGATAAATTAAAAACTGCAAAGTATATTTTTTTACATTTAAAGGTTTTATAACCAACGCTTTAATGTGTGTATGTGTATATATATTTGAGATTTGATAGTCAATTAACTGAGAATATATACATACCATCCGACGAAGAAGTCGAATGCTCGTCTTGCAGCAGCCTTGTCGCTAATGCTAGTCTCGTCTAGTGGGGTGAACCATCTCCCGATCAAGGTCGTTCCTATCTTACCACCGTGAGATTTCTGCATGCATATATGTTTTTAGACTATAGACTACCCATATAATTAACACGCACACTCACACAAAAAAAAAAAAAAAATTTGATCTTGGAAATCCAAAATTCATGATAGATTTGGTATATATGAACCTGATATCTTTTTCGGTATAAAGATACAGCTTCTGCATGAGCTAGAAGTTGGTGATGTGCAACTATATAAGGTTCGGTTCCAGAATCTCCTCCAAATTCACATTCAGTGCATCGTCCCGGCGGATACGATCCATCTCCATAACCTTTGGTTGCGAGAGAGTAAGGCTGGTTTAAAGTGATCCAAAATTTGACTCTGTCACCGAATCTTTGGAATAGAAGCTCCGCGTAGTTTTTGTAGTCCTCCCTGTCCATGTATCATTCATATTAAATATAGATAATAGTTCCGATGTGATGTACATAAGAAACATAACCTAAGACAAAGAAATAAGTATAATATATAAATTAGTTAATTCATGCACTTACACTATACGCGGGCTTAAGAAACCTCCATATTCATCTTCTAGAGTTTGGGGAACATCCCAGTGGAATATTGTTACGTACGGTTCTATGCCTTCATTCACGAAAAAAATAAAAAAAATTGATACATCGGACAATTAAAACTTGCTCATATATGTATATTATTAAGAATACAAATTATAAAAAAAATATTTACCATTTGCTTTTAATTCATTGATGAGGTTATTGTAGTAAGTTACTCCCTGCTCGTCAATCCCTCCAATCAATCTTCCCTCTAAGGATAAGTGTATATACAATCATGAGTTTTAAGAAAAAAATTAATAATAAAAACAAAGTTTCGATGGAAATGTTTATTTTGATATTTACTTGGTAAAACCCTTGACCATGCTATCGAGAATCGGTATGCTTGGACGTTCAACTTTTTGAGTAATCTCACATCATCCTGTGCAAATCATACAAATTTCGAAGTTTAAAATATATCTTCAAAAGAGAAAGTACCATATATATATATATATAATCAAGTTTAATAGTCTCACACCTTATAAAGATCATACGAATCGCAAGCAAGGTCACCCGAACTACGATCAGGTACTTTTTCTGTTGCATGAAAAACCGAAATATTAGTCGGGAGATGACCTGGATATCATCATCAAGTTTATATTCGTTTATTCAAGAAAAATGAGTTATAATAATTGATGACTATGACCTGGATATCGATGAGTAAAATAGTCCCAGCCGTTAAGTGCTCTATGTGCAGCACCTTCAATCTGGTAAAAAATATATCAATCATGCCGGTTGGGTTAGAAAATTTCACAATAGATGAAAATAATCTTCATAGATCGCTATATCTTTTAAAAAGATCAGTAACAAAGAGATATGTACCTGGTAGGCGGAAGTAGCCGCACCAAAAGTGAAGTTCTTTAGAAAACTAGTTCGGTTGAATGTAAGGAGATTGTCGCAGTTGAAGGGTTCTTTAGCCTTACAGGCCGGGTTGCAAACATTTTGGCTACTTGAAACCGCAAAGAGAATGACAACAATGGCTAAAGAGAAGTGAGCTTTTGTCATTTCCATGGTTGAGAGCATTGTGTGGTTTGCTTTCTTTGATTCTTAGTTGTTATAATTTTCTTTTGTTGATGATGACTAAATGATGAACTTGGAAGGGTTTATATAGGAAAGTTTGCGTGCATGAGAATTGCATGGGGTTTGAAGTAAACTCGTTACGTACGTACATTTGCAATGATTTTGTTCTCCGATCCATGTTCTCCATCTCACGACTTGCTGTCTCTTTTCTTAAGTAAAATTTACATCATATGATCATAACAATTTTCCAATTTTATATACTTTTATCTAAGCAAGCTGGAGTTGTTAATACAAGAAAATTGATTTATTACGAATAAACAATTAAGCATGTTGAAGTTGTACGGCATCATATTCCTCTTTCTTATATATACATATATATATATATGTAATCTCCAATACGTATATAGGCTTCACACACCGCACATGTCTGAATGAGAATATTTATGCTAATTAATGTTCCTTAATTAATTCATATCCAACTTATCAATGAAAATTTATATTAGGCCTATTTGTATGCAATTTGGTATATACTAACTTTGTGAAATGGGTTAACAATCGTTTAGCTTATTATTTAATTTACTCGTTTGTGCAGCAACTATATCTTTTCCTAACTAAGCAAATTAGGACTTGTCTCATTTAGACACATTTAATATTATATTAGGAAAATAAAAACCCTAATTTAAGGTTTCAAAGGACAAATGTAAACCTAAAATTACGATAAATAATAACATTTATTCTTTTATAAGAAACCCTTACGCACTTATCATTCTTTAATTAGCTATGAATTAATATAATTTTAATAGAACTTATACAAAGAATATTACTAAACCGATTTTTATGTATTGCCAATGCAAAACAGTATTACAAAAAATATAGTTTTTTTGTTCATATACACGTACAAGTTACAACACCAAATCTGAATTCTAGTATGAACCTAGAGAACCATTTTCTGGAGTCTTTCTCATTTCTATCAGAAGGATTGGTGAAGTTGACCCAAACCGTAGCGTGTACCATTCGCAAATTCATAATTGTCCATCAAAGACCATGCAAAGTATACTCCTACGTTGCACTCATCCCTCTATTAAAATATTTAGGGTTAACATCCGGATATTAATACACGTAACCTTTGAAAATGAGAGTAACTCCTGAATCGAATGAATAGTTTCTTCTGTAGCATATTGAGTACAATAATAGTTTAACCCTAGAAAATCATATGATCTTTTAACTATCTTTGATTTTTGAGGTATAAATCTTGTCAACCTATCTCCTATAATCTCTTTCATTATCTTTGGATAATATTAGTAGATCAATGGATCCAAAAACAAATTGATTTTAACTTTATTCTAGAATTTATCAGCATCTAGAATCTCTACTATTTTTTTTTATCTTTTCAAAAATTAGAATAATTTTAAAATAAAAATAAGTTGTATTCTAATTTTATTTTATTTTGCAATAAAATAAAAATTTGAAAATAAAAATTAAACTGATGAATATAATTACTTTATTTTTAGAATAATTTTATCTTATAGTTAAAAGTAGAATATAATTGAAAAACAAAAAATATTTTTTTATTTTTTTTTATAATCTGGTGTTTTATTAAAAATTTAAACCAAATATTATAAATCAAAAAGAGTGAATCTAAAACAAGTCTAAAACCCCAAAAGATGAAGTGCAAACATGAAGATGAAACAAAGCCATAAAACATAAACAAGAAAAAACAAGACAATTAAACACAATATATGCTGTCAAGATTGAAACGTGAAATCGATATTGAGTTTGATAGACAAAACCCTACTAAATCATTAATAAGTCGAAGGATTGGAAATCTTCAAGAGTCAATATATAGCTCCCAATCTAATGTAGCCACGAGAAGATAGATTTGCACAATTTACTCAAAAACAACTCTGATCCAAGACTGGATTTGGGAATCTACCTGCGAGGAAGAAAGCTACGCAAAACGACGACCAACCACACGCCCCAAAACAATCAATGAGCAGAAAACTATATATAACTCAAGAGGAGCCGATCGACACCAAGAGTGAGATGGGAAGCACAAGAGATACCGAGAGATTTGAGCTAACATCCGAAGCATCGGAAGTACAGGATCGACGATGAGAAAAAAGAAGATCTAGGAATGACTTAAGAACAAGACCTGATGTAACCGGAAAAGCCCGTCACACCTCTACTGCTTCTATATCTGAGATTTCTAACAACACATCTCAAGGACCATGATCTTCACGTGCCTCCACTCACTTTCACACTGCATAGGACATCTCACTCCTAAAGAACCAACCCCCTACACGGCTTCAGGCAGCAAAGAAAACACAATACACAAACAAAATCTAGATAAAGAACTTGACCCGGTGCTATAAAAGCCACCGGAGCCGATTCACTGCAACCAACCTTTACATCTACTTTTTTGTAGAGAGAAGGAAGAGAAAAGAGGAGAGATAATGGGGTGTGTCCTATTTTAAAATAGTGTTTAAAATGAAAAATAAAGTGGGATCGGAGATGTTCTCATGTGTCTTTTTTTTTTTTTTTTTGAAAAGTTACAGTTGGGTAGAAATATAGAATATAAGACAATAACGATAAAAACTACATATTTATTTATTTATTTATATGTTTATTTATGATTGACCGAAGATTAAGGTCTGATTATTACAAAGAAATTAACAATAAGTACACATCATCACATAAACTTTAGTACGTATATAGAGCACAATATTTATTAGATTAAGAGGTTAGATACACGGAATTTATTTATATATATATGAATATGTATCTATTCCCCTTATTGTTTGGTTATGAACTTAGAAAACCATTTGGCAGAATCTTTTTGCCTTCGATCAGCAGGATTAGTGAAATTAACCCAATTCATACCAAAACGGAGAGTGTAACCGTTTCCAAATTCGTAATTGTCCATCAATGACCATGCAAAATATCCTTCTACTTTGCACCCATCCCTATAATATATTTGAATTAAAGTAATGTTAACGTATGAATTGAATACTTATAATTCGCAGAAGAAGTGTAACAGATGAATTATAACTCACTCGATGGCGCATTTGAGACACGAAAGATGGCTGCAATGATTTTGAATTCGTCCATTATCAGCTAGAGCATTTGGCATCGTTAAGTTTCCGAAATCAGCAACTCCTGAAAAATTTAAAACGTACAATTTTTTTTTAAATAAACATGTTTCCATTGGTTAAAACATATTAATTTGTATTGGTGTGATATGTAGATACCGTTTTCAGTGATGTATGTGATTGGGTTTCCGTAGTTGTCTTTGATATAATTTAGAATCTGACGGAACCCTGGAGGGTAGTAGACGAAGCTAGGCGCCTGTAGAAGAAGGGAACAAAAAGGAGAAAAAGAAATAAGATTCAAATAAATGATGTAATCTCTTAAATTAAAAACAATGATGATTCCAAATTAAAGTCGATGATAACCTGAACACCAATAAGTACTCCACTACTGCTGTTATCTGTAGCCAAGTAGAGAAAATTAAATGAGTATAGCAAATTCATATATATATATATATAAGAAATACGACAAAAAAACAAGTTTTTACATACATCCAAGACTAACTCGTGGATCATTTAAGACACTAGGCAGTGGCGGGATAGGAGAAGATGCATCGGTCGCATATTGTGTAACATAATAGTTCAACCCTAGAAAATCAAGTGATCCTTGGACTAATTTTGATTCTTCAGGTGTGAATTTTGGCAATCTATCTCCAACCATCTCTTGCATTATCTTTGGATATCTTCCGTAGACCAATGGATCCAAAAACCTTCATATGTATATATATTTGAAACGATAAATTAAAAACTGCAAAGTATATTTTTTTACATTTAAAGGTTTTATAACCAACGCTTTAATGTGTGTATGTGTATATATATTTGAGATTTGATAGTCAATTAACTGAGAATATATACATACCATCCGACGAAGAAGTCGAATGCTCGTCTTGCAGCAGCCTTGTCGCTAATGCTAGTCTCGTCTAGTGGGGTGAACCATCTCCCGATCAAGGTCGTTCCTATCTTACCACCGTGAGATTTCTGCATGCATATATGTTTTTAGACTATAGACTACCCATATAATTAACACGCACACTCACACACACAAAAAATAATAATTTGATCTTGGAAATCCAAAATTCATGATAGATTTGGTATATATGAACCTGATATCTTTTTCGGTATAAAGATACAGCTTCTGCATGAGCTAGAAGTTGGTGATGTGCAACTATATAAGGTTCGGTTCCAGAATCTCCTCCAAATTCACATTCAGTGCATCGTCCCGGCGGATACGATCCATCTCCATAACCTTTGGTTGCGAGAGAGTAAGGCTGGTTTAAAGTGATCCAAAATTTGACTCTGTCACCGAATCTTTGGAATAGAAGCTCCGCGTAGTTTTTGTAGTCCTCCCTGTCCATGTATCATTCATATTAAATATAGATAATAGTTCCGATGTGATGTACATAAGAAACATAACCTAAGACAAAGAAATAAGTATAATATATAAATTAGTTAATGCATGCACTTACACTATACGCGGGCTTAAGAAACCTCCATATTCATCTTCTAGAGTTTGGGGAACATCCCAGTGGAATATTGTTACGTACGGTTCTATGTCTTCATTCACGAAAAAAAAATAAAAAAAATTGATACATTGGACAATTAAAACTTGCTCATATATGTATATTATTAAGAATACAAATTATAAAAAAAATATTTACCATTTGCTTTTAATTCATTGATGAGGTTATTGTAGTAAGTTACTCCCTGCTCGTCAATCCCTCCAATCAATCTTCCCTCTAAGGGTAAGTGTATATACAATCATGAGTTTTAAGAAAAAAATTAATAATAAAAACAAAGTTTCGATGGAAATGTTTATTTTGATATTTACTTGGTAAAACCCTTGACCATGCTATCGAGAATCGGTATGCTTGGACGTTCAACTTTTTGAGTAATCTCACATCATCCTGTGCAAATCATACAAATTTCGAAGTTTAAAATATATCTTGAAAAGAGAAAGTACCATATATATATATAATCAAGTTTAATAGTCTCATACCTTATAAAGATCATACGAATCGCAAGCAAGGTCACCCGAACTACGATCAGGTACTTTTTCTGTTGCATGAAAAACCGAAATATTAGTCGGGAGATGACCTGGATATCATCATCAAGTTTATATTCGTTTATTCAAGAAAAATGAGTTATAATAATTGATGACTATGACCTGGATATCAATGAGTAAAATAGTCCCAGCCGTTAAGTGCTCTATGTGCAGCACCTTCAATCTGGTAAAAAATATATCAATCATGCCGGTTGGGTTAGAAAATTTCACAATAGATGAAAATAATCTTCATAGATCGCTATATCTTTTAAAAAGATCAGTAACAAAGAGATATGTACCTGGTAGGCGGAAGTAGCCGCACCAAAAGTGAAGTTCTTTAGAAAACTAGTTCGGTTGAATGTAAGGAGATTGTCGCAGTTGAAGGGTTCTTTAGCCTTACAGGCCGGGTTGCAAACATTTTGGCTACTTGAAACCGCAAAGAGAATGACAACAATGGCTAAAGAGAAGTGAGCTTTTGTCATTTCCATGGTTGAGAGCATTGTGTGGTTTGCTTTCTTTGATTCTTAGTTGTTATAATTTTCTTTTGTTGATGATGACTAAATGATGAACTTGGAAGGGTTTATATAGGAAAGTTTGCGTGCATGAGAATTGCATGGGGTTTGAAGTAAACTCGTTACGTACGTACATTTGCAATGATTTTGTTCTCCGATCCATGTTCTCCATCTCACGACTTGCTGTCTCTTTTCTTAAGTAAAATTTACATCATATGATCATAACAATTTTCCAATTTTATATACTTTTATCTAAGCAAGCTGGAGTTGTTAATACAAGAAAATTGATTTATTACGAATAAACAATTAAGCATGTTGAAGTTGTACGGCATCATATTCCTCTTTCTTATATATACATATATATATATATGTAATCTCCAATACGTATATAGGCTTCACACACCGCACATGTCTGAATGAGAATATTTATGCTAATTAATGTTCCTTAATTAATTCATATCCAACTTATCAATGAAAATTTATATTAGGCCTATTTGTATGCAATTTGGTATATACTAACTTTGTGAAATGGGTTAACAATCGTTTAGCTTATTATTTAATTTACTCGTTTGTGCAGCAACTATATCTTTTCCTAACTAAGCAAATTAGGACTTGTCTCATTTAGACACATTTAATATTATATTAGGAAAATAAAAACCCTAATTTAAGGTTTCAAAGGACAAATGTAAACCTAAAATTACGATAAATAATAACATTTATTCTTTTATAAGAAACCCTTACGCACTTATCATTCTTTAATTAGCTATGAATTAATATAATTTTTATAGAACTTATACAAAGAATATTACTAAACCGATTTTTATGTATTGCCAATGCAAAACAGTATTACAAAAAATATAGTTTTTTTGTTCATATACGTACAAGTTACAACACCAAATCTGAATTCTAGTATGAACCTAGAGAACCATTTTCTGGAGTCTTTCTCATTTCTATCAGAAGGATTGGTGAAGTTGACCCAAACCGTAGCGTGTACCATTCGCAAATTCATAATTGTCCATCAAAGACCATGCAAAGTATACTCCTACGTTGCACTCATCCCTCTATTAAAATATTTAGGGTTAACATCCGGATATTAATACACGTAACCTTTGAAAATGAGAGTAACTCCTGAATCGAATGAATAGTTTCTTCTGTAGCATATTGAGTACAATAATAGTTTAACCCTAGAAAATCATATGATCTTTTAACTATCTTTGATTTTTGAGGTATAAATCTTGTCAACCTATCTCCTATAATCTCTTTCATTATCTTTGGATAATATTAGTAGATCAATGGAGCCAAAAACAAATTGATTTTAACTTTATTCTAGAATTTATCAGCATCTAGAATCTCTACTATTTTTTTTTATCTTTTCAAAAATTAGAATAATTTTAAAATAAAAATAAGTTGTATTCTAATTTTATTTTATTTTGCAATAAAATAAAAATTTGAAAATAAAAATTGAACTGATGAATATAATTACTTTATTTTTAGAATAATTTTATTTTATAGTTAAAAGTAGAATATAATTGAAAAACAAAAAATATTTTTTTTTTATTTTTTTATAATCTGGTGTTTTATTAAAAATTTAAACCAAATATTATAAATCAAAAAGAGTGAATCTAAAACAAGTCTAAAACCCCAAAAGATGAAGTGCAAACATGAAGATGAAACAAAGCCATAAAACATAAACAAGAAAAAACAAGACAATTAAACACAATATATGCTGTCAAGATTGAAACGTGAAATCGATATTGAGTTTGATAGACAAAACCCTACTAAATCATTAATAAGTCGAAGGATTGGAAATCTTCAAGAGTCAATATATAGCTCCCAATCTAATGTAGCCACGAGAAGATAGATTTGCACAATTTACTCAAAAACAACTCTGATCCAAGACTGGATTTGGGAATCTACCTGCGAGGAAGAAAGCTACGCAAAACGACGACCAACCACACGCCCCAAAACAATCAATGAGCAGAAAACTATATATAACACAAGAGGAGCCGATCGACACCAAGAGTGAGATGGGAAGCACAAGAGATACCGAGAGATTTGAGCTAACATCCGAAGCATCGGAAGTACAGGATCGACGATGAGAAAAAAGAAGATCTAGGAATGACTTAAGAACAAGACCTGATGTAACCGGAAAAGCCCGTCACACCTCTACTGCTTCTATATCTGAGATTTCTAACAACACATCTCAAGGACCATGATCTTCACGTGCCTCCACTCACTTTCACACTGCATAGGACATCTCACTCCTAAAGAACCAACCCCCTACACGGCTTCAGGCAGCAAAGAAAACACAATACACAAACAAAATCTAGATAAAGAACTTGACCCGGTGCTATAAAAGCCACCGGAGCCGATTCACTGCAACCAACCTTTACATCTACTTTTTTGTAGAGAGAAGGAAGAGAAAAGAGGAGAGATAATGGGGTGTGTCCTATTTTAAAATAGTGTTTAAAATGAAAAATAAAGTGGGATCGGAGATGTTCTCATGTGTCTTTTTTTTTTTTTTTTGAAAAGTTACAGTTGGGTAGAAATATAGAATATAAGACAATAACGATAAAAACTACATATTTATTTATTTATTTATATGTTTATTTATGATTGACCGAAGATTAAGGTCTGATTATTACAAAGAAATTAACAATAAGTACACATCATCACATAAACTTTAGTACGTATATAGAGCACAATATTTATTAGATTAAGAGGTTAGATACACGGAATTTATTTATATATATATGAATATGTATCTATTCCCCTTATTGTTTGGTTATGAACTTAGAAAACCATTTGGCAGAATCTTTTTGCCTTCGATCAGCAGGATTAGTGAAATTGACCCAATTCATACCAAAACGGAGAGTGTAACCGTTTCCAAATTCGTAATTGTCCATCAATGACCATGCAAAATATCCTTCTACTTTGCACCCATCCCTATAATATATTTGAATTAAAGTAATGTTAACGTATGAATTGAATACTTATAATTCGCAGAAGAAGTATAACAGATGAATTATAACTCACTCGATGGCGCATTTGAGACACGAAAGATGGCTGCAATGATTTTGAATTCGTCCATTATCAGCTAGAGCATTTGGCATCGTTAAGTTTCCGAAATCAGCAACTCCTGAAAAATTTAAAACGTACAATTTTTTTTAAAATAAACATGTTTCCATTGGTTAAAACATATTAATTTGTATTGGTGTGATATGTAGATACCGTTTTCAGTGATGTAGGTGACTGGGTTTCCGTAGTTGTCTTTGATATAATTTAGAATCTGACGGAACCCTGGAGGGTAGTAGACGAAGCTAGGCGCCTGTAGAAGAAGGGAACAAAAAGGAAAAAAGAAATAAGATTCAAATAAATGATGTAATCTCTTAAATTAAAAACAATAATGATTCCAAATTAAAGTCGATGATAACCTGAACACCAATAAGTACTCCACTACTGCTGTTATCTGTAGCCAAGTAGAGAAAATTAAATGAGTATAGCAATTTCATATATATATATATATATATAAGAAATACGACAAAAAAAAATAAGTTTTTACATACATCCAAGACTAACTCGTGGATCGTTTAAGACACTAGGCAGTGGCGGAATAGGAGAAGATGCATCGGTCGCATATTGTGTAACGTAATAGTTCAACCCTAGAAAATCAAGTGATCCTTGGACTAATTTTGATTCTTCAGGTGTGAATTTTGGCAATCTATCTCCAACCATCTCTTGCATTATCTTTGGATATCTTCCGTAGACCAATGGATCCAAAAACCTTCATATGTATATATATTTGAAACGATAAATTAAAAACTGCAAAGTATATTTTTTTACATTTAAAGGTTTTATAACCAACGCTTTAATGTGTGTATGTGTATATATATTTGAGATTTGATAGTCAATTAACTGAGAATATATACATACCATCCGACGAAGAAGTCGAATGCTCGTCTTGCAGCAGCCTTGTCGCTAATGCTAGTCTCGTCTAGTGGGGTGAACCATCTCCCGATCAAGGTCGTTCCTATCTTACCACCGTGAGATTTCTGCATGCATATATGTTTTTAGACTATAGACTACCCATATAATTAACACGCACACTCACACACACAAAAAATAATAATTTGATCTTGGAAATCCAAAATTCATGATAGATTTGGTATATATGAACCTGATATCTTTTTCGGTATAAAGATACAGCTTCTGCATGAGCTAGAAGTTGGTGATGTGCAACTATATAAGGTTCGGTTCCAGAATCTCCTCCAAATTCACATTCAGTGCATCGTCCCGGCGGATACGATCCATCTCCATAACCTTTGGTTGCGAGAGAGTAAGGCTGGTTTAAAGTGATCCAAAATTTGACTCTGTCACCGAATCTTTGGAATAGAAGCTCCGCGTAGTTTTTGTAGTCCTCCCTGTCCATGTATCATTCATATTAAATATAGATAATAGTTCCGATGTGATGTACATAAGAAACATAACCTAAGACAAAGAAATAAGTATAATATATAAATTAGTTAATGCATGCACTTACACTATACGCGGGCTTAAGAAACCTCCATATTCATCTTCTAGAGTTTGGGGAACATCCCAGTGGAATATTGTTACGTACGGTTCTATGCCTTCATTCACGAAAAAAAAATAAAAAAAATTGATACATTGGACAATTAAAACTTACTCATATATGTATATTATTAAGAATACAAATTATAAAAAAAATATTTACCATTTGCTTTTAATTCATTGATGAGGTTATTGTAGTAAGTTACTCCCTGCTCGTCAATCCCTCCAATCAATCTTCCCTCTAAGGGTAAGTGTATATACAATCATGAGTTTTAAGAAAAAAATTAATAATAAAAACAAAGTTTCGATGGAAATGTTTATTTTGATATTTACTTGGTAAAACCCTTGACCATGCTATCGAGAATCGGTATGCTTGGACGTTCAACTTTTTGAGTAATCTCACATCATCCTGTGCAAATCATACAAATTTCGAAGTTTAAAATATATCTCCAAAAGAGAAAGTACCATATATATATATATAATCAAGTTTAATAGTCTCACACCTTATAAAGATCATACGAATCGCAAGCAAGATCACCCGAACTACGATCAGGTACTTTTTCTGTTGCATGAAAAACCGAAATATTAGTCGGGAGATGACCTGGATATCATCATCAAGTTTATATTCGTTTATTCATGAAAAATGAGTTATAATAATTGATGACTATGACCTGGATATCGATGAGTAAAATAGTCCCAGCCGTTAAGTGCTCTATGTGCAGCACCTTCAATCTGGTAAAAAATATATCAATCATGCCGGCTGGGTTAGAAAATTTCACAATAGATGAAAATAATCTTCATAGATCGCTATATCTTTTAAAAAGATCAGTAACAAAGAGATATGTACCTGGTAGGCGGAAGTAGCCGCACCAAAAGTGAAGTTCTTTAGAAAACTAGTTCGGTTGAATGTAAGGAGATTGTCGCAGTTGAAGGGTTCTTTAGCCTTACAGGCCGGGTTGCAAACATTTTGGCTACTTGAAACCGCAAAGAGAATGACAACAATGGCTAAAGAGAAGTGAGCTTTTGTCATTTCCATGGTTGAGAGCATTGTGTGGTTTGCTTTCTTTGATTCTTAGTTGTTATAATTTTCTTTTGTTGATGATGACTAAATGATGAACTTGGAAGGGTTTATATAGGAAAGTTTGCGTGCATGAGAATTGCATGGGGTTTGAAGTAAACTCGTTACGTACGTACATTTGCAATGATTTTGTTCTCCGATCCATGTTCTCCATCTCACGACTTGCTGTCTCTTTTCTTAAGTAAAATTTACATCATATGATCATAACAATTTTCCAATTTTATATACTTTTATCTAAGCAAGCTGGAGTTGTTAATACAAGAAAATTGATTTATTACGAATAAACAATTAAGCATGTTGAAGTTGTACGGCATCATATTCCTCTTTCTTATATATACATATATATATATATATGTAATCTCCAATACGTACGTATATAGGCATCACACACCGAACATGTCTGAATGAGAATATTTATGCTAATTAATGTTCCTTAATTAATTCATATCCAACTTATCAATGAAAATTTATATTAGGCCTATTTGTATGCAATTTGGTATATACTAACTTTGTGAAATGGGTTAACAATCGTTTAGCTTATTATTTAATTTACTCGTTTGTGCAGCAACTATATCTTTTCCTAACTAAGCAAATTAGGACTTGTCTCATTTAGACACATTTAATATTATATTAGGAAAATAAAAACCCTAATTTAAGGTTTCAAAGGACAAATGTAAACCTAAAATTACGTTAAATAATAACATTTATTCTTTTATAAGAAACCCTTACGCACTTATCATTCTTTAATTAGCTATGAATTAATATAATTTTAATAGAACTTATACAAAGAATATTACTAAACCGATTTTTATGTATTGCCAATGCAAAACAGTATTACAAAAAATATAGTTTTTTTGTTCATATACGTACAAGTTACAACACCAAATCTGAATTCTAGTATGAACCTAGAGAACCATTTTCTGGAGTCTTTCTCATTTCTATCAGAAGGATTGGTGAAGTTGACCCAAACCGTAGCGTGTACCATTCGCAAATTCATAATTGTCCATCAAAGACCATGCAAAGTATACTCCTACGTTGCACTCATCCCTCTATTAAAATATTTAGGGTTAACATCCGGATATTAATACACGTAACCTTTGAAAATGAGAGTAACTCCTGAATCGAATGAATAGTTTCTTCTGTAGCATATTGAGTACAATAATAGTTTAACCCTAGAAAATCATATGATCTTTTAACTATCTTTGATTTTTGAGGTATAAATCTTGTCAACCTATCTCCTATAATCTCTTTCATTATCTTTGGATAATATTAGTAGATCAATGGAGCCAAAAACAAATTGATTTTAACTTTATTCTAGAATTTATCAGCATCTAGAATCTCTACTATTTTTTTTTATCTTTTCAAAAATTAGAATAATTTTAAAATAAAAATAAGTTGTATTCTAATTTTATTTTATTTTGCAATAAAATAAAAATTTGAAAATAAAAATTGAACTGATGAATATAATTACTTTATTTTTAGAATAATTTTATTTTATAGTTAAAAGTAGAATATAATTGAAAAACAAAAAATATTTTTTTTTTATTTTTTTTATAATCTGGTGTTTTATTAAAAATTTAAACCAAATATTATAAATCAAAAAGAGTGAATCTAAAACAAGTCTAAAACCCCAAAAGATGAAGTGCAAACATGAAGATGAAACAAAGCCATAAAACATAAACAAGAAAAAACAAGACAATTAAACACAATATATGCTGTCAAGATTGAAACGTGAAATCGATATTGAGTTTGATAGACAAAACCCTACTAAATCATTAATAAGTCGAAGGATTGGAAATCTTCAAGAGTCAATATATAGCTCCCAATCTAATGTAGCCACGAGAAGATAGATTTGCACAATTTACTCAAAAACTACTCTGATCCAAGACTGGATTTGGGAATCTACCTGCTAGGAAGAAAGCTACGCAAAACCACGACCAACCACACGCCCCAAAACAATCAATGAGCAGAAAACTATATATAACACAAGAGGAGCCGATCGACACCAAGAGTGAGATGGGAAGCACAAGAGATACCGAGAGATTTGAGCTAACATCCGAAGCATCGGAAGTACAGGATCGACGATGAGAAAAAAGAAGATCTAGGAATGACTTAAGAACAAGACCTGATGTAACCGGAAAAGCCCGTCACACCTCTACTGCTTCTATATCTGAGATTTCTAACAACACATCTCAAGGACCATGATCTTCACGTGCCTCCACTCACTTTCACACTACATAGGACATCTCACTCCTAAAGAACCAACCCCCCTACACGGCTTCAGGCAGCAAAGAAAACACAATACACAAACAAAATCTAGATAAAGAACTTGACCCGGTGCTATAAAAGCCACCGGAGCCGATTCACTGCAACCAACCTTTACATCTACTTTTTTGTAGAGAGAAGGAAGAGAAAAGAGGAGAGATAATGGGGTGTGTCCTATTTTAAAATAGTGTTTAAAATGAAAAATAAAGTGGGATCGGAGATGTTCTCATGTGTCTTTTTTTTTTTTTTTTGAAAAGTTACAGTTGGGTAGAAATATAGAATATAAGACAATAACGATAAAAGCTACATAATTATTTATTTATTTATATGTTTATTTATGATTGACCGAAGATTAAGGTCTGATTATTACAAAGAAATTAACAATAAGTATACATCATCACATAAACTTTAGTACGTATATAGAGCACAATAGTTATTAGATTAAGAGGTTAGATACACGGAATTTATTTATATATATATATGAATATGTATTATTGTTTGGTTATGAACTTAGAAAACCATTTGGCAGAATCTTTTTGCCTTCGATCAGCAGGATTAGTGAAATTGACCCAATTCATACCAAAACGGAGAGTGTAACCGTTTCCAAATTCGTAATTGTCCATCAATGACCATGCAAAATATCCTTCTACTTTGCACCCATCCCTATAATATATTTGAATTAAAGTAATGTTAACGTATGAATTGAATACTTATAATTCGCAGAAGAAGTATAACAGATGAATTATAACTCACTCGATGGCGCATTTGAGACACGAAAGATGGCTGCAATGATTTTGAATTCGTCCATTATCAGCTAGAGCATTTGGCATCGTTAAGTTTCCGAAATCAGCAACTCCTGAAAAATTTAAAACGTACAATTTTTTTTAAAATAAACATGTTTCCATTGGTTAAAACATATTAATTTGTATTGGTGTGATATGTAGATACCGTTTTCAGTGATGTAGGTGACTGGGTTTCCGTAGTTGTCTTTGATATAATTTAGAATCTGACGGAACCCTGGAGGGTAGTAGACGAAGCTAGGCGCCTGTAGAAGAAGGGAACAAAAAGGAAAAAAGAAATAAGATTCAAATAAATGATGTAATCTCTTAAATTAAAAACAATAATGATTCCAAATTAAAGTCGATGATAACCTGAACACCAATAAGTACTCCACTACTGCTGTTATCTGTAGCCAAGTAGAGAAAATTAAATGAGTATAGCAATTTCATATATATATATATATATATAAGAAATACGACAAAAAAAAATAAGTTTTTACATACATCCAAGACTAACTCGTGGATCGTTTAAGACACTAGGCAGTGGCGGAATAGGAGAAGATGCATCGGTCGCATATTGTGTAACGTAATAGTTCAACCCTAGAAAATCAAGTGATCCTTGGACTAATTTTGATTCTTCAGGTGTGAATTTTGGCAATCTATCTCCAACCATCTCTTGCATTATCTTTGGATATCTTCCGTAGACCAATGGATCCAAAAACCTTCATATGTATATATATTTGAAACGATAAATTAAAAACTGCAAAGTATATTTTTTTACATTTAAAGGTTTTATAACCAACGCTTTAATGTGTGTATGTGTATATATATTTGAGATTTGATAGTCAATTAACTGAGAATATATACATACCATCCGACGAAGAAGTCGAATGCTCGTCTTGCAGCAGCCTTGTCGCTAATGCTAGTCTCGTCTAGTGGGGTGAACCATCTCCCGATCAAGGTCGTTCCTATCTTACCACCGTGAGATTTCTGCATGCATATATGTTTTTAGACTATAGACTACCCATATAATTAACACGCACACTCACACACACAAAAAATAATAATTTGATCTTGGAAATCCAAAATTCATGATAGATTTGGTATATATGAACCTGATATCTTTTTCGGTATAAAGATACAGCTTCTGCATGAGCTAGAAGTTGGTGATGTGCAACTATATAAGGTTCGGTTCCAGAATCTCCTCCAAATTCACATTCAGTGCATCGTCCCGGCGGATACGATCCATCTCCATAACCTTTGGTTGCGAGAGAGTAAGGCTGGTTTAAAGTGATCCAAAATTTGACTCTGTCACCGAATCTTTGGAATAGAAGCTCCGCGTAGTTTTTGCAGTCCTCCCTGTCCATGTATCATTCATATTAAATATAGATAATAGTTCCGATGTGATGTACATAAGAAACATAACCTAAGACAAAGAAATAAGTATAATATATAAATTAGTTAATGCATGCACTTACACTATACGCGGGCTTAAGAAACCTCCATATTCATCTTCTAGAGTTTGGGGAACATCCCAGTGGAATATTGTTACGTACGGTTCTATGCCTTCATTCACGAAAAAAAAATAAAAAAAATTGATACATTGGACAATTAAAACTTACTCATATATGTATATTATTAAGAATACAAATTATAAAAAAAATATTTACCATTTGCTTTTAATTCATTGATGAGGTTATTGTAGTAAGTTACTCCCTGCTCGTCAATCCCTCCAATCAATCTTCCCTCTAAGGGTAAGTGTATATACAATCATGAGTTTTAAGAAAAAAATTAATAATAAAAACAAAGTTTCGATGGAAATGTTTATTTTGATATTTACTTGGTAAAACCCTTGACCATGCTATCGAGAATCGGTATGCTTGGACGTTCAACTTTTTGAGTAATCTCACATCATCCTGTGCAAATCATACAAATTTCGAAGTTTAAAATATATCTCCAAAAGAGAAAGTACCATATATATATATATAATCAAGTTTAATAGTCTCACACCTTATAAAGATCATACGAATCGCAAGCAAGATCACCCGAACTACGATCAGGTACTTTTTCTGTTGCATGAAAAACCGAAATATTAGTCGGGAGATGACCTGGATATCATCATCAAGTTTATATTCGTTTATTCATGAAAAATGAGTTATAATAATTGATGACTATGACCTGGATATCGATGAGTAAAATAGTCCCAGCCGTTAAGTGCTCTATGTGCAGCACCTTCAATCTGGTAAAAAAATATATCAATCATGCCGGCTGGGTTAGAAAATTTCACAATAGATGAAAATAATCTTCATAGATCGCTATATCTTTTAAAAAGATCAGTAACAAAGAGATATGTACCTGGTAGGCGGAAGTAGCCGCACCAAAAGTGAAGTTCTTTAGAAAACTAGTTCGGTTGAATGTAAGGAGATTGTCGCAGTTGAAGGGTTCTTTAGCCTTACAGGCCGGGTTGCAAACATTTTGGCTACTTGAAACCGCAAAGAGAATGACAACAATGGCTAAAGAGAAGTGAGCTTTTGTCATTTCCATGGTTGAGAGCATTGTGTGGTTTGCTTTCTTTGATTCTTAGTTGTTATAATTTTCTTTTGTTGATGATGACTAAATGATGAACTTGGAAGGGTTTATATAGGAAAGTTTGCGTGCATGAGAATTGCATGGGGTTTGAAGTAAACTCGTTACGTACGTACATTTGCAATGATTTTGTTCTCCGATCCATGTTCTCCATCTCACGACTTGCTGTCTCTTTTCTTAAGTAAAATTTACATCATATGATCATAACAATTTTCCAATTTTATATACTTTTATCTAAGCAAGCTGGAGTTGTTAATACAAGAAAATTGATTTATTACGAATAAACAATTAAGCATGTTGAAGTTGTACGGCATCATATTCCTCTTTCTTATATATACATATATATATATATATGTAATCTCCAATACGTATATAGGCTTCACACACCGCACATGTCTGAATGAGAATATTTATGCTAATTAATGTTCCTTAATTAATTCATATCCAACTTATCAATGAAAATTTATATTAGGCCTATTTGTATGCAATTTGGTATATACTAACTTTGTGAAATGGGTTAACAATCGTTTAGCTTATTATTTAATTTACTCGTTTGTGCAGCAACTATATCTTTTCCTAACTAAGCAAATTAGGACTTGTCTCATTTAGACACATTTAATATTATATTAGGAAAATAAAAACCCTAATTTAAGGTTTCAAAGGACAAATGTAAACCTAAAATTACGTTAAATAATAACATTTATTCTTTTATAAGAAACCCTTACGCACTTATCATTCTTTAATTAGCTATGAATTAATATAATTTTAATAGAACTTATACAAAGAATATTACTAAACCGATTTTTATGTATTGCCAATGCAAAACAGTATTACAAAAAATATAGTTTTTTTGTTCATATACGTACAAGTTACAACACCAAATCTGAATTCTAGTATGAACCTAGAGAACCATTTTCTGGAGTCTTTCTCATTTCTATCAGAAGGATTGGTGAAGTTGACCCAAACCGTAGCGTGTACCATTCGCAAATTCATAATTGTCCATCAAAGACCATGCAAAGTATACTCCTACGTTGCACTCATCCCTCTATTAAAATATTTAGGGTTAACATCCGGATATTAATACACGTAACCTTTGAAAATGAGAGTAACTCCTGAATCGAATGAATAGTTTCTTCTGTAGCATATTGAGTACAATAATAGTTTAACCCTAGAAAATCATATGATCTTTTAACTATCTTTGATTTTTGAGGTATAAATCTTGTCAACCTATCTCCTATAATCTTTTTCATTATCTTTGGATAATATTAGTAGATCAATGGAGCCAAAAACAAATTGATTTTAACTTTATTTTAGAATTTATCAGCATCTAGAATCTCTACTATTTTTTTTTATCTTTTCAAAAATTAGAATAATTTTAAAATAAAAATAAGTTGTATTCTAATTTTATTTTATTTTGCAATAAAATAAAAATTTGAAAATAAAAATTGAACTGATGAATATAATTACTTTATTTTTAGAATAATTTTATTTTATAGTTAAAAGTAGAATATAATTGAAAAACAAAAAATATTTTTTTTTTATTTTTTTTATAATCTGGTGTTTTATTAAAAATTTAAACCAAATATTATAAATCAAAAAGAGTGAATCTAAAACAAGTCTAAAACCCCAAAAGATGAAGTGCAAACATGAAGATGAAACAAAGCCATAAAACATAAACAAGAAAAAACAAGACAATTAAACACAATATATGCTGTCAAGATTGAAACGTGAAATCGATATTGAGTTTGATAGACAAAACCCTACTAAATCATTAATAAGTCGAAGGATTGGAAATCTTCAAGAGTCAATATATAGCTCCCAATCTAATGTAGCCACGAGAAGATAGATTTGCACAATTTACTCAAAAACTACTCTGATCCAAGACTGGATTTGGGAATCTACCTGCTAGGAAGAAAGCTACGCAAAACCACGACCAACCACACGCCCCAAAACAATCAATGAGCAGAAAACTATATATAACACAAGAGGAGCCGATCGACACCAAGAGTGAGATGGGAAGCACAAGAGATACCGAGAGATTTGAGCTAACATCCGAAGCATCGGAAGTACAGGATCGACGATGAGAAAAAAGAAGATCTAGGAATGACTTAAGAACAAGACCTGATGTAACCGGAAAAGCCCGTCACACCTCTACTGCTTCTATATCTGAGATTTCTAACAACACATCTCAAGGACCATGATCTTCACGTGCCTCCACTCACTTTCACACTACATAGGACATCTCACTCCTAAAGAACCAACCCCCCTACACGGCTTCAGGCAGCAAAGAAAACACAATACACAAACAAAATCTAGATAAAGAACTTGACCCGGTGCTATAAAAGCCACCGGAGCCGATTCACTGCAACCAACCTTTACATCTACTTTTTTGTAGAGAGAAGGAAGAGAAAAGAGGAGAGATAATGGGGTGTGTCCTATTTTAAAATAGTGTTTAAAATGAAAAATAAAGTGGGATCGGAGATGTTCTCATGTGTCTTTTTTTTTTTTTTTTGAAAAGTTACAGTTGGGTAGAAATATAGAATATAAGACAATAACGATAAAAGCTACATAATTATTTATTTATTTATATGTTTATTTATGATTGACCGAAGATTAAGGTCTGATTATTACAAAGAAATTAACAATAAGTATACATCATCACATAAACTTTAGTACGTATATAGAGCACAATAGTTATTAGATTAAGAGGTTAGATACACGGAATTTATTTATATATATATGAATATGTATTATTGTTTGGTTATGAACTTAGAAAACCATTTGGCAGAATCTTTTTGCCTTCGATCAGCAGGATTAGTGAAATTGATCCAATTCATACCAAAACGGAGAGTGTAACCGTTTCCAAATTCGTAATTGTCCATCAATGACCATGCAAAATATCCTTCTACTTTGCACCCATCCCTATAATATATTTGAATTAAAGTAATGTTAACGTATGAATTGAATACTTATAATTCTCAGAAGAAGTATAACAGATGAATTATAACTCACTCGATGGCGCATTTGAGACACGAAAGATGGCTGCAATGATTTTGAATTCGTCCATTATCAGCTAGAGCATTTGGCATCGTTAAGTTTCCGAAATCAGCAACTCCTGAAAAATTTAAAACGTACAATATTTTTTTAAATAAACATGTTTCCATTGGTTAAAACATATTAATTTGTATTGGTGTGATATGTAGATACCGTTTTCAGTGATGTAGGTGACTGGGTTTCCGTAGTTGTCTTTGATATAATTTAGAATCTGACGGAACCCTGGAGGGTAGTAGACGAAGCTAGGCGCCTGTAGAAGAAGGGAACAAAAAGGAAAAAATAAATAAGATTCAAATAAATGATGTAATCTCTTAAATTAAAAACAATGATGATTCCAAATTAAAGTCGATGATAACCTGAACACCAATAAGTACTCCACTACTGCTGTTATCTGTAGCCAAGTAGAGAAAATTAAATGAGTATAGCAATTTCATATATATATATATATAAAAGAAATACGACAAAAAAACAAGTTTTTACATACATCCAAGACTAACTCGTGGATCGTTTAAGACACTAGGCAGTGGCGGAATAGGAGAAGATGCATCGGTCGCATATTGTGTAACGTAATAGTTCAACCCTAGAAAATCAAGTGATCCTTGGACTAATTTTGATTCTTCAGGTGTGAATTTTGGCAATCTATCTCCAACCATCTCTTGCATTATCTTTGGATATCTTCCGTAGACCAATGGATCCAAAAACCTTCATATGTATATATATTTGAAACGATAAATTAAAAATTGCAAAGTATATTTTTTTACATTTAAAGGTTTTATAACCATTGCTTTAATGTGTGTATGTGTATATATATTTGAGATTTGATAGTCAATTAACTGAGAATATATACATACCATCCGACGAAGAAGTCGAATGCTCGTCTTGCAGCAGCCTTGTCGCTAATGCTAGTCTCGTCTAGTGGGGTGAACCATCTCCCGATCAAGGTCGTTCCTATCTTACCACCGTGAGATTTCTGCATGCATATATGTTTTTAGACTATAGACTACCCATATAATTAACACGCACACTCACACACACAAAAAATAATAATTTGATCTTGGAAATCCAAAATTCATGATAGATTTGGTATATATGAACCTGATATCTTTTTCGGTATAAAGATACAGCTTCTGCATGAGCTAGAAGTTGGTGATGTGCAACTATATAAGGTTCGGTTCCAGAATCTCCTCCAAATTCACATTCAGTGCATCGTCCCGGCGGATACGATCCATCTCCATAACCTTTGGTTGCGAGAGAGTAAGGCTGGTTTAAAGTGATCCAAAATTTGACTCTGTCACCGAATCTTTGGAATAGAAGCTCCGCGTAGTTTTTGTAGTCCTCCCTGTCCATGTATCATTCATATTAAATATAGATAATAGTTCCGATGTGATGTACATAAGAAACATAACCTAAGACAAAGAAATAAGTATAATATATAAATTAGTTAATGCATGCACTTACACTATACGCGGGCTTAAGAAACCTCCATATTCATCTTCTAGAGTTTGGGGAACATCCCAGTGGAATATTGTTACGTACGGTTCTATGCCTTCATTCACGAAAAAAAAATAAAAAAAATTGATACATTGGACAATTAAAACTTACTCATATATGTATATTATTAAGAATACAAATTATAAAAAAAATATTTACCATTTGCTTTTAATTCATTGATGAGGTTATTGTAGTAAGTTACTCCCTGCTCGTCAATCCCTCCAATCAATCTTCCCTCTAAGGATAAGTGTATATACAATCATGAGTTTTAAGAAAAAAATTAATAATAAAAACAAAGTTTCGATGGAAATGTTTATTTTGATATTTACTTGGTAAAACCCTTGACCATGCTATCGAGAATCGGTATGCTTGGACGTTCAACTTTTTGAGTAATCTCACATCATCCTGTGCAAATCATACAAATTTCGAAGTTTAAAATATATCTTCAAAAGAGAAAGTACCATATATATATATATATAATCAAGTTTAATAGTCTCACACCTTATAAAGATCATACGAATCGCAAGCAAGGTCACCCGAACTACGATCAGGTACTTTTTCTGTTGCATGAAAAACCGAAATATTAGTCGGGAGATGACCTGGATATCATCATCAAGTTTATATTCGTTTATTCAAGAAAAATGAGTTATAATAATTGATGACTATGACCTGGATATCGATGAGTAAAATAGTCCCAGCCGTTAAGTGCTCTATGTGCAGCACCTTCAATCTGGTAAAAAATATATCAATCATGCCGGTTGGGTTAGAAAATTTCACAATAGATGAAAATAATCTTCATAGATCGCTATATCTTTTAAAGAGATCAGTAACAAAGAGATATGTACCTGGTAGGCGGAAGTAGCCGCACCAAAAGTGAAGTTCTTTAGAAAACTAGTTCGGTTGAATGTAAGGAGATTGTCGCAGTTGAAGGGTTCTTTAGCCTTACAGGCCGGGTTGCAAACATTTTGGCTACTTGAAACCGCAAAGAGAATGACAACAATGGCTAAAGAGAAGTGAGCTTTTGTCATTTCCATGGTTGAGAGCATTGTGTGGTTTGCTTTCTTTGATTCTTAGTTGTTATAATTTTCTTTTGTTGATGATGACTAAATGATGAACTTGGAAGGGTTTATATAGGAAAGTTTGCGTGCATGAGAATTGCATGGGGTTTGAAGTAAACTCGTTACGTACGTACATTTGCAATGATTTTGTTCTCCGATCCATGTTCTCCATCTCACGACTTGCTGTCTCTTTTCTTAAGTAAAATTTACATCATATGATCATAACAATTTTCCAATTTTATATACTTTTATCTAAGCAAGCTGGAGTTGTTAATACAAGAAAATTGATTTATTACGAATAAACAATTAAGCATGTTGAAGTTGTACGGCATCATATTCCTCTTTCTTATATATACATATATATATATATATGTAATCTCCAATACGTATATAGGCTTCACACACCGCACATGTCTGAATGAGAATATTTATGCTAATTAATGTTCCTTAATTAATTCATATCCAACTTATCAATGAAAATTTATATTAGGCCTATTTGTATGCAATTTGGTATATACTAACTTTGTGAAATGGGTTAACAATCGTTTAGCTTATTATTTAATTTACTCGTTTGTGCAGCAACTATATCTTTTCCTAACTAAGCAAATTAGGACTTGTCTCATTTAGACACATTTAATATTATATTAGGAAAATAAAAACCCTAATTTAAGGTTTCAAAGGACAAATGTAAACCTAAAATTACGTTAAATAATAACATTTATTCTTTTATAAGAAACCCTTACGCACTTATCATTCTTTAATTAGCTATGAATTAATATAATTTTAATAGAACTTATACAAAGAATATTACTAAACCGATTTTTATGTATTGCCAATGCAAAACAGTATTACAAAAAATATAGTTTTTTTGTTCATATACGTACAAGTTACAACACCAAATCTGAATTCTAGTATGAACCTAGAGAACCATTTTCTGGAGTCTTTCTCATTTCTATCAGAAGGATTGGTGAAGTTGACCCAAACCGTAGCGTGTACCATTCGCAAATTCGTAATTGTCCATCAAAGACCATGCAAAGTATACTCCTACGTTGCACTCATCCCTCTATTAAAATATTTAGGGTTAACATCCGGATATTAATACATGTAACCTTTGAAAATGAGAGTAACTCCTGAATCGAATGAATAGTTTCTTCTGTAGCATATTGAGTACAATAATAGTTTAACCCTAGAAAATCATATGATCTTTTAACTATCTTTGATTTTTGAGGTATAAATCTTGTCAACCTATCTCCTATAATCTCTTTCATTATCTTTGGATAATATTAGTAGATCAATGGAGCCAAAAACAAATTGATTTTAACTTTATTCTAGAATTTATCAGCATCTAGAATCTCTACTATTTTTTTTATCTTTTCAAAAATTAGAATAATTTTAAAATAAAAATAAGTTGTATTGTAATTTTATTTTATTTTGCAATAAAATAAAAATTTGAAAATAAAAATTGAACTGATGAATATAATTACTTTATTTTTAGAATAATTTTATTTTATAGTTAAAAGTAGAATATAATTGAAAAACAAAAAATATTTTTTTTTATTTTTTTTATAATCTGGTGTTTTATTAAAAATTTAAACCAAATATTATAAATCAAAAAGAGTGAATCTAAAACAAGTCTAAAACCCCAAAAGATGAAGTGCAAACATGAAGATGAAACAAAGCCATAAAACATAAACAAGAAAAAACAAGACAATTAAACACAATATATGCTGTCAAGATTGAAACGTGAAATCGATATTGAGTTTGATAGACAAAACCCTACTAAATCATTAATAAGTCGAAGGATTGGAAATCTTCAAGAGTCAATATATAGCTCCCAATCTAATGTAGCCACGAGAAGATAGATTTGCACAATTTACTCAAAAACAACTCTGATCCAAGACTGGATTTGGGAATCTACCTGCGAGGAAGAAAGCTACGCAAAACGACGACCAACCACACGCCCCAAAACAATCAATGAGCAGAAAACTATATATAACTCAAGAGGAGCCGATCGACACCAAGAGTGAGATGGGAAGCACAAGAGATACCGAGAGATTTGAGCTAACATCCGAAGCATCGGAAGTACAGGATCGACGATGAGAAAAAAGAAGATCTAGGAATGACTTAAGAACAAGACCTGATGTAACCGGAAAAGCCCGTCACACCTCTACTGCTTCTATATCTGAGATTTCTAACAACACATCTCAAGGACCATGATCTTCACGTGCCTCCACTCACTTTCACACTGCATAGGACATCTCACTCCTAAAGAACCAACCCCCTACACGGCTTCAGGCAGCAAAGAAAACACAATACACAAACAAAATCTAGATAAAGAACTTGACCCGGTGCTATAAAAGCCACCGGAGCCGATTCACTGCAACCAACCTTTACATCTACTTTTTTGTAGAGAGAAGGAAGAGAAAAGAGGAGAGATAATGGGGTGTGTCCTATTTTAAAATAGTGTTTAAAATGAAAAATGAAGTGGGATCGGAGATGTTCTCATGTGTCTTTTTTTTTTTTTTGAAAAGTTACAGTTGGGTAGAAATATAGAATATAAGACAATAACGATAAAAACTACATATTTATTTATTTATTTATATGTTTATTTATGATTGACCGAAGATTAAGGTCTGATTATTACAAAGAAATTAACAATAAGTACACATCATCACATAAACTTTAGTACGTATATAGAGCACAATATTTATTAGATTAAGAGGTTAGATACACGGAATTTATTTATATATATATGAATATGTATCTATTCCCCTTATTGTTTGGTTATGAACTTAGAAAACCATTTGGCAGAATCTTTTTGCCTTCGATCAGCAGGATTAGTGAAATTGACCCAATTCATACCAAAACGGAGAGTGTAACCGTTTCCAAATTCGTAATTGTCCATCAATGACCATGCAAAATATCCTTCTACTTTGCACCCATCCCTATAATATATTTGAATTAAAGTAATGTTAACGTATGAATTGAATACTTATAATTCGCAGAAGAAGTATAACAGATGAATTATAACTCACTCGATGGCGCATTTGAGACACGAAAGATGGCTGCAATGATTTTGAATTCGTCCATTATCAGCTAGAGCATTTGGCATCGTTAAGTTTCCGAAATCAGCAACTCCTGAAAAATTTAAAACGTACAATTTTTTTTAAAATAAACATGTTTCCATTGGTTAAAACATATTAATTTGTATTGGTGTGATATGTAGATACCGTTTTCAGTGATGTAGGTGACTGGGTTTCCGTAGTTGTCTTTGATATAATTTAGAATCTGACGGAACCCTGGAGGGTAGTAGACGAAGCTAGGCGCCTGTAGAAGAAGGGAACAAAAAGGAAAAAAGAAATAAGATTCAAATAAATGATGTAATCTCTTAAATTAAAAACAATAATGATTCCAAATTAAAGTCGATGATAACCTGAACACCAATAAGTACTCCACTACTGCTGTTATCTGTAGCCAAGTAGAGAAAATTAAATGAGTATAGCAATTTCATATATATATATATATATAAGAAATACGACAAAAAAAAATAAGTTTTTACATACATCCAAGACTAACTCGTGGATCGTTTAAGACACTAGGCAGTGGCGGAATAGGAGAAGATGCATCGGTCGCATATTGTGTAACGTAATAGTTCAACCCTAGAAAATCAAGTGATCCTTGGACTAATTTTGATTCTTCAGGTGTGAATTTTGGCAATCTATCTCCAACCATCTCTTGCATTATCTTTGGATATCTTCCGTAGACCAATGGATCCAAAAACCTTCATATGTATATATATTTGAAACGATAAATTAAAAACTGCAAAGTATATTTTTTTACATTTAAAGGTTTTATAACCAACGCTTTAATGTGTGTATGTGTATATATATTTGAGATTTGATAGTCAATTAACTGAGAATATATACATACCATCCGACGAAGAAGTCGAATGCTCGTCTTGCAGCAGCCTTGTCGCTAATGCTAGTCTCGTCTAGTGGGGTGAACCATCTCCCGATCAAGGTCGTTCCTATCTTACCACCGTGAGATTTCTGCATGCATATATGTTTTTAGACTATAGACTACCCATATAATTAACACGCACACTCACACACACAAAAAATAATAATTTGATCTTGGAAATCCAAAATTCATGATAGATTTGGTATATATGAACCTGATATCTTTTTCGGTATAAAGATACAGCTTCTGCATGAGCTAGAAGTTGGTGATGTGCAACTATATAAGGTTCGGTTCCAGAATCTCCTCCAAATTCACATTCAGTGCATCGTCCCGGCGGATACGATCCATCTCCATAACCTTTGGTTGCGAGAGAGTAAGGCTGGTTTAAAGTGATCCAAAATTTGACTCTGTCACCGAATCTTTGGAATAGAAGCTCCGCGTAGTTTTTGTAGTCCTCCCTGTCCATGTATCATTCATATTAAATATAGATAATAGTTCCGATGTGATGTACATAAGAAACATAACCTAAGACAAAGAAATAAGTATAATATATAAATTAGTTAATGCATGCACTTACACTATACGCGGGCTTAAGAAACCTCCATATTCATCTTCTAGAGTTTGGGGAACATCCCAGTGGAATATTGTTACGTACGGTTCTATGCCTTCATTCACGAAAAAAAAATAAAAAAAAATTGATACATTGGACAATTAAAACTTGCTCATATATGTATATTATTAAGAATACAAATTATAAAAAAAATATTTACCATTTGCTTTTAATTCATTGATGAGGTTATTGTAGTAAGTTACTCCCTGCTCGTCAATCCCTCCAATCAATCTTCCCTCTAAGGGTAAGTGTATATACAATCATGAGTTTTAAGAAAAAAATTAATAATAAAAACAAAGTTTCGATGGAAATGTTTATTTTGATATTTACTTGGTAAAACCCTTGACCATGCTATCGAGAATCGGTATGCTTGGACGTTCAACTTTTTGAGTAATCTCACATCATCCTGTGCAAATCATACAAATTTCGAAGTTTAAAATATATCTCCAAAAGAGAAAGTACCATATATATATATATATATATATAATCAAGTTTAATAGTCTCACACCTTATAAAGATCATACGAATCGCAAGCAAGGTCACCCGAACTACGATCAGGTACTTTTTCTGTTGCATGAAAAACCGAAATATTAGTCGGGAGATGACCTGGATATCATCATCAAGTTTATATTCGTTTATTCATGAAAAATGAGTTATAATAATTGATGACTATGACCTGGATATCGATGAGTAAAATAGTCCCAGCCGTTAAGTGCTCTATGTGCAGCACCTTCAATCTGGTAAAAAATATATCAATCATGCCGGCTGGGTTAGAAAATTTCACAATAGATGAAAATAATCTTCATAGATCGCTATATCTTTTAAAAAGATCAGTAACAAAGAGATATGTACCTGGTAGGCGGAAGTAGCCGCACCAAAAGTGAAGTTCTTTAGAAAACTAGTTCGGTTGAATGTAAGGAGATTGTCGCAGTTGAAGGGTTCTTTAGCCTTACAGGCCGGGTTGCAAACATTTTGGCTACTTGAAACCGCAAAGAGAATGACAACAATGGCTAAAGAGAAGTGAGCTTTTGTCATTTCCATGGTTGAGAGCATTGTGTGGTTTGCTTTCTTTGATTCTTAGTTGTTATAATTTTCTTTTGTTGATGATGACTAAATGATGAACTTGGAAGGGTTTATATAGGAAAGTTTGCGTGCATGAGAATTGCATGGGGTTTGAAGTAAACTCGTTACGTACGTACATTTGCAATGATTTTGTTCTCCGATCCATGTTCTCCATCTCACGACTTGCTGTCTCTTTTCTTAAGTAAAATTTACATCATATGATCATAACAATTTTCCAATTTTATATACTTTTATCTAAGCAAGCTGGAGTTGTTAATACAAGAAAATTGATTTATTACGAATAAACAATTAAGCATGTTGAAGTTGTACGGCATCATATTCCTCTTTCTTATATATACATATATATATATATATGTAATCTCCAATACGTACGTATATAGGCTTCACACACCGCACATGTCTGAATGAGAATATTTATGCTAATTAATGTTCCTTAATTAATTCATATCCAACTTATCAATGAAAATTTATATTAGGCCTATTTGTATGCAATTTGGTATATACTAACTTTGTGAAATGGGTTAACAATCGTTTAGCTTATTATTTAATTTACTCGTTTGTGCAGCAACTATATCTTTTCCTAACTAAGCAAATTAGGACTTGTCTCATTTAGACACATTTAATATTATATTAGGAAAATAAAAACCCTAATTTAAGGCTTCAAAGAACAAATGTAAACCTAAAATTACGATAAATAATAACATTTATTCTTTTATAAGAAACTCTTACACACTTATCATTCTTTAATTAGCGATAAATTGATATAATTTTAATAGAAATTATACAAAGAATATTACTAAACCGATTTGTATGTATCGCCAAAGGAAAATCAGTATTACAAAAAATAGTTTTTTTGTTCATATACGTACAAGTTACAACACCAAATCTAAATTCGAATATGATCACATGAAAAATATGCTAGTATATATGTAAAAAAAAAATTTGACCCTAATTATGGTTAATCTGATGATAATTGAATGATTATTCAGTTTGATGTGTTTTTATAGAAGAGCTTGGGTGCAGCGTAAGAATTGCATGGAGATTAAAGTAATCTGGTTACGTGTATAGTTGCATAAATAATGTACATTTATTTTTTCAAAAATGTACATCTACAAGTAACAAAGTATATACGGTTGAAGACTCATACTACCTTGTCGAATACATGCCACTAGACAATTAACCAATCACGTATATTGTTTCTAGTACATATGAACTGTTCTTAATGATAAGTTGACACACTAAGTTTTACGTCATCATATTTCTATTATTATGTAGAATACGTACATAGTCTCATATTACAATGTGATCACCATCGATCGAACCCATAAAGCTGTGGAGACACCTTTCTGAGTTGTTGACCAACGTATTTCTGCTATGGTAATAGAAACTAAAAATGTTTTATGATTGTACATTTTCGAAAGGAAGACATTTTCCTAACAAAGACATTTTTCTCTTTCTTATTGCGCAAGAAATAAGTGATATTTTTCGTTAGCTTTCGTGATCGACATGCAAGAAACTCAAAGGATGTAAGGAAAGGATGAAAACGTGAGAAACTGTTTAGAAGAGAAGAAGATGTTTACTTTAACCCCAAAAGAGAGAGAGAGAGAGAGAGAGAGAGAGAAAGAGAGAGAGAGAGAGAGAGAGAGAGATGATGTTTATTGTTTTTGTATTAGTTTTGGTATGTCTTCTAATTAATAGATAAGACTCTTTTGTTTATATGTAAATCACATACACAATAACCACACTTATTTAATTTAAACTTAAACACCCCATAATTAATTTGCATCAATCATTTTTGGTTTGTCTTTTATCTCATCCATAATTTTTCTTAAATGTTTTCAATTTTTTTGTTTGAATTTGAAATGGAAATTTTATTATCCTTCCATCAGTCACTGAAATTTTTTTCCCGCGATATGTGTATGAACGTATTACATAATTGCAACAAAAAATTATTGCTTATCAGAAACAAATAAAGATTATTGTGTTTGCAACCAATTATCCCTGTGAAAGCCAGAGTATCAATAAATTGTGTGTCCTCTGTAACTTTCCCAATGTTGTCAACTTTGGATATAGACTAATCAACAAAATTTTCGTAACTTCTTGAGCCTTCTCATTTTCTTCGTAGTTTCTCATGTAGTTTACTATATTTACTAGTTTTCTTATGATATCCTTGTTTATATAGTTTATGTATGAGTAATCTCGATTCTCGCCTTAGTGTTTGGATTTTGACTAACTTAGGCCTCCCTTTTCTTTGAAACTCAACTTGTAAGATATCGTACCTGGCCCGTATCAACTCTAGAATAGATATATTTCAACTTGACAGTTTTAACTGATTTATAAAAGTTGTCAAGTATCCTTTAATTTTTTCTTTCCATGTCAGTGAAATCATTTTTTCTAGAATAGTTTTTTTTTTACCCACGAAGTTACTAGAAACTGAGGCTGATACTTGGTACTCTTTGATGCACAACATCCTATTGATCCTTGGACATGAGCAATGCACACTCAGTTCAGGATCCAAACAATCAAAGTTTGAGTTTAGAACAGCATAAATTTTTATTTTTTTTATGGATATTAAAAAAGCATAAAAAATTTTAAAAAAAATATTTATAAGATACTAAAAACATAAAAAACAAATTTGGCATAGAACATTAAAACTTATTGAACCAATGCTGGAGCAATGTCTGTCATTTTGACGATCAAAATCATACCTTACAACTTTTTGTGATGTGGAAGCCATTATAATTTTCTTCTCTTTGTTTCAAATATATTGATTGCTAATGCAGTTGTACTGATTGCGATGTACAATAGGTTTTGTGGATCATTCAAATTTTGATACCAATTTAAAAGAATCTAAAGATATTTATGATCTAGTATAATTACAAAAATACATATTGGTTTTCTTATTGCGCAAGAAATAAAATTATACTATGAATAGTAAAAACTGAAAACGTTAGAGAAGTTGATGTTTATTGGTTTTGTGCATGTTTCTGGGAAACTTTGCAAATGCACACGGTTCATCTATTTTAACAACAATCACATACGCAATAGCTACTCCTTTTTAACTCAAAGTGAAAACACACTATACAATATGCTTGATTACAAAATTAATGCATCACATAAAAGTTTTAAAAAGTTAAAAATGAGAGAGAGAGAGAGAGAGAGAGAGAGAGAGAGAGAGAGAGAGAGAGAGAGAGAGAGAGAGAGAGAGAGAGAGAGAGAGAGAGAGAGAGAGAGAGAGAGAGAGAGAGAGAGAAGAATTACAACGGAAAATTGTTTTTTTTTTATTTTTTAATTTCTGATGGATTTGTGATGAAAATTTAAAAAATAATTTTTTAAAATTTTTTATTTTCGGATGGATTTCTATAAAAAAAAATCATTTTAATTTTTATTTTTAATTTTCATCACCAATCTGTCAGGATTTTCAAAATAGTTTAAAAAAAATTAATTTCCGTCGAAAATCCGTCATAAATTCAAAAACAAAAAATTTTGATTTTTTTTGTTAATAAAATCCGAGGGAAATTAATTACAAAACTTGAAAAGCTTGTTTATTGATTATGCAGATCACTGTATGACATAATCCTACATTTTATCTTTATTTACACAGTATTAAAAATTATTTTTTTGATAGGTCAATCATTCTTAAATTATTCCAGTACAAACATGTTTAATCTTAAATTTATGTCAAGATGAGTTATGGAAAAAAAAAGCATTTTGGTGATATAAAATCAATTAATTCTTTTTAAATTCTCTTTAGACACCACATTTTTTTGGAAACCAGAATATTACACTTTCCAATTCTCAACCCCTATTACCAGTGGGATTCCACACTTTTAGATCTGACAGCCGGTGTGTTACTTCCAAAAATTTAAATAATTTATTTATTAGTTTTGTTATTCATCACTTGATATTTTCTGTATTTTTTTCTCTCAATTCTTATTTGATAACATCACAAATTTTCTATAAATCATAATAATTATGAAATCTTGCAACAGAATTGCGATGTTTTGGAAAGAGCAACACTTCTTTAGCGACCAAAAACTTTAAAGAGAAAGGTCTTTTTGTTTTATTCTTTAAAACTTTGGAAAATTGCATAATATAACAAAGGAAAAAAATTATAATTCATTGGATAACCAATTGATGACATGGATTTGATATTCTGTGTGTAACATACAATACTAACATTTCTATCCTTCTTCCTCAATTACTGAAATCATAAGCGGTGTGTGTATGGTTTTTTTAAAACAATAAATAGTGTATGTTATATGAAAAGTGGCCTCACTGTAACTAGTAAATGTCATAATTCTTTTGGAAGGGGAAGTGAAGCGTTTCAAATTGAAACCTAGAGTGGCGATAGAGATTTCTGGGTGAAAGTTGATCCAAAGAGCTCGTCGTATTTCATTCAATGAAAGGGCTTTAAATAGCCAGATTACATTTGTTAGGATAACAAGATCATAGAGATTTTTAAGGGATCGTTGAGATATATCTTCGTTGAGATATATCCTTATCAAAACCCTTATCAACAAACAGAATATCTTAGAGTATATTCTATTACCCTCCCTCAGTTGCAGCGTGGGTCTTGCACACGCCTAAACTGCTACGAAATTCGGTGAATATGGAGGTTGGGAGACCTTTGGTGAAGATATCAGCATATTGAAGTTTGGAAGACACATGAAACACCCGCACTTGTCCTAGTGCCACCTTTTCTCTGACAAAATGAATATCTATTTCAACATGTTTTGTGCGTTGGTGTTGCACTGGATTGGAGGACATATAGACTGCGCTAATGTTGTCGCAGTACACCATGGTTGCTTGAGTAATGTTGATATGCATTTCAAGCAGGAGATTTCGTAACCAACACGATTCAGCAACTGCATTGGCAACACCTTTGTATTCTGCTTCAGCACTAGACCTTGAGACGGTGGGTTGTCGTTTGGCAGACCAAGAGATGACGTTGTCGCCTAAGTAAATGCAATAGCCGGAAGTGGATCGTCTTGTGTCCGGACATCCTGCCCAGTCTGCATTGGTGTAGACTCGTAGTTGCATTTTCTGAGACTTTTTAAAACAGAGCCCAAATGACATTGTGCCTTTGACATATCTTATGACTCTGTGCAATGCTGTCATGTGGGAATCGCGAGGTGCATGCATAAAAGGCATAGTTGTTGGACAGCATATGCAATGTTTGGGCGTGTGAAAGTGAGATACTGAAGCGCACCGGCGAGACTGCGATATTCAGTTGGGTTTTTCAGCAATTCTCCTTTAGTAGCCGAGAGCTTGCACTGCAAATCAACCGGGGTGCTGTAGGGCTTACAGTCTTGCATTCCTGCACGATCAATGATCTCTTTGGCATAACTCTCTTGTTGTAGGAGAAGATTGTCTTTGTCATATGTGACTGATATTCCCAAAAAATGATGGAGGCGGCCCTCATCTGTCATAGGAAATTCGCTTTTGAGGAGCTTGATTATGTGTTGAAGGAGTGTTGTTGTTGATGCTGTGAGGACAATGTCGTCAACATACAAAATTAAGTAAGACATTAAAATTCCTTTCTTAAACACGAATAGAGAAGCGTCCCCCTGCTTTGTATGAACCCGTGCGAAGTGATGAACTGCACAAATCTAGCATTCCAAGCGCGAGGACTCTGCTTCAAACCGTAGATGGACTTGTTCAGTTTGCAGACATAATCAGGATGATCTGCATCTTTAAAACCTGGAGGCTGGGACATGTATATTGTCTCATTCAAATAGCCGTGGAGGAAGGCATTTTTGACGTCTAATTGTTGTATTGGCCAATCATTGGATAACGCTACATGTAATAGAGTGTGATTGTAGCAGGCTTGACAACCGGACTAAATGTCTCTGTGTAGTCTATGCCTTCCTCTTGCGATTTTCCATTAGCAACCAAGCGAGCTTTGTATTTCTTAAGGGATCTATCTGCATTAAACTTGTGCTTAAACAGCCACATTGAGCGAACGATGTTAGTATTTGGGGGTTTTGGCACTAAACTCCATGTTCGATTTTCTATTTGAGCATTGTATTCATCTGTCACAGCCGGGTTCCAATCTTTGCTTTTTAAGGCTTCTATATGAGAGGTAGGAATGTTTGATATGGTTTGGGTAGTGAGAGAAAGTATTTTTCTGGGTTTATGAATCCCGTGTTTGGACCTAGTGGTCATTGTGTGCACGTGATTTGGTCGTGGGGAGAGATTCGATGTTGTAGAAATGAGGGGAGGGGGTTCTGTTGTAGTTGAAGGTTGGATATTGTTTTGTACTGGAGGTAATGATGGGGATTCTAGAATTGTACGGAACAGAGGAGAGGTGTCATCGACTATATCCTCATGAGTTAAAAATTCATAAGATGAAGTCTCTGTTTTATTGCGATAGGGGAATGTTTGTTCATCGAACGTAACATGGCGAGAGATAATGATCTTGCGAGTGTCAAGATCAAGACATCTATAGCCACGGTGTTGATGAGGGTAACCAAGGAATAAAGCAGGCTTGGAACGTGGTTGTAGTTTGTTTAAGTTGTCAAAGTTTATATTTGGGTAGCACAAGCACCCAAAGATACGAAGATGGTCGTACGACACCGGTTTATTAAATAACCTGGTGAAGGGAATTTTTGAATCAATTGCCTTGGATGGTAAGATATTGAGAATGTGAACAGAAGCATGAAGGGCTTCAACCCAAAAGGTAGGAGGAAGATTTGCATGGAATAGTAAGCTGTGAATTGAGTTGTTTATGGTACGAATGATTCTTTCTGACTTCCGATTTTGCTGAGAAGTGTGAGGGCATGAGAAACGAAATGTGATTCCATGAGACCCGAGAAAAGATTCGAAGCTTTTGTTATTGAACTCGCCACCATTATCACATTGTAGCGATTTAATGGTTGTTTTGAATTGTGTTTGGACATATTTTGTAAAGTGAACAAATTTGGAGAACACATCACTCTTATGTCTGATAGGGTATACCCATAGAAAGTGAGTGTAGTGATCCAAGAAGACAACATAATACTTTAGACCACTGATGCTAGGAATTGGAGAAGTCCACACATCCGAGTGTATTATGTCGAAGGGAGCATTAACATAAGAAAGAGAAGGATAAGAAGGGAGTTTTATTTGTTTAGATAACTGACAAGTTGGACATATAGAATGCTTGTCTTTATTGAAACAAAATTTAGAAGATGACAATAGAGAATTTAAAATAGCTTGACTTGGATGGGCCAGACGAGCATGCCACGTATTGGTAGAGGTGAGAAAGGCTTGAGGTTGAGGTGGGGTTGATGTAACTGAAGGCGTTAGCGGATATAGTTCTCCCGTGCTGTCACTGCGGAGAATTGTTTTCTTGGTTTGAAGATCCTTCACAGAAAAACCAAATGGATCAAATTCAACAGAACACAAGTTGTCAGTTGTAAAACGTCGAACAGAAATCAAGTTTTTAATGATGGAAGGCGTAATAAGCACAATTTGAAGGGATAAATTTCGAAAAGGTGTTGGTATAGAGAGAAAACCCGAAGCTAAGATTGGAATGCGATTGCCATTTCCAACAATGACAGATTTTTCATTGCTCAAATTGAAAATTGATTGAAGTTTACCTGCCGAGGCTGATAAGTGTGCGGTTGCTGCAGAGTCCAAGTACCATTGATTGTCAGAAGGATCAATCATGGTCATTATGTTGAACGTTTGCGGGTTGTCTCCCTTGTTTGGTGATTATGAGAGGGAAGTTGTTGCGCTTGAGCATGATTTCTTGGTCGTGATCCAAGTATTCCTCATGTGGGTCCATACGGCTGATAGGTGTTCCAAGGACCGTAATTTTGAGGCCATATTGAGTATTGGTTTGGCCAATTCTGAATATTCCATGGCCGATACTGGTTTCTAAAGTTGCCGCGACCCCGACGTCCGCGTCCTCTTCCCCTTCCTCTGCTGTTAAAAAATTGTTGATTGTTGTGTTGAATTGGAGATTGTTCTGCGTTTTGATGTTGAACGGCGAGCACCATATTAGAAGACGAATTATCAGAATGTGTTGCGGATGGTTTTCTTATCTTGTTCAGGCGATCTTCCTCAGAGATGAGCATATCTCGTGCTTCATTGAAGGTTGGAAATGGATTGCGGTGCTTGATGACATTAAGAATATTGTCAAATTTTTCTGTGAGGCCATTGATCATGTATGTGACCAATGTGCGATCAGAGACGGGAGCATCAACATTAGATAGAAGATCGGCAAGGGATTTTAGTTCTTGGCAATAGACGTGGACTGATTTGTCTCCGATTTCTTTGGTGTGTAGTTCATTGTCTAGTTGTATAGCTCGAGCTTCTTTATTTCCTCGGAACAAATTTTCGATTGTCGTCCATATGTCTCTTGCGGTGGCTCCTGTTTTGAAGCAGCTTTTGAACACATCTTTTGAAATTGTTCCATACAGCCACAGCTTAACAAGACCATCTCGTTTCTTCCAATTGACGTCGTTATCGGTTGCAGGCAATGTCGTTCCATCGAGATGTCCCAACACATCAAAGCTTAGGCAATGGGTGAGCATTAATTCACACCACGGATCATAGTTTAGCTCGCTCATATCCAATATAATTGGAATATGTGCTTTGATATTGGTTACGCCATATGCTCTGTCGGTAACGGGAGCAGCCATAATATGGATGCGTTAGATATAACAAGGTTTCAGAAATTTGTATTGTAGAAAAGAGAAGAGGAAGATGATAAGAAAAAAAATTAAGAGAAGAAAAGGTGAAGTGTGTGTGTGTGGCTCTGATACCATGAAAGTTGATCCAAAGAGCTCGTCGTATTTCATTCAATGAAAGGGCTTTAAATAGCCAGATTACATTTGTTAGGATAACAAGATCATAGAGATTTTTAAGGGATCGTTGAGATATATCTTCGTTGAGATATATCCTTATCAAAACCCTTATCAACAAACAGAATATCTTAGAGTATATTCTATTACTGGGTTTATAGAATCTATTTGGGAGTGAAAAACAGAAAGCTAGACGGAAGAGGATGAAGACGTGAACTGGAAACAGTAAGTTTCTTCGATTTTGTTATATAGAATGGATTAAGTTGGATAGTCTGTAGAATCGGGAACTTCAGTTTTGTGATATGGCGTGTCGATTATCGGAGAAATTGAGTCGAGTGGATTGAATACGCAAAAGAACCACACTAAATCTTCGAGGATGTCTATTCCACTTCATGCAAATAGTATAGAATTTCGTGAATCATCAGAGAACTATTCGAGTTGCTAATCCAACGTGTGGGGTGACTAAATAAAAGACTATTCGGGTTGCATAAATCCTTCATGTAACCTATCTCTCGTGGGACTACATTTTATGTGACATATATATGTAGTGTCCATTAGAACCATTTCTCTTTTGGATGTATAAAATAATGCCATTCCATTTCAAATGCAGATCCATTTCATTAAGGTACTTAATGCACCATTACGCGTAAATGAAAAACAATCTTCCGATTGTGACTAATGCAATATATACAAAATATAAGTATCACTACATTTGTATAGATACATACTACTATATTATAAGGTTCCATTCTACTTACATCTTATTGTGTTATAAGTAAATAGAAGTCACTACAATGCGGTTCTATAAAGCAATACGCAAACTAGAATACAAATTTTAGAGTCTAATCGTTTACAGTTAGGGTTGATTACTGTCCACACTTCAAGCGGTTTATTGTGTCTATCTTTTGTGTTACGTTATTACCGTGAACCGGCTTTGTTTGAAAGTAAAACAAAAACTATTACGCCAAAAATGTTATATATTTTCTTTATTATCTTATTAATGATGTTATATTTGTTGGACCAAAATGTTATTAAACACATTGGGCTTGAAACATGTTGATAATGTGAATATGAAATGGGCTTAAAAATTAGACCTATTAGGGAATAAGTGGAACTTAAGAAAGTATCACATTGCTTAGAAGGAACTTTTTCCACTTGCATATATATGGAACAAAGTCACTAAGTGTCAAAGTGGTTTATGGGGAGAACCAAAGGATCCACACGCGCGCACCGCCGCTCACTCGTGCTCTGTGCTTTGGGTTTTGGGTTTTGGGCTTTGGGCTTTGGGAATGTCTCGTCGTCAAGGAGTCCTATTTTTTGGTGACTGAAAATGAGATCGACCGATCCTTACTGGACCGATCGATCCATCCTCACGAACATTTCCAGGATCGATCGTTCCTCTTCTAGATCGATCGATCGCGTGCTACAGATGGTTTCTTGCGTGAGTTTCTGGGATTGACCGATCTAAACCAGATCGATTGATCTCGTTATACGTGAAATTCCAGGATCGACCGGTACATTCCGGATCGACCGATCGCCTACAGGATCGATCGATCTGATTTTCGGATCGATCGATCGGGTTCAAAATCTCATCGTTATCTGCGAATATTCCAGTCAAAAACGGTTATAACCGCTTGCGGAATTTTCGGGATTTCGCTGAAAATCGGGATTTTATCCCGAAACCCCCCTAATCACTTCTTCCCTATAAATAGAGAGTTAAGCAATCATTCTGGTAATCCGGAATATCCTGAGAATTCTTGAAATCTCAAAAACCCTAAAACTCTTCGCTTTCTCTAAATTCACAGAAAAAGGTCTTTCTCTCTCTCATATTCGTTTCTATCTTTCAGAAACGATTCTTGCTCTTGAGTATATCGTAGACATTGTGTTCGCAGATTCCGAATTCGAGTGTTGCGAATCGGTCTATAAAAGGTTGTATCCTGGGATTCAAAATGCGTATTAAAACCGTCACACTACGGGTGCTTTATTGAGTTAAGGAAAGAGACATCTCGCCTCCTTTCTGAATTTCATAAAAATTGTTTTATAAATCGTGTTTCTACAAATTGATTTCTTTTTTGTCTCTAATATCAAATCGTATTTTCTTATCCGGTTTTATAGCTCCTACAGTCTTAACTCAATAAATCCGCTTCTAGCAAATAGCTACAATCGGTATCCTGATAATCTTGCAAACAAACGCTTCTGGCTAGATCAACAATGGAATCAGAATTCATTGCATTAGACAAAGCCGCAGAAGAAGCCGAGCATCTTCGCAATTTCTTGGAAGATATACCGATGTGGAAAAAACCAGTGTCATCAATACGCATACACTGTGATAACCAATCGGCTATAGCTCGTGCAAACAATAATTTATACAATGGCAAGTCACGTCATATACGTAAACGACATAAGACCATTAGACAACTGATCTCAAGTGGTGTAATCTCACTCGATTACATAAAATCAGCTGATAATATTGCAGATCCTTTCACAAAAGGTCTGACACGAGATCAAGTTTTAAAATCATCAAGAGGAACGGGTTTATAGCCTATGAACTAAAGATGAGATTTGATGGTAACCCCACCTACATGTTTTGATAGGTTCAAAGGGACAACTAAGTCAAATTAAGTCTAAAATAAACACTGTGAAACATTTGTTTCTACCCAGTTCCTAAAGATGACAACAGTGTTATCTGCATTTATATAGGTTAAGCATTGGCTTTTAATGAATTCATATATTCTAACCCAATGAAGTGAAGCAGATCACTTCGGGAAAAAGAATACAAATATGAAAGATCACCTTGTGAGTGTGAAATGGGGCCGTTTCTAGGAGAATATATGAAAGGCTGTATTCTCCAAGTTCACTCATGAAAAACCAGGCTGTTTATGGCCAAAACGAACACAACAAGAAAACAAAAAGTTCTACGAGAAATATAATCGCGTTATATCTGTTGTCTCGGTTTACACTAGAAATCCGGGTGGTTCAAGACATCATGTTCACCCCCTGGCCTTGTAAACCCGACAGTTATCAACTATGATTGATTCAATGCTGAAAAATGCAACCAAATCAGATACGGTTATCTTTCGTTTATACTCAAGAAAGTCTTTCTTTTAGCTTACTCGATCCTAAAGAGTCTTTCAAAGTCACCCTCAGTTTAGATTCATTTCTATTCATGTGGGGGATTGTTGGACCAAAATGTTATTAAGCACATTGGGCTTGAAACATGTTGATAATGTGAATATGAAATGGGCTTAAAAATTAGACCCATTAGGGAATAAGTGGAACTTAAGAAAGTCCCACATTGCTTAGAAGGAACTTTTTCCACTTGCATATATATGGAACAAAGTCACTAAGTGTCAAAGTGGTTTATGGGGAGAACCAAAGGATCCACACGCGCGCACCACCACCACCATCGCCGCTCGCTCGCGCTCGCGCTCGCGCTCATGCTCTGTGCTCTGTGCTTTGGGCTTTGGGCTTTGGGCTTTGGGAATGTCTCGTCGTCGAGGAGTCCTATTTTTTTGCGACTGAAAATGAGATCGACCGATCCTTACTGGACCGATCGATCCATCCTCACGAACATTTCCAGGATCGATTGTTCCTCTTCTGGATCGATCGATCGCGTGCTACGGATGGTTTCTTGCGTGAGTTTCTGGGATTGACCGATCTAAACCAGATCGATTGATCTCGTTATACGTGAAATTCCAGGATCGACCGGTACATTCCGGATCGACCGATCGCCTACAGGATCGATCGATCTGATTTTCGAATCGATCGATCGGGTTCAAAATCTCATCGTTATCTGCGAATATTCCAGTGAAAAACGGTTATAACCGCTTGCGGAATTTTCTGGATTTCACTGAAAATCGGGATTTTATCCCGATACCCCCCCCTAATCACTTCTTCCCTATAAATAGAGAGCTAAAGCAATCATTCTAGTAATCCGGAATATCCTGAGAATTCTTGAAATCTCAAAAACCCTAAAACTCTTCGCTTTCTCTAAATTCACAGAAAAAGGTCTTTCTCTCTCTCATATTCGTTTCTATCTTTCAGAAACGATTCTTGCTCTTGAGTATATCGTAGATACTGTGTTCGCAGATTCCGAATTCGAGTGTTGTGAATCGGTCTATAAAAGGTTGTATCCTGGGATTCATAAGGCGTATTAAAACCGTCACACTACGGGCGCTTTATTGAGTTAAGGAAAGAGACATCTCGCCTCCTTTCTGAATTTCATAAAAATCGTTTTATAAATCGTGTTTCTACAAATTGATTTCTTTTTTATCTCTAATATCAAATCGTATTTTCTTATCAGGTTTTATAGCTCCTACAGTCTTAACTTAATAAATCCGCTTCTAGCAAATAGCTACAATCGGATTTAAGAAAAACGATTTTCATTTTTATTAAATCAATTTGTAATCGTTTCTGCGAACGCTGAAAAGCGAGATTGCAAAACGAATATTATACGATTTTGCATCGTTTCTGCAGACGCTCAAAAGGCGAGTTTGCAAAACGATATCGAACGATTTTATATCGGATCGATCGATCGTGATTTATAGATCTATCGATCTTGTGACGTCTCCGCAAACACTACACAGCGAGATTGCGATTCGTTTGACTGATTTAAACAAACGTTTAAATCAAGTTTCTGACTATCGTTTCTTTTGTGAAACAGATGGTAACTAACGCTGTGAACACTCTCAACAACAGTGAGATTGCAATGATGGAGACGACTCAAGTCACTCCGAAAATGGCACTGGATACCAGTGGACTCCTTCCTGAAAAATTTGATGGGAATGGATTTAAGAATTGGCAACAGAAAATGGTCTTTTATTTGACATCTCTGAATTTGAACAAATTCCTCACGGAGGATAAGCCAATCACTCCTGATGGAGACCTGGATGTGCGTACGCTATCCAGTATTGATGCATGGAAGCATTCAGACTTTCTGTGCAGAGGATGGATCCTTAGTCGTTTGGTAGACAACTTATACTCTGTCTACAATAATGACAAGGAATATCCCACAGCCAAGCATCTATGGATTGCTTTGGAAAGAAAGTACAAGTCTGAAAATGCTGGTTTTCAGAGATATGCTGTGGCTAAGCTTCTAGACTTTAAGATGGTGGATTCAAAACCCATCATGGAACAAGTTGAACAGTTGCAACTGATCAACGTCGAGATTGCATCAGAAGGTATGATTCTTCCTGAACAATTCGTCGTTGACTGCACCATTGAGAAGCTTCCACCAAGCTGGGTAGATTTCAAAAACTACCTTAAGCACAAGCGAAAGCAGATGTCTCTGGAATCGCTGATCTCTAGGCTTCACAATGAAGCTGTGATTCGCCTCTCTAAGAATGAGGAAAAAGGGTATCAAGCATACCTAGCCGAACAATTTAAGGCAAAAGGCAAAGGCAAAACAGAGGAAAAGACTAGCAAGTTCAAGAACTTCAAGTCCTCTGGCTCCACAAGCTTCAAGAAGCAATTTTCTGGTGAAAAGAAGTATCGTGGAAAGTGTCATCATTGTGGCAAGATGGGTCACAAGGCAGATGTTTGTCGCAGTAAGCCTAAACAAAAGCGACATCATCATGCAAACCTGACAGAGGAAGATCTCTGCTGTGTTATCATTGATCAAGTCAACACCATTGAGGGAAATCCTCTAGATTGGTGGTATGACACAGGTGCTACGACCCACATATGCTTTGATAAGGACATGTTCAACACTTATCAAATATGCAATAATGATGAACAAGTGCTGATGGGCAACACCCAAACATCCAAGGTTGCAGGACGTGGTAAAGTAATCCTGAAGCTGACTTCAGGACATCAGATTACTCTCACCAACGTGAAGCATGTTCCAGACATGAGGAAGAATTTGATCTCTGGCACTCTCCTCAGCAAGGCTGGATTCTGCGCCAACTTTCATTCTGATAAGTTGGTACTTAAGAAAAATGGGGTGTATTTGAGAAAGGGCTTTGTTAAGAATGGACTGATCAAAACGAATGTATTGACAGTCGTTCCAAAAGTTGTAACAAACAATTCTATTAATAACAATGCTCCAGTTGCTTATTTGGTCGAGTCTTTTGATATTTGGCATGAACGGTTAGGACATGTGAATTATAAATCATTAAACCGATTAATGAATTCAAACCTAATACCAAAATGCAAACAAAGTAAAGACAAATCTGAAGTTTGCGTACAAGCGAAACTTACAAAACGACCATCACCACAAGTCCAGAGAAATACTGAACCTCTAGGATTAATTCACACAGATTTGTACGATTTAAAATACTTACCTACAAGAGGTGGTAAAAAGTACTTTGTGACATTCATTGATGACTGCACAAAATACTGCTATATTTATTTGTTACAGAGCAAAAATGAGGCTCTAGATAAATTCAAGGAATATAAGCTACTCGAAAGAACTATTAAAATAGTTCGGAGTGATAGAGGTGGAGAATATGAAGGACAGTTTGATGCATTTTGTAGAGAAAATGGAATCATTCATCAAACAACAGCTCCTTACTCACCTGAATCCAATGGAGTTGCGGAAAGAAAAAACTGAACTCTAAAGGAAATGATGAATGCCATGATGCAAGAATCAGGCGTAACCCAGAACATGTGGGGGAAGCTCTTATGACTTCTAATTATATTCTTAATAAGATTCCTAACAAAGTGACGGGAAAAACACCATATGAATTATGGAAAGGAACGGTTCCCTTATACAAATACCTGAAAGTGTGGGGGTTCTTAGCAAAAGTTGCAGTTGGACCAAAAACGGTTGATTGTATATTTATTGGATATGCACACAACAGTAGTGCTTATCGGTTTCTGGTTCACAAATCAGATATACCGGATATCCATGTAAATACAATAATGGAATCGCGAAATGCGTACTTCTTTGAAAATATTTTTCCTTGTAAAGATAAATTAACCCCTAAGCGGAATAGGGAAGAAAGAAACGCAAGCGAAGCAAGAACTCCTGATGGAGTAGTTGCTGAAATTGAACCCACGCGTAGTAAACGGGCTCGGAAGGAAAAAACCTTTGGTGACGATTTTCTAATGATCTTACTCACTGAAAACGAACAAAAAACCTTCGATGAAGCAATGTCTACGCCAGACGCACCTTATTGGAAGGAAGCCGTCAAAAGTGAGTTCGATTCCATTATGCAAAACCATACGTTTTACATAACCGATTTACCGGAAGGGTTCAAAGCTCTCGGTTGTAAATGAATTTTTAAAACCAAATTGAAAACCGATGGCACAATTGATAAAATACAAGGCAAGACTTGTAGTTCAAGGTTTCCGCCAAAAAGAAGGTTTAGACTTCTTTGATACATATTCTCCAGTGTCGAGAATAACTTCTATTAGAAATCTCGTAAGCATTGCAGCATTACAAAATCTGGAAATTCACCAGATGAATGTAAAAACTGCATTTCTAAACGGAGATTTAAAAGAAGAGATATATATGAAACAACCCGAAGGGTATGTTGTACCAGGACAAGAACATAAAGTATGTCGACTGGTGAAATCGCTGTATGGACTGAAACAAGCTCCAAAACAATGGCATGAAAAATTTGACAGCGTCATGATGTCCAATGGATTCAGCACAAATGAAAGTGATAAGTGCATTTATTCAAAGACTACGAAAAATGCTTATGTCATGCTATGTTTATATGTAGATGATATGCTTATCCTAGGCAGCAACAACGATATCATCAATCAGACTAAAACCATGTTGCATGGACAGTTTGATATGAAAGATTTGGGGTTAGCTGATGTGATTCTAGGGATTAAAATCACTAGACATCCTGGCGGATACATATAATCTAGGGATTTAAAGACTATTCAAGTGGAACCGCGCAAACTCCTGTAGATACTACTCTTCATCTGACGAAAAATTCAGGTGAACCTGTATCACAGAATGAATATGCTCGAGTGATCGGAAGTCTAATGTACTTGACAAATTGTACAAGACCATATCTAGCACACTCAGTGAATGTACTAAGTAGGTACACGAGCAATCCAGGACACACCCATTGGAAAGCTATAACCACAGTATTAAATTACGTAAGGTTTACCAAAAATTATGGGTTGCACTATGGTTCCGAACCTGCAGTTTTGGAAGGATACAGTGATGCCAACTGGATATCCGACTCCAAGAACTCAAAATCAACAAGTGGTTATATATTTACACTTGGAGGTGCTGCGGTATCCTGGAAATCTTGCAAACAAACGCTTCTGGCTAGATCAACAATGGAATCAGAATTCATTGCATTAGACAAAGCCGCAGAAGAAGCCGAGCATCTTCGCAATTTCTTGGAATATATACCGATGTGGGAAAAACCAGTGTCATCAATACGCATACACTGTGATAACCAATCAGCTATAGCTCGTGCAAACAATAATTTATACAATGGCAAGTCACGTCATATACGCAGACGACATAAGACCATTAGACAACTGATCTCAAGTGGTGTAATCTCACTCGATTACATAAAATCAGCTGATAATATTGCAGATCCTTTCACAAAAGGTCTGACACGAGATCAAGTTTTAAAATCATCAACAGGAATGGGTTTAAAGCCTATGAACTAAAGATGAGATTTGATGGTAACCCCACCTACATGTTTTGATAGGTTCAAAGGGACAACTAAGTCAAATTAAGTCTAAAATAAACACTGTGAAACATTTGTTTCTACCCAGTTCCTAAAGATGACAACAGTGTTATCTGCATTTATATAGGTTAAGCATTGACTTTTAATGAATTCATTTATTCTAACCCAATGAAGTGAAGCAGATCACTTCGGGAAAAAGAATACAAATATGAAAGATCACCTTGTGAGTGTGAAATGGGGCCGTTTCTAGGAGAATATATGAAAGCCTGTATTCTCCAAGTTCACTCATGAAAAACCAGGCTATTCATGGCCAAAACGAACACAACAAGAGAACAAAAAGTTCTACGAGAAATATAACCGCGTTATATCTGTTGTCTCGGTTTACACTAGAAATCCGGGTGGTTCAAGACATCATGTTCACCCCCTGGCCTTGTAAACCCGACAGTTATCAACTATGATTGGTTCAATGCTGAAAAATGCAACCAAATCAGATACGGTTATCTTTCGTTTATACTCAAGAAAGTCTTTCTTTTAGCTTTCTCGATCCTAAAGAGTCTTTCAAAGTCACCCTCAGTTTAGAGACATTTCTATTCATGTGGGGGATTGTTGGACCAAAATGTTATTAAGAACATTGGGCTTGAAACATGTTGATAATGTGAATATGAAATGAGCTTAAAAATTATACCCATTAGGGAATAAGTGGAACTTAAGAAAGTCCCACATTGCTTAGAAGGAACTTTTTCCACTTGCATATATATGGAACAAAGTCACTAAGTGTCAAAGTGGTTTATGGGGAGAACCAAAGGATCCACACGCGCGCACCACCACCACCACCGCCGCTTGCTCGCGCTTGCGCTCGCGCTCGTGCTCGTGCTCGTGCTCGTGCTCTGTGCTCTGTGCTCTGTGCTTTGGGCTTTGGGCTTTGGGCTTTGGGAATGTCTCGTCGTCGAGGAGTCCTATTTTTTGGCGACTGAAAATGAGATCGACCGATCCTTACTGGACCGATCGATCCATCCTCACGAACATTTCCAGGATCGATCGTTCCTCTTCTGGATCGATCGATCGCGTGCTACGGATGGTTTCTTGCGTGAGTTTCTGGGATCGACCGATCTAAACCAGATCGATCGATCTCGTTATACGTGAAATTCCAGGATTGACCGGTACATTCCGGATCGACCGATCGCCTACAGGATCGATCGATCTGATTTTCGGATCGATCGGGTTCAAAATCTCATCGTTATCTGCGAATATTCCAGTCAAAAACGGTTATAACCGCTTGCGGAATTTTCGGGATTTCGCTGAAAATCGGGATTTTATCCCGAAACCCCCCTAATCACTTCTTCCCTAGAGAGAGCTAAAGCAATCATTCTGGTAATCCGGAATATCCTGAGAATTCTTGAAATCTCAAAAACCCTAAAACTCTTCGATTTCTCTAAATTCACAGAAAAAGGTCTTTCTCTCTCTCATATTCGTTTCTATCTTTCAGAAACGATTCTTGCTCTTGAGTATATCGTAGATACTGTGTTCGCAGCTTCCGAATTCGAGTGTTGCGAATCGGTCTATAAAAGGTTGTATCCTGGGATTCAAAAGGCGTATTAAAACCGTCACACTACGGGCGCTTTATTGAGTTAAGGAAAGGGACATCTCGCCTCCTTTCTGAATTTCATAAAAATCGTTTTATAAATCGTGTTTCTACAAATTGATTTCTTTTTTTATCTCTAATATCAAATCGTATTTTCTTATCCGGTTTTATATCTCCTACAATATTCTTAATATTGGTTAGCAATTAGATTATTTCTTTCGCAAATTGATTCTAAAACTTTTGGTTTTGGTAAAAAAAAGAAAGAATATTTTGGTAAAAGAAAAGAAAAGAAGGTTAGATCATCAGGGATGATTATTCATGCTTCTTGCCATAAGCCAACAAAAATAAGAAGATAAGATCCCATAAAAACCGCTGGTTCTTGTTCATACTTGCTATAAAAAAAATGAAATAAGGAATCATTACACTACAGGGTGACGTGGCTATATTAGATTGGCGTAAAATTTTATCATGACCAAATTTGGACAGGAAACATAGATAACTCTGTTTTTTTTTGGTCAAAATTGTCAAGAAGAGAAGTTTGAATCCAAAACATGTTGTGCGGATATTATCTTCAGCCATTACCTGCCAGTTCCAGCGTCTTGAATCCCCAAGCGAAGCAAAAAGAGAGTCTGAGAATAAAACAAGTGTTCTTCTTCTTATCCTCATCTCCCTCAAGCTTAAGAGCACATCAATGGGAAATCAGTAATTATCCCAAAATTGGGCTCAGATTAAAAGCAAAAGCTAGTGTGGTGCCTCCGTCTGAATCTGGTGATATCACTACCTTCCTCATCGTAAGGTATATATATCTCTATTCTCCAATTTATTCTCTCTTTTTTTAACAAAAAAAAAAAAAAAAAACTTGAAAAGAAAATTCCAATTTTTTTGGCGATTTATTAGTACAATTGAGAAGTTTAAGTATTTTATTTGTGTTGATTTACTTGATTATTGCAGTGCAGCAATGATCTCAATGTATTTGGTAGCGAATTTTGTGGTTCCGTCAATCCTTTTTAAGTCCCTCCAAGGTGAAGAAGAGGAAGACTCCGATTAAACTATAAGCTCCATTGATTTGACGTTTTGCCTTTTTTTTCATTAAAGTTTTTGTTTCCCGAGTACATCCTATGCAAACTTATTTAATGTACGCTCCTTTCATCTAATTTATGCATTAATTTGTATCATATAATTCTCACTTTATCTGATCAAACCACTCATAAGTAGCATTACATATAGATAAAAATAAATAAAATTCTATCTTTTCACATGATATTATATTGTTAACTCAAATAGTTTTTAAATTGTTATTGCATGCAATATATGGATTTAAGTTAAACTGTCGATACAATTAGAAATTTAGTGGTACTTCTGAATCAACTAACTGCATAACTGTTTGAGTTAACCCAGACTTCTTTTGTTTAGTACTAAACTAAAAGTTATTATCATTTATTTTCTTTTCTTTATGTTTCTCTTTCATATGATTTATACTTTACATTTTAACTTAATTCGATGATAAATACAGAAATAAAATATAATATTATACTTTTTTTCTTTTTAGCTCGAGAACTGTGAATTCTATATACTACACGTACTTATAAAAAACTTAAGTCATACACACAAAACCGATTTGTGCACCCAAATCTTAAAAGTACAAGAAATAAACGAACTAAAAATGTTGAACGGCAAATACCCAATATATACCACCGGATAAGGTAGGCTAGTGCACATGTTGGTTCTGTTGTGCTCCTAGTTCGAGTCTGGTGGAAGGAATGTTTTAGGCCATGTTTCGAGCGAGCCAGGTGAGAGCCCAAGCCCAAACTTCTCTTAGTTAATAAAAAAATAAAGTAAAAATAATACCCAATATATAATAATAACATTCGCCCATGTTATACAAATCGGCAAGTTCACGCATTTTTAGACTTAATGCTCTTGCAGTCTCCAACAATAATGTCACCACACCTACTATTCTAGCTACATACATGAGATTTGGAAAGAAAGAAATAGACCGGTGCATATAACGGTAGCTACTCCACCAGAAATGATCATTGCCACCACATTTTCCCTGCACAGAAAGCAAGGTTGATTCAACATCTACTTATAATTATGGAGTGAAGTCAAGTGACCAAAGTTCTGGGTCCTCCGTGAACAAAAGAGCAAGCAATGAGATTTCTACATAGACACTCAGATTGAGTAATGCAAGTGGTAATTCATTTCAATACGAAAAAGAAAACAATAGATAGATAGACTTTCTGACTCCTCGATCCCAAGTTTAGTTTTCACCAACTGATGAGTCTCAAATCTTCAAAACACATATACTAAAAGAATTTAATTGAAATTCAGAAGAATAGAAAAAGAATCTAAAATTATGAATTCAAACTTTCTCAGAACATATTCTCGAAATGATTAATCAATCGCAAGAAGATTAAGGATTCTTAGATTCAAGTGGGAGTGGCCACAATATTCTAATTTAAATTCTCACATTCAAACAAATAAATAAATAAATAAATAAATAAAAACATTTTTGTAGATGGTAACAAACAAACTTATCTGATTATTAAACTTATTTAAACATTCCTTGTTACATTAAAGTATGATTAAGGATGAGGGTATAACGGTAATTTCGGTAAGATCATGGAATCTAAGTGGGAGTAGTTGATTATATCGCTTTTAGAGACCGTTGACGAAGAAACGCCGAAGCGGACTTCTTCCACGCGCTAACCACAGTACGTCGTATAAAATTCGATCAAACGATCGGAGACGAAACGATCTCTGTAAATCGATTCCGAGAAAATCAAACTCAGATTCCACTTTTCCCGGAAAAAATCAAAACCCAGCTCGAGAAACAAAACAAAATGCACGATTTTTGCTTCACTATCCCGTACGGAATGCTCCTGATCGTTGGGGGATTTATAGGGTATTTGAAGAAAGGAAGTATCGCATCTCTCGCAGGAGGTGCAGGTACTGGATTGCTTGTGGTTCTCGCAGGTTTCATCAGCCTCAAGGCTTTCGAGAAGAAGAAGTCTTCGGCTCTCGCTGTTGTTCTTGAGACAGGTTTGTAATTTCCTTTTGATCGTCTTTCTGCTTAAATTTCGGCTGGTCTGTGATTATATATCGTCATAGTTCTATTGGAACTCGAGATCTTAAAAGTGCTTGTGTTTGGTGATTAGTATATATAAGCATGATTCTGTTTAGAAACCGATGCATTTGATTTTGCTTATTATTTGGGGAAGAAATGGTGGAATTAAGAACACTTGAATCGTTTCTTTACTACTTGAATCAAGAACTTGTTTTTCATGGTCGGCTCTGGCGTAAGAGTTAGATAAGCTAATCTTAAGTAGGTATCAGCTTGTTTTGAGGCTAATTATGATCTCAAAGACGATAAAACTGATTCACATTTTAATACGTATAAGGTGCTATCTTCTTGGACTTGTAAGACTGTGTAGTCTCGACTATTGCTGGAATGTGTTACAAATTACTCAAAACAGGAATTTTCAATGACTGAAACTCATTTTGTAATATCTTTTGTAATACAGTCATTGCAGCTGCACTCACACTCGTCATGGGACAGCGGTTCTTGCAAACTCAGAAGTTTATGCCGGCTGGTTTGGTTGCTGGGATCAGGTCATTTGCAATAATTGCTTTTTCTTACTGTGAAAACATTAGCTGAGTAATAATTAGCTTTGAATTTTAACCGGAGAACCCATTTGTCTGTGTATTCAGTGCTCTCATGACCTGTTTCTACGTGTACAAGATCGCAACTGGTGGCAACCACATACCAACACCGAAAGCTGAATGATGGTTACACTCTGGTTTAAGAATGGAGCATACCATCTCCTCCACTGTTGGGATCAAAGTAAATGAATTTGTCGATTTAATACTATGTATGGTGTAGACAATTCTGTTGTGCTTACGCCTTAGAAAGGTTTGTTTATCCTCGTCCTTAGGTGAACATGGTTTTTCTGCCTCCGAGATTTTAATTCCTAATGTAACCATGAATCGGTTAATAGATCTATTTTTCTTGTTTTATATATGATTTATTTCACAGGATGGAATCAGGCTGTTCCATTTACACTTCATCTGAGGATGAAGCCATCTCAGTAATAAAACTATGATCTGTGACACACCAAAAAGCTATAATCTCATAACTGAGTTTAAAAGATACCAAACTATATACTTAAAGCAAACCAGCCTCGAAAGATACTAAGCGTTTGGTATTACCTGTATTACTCGCGAGAACATCAAGGGCAACAGCAATCCTTTCACCTCGAGATAGAACGACGCAATGTCTCTGGAAAGACATATAAGGAAAGCCACGATACAAGAAAAGCTTCATGCTCCATATCACCTCTACCCAAGAAGCTCGAAATCCATGATTCTTCCCTCACACGATTTCCCCTGGTCCTCTTCTCTTGCCATGCTTTCTCCAGCTTCTCAATCGCATCCTTATGTCTCCGAGCTGTATAAAAGGCCAAAAACAGGAGAGCCCAAAACAGAAAACCCTAGAAGCACCATCACATCTTCTAATGTTACCGTTGCTTCACCCCAAGGAAACACAAAAGATTTGGTTTCAGGACACCATTTCTCAGCAACAGAGAGGAGCAGAGACGGGTTCTTAGTGACATCGTAAGTCGATGCCTTGATTGCTTCAAAGATCCCAGCTTTTCTCCAAGTGGATTCGTGCAAAGCTTCCATTTTTCCAACCCAAGATACGAAACGACGCTCTGCAACCCAAAACCCAGAGAAGGATTGCCGCAAAGACAAGCGCTTTAGTAATTCCGAAGGAGAAGAAACTGAGAGACGTTGACAGGGAAGCTTGGCTACACAAGAGCCGTCAATGGAGGTAGCAACGGGTTTTAGAAAGTGGGTTTTTCTCAAGCTGTGACCTTTCTCAGAAACCATGACTTCTTCTCTCTCTTCAATTAGAAATTTCTAAGTGGGTTGTGATGACGTCTGGGCGTTCGCCAACTCCTCAAAGACGATGGGGAAGAAGAAGCAAATGATTCAAGCAATATTAGGGATTTTGAAAGTCAAAAACGAAGACTATACTGATCAGTTTGCTATGTTGAAAGAAGTGATTTTTGTTCAAATGTATGGGCAGATCCCCGGCAAAGAAAGAAACGGAGACTGAAGGGAACACTTGCTTTTTTCAGCAAACAAGCAAAAGCTATTTTCTTAATACAAATATAACTGTATTATTACTTCATGCATTATATATATAATAGAAACTGTAATACAATTGTACACTATTATTATAACAAAGTTTAATCAGCCGCTGGAATGTATTTTAACACAAAATCGAAAGAAAATTCATAACTGTAACGACTATGTACGAATTAATGAAACCTATCAAACTATAATTTAGCTGTAATTGACATCTTATTAATTTTGGACCAATCAAAAAGAAGGTATAATTCTGTCCATTTTTTCTTGCTAAAGTAGTAATTCAGTTTTCTTCAACTGTTCATCGGGTAGTTTGTTGCAATGATTAAAATTTCAATAGCTCTTGAAGACGTGAAACTAATTTCTAGTCACTTTAGGAAGAAAGTTACTGAAACAAAAAGATCAATACTTTCAAAGGATATATATACACCAAAGATGTATGCCAAAAAAAAAAAAAGAAAGAAACATAACAATACTGTTTCCCATATCCTATATTATTTAAAGCTTCAATAGTCCTTTCATGTGTTTCTCACACAACAATCTAATCTATTTTATTGATAAATTCGAGGTTTTTATTTCCTAGTTCAATAATAAAAAAAGATATGGGTATGTCTGCGAAATTAATTAAGGCTGTTATTTTATATACAGCTCTTATAATGGTGTTCTTCACTCTTGCAACAATCAAGACCAATGCAGAAGATGTGATAAGCTACAAAGCTCTCGGTGCAGATCACGCATGGGGATGTAATCCAAAGTATCCTAGAACTTTTCTGAAAGAAAAGGCCAATCCCTAGATTCAACGATGTGAGTTTGGTCCGAAGTTTTTTTATGTTTTGTTTATAATATCGTTCGTCGCATGTTTTGTATATGGTGCTTATCGGTAAAGCCAAAGTTAAAGAGCAAGTGATCATTAATTTGTATGTATATTATTTATAATGTAAGTAAAAAGTATCACCAAGTTACAACTTGTAATGTTTTATTTGATAAAAGACTAAAAAATTAGTTTCAGTGCTCTTTTATTTTCTTCACAATATTAAATCAGTTCAAACAAGTTTCTGTTTGGCAAAAAAAAAACATATTTCTGAATTTTCTTCAGTTATGCTTACCATAAAAACAGAAATACAGAAGCACAAAAACAATTGTCAACAAGGTTTAGCTCTAACACTTTATTTAAAATTCTTTTTTTCTTAGATACACATACAACTATTATCCACTCTCTGGTATTACACGACCTTAAAAGCTCTTTTTAGTTCGACTTTGGTCTGTTTTCAACATCATCTGAGATCCCTAAGACCAGTAACATGCTTTACACCGACTACTACTCTCAACTCTGAATTGCATTTCTTTCTTTCTTTTCTGTCAATGAAAAGCCACTCGGCTACACCCCGCACCAATTTTTATTTTTATCTTACGTTTTAGGGGGTTTTTTACCCTAAGTCTTTTATACAAATTTGCACACATGTTCGCTTGCAAGACTAGTGAATTTACATTGAGAATTTAAAATAATAATTCTTCTTACGTAACCCAATACTTTCATATCTTATATCTTCCTAATCTCTTCATATATTTTCTCATAATCTCTTGAAAACATCTCATTAAACCACTTTGAGATATACATAAATCTGGAAATAATCTTCGTCACGTCGACTATAAATTAAGTTATAGGCTTATATGCTTATAGCACATTCTGTTCCACCAACGTTGAGTCGGTTGTAGCAACTTCTACCTGAGTACCTGAGTCGGTTGTAGCACATTCCGGTCAGTAATATCAAATTGATTGTCAACGCCGGTGACCATCGTGATCCCAGAATACCAACACTGATTTCTCCTCTCTTGAAATATCTGGATCCAGAAAAAAAAAAAAAATCATAAATTTTTAACCGGGCACCAAACATTACCGAAAGATTAATTAAACCAGTTTCTTAATTTTGGTTACCTTGGTCTTGAATGTGATTTTTGGTGGTTCGTAAGGAAACTCGGCGGGGATGTGAACGGAGACGGCGAAGACTCCGTTTTCGAAGGGCAACTCGCCGGGCCGATAATGGTGGCTTCCGATCGGAAAACATTTTCCGGCCATGCTACCCATGAGCTAACATGCGCCATCAGGATGTGATCTTTTTCTCAAAGAAAGCTATACAAAAAACGTTGAAACGCTACTATACTAACCCTAAAAAGATATCCTTGTAGTGGAAGTAACCTATATATCTAAAACTCTATCATGTATCTAAACCCTGTTCAATAAAGAAAAAGGGTAAATGCAAAATTGTTTGATCAGCTCTGCTCACTGGCCACCGGTGACGTGTTCATCAAATCATCGGTTATCTCCATAGGGTTTGGAGGGAATTGTCGCAGTGGCTTGGCGTCCCTGATGAGCTGACCACTTGTCTTGAACTCTTCACTGTTGCCATCTTCCATTTCTATGCTACGTCGCTCTCTTCCTCCAGTACTACTGTTTTATTTCTTTATAAACCTACTCAAAATCATAACCTGAGGCTTAAAAACATTGCTAATCTTGGGATGTTATCTGCAATCAAGAAAAAGTAGTCGATTGTAAGGCCTAAATGTATGCAAATTCGCAACATTCAAGATTGGAAATGTGGATATTATTGTTGTACACTGAAATATATACCGCTTTTTCATCTTCATTGAGGTTCTCTTGAGGATCTGTGTTGAATGAAGGAGACTGATGAGAGAACACAAAAGTCCACTCAGCTTCTCTGATCCGATTGTTTCAGTTTAAACAAAGTAATCACGCTCAGATATTCCATCCAAACAGTCCAGTCACTGAAGCTGCACAAGAAGACAGACACAAAACGCTAAAACCAGTGTAAAGATAACAACATATGACAGAGAAGGTAACGTGCTTCCCGGAAAAAGAAAATAGAGAAACTAATTATCAGTATTGGCTGCTCTTGAGATAAGATTTAAACCATACCATCAACCCAGGATTTATCAGAAATTGAGTTAAATACCATCAAGCTACATGTCAAATCTCGCTACTAAAGGATTGTTTGCAAGTAAATGAAAAGAACTATTAATGTCGGGACAGTACTTCCCTGAGAAAGAAGTGAGTCTAGCGGTTTGACTCTGTAAAGTAGCTTATCTGGAACTCATGTGTCTAACCCTGTGTAACAGAAAAGAGAAAAAAGGGATCTCTGTTTTAGCTCTACTCACCGGCCACTAAAGACGTGTCTATCAAGTCATTGGCTTTCTCTATACGAATCGCTGTTTCATCCCGAGGAGACGGTTGTTCCAGTGCATGATGATGATGATAACATATTAACCTGTTCGATTTCACCACGAGAAGTTAACTCGACAAAAAGCTTATGCAAGTCCAAATGCCCAAATCTTAATTTTTGAAAACCTACAATCATGTATATACAATTATACAGTTTAGCAATGGACATTGATGATTGCTGATGGCAAGAGCTATAAAAACATGAGCATCTTGTATTCCGTGAAGGGGATTGACTCGTTGATTCAAGAGGCTCGGAAGGTGAAAAAAGTCAGAAGAGAACGTTACAAGATAGGGGCTCTTTTGGTCAATTATATACTATAGGGCGCAATGTAATATGTTTTATTAAACATGGGCAAAAAGCAAGGGTTATATACTTTATATTTGGTTTTTTCCTTTTAAATTAAAAATTTGAAACTTTATCTTTAATTCTTTATCTTACGCTATAGTGTGATTAGTATAATTGACATTATGATTATTAATTAAAAAGATAATAAGAATTAGAAACAAGGGTTTAAGGCTGGCACTGCGTCTTCAAGCGATGGCCACTATCTTCTGTTCCTTTCCTTCTCAGACAGTCCCACTTGCTTGAAACGACAAAATTCACCACCAGAAACCCTATTTTATCTTCGCGCCTGCAGCGAAGAGTCACTCTCTTCAAGCTGGGTAGATTAACTTCGCTTATGGCCATGGGGGTTTCCTTTACCTCCCACAATAACCCTCTTCTTCGCCACTTATCTCCTTACCCTTCCTGGGTTTCGCGTTCTTCGCGATGTTCTTCTTCGCTACCTTCCTTCCCCGTGCCTTGCCGTAAAACCCTTCAAAGGTTTGCAGTTTTTTCTTTTTCAGCTCTTTCTTCTTCTTCGTGTCTTTGCTGAGACTTTACTTGATTGTCGATTAATCTGCTCTGTTTCCTAGTTTTAAGGGGTTTTAAGCTCTAAATTCTCTTGTGGTTTTTTTTTCAAGCTCGCTAATGGATTTCATGAAAGATAATAACTTAGTCATGTCTTCATTGAAGTTTTAATCTGCTATGTCTCGTAATTTTTGCGGGTGGGGGGTGGGGGGGGGTTAAGGCTGAATTTGTTCTTGTGAATTTCAGGAGATTAGCTTCCACAGAAGGAAATGTTGGTTATTCGACCTCCACAGTTTGTCATGGATTCCAAAATCCGGGTCATCAACGGTCATCTTCTGTTGTGTTTAACGGAGAGTGGATACTTCAGTCGGAACCCAACAAGGCAAGGATGGTTCCAAAGACAAACAAAGTGGGGAATCAGACGGAAGTTGGTGAAACCGTGAACCATCAAGTTCCTGGAACTGTAAGTGCTTGGAGGGAGGAAGCAAATAAGTTTAGAGAAAGAAATGGCCAAGTTGCTAGAAACCTCGATGACGTTTGTTATTTCAATGGCTCCTCCGTCCCAGTTGCACCTAATGCTCCTTCCTATGGAACCTCTCAGAAGATTGATTATGGATTCAAGCCTAGAGGTAACAGTACTGCTACACTCCATAACGAATCGATTGGCGTTATGCAATCTGAACCTGTTGTGACGTTGCCAAACGAGAACTTGGAGGTTGGCTCAGATGTTGATGTGAGACTTGAAGGAGATGGAAAACCGAGACCTTTTGTGAGCAGAAAGTCTTCGGGTAACGCAAGCAATGTGAATCCAGTTACCATTTCCAAAGTGGAGAACAGCACTGAATCTTCGAAAGTCCGAGCAAACCTAAGGAGAATATATGACAAGGTTGTTGTTGTTGATACTGTGCTGTCTGCGAGGAATGTGGTGGCTAAGCTTGTGGATCAATACAGGAATCTTGTTCATTCTTGTGATACAGAGGTGAGCTTCATTTTTCTGTTTAAGTTGTCATCTTCACAGCTCAGAAACGCTTATAGAATTGACCATATGAGTTCTGTTGTAATGCTTTGTTACTTGTTGATTTTTCAATGCTTATAGGTGTCCGATATTGAGGTGAAGGATGAAACACCTGTAGACCATGGCAAATTGATATGTTTTAGTATCTATTGCGGGTCAGAAGCGGAGTTCGGAAATGGGAAATCTTGCATCTGGGTAGATGTTCTTGGTGAAAACGGCAGGGAGGTTTTAGCCGAGTTTAAACCCTACTTTGAAGACTCATCCATCAGAAAAGTGAGTTTCAAACTGTCTTTCCCTTTCTAGAAGTGAACTCAGCTGGATTTTGTCTTCATATTCTGTGAGATTTGCCTTTAACGGGACCTTGTAAATCTTATGCATTTTTCTTATGGTCTGCTTTAGTGTAAAGGATTTGTGGCTATCTTAAGTAAAAACCTTGATATGTTGGCTTTTTTCGTTTCAGGTCTGGCACAACTACAGCTTCGATAGCCACATCATTAGAAACCATGGAATTGAGCTTTCTGGATTTCATGCTGACACAATGCACATGGCAAGATTGTGGGATTCTGCGAGACGGACAGAGGGTGGTTACTCACTTGAAGCGCTTACAAGTGACCCAAAAGTTCTTGGGGCCACACAGACAAAGGAGGAAGCAGATTTCCTTGGCAAAATTTCAATGAAGACTATTTTTGGGAAGAGAAAGCTGAAAAAAGATGGATCAGAAGGGAAAATTGTTGTCATTCCTCCGGTTGAAGAGCTTCAGCGAGAAGATCGAGAGGCTTGGATTTCGTACTCTGCCTTGGATGCAATAAGCACGCTAAAGCTTTATGAGAGCATGTCAAAGAAACTGCAACTAAAAGAATGGCGTCTTGATGGAAAGCTACTTTCAGGACGGACAATGTTGGACTTTTACCATGAGTTCTGGCGACCCTTTGGTGAACTTCTTGTCAAAATGGAAGCGGAAGGGATACTTGTAGATAGGGACTACCTGGCTGATATAGAGAAAGTAGCCAAATCAGAACAGCAAGTTGCTGTGAGTAGGTTTCGAAATTGGGCGTCTAAGTATTGCCCCGATGCAAAATATATGAATGTTGGCAGTGATACGCAATTGCGTCAGCTCTTCTTTGGTGGCATTTCTAACAGGTATTCTTTTCCTACTCTTTGACTTGCCTTAAATTTTTGCGATGTATAGGTTTAGAATGGATATCCTGGTATTTAGGTTCTTGCTTAGTTACAGAGATTAAGCGTACTGTGTTCCTTTCCCTTGCTCTGAATGACTATGAGGAGAAATAATTTCCCATCAGGACACTAACAAGAATTACATGATTAGTCCGAGTTTTGAGAGTTTACTTTTATGGGGACTTAAGTTTTTTTTTTCGATTTCCTTAACAGTGAGAATCATGAGGTGCTTCCGGTTGAAAAGCTTTTCAAAATTCCAAATATTGACAAAGTTATTGAAGAAGGCAAAAAAGCACCGACGAAGTTTCGAAACATCAAATTGCATAGGATTAGCGACACCCCGATCTCAACTGAAACGTTCACTGCCAGTGGTTGGCCCTCTGTTAGTGGGGTCACTTTGAAAACCTTAGCTGGGAAAGTTTCTGCTGAGTACGATTTTATGGAGGATGTTACAGATACTACTGCTGAAGAAATTGCTGAAGATGATGATGCTGCTGACACTCAGCTACTACATCAAGCTTCAGAAGCGCGAAATTCTAAGACTGATGTTGACACATCTGCTTATGGAACAGCATATGCTGCATTTGGAGGGGGTGAGAGGGGAAAGGAGGCTTGTCATGCTATTGCCTCATTATGTGAAGTTTGCTCCATAGATTCGTTGATCTCAAATTTTATTCTTCCGTTACAGGTATTTCTTTCTGAATTTTCAGCTGCTAATCTCTTTCCCTTCAGGTTGATTGATTTTTATGGAATTGTTTTTTCCTGTCTTACAGGGAAGTAATGTATCAGGCAAAGATGGTCGAGTCCATTGCTCCCTGAATATCAATACAGAAACTGGGCGCTTATCAGCTAGAAGGCCAAACTTGCAGGTAATATATTTTGTTCCAATCAACATTGCCTGAACCTAATTTTTAGTAATCAACTTAATTGGTGAGGCTAATATGTAGCTGAGTTTCTGTATTGTTTCTACGGGTAAGTATACTGTATTTTAGAAGTAAGACAAATTTGGTTCGAAATTCCATGCTGTGTTACCTAGAGCTAGTACAGAATTTAATTTGAAATGGTCCACTTTTAGTTTTCTTGACCAACAGTAAGTATAACTGCTTATGATCTTGGAATTGCATCTACAATTTGATACTAAATTTTTCCTTTATCTGTCTAGAACCAACCTGCGTTGGAGAAAGATCGGTACAAGATTCGTAAGGCCTTTGTAGCATCACCTGGAAATTCACTCATTGTGGCTGACTATGGGCAGGTGAGAATTACAAAATTCTGGTTGTTGTAGGAACTTTCGGTTGGTTCACTCTCTGGTTGTTGTAGAAACTTTCGGTTGGTTCGCTCTTTGATTGTAATTCGTCCTGTCTTCAGCTGGAACTTAGAATTCTGGCACATCTTGCTGGTTGTAAAAGCATGATGCAAGCTTTCAAAGCAGGTGGAGATTTCCACTCGAGGACAGCCATGAATATGTATCCACATATTCGTAAAGCTGTAGAAAATGGGGAAGTGCTCCTTGAGTGGCATCCACAACCTGGGCAAGACAAGCCACCAGTACCGTTGTTAAAGGTAGATTCTTGTTACAATTGGTCTTTAATTTTTTTTGTTTGTTCCTGACTTGATGACAAAAAATTTAAAATCTCTGCATGATATAGAATCCATCGTTGACATAAACTGCGCCATGTGCATGAAGGATCTAAACTTTGTGCCCAAATTATTTTTGTTTGTGGATATCTTATACTCAGGATGCCTTTGCTTCTGAGAGAAGAAAGGCTAAAATGCTCAACTTTTCAATTGCATATGGGAAAACCGCAATCGGGCTTTCTAGAGACTGGAAGGTAGTAACAATATTACTGTTGGCACTGATTGGTTTTATATAATGCTTTGGTGTGTGAATAAGCTACAACAATACCATTTTTTTACATCATCTAAAGGTCTCAAGAGAAGAAGCGCAGGACACAGTCAATCTATGGTACAATGACAGACAAGAAGTAAGGAAATGGCAAGAACTGCGTAAGAAAGAAGCTATGAAGGATGGTTATGTACTCACTCTGTTAGGAAGGGCTCGTAGATTCCCAGCATATCAGTCACGTGCGCATAAGAATCATATTCAAAGAGCAGCCATCAACACTCCAGTGCAGGTTTTCATTTCGTTCCTTTTATTTTGTTATTCGCCAATCTCAAATCTGAGCATGGACGATCCACACTACAGGGAAGTGCAGCTGATGTTGCAATGTGTGCAATGCTTGAAATAACGACAAATAAACGGTTGAAAGAGCTTGGTTGGAAATTACTTCTACAGGTAACAACACCCATCATAAACTGGACGCAGCAATCTATGACTAATATAGCTTAATTTTGTACACTTTTGGCCTCTATTCGTTTGAAATTTGAGTGACAAAAAAGGACTTTCACCTGGAAACAGATACACGATGAAGTAATCTTGGAAGGACCAATGGAGTCAGCGGAAATGGCCAAGGATATAGTTGTGAACTGCATGTCGAAACCCTTCAACGGCAAGAATATTCTCTCGGTCGATTTATCGGTTGATGCAAAATGTGCTCAAAACTGGTATGCTGCTAAATAAGCTTAAGAGGTTGTCTTCTAACAAGAACACGTCAAGGAAGAATATATTTTTGGCTATTGCTCTGATGACCATGAGGCAGTGTTTGGGTAGTAGATTTGACTTGTCGACTTTTTTTTTTTTTTTTTTGTAAATGTTCGAAAAGCGTTTATACAGTTGGCAGTGTAAATCGATTTCTCGACTCCTTTTAATAGACTCCTTTTCTAACTTCGGCGATACATAAATCAGTGTGTAAAACCGGTTTAATTAATTTAATCAAAGTAAAATAAACCGATTCGGTTTTATTGATTTTCTATATATAGTCAAAGAGAATTTATAATAAATAAAACAAAACGGAGAGCGTATGGAGGAAACAGATTAGCGTTTGATCAACAAGAAGAAACAAGAAGTCACAAGAAGAAACCACAGAGAAGGAAGAATACAATCTTCATCGACGACAATGCAGCAACAAGAGGAAACAACCGAACAAATCGACAGAGAAGGAAGAACAGAATCTCCATCGTCGTCAAAATCATTATCCTCTCTTCCTGTTGATCTAATCTCAGAGATACTCTCAAAGCTGCCTGCAAAATATGTCGTGAGGTTTCGTTGTGTTTCGAAGCTTTGGTCATCAATCACCACCGATCCATATTTCATCAACTCGTTCGGAACTCAGCCCACAAATAAGAAGCCGAGTCTTCTACTCTGCTTCAAAAGAGATGACAGGTTGTTTGTGTACTCGATTCCTCAAGACCGTGAGAAATCAAACCAGCCTCGTTCGATTTCTTCTCAGCCTGTTGATATTTATCATATGGCATACCCTAAATCTTGGTCCTTCTCCCCTGAGAAATCTGTCCACGGCTTGATCTGCTTTCCAAAAGCAGGAGAAAGCATTATATGGAACCCTATAATGAGAAAGTTCTTAACCCTAACCAAACCCGACAAGAGCTGGAAAGAAGTAGTAGTCTTTTTAGGATACGATCCAATCGAAGGTAAACACAAAGTATTGTGCATGCCTTTTGACAAAACCATTGAAGAGTGTTGGGTTTTAACATTGGGATCAGCTCAAGAATCATGGAGAAAGATCAATCCAAACCTTAAGCATCACCTTAGTCCTTTCGCTACCGGTCACGAATACATCAACGGGGTTCTGTTTTATAAAGCATATACTGATCAGACAGAGGATGTTGGCGTTATAATGAGATTTGATGTCAGATCTGAAAAGTTCCATATGATAAAATTACCGTGGAATAATATTGGTAGAAGTGCACTCATAACATATGAGGGAAGGTTAGCTTGTATTGAAAGAAATGGTATAGGTGATGGCACTAGATTGTGGATTTTGAGGGATGCAGAGAAACATGATTGGTCGGGTCAAAGCTTCCCTGTTCTTGTACCTTACTATAATGAGAGTTTAAAGACATTTTTCAATTTAATTGGTAGCACGGATGCTGGTGAGTTTGTTTATGCACCAACTAGATTTCATAGACCGTTTTATACTTTATACTATGATCCGAAAAGAGGCATCTTCCACAGAGTTGAGTTTAAGGGAATCGCAGACGATGAGTTTAGGGTCAAGAATGGACTTGTAAATAGACGTCTGCGTAGCTTCCATGCTCTTCTGAATCACACAGATAGTCTCATGTCTTTTTAACACTTAGCTTGAAACAATTTGTTTTTTTTTTCTTTCGTTAGAATGCGCCACTTGATTTTATGAAATTTCATGATTTTTATCTTTCACATTTTACTTGTATTCTGGGAGAGTTTTTGTTTTGTTCATATTATTGTTATTCCCTGGTTTGATTTTATCCCAACTTTTTTACTTACCTAAGTGCACGAAACAATCATGTTTTGTAAAAGTGAACAAATTACAAAACATGTATCCACAAGATCAGAACATTAAACATATACCGTTTTTAAAGTTTAAGAGATCAATCTGATCAGAAGATGTAGCTTTCAGTGAATCATATCCAAACCATTTCATTGATTTACAAGTGAAAGATGCAGAGATTGGTTGGAGATTGCTTCTAAAAGTAAACAACACTCCTTTAATGTCACCAATATCTGATTTCAAAAAGCAATATTATGTGTTATTATCTTTTGAATTGTGTAATCTGCTGGCTTTCTCACAATTTTATCATTATTTAATTTGATTTTATTCCTTGTCTTATTGGTTAACATAGTTCTTTGCAGTTTAAGATATCAGTCTGATCAGATGTAATGTAACTGTAATTGAATATCAAAAGAATCATTTCCATCGAAGAACACTGTTTTACACCGATTCACAAGTGAAAGAATCATCATATCTGTACAGTGTATGTTTTTAACGTTTTACGGGTCGAAATGTTGGAGCTCGATGGTCCAATTAGATGCTAATTGTACCAAAAGATGGTCGGGAGCTAGACCTTCCCAGTCCTCAGGAGGATCCGTTGTTGAAGAAGCTTCATGTAAATTCAACAGAATCTCCTTCTTTAACTCCAATGGTATTCCCATAAAGTCTGCTCCGTTTTCTACACTTACTTCTAGCAGCTGGAAAATAGTTAAACAAAGAAGAAAGCATTACGATCGAGAGTTAATTCAAAGATATTTTTGAGGTAACACATGTATCTCGGAAAGAAAAGGAAGATTCTTGTTTTACCTGTTGAATCCAAGATAGACATATATCAAACAGAGTATGATCCGGGAGAAACTGTGCAATAGAATGGAGAACCTCGTTTCCAATATCACTCGAGAGTTGATCAAGAACGGGACCGGTTTTGTCCATTAACTTGACAAGCAAAAGATCGTCCTCGGTTGATAACACCTCAGCAAATGCAGAATCTGTATCACCAACTCGGAGTGCGTGCATCGTATTGCTCCAACAAGTCCAGACAGGGTTCCGCTCTTGTCCTCTAAGGTCATCATCATCATCTTCGTCCATTATTGCTTCTGCTTGTGGAATAGATACTCGCCTTGTCCTTGACGTTCCTCCACAGTCTTCTCCAGCCACGCGTATAGCTTCAAGAGTATCTTCATCTTTTGAAGCTTTCCATACGCTTCTAGCAGAAGGTCCTTCACCTAGCCTAATTTGTACAGAGCTTTTGTCCCAAGCTCTTCTGCTGTTACCTGAGTGCTTGGAGTCCATAGGACCAGTTCCACGTGTCCTTCTCGAGCTGGTCTGAGCGTTTCTAGAAGAAACATAGCTAGGACCATCCCATCCATGTACATCAGACCTCCGTGATGCAGCCGCCTTTCCCCTCGCACCTAATGCAAATTTTAAATTTGGGAACTACTAGTTATCTTTCTTCAAACGGATGCTACAAGTTGCGGTTTCTTAACTGCACAGATCAAGCAGTTAGATTGTACTTACCTGATTGTATAGGCATTTCTCTTGACATCTCTTCAACGATCCTCTCAAGACCTCTAACACGGTTCTCCAAACTTATCATGCCGTCATGTGAACCACCCATGAAATCCTGCAACGGTAAGGAAGTTACCTTTTAAGAGTGAAACTGCTTCAAAGCGAATCCCTTTATAGATTTTAAAAACGGAATAGTACCTGCAACATGTTCATTATGTGGGTTTGTTGTCTCTCCAAGTTCAATAACTGTCTCTGTAAAGGTGGCCAATTCCCTTTGTTTTCAGATGCCTCTGCCTGGATTACTTCGGTCTCATCTCCGTCCAATGCTCTCAACCGTGATTCACCTCCGTTTATTCTTTCATCTACCCATTTTTCTCTTGCAAAATCTCTAAAATGTCTTTGTTTGGGATGTGCACCTGCTGTTCTGCACAAACATTTTGACCTACTCCTCGATACTGAAGTACTGGCGTCTGATTCATCCTCTGTGTTTGAGTTCGACGAATTCTTTTGCCTACAGGGAAGAATAACTTCAACAGGCATATCACCAGAACCTCTTTTTTCCAGTTTTTGGAAAAACTCTGGGTTAAGATCTTTGCCAGTCAACCTAGGTGCTTTCTTCCTCAAGATGAGAACTGCTTTCGAAATGGAATCTGAGTTACTGCTCAAGCCATCAGAAGAGCCTTGCATCACCGGTCCTGCTCCTTCACATGAAATTGAATCGGTTTCTCCATTCCTTTCCAACATACATTGCTCAGATGACACATCCTTCTGGTCGACAGATGTTCCAGATTCACCTTTCCCAGAAATGTTCTTCCAGACGTTTAGTGCTTCGGACAAGCTCTCTCTAACAGGTTTTATCTGCAAGCCAAAGCAAATATAGCCACTTATCGGAATTATGCAAAAACAAAATGTAAAGTAACAGTGTGATTCCAGTCTAATAGTTTCCTTTCTTAATAAATGATCATATGGATATATAGATCAAAGTAGCTCAATCAAAATATATCTGTTGTTTTCTATCTGGTAGAAGAGTAAACAACATATCTATGCAAATTCTTTCGCACATAGGAACTACAATGTACAACGCACATCTGCTATAGCTACCAGATATCAGCTTTCGCTATCCAACGAAAATCTTTGGCTCTTTTAAATTTTTTGGAAAACTAGAACACAGCTAGCAGCGTACACCGTAAGGTTCTAGACACGAGGAAAGAGACTGGGACGAGCCAATTTTAAATCCATAAGTATATACTGTATATCTTCTTCTTTCTAGCCTTAGACATATGCCAAATACTTCCTCTTCCCGAAAGACCACAGAACAAAAACCATACCTATTGCTAACTGTTATAAGCTAAGATGGTAATTCGTGAAAAAGTACAGAGGCGTTTCTTTAGAGAGATTCACGCGACTGTAGGAGTAGGAGCTTAGTTTTACAGAATGAAATGATAACCGGAGTCACCTTATCAAAACGACAAGCCTCGAGAGCTGTAAGAGTGGAATCCATTTTGTCTGCAACCAAACTGGTAGAATGGACGGCCAAGGCTATTAAGACATCAGAAGCTGCCTTACGAGTAACCCAATCCGTACATGTAAGGCACTCATGGATGCTGTGCAGCAATGATTCCAAGCTCTGGGGTGCAATAGCACCAACCTGCAAGAATGTCAGAGACCCAGTAGATTTTACCATCAAGCAGATCAGAGATGACCAATGAAATTTAGACACACCAATATACTTTCATGTCATTTCTCTAGTAAATGAGACCAGAACATAGCTTTTTCTGCAGTCCACTGCCACGGAAACATTTCTAGATTACATAAACGAAGATTCCAAAAACACTGAGCATATCTCTTCACGCAGAAAAGCCAATCCCAGTTCCAAACAAAAGTATGCAGCTGAACATTAACGCATTGAAGAAAGCAGAAAAGAGATTAGCCACATTGCACAAACCTGGGACAAGCTTCCAACTACCGGTAAGAGGGAAGCCTTAGTAAGGTAATTGGGGCTATTCAAAAGCTTGGAGATTCTAGGACACAGTTTTCGAAAAGCTGCAACGGGAGGTTCCGTTGCTGAATCTACCATCTTCCCCAAACAAATCGCAGCACCAGATTGTAAGCTTTTGTTCTGCTCCGCCATAGCCTCGAACAAGGGCTTAGCAAAGAGTCCCACCAACGAAGACCCAGCGTAATTTCCATTTCCCTCCTCCTTCTCCGTCAGAAACTTCTCGGAGAGAGAGCCAATGGCGTCGCGACAAGCGTCGCGCACGCCGTTATCTGCGTCCTTGAGGCGCTTGACGATATGGGAGATGATTTTGGCGAGCTGTGAAGAGGTGAGATCGGAATAAGAGAGGCAAAGAAAGGAGAGGAGTCGTATGGATTCTCTCTTGACGGGGGCTTTAGGATCGGCGAAGGAATCGAAAAGGCAGTGGAGAAGCACCGGAAGGATTTCGGGAGAATCGGAGACGGAGAGGACGATTTTCTCGAGATCATCCACTGCGATCTGGTAAGTGTCCCGATCACCGATTCTGGCGAGAGAGGTTAAGATCTTCTGCTTCAATTCCACCATTGCCGAGTGAGACGAGACAGCGATGGAGGATCTGACGGAGAATGAAGAAGCACTCGAAGGTTTCATCGAAGGTTTCAAGGGCTTCTTAGTGGTTTGTGATCGCATTCACAATACAAGATAGAAAGGAAGGTAGAGAAGGATATACGATGGTGTGAATGGGGTTTGACTTGTGACTTGTGAGTGTCAGAGAGCTTGGTGAGACATTGCAATGGCTAATTTTGGTAGATTTCGATTAAACGCAATGTTGAGTTTCCATCATCATAATCATGGAAAGAGGAAATAAGTCAGAGAAGGAAGAAGACGTCTGGTTTTTCCGGCGAGAATGCGAAAATTTCTGTTGGGGTCTCTCCGGGAGTGGAGACCACGTCTTTGCCATGTCATGCTTAGTTGTTTTTTTATTTTTTTTATTTTTTTTATTTTTGCAATTAAATTATCTACAAATATTCTCCTTTACATCAATTATTAGGAAAAACATTTAATAAGTAGGAAATAAAAATTAATTTTTCAGATTTTTTCTACAAAATTGATACAAAAACTATTTCTAGAATATCTATAAGAAAACAAAATCGTCAAAACAAGACAATAATTTTGAATTTTAAAAACTGAAAAAACGGTTGCCATGCCACATAATGATTTGTAGATTGCTTTAAAATTAGTTAAGAAAAATAGATCGCTTTCAAACTGTTTATTGGTTGGCACACAAAAACAGTATCTGAAATATAACGGTGGGAAACTAATCTATAAAAAGAAACTAATCTATAAAAAGAAACGAATCTTTTATTTTAATTTGTTAAGATAAAAAAAAGGGGAACATGATATGAGTGGATAATAAAACGAATCTGTTTGCTTTAGTTGAAAGCATTACGATAGACAGCAATGGCTTCCTCTTCTATCTCATTCTCATGCTCACCTTCACTCTTCTCCACCAAACCCATCTACTATTCTTCTTCCCGGAGGCTGCCTTCCTCTCGATTTCTCGGAACCCAAAACTTAAAGCTTCGTATCCGACCCGCCAGACTCGGACCCTCCAACGGGTCAAGAATCACTTGCTGGTTCAAGTTTGGTAAGAACGGCGTCGATGCTGAAAGTGCCGGAATCTATGGCAGTCAGTCCCGCGGTGACTTCGACAAAGACGATGTTGAACAGGTTTGTCTTCTTGTCGAATCTAAATCACATCGGCTTAACTATTTCGATTAAGAAGAGTCTTAGCATTGTTTCTGATGAATCATCTGTGGGATACCTATTCGTAAAATTCTCCACTTTGGTTCAAGAATCTTGATATTTAATTGCAACGAAACGCAAACGCAAACGCAAATGCAAACTTCTTTGAATTGTGAAGAACGCAGTGGAAGAAACTGATATGTAGAAATAAAATGTATATCCTGTTCTTGATTTTTTTTTTTTGCAGTATTTCAATTACATGGGGATGCTTGCGGTAGAAGGTACCTATTCAAAGATGGAAGCCCTTCTTAATCTAAACATTCACCCAGTCGATATTCTATTGATGTTAGCCGCCACAGAAGGTGACAAACCTAAGATCGAGGAGCTGCTCAGAGCTGGTGCTAATTACACGGTCAAAGATGCCGATGGAAGAACCGCTCTCGACAGAGCTAACAGCGAAGAGATCCGTGACTTGTTCCTTGGCTACTCCACTCAGAAGGCTTGAATTCCATCTTCGGTTTGAAGTTTGAACACAGGAACTGCGCAAGTTATGTCCCTGGGTTTTAATGTTATGTGCTAGAACAAACTGTCTTTATGGGCTCCGCGGATGAGTAAGTTATAAAATCCATCTTCTTCTTCCTTTTTGTCTTTTTCGCCTGTTTCTTGTTTTTTCCTTGGGGGTTCTTCTATGGCGTTTCGTGTTGTTGCAGCAGAAGGTCTTTTCACAGGTAGAAAAGCCACCTTGGTTCCTCTGCAACTCGGTTTAATTAAGTCTGTGTTGATTCTTGCCGGGCTCACAAGATTTGTAGATTCATCATCTGGTTTTTCTAAATCTTCTGTTTGGGATCCATTGGTAGTCTTGGAAGAAGCTACTTCAGCAAGGGGAGTTGAACTCTCTGTAGCAGTACCAACGTTTTCGTCTGCTCCAAGCAGAGGAGAAGGAGAGATATCTTCTGCAATTTGACAATTCAATCAATAGCACGAAATTTTCAGTGAAGTACAAAGCAGAAAATTTCTGTATCTCATCGCTAACCCATCAAGCAATAAAAGCTAAACTCTTTAACCTTTTGACCATTTGAAAACACTAAAACTATGAAGATCTAAACAAATATAAGCCTACTTAGTGGATCGGTGCTAAGTTTATAACAAGCAAATTTTCTAGGGAACACGAAAATGGACAATCAAAAAGTAATCATGTACGTAGGAATCATGTGGCATAATGGTAGTCACTTCTGTATTCATTACATGTGTCTGGGATTCGAACTCAGCACCCTAGATATTATCGGGAGTATTAAAACCACTAGGTTATATTGACAAAAAAAAAAAAAGTAATCCTGTACAGATTCTTACCGCCGAGAGGAGACGCAAATGTTTGATACTGAATTGAGCAAACCCTAGTTATAGCATCTTCTGGGTTTCCTGAAACTTCTGGTTGCAACGCATTTTTAGTCCTGGAAGAAGCTGTTTCGGCAATGGTAGTCGACCTTTCTCTCACAGTAACACCTCCGTTGTCAGCTTCAGGCAAAGGAAAGAGATCATCTGCAAGTGGGACAATTCAACCAAAAGAACAAATCTTTCAGGTACAAAAAAGGCATAGAAGTTTTGGATCTTGCTACGCTTTGACCAATAAACCCACCTAAAACCCAAACTCTACAATCTTTGAGCCCGTAAACTCTGAAGGCAGGATTCCAGACAAGTATGAACCAAATACGTTGTTCTCTCTACATCTAGGTACTGGGACAACCTGCATTCTAACTACGTAACCAAAAATAACACCCAAATAGTAATTATGTGAAGGTTCTTACCCCCGAGAAAAGAAACAAATGTTTGAAACTGTACTAAAGAATCCCTAGTAGTAGCATCTTCTGACTGTACCAAAGAATCCTTAGTAGTAGCATCTTCTGAAAAAAGTTCATCTATAGGTTTACTACTCTCACGGTTCTGCAATGTCTCAAGTAACACATATTTATCGGTCTTCCATACACAATCCAATAAGGTGGTGCATTCTTCATCTTTTGGATAAAACTCGCGGAACACCTATATTGTATCAAACAAAGAATACAGAGTTTACTGACATGATCATTGAAGTGTGTAAGAAATCAACCAAAGGGTCCAACAGAGTAGCTTAGACCGACCTCAACCCCATCCTGTGCTATCTTTACAGACTGTTTCTCCAAGGATGTAGAGGTTACCGCATTGAAAACTGAAACAGCATCAAGTAATATCTGCAAGAACACAAAACGATGAGCAAATAAGCACATCGTGCACCCTAGAATAAAAATAAGATCAACCAAATTGTGTCTCTATTAGATCATGGATTACAGAAGCTAACTACAATGTTCTTTTAGTTTCTTCGGATTAGACAGAACCAAAAAAAAAATTAACTTACTTGTTGAATCAATACTCGGAGACGTGCAAGCAGCGCCAAAAATGTCACAGAAGATCCTATGAAAAACGAACAAGCTAGCAGAATGGATATCCCACTGTAGCAAAAATTTGAACGAAAACAATCATGACTTGAATGAGATTAGCTCTAAGAAATTATGCAAACAGATTAATTCATACATCAATCAATACCTAGCTGCCTTCAAGATGGGTTCAGTCATCTGCAACAAACACAATGACCAGTCAGAACACTGATCTTGTTCATATCTATGAGCTGGTATGATCACAGCTTGTTTACGCAGCTTATCTTTACCCCAGCAACAAAGAAAGCTCCATAAAAATATTGATTAGAGCATACCTGTGAGAGTAGATGAAGAGCTCCACTAAGTCGGTCCAAGATATTTGGTTTCCCAGTATCAGATTTCTTCAACTTCAGGCTGCATAAACCCTAAAAATGTCAGCTAAGCTCCAATGCCGTTCTCATAAATCAGTGATAAACATACGAAGGATAAGCCTACCTCTCCAAAACATGGATTTTCTGTTTAGTTCCTTTTCCAGAAATAACATGAAAGCAGGGCCTCAGAATCTCCTCCATGTGTGCTGTTCGCAAAAGCCTCAAATCTCTCCTCACCTGAGCAATAAAAATTGAAAATAGCTGAAAGAAGTTCCTCAAAAACTAACACCCTAATTGACTTTTTAGGAAAAAATTCAACTCAACGGTGCATATATAAATCTTTCTTTCTCACATTCTAACAAAAACAACCGAAACCAGACGAACAAAAAACGATGTAGATACCTTGAGTAGGTACTGAAAATAGGAGCATCTCAGATGCTGGTTCTTGTTTTTGTAAACCATTCTCTCAAAGATCGCGTGCTCAAGTTCAAGCTGACGAAGCTGACTCTTCAGCTTCTCCTCTAGAGCTTTGGCTTGTATATCATCCATGGTGTTTTCTTCCAGCAATTTTTAACGGATTTGATGAAAATATGAATTTGGAAATTGCTGTATAATCGAAGAAGACAAAGATAAAAAGTTAGCGTTTTTTGTGCTTAAACCTTTATTAAGCCCTACAATCAAAATTTCAATTTCGTTTAAGAACGAGACATACTTGAATCAAACTCACTAAGTCAGACTTACAAACTTTCAATCAGATTCATACTCGACATACAAATTCGAATTAGAGACAAGTAGAAACTCAACTAACTCAGACATACAAACTTAAAATCAGATTCATAAACTTCACAAAATTGAACTAGAGACGAGTAGAATGATACAAGTTCGATTCAATCAAGCAACAAACATAAAAAAAAAAAAAAGAATCAGAACAACATCGCTACGGATTATATTTGAAAGAGACACAGACTCGGTTCAAACCAACAAGCAACAACACCCCCTGACACGAGGCGACTCAGCTCAAACTAAGGCAACGTCAAGCGTGACTGGTTCGACTACTCACATTAGAAGCAAATAAAGAAGCCTTACCTCTAGATTCTATGATTACAGAAATGAATCGTCGCCGTCGGGTCTAGGAGCTGAATCGATGGTTGACAAGAAACAAAAGTTTACTCGCGATCGGGAGGTTTTCAGAACACAGTCATGCAGAGAGAAAGAATGGGGAATTCAAATTAGCGTTTAGAGTTTAATTCAAACCGATCTGTTCAGCACTACCGGACCGAACCGAACCGAGCTAGCGATCGGTTTCATCTCCAGCCAAACTTTTGGTTCGGTTCAGCTCCGGCAAATACAGTTCGGTTCAGCTCCGGCAAATACGGTTCGGTTCAGGTGCCGAGGCCTGTTGGAAAGATAAGCACACACAAAGGTATTCCGAAAAAAATACCCATTAGGCAATTACGCTTTTGATGACGTGTGAAGTTAACTTCAAACTTTTTTTTTCCGTTTTCTAATTTTAATGTTCAAACTCTTTTTAATAAAAACGAAATGAAAATTTACATGCAGTGGTATTTGTTTTTTCAATCCTGTTTCTTAAATATTCAAAATTTTATAAATAAAAAAAAATTTAAAATTAAACTCTTACAAAGGCTTTCTAATTCAACAATTTGGTGCGCAAAGATATTACGTAAGCAAACGAATGTGACGAAAGATATTGCGCAAGCACATTCTGACAAGAGAGAAATTAAAATACATCAGTGGACGAATAAATGTTATTTTAATTCATCTGTTGACAAACAAAATTCGAGAATCTTGTAATAAATGTCGTTTAATATTCTTACCACATAGTTTTGATCATGTAATTTCTACTGTGTAAACTACTAAATTTTAATTTTAGAGTAAAAGAGATCATTTCTTATATTGATTTACGAACATATATATATACGTTTTTCTACTTGAAATAACTCCGTTTTAGCCTACAACGTAAGATCAATTTAATTTAAGATAAAATTAGCTTTTTACTTTTATTTTAGATATCTTCTTTGAGAAATTGAATTATTAGCTTTGATCGACGAACTAGAAGAGACTAGATGACATGTGTGTAAAACAGATTTCAAAATTAAATGATTGTAGGAGACGGCAAAGTACTTGGTTCTTCTTGAAATAAATAAATATGGTCAATGATTAAGACATGTAATTCGTGGGGAAGTGGTAATAAAGATTCAACGATAAATGTGGTTTATAACGTGGCAAGCAGGCGAAAATAGTCTTCACTGATTTTTAAAACACGCAAATAAATGATAAAAATGAACGAAACGTGATGAAGATAATACAAGTGTGGTTAAGGCCAAATTAACAAAAAGCGACATTTATACTTTTTCTATAATTTTCATAATATAGTTGGTCCACGCTACTTGAACCTTTTGAATCCGGCAGAACAAATTTTATTTTATTTAAACATTTGTTTGGTTAAAACAGCATAGTTTGATGTAACACCTATTTGAATTGGTTTGTCAATATCACTTTTCAAGAAATATTAAAATGAAATGTATGACTGTAAATATAAAAACCAAAAGTTATCTTATGTACCCATTCTTCATTCTTCTTATTCTTCTTCGTAATTTTAGTGACGCATAAAATTTGTGACGTTAGAGGGTGCGTAATCATGTTAAGGTGTCGAAAATTTGACCTAGATTGTATTTCGTCATGATGAAAAGATTGGTTGATTTCGTCATGATGAAAAGATTGATGTTAATATGTGGTTGCCACTAGCGAATATTCATAACTACTTATCGTGTGATCATTATCAAAATAATTTTTTATATCATTTAATATATAAGTTTCGTATTTTAAAAGAGATGATAGTCATCTAGAGTATGATATATGGTTGATATATCGTAGATAAGATTATACCGACAAAACTAAATGATATCATCGTTCAATGATTACCACTTTTTGCTCAACTCGAAGCTATAGTTAGTGATTAATTTTAGTGGATTCGAAATATAAAATATATTCTATTTTGAACCATCACTACAGTTTTATAATGTAAAAATATCTGGTTCTTAAAAAGACAAATACTATATCCATGATTCAAGAAATAGAAATTCATTTTGTACGAAAGATGATATAGTTAGACCATAATGTTTCAGATGTTGTTAATCAAGGATTTTTACCATTGGTAAATATGTTACTATTTTAATAATCTCAGATATTCTCAATCTCAGTGAGTGAATATTCTTGAGGATTAATTATGTCACGGCTTAGCATATATACATTTCCAATATAATTTGAAATTATTGATACAATACATTTGTTCCTTTTTCTAGTTTTATGATGATAATATAATATAATCTGAGGAGCATTAGATTTAGCAAACTCACTTTGAGACCAACGAGAATTGTGAAACGTGCACAATCACATTATCCACTAACCCACAAGAAGGTCCACCACTTTCCCTCTTTTCCTTGTTCTTGCACATCAAGAAACCAAACTACTCGATCTATACAATTTTAAACAATACTATATTATCTTAGTATTTTTTCCTTAGGTTATACTTACAAAATGTAAATGCAAACGTGAAATGCAGATAAAAAATAAAAGTAAAACTGTGAAAATTTTGTTTGTTTTTCGTACTTACTTTTTTCATTTTGTAGAAAATATTTAACAATAGAATGCCTTTAAACTTTTTAAATGTGAACATAATACTTCACATGTAAACAACTTAAAGACAAATATCTACACATATAAACGGCAGCACATTTCTTTACCTCAATTAGATGGTGATGTGAATCTTGTCATCCATTTTGTCTCCGAATTGAAAAAGTACATATGTCTAAGATCCAACACTAGTTGATATATATAAAAAATTAATACAATATAAACAATAAATAAAGAATTTAAAAAACAAAAAAAAATGACAAACGGACCAAAATGTGCCACACCTACAACTTCCATGATCTCCTTCTCTGTCTTTATGTTTTACTATATAAATGAGAGTCTATCTTATGACAAAATCATTTGGCAACAAAAGTCTCAACTTACATACACATCTTTCTTTTGCATACCCCCCCAACACTTCAATGGAGAACTCCGTAAACAACTGCGTGAGACAAATAGTATTCTCTAATCACCAAGTCAGAACGATACACGAAGAAAAAGATCAAAAAGAGGAGAGTAGTTGGCTAATCTACTTTGAAGACATTGATCATGAAGATGAAATGGTCAAAACCAGAGAAGAAATGAGTCATTACTACGATAATGATTCATCGATGATTTCAGACGCTGCATCTCCTGTCCACACCACAAAGATTAATACTGTTGTTCGTCGAAAGGGTAATAACATTAATACAAACCCTAAAAAGAGACGAATCATTCACCAACACAAAGAAGATGAAGAAGAAAAACAAAAAGGAGAGGAGGAAGAAGAAGACACAGCCTCTTCTCCTTCTAATAAAACTAAGGTTAGATACATATGATTGTATCTTAATTTGTGGAATTTATCTTTTCTTTTTGTTGAGTTAGTTTTGTTAACAATTTTTTTCTGGGTTTACTCAGGGTTTTAGTGTGTTGGATGGTGCGGAAAAAATTGCAAAACATGGAAATACATCCGAGGTAACATTTAAGAAACATTTTGTTGCATGAAACAATGTTACTTCTTAGGTTATAGTTTCCCTACAAACTAAATTTGATTTTCGACTAACAATACATGTTTATCTTTGGGGAATTTATAGGAGAGAGCATGCATCACAGACACAGGATCGAAGATAAATGAAGTCATAGATGAAGAATTCTTCTCCGCAGAATTGAAGAAGAGAGGACTTTGTGTAGTTCCTTTATCAATGTTATCTAACTTTATTGCTTGATGATTCAATTCTTTTTAAAGAAAATTTTAACTCTGATTATTATTTATTATTCTTGTGATTCTTTTATGTAAAATATTTAATATTAATGACCAGTAAATGTATAGAAAGTCGAATTCATATTGAAAAATAAACACTTCGCAAATGTGTACTTTAGAATCAAAAGTGAGACAAAGCTCATACTTTAGACCCTTTTTTGTTACAGTTTTGCTATATACACTACTTCATTTACTATGGTCTGCACTTTCATAATACATATGGCTTAGGAGATGATAACATATACCAGTTTCGGTTTCTCGGTTTTGTTTCCGAAAGCTTCTTTCGCAACTCCGGTATCACCTCAAAAAGATTCATGTTTTTATTTCCCATTCGGGTGACTTCACAGTTTGGGATGCTTCAAGATGTTCCTGCTCCTGTTAACGGGAACAACCTCTCACACAGTGCAGTTTGGACACAATTCAATAAGCCTATTGAGGATTTGACATTATTCATCTCTTCCCGTTCTGCAATACCACGTGTTACTCCAATGTTCTGCGAGTGGTGGAGGAAATCGTTTCCCCAGTTCCAATATTTTTCGAAGGAGAAGGATGCTGTTGAATCAGCTAAAACATTGAAACCAAGAAACATCATAGGTCATGGTACATCTAAGTTTGTTCTTGGTTTAGATGAATAATTTGACATTCCTCCTCTTGGTTCCGATGAAGAATTTGACATTATTGTGTCACCGCTAAGGCAAAACCAGTGATGATGAGCTTGATGTATATGGAAGCAATGTAGAGAAGAGACTACGCTCGATGACGGCAGCAACGACCCAGAGTGTGTGCTCCATGAAGATGGTGCCATGGCTGGAGAAAAGGCGAGCTCAGATGAGAAGGAATATGATGATGACAGTTTGATATGATGATGACAGTTTGATCCAGAAAAAGCTTGAAGCAGACAACAATGAACCAAGCCCTCGTCAAAAGCTTGCTTCTGGAGGTTCTGAAACACCTAGAGAGTCAAATCATGTCCGGACATGATTGTTTGCTTACTGATACTGGCCTCGGAAGTGAAGAAACTACTAAACCCAGTGAGCAGTCACAGAATTCAGAAAAGAAAAACAAAGATGTTGGTAATGGTGATGTTGGTAATGACTCCTTTGAAAAGAGTTTGCACAATGTGAAGGTGCTGTCATCGTCAATAAAGCAGCGTATTATCAAGGCTCAAAGAAATGTGGCATGGTTGAAAGAAAGGAAAGCAATGAAACAGAGAAAAATTGCAGCAGCTCATTTGATCTAGGCGTGTTCCATATTCTTTTGGGCAGTCGAATGCAAGTATAATATGAAAGACCGATCAGTATCAACTGTGTTGTCTTTTTATGCTTTAGTATTTTCTAAGAGCTGGTTTACTTAAGTGTTTCATTTGGTATGTTATTGAACTCAGTCATAAGCTAATAGCTTCATGGTTTGTGGGTCATGTCAGAGTTTCCTTACTAAGATAGCTTCATCCCTTAATGAAGTTGTAAATGGAAGAGCCCATCATATCATGTATTGTGCATAAAAAATAACATATTCCATCAAAAATAAAATTCTAGGAGAGAGGAATGCTTTATAATACTTTTTGTTTTGTTTTGTTGGTAAAGTGTTTTATCATCCAGAAACATTCAGAAACCAAAAGACAATGTTTTATGTTGCGCTATATACATACTCCATCAAAAATAAAACTCTAAGACATTGCACTATCATGGGCAATGTACTGTCTATCAAACATGGTATATAAGGATGTGATTTTTCAGATAAATTGTGCAAGTTTATATGCTGCAGTCGAATCCCCTCAAGCATGGTTGAGCTTAGATGGCTATATACAAGAAATTAAGTTCATTTTAGATTGTAATCAATCTTTTTATGTTGAACTTATTGGTAGGAAAGCGAATGAGATAACTGATGCTATAGCTAGTTTTATAAAATTATGTGTTGTTTATGTTGGTAGTATTGCTTATATGTAGATCATGATGATTTTGTGCAACTCTCGTTTAAAAATGAATGAATGACTGCTGTGTTAAAAAAAAAAAAAAAATAAATTTAATGATGAAAAGTCTTACATGAGAATTTGCTCTTAGTTTAGCTTAAGTGGGATCTCGAACGGCTATAGGAATAGAAACGGAGAGAGAGGAGAGAGCTCATTGTCGAGATCTGCTCCTGTCAATTTCCTTTCTTCTTTCTCGCAGCCATGGTTTCCACCACTAAGATCAAGTCCGTTGATTTCTACAGGTACCCTCTCTTCCATTTCCACTCTTGTCTCCCAATTTTGATGATAAATCTCGGTATTGGCTTTATGTGCCCATGCGTAAAGTCTGGACCTTTTCTAAATATTTGGACAGTATGTGCTGGATTATTCATTATGTGCATTCGAAAATTGGTCCTGTTTTCTAGATTTTCGTTCCTGATTAAGAATTGACCTCCGGATTATGGATAATGACTCTGAGAATTGTATATTTGTGTTGTTTGGACTTAGAGTTGAGTGTAATTGTGTTGTTCTTCAGGAAAATCCCAAGAGATGTGACAGAAGCATCTCTCTGGTGCTGGATTATCCATAGTAGATGCCCTCGCTATGGTGTTTTTTGTTTGGAATGGTAAAAAAAAGTCCTGTTTGCTTTGTTTCTTCACAATCTCACGTTTTCGTATTCTCGGATCTATTTGCTTTCTTCCTCTGTGGGTGTGATTACTATCATATGCTTCTGCATTGTCCATTGATTCTAGCTAATGGTTAATAATTTTTTTCAGAACAGGTTGAATCTAACGAAAACGATTAGGAAAGTTACAATCGATCCGCATCTAAGAGTCACTGGTGCGGAATTCCTATCCACCTCGGGATTAGATCTCATCAACCATGGAGACGAAGATCATGAAAACAATAGTTATGCTGTTATACCATTAACTATTACTACTTTTGACAAGTTTTCACATCAGTAAGTTGGCAACTTCTTTTATTTTGTGTATACTACTACTAGTACCTGTCCAAGGGTTTGAAGATGTACAACTGAATCGGTCTTTCTTTATGCATTTTTCAATTTTTGATTGTTAATTTCTATGCGCTGTGGTGCTACTGGAGTAATCTCTTGGTAATGTTGTTTTGCCTTTTTTTAATTAAACTTGTCATTTTCTTAAATTTTGATGATGTTTTTTAAGATATAGATTCTAGATTTGCTCCAGTTTTGGAGTGAATGTTATGAAGACTAGCTAACATATCTTTTTGGTGGATAAATTAAACATTTTGTGTGTTTTTATTGGTCTGATTACCTATTTTAGCTCAATAAATTATGTTCATGCTTAGTCTTTTACAGTGTTTCTTTTGTTATCTCTGCTAGAAATTTTCAGAAACCATCTTGGGAGAAAGCAGCTGAAATTACAAGACAGAGCTGTGTAGTGAGTGTGTTCTATTCTATTTGTTACTAAACGTTGAAGAATCATCAAGTCGCGCTTTTTCCTAAGACTTCTTTTTTTGGAACATCTTATGTTGCAGATATGATCCTGAAAATGATGGGCGTGTTTTGCTAGGAAGTGTTGATTGCACCGAAGAACCTACTCTATGTAAGAGGTACTTACCAAGTTTGATGTTTTCTCACCTGTTTCTTGTTAATTTCAGGTATTATTCAGATTAGTTCTTTAAAGTTTAACTTCGCCTAATTTATCAAATGAAACCTTCAGGAACCATATACAATACTACCCATCTATCTGGATTTTCCGCAGAGGCAGTGATCTTAGGTGAGCAAATTATCTTCATTAGCTTCATGTCGTCTACTTAAAACCATTTATTTGCCTTGCCTCTTTTGATGTAACTCCACATCCTCTTTGGTGATCAATTGTTTTTATAATTGTCACTCTCAAATATTATTCAGGGAGGACCATGGGCACCAGGAACATGAATCTAACTATGGAGATTGGGATACAGAGAGCCTACTCAAGGTATACTAATCTGAATGAGACTCAACCATTAGGAATGGATATATGATTCGAATTGTTACATCCTTACACCAGTTTGTATATTTACATAAGAAAATTCTGTTTTTCTCTGAAAAAAATTCATATACAATGATTTGTTTCATCCAGATGGTGGAAGGACTGTTCGAACATATCAAAAAGGAGGATCTGAAGTTATGGTTAGATGGTAAAACTGATAATGTGGCTTCAAGTATTAAAAAAGTCACCAGTTAATGGTGGTTGTAGAGTTGTATGCTATGTGCGTGCGAAGAATGTAAAAGTGCCGATGATCACGAGAAGACACACAAGAAAGCCGAACCTGTGAAGCATCTTTGTTCTGTTTAGGTCTCCTAAGCTTTTTGAAAGTTATATGTATGTGTGTTTCGGAATAGATGCTGAAAGGCGAGAGAGTTTATACAAAAAGTAAGGCTTTTAGCCAACCTTTCTTCAGATTCTCTTAACTCCTTTTGGTTTCTTGATAACAAAAGCAAAGGAAAGCATAAATGTTTGGAATCTTTGGTGACTTCGTTTATGTTAATGGTTTTTGTTTCTTTACATTTATCATCATTCACCATACTAATTCTTATTGGAATTACCAGAGAAGATCATCAAATCGTAACAATGAATCTTGTGATGTTAGTAACGCAAAAAGTTCGTCATCATTGCAAGAGCTAAACAAGGTACATATTATAACTTCAAGCGACTCATTACCAAATTAGGCGGAACGGAAAAATTCGAAGAAATAATTTTGTTGTCTTTTATCAAATATTTTTAAATAGGAGATGGATTTTATTTTTCTTTCTCTTTTTATGAAAACCAGGTTCTATCAGCACACTGAACGTGCAGCGTGGTTCCCAAGGTATCTTCATGCCCGTGTTTTACTTTGATGGCTTCTATATATAGTTTTTATTTTTTTTCCTCACCCGCAAGGCAACAGAGAATCATTTTTTAAATCTTGAAAGTTTGAATTACTAGTAATTCAATATAATGATGAAGGAAGAGCCATTGCTAGATTTCAACGTTTAATGATGTTTGTCTGCTCGTGACCAAAAGCACTCGTCCTTGCTGCGCATTAGATCAAATGGAGAGTTTTGGAAATTGAAACACGTCCCCATTGGAGACGCATTTGCACGAGAAACCCTAATACATCATCACTATTTATTGGCGTTTATTGGTAATGAGAGAGAATCGTAAGATAAGATTGGGAGATTGTGATTAAAGAAAACTTGTTATTGCTTAAGCTGTTTACAAATTTATCTCGTTCAAGGAGTAAGTATAGAATGAGTCTAAGTATTAGTGAAGGGTATTAGGCGGGTCACTTGTAGCTCTTTGTCGTAATCATTCTCACGATTCTAGTAGATTCCAAGGCGAGTCTCGGCGAGACGTAACGACGGGCCTGAACTCGTGAAAGCTTTGTGTGTGCTCTTCTTTACTTTACTGCTCTCACAAATTTTCTTCTTCTTCTTCTTCTTCTTCTTCGTTTCTCCTCTGTTTCTGCTCAGTTTTTTACTCATATTTTCATCTTCAAACTTTCAAGTTTTTAATCTCATGATTCTTTAGTGTTATCCGTGGGAAAGTCCACGCCTTGCGGTTCCAGAATTGTTAACAAGTCACATTCGTATTTTATCTAATTATACGTCAAGGGTCAGAACAAGAATGATTTGAAATTAAGAAAATGTATGTCAAGTGTTGGCTTCGAATTCGGTTCGGTGCAACTGGTCCGTTTCAATTGTTACAAAACTCCATATGAACCTTAATCAAAGTAGTTAATTTTGGTTCGGTTATGTTTTGGTTTAGCTTATTCAAAAGAAAAATTGTTCCTTGACGTCATTAAAATATGTGAAATCTTTTTCTTTTGTGGTTGGATAAAAGAGTGTAAAAAATTATAGATAATAGAAATTTATCATATTTTCACTTTCTACTTGATGAAAAATATTTTTAAGTAACCTCCGATCTATCATATGTTACTTGCTAGCAAGGCATATATCATCAGTTACTGCATGTAACCTTGGTTTCTTAAATTATACATATAGGTGATTTATATTTATATGTTTTTTGAAGTTTGGTTTCGGTTAAAATTTCGTAAATCTATAATTGAACAATAATCGAGATTATTTAAATAATCAATTCAAATAAAATTTGGGTCCGATTCCAGCTGTTTTCTTGATTAAGGAATGGGAATTATTTACAAATTGCTATTGATATACAGTAATTAGCTTTATTCCTAGCTGGTAAGGGTTTAACTAGCTATAGGCCCCTAGTGCATTACAAATAACATAACTAGCATAGCTCACTACGTACGAATCCATCGTAATAAATCAAAATCGAAAACTTTTGTAAGCAATGTCGACAAAAGAAACAAAACATAGCCCCGAAAAGAAGAAATAGTAATGATTGATTGATTATAACATTTTCTGAAAAGGAAGAAACAATAGTATTAATGATTATTTAATGATGATAGTTATAATGACAAGTGAGTGTGAGTGTGAGTGTGAATGAAAAAAATAAAGTTCTTTAGATAATAAGACAACGAAAGAGGGAGGCCCAAAAATAGTTAAGAGGGACGAATGGACTTCATTTTATTGTTAACAATATAATATAATGTCGATGATCTCTTTTCCTTTCGACGCGTCGATTACAATTGGTGCCGACATCTACTTTCCCCGCCCATACCATATTTTAATCGTTTTTACTCGTGACTAAATTATATAATGTTCGTTTTTAGATTTGGCACAAAAAAAAAAAAAAAAAAAAAAAATTTATATGTTATCCGGTCAGGTCAATTCAATTTCAATTCGATCCAATCAAAAGATTACATCGTCGACATTGAGGGTTTGATTTCATGAGTTATGAGTCTTCTTATGACTTTTAGGTCCTGTTGTTATACAAAATCTTACTGGCCATAGGAACCACATTTTTCATACCCCAGTACAAGTATATTCTCTTTTCTAGTTTTATTATTAAGAAATAATAGTTTCTTTTTTTAATTATATTATTTGGAACCATGTATATCCATGTCTATGATTTGATAAATAATTTTATATAATTTTGGCCGTAGGAATCACATTTTTATAGTTAACATTTTTTTTCTCTCAAATTAATTTGAAAGAAAATAATGAGTCTATCTAATTATATTTCTCATATAAGAAACAGACATTTTAAAAAAAGAATGGGATTTAAATTTCAAACTTATCCCATAATTAATATGAGATCAAAAATTATAATGAGGAGTTAATGAAGTTCAATAGTGGTTAAAAAGATATGTTGAGATGTTCTTTTGTAATTATATACCAAATGGTTATGTTAATTTTTGAATTAGATTATCAAAACTGAAATTTGGTTTTGGTGTAGGGAGCTGGTGGACCGGAGGAGAAAGATAACCAGTGCCTGCCATCGCTGAAACCTTTGCTTAGAGAGCAATTCTCTTTGTTCATTACATGCAATAACAACATTGGTTTGTATTATTGGTTTTATATTTCATAGATTTGATCCATTCGTCTTATTATATTATTTGTATTATTATAATATGCACAAAGATAATTTTACTTTTATCCAAAAATACCGACAACACCAATTAGCTTTTCCGGTTATCTAATTTTTCCAGCTAGTCTAGCAGCTCTTTATTTGTGGTGATATCCAGACAAATTGAGTTTGGTTTGTTATCTTTAGTCATACCTAAAGGATCAGTTTTTGGGTAATATGAACTCGATTTAAAATTTTTAAGAAAATCGAATTTGGATCTGAAATTTTGATTTAGAAAAATTAAATTTTGATCTTAGAGTTTATTTAGTAGAATTAAATTTGTATATGAAACTTGTGAATGGCAAAAAAGATTTTTTATAAACATTTATAAAATGATTTATATATTTTTAAATAATTTATTATCTCTTATAAATGATTTGTTATCATTTATAATTAATTTATAAAATTTTATAGAACTTTCATGTGAAACCTTAAAATATTAGTTTATGCATATTTATAATACTCAGAGTTATAAAATCTTAAAAATAATTCAAAACATATATTAGCATAACTCTTGTAAATAATTTATAAATCTTCATAAATAATTAATAAATCTTCATCAAATACTATATCTTATAAGTGACTTATAAATTCTTACAACTAACTTGTAGATTTTTATAAACTCTTATAAATAATTTATAAATCTTTATAGAAATTATCTCTTATGAATCATTTGGGTGTTTATAAAAAATGCCACATGTTGGATGTTTTGACGCACTTTAAGTGTAAAATATTTTCCCAAATCTTTTGTATTCTTTTATTTAATTACAAACTTGGAAGAAAATAAGATTTTCGCTTCCAAACTTTTTGTTAATCCTCAGTGACCAAATGCACATGCATATATTTTAAATATTTCAATATACTTGTGACTTATTTGCTTGATAATCCGCATGGAAAGCTATAACATGTTGAAAAATACACACACAAATTGAAGAAAAAAATTGTGTTTTTCACGTTAGATGAATTGTGTGATATCATGTAAATTAGTATGATATCATGTAAGATAGATAATTTGAAAAATTAGCTCTTAACAGTATCTTGATGTTCTTATCTAATATGATGTTTTGTATTAACATGTGTGATTAATTTTTCTAAACAACAAACAATTTTTTCATCTTCTTCATGCAAAATAGGAAAAATAATAATAAACGATCAAGAAAATGAAAAATATAAAATTTGTCGCATAATCACGGTTATGTCGAACAATCGATTTAGTATACAGTTTTAATTATTTGAGCTTGCGGATAAGTTAACTAATTTTGAGGGGAAAAAAACTCAACTATACCGAAAATAATTGACCTAAACCAATAGTTATTTCCATGGCTTAAACTAAAATTCGGTTTAAATTGAGCCACAAATTTTCCAATCTAAACAAAAAAATTAACCCCAACCAAACGAAAGTCAGAAAAACCCGATTTAGCAAAAAATTAGAAAAGAAAAAAATCTCATTTGAAAGACTAATTCGATTGGTCCAGCTTAGCCGTGATGACTAATGAGAAATCCGGTTTGGATTAGCTTTTAACCAGTTCGAATTTTGTCAAGCAAACCGCAGCCAAATTGAGTTGGATGGATGGTAGTGGTTCATCTCACTTTTCAAATGTGTTTTCAATTCATTTAATTTGGTGTGCTTATTGAAAATGGGAAAAGACATTCTAAAATATATATAAGAGGCCTCAAAATTTCAAGCAACGACTTGTCGACATGAGAGACAACAGACATAAAGATACGGTTAGACTTGATAAATGATAACCATTTAAAAACTTTTTTGTGTACTGTATTTATACAGTGCGGAGTCAATGATCAGGTTGGATTTAAGATTTTAGCTGTGACTATTTTTAAATTAAAGTATAATTGGTAAATAATTATTATATGCTGTAGATTTTTTAGTTGATGAGAAATTAAAATTAATATTATAAATTTATAATATTAGTTATAATATAATTATTTAAATTTTTATCTATCAATGTAATATTATAATGATATGTGTGATATTTATAAAAAATGTGATTTATATAGATACTATATTAACATCAGTTATGTGTAGGATCTCTATACATGGAAAAATATAAGTAATTGTATTGTTGAAAAAAAAAGAAAAACAAACTACAGGTACAAAATAAAAAGAATAAGCTAAAAAAAATTACTTATCTACAGATATAAAAAAATAGTTAAGGTATGAAAGAAAAATTGGATAGCTAAAACTTAATTGGTTCAATTTTAAAGTTATAAACTTTTTTTTTTTACTTTGTACAGTCTTTACCGCCGTTACCAATCACACACTAAATGTACGGATTTTTTCTTTCTATTAATATATACTTGGTGTCAAAAAAAATATATATATATATATATATTATTTATATATGCAGTATAAATTCACACATGTTTTTGTCGCTTACTATGTCTTTCTAGAGTTTTCTCGGATGTTCTCTGATGTTCTCATCTAAAAGAAAAAAAAAAACTCTTTAGGGGAAGGAAAGAGAATAGAGACAGACATGAACACGTGGTTTCAAAGCTTGAGAAATTATCTATCATAAATGCTCGATCAAGTCTTAACTATAGTCCCATTGAGAGACCATCAAATATTTTGGTGATCCATGTAAAATTAATTAAAACAGTTTCTGCAGGCCCATTATATTTTATATTTCCCTATTTGGACAATGAATAGAAATATTTTTTTCACTTGTTTGAACGGCATGTCATGTAAGTACAAGTAAATGCACCATATAAATTATATTATATTTGTTCTTTTTTTCTCACGGCATATATTAGAGCTGTGTATTATTGTGACAATATATGTAATTAATGCTTCATTTATGTATTTTCTTATTTTGTTTGATTGAATTTTACTAAACCCATCAATAACGTAAAAAGATCAAACGCTAAATCTACGTCTTACATTAAGCTAATTTCTTGAGTATATATACAGATAAATTTCAATTTTCTTCTCTTGAAAACGCACATGTTGAAGTTATGTATCAACCGTAAATGTTATCTAATCATTTCTCTACCAGTACATGACTCCTTTAATAATGTGCTTCCATCTACAGAAGATCTGACAGCGACAAATGAAATTTTATATCTATATATATAGAGGGTAAGGGTTTTTTTCTCATATATCGATATCAACCAAAATATAAGAACAGTAGAAAAGAATCACTTCCAAAAATTCATTTCTTCCTAACCATTGCTTACATGGCTTCTCATCCTCCCTTTGAGACAAATTTCTCCTCCATTTTCGGAAGCTCCTTTCCAAGATCAACTAGTGATAACAATATGGCCAAACCAACCGTCCAAACCGCAGGTGTAAAGCTTCCGGTGATCGATCTTAGCCATCTAACTAATGGCGAGGAGGTCAGGCGCAAAAGATGTGTGAAAGAAATGGTTGAGGCAGCGAAAGAGTGGGGGTTCTTTCAAATTGTGAACCATGAAATTCCTAAAGAAGTCTTTGAGATGATGTTTCGTGAAGAGAAGAAACTCTTTGACCGATCCTTTACTGAGAAAGTCCGAGAAATTTTTTCGGACTTATCAAATAATTGTTACCGGTGGGGAAACCCTAACGCCACTTCCCCGGCTCAGTACTCCTTTTCGGAAGCGTTTCACATCACTCTTGCCGAGATCTTAAGTTTTTCTGATGATGGCAACAACCTCAGGTTTCAAACTTATAAGTTTTTTTTTTTAATTAGTTCGTTTGGTTTGAGATCTTTCTTATGCTGAAACCCTAATTCTTGAATTGTCTTTACTTTTATTGCAGATCAATTATTGAATTTTAAATAGTGATTTCCTTTCAGGGCAAATTTCTTAGCAAGTCATAATTACTCGTTTTCCCTTCAGTTTCAAGAATTGTTTTTCTTCTTTTTTTTTAAAAACCTTTTTATGAAATTTGTTATGAGTATATATGGACATATTTAATTTTTTTGATTGACAAATTTTCGATCAAGGTTCACAGTCACAAGCGTGTATCTAGTAGTATTTATGCATAGCAATACTCCTAATTCTTTGATTTAAGGAAAACTTAGATAATATTTTCTATATAGAGATCGGTCTGTTGATAAAGATACACATAAATAAAACATTATATCATTATTAATTATACAATTATACAAATGAAGAAACATTCAATTATTATTATTATTTCGTTTTTTACAGAACAACCATTGCAATGTATGTGCAAGAGATAGCTCAAGTGGCACAAATAATATGCGAAATACTGGGGAATCAAGTGAAAGTGAACTCGAAGTATTTCGAAAATATTTATGCACTTAAAAACAGTTTTCTAAGGCTCAACAAGTATCATCCTTGTGTTTTTGGTTCGGAAGTGTTTGGTTTGGTTCCTCATACCGATTCAAGTTTCATCACTATACTCTCTCAAGATCAGATCGGAGGATTAGAATTGGAAAAAAATGGACAATGGATTGGCGTACAACCTTGCTCGGAGGCTCTTATTGTGAACATCGGTGATATGTTTCAGGTAATTAACTTCAATCATTGATTTTCAACGTTCTTAAGGTTAAATGTTGTCTCATTTAAAAATCGCTTTACTAAGTCCTAAGCTTCTAAATAATTCTATGACTAATCGCAACCCAATGATATAGACTTTAGAAGTCTAGCTAAAAGTACACCATCAAACTCTAGTGAAAGTAATCTGGTTTAGTACATATAATATATGATAGAGATATGTAAGAAAATAGAAAGAAAATGATAAAAAAAAAAAGTTTGTGTTTTCAATTCTTTTGTTATCACATATCAAAAATGTATGTTACTCATATTTTTTGAATCTAGTTACAACAGTACCTTTAACTAATTCCAAGGAAAACAAAGAATGAATTCACTTATTAAGCTATGATGAAGATTTTGTTTTACCAAATAATAGTTTCAATATAAATCTTCTGGATCATAAGCAAACATTCAGTGGAAACCCTAACTCTTAAAAAAAAAAACAGTTTTGGAGTTTTGGACATAAAGTTATGCGCGTACGATTCTAGTCCCTAAAACTCATGACTACTGATTTAAAATCTAATTGATGTTGCTATTCACTTTATAACTAATCTTATGTATACGCTATAGGCAATGAGTAATGGAGTTTACCAGAGCGTGAGACATAGAGTGATATCTCCGGTAAACATCGAGAGATTGTCGATAGCCTTCTTCGTATGTCCCTATCTCGAAACCGAGATCCAATGCGTTGGGAATCCAAAGAAGTATAGAAGATTCAGTTTCAGAGAGTATAGAGAGCAGAGTGAACGTGATGTTAAAGAAACTGGTGATAAGGTAGGCTTGTCTAGGTTTCTCATTTGATCCATTTCTTAAACCTTTTAACAGAGAGGTTAAAACTACTTAGAAGCTAATGTTGTCATTTTGTTTTTGGTATTCCTCAAACTCAATTTAACATCTATGCTCAAACCAAGGTCTAATATGAATAAATGGAAGACAAAATAATGTTTTATATAAATATATATATATATATATATATATATATTTAATTTTCTATTTTCTCTAGTAATCAACAACATTCTTTTTTTTTCAAGTTATGTCAATTCATACGAGTTTATGATCAATTGATGATAAAAAATAATAATAGTGCGTATACTTATCCAGGAGATTGTGGTTAGCACTATGCCCTCCAATAAAGAGATATCACTCTGCTTTCAAGGAGATTTAAGCATATAAATTGAATAAAATAGTGAAATGATTCATCATCATTTCGTTCAATTATTTTGTCATTTTGCACATAAATGGCAAATTAAAAAATGTTCGTTTGGGGACATCCTATAAAAAATTCAAATAAATGACAAAAAAAAGAAAAAAAAAGTATACGCACTATTATTATTTTTAATGATTTGATTTGACATTTCATTTCACAACCTTTTTGTTTAATTTTTCTTTTGGCGATTAAAATAGATTGGTCCTAACATCAATATGTGACCCTTAAAGTTTAATTCTAATGGGCCAAGTTAACGCGATACCAGCCTTTTTAGTTCTCGGGTTTAATTTCAATGATCAGTGTGATTAATACTGATATAATTAAACCGGTCCGGTTCATATGAGCGAACCGTATGATGTCCGCATTAAAAACAAATATCTGAATGTTGGCACAGAAACGGAGGTGCGAGACGAAGGATTGGAGATTATTTGTGGACGTGGATGGGGTGATTTTGGTGGTCAATCTTACAAATTACAAGCCTAGTTATTCACTGCAGGTGACTATGGCTTGATATGCTTCGTCAACAGGTGAATCCTTGTTCTGTTTTATGTGAAGATTACTCTTGAGGCTTTAGATTTAACTTTACAAAAAGTTTGTAATTCCTTCTCGTTTCTTTGTGTTGTTCTTGTGGATGTGTATACCTTTGATTTAGAAATGATATTGTATCCATAGAGAAAAAATATATATATAATTGCTTCTATCCCGTTAAAAGATTGATATATGCTTTTGAAACTTATTCTTGGTTTTTGGAATGAATACCCCACAGTAACTCTGGAACTGAAGCTAAAGACGATCTTGCTGATGCTACATGTGATGCAGAGGTTAGTTTCTCATAAAGATTGATATGTCTTCTATGCGATTGTGGAAGATGACATTGATTCAATTGGTGAAGGGGAAAACTACAGTCAGACTGATCCGAATTCACATTAACTATGTGAACAAGTTTGCTGCTAATCAAGACTCAGAAGCAAATGTATATTCTATGTACTGATTCTACATTACATTTATTACACGCTTAAACCACTTCAACTATGATATATCATCCCTTGGACTACGGTTCTGTGCTAAGATTTTCAGATGCAAGAAAATATCAGAAACTTTTGTGTTCCTTGGGTCTGATTTTCTCCTTATGTCGTTTCCACGTGACAATTCTGTTTACCGAGTTTTTAAGGTATATGCAAAGATTAGAACCAAACTCAATTTGGTCGATATCTCTTTTTTTTTTTCTCTTTCAGCTTTTGTGCTTCTGTTACTGTTAGGGCTGTCTAATGGGCGGGCTCCAAAACATAATGGTCTGGTCATGGACAGACCCATATCTGAAGTGGGTTGAAATGGGCTAAGCCCAATTTTGTCCACGGACAAACGCGGGTTGGAACGCGTGGTCAATGGTCGACCCAAAAATGCCTCTACGGTTACCAGAGACAAGAAAATTAATTAATATCAGAAGTTTGAAAATTAATTAATAAAATTGTCAAGAAAAAAAAAAAGAAAGGTAATTTAAGATTACCTCAAATCGGCTACCCACACAGTTAGCATGATAAACTGGGGATAGCAACATCCCGACCACAAATCTTCACTTCAGGGGAAGATTCTGGGACAGAGGAAGGAGTTTGATCAAGACTCTCCTCTGAAAACCTCCCGCGAGAACTCTCACTCGAACCCTGGTGGGACTCACTCTTAATGCCGAGTCTCTACCATGTATACTGGGTTCGAATTGGTGGTATAGCTCTTGTTTTAATTTTACTTAGTTTTATAACATTTACCGGGTTCTCAATTCAAAGCCGGTTCGTTAAATAACTTGACAAAACCGGAGACGATATGAGGGCTTACGTTGAGACTTGGGTTTCTAAATTTGTTGGTTGTATCAAAATATATCTTCAACTTTTCAATCGGATGTCCGAAATTTCCTAAACCCAGAATTGTAAATTGTCATGTATTATTTAAACCACATGGGGTTTTAACATTTATTTGTTTGATTATCGAAGATTTGCGTAAAGATATAATTTTTCGATTTAAAAATGGGAAAAGATGACATCACAAGATGTGTATAATTGAGTAATCAAGACACATATTATAAGGATTTGAAGGATTGACAATGATTGGTTGGCCAATAGTGTACGACATCCATGAAAAAGAGAGATTAAATTATATAAACGAAACCGATTGAGATTGAGAGAGAGAGAGTCTCTAACACCAATCTCTTCTTACTTCCCTTTTTCCACACATTGTCTTTTCAGATTTGTCGACCCTTTTGCAAAATTTTCAGGATTTTGGCAGCCGCCGCGTTTTTGGTTTACTGGTGCTGGTGAGAATTTGGAGAATGGTGTCTCCGGAGAACACGAACTGGCTCAGTGATTACCCTTTGATTGACGGTGCTTTCTCTGATCAGAACCCTACTTTCCCTTGGCATATCGACCAAATCGATGGCTCAGCTAGTGTCAGGTATCTTTTCAATCACGTGGGATTAAAATTAAAAAGGGTTTTCTCGATTTTTGATTTCACCATCGATTGCTTTTTTTTTGTTTCTCGGCTTTGGACTTTTGGTGTTATAGGGCTAGTAGTATCTTGAGAAATTGATTATAAAGATGGACTTTTGGTTTTTAAGATGGTCTTGTTGTGATAGAAGCTGGAGTCTGCATCAATAAAACTTTTTTACTCTGTTTTTGCTTTCATTACCCTGTTTCCTAAAGTAGTAGTAGACTAATCTAGATCTCTACTTCTACTTTAGATTTCTACAAAATATTTATGTTATAGGTGTGATCAGTCTGATGTCGTTTTCTATCTGCTTATTGGCTGTAATCTTTTTAATTGATCCTTCCTCTTATGTTGATGTGATCTGTTTCGCAGTGTTGAAGTTGATGGCTTCCTTTGTGATTCAGATGTGATCAAAGAACCAGGCTCTAGGAAGAGGTATGAAGTGATATTTGGTCGAACCTTCTTTGACTTTTAGTTGTGGTTTGCTTTTGAGTATATAGATTGATTTTGAACCTATGGAATTTTTTTTGGGCTAATGTTCTCATTGCTTCAGGATCAAATCGGAATCTTGCGCTGGTTCTAGCTCGAAAGCATGTAGGGAGAAACAAAGACGTGATAGGCTGAATGACAAGTATTTTTCTTGCTTTCTCTTCTTTCTCTTCAATCATTTATCTTTTGAGTTCTTAATCTATTAGAATTGTGCATTAACATAGGTTTACGGAATTGAGTTCCATATTGGAACCTGGGAGAGCTCTAAAAACAGACAAGGTTGCTATTATTAATGATGCAATTCGCATGGTGAATCAAGTTAGAGATGAAGCACAGAAATTGAAGGACTTGAATTCAAGCCTCCAGGAGAAAATAAAGGGGTTGAAGGTAAAAAACTGCAATCTTGGAACTGTAGCTAGATCTTTAGATTGTATATTGATCCTAGATATGCCAATACGTAGGATGAGAAGAATGAGCTGCGTGATGAGAAACAGAAGCTGAAGATTGAGAAAGAGAGAATCGAGAAGCAACTGAAAACGATTAAGACACAGCCTCTGCCTCTGCCTTGTTTCTTACCAAATCCGCCAACACTCTCTCAAGCTCAAGCTCCTGGAAGCAAGCTTGTCCCTTTCACGACTTACCCTGGCTTTGCGATGTGGCAGTTCATGCCTCCTGCTGCATTTGATACCTCACAGGATCATGTCCTTCGTCCTCCGGTGGCTTAAAAATCTGCCTATCTCTCTACTATTGACGGTTCAAGTGACTACTTACTCGCTTTTTCTGATGTAGTGATTCTCACATTCTTGTGGTTGGAGACATAATCCTACGCAACTTGTAATTTATGATTATCATGCGGCTATTTGCATGTAAATGGAAATAAGCATGCACTCAAAAGTCTTGGTTTTTATAATCAAACTAATTGTGCAAAAAGTTCTAAACTTTGGAAATCATGGTTTTACAGAATGTGAATTCTGATCTTGGATGCTGAGGAAAATGTTATGAGTAGGAAGTTACTGGAACTTATAAATAAGTAAAGTTAATATTTTTCAATTACACAAACTCAGAAAGTTACTGCCTTTTTTGCTTTAAGTGAATAATGTGAAACGTAAACGCAATCAATAGGAACAAGATTAAACAGATTGTGAAATTGTCATTGAAACCTCCTCTTGTTCATCACTTAGAATCTTTGGCTCAAAATTGTAACGTATTCCTTTCGAGTTTAAGACTTAAAAAAACTCAACAATGCCTTCTTTGAGATCAATTACAGAATACAAACGTACTGTTTATATCTCTACAATTGATTGAAACCAATTAAATGATCTCTCTAAGTCATGGCCAGTCTTGAGGTGAGGCTATAGCCTGATTAAGCATCTTCGAATCACTCTCAAAGCACACCTTTTCAAACCAAAGTTATCGAGACACATCATTGTCTAATATATAGACCATAATAGAGGGTCAGCTCTGGCACAATACCATCTAACACCACCCTTATAAACTCTCAATACCCATCCTATTTCACACACTTCATCATCTATCTTTCATGTAGCATCATATTATATTCAAAAATAGCTTGAGGTAGTGGAGTCCAACGGATCACATGGCAAAAGGAGTTGATAACTTACCTCTTCTGTTCTTTTATATGTTCCTCATCATTTGGGACTTTAAAGTTAGGATCTTGGGAAGGGTCATAAGCATAATACTAGAATCAACCGCTGCCACACCCGACATGCACTCAAAGGAGAATTAGGAGATGGATTTGGTACCAAAATTTTGTTAGAGCTATTTGGTTTTTGGCAGAGAGTAAACCAACGTTGTGGTGTAGAGCTAGTAGAGAGCCCCAAGGACACGTAATGACAACTCTCAATGCGGCCTAAGAATAACCTGGTCTCCTAAATCTCAGTGAGATTATCTCACGGGAAACAAGGAGAGAAGGGAATCTCTTGGAAACTAAGGAAAGACGCGGGTACGTAGTGCAATCTCTCTTTGGCTATTCAACTGCTCCAAGCCAAGGGGCGTCGGGCTATTTTTGTCTTGCTCCCTGTTGAGAGCTCTGCAGTGGTTCTATTTGTTAATCTTTCCTTTTTTTTGTAAGGCCTATCGTTTTGTGAGAGTTGCTCTCACAGAAAACAGAGTTGCTCTCGAACAAGATGGATCATTAAGAAACTATACAGAAAAAAGCACAGACTAATCAGTCACCACCAGTTCTGATGGAATATGCAAAACATCTATATGAGAAGCCCAGAAACATACATCGAATCCTCAATCTCCAGATTACAGTTCGTCCTACTTATATCGCATATGATATTTTAGTTGTGTTGGGAAGAGAAGCTGAATCCTGCAAATCACTTTACATTGCTTCTCCTTCTTAGCAAGCCTATACTCATCCATTATCCAAGTCACCTTATACTCATTTTCTTTAAATTTCTCATCTGCCCAAAACTTGTAAACCGGTTTTGGTTTCTCGTTGTCTTCGCAGAACTTGAACATCTTCTTGAAACCAAGAATCTTGTTTCTCTTCGAAGTGATCACTCTATCACGTTTTATGATCCTCCAGCAACCGCCATCACATCCATCGGTTCGACCAGACTTCTCTGTCCGGTTAACGAAGAAGTAGCGTCCCAAGTGTAGCTCGAGTGAACTCTGACGAGCATCCACAATCCTCCATGGCACTACACCGTACACTTGTTCGCTTTGGAGGAAATGGCTTGGCCAATCGTGATCATCCACCAGCATCTTCAGATAATATGAGATAATCTCATCCTCTGGTATATTCGGTACACAGAGATCCCACATCGGCATGAAACGTCTCCTAGAATACGGGTATATCCATTTAGAGAGAAACGATAAATGCTTGGCGAGCAAGGAACTAACCGCAGGTTGTAGCAAAAGCCGAATCTTGCAAATCACTTGATCTTGCTTCCATTTATCGACGAGCCTATACTCCTCCATGACCCAAATCTGTTCCTTCTCTTCTTCTGATCTTTTCTTCTCCTTTTCACAGAACTTGAGAATCTTCTTGAACCCTAGAATTGTCCCCGTCTCCTCGGACTTGATCAGTTTATCACGGGCCATGATCCTCCAGCAACCCGATTCACATCCATCGGTTTTACCACAAGCCTCTGTTCGGCGTTTGACGAACACGAAGTTGTTAGGGTTCTGAGTAGTGAAGAAACTCCATGGATTCAACTTGTACACGTTTGCTTCTTCGTTTTGGAGGAAGTGGTTAGGCCAGGATTTGCGGTGGTTGATCATCATATTCAGATAATACGAGATTATGATCTCGTCTGCTGGTTCGATTTGGTCGTCGTCTTGAGATAAAACAGAGTGATTTTCCATACCTTCCTCGTCTGCTCGTTCGATTTGGTCGTCGTCTTGAGATAAAACAGAGTGATCTTCCATACCTTCCTCGTCTGCTCGTTCGATTTGGTCGTCGTCTTGAGATATAACAGAGTGATCTTCCATACCTTCCTCGTCTGCTCGTTCGATTTGGTCGTCGTCTTGAGATATAACAGAGTGATCTTCCATGCCTTCTTCTTAATTAAGTATTAAACTCGATTGACTGGATAAGAAGAAGAAGAAGATTTTGCAGTGATGAAATGAGTATCGGATCTAGAGAGAAATTAACAAGAAGCAAATCAGAATTTATGTTTCTTGGGGATTAAGCGAAGAAGAAGAAGCAGAAGAGATGTGATTTTAGTTTTTAGTTAGTTGTTACCGTTCTCTCTCTCTTTTATACCGTAACTACCATCTTCCACGAATACTTTACTAGCTTGCTTTATTTTTTTTATAATCAAACGAAAGAAAATATTAAAGGCTCTTTAAATATATATATATATATATATATATATATCTTATTTCGTTGTGTTTTCTATCTTTATATACATTACTTTAAAAGAAGATAAAAAAAAAAAAGCTCAACCGCAGGTCAAATTACACCCCATAACAGGATAATGCGAAGGACCCATCCTTAAAAGTATTTATATAATTAGTCTGTAAATTTTAACGTGAGCATGCCATGAAACAGATATTCAAATAATATTACAAATATTTTAAGATATTTTATTTTTATGTTATTTTTTCCAATTAATTTAGAATAAAAATTATTAAGTAAGAAATTTTTTAAAAAAAATTAGTAATGGTAGTTTGTCATACTAATTTTAATTCAATAAAATTTGTTCATGTAACTGACTAACTGATATTGATGAAAATTAAAGACACGTAAAAAAACTAACTTATGTAGATATATAGATATTATGTTATAGTTTATAACAATTCGAAGTTGGATTTTTATTAATTATTATAATTTTCAAATTTTACTATTGTTGGTTTATAGATTTCAACATTCTTCATGGAATTCACTGTTATAAATTTATATATTTTAATATTATTTAGAAAATTATTGTTATTAGTTCGATGATTTTAAAATTAAATATAATTTGTTTTTAAATGAATTCTTATTAAGTTAATAATTCTATTAAAATCTAGTGTAATTGAGATGATTCTTAATAATTTAACTAATTAAACACAATTTTAGTTGTAAAAAAAACAAAAAAAAGCACAAAACTTTCAGAATACTATACATATCCTTTGGATTCTTAAAGTTAGTATAACATAAATGTTTGATAGACATTTTAAATATGCAAAACTTTCTAAATATTTTGCCAATATTTTTAAAGTTTATTTGCCAATATTTTTAAAGTTTGAGATCATTATTCCGATTAGTAATATATTATCTTAACATGAAAACACATACAATGCTGAAGCTCAATACTAACTTTCATATTAAGATGACATGTTATCATTTCTTTATCAATTTAACTAAATAATTTTAATATTCTTTTTAATATTAAAGAAAATTGGATTTGAACATGAATTTAAAAAATTTCCATCATTGTACCAACATGTTATCATAGAAAACGAAAAAAAAAAAAAGAATTATCATCAAGGTGAAAAAGCATTCGTTTACTTCACCATCACGGCATCGTTTTTACACAGAAAACAAAAACACGACATGACGTTCTTATCAAAATAATATAAACGACACGAATGGTAACTTGAAGTCGAAGAGAAGAAGAAGGCCTTATCTTTCTCCAATCCTCCTCGTTTAAGCTCTAAAAAAATCAATGGCTTCGACACCTGTTCTTGAATTTCTCTCTTCTCCTACGAATCTCAACGCCGTAGTCCCAAGAACCTATAGCTTCAATGTACAGAAAAATCTTCGAACAATGAAATGTTCTTCAAACCCAGAGCCAAAGGATCAGTTTCTCGATCTCACACCTGCACCTGAATCGATCAACACAACGAGCGCCGAGAAATTCCCAATCGAGAAACGGAGAAGATCTGAGATCATACGCGACAGAAAACAAAGAGGGATCGAGAAGCCTGAGCCTCCGAATTTCGAGATTGGTTGGAAGAGAACGGAAGAGATAAACTTGGAGAAGCCAAAAGGGTATGTGCTAATGGATTTCTTAGAGAAATTCGAAGGATTAATGGCGAGGGAGTTTGGGTCTAAGGAGCTTCTGGCGAAATCTGGAGTGGAGAGAGCGAGAGAAGAAGCTGAGGTTTTGAGAGATGAAGGCAAAGTTGAAGAGAGAATGGTGACTGAGCTTTTTAGGGTTTTGAAATTGATGGAGATGGATTTGGCTATGGTTAAAGCTTCTGTGAAAGAAGAGACTCTCAGTGACAGGATTGAACAAGCTAGAGCAAGATGCATGAGGACACGAAGCTTTCTTAACTTTTTTGCTTCTGTAGTCACCAAGATTCATGCTTTTTGTTTTTGCGAATTGTCAAGAACATCAGGGGTTTTAGGAGGAAAGGATTTTAATTAATTGAGAAAATTTACTTACCACTAATTTCATTTTCCAAAAGATATTTTTATCAGTCCAATGCTTTAACCATTCAAACAATAGCTTCACTAAGACAAGTAACTATGGCGTCTCTTGGAATCTACACCGTAGAGATGTCCTTACCATGTCTATGTCCATGCCCATCATCGCCAATCACTTTTTCATCGTCTTCTCCGAGATACCATCTTCTTAACAGAACAAATAAGAGACTCGACTCATCCAGAAACTGCAGAACTCTGCGCATAACTCGTTCATATTTCTCTACCTTCACTGGAGGCCAAACACAACAATCGTCATTCAATGACGCTGAGATGAAACTCAAGGCCGAGGCAAATCCGCCTCTCCTAAACAGCTCAATGTATGTAAAAAAAAAAAAAACTTTTAATTTCTTAATCTCCGGCATGTTTCTTGATTTTTGTCTGATTTGAGGCATTTCTGTTATAGGATGTGGAATCTGCTGTGGAAGTTCTTGAAGGATTAGAGGGCATTCCAAATCCTGTATGAATATTTTCTTGTAAACCCTTTCATCTTCAAATTACAATTCTTCTCTGTTTTGTTCTTTGCTCATTTTGGTTTTCTTCTGAGGATATTTCACTATGTTTAGACAGATAATGACCTAATCGAAGGTCGTTGGCAATTAATGTTCACCACAAGACCTGGAACTTCATCTCCAATCCAGGTCAGTTCTTGTCACTCATTCATCATTAACATTCCATCTTTTTGATGATTACATGTAAGAAAAAGAAACGGAACAGACTGTTTCTCTGCAGAGAACATTTACAGGAGTAGATGTGTTCACTGTGTTTCAAGACGTATATTTGCATCGAAAGACTCAAGATAATTTATACTTCTTTGCTTCATTAACAGGCAGTTGCGTCGATCAAAGATGGGAAACGGGTTTTATTTCGTTTCGATAAAGCAGCTTTCGCTTTAAAGTTCCTTCCTTTCAAAGTTCCATATCCAGTTCCTTTTAGACTTCTTGGTAATGAAGCAAAAGGTTGGTTAGACATTACGTATCTGTCGCCTACAGGAAACCTCAGGATTTCAAGGGGAAACAAGGTAGATGAGTTTCTTGATTCTGAAAAAAAAACTACAGTTTTATAGTGTTTATCCATAAGGCCATATATTTGTAGCGCAGGGAACAACGTTTGTTCTTCAGAAAGAAACCGTACCTAGGCAGAAATTGTTAGCCACCATATCTCAAGACAAAGGAGTAGCAGAGGTAATGTGTAATGCATTCAACAAAACCTGAAAACGAACGGTATTATGGTTATTAAATGGAATCAATGGATCATATAGTATAACCACAGGCTATCCATGAGTTTCTTGCGTCCAATACTAATTCCGCGGAAGATGATTACGAGCTTCTAGAGGGAAACTGGCAAATGATTTGGAGTTCACAGGTAACTTCTCTTATAGCTTGACTTTTTGACTGAAAAAGAAAAATTTATTTGTTTGGACAAGTGAACTTTTCGTGTTTGTAGTGCAGATGTATACAGATAGTTGGCTTGAAAATGCAGCAAATGGTCTTATGGGAAGGGAAGACAGGTTAACAATTTATTACAGATGTCTTAAGTAGTATAGAACATTTTTTGCTTCGGCTTGTTCTGTTTAGCTAATATAAGTATTTTGATTCAGATCATCGAGAAGGATGGAAGAATAAAGTTTGAAGTTAACATCATTCCGGCATTTAGATTCTCCATGAAAGGCAAATTCTTGCAAGTCTCTTTGTCTTTACAAAGTCATTAAACTAACTTTTTTTTTATGTGATCTTGGTTTCTTGATTGGTTTCATGATCTGCAGGAAATCAGGAGGTAGCACCTATGAGTTGAAGATGGACGACACAGCAATTATAGGCGGTCCATTTGGATATCCGATCGAATTGACAAACAGTATCGAGCTTCAAATTCTGTAAGATTTCTCTATCTTTTTTGCTTGTTCCTCCTCTTCTTTCACAACAGACTTTATGATTCATGGAAATGCTAACATAGATGCTTACTTTTATGTTTGCAGCTACACAGATGGGAAGATGAGAATAAGTCGAGGATTTGATAGCGTTATCTTCGTGCACATTCGAGAAATTTAGTTGCGTCCAGGAGATATCAGGTTTACCGGAAAATATATGTTATATGCTCCTCCTATTTGAATATGCATATGTAAAGAAACTGTCAAATGTTTCACAGCAATGGAAGTTGATTGTTTAGTTTTTTCAGATGTAACAAGAACCAGAAAAAAAAAAACAAAAAAACAAACAAGAAACCACATGACTTGAGATGATGGTATAAGTTTCACTACTAATGTCTAAATTAGGACAAGAAAAATAACATAATTTTTTAACTTTAATATTTTCTCCAGCTTGTCTTAATCCTCAAGGAAAATCTACTTTTCTACCGTGAAAATAAATCTGACAAAAAGAATCTCATTAATAAGGGAAACTTTCCACAAAAAGCTTCTGGTGTAATTAATTACTCTGTCAAATTTACCATATTTTCCCGAGAAAATTAGTAACAACAACAAAAAGTGGAAACTGTAACATTCTAAAGAATCATCGATAACGATACAACAGAGAAACATAATGCTAATTTTCCAGGATTTACTCTCCCTCAAATCTCTCCTTCAAATACTCTTTCTCTATTTTCTTTTTGCTTCTCTGCTGTTAATCTCTCTGTCTCTTTTTAATTTTGTTTTCTGTCTCTTGGATTTGTTTTTTTTCATAGCGATGGATATCCTCCACGAGACAAGCAATGAAGCCAAAACGACGACGGAGACTTCAGGCTCAAGTGACTCTGTCTTGCGTCTCGCCAAACGCATGAAACCTACTGTGTCTACGACCACAAGAATTGCATTGTCCAACACGGCGACAACAAAATATAAAGGTGTGGTGAAACAGCAGAACGGTCATTGGGGGGCTCAGATATACGCAGACCACAAAAGGATTTGGCTTGGAACTTTCAATTCCGATGCTGAAGCCGCCGCGGCTTACGATAGCGCATCTATCAAGCTCCGAAGCTTCGACGCTAACTCGCACCGGAACTTCCCTTGGTCTGAAATCACGGTCCACGAACCGGACTTTCAAGTTAACCACACAACAGAAGCTGTGTTGAACATGATCAGAGACGGTTCTTATCAACACAAGTTCAGAGATCACCTCAGAGTAAGATCTCAGATGGTCGCCATCGCCAACATCAACATCGTGGGATCAAAAGAGAGCCGAGAAGGAGGATGTGTACAAGAATCAACCAAGTGTTTTTCTTGCACAGAGCTTTTTCACAAGGAATTGACACCGAGCGATGTTGGTAAACTCAACAGGCTTGTGATACCTAAGAAGTATGCAGTGAAACATTTACCTTTCATAAGTGACGATCATATCGAGAGAGAAGAGAGCGAAATAGGAGTAGCTGTGGACAATGCTGAAGTTGTGTTTTATGACAGAGCAATGAGACAATGGAAGTTTAGGTATTGCTACTGGAGAAGTAGCCAGAGCTTTGTCTTCACCAGAGGATGGAATGGTTTCGTCAAGGAGAAGAATCTAAAGGAGAAAGATAGTATCGTCTTTTACAATTGCGATGTCCCGAGCAATTTCAAGACATTAGAAGGTCAAAGCAACAACTTCTTGATGATTGATGTTAATTACTTTACAGACAAAAGTTTCGTGACTCCCAAGGAAGTAAACAAGATGGTTCATAACATTTCTGAGGAAAAAGTGAAAACAGAAAACTTATTTAGCTCGAAGTTAGAAGAAGAAACCAAATCCGAGGTGAACGAAAGGGGGTTTATGCTGTTTGGTGTTAGGATTCAATAGCTACTTCGATATTAGGGATTTTTTTTAATAACTTAACTAAAGTTTGGCTATTATTTGTATTACGTAGCCTTTTGATTTACAAACTTCGTGTTTTTGTTTTGGTATCTACTTTTAACTAAGATTAATGTCTCTCTTCATCAAATAAAAGAAGAAAAACCAAAACGGCTTTAATGGCTCCTTTTGAGAGTTAACAGGACAAAGCCACTTAGATGCTAAAACCTACCGTGAACAAAACATTCCTAAAAAAGACATCAAGTTAATGTCAGAAAATCAAACAGCAACAAGAGTTTTTAACTCTCTACTCTATATACTCCATACAATGAGATTCATCTTCTCAAGTGAGTCTCCGCTTACATCTCCTTCGAGTTCCATTGCCCTCGATGTCAGGAGAGTCTTCTACAACAGTGTCTTCTTGTACAACCAAACCTCGATTTCTCGAGAGTTTTCTTATTGGGGTTGTCTGAGAATCTTGCGGGATGTCTGCTGATGCAGAGGGACAAGAAGATGAAGCCATTGCAGTTTCTCTGTGTGGCATTAGCTCTTCGCCCATCGGCACCATTTCGGACATCAGCTGTTAGAAATACATCATTACCACAAAAATAAGTCATCTTCAGGACACAATCTACCAATCGAGAGTATAACTAAGTGAGATTCTCTTTTATTACCTTCCAGTCTTTAAAATCTAATCTAAACACAAAATGGTTATAAATGACTTCCCCCGACATCACCAGGTTTGCAGCGGGTGCGTTTCTCGGCACTGAAGACAAATTAGGAGATCAGATGTAAACGAAATGAATTGAATATCCAAAACAGACATAAGAGGATGGAAATGTGATCTTACAGGCAAAATGAGAACCACTCTTATCAATGATGATCTCTACTCGTCCGTCTTTGGCCAAGAAAGATAGAGCGAACAAATTCTCCACAGTCTGTGCAAATGATCTTCTGTTGAGCACCAAATTTTCAAGCCTCACGCGCTTCTTTTGCCGTAAGATGTTAAACATTATCGCCATATTCTTATCTGTATCAGTTTTCTCTTCTGATTGTGTATCATCTACCTGGTGAATACAATAAGTACTCAAATCAGCTCTTTTGTTTCTCATCAAAATCCAAACTACATAACAATCAACAAGTTCCAGACAAACCATCGCATCATATTTAAAAAAGGAACCATTGCACATCAATCAACAGGTGAGATTTCCAATTTCACTTTGCTTTATGTACAATAAAACATGTCTCACGAAATATACAACATTGCATACGAATGCAAATGACTCTTAAACGCCAGTGATCAAGCTGAGATATTAAGCACTCGACAAACTAGGTGAGTGGAAAGCTACAGATGTGAATTCTAGAAGAAATATTGAACCACATATACCACCTATTAGATCAATATTGGTCATAAACTCAAACAAAAATGGGGTCTGCTAAAAAACATTTCTTACCTCCTCTGGACGAATGCCTTCACCAGGCCTTGTACGTTTTCTGTGAACTGCCCTTTTCCTTTCCTTCAATTCAGTGTCCATAGGTCCCAACCTGATCAAGAACAGGCGAAACAAATCTTTGTTTAAAAACAAAACATGCTCAGCTCTTAGCAAAGCAGGTCAACGTTATTGGTTATTTTGAGAACTCACATTGTGGAACAACCACATGATACCAAAACTGTAGAACAGATAGCAAGCCCAAGATCTTTCCATTTTATAGATACTGGGGCTCTTTCATCAGCATCAATCCCTAAAGAAGCCTGACCAAACCCATTGACCAAAGCATTAACAAACTCAGCCGGAGAAACCCCATTAGCACAATGAGACTTGACCGATGACATTATGGTGTTTGCTATATCCAGAAATGCCTCTGCATCTGCAACTTGCTCTCTTGGTTTCTGAACTGCGGAGAAATTGCAACCAAACCGAAAAGAAAAAAAAAACAGGTCTTTTCAGCAAGAAAGAATTGGCCTTCTCAATTGCTAATACAACCAACTTAAGAAAGTTTAAACGACTTGGAAACTGCAGAATACAAGAATATAGCGATGACACCAAAGTATACATCTCCGACTCATAAAAGAGTCTGCATTTTTCGTCATTCGTGAAATGAGACCAAACCTAACGGACCGATCAATTTTTTAACCATATTAAAAGCATGTGGTTACCTTTCTGGTGCAGGTTCTCAAATTCAGTAAAAATTCGGGAGAATTTGTCAGAATCAACCCTCGTCAAATCATCTTTAGAATCTGCAAAACAAATAAAAAAGGCCTAACATTTAAAAACGAAATAGGCGAAATCAATCTAAGGACATAGAGAAGACGTGAAAAAAAGAGAGAGTAAAAGCGACTGTATGTACCGTTAATTTTGTTAATTAGAGCGAGATACTGAGATCTAAGAATCCTCCGATCAGAAATTCCCTGTTCTTCTTCCTGAGACGGCGGCTCGTCGATTCGGACGGAACCAGCTACGCCTTTATTCTTCTGCTTCTCCTTCTCCTTTTTCACAGACCTTAACCGCCCCAACTCGTCGACATCTCTCCTCCCACTGCCTTCGCCGGTTGTTTCCGATTCTCGCTTCACCACCCTCCTCATGATTGATTCCACAATTACCCGAGAGAAGGAAAAACTGGAAGCGGAAAAAAACCTAACGGCAGTCAGAAATTGGGGATTTTGAGATTTTGGGGGAAAAGGAAGGGAGAGAAAACTCGACGATTTTCCCGCCGAGCCCAAACAAATAAACAACAATTTATTTCACTCTACTTTAAAAGACGAAGAAGACAACAATTAGTGTTTAAAGCCCAAGATTATTTTAGGCCCAATAAAGCCCATTAAGAGTTCTAAATTAAGTTAGCGACATTTTACTGTTTTAGACTTTTAGTCTTTACTTTTAAAGTCCCACATCGGAAAACTGAGAGTGAGTAGCAACAGAAGTTGCAGTATAATTAAAAGCTTTTTTATATCGTTTTGAACCACGCAGCCATGTGGTGAGCGCAAAGCGAACTATTCTTTCGCCTTTTACTAAAGAATACCGTGTGCTCTCCACGCTAAGTGGCATACGCCTATTTTTGGAGGGCTCCGCCTCAGAGCGGGCCCAACAATAATTAGTTAAAGTTATTTCAGAATCTAACTCCTAACTCTAAACCGGATCCATAGAAATGTATAGACTTCGATTGAAATCGTATTTTTCCATATGGCTAAGACCGTCTGCATCGCTTATACTGACAAGCGTATCTCGATGTTTCTAGAAAGCGAGATCGGTAGAATTTGAATTGAGTAGTAGAAACTATGAGAGTTTCAACATTACACATGCAAATTTTAAAAGTTTCGACTTGAGTATCATCTAATAAATTATTAATAGATTTATTATTAAAAATTAGTTAAGAGACTCTTAAGAGTTTTAAGGACGTGGATGCTCAATACCAAATCTCATGTTAGTTCGATCAAATTATGCCTGTTTCGAGCTGTCTACTCTAAACCGGCTACAGTGATGTTTTGGCTTCTGTAAAAAAATCAAATTTCAATTGGTTAATACCAAATCCTAGCTGAGAGCGTAATATGTAGAGAGATTTTTCTTTTTACTGTTTACCGCATCTTTATCAGATGTAGAAGACATCCCATTTCGTTAAATTAGAAAAAAAAAACTGGGATTTTGATTTCATTATATTCGAGACGTATAAGTTTTATTTTTGAAAAACAGAAATTAACATTATATTTTGACTGAAAAGTGATAAAGAACCCTACCATATATGAACTAAGAATAAGAACCATATATGTTTTGCTGCTTCTCTCTACCGTCGAACGATGCATATCCAACGGTGGAGAATCAAACATCAACTCAAAACGGTTAGTACTATTATTGTCGAATTTGAATCCATTGTTCCCTTGGATAAACGATTGGTTATCATTGTTGCTGCTTGAGATGTTCATCAAGTCTTCAATAAGACTCCTTTCGGCAACGTTTCTTTCAATTCGACTGAAATCTTATGTTCTTGATGATTCTGAGGTTTTGGTTATAGGATCATGCTCTCATTTTCCACCATTGAACAATTTTGGTTCCTGTTGATGTTTCTATCGTACATAGTCATGAGCTCGTTGATCATCGTATGCCTGTCTTCATGAACTCCAAATCCGGATACATGAATCGGTTTTTGCACCGAGTAAACAGGCGAGAACACTGGCTTTGCAACTTCATTGAAATGAAATTTGGATGATGCATAAAGACCATCTTGGTTTGGAAAAACCTGCTGGTGGTTTTCTCTTGAGTTTCCATCTTGAAATCCCAGATATATTTCGTTATAACCAAATCTTTATGTTCTGTCCATTATCGTGTTTTTCTTATCGCTCTCCCGCTTCCTCCTTCTCAACCTATGCGTTATATCCATCTCAAAGTTTGAAGTATTTAACACTTTCTCATGATTTGATGCATCTACTTGGTTAATAATGTTAAACCAAGTGTCCCTTTCTTTAATAGTCATCTTATTGCGGAAGCTCTTGGATTGACTAACAATCTCCCGTATCTTACCAGGAGGCAAATGCTTAATGATTGAGATCAATACACCAAGTTTCCTCATCTTCTTCAAATCATGAGGCTTCTTATAAGGCGGTGCGGGACCTTGATCTTGAGGCCACCATGGCGGTCTAACTCCTTGCTCAAAAGGAAACCGTCTCTGTGGAGGATCACAATGTGGCATCAATGTCGACAATAGCCATCCGAGAGTCGGATCTTGAAGTTCTCGCAGCGATTTAAGAGCTAGTCCATTTGCTATACCGTTACATTCTTCATTACTCCCGCGAATCATATTATTTGATTCTTGGTGTTTTGCTATAGCAATTGGACCATTAGGATCAAACATGACCTTATCTTTCCACCATTCTTGAAGATTACCAGAAGCACTTATCACCGGTTTCCCGTCCTCCGTATTGAGCTTTACAGGCTTACATCATCTTAAACATGTACTTTGAGATCACTTGCCATCATCATCCGCGACTGAGTCCGGCTCAGAGAAAAAGAAACCCCTGTTGCTATACATCCCCATTTCGCCGAACACCATTGTAACCTACAAGAATATTAAGAAAAGACAATACAGAAAGAGCAATAATCACTAAGTTTTCTGATCTCAAGTACGAAACTAAAAGTTTGAAATTGAGAATCAAACCCTGAACTAGCAAGGGAAGCTACAAAAACCCAGTCAAAACTATCATTATCGACAAAACCCACAACACACAAAAGCAACAAGACGAGCTGAGACCCGAGTGATTTACCTCAAAGTGTATCGTCTCTGTCACTTTGTTGATGAAGATATACATCTGTATGTATATATATTTCGTTTCACCTGATCAAGTAATGATCATATATAGTTAGAGATATAATTAGAGGGTTTTGTATTTATTTACTTATGGTCACATATTCGGTCAAAGAATTTGGTATCTTCCTTGAAAAAAATACTAAAAAGAGAGATTTGTATATCTATATATAAGTGCAATCTCATTGATTTAAAGACTCTTAAGTAATCTCATTTAAGTGGCAATCTCATGAATCTTATTAGTTAGTTGATAAATGGTAAAGTTTTTATAAATACAAAGAAACTCTATACCATTTAGAGTTTGTAGGTAACAATGTTTGGAATACTACTACATATACAATGGGTTGAAAAATGTATAATTTACAAGAAACATGGTCAATAGAAAAAAAATTAGAAAAAGTGAAAAAAATGATGTGGTAAACAGTGATTATATTATACATGGTTAAACAAATGTATTGTTTTGTATGATAGAGATTAATTAATTCATGACATATATACAATAACCTTTATAAATTAATACTCTTAGGATCAGTAAAAAATATTTGTTTAACAAGATTATTTATTTATCGATAAATGAATATATTATTAATTTATCTATAAATAAATTTTTATTTATTTAAATAGTATTTTTGTACATCTAAAAATTTGAAAAAATACAAATTAAAAAAGGAAATTTTTTTAAATTAGAAAAATGAAGTTTTCTAAAACTATGAAAATGAAGTTTTCTAGATTAATATAAAATTAAGAAAAAGAAGTCTTGTAGTTCTTAAAATTTAATGTAACATATATAAATATAAGTATTGTGATGAATTATATTACCTAAGAAGGAAGCAATGAGAATGATGTCATTATGGAATTGTAACGATAAAGTTATTGAGTCTTTACTAAATTATGAGAATGATCCAAAACCAGATAATAGTAGTGTCACACCAAATGTGTCATCAAAAGAAGTATATCAAGCAATTATCACCTTATGGAACTACTTTTTACAACACGAGTAAGATACTCACAAAGTTTTGTTTGTGATATAATAAAATTTTGGATGAGATGAATTTTGGTAGAAAAGAAACAAAAACTATAGATTCTTTTTTTGTAAAAAAATGATTTATTGTATGAACATTGTTAATTGAACAAAAAATATTTTTAATATAGAGTTATGATATATATTAAAAATATGTATAGAGTTAATCTACATAAGAATTTGTGAAAAAAAATGACGCATGGCTGATATTGATCTCAGTGATTATGAAGCAGATTGGGTCAATATTATGATGAAATTATAAAGAGATGCTTTTTGTTGCAAATAGAAATTTCATTGTTTCTCTCGATGGAGGGAAATTGAGTAATTATCAATTTTCTTGATGCGGTTAAGATAACACAAACGGCTCCGACGTTGAAAAGTTAAAGGATACGTTTGTCTTTTCATTAAACTCAGAGTTTTGCGTAGCGTGACTTCTTCAAATGCTACATCACAACACGATGGCGTTGTAAATGCTATTGTCCAGTAATCAAAGGGGTGTAGTTTTGTCTTTCAACAGAAACTCAGTTCTTCAGTGTTTTTAGATGGAACGAGTTCTTCAAAACGGTTAGGGCATCAGAGAAAAGAGATGAAATTAGTTTTATAACTAGTATTTTATAATTAATTCTATTATATTATATTATAAGAGAAAAGAGATGATGAGAGATGAAGGAGTAAAAAAAAAGAAGAGAAGAAACGTCATAAAGATGTGTCTATTAAGATGAAACTGATTACTTTTATTTTTTTTATTTTCTTTTTCTGACATAATATTTTAAGAGTTTCAGGGATGAATGTTTTTGGATCACAGATCAATCTTTGATTGTACGGCTAGATCTTAGATGACATGGCATTTTTTCCAGCGTCTTTAACTTAAAAACTTCGTCTATAATAATTAGAAGAGAGTCCGATAAAACCATTTGATCAAAACTTAGTTTAGCACAATCCCTCTGTTTATGTTTCTTTGTTTACGTGAGGGTTTTTGTTTCTTTTCGTCTAAGATTTTTTTTTTAATAGAAGACACTTTTTCTGCAAATTTTAAAGCACGTTTTGTGGGTTTGTAGAATGCAACTTTATGACGTGTAAGGGCATGTTAGAATTATAATGGGTGGTGGTCGACATTAGGAGTCTCCCGAGGGTAAGGGATTTTATAAGTCAAGATTTTTTTTAGTTTTCTAGAGAAAGATTTTAGATATTTTGAGATGATTAATGAAACTTGACTTTTTAGCATAATTATGAAAACAAACCGTTTATGGACACAGCTTCTAACAAGGATTTGGAGACTAACCTAATCTAGTAATCTTATATATAGAAGAAGTCAACATTAAGCGAAAACTAAGAGGTAAAGAACAGAAAAAAAAACAAACAAACTTGAAAGTAATGTCACAAAGTTTTGTTAGAACCGCAAATACTGTCAGCAATGAATAGTCCGAGAAGGGCTGCCAGTTCGTCGGTGACAAGGGCCGCAGAACAAATGGCATTGCTTTGTAGAATATTGTGTGTTGACTGTAAAAGACACGTGATAGACTGCACGGCACGAGCAAGAAGCTGTACATGAGAGAAGAAGAGCTTGATGTGTCATCATGTCTTTCAGGACAAAGTTTGGTTGTGGTCTTGTAGAGACAAGAGGATTTCGAATTAGCTAGTCTAGTTTTTTTTTTGGTCGAATGACTACATAATGGTTGGCAACACTATGGGCGGATCTAAAACATTTTTCAACTTAACAGAAAAACAATTCACAGTAAAATACTACAAGTAACGGCTATGTATTTGTAATATAATATTTAATTTGTCATTTCTACAATAGCGTAATAAGATAAAAGTAGCACATTTATATATACTCAAGCACTAAATAATTTATGTGTTTTCAAATATGTATGCACATATGTTTTATTAGGTTTGAACTTACATGGTGTATTTGATTTTCAATTTTTCAATTTTAATACATATGTTATACTATATTGAACCGTCCGAAATCCTAAAACGGCAAAGATAAAAAAAAAAAAAAAAAAAAAAGAGTTGTAGGATACACCCATTTTTTAAGATAAAAAGTGTACAAGAAGATATATGAAAATTTTTAGCTAATAAGTTATATTTTTTTAACAATCATTTTTTAAAAATTGATTTTGAAATAACAAAAAAAAATTCCATCCATCTCTCACCAATTAGATATGCCATCCAATTATTATTAATTTTGCAAGAGAAGCATACTATCTGAAGATACTTAAGTGTTAAATTTCAAAATTAAATTAAATAAGAATGGCAATTAAAAAACTCCTCTCTCACCGACCAACCAAGTATAGTTTTAGATTTCGAAATTAATATCAAAATTATATTAAATTGCAATAAAATGGTCCTCTTCTCAATATAAGAATTGTTTTTTGGATTACATAAGAACAAAAAAAGTTTATGTGAGTGTGATAAATTTGATAATGGACATGTCTGTGAGCATTTTAGAACAACAAATTAAATGCGCATAATCGCTAAAGTATTTAGCAGTACCTTTTCACCTAACGAACCTCTTTTGGTATTAGCTGATGATTAACACTTGTAACCTCAAGAAGAAAACAAATTATAATATCTTTGCACGTGTCAACCCTACAACTTAGTGCATTTTCACATGACAACAAAACATGGTCCCCAACTATAATGCAGGCAAGATTTTGCCCATTTTTGTAATTTGTTTTTCTGGACAAGACTTATGGAGTGTGAATGTGTGATATATATGCTTTGTAGGGCCGATTCAAACTAAAATCAAGAACTGTTACAGTAAAAATAGTTTGATCCTAAAGTATATACTTAGCTTTAAGTTTTGTTACGAATTTACACATGTTAGCACCTCTACTAAAACGACTATGATGCTTCGCCAAATGTGTGTAGATACTTCTTTAGAAAAATCTTAAATGCAGCTCTTGAAATCGCAGTGGAGCTGGACCATTGATCCTTTTATTTTTAGAGTTGAGCATCATGTATTTGTTTTATTTTCTTCATGTTTTGTCTTTTCAAAAGTTCTTTATCATTTTTAATCGTTGCAAGATTTATGAAATTGTCCATAACCTTTGGCAAAGACATGTTTGTTGATGGTTCTAAGTTCTGAGAAAAGAAAGTAAATTAATTACCCTGAATTATTCTCAAGTTACAATAAAAGAAGCTTCTCATCGTTGTACATCACTTCTCTTGAGCTTTTCATTTTTTGGGTGTAAGAACAACATACAATAGCTTCGGAGTTCGAACCATAACATAAACTTACTTGCCCTACTGCTTCTTTTCCCCAACCAAAAAAGGTTCCAGCTTTACAAAACCCTTTTGACCATCAGCCACCAAATTTAGCTCTGTTCATGATCTCTTCTCCGCTATGTTCGACTTTCTCGAGAGGCCGAACCAATACTTCTATGCACAAATCCCTGCCTGGCGTACTTCGGCTTCTAGTTTCACGTACTAGAGCATCTACATCTTGCCCGAGTCTCTTCGAGCCCCTGACCAAAAATCCAGTTTTGTCGGTTTCTAAACAAGAGAACAAGAAAATGAAGAGAGACAAGTGGGAAATACAAGGGAGAACGTTACCTTGACTTGTTCTTGCAGGTCCTTGATGTACTGAACCGCAAGATCCAACATATCGGCTGTGTTTGTTTGCTGCATATCAATTGAAGATTATAAATACATATTGATCAAAGAACGTGAAAGCACGAGAAAAGGAAATGAGAGTGGACGATCGATTTCACCGTGTCCATGTTTGGAACAAGGTCTTGCAGCTTCCTCATTCTTTCGCTGATCTTGGTTCTTCTCACCTGTTCCATAACATTTTGGAAACTTACTATATATATAATCTTAGAATCATGAACTAATGTTATTGCGCATAATAGTAGGGGAAGGATTTTACTCTCTCGGCAATGCTCCGAGGATGAGTGGCGCAGCCACGCTTGGCTCTGATCTTACACGGGATAGAATCTGAGAGTAACTGTTCAATATCTGATAAAGACTTGGGTAAACTCATGTGATGCGCCAAAGGAGGACGTCTACTAGCTGAATCTTCATCCTGTTAATTCATTTCATCACTCCAAATCAATCAAAACAAGAACAGCAGCGGAAAGAATCATAGAGACAGAACATCTCTTAGTATGAGCTCATACCTTAGTTTTGTATTGATCTAGACCACCAGATTGAGTCCTTGAAATTGCCGTAAGCTTAGAAGAAGAAGAGCCTTCATTCCCAAACGAACGATTAAAGCCGCCAGAGAGTGTTCGAGGAGGCAATCGAGATGAGAAACCAGGTTTGACATCATCAATCTCAGGGATCGAACTCATGGGTCTAGAAGCTGATGAAGAAGGAAGCTTGCTTCTAGGAGTAAGAGATGAAGATTCAGTATTGCTCATGTTCATCACATTACCTCCTCCAAACCCTCCCATGCTTTTCATTACAGCTGCATATGCTGCCATTTGCAACAACAAAAAAAAAAAAAAACCAAATATGCTTATAGATTCAAATATCCAAAAAGACTACAACTTTGAATACTTTCCCCATCAATTTTGTATTTATCTAGTTACAAGTTGCAGATTCTGCTACTATGTCTCTAATTAATTGCCTAATTATTGAATCCCCAATATAGTCCTATCAAATCGCAGCATATTCTCAAAAAGTTACCAGAAAAGTTTCCAGATAAGGAAATCATTTGAAATTAACTTTTTAAAACTTATAAAGGAAAGATTTTATACGAACCTGTTTCCACATCTATGGAGGAAAATAATCCGGCGGGTAAGCTATTATGTCGAGCGAGATTATTCGCCGGAGTCCGATCATCTTTCTCTCTTGGTCTTTTGTTCTGACCTAAACTCCGCACCACCGAAGCATATCCAATTGAATCGGGAGCCACTGAAATCTCAACGCCACCAACATCATCACCACCGACGACCTCCATCGCCGTCGCCGGGATATCAAGCTCCGTCGTATCCTCCTCCTCGGTCTTCACCTCCGGATGTTTCTTATCCGTCCCGCCACTGTTTTGCCTAGAAAAAGTGTGGTGGAGGAAACTATCGACGTTGTTGCTTGTGTCGGTGGTTTGTAAGAAGCCAGACAAGATTCGCTCCGTCTCGGGACTAGTCGGTCGATCTAAGAACTCTTCGATCGATTCTCTGTCTCCGAAGCTCGAGAAATAAGAGCTCGGCGCCGATTGGTAACGAATCAATCCAGAGTTTCTCGGTCTCTGGTGTTGATGATCGTGGAGAAGGAAGTGGTGCTGCTGAAATTCTGACTCCATCTTAGTAGCTTTAGAGTTCTTCTCCTCCTGTGTTATTTTCTCAGTTTGCTTTAAAGAAATGATAACACCGGGAGTTTCGCTGATTTGCCGGGGAGATTCTCCCGGCGAGAGATCTCTGAGATAAAATAATATAAAATTTAACAGAAAGAGGAAAAAAAAGGACGTGAGGGAAGCTTATGTGAAGAGAGGAGGAAAAAACAACAGACGGCAGGTAGAGATTAAGATTTATTTACGTTTAGACAAAAGTACCCTTTGTGTTGTCTTCTTATTACGAGTGGAAACCCAGAAGCTGACACGTATGGGCCACGTGGGGACCACATTTTTATTGTCTTATTTCGTATAATTATATAGCAGTAAAAATCATTTTTCTTGCTCGGAACAAATTTTTTTTTAAAAAAGTAGACTTTTTTTTACTGTTGATCGAGTTCATTTCAGGTATTGAGAGGGTAAAAGGTGAAATGGAATATTCAGTTATCTTAAAATATAATTCGATGTATATCTAGTAACATATCAAACATATAGTTATTTTAACAAGTTTGGAAATGGAATGGGTATTAATCGGTCTTAAAATAGATAGTCCCATTTTATAATATGCTTTTTACCACTGTTATTTTTATTTTTGTATATTTGGTATTTTCTATTTTTATGTTGCATTTGCAATCGATGTCAATAAAGTTACCTATTTGTATTCAATAATTTTTTTCGTTTTTCGAAAGAAAAATCTATCACCTTTTTATGTTTTTGGACTTTATCTTCTTTTTTAATTAACTAGTGATTTTTAAAATATGCAATTATACTTTTAAAAAAAACAGAGAGAGATAATAATAATAATATTTTAATAAAATATTATTGTGGGATTTAAAGCTGTTGACTTAAAGCTATAAAAATGGCTAAGAAAAGGACATATGTCCATATGACGCATATTGAAACGACGGACAACTTAAAAAGAAAAACAAACTAGAAGAATATATTGTTTAAATAAAAATAAAAATGAAAATATAAAATAAATGAGGAATCTGACAGGTGTTGATATTCCAATCTAGGGCTCCAAATTTTAGGGAACCTTTCAAGCGACTTAATCCAACTATTCACGCTTAAACACGTATGTACCTTCGCATAAAATATAGGACACGTACGAGAAGAAAGTATTATTTGTATTCAAATTACAAAAAGTAAAAAATATACATAGACAAGTACTAATAAACTTCGACCATACTCGTTCAATCATTAGATAACCGACTGTCTTTGTGTGAACTTAGTTTTATTTTGAGAATATTATGAGAACTTAGTTTCTGCGTAGCAAATTGAATCTCGTATATATCTTCTAATTAGAAACCGGACCCGGATCATCCAAGATTAATTATCATTAAGAAAACATACAAATACGAAATACATGTCCCAAATTTCATTAAACTAATATTATATCGCATTGAATGTTATGGAAATACTAAAGTAGAATAGACCTTAACTTGCTTACTAGTCAAACAGGTACATACGAATTCAATTATGGTTTCCAACCGGTTTTGCGATTGGTTTACCGGACAGTTAATCGTGATCTAGTGTATCTTATTGGGTTTAGTCGTGCTTCGGAGAGAATGTTAATTCTTGTCTAGTGTCGTGTACTAAATTGAGATATATTAATCTTAACCGTTTTCTATCACTTTTTGTAAGAAAACTATTTTGGTGTCAAGAAAGTAATTGTTACTTTGGAACAAAGAAAACAATATCCATAAATATGAGATAAGGTTTTAAGAATGTGAGAATCGAGGTGGAATACAACAGAGAAGCACAATCTCACGTGGAACTTAGGCGTGAAGATCCTCTTCCTATAAATAGTAAGCCACCTATTTAGAATCTTTCTCATTTTTATTTCAAAAATATACATTTGAAAGTCTTTTTTGGGTTTTGCTCTTTTTTCCTCACTGTTAGTCCCTCTTTATAGAAAACTAAATTACGTTTTGATTACTTAATGGCTTTAAGATGAAAGTATCATTAATTACCAACAGTTTTTAAACAAGTAGTGAGATATAAAAACATTTATACCATGTGTGAGGTCTGAGACGACCATCGGATTTGTAGAGCCAGTCTTCGGACCAAGGAACTTTAGAGTTGTTATAATATTTTTTGAGGCTTTTATTAAGTTTTAGTGATCATTTAGCATAATTAAGTAAAGTGGTTTCCATATCTTGCATTTCTAATTGGCATTGAAACCTTTGATATCAACTCTATGAATCCCCTTACTCGTCCCTCAATCTTATTCTTATAAGAACCGGCTGGAAAACGCATCTTAATCACAAAAACATACAATCACTTTAAAAAAAACAAGAACGTAGCAAAACTTAAAACTACAGTTCTCAAAATGAGAATCCTAATCTTGGTCAGGCGTCTTCCCAACAAATCCACAAGATCATACACCAAACAATCGCTATCTTGTAAGAAGAAGAAGATCAAACCAATACTGTCGTTAGACGGTTACAACAAAACAAACTTTGGTTAAACACTCAATTGACTTTAACCGACATCAAACAAATGACTAACTGAACCATAGTGCAATCCCAAATAAATAATTATTTTTGGTCTTGATCAAAAATAACTCCAGTTCTAATCCTCTCAGCTCATATATATATATATATACTTCGTCTCAAAGCCAGCACAAACTCATAAGACATGAAATTACGGTAAGCAACTCAATCTGTACCTTGTTTAAACTTCTGAACAACTTGCTTTCACTTAAGAGCACCATTCCATTTTTTCACTCCAAACTCCATTTTGAAATACAATCTTTTCCAATCCTATTCCATTTTTAATTCCAAATAGAGTAAAAAATAAAATTACTCCAAAAACCAAAATAATCATATTCATCACTTCATATTTTTATTTTTTACTCTATTTTTTACTCCAAAATGGTGTAGAATTGGAGTAAAACTTAACTCCATTTTAAAATTACTTTATTTTTGAAAGAAAAAGTAGAGTAATACATTATAGATGCTCTTAGATAAAGAACATCTCCATTTTTGTTACGCAATCAGAAAGTTATTCTTGTAACACAAAAGAAATCTTGGGCCAGAAGGGGAATAAAAGTGTGGGTTTACGGATACAAAAGGAAGACTAGATGGGCCAATCTAAACAACTAAGCCCACGAAAAAAAAACAGAGCATCACAATGATGTGAAAGAAACGGCTCTCTCTCTCTTTCTCTCTCTCTCTCTGCAACAAAAAGCAGAGCATCACAATGATGTAATCGAATAAGTTAAGAAATGAAATCATCATTTTGAGTCATCTTCTTCATATTTCTTCAAAGCTTTAAGCTTTTCTGATTTCTGCTTTAAGAAATCACCGAAGAATTCGAAAATTTCTCACATTTCGCTAATCTCAGCTTCTCTATCGTCTATCCCCTTCAACGGGAAAACTATTTTCTCCCGGAGATGACGAAAGAATGCAGTTCTTTGGTGATAAATCTTCATCTCAGTGCGGATAATCAAGGGCAATCTAGGGATTCCACAGTTGCCAGGACAAGGATGCTCTTTCCACAGTTTCCGTGTAAGCTAAGTTTCATGGAGACTTCCTCTGGTATAAAGGTTAGCTCTCAAAATGAAGAAACTGATATTAGCGGCCGTGATTCATTTATATGGAGTTATGGATATGCATTCACATAGATTAAGTCTTCAAGATGGGATAATTCCTCAATTTTGATTGGAGAGCTGTTTGACAACAATACTAAACATACATCTAGCCATGTACGGTTTATACGTTGAGTATGTGGCCTACGGCACTGGAGACATCAAAGTTTAGAGGATCTCCGGATCGATTTTGGATTGAAAATTTTAGGTAAATTGCTGCAAAAATTTGGTTCCATTGAAGAAACCAAACGGTTAACTTCGGTTTGTGATTGCTGGCCTCTTGATTGTTTGACGAAAGGGATGTTGATTCCCTACAGTTGACTTTCATTTATCGAAAATCATCAAGCAAAAAAAAAAAAAAAAAGCATCGCAAGGTAAGGATAATTAACTAGCTAGTTGAATTTATAATAGATATAAACAAACAAAGCAAATAGATAAATATATACCGATGATATCCACAAGAATCTTGAAGCTTGCACAAAATTCTTCTGGTATATATTTCTCTATTTGCTTTGTATATATTATTATACCTAGCTATTCTAAATACAACAAGCTAGTTATTTATTTTATGTGATGTTTTCTTACAATGATTTGATTAATAAATTTCCAGCAGAAATGGTAGTAAATTGTACGGAAACACCGTTGCTTTCGTCAAACGAACATGAGGCTGATGATCACAAATCCAAGTTAACCGGTTTGGTTTCTTCAATGAAATCAAATTTCTTATGGGTTTAAGAAGACTCTCTTGGCAAGAGAAGGTTTCCATAAAAGTAAACTGAAATAATCACTCAACCTCGAGTTTATGAACATGAAACATAAAAGATCTCCGATGAGTGATTATTTCAGTATACTTTTATCGAAACCTTACCTTGCCAAGAGTCTTCTTAAACCCATATGTAGCAAAAGCATTCATGAACTTGAAGCCACCTGAAAAATCATAAGAGAACTTATAAAAACCAGTAGTAATATATAAGGTAACTATTATACTCAGTAGTTACTGAGAAAAAATAATTGTTATAACAATAAAACTCTGAGTTACACAGACTTTGCAAACAAAATTTTGAAGCGTTTACATTCAAACCCCAAGAGACTAATTATACAATCGATAAATATGGTCTTCTCTTTGATTTTTCTAACTTCCATCTGAATCTTTGGCTCCCCATCGTCACCAATCTCTTTCCATTGATCTCACCAATTAGCACTTATCTCCTCAAATCTGGATTGCTACTATCTCCCATGTTGAACAATATCGACCGGTACTTAACTTTTGGGGTGCCGAGATGAAAGAACAGAGCATATCAAAAACAGAATGAACAAAGTTTGTAGTACTCAGATTAACGTTTGCTGAAATTGTACTTTTATTGATTTACTTCACTCTTATTTAAAAACCATACTGCAACAACTATCCTACAGTTTAGGAGTTCGTTATATGACTCAATCAAACACAAAAAACAATCAAAACAATGTCCTTATTAATCGGATAACAACAACAACTTAATCAAATAGTCTAACGGTCGACTTTATCCAAAAACTTCCACGTGATGCACTCTTTATCCAATTCTCTTTACGCCGTAATCTCTCTGCAACTTTCCTGCAGCTTTATTCTCTAACACGAGAAACAATCCAATTTCTTAAACATGGCAGATTCCACTGATGCAGCCACAACCGATGGATTGCAACAAACGACTCGATCTGAGTGCATGGTTCTCGTTCTTGTTCTCGTTTTATCTCTTAGTTTCTCGACTCTCTCGATCTAATTAGGGTTTCGAATCAACGAGAGAGAAGAAAATTTGGGAGCTGTTAGACAGTGTGATCTGATGTTTTATATAGACAGAGATAAAGAAGAGAGAAAGTAAAGGAACTCTTGTTTTATTTTATTTACTTGTGATCCAAGCCTCCATCAACTTTCCTTTTTTTTTTGGTTCTGTTTGTTAAAATGTGTTTATCTACTAACCGCGTATAAGAAACTCTATATACGTACTACTATAAACTGATAAAGCCATGCAAAATTTATTTGTTTTCAAACATTTTTTAAAAATTAGTAGAAATCAGGATTTCTGAGATAGTTTCAAAATTTATGGTATATATAATCAAGATATCTGCGATATTTTCAAAATTTATTATCTGAATAGTTAATTTTGTCACTAAATTAAATCCCATGTATATGAAAAAAAAATCCCGTGTATATGTAAATTTGGTAATTTTATATGTTACAACTCTTGAAAAAAATTCAAGAACGAAAATATGTAAAACAAAATTAGCATACCCGTTAAAATAAAATATAAAAATATTAATGCAAAATAACATAATAAATATATATTATGATAATTATTTATTTCTAAAGAAACTTAAAAAATAATAATAATTTATTTATTTTAAAATTTTATTATATGATAAACCACATAATTATTATGATTCGTATAATTAGATTCTAGATTAAAATTAAATCATATATTTATCCAAAAATATATTTTCTAAACTGCAATTAAATAAACTCAAAATTTTACTCAAATTATTTAAAAACATTAAAATTAATAATAAAATTCCAAAAATAAAATAAAATATTATATTAGTTAAAACTAAATCTAATTGATAAGTGAACTCAATCCATCAGTATTTTTCTAATAATGTTTTTATAATGAACCCATTACAAAAATTTGGTCTTGTAAATTTTAGATCTAAAAATAATATTACACTAGAACATAGATTTTCTAATTGACAGTAACAAACTATTATAAAAAAAATAATATCAGCACAATAAAACGCATACATTATTACATTAACTATTATAAAATTAATATTAATATATCTTGTTATTACATAGTCACATAGTTATAACAAAAGTGACATATCGTTACGATTTGGTGAATTATAATTTTTTATGTTAAATTTAAAGTAAACGCGTTCAGTTTTTGAGTTTTATATAATAAGTTTACTCCAAAAATTTATGGTATAAGATTGTTTCATTCTATTTACTATTTAGTTAAAAAAAAGAATTGTTAGCCAAAAAAAAAAAAAAGGAAGAAATTCAGAATATAAGAAAAGGCTTTGGCACATTAAGAGCCCACTCTTTCCGGGATACATTTATATAAGGCCCAAAGTAAAGACCTGAGCTGTTTCGTTTCCAATCGACCGAAATTCACAGAGGAACCGATTTCGAAGTTTGCTCTGTTCACATTTGCTCTGATCTCAGCTTTGATCTTCGATTCTCTCTCGTCTATCGCCTTAAACGAGAGTACTATTTTCTCACGGGGACGACGGAAGAATGCAGTTCTTCGGTGGATCCGAGATAAGTCCGTCGCCGCCGGTTCCGACGGCGAGTGGAAACAACGCGCACATGATGTACGTTTTCAACCGTAACGGTGTGTGTCTCCTCTACAAAGAATGGAATCGGCCTCTTCATACGCTCAATCCTCAGCAAGATCACAAGCTCATGTTCGGTCTTCTCTTCTCGCTCAAATCCCTCACCGCCAAGATGGATCCCGTCAAGTTAGATTTCACCCTTTCCTTCTTCTTTTTTTGACTTCGTTTTCTTAGATTCGTTGATATATTTGACTTCTCGATTTGAACAATTTCGATCAAATTTGATCTCTGTGACTTGCGGCATCGTTTGATGATTCCAATCGATTTTCTAGATCTCATGCTAAATCAGTTTTTTTTTTTTTTTGGTTTTTGCAGTGCGGATAAGGGGAATCTAGGGGTTCCACAGTTGCCAGGGAAAGGATGCTCTTTCCACAGTTTCCGTACCAACACTTACAAGCTAAGCTTCATGGAGACTCCCTCTGGTATTAAGGTCAGCTTCGTTGCGCTTCCACTTTCACATTGATGTCCCAAATTTTAGTTTCGATAGGATTAAGTAACACAGACTCTGGATCTTGGCTAATTGTTTAGGGACTTTTTAATGAATGGCAAGAACTATTTCCTGTAAAGTCAACCCCAAAAGCCATTATCTTAGTGTCTACCTAGAAGAATATGAGAACTAAGAAGATGAGTGTGAAACCAGAGTATTCAGACAGATGTTGTCAAGAATGTTGACGTGTATGAGAAATGGATTAGAAAGGGCTGATTTATGTCTCTATACAGATTGATGTGTTTGAACAAGCTTGATGAGATGGTTAACGGATGTTCATTTTATAGATTGTGGATCATCTGGTAAATAAGGCTAGCTGAAAAAAAGTTAGCATTTGGGTCTAGTCGCAAATGTGATTAGTATGACTGAAAACTTATTGTTGCTTTGTTGATACAAAACGTAGATGATTCTTACGGTTTTGGTCGGATTTTTTGTGGGCCAACCGGCTGTTCTCATAACAAAGATCACAGGTAGAAACTGAGCTAACCAAATTGCATAAAATGAGATATTTGCTCGAACTTCGCTTGCGGTCATGAGTAAAGATTCCAGAGTTGTTTGACCACAATACTAAACAGACATCTAGATGGTTAAACCTCATCATGTTCCTATTGTTTTGCAGATTATCTTAGTAACTCATCCAAAGACAGGAGATTTACGCGAATCCCTAAAGTACATCTACGGTTTATACGTTGAATATGTGGTAAAAAATCCTATCTACAACCCAGGATCTCCAATCAAGTAAGCTTCAATTGAATCATGAATAACGTCTTATTGCATTAACTGAACCGGTTATTTTCAGCAAATCGTTAATCCTTACTATGTCTCCATTGGTCTCTAAGGTCAGAGTTGTTCAACACTGCACTTGACCAATATGTAAGGAGCATCTCATAATGTGTGCATTACAAGATTGGCCATTGGATCTTCTCTGCTTCACAGAAATTTCTTCTTAAGTATCTCTATAGAGAAGAGAGAATTGGAGTAGAAAGATCAATTTCGTGTCGACTGTTTTTCTCTACAGATATATGTTTTGCTTTTACCCTTTTTAACTCACTGTATTGGCTTCTTTTTTTTGGGGTGAAAAGTTACTGTATTGGGCTAAATTGGCTTCGTATCAAAGATGTTTATGGTTACGCAAAATCTTGAAATGCCACCTGAGCAAGAAATTGTAATTTTATCGTTGAAGTTAAAAGCAAAAAATAACCTCATTTATTCGTGATGACATCGATTTAAAGTTTACATACTACAAAAACAATTTTTTAATGCATGATTATATCCGTTCTATAAAGTAACACGATAACAAAAAATTATCTATGCATCATCGATGAACAATTCTTATTAATGAGAAACTTTTATATAAATTTACTTTCATTAATTTATAGAAATCATATCCTTCTGAAAATCAAACCCCAAACTTTCTCTGATATAGAAGCATTAATTAATATTTTGGTTAAACCGTTAGACTAAAAAAACTTCCACTGCATACATAGCCTAAGCAAATGAAAATAACATTTTATATTTATAGGCAATAATAATATTCATTTCCTTGATGGCAAAACAAATACACTTGGGGGCTTAGGGCTGTGATGGGTTTTTGGCAGAACACTACACGTGAAATGATCTTCTACGCATTAAAACCCTTTCGTCTTTCTTCTGCCTCCTCTAATTATTTTATCATATATTCAGTTTTTAATTTGATTATGTAATGAAGGTTTGTTTTTCTCTCAGAATCAAATATTAATTTATTTATCGTTCGTAAATGTCAATAGTCTATCATTGACATCATAGACTGCTATATTCCCTTCTCTCTCCTTTTTTTTTGTTTTTGTGATCTCTCGCTACTCAAAAGTATTCACTGATGTTCTTTCTAATATCTAAATAATCAAGTGAGCCCCTAAAAAGGATTATACTATTTTAATCAATTCTTGTCGATCAATTATTCCTGATGAAAATTGATCATCAAGTCAATGGTAGATGTTCATTATGATGTACATCCAAAGAAACGTAGATAATTGTATTGCAAGCCGTTTTGTATTAAAAATTATGGGATCAAGTATAAGAACGTTTAACTCTAGTAGGTTGGATAAGAACAAAACGATACAAGTTTGTGATTGGTGATTTAAATGAAATTACGGAGACAAATAAAAAAGGAATGTTAAGGCATGTATTAAATTTATTGCCTTCAACAAAATGATATCTAAATGTGACTTTCTTAAATTCCCTTCCTTGAGAAATACATTATCTTGGAGGCGCAAAAAAGTGGTCAGGTTGTACAATGTCTGCTAGATAGAACTTTAGCTAATTATGAATGGTGTTCATTATTTTCATTCTCGTATATTGAGTATCTTGGTATAACTAAATCGGATCATAAATCTATAGTGGCTATCGTAATAGATATGACTTCTCAGAAGTCTAGTTTTGGAGGAGTTCAAACGGAAATTTTCGCAGGATGTATTGGATATTTTGGCGAAACTGTGTTGGTGGTTTCGGTTTTAGAAATATTTAAAATTTTAACACAATTATATTAGCGAAACAACTATGACAGTTAATGAATTCGTCATATCCATTGATATAAATTCTGACACAAAATCTTTATACAAGAGGTTATCCCGAAAAAATCTAACATCTCTTCACTTTTATTCTTCACATCTCTTCTAATCTTCTCAGTTAAGAAACTGCTTCATCCATTAGTTTTAAATTACTACAGTTAGATTAGATTTATTTTTAATAAAGATTAAATGTATGAAAATTAAAATGTCGAATAAGAAAGATGAACAGTAGTTATATAGGATAAATACATCAATGTTTACATAAACATATAAAAATTTCTAAAAACTTGGGAAAGTTTTAAAAATTTCTATAAATTTGGGAACAGTAGTTATTGTTTGTTATGGTTGACACATTTTATGTTATTCTATTTATGTTCGTTATTTTCATATTTTTCTTTTTATTTTACAATTTTATTTTCTATGATTGTAATGAATAAGTTAATTTACTACTTAATCGTTATATTGTTTTATATGCTTTGTCTAATATTATTGCTATTTTTAAAAAATTCAAACCATTTATATTAATATAATTATGATTTTTTATTGTTATATTTTATGTTATTCTATTTAGATTCACTATTTTCATTTTTATGGTATAAGTTTTTATGGTAATAAATAAGTTAATGATATTATTTTTGTATGGCTGTCGTTCATATCAAATAGTTGATCGTAATATTTTTTATGTTATATTTTTATACATTTTTTTCTAATACATTATTATTATTTTAACAAATTTTTAACTATTTATATTAAGAAGTTCAAATTCGACTTATATTTCAAAAACAAATTATATCCGGAAAGTTATATTAGTATGTTTAAAGTAATATATATTGTGGATCAAAAGTGTTAGATCGCTAATTGTCCTTAAATTTGTAATAATAAAAATTATTTAGATAATGAATTGCAAAAAGTCGCTATATTGATAACATCATTTCTGGTTCTAGTTATGAGAATTATTTTTCACAAATTTAATATATAATCTTCTTATTATGTATTTGTTTATATATACAAACTTTTCCGCTCCACGATGAAAAAAGTGTATAATGATCAGTAATTCAATATACTCCATCTTTTTTTATTTCCTTACACTCTTTAAAATTTAAATGGAACACGTGTGGTATCATAATTCAATAGAAAGCAATGTGTCCACAAGCCAAACTGGACAGTTGCAATCTTCAAAGTGTTACTCTCTCTTGCAATTATTAACCTACTTTCATTATTTTGCGTTATTATTTCAAATATTATTTTTTCTCTGCTGTATACATTTTCTAACTCACTTTCATAGAGTGAGTTGTCTTCTTCTCTTTTCTACTAGCATTATATAATTGGTAATAAAGTGTTATATATATATACAAGTTGATGAATGTACTTTTTTCTTAATTACGTGTACCTTCCTTTAGGTGATTTTTTAGAAAAATTAATTATTAGGTAGATAGACCTAACCAAATTATGCTAACCAATAATTCTATGTATATTTAGAAAAGCTTTAATGGTCGATGATGGTGTAGGTAGATCCAGTACTTACTTAAATTAATAACATGCTAGCATCTTAAACCATAATTTCAAGTTTATATGGGATAAAATGCACATAACTCTAATGAAGTGAGAGGCCGGCACTAGAAAATTGGGGAATCGATTTCTCAGCCATACATAGTTTTTTTGTCGTTAAAGGATTTTATGCGCTAAATTTCAAATAGAAAGAAAATAAATTAAGATTTCATACACAAAGATGAATTTGACAGATGGTTAATGTAGCTCACATCTGGAGTCAGTGAGTCAAGAGCTTTATACAAAGATACGAAGCAACAGAAAACATATATATTATATATAAATATATATCTTTTTGTTGACCACACATATATATCATTTTAACACCTAGAAATATTGAATTTATAATATGAGAGATTTTGCCCCAAAAAAAACGAGAGGTACCATTGATATTTTAACTAATTTTAAAAAATTAAAATAATAAAAAAACTAAAAAGTGTGAGAGAAAATGTAAAAAATGATTCTCAAAGATGTTTAAAAATTGGTTCTGGAATGTTTTAGACATGTGTTCATTTATTAGTGGCTCACACTCAGAAATTAAAATTTAATTATTTAATAATTTTATATTAAAATATTTTTAAAATTAGTTATATACTTAAGTTGAGTTTTTGTGATGGAAGTGCTCTTAGTGTTTGTTAATATGGGGCACACAAAAAATAATTGCAAATTTCTTGTAATTTTAAAAAATATTGGTTTTTTAAAATTAATAGGTAGAATATTCTTATGACTAGTACATTCAAGTCCATTATATTTACTATATAATAATCTTATAGAAATTTGCCATCCGCCTGTTACATTATAATGGTTTGTAAATTTTGAATTCAAATCTACTTATTAGATGTTATGTATTTCGATTAACATGTTGGATTAACATCACTGGTTTGAAAATATAAATCTTGTCCATTTTCACCAATTACATTTTAGTTAAAATATGTAATCAGCCAACTTAAAAATCCTCCATGCATAGATAGGCATAAAAAATAAAATTATATTGATTGTAACCATTTACAAGGCCAAACCATATCTATTAACGTATAGGGTAGAGTTCAGTTATTTATATTGGATCCATATATATCTAATTAAAGATCTAAAAAATATAGGAAAAAGGGTTAATTAATATCCAAAGAAATCTAAAGAAAATTAAAAGATATTAGAAGATGGAAACTTCCTAATTCCTTCCTTCCTTCCGAACATCAGATTAATCAACCAATTACGTCCACGAGACACGCAAGATTCTTTTATTCTTATCCCACCACCTAATTAACCATCTCTGCTTAATTATCATTATTATTTTCTCAACTTGATTTCTCTATATTTGGTTTCGTAATCGCTTTCTTTGTACATAGATGTTAGGGAGAAGGAGCGTCGAGGCACGTGGGATGTCACCGTACGTACGTACCATACAAATACTAATGATGTGCTTTTGGAATAATTGAGTGAGGTTAATATAAATTATAAAAGATTTATAATTGAGTGAAGTTAATTTGGTTTTGACCAACTGGTGAAGTGTTTCCATTCATGAACTTTAAAATGAATTTGCAAACCACCTAATTACAAAAAAAAAAACATGAAGTCTTAAGGAACCGTAACTCTAAAACTGCAAAAAGGTCAAGGCTCAAGAGAAATGGTTAGGAAACCAAGTTAACGAGATTTATGCTGTGTTAAAATTTATGTTAATATTATATGCAGGCCATAGCTTGCTGTTAATTATATTAATATTGATTTCTAATACTCTCAACAGTGTTTTATCTTATTTATAATTGATATATTATGTTGGACTATTATTTCTAGAAAAAACAAATCTAATTTCAAACAAATGTGACGCAAGTTCAAGATGAAAACTTAAGTGATTAGTTACTATGATTCAAGAAAATAATTCTTAAGATTTTAGCAGTGTTTCCAAATTCCACAAAGACAGTTTAAAGTTTCCACCTAAGCTACCAAAAGTAATAATAAAAAAAGTTGATGAAAAGAAAAGCTTTTTAGTCACGGAATGAAAGTTAAAATTAGAAGATTAAAGGATAGAAAAAAGATAATGGCATTATATGAATCACATTCGTCTTCTGCTACCAATACATATTCGTCTTCTGCTACCAATATTATCGAAGTAAGAAAAGAATATACTTTGTAAGTTTTATTGGCAAGAAAAAAAAAAAGAGAATTTGATACCATGATGACACTTGTCGGCCATGATCTTTTCAACAACGATTTACTAAAAAATATGATAAAATGAAGGATAACATAACTTTATTGCTAACATTAAATATTTATATGTTAATGGCACAATTTAAGGGAGACAACAAAGTGAAATTACACTAAGGTTGTAATGCGAAAATATGCATAACCAACCCCACCGACTTTGTGTGTAATAGTGAGATGTTTTAGTGTGTCTGATTAGTAACTACTCACTACTTAAAAAAAGGTTGTAGATACGGTTTCAATCGATCAGATACTCTTTCTGTTTTTTTATATCGTACTTTTCTCAAAATCTGTAAAACAAAATATAACATCTTCTAATAGACCCTGATTAGATAGAATCAATATAAATAAAATAATTAAAATTTAATGGTGTGTATAAAAGTATATTACATGTATAAAAATAAAAATCTTAATATACATGAAAAATATTCAACATATTACTATACTGAATTTAATTAATATATTTTCTTTTATAATAATTTTTCATTGATATTTTTCATAAAAATTAATAAAAGTATCAAAATTTTATTATATTTCTTATTTTTAATGGAAATTATAATAAAAGTAAAATGATATCTAAAAATATATACAAATATATCCATTTATTTATTTATTTTCAGTTGGTTTTAGGTTATAAGTTTACAGAATTTTAAAGATATATTTTATTAATTTTTATTAAATATTAACGGAAGTTTATTGGATTGATGATTTAATAATTTTTTTTTTTTTTTAAACGTTTCTTCTACTGTTTCTAATCTTTGTAAAAAAAATAAAATCTAATTTTAATGGATGTAATTTTTTTTTAAATTCTACATTCAAATTTATTATATTAATCATTTATACAAAAAAATTTCAAATCCTCTATTATTGAAAAATAGATATTTTTAATAAAATCTATCAAATAAGGTTTAAAAAATTTGAAAAATAATTTAGTTTTTCAAATTAATGAATAAAAACACAATTTCTTGATGATTAACTTTTTATTTGTTCAATTTCAATTTTTTTAAAAAGTAAAAAATTAAAAATGAAAAAAAAATAATTAATGAAAATCAAAATTATTAACAAAAATAGTCAAATTTTTTTAAAAAATTAATATCGTCTTCTAATTTTAATAAAAAATAACTTCTGAAAAATCTAATAAATATTATATCATTCTAATAATTTTTAAAATTATTAATATTTTACAGAATTTTTAATGTAAAGATTTATGATAAGGATTTCAAATATCATAAATCCTTAAAAAATTTTAAAAATTCTAATAAAATCACTATCAAAATTTTTAAATCCATTTAAATTCTTCAAATCTTCTAAAATCTTTAATTCAATAAACCTCTCTAAATTATCATCAGTTTCTATCAAAAAAGTTGAAGTGCTCAAAGCTCAGAAACTTTGCAGATCCAATTTGGGTTCAATTAATAACTAAGAATTAGCCCATTACAAGTCCATGTGAGCCCTCTAAATGGTTTGGTTAATAGGCTTGAGAAAAAGCTGAATCAAGGCGTAACATCCAACGTGCGGACAATTTGGGATTACAGTCATATTTTTGTTGTTGTTTTAACTTTAGAAATTAATATAAAACTGTAGATATCTTCTACAGTCCAACACATCACCCACTTAATTAAAAAGTTTGTGAAATGATACATATTTATTGTTATTTTGATTTTGATTCAAGAAACTTTAGAAGCTCAGATTCGAAATAAATGTTGCTAAAAAAATTATAGTACTGTTTCAAGTTATTAAGATGAAGATACAAAGCAAATTCAAAACTCTATCTAGAAGTGATGATCTATACTTTGTAAAACGTTAATACAATTTCACACAATTAGTAACATTCCACTAAAGTTTTCTACAATCTAACACAATTGATTAAAAAGGTTATATGAAATTGATTACAAAACACAATCTCACCTATATATAAATTAAGTAAATAAAAACCTTAACTAAAACACAAACGCCAACTTAGCAACATAGGTCATATTTTTGGGGATCATTCAAATATAGTAGACGCAAAATATATAGAGACAACAATGATGCGACATCATTCTCATACAAAGACAAACACTATATATAAATTCTATTGTTTTCAATATTCAAAGTTCCAAAACAATTGCAGGAACAAAAACAAAAATAAATAACTAAGGTTGAGACTTATTAGTATTATTAATTGTAACCCAATTTTAATTTTTAAAAAGAGAGGGTCATCTCGAGGCGACACGAGCACTTTTCCGGCGATTCCTCCCACCACACACTACACACCATTGAAATTCTCCAAATCGTTTCTTTGGATTCCCGTGAACCCTCTCTCTCTCTCTCTTCGCCCCCCAAGAAATTTCCACCGGTTTTCGTGTTATTCACTTGTATATATCTTAAGAAAACTTACAACTGAAAAAATAATATTAGGTGTTAAATTGTCAAAATTTGATATTTTCTCATGGAATCCCATTTGTTATAACCATATCTAAATCGGGATTTATGCAGAATTTAATTTGATTAATAGAAATATTTAAAGCCTAATAATGTTTATTAAACAACCCTCCAAAATTTTATAACTATGTTCGACCTAAACAATACTTATGTAAAAATATTATAAATGATTTTATTCGTAGTTTATTTAAATATTAACGTGGTCATATTATACATATAGTTCTCTTTTTTTAATAGTCAACAAATTTTGAGCCAAAACCTAAACTAAATTCTATAGTTTGTGACCATTATTTGACCAATTAATATCACCGTGGAAAAATTCCAACTTTAGTAATTTTCGAAATGATATTAAGAAAAAAATCAGCGGTATCCTCATGTGTGTACATTATTATGTTTAATAAATATAATTTATCTCGTTTCCAATTCGTTTAATATTTATAGTGCTCTGTCGCTCTTTTTATTAATATATAAAGATATCACATGCTGAATTTTTTTTCATTAATATTTTCATGTATTATCGCATAGAGATACTTGTATAGTGTCAAAAGTACGACGTAAAGCACTTAATAAAACGATTTGTTCGAGTAAAGTCGATGATTTCAATAAGTGGCATTCGAATACCTAAACTTACTAAATCTGCATAACAACATTTGCGTTTAATTATTATTATTTTTTGTTAATCTCGACTTTGTAGTGGTGGCTAAAATTAATTGGTTTCTTAGCACAAGGTTTCAAGCATGAAATTAATCAAGGGCATAACTTGTATAACATACTCTCCAAATAATGAAAACACGAAACATAAAATATTGGAGTTCTATAGTGTTTCATTATTCAGTAACCCAAGTTAATTAATTGACCTCTTTATTCTAAATATGCTAGTTTCCCAAGACTGCTAATAATTTAGGATAAAAGATGCAAGTATAGCATTTGTTTCCTAGATTCTAATTTATTTTCTCCACTTTTTTAACATTGCAGTTTTTCAGATTAGATTAGATTTATTTTTTAAGTTGGGTTTCAAATAATTATTTTTTTTCTTTTAAATGTAAATGCGCGTTGGAATTATGTGGCATAATGGTAGCCACCTTTAAAATTTATGACACATATATAAGATTTGAACTCAGCACCCCACAATATTAATAAAAATATTAAAATCATTAAACTAAATTTATAAAAAAATATAAATACGCTTTTTTAAGTTCTGTAATACACATATAACAAAATGACATATAAGTAAGAGGTATTATACTCTAAAAAGGTATAGTTTTAATAGTTTTATCTCTAAGGTATTTTAGTGAGCTTAACTGTTCTATATCAAACTATATACAAAGGATCTATAGATATGTAGGTAATGGTGGCAAGTTGTATATTTATTGAATTTTTAATAAAAAAATAAAAACTTTGGAAACAAAAATGTGTACACTTCACAATCATATGTTCATATGTACGTACGTGGCTTTAATTTGACAGTACAGTGAGTGATTCGATGTATATTATTCTATCATCCACATAAACTCAAAGATGAAGTTTTGCACATCCTTTAATGCATATATATAGGATGCATGCATACGTTTAATATAGAGTTGGAATAGTAACGTGTGGAATAACTACGTGAGAATTGTGGTATGATTCTAATAATAACAAAAACATATAAATATATATATATATATATATATATATGTATTCGTTACTGTGAATTGTGAATATGGTATAATCGTTAACATTTGAACTAAAGTGTGTAAAAAACTATATTGGTAGAACTGGTTCAACGTATATACCAAGTGTAAGATGTGAAATTTAATCTTATGCCAAATGATTATTCCATCGTAACTGAGTAAAGAACAATTGTTTCAGCACTATCAGATCCGTTTTAACTTCGCTACTACAATATTCTGATTTTGGACAAATGTTACCACATAGTGATTAGGATCTATATATATTGAAGATTTAAGATTTCAATTCCTGGTTCAAATGGTTTCCTAAACGTTCAATATGAGCATGTAGCATAGTATAATCTATGGCAGTTTATCGGATCGATGATTTGGTACAATTTTACATTTTTTCCAAATTATATTTTATTATATATAGTATTTGTAAAAATATTTTTAAATTAAACTTTATAGAATCTACTATTTATAAAAATAATTTTAAATATCAATTTATTAGATTGATTATTTATACAAATTCTTTCAAATTATATCTTACTAGAAAACAAGAATTTCATCAATAAAATATATCAAATAGGATTTAATAGTATTTGAGAGATATTTTTAGTTAAAAGTTAATGAATAAAAATACTATCTTTTATTATGGTATTTAGAAGTTTTTTAAATAAGTATATATTTTTAGTTTCAATTTAAAAAATCAAAATTTTTAAAATGATTTTAAAAATATTTATTAAAAATTAAATTGTTAAAAAAATTTGATAGAAAGTTTTTATACTAAAAAAAATATTACCAAATCATCAATAATTTTTTATTTTCATTTTTAAATTTTACCAAAATTACTAATATAAAATTTTACCAAAATCTTTAAAATTTTCATAATCCTACCAAAATTCTCAAAATCTTCAAAATCTATTTAAATTCCACCAAATTTTAAAACCTTTAAATCCTACCAAATTATCTATCCATAAACTCTCTACAAAGCAGTGGATTGGGATTGTATTTTTGTTCATGCATCTTAATATCATAAAATGACTATCGGAAGTAGAAATGGACAATTATTTGATCAAATAAATCGACACGTGACGGTGGATATATGATAGTCAAGAATAAGGGCAAAAAAACTGGAACGTCGCTAATAATAAAAATGTCATAACCGGTGATAGCCGGTGACAGTAGTCATCATATTGCACTTCACTCTTCTCGACACACATTTCAACTCCTTAGATTCTTCCCATTTTTTTTCAGCAAAAGCTGAAGAATTCTTTTTAGAACTCACTTTGATCTTTGTAATAATTATATAATTTTTAGGTTTATTTCTGTCAGATCGAGTTACTCTTTTCCTAATCACTCAGTTTATTTATTTCCATCATAAGCCTTTTTCACTTTCTTCTCTTCTTTTGTCTGATTTCGCCTTTTACTTTTTAGTTGTTGTCGTTATTACCGCCTTGTGCTTTATTTACTTAAAGATCCGAACTTAGTTTGGTAAGTAGTTCACCAAATAATGTAAATTTATAATAGTAAAGCGTCAATGCTCTTGGACTTTTCGTTCTGCATGATTCAGAAAAGTTCTGGATATTTGTAGCAATTAATTTCAGTTGTAATTTGTCATAATTTCTTAGTATAAATATTAATGTATAAATTATTTTCTGGACCTTCAGCTAAACATGCACTTTGTCTTTTACCTTTTCTCAGTTATTTCTATTTTAAAATTTATAAAAAGGATCTTAATTTGGCGGGAAAATGTCGTCAAATGGCAACAGGTGATTCCTTTTTTTTTGTCCGTTAATTTACTTAAATCTCCTAAAATAATATGCATCAGATCACTGTTACCTTACATATACAATCATCAGTTGATCACTGTCACATTATTTTCGTTATTTGATTATTATTCTTTAGATCCTGGGAGCATTAATTATCTGAGACGCTGCAGTCTGAGTAAGTTCAGTTTTGGAAGAAAGTGAAAAAAGGTAACCTATATTTTTTCTCACAAATTTTTTTATAACATATAACTTCGTTACATTGTTGCAAAAAAAAATGGTGACCTATTTTTTATGTTAAACCCTAAGATACATTCTAATACATTATAGAAAAGAGAGAGAATGATTCATATAAATATGGCATTCTTAGTAAGGAGAACAATAACTTTTTTTGAAGCAGACCTATATACCTGTTTGATAATATATATATATGTGAGAATACAAAATTAAATCTACAAACAAGAAATTTATGTTAAGATACATTGTTTAATTGCCGTATATATATATATCTGTTCTTTGTTATATTTGGTGTTGATAATTTAAAGAAAATATATACTAATTAATGTATGTATAAAGGTAATGATTTATCTTATGAAGTAGAATAGTAAAACTAAAATTAGTACCAACGAATACTATAGTGTCTTCACATGGGAACTCGTTTCCTTTTCTTGTTGAAGGGATATAGTGTTTAGTGTTAAATATTGACTGATTCTCTCTTACAAAGAAATTAAAATTATATAATTTATTAGTTACATATACAATAATAAGAACGGTGTTATGGATGACACAAAGGCATGACGACTAAACAAAGGGTCGGCTCCTAACACAATACAAGCTTCTAGTGTGCATAGGACATACGTAATTATAACTTTTAATACATAAAATATTATGTTATTTTATATTTATTTAATCTTAAATTACTAAACAATATCTCTATTTGACGGGTGCGAAGACCGATTAATCAGTCAACAGATTTTAACTCGGGAAAACCAAAAATCCCACCCCAGTTCTTTTTGCAATTTTCTAATTTCCTTTTACCAGGTGAAAGACTAAATAATAAATCATATTATTCTTCCAATTAAACAAATGCTACTATTTTATTCGAATTTTTTTATTTATCTTCCGTATATTCAAATTATTTTGACCGAAGAGTGACTTTTCTCTTTCCAAATGTGCTTTCTAAATATTTTTAATTAATTACGTCGCTTCATATAATATTGCTTTTCCGTACACACACATGCAGAAGAGTTAACTCGGGGATCTACAAATATACTAGCTACTATAGTTTAAATGGATCGGTCCAATTGTTGTTATATGTATATTTCAATGTGATTGCATGTATGTGTACACGGAGACGTATACGAATACGTATCCGCGCGCTTACACATGGATAAGGACGTGTACGTACATCTGTATGGAGAGAGAGAGAGAGAGAGAGAGAGAGAGAGAGAGAGAGAGAGAGAGTGGTCAATGGTAAGAGAGTGAGAGATGATTTGCAGAGTGTGGGAATGCTGGGCTTTGGGGAGTCATTAATCGCATTAAACGAGGGACGTGAGTTCCAATAATCCAAGTGGGGTAATTTAGAGAGAGAGAGATTTTAATTTTGTTTGGTTTTTCTTTAATATAAGCTAGTTATTGATTTGCTTTTAGGGTTTGAATTTTTTCCACTTGGAATCGTAGATTTGTCTTATTTACGACACTCGTGTCCCTATTTTTTGCAATATCATAGTATCCTCATACAGTCAAACATGTGAAGTGTAATATTTGTATCAATTTACGCACTTTTTTTATCCCCTCACATCATTCTATTATTGTGGTATAATAACATGTGGTTGTACATATATAAGTGTCTACCATATTTCTATCTAATATATATATATATATATTATCCAATATTTATGAGTAAGTTATTATTTTGACATAATAATTAAATAACAACTCTATTATATCTTTAATAAAAATACGATTGATAATAAAATTACGGCAAACCTTAATGAGGTTTTTAAAAAACACTTAAAACGAGCAATTAATGTAATAGGTTTAACTTTAAAACCTGTTTATATAGCTTCCTAAAAATTATCTTTAAGACTTTTACAAATATCTTCGTTTCCTTTGTTTAAACCCCTCCAGTTATCGAAGAGAGAGAGAGAGAGAGAGAGAGAGAGAGAGAGAGAGAGAGAGAGAGAGAGAGAGAGAGAGAAAGTGTGTGTGTGTGTTTAGAGAGAGAAAGTATAAGGTAGCGATTGTGTTGCAGCCATACTTAGCGAGCAAAACAAGATCTCTTCCTCTCCATCCTTGATCGGTAATCTCTCTTCATCATAACATTTCTCTTCACTAAAGTTGTTATTCTTAAATCTTTCTCTTTATCTTGTGATACTTCTCTAATCAATTTATGTGTCTTCTCAATTCCCATCATTGCAGATTATATAAAACTAGTTTAAGATTTGATTTCCAAAATAATGAATTCCAACAACTGGCTTGCCTTTCCTCTATCACCAACTCACTCTTCTTTGCCTCCTCACATTCACTCTTCACAAACCTCTCATTTCAATCTCGGATTGGTCAACGACAATATCAACAACCCTTTTCAAAACCAAGGTATATGCACACACATGTATATGTGAATTTATTTTATTAATCATATTTTACTTAAGATGGTCCAAATTATATACCCATTTTTTTAAAAAAATTATAGTAATAATTTTTAAATCGCGATTCTATTCGAATGTACTAGTTGGCACATGTTAAAGACGGTCATGTTCATATTATGTCTTGGATTTTTCAGATTTTTTCTTTTTACAAAAAGTATTGTATGCTTTCTCAGAATGGAATATGATCAATCCACACGGTGGAGGCGGCAAAGGAGAGATTCCAAAAGTGGCTGATTTCTTAGGAGTTAGCAAATCCGACAATCATCAAGCCGACCACAACCTCGTACCTTACAACGACATTTATCAAACCAATGACTCAGATTACTACTTCCAAACAAATAGTTTGTTACCTACCGTTGTCACTTGTGCCTCTAATACTCCTAGTAACTATGAGCTTCAAGAGAGTGCCCACAATTTGCAATCTCTCACCCTTTCCATGGGAAGTGCCGGAGCCGCCGCTTCTGTAGCGGCTACCGTGAAAACCTCGCCCGGTGAGACCAGCGCCGATAATAGTAGTAGCACTACTAACACAAGTGGAGGAGCCATCGTTGAAGCTGCACCGAGACGGACCTTGGAAACTTTTGGACAACGAACCTCTATCTATCGTGGTGTTACAAGGTCTAAATGAGATCAAGTCTGAAAGAGATGTCTAATTTTTTTATTTTAAATTTTAGTAACGAAATATATATAAATATGCTATCTTTTTATTCTGGGTATTATAGACATAGATGGACCGGTAGATATGAAGCTCATCTTTGGGATAATAGTTGTAGAAGAGAAGGACAATCAAGGAAAGGAAGACAAGGTAAGTGTAGTCATATATTTGATTAATTGCTTAATTAGTTTCCTCTTTTGGTCTTATCTCTGTAAAAATCTTTATTTTGGACTATATATATATTTGCTAATTATGTTCCTCATCATTCTTATGTTTTTGACGCTTAAATTTTGGACTTCTTCGAAATCACTACAGTCTACTTAGGTGAGTATACATCAATATTGTTTTTCTTGGTCTCGATCATACTTCGATTTAAACACAGTGTTTTGTTTTATCGGGTTATAATTAAATTCAGGTGGGTATGACAAAGAAGAGAAAGCAGCAAGAGCATATGATTTAGTTGCACTTAAATATTGGGGCTCCTCTACTACTACAAACTTTCCGGTAAGTTATTTCAAATTCTCACGCGTAAGCTTCTATCGTGATAATAGTTGATAATATCTTTATTTCCTACATTTTCACATATTTTAGATTGCTAACTATGAGAAGGAAGTCGAGGAGATGAAAAACATGACGAGACAAGAGTTTGTGGCTGCTATTAGAAGGTTGTCTTAACTCTTTTTTTTTCAGTACATGGATATATATGGTGGTAGTTGTCTAATCAAAGAACTTCGTAATCGATTGCAGGAAAAGTAGCGGATTCTCGCGTGGTGCATCGATGTATCGCGGAGTAACAAGGCACCATCAACATGGAAGATGGCAAGCAAGGATCGGCCGAGTTGCCGGAAACAAAGATCTCTACTTGGGAACTTTCAGTAAGTATATACTCTTTTATCATATATATATTATATATTAACCGTATTTCTATACTAATATATAACACCGTCTAAGACTATGAGGAAATTATTGTCTAAATTTTACATACTAGTTTATCTTATCAACCGCATTATACATAATCAATCTCAAATTATTTGGAGATCCGTAGGTCTAGAGATCAATTTAATATTGCAAAATAACAACAACAAAAAAAAATTAATAGAAAAATTAAAGTACACGCCTAAATAGATTGTCATGATTATATTCATCTGCTTTGCTCAGGCACGGAGGAAGAAGCAGCAGAAGCATACGACATAGCTGCAATAAAGTTTCGAGGTCTAAACGCGGTTACAAACTTTGAGATAAATCGCTACGACGTGAAAGCCATCCTAGAGAGCAACACACTTCCTATAGGAGGTGGTGCAGCTAAACGGCTCAAAGAAGCTCAAGCTCTAGAATCATCAAGAAAACGCGAGGAAATGATAGCCCTCGGCTCAAATTTCCATCAGTATGGTGTAGCGAACGGCTCGAGCTCTATAGCCTCAAGCTCTATGCTTCAGCTTCAACCTTACCCACTAAGCATTCAACAACCGTTTGAGCATCTTCATCATCAGCCTTTACTTATTCTACAGAACAACAACGATATCTCTCAGTATAATACTAACGCTCATGATTCCTATAGTTACATCCAGACGCAGCTTCATCTTCACCAACAACAAACCAACAATTACTTGCAGTCTTCTAGTCACAGCTCGCAACTCTACAATGCTTATCTTCAGAGCAACTCTGGTTTGCTTCACGGATTTGTCTCTGATAATAACAACAACACTTCAGGACTTCTTGGAAACAATGGGATTGGTATTGGGTCAACCTCGACAGTAGGATCATCGGCCGAAGAAGAGTTTCCCACGGTTAAAGTCGATTACGATATGCTTCCTTCAGGTGGAGCCACAGGGTATGGGGGATGGACTACTGGAGAGCCTGTTCAGGGATCGAATCCAGGAGGTGTTTTCACAATGTGGAATGAATAAAAGGTTAATTTTTCTGTCTTTCTTGTGAGGCAAGGTATGGTTCTGAATGATAGCTATTATTTTCGCAAGTAGCAGAGGATTAGGATTTGTTCTTTTTCTTTTTATTTCACTTTTGACGGCGAAGATGATGAATATGAAGACGGCGGTTAACCAAGTCCTCGAGGGTTAGTGTTTTATGGGTACTAAAACAAGATTGATAAGTGCCCAAATTTTGTTTAAAAGCTAACCCTTCTGACTAATTTCTCGAACTTGTAATTCGTTTATAATTAAATATTTATATTACCTCTATTTTATTATTTTCTACCTTATTTCTGAATTTTTTTTATTAACTATCGTGAGTGTAATACAATACTGTATGTAAACTTGCTTCTTCCACATACCGAAACTAGAACATAAATCTAGATGTTTAAACATCTAGAGCTAAGCTAAAGCTAAGATGCAAATAGTAGTATATATTTTTTTTTAAAAAAAATATTATCTAGATGCAAATAATACAAAATAAAAACGATGTAAAGCACAAAAAAAATTAGTTATTTAGATTTTAAGAATTATTGAACCCAAAAATTGTTTTTTCTAGATCAACCATAAATAATTTGGTTCAAGTGTTTCTACTATTATATTATTTGTTATATCCATATTTCACTATTCACCTAGCATATTTTTCATCACAAAATTAAATTAAACATGAGAGTTATTGAATTTATTAAGTTATTGGAAAAATAGTTTTACCATGCTAATAAATGAATATGTTTATCAAAAGATTCCTAATGTAGAAAACAACATTCAAGTCTAGCTACTCGTATATTAAGATGTCTCATGCATATATCATTGCATTCATTATATTATCATAATATTATGATAATTACGGCTCGGCTTTAAACCAAACTTTTCTTCAGAAGGATAAATGACGCGATCAAGTCAACATCATTGACGCCAACTTGCCAAACCAAAAAATGGCAACAACTAAAAAAAAATATTTTTAAAAATTGGTCTACAAATTAAACCAATACAATGATAGAAAAGAGTAGCATATCTTGCTAATAGTCCTTAGGAAAATTTGTATCATTGATCAGTATTTGAACCATGTGAGTTAGGTCTAGAAAAATTTTCTGGAACCGAACCAAATAAGGAGAAACCAAACAAATTGGATCATTATAAATATCTGAATAATTCCTTTTTTTAAAAAAAAAACAATTTTGATATCCGAATCAAATTGGATCAAACCTTAAACTGAACAGGTGTTTAAATTACCAAAAATGCAATTATATATCTAAAAATATTACTTATATTTAGATTTGAGATAAGGAAAAAACTTAAAATTTTAGTTATAAACCTAAACTCGAAATAACCAAAGTAACTGAAATATATGAATGTTCTTATTAATATTTGTTAAAATTAAAAAAAATTTTTTTGCAAAATTGAACAAAATTTTGGGTAACATTTTTTCTGGATATTTCAGTTACAAATATCCAATCTAAACTGAATCTGAATAAATATTGGTTATATGTTGGCTCTCAATTAATTACATGAACCAATCAAAACCAAAAGATCCCTAAACCCGATACGAAATGAAATTTTTTTGGTTTCTAAATAGATCATAAACTCTTACCCAAACTACAAAAGCCTTGAATAAACCAAACTAAACTGACCCGTATATCCAATTATCCATGCCTTATGTTAGTCACTCTCACATTAAAGAGTTGTCGGGTATTCTTAAGAGGACTAGGTTCTCAAATTTTAAGATTTCACACGTAGACATTGTTGAATTTGAAGTGATCTTATCTCTTTCACACGAAAGAAAAAAAAAAATCGAACTAGCTAATTTGCAAATATACAGTTTCTGCAGCACACACTGTTTCTATCGTAATATATTAGGATACTGTTCCATTTCAAGATCCTAACTCCCATAAGAAAGTAAGTTTCATCACAATCCAAAAGAGAAAAGAATATTTACGTGTTGCCTACGGGAACCAAGCTCCTTTGGACCATTTACACAAAGCTTTTTCTTCACGAATGAGATGTGAAGTTTTATTTGACGAAATTTTCCTTTTGAACTTGTCATCTTTATGCTGCTAAAGAGCAGCATCTGTTTCATGATGGTTAGTGTTAAGTCGTGCCTTCTTGATCTCTTATTCCACATTATTCAATAAAAAATTTGTGTTTTGTTCTTCGTCGATGACCTTTCATAACTTCTTCCACCGTTGTATTTGCTGAGATACCCATATCAATGTAACAATCCACACCGAAAGATTAATTCAGTTAAACGACATAGAGAGGACCAAGAATCGTGCCAAAAGAAATGTTGTGCTACCACTTCTGATTTCAACACTATGGAATGTCTTTATCAACTCTCTGTATTTTAAGATCTTTTCCTATATCTTACTTATATCTTGATTTTGTGTTTGCATTAACCGACCAAAGAAAATCTTTTGTGTCAGAAATATATTTATTTAGTTCATCCATAAAGAAAATTGCATCGAAATAATTCTTTAGATGAACTTCAGGCAGCAAACTGTATTTACCTCCTTCAGTACTCTTATTCCCAATTCACTCTTTGTATTTGACTTAAACACTCTGTTCCAAGCACTTTTCTCCCTTTTTGTGTTAAGCTACAAACTTAATCAAAGAACACACATAATATTTTTTCTTAATTTCTTTAATGCAAATATCCGAAAGATGAAAAGCTGATAACCAAAAATTCATAAAAACTCACTGTAACCAAAATAATCAGTTGAAACCTTCCAGAAAATTTAAAAAAAAATAGAAACGTCCCATTGCCTATTCGAGATCTAATCTTCTCTACCAATAATCATTAGATGTCATACATTTTAAATTAGTATTAAATACCTTTATCAATTGCACTAAAAAAGGTATATAATAATTCTATTTTTAAAAAATCTATTTTTAGATAATAATTTCATAAACATTTACCAAACAATAGCCATATATTATATTCTAGATATCAATTTTTTTTTGTCATTTTCAAATTATTGGTAATTTTCTTGAAAAAAGTAGTTTCTTGTTCCGTGTCAAAAAAGAAGAAAACTTTTTTGAAAAAGGTAAAATGAATGGAAAATTTGAAATGAGTAAAGAGAAAAACAAAAATCAAAAGAATCAGCCAATTAGATAGCTACACGTTGTAGCCGACTTTAGCACAAACGGTGTGAGTGAAATATAAACGTCGCTAAAAAATATCGACGAGAGAAGCCAGAAAAGCCTAAAAAGCCGACCCTTTTTCTCTCCTCTACCTCTCAGCTTCTGCTGGATCTCTCCAGCAGACGATCTTGTTCGGAGAGATTCGTTGGGTAAGTGGTGTCTTCTCCATTTCTATTTTGCTTTATGCGTTTATATCTGTTTTGGGTCTCCATTTCGATTTCGCCTTTGTGTTTTGGAGGTTTTTCTGTCGACTTATGTGGTCGGTTTTTGTCTCTTTTTCATTGATTAGGGACCAATCTATCAAGGCTTCTCGGGCAAACAGGTGAATAGCTTTTTGTTATTTAATTTTCTAGTTTTATTTAGGGTTCATTTCTGAGCTGATTACTTTGATTCTCAACTGTTTAATGATTTGATTGGTGGGTAATATTTGCTTGTGGGTTTTTTTTTATCTCAGAAATTTGAATTGAATTGCTGGAAAAAGTTTCAACTTTTGTTTTGATATGGAAGGCTAATTTGGAAGATATCATTTCTGTGAAGAAAGCTAGTGTTAGCTGGAAGTGAGATTAGCTATGTGGGTTTTGTATGGTTTTGAAATATTATATGATTCGCTATGGAAGTTCTCGTCTTTTATGCTGATATAAGAGGCGAATTTCTAGCAATTCATTTCTTAGAAGGAAGGTAGTGTCGGAATGAAATGAGATGAACTATGTGGGTTTTGTATGTTTTGGAAATTTGTAATGAATGAAAGTTCTTAGCTTTTATTCTGATATAAAAGGCTAGTTTCTAACATTTTCATTTCTGTCAAGAAAGGTTGTGTTGGATAGATATGAGTTTAGATGCTCTGCTGTTTCTAAATTTCATTTACGCTTCATTTTGGGTAATATCAGGTGTGCTTGGATGGAATTAGCTGCATAGTAGCTTAGTTATTGCAGTCTGGCTGGGTGTCTTATGGTTGTGAATCAGATTTTAGTAGGATCTGTTTGTGTATTTAGGCTTTGGTGTGAGCAGAAAATCAGTTCTAGGCTTGCTTCTGCTTTCTTCCTTCTCCGTATTTAAGATATTAAACCATTGGAAGGGCGCCATAGAGACATTTGGTCATAAGTTATGAAATCATGTATAAGGTATGTGAGTAGAGTAGAGTCTCTATTGAAAATTTATGACATGTTCGTATGCGTATGCTTAGTAGAAGGTTTGTGCTTATTTGTTTCTGAGACGTTAGTGAATCCGGTAGTTATTGTCAAGAAGTTTGTCTTTTTTTCTATGTTACCGAAACTGAGGATGACTGTTTGTAAGTGTAGAAATGGACCACGACAAGACAGGATGCCAAAGCCCTCCCGAAGGTCCCAAGCTGTGTATCAACAACTGTGGTTTCTTCGGAAGTGCTGCCACAATGAACATGTGTTCAAAGTGTCACAAGGCTATGTTGTTCCAACAGGAACAAGGGGCTAAGTTTGCATCTGCAGTGTCTGGAACATCATCATCCGGCAACATCATAAAGGAAACCTTTACTGCTGCGTTGATCGATGTTGAAACCAAATCCGTTGAGCCGATGGTTGTCTCTGTACAGCCATCTTCTGTCCAAGCCGTTGCAGAGGTAGTAGCGCCAGAACCTGCAGCAAAACCGAAGGAAGGACCAAGCCGATGTACTACTTGCAATAAACGGGTTGGTTTGACTGGATTCAAATGTCGCTGTGGTGACCTCTTCTGCGGGACACACCGGTATGCAGACATACACAACTGCTCCTTCAATTACCATGCTGCTGCGCAAGAAGCTATAGCTAAAGCAAACCCGGTTGTAAAGGCAGAGAAGCTTGACAAGATCTGAAACTCGGAACTTTGTTTCCAGGTACACCGATGTTTCCTTCTTCCTGTCTGTCTTGTTCAAGGTGTGTCTCATGTTAAAAAAAAAGGTTTTTATATATGGTCGAGGAACGAAAGCGTGTGTTGATCTTTAGCTTCTTCCATTCTCTCTGCAATATTTGTGGTGTGAAACTTTCTATTATCTGTGTTTGCAAGCAGAGAGATGTGCTCTTAAAAATATGCTTTGATGTGTTTCTCTTTCATATTATTTATGAGCACTATGTTTGTTTCTGTTTCCTCCTTTGGGTTTGTATCATACTCAGATTGTATCTGTAGCTATATGAAGAAAAAAAGAGCTTATCTTTGTACTTCGGTGGAGGTTTTAGGTCAGACTCTTTTTCATTTTCATATATATCGTTGGCGAGCTACTTTACTTTTGTAAAGTCATGAACTTCTAACATCTGGCTCCACGATGAAGACTCACGAGCTAGCTTCTCCCGGTTCTGATCACCAATGTGCATAACCGGATAAACCGGTGAACCCTCGCCAGAAATTCCCTTAACCACTGACCCAAAAACTTACTAATTTTTCTACCCCTGCTTTAATTTTGGAGGTGAACAAAGGAGTTAGTGTGAAGTCCAAGTAATCAGGTGAATTAGTGATTGGACACAGTAAGATCGAACTCAAGATCGTAGAAAGCTGACGTCATCGACCCTAAAACTAATAATAACCGTACCAATACATCCATGTTAACTCCATACTGTTTTTTTTCTTCTTTTTTTCGAACTATCGTCTATAGGAAATTTTACTCCAAAAATTTAATCTTCGCATTAACGTTCTTTTCTACGTGATGACTGATGTTGAGCTGATGTTCCACCGTTTGTTTTCGCTGTCCCGGTGAGTTTCACCGATTCGTCGCTTAATGTTAAAAAAAGAAGGACAAAAGGATAAGGAGACTGAAGCTAACCATTTGTCTTAAAGCCACCTGTCACTAGCTTGACGGCATCGACGTATGATTCAGCTTCTTATTTGTCTGATTTCACGAAGATGCCAAAACAAAACCAAAAAATTGCTCTAAATAACTCACTTATCCACTGCTAGGGGGCAACTTCTTAACTCATTTAAAGATATTTTGCAATCTTATGGGAACAATTTATTAAATGAAAACAAATAAATAATCCAATATCTATTCTTTAATTTTGTTTAATCTCTTTAACAAATTTTATGAATCTCCCTTTCAATTTTTATCTATATTACGTACAGTTTTCTTTTGAATTAGTCAAAATACTATTTCAAACAAAGTTTTCACAACTTTTCATTTGTGAACTCTTTAAATTTGTTTAATTTTATTATTAAATATTCCCTCAGTTTTTTATTATTTGATGTTATAGAGATATTTTTTTTTCAAATTATATGACGGATTTAATTTTTAATATAAACTTTATTAATATTTTTATATTTTATGATTATTTGTATTCTGAAATTTATTTTTTATTGGTTAAATTGTGTTAAGATAAATAATAAATAATTTATTTATTTTAAAAGGTTAAAGAGTTATTTTTTAAAAAATTGTATAGTCAATCCTAAAACATTAGATAATAAAAGAAGGAGGGAATATAAATAAAAAGTGTCATGATCTAGCATTTAATTTCATTTTTTCTGATTTATATAGCTTTCTTCTTTTTTTTTTGTTTGTCAGCGATTTATATAGCTTTCTTTCTATTTACATTAGATAATAAATATATATTACTAAGTTAAGTTTTTTTTTCCTTTTGGGTCCAAATTGAAATTTGCACATGCTGAAATAACATAATAAGAACAAAATATATCACGCTCAAAAAGGGAGAAAAGTCTAGACTAGTTGTAAACATTATAGTCATTGATGTGTTGGAAAAGAAAAAGAATATCAGATTATAATAATATATAAAAGAAATTAAATGAACCCATAATTGTACATCTCACCAGCGTCGTAAACATAAACTGCCAAAATGACCGGAGAAATGCTGCCGCCGCCACCGGAAACGAAACGCAACGGTTTAAAACCGCACATAATGGTGTTTCCATATCCAGCACAAGGCCACTTGCTTCCTCTTCTCGACTTAACCCATCAACTCTGTCTTCATGGCGACATCACAGTCTCAATCATCGTCACTCCGAAAAACCTTCCGTATCTCTCCCCTCTTCTCTCCGCTCATCCATCTACAGTCTCCGCCGTCACTTTACCTTTCCCTCACAATCCTTCACTCCCTCCCGGCGTAGAAAACGTCAAAGAGATCGGTTGTTCCGGAAACCCTCTGATTATGGCCTCTCTTCGTCAGCTTCGAGAGCCCATCACCAACTGGTTAAGTTCTCAACCTAATCCTCCGGTCGCTCTCATCTCTGATTTCTTCCTTGGATGGACCAAGGATCTGGGTATTCCGCGCTTCGCTTTCTTCAGCTCCGGAGCATTTCTAGCTTCTATTCTCCACTTTGCCTCTGACAAGCTCCATATCTTTGAATCAACCGAACCGGTCTGTTTCTCGGATCTTCCTCGTTCCCCTGTTTTCAAGACAGAGCATCTCCCGTCTTTAATCCCGCAATCTCCGTCATCGCAAGATCTCCAAAGTGTCAAAGACACCATGATGAATTTATCCAGCTACGGTTGTGTTTTCAATTCTTGTGAGTGTCTGGAAGAGGAGTACATGGAGTATATGAAACTGAAAGCGGGTCATAACCGGGTTTTCGGTGTTGGCCCACTTTCTTCAATCGGGTTACGTAAGGAAAATATCGATTCTGTTGTAGGCGTGAAGGCCTTGATGAGCTGGCTCGATGGATGTCTAGATGGATCCGTGCTCTACATCTGCTTCGGAAGTCAAAAGGTGTTGACTAAAGACCAGAGTGATGCTCTGGCTCTTGGTCTTGAAAAGAGCATGACCCGGTTTGTTTGGGTGGCTAAGACAGACCCGATACCTGATGGGTTGGAGAATCGGGTCGCAGGTCGAGGATTTATTGTTAGAGAGTGGGCTCCTCAAGTGAAGTTGTTGAGTCACGTGGCGGTTGGCGGGTTTTTGAGCCATTGTGGATGGAACTCGGTGCTGGAAGCGATAGCTAGCGGAACGATGATCTTGGCTTGGCCTATGGAAGCAGACCAATTTGTGGATGCTAGGTTGCTGGTGGAGCATATGGGTGTGGCATTTAGGGTCTGTGAAGGAGGTAAGACCGTACCGAACCCACATGAGTTGGGTCGGGTTGTAGCTGAAACAATGGGTGAATGCGGACGCGAGGTGCGTGCTCGTGCTAAGGAGATGGGACAGAAAGCACGAGCTGCGACGGAAGCAAGAGGAAGCTCTACTCAAGATTTAAAAAGACTTGTAAAAGAATTGAGCTCTCTTTAAAGATAAAAGATACGATTCCATATTAAAAAATGCCTTTTAAGAGGTTTATGTATTAAGAAAATAGGGTTAACCATCTTTAATATTTGACAAAATATATAAAAATTCCATCTACTATGCATAT